>BSBN01000111.1:2810000-4215000 GCA_027924645.1 Cunninghamia lanceolata
ATGCAAGGTGATAGATATTTCATGTTACTGATTGATGATCATTCCCGGATGATGTGGGTTACCTTTCTGAAAGAGAAATCAGAAGCCTTTGAGAAGTTTAAAATCTTCAAGGCTATGGTAGAGAATCAAACCAGATTGAAACTGAAGTGTCTAAGGTTTGATAGAGGTGGTGAATTCACATCCGGTGATTTCATAGACTTTTGTGAGAAGCATGGCATAAAGAGATAGTTGTCTACTCCTAGGACTCCACAGCAGAATGGAGTAGTTGAGAGAAAGAACCGGACCATCCAGGAAGCTTCCAGGATAATGATGATGGAAGCAAATGTTCCTCAGATGTTTTGGAGAGAAGTCGTCAGCACTGCAGTCTACACTCTTAACCGAGTTCAAATCAGAAACAATACCGATAAGACTCCTTATGAACTTTGGTTTGGTATAACTCCTACTGTGAGATATTTCAGAGTATTTGGTAGCAAGTGTTACATCAAAAGAGATGAAGATTTAGGAAAGTTTGATGCTAGAAGTGATGAAGGAATTTTCTTGGGTTACTCCACTCAAAGCAAAGCATACCGGTGTTACAATAAGAGATTGAGAAAGATGATAGAAAGTACAAATGTGAAGGTTGATGAAGGAATTAAGAAGCCCTCAAGGTTTTATGAACATGATGAAGATGATCAGGATGGTGTTCTGGTTCAAGGAACTCAATCCCTTCCTGAAAGTTAGATTCAGACTGATCTGGTAAATCAAGAAGAAGAGGTTTGTCTGAATGAACCTGATCAAGAAACAACAGTGCAAGAGACTCCCAAAGTTTCAAGGTATGTAACTCTAAATCATTCTGAAGATCAGATCATAGGTGACAAAAGCAAAGGGGTACAAACAAGGAGGAGAATTGCTCAAAATTCAAATGAATACTGTCTGATTTCAAAGATTGAACCTAAGACAATAAATGAAGCGTGCAATGATGAAAACTGGACCAAAGCAATGGACGAAGAGTTGATGCAAATTGAGAAAAATCACACTTGGGATCTTGTTCCCAGACCTAGAAAAAAGAATGTAATTGGAACCAAATGGGTCTTCCAGAATAAACTAAATGAAGTTGGTGAAGTAATCAGAAACAAAGCCAGATTGGTCTGCAAAGGCTACTCTCAAATAGAAGGAATTGATTTTGAAGAAACCTTTGCTCCGGTGGCAAGAATTGAAGCAGTCAGATTATTTCTTGCATATGTTGCCTTCAAAGACTTCAAGGTATATCAGATGGATGTCAAGTCTGCCTTCCTAAATGGTGATTTGGAAGAAGTATACATTGAACAACCGGATGGATTTCAATTGTCTGATCATGATGATATGGTCTGCAAGTTGAAGAAAGCACTATATGGATTAAAGCAAGCTCCAAGAGCATGGTATGAAAGGTTGGATAAGCATCTTGTGTAGATTGGTTTCAACAAAGGTACTGCTGACAGTAATCTATATTTCCAAATAGATAATGAAAACATCTTGATTGTTGAAGTATTTGTTGATGATATCATTTTTGGAGGAAGAGACAGTATGTGTAAAACCTTTGCAAATCAAATGAAAAGTGAGTTTGAAATGTTAATGCTTGGTGAAATGAATTTCTTCTTGGGTCTACAAATTACCCAGACAAAGAATGGTATCTTTATCTCTCAAACCAAATATGTGAAAGAATTGTTGAGAAAATTTGGAATGGAAGATTCAAAGCCAATGAACACTCCTATGGCAACCGGATGTAAGTTGAGCAAAGATGATGATTCTCCTAAAATAGATCAGATAAAGTACAGATCAATGATTGGAGGTTTATTGTATCTCACTCAGACTAGACCAGATATAATGCAGGCTGTTGGTCTTGTGGCAAGATTCCAGGCTGATCCTAGAGAATCTCATGTTATGGCAATCAAAAGAATTTTTAGGTACTTGAAAGGAATAGTTGAGTATGGTCTATGGTATCCTAGAGATCAGGATTTTTCTCTTCATGCATATACAGATGCAGATTGGGTAGGAGATGTGGATGATAGGAAGAGTACAAGTGGAGGAGCTTTCTTTTTGGGAAAAAGATTGGTTTCTTGGCTAAGCAAGAAACAAGAGGCAATTTCTCTGTCTACAACTGAAGTAGAATATATTGCAGCAACAGGTAGTTGCACTCAAATTTTGTGGATGAAACAAATGCTAAGAGACATCAAAGTAGAATATGAGGAGCCTATCACAATTTTCTATGATAATTCAAGTGCAATAAATATTTCTAAGAATTCGGTGTTGCATTCTAAGACCAAGCACATATCTATCAAGTTTCACTTTATGAGAGAACAAGTGAACAAGGATGAAGTCAGACTGGAGTATGTACCCTCTAAGGATCAGATTACAGATATTTTTACTAAACCTCTTCCCAAGGACTCTTTTGAGTATCTCCGGGAGAAGTTAGGGGTCATGTCCCCTCTGGTGATGAACTAGAATGCACTGTTGTGCATCAGTCCGGTGGGTATCACAGTCATATCTTGTGATCCAGATTGATGAAGGGGAGCTGCTAATAAGGGGGAGCAACTGGTATGATTCTAATGTGTTAGAATTGCAAGTATGAGCCCTTTGCCATTGATGTCAAAGGGGGAGAGAAGACATGTGAAAAACAAGTGGTTGATGGTCAAAGGGGGAGTAGTAAATGAAGAAAAGACATGTGAAGAGTTGTTGCTGATAGGGGAGCTGTGACAGAAAGGAGTTCTTGTCTTGATGGTTTTTCACATCATATGTTGCCATCAATGACAAAGGGGGAGATTGTTGCAAGTATGAGGTTAACCAGTGTTGTCATTGATGTCAACATACTCCTATTGCATTGATAAGAAGGATTGGATGAGCTGTGTGCTGAGGATATTGAGAAAATTAGTCTCAATCAGGAACAGTGAAGAACAGTGATGAGAAGAAGACAAAAATACTCAATAGGCTAAGGATCAGAGGGTGCAGATTAAAGGGTTTGCAGATATGAGTCTTGAGATGTTCCAGTTAAGATTTTAGAGGTTCACATGAAGCTATGAAGAAGTTATGATCGATCAAGTAGAACCGGTTCCGAGAGATGCTCCGGAGTGACAAAATGTTACAAAAAGGTTCGGTGAGATCTAGAAGTGCATTGACAGATTCTGTGGATTGGAAGGAGTGCTTGGGATGTCCTTTTGATGTGTCATCTTAGTTTGTACATAATTTGGAGGTCTGGAAGAACCTATTTCAAATTGACAGTCGCGACAAACTGTGTTCTTGAAGTTCTAGAAGAAGAGGAGAAGAGATTCCAGTTGGAAGAGGAAGTGCGGATGTACCTGGTCATTCAGGAAAGCATGTGAAGGTTCTTGGATCATGTTGAGGTTGTGTTGTCAGTCTACATGAGTGTTAGAGCCCGGAATTGAAGATATTCTTCCGGATGAAGATGTTCTTATTCAGACTAGCCGACTGGATGAGTTATTTATCTTGCGAATGCTCTTATGGATGATTGTCGACTTAGATGATAGTTCCTAAGTCGATGCCTGGTATAAATAAAGGTTTGTAAGTTCATTTCAATGTGTGTTGTGGAGCGGATGAGAGTGGTATAGCAAAAGAGCAAAGGGCAGAGCAGAAGTATCTCAGGCTTAAATGGAACCGATCCAGACGTGGTAAAGATGTCAATCTCCAGTTCAAGTTTGTGATTCTTATCACTTTGTAGACAGTGTGTCTCTTGTAGGTAGTGTGCCTCTTTGTGAGCAGTGTGCTTGGGCAGTGAGCCCTAATTGGCATGTGCCATTCATTTTTCTTATTCTTCTAACAGAGAATAATCCTTGGGTTAATCACCCCGTGGTTTTTCCCTTAACCGGATTTTCCACATCAAAATCTTGGTGTCCAATGTGTTGATGTTTATCTGCTCCTGTGTTTATGCATTATGCTTTCATGAATGGTTAATTGATATGCTATTAACTAACAAAGAAGAATCAAGTGTTTGAAGTAGAAGCAAGTTTTTGTACAACTGATTCACCTCCCCCCCTCTCAGTTGTGTGCCCTAGATCTAACAAGTACATTTTAGTTTTCTATTGATGTTGGTTTAGTCCATTTCCTTCCTCTTTATTTCTCATGACTCTATTTCCTAAAGGAGTAGGCACCGATCCATATTGGGGATGGATCAATCATCACATCAATCAAATCCTTGTCCTATTAGTTGTAGTAGTAGTTTTAGTTTAGGTTCTACATGCTATCCATGATTCAGTATAATAACCAGGGATAATTCTAAAGTGATGCAAAATTGTTTTAATCATTGGTGAATCATGTACATGTATGCCTACACTATGTATTTTGTGTATGGGAAATTAAGTGGACTCATCTTAAGGAATATAAGGAATGTGATGTAGTTATATTTAGGTACAAATGCATAGTGCAGTAATCAGCTTAATCGGAGGCATGTGCAACCAATTTTTCTTGACCTAGTGATAGCTTTGGGGGTCAGGTGTACATTGGGTATGGTTGTGTTTGTTTGTTTATTTCTGTTCTATTTCATGCCTCTAGGATTATCCCTCCTAGGTCTAGCTGAGCCTGAAGTGCAGAGGAGTCTACCCACTCCTATTAGTTGGCCAAAATCATCCTTGACCTATTGATAAACCTCTTTCAATCTCCTCGACGATACCCCTACCCTGGTGATTGCAAAATGTTTTAGGGTTTTGGGTTGTAGTTATTTTGGGAACCAAGAATGGTAAAGAGTTGTATTTATAGAAATATTATGAGATGAGGATGATAATTCAAAGTAACTTCAAAAGAATTATGTGAAACTTCATTGTAATAGTCAAATTTGCAGACCCATGTTAATTTCCATTTAGTTTTGCATCTATTTTGAGAGAATATCTTAATATAATTACATATAAAAAAATGGCACAATCTTGTGGAAATTAAGGCTCATTCCCCTAGCATTCAATTATCAACATTTACACATCATCCCACATCTTAACCATATCTTATGCATTCATAAACATTCTCCCATATTAGGCATTGATTTATTTGTTAGAAAATGTGTCTCAAGCTTGCATTTGCAATTTTGATATTTTTATTTATTGCATTTAATTATTAATTTTGTCCTCGCATGAGAAGTGGTGCACCCCACTTTGAGTTGACACTTTTTGTCATGTTTTGGACATAATTTTGTTTAGGGAGTTGTAAGAGCATCAAGTACGACATTGTAAGATGTGGTAGTTAGTTATGATAGAGTCTATGATGTGTAAGAGCATGACTAAGGAGGCTATATTGGAATATTGACTAACATGATGATAAACTTATTATGTATGTTAGAAACCATGTTTGAATGGAGTAAAATGAAAAATTGGGGCACCTAATTTGGAATGATTACTATGATAGGTTATGACAAATGTAAGGAATATTTTAAATATAGTCTATAATTGAAACTTGGAATTTGGGCCATGAGATTTAAACACCATACCTCTTGCACATTGAGTCATGGTTTTCCAAACTCATTGGATGCTTTCTTATTTGTTTCTCTTTCATTATTGGGCACTTGGATAGAGTTTTCATAGTGTGGTGTAAGGATGTCATAACTATGTTATCAAAATTACTCTAAGATTTAATGATGGTGATACTCCTATAAACGTGTGTGCCTAAAGTTGTATGTAACTATATTGTTATTGTAACATAATTAGTTTCATGCTTTGGAGCATTGAGTTTTCCTCTTGAAAGGGTTTTCCCCACATATACCTCTATGTAATGGTTTTGTGAGTTGAATTTCAGTTGCATGTTATTGCATGTATAATTTTGTTAATGGAAATTGTTAGATCTAAGCTCGTATGCATTTTATCTCCTTATAGATTAGAGTAGGAAGCACTTATACAAATTAGATTATTTTTATTTAGTAATAGAACTTAATCAACTTAGATTCTAGGTGGTAGGAAAAAGTTTTTTAGACTAATCTTATTTTGAGTAGGAATGTGCATAGAGTAGATTTTATTTCAAGAAAATAGAAAACATTACTAGATTGGAGAAAAAGAGATTTAATGACAATAAATTTGAGTTATGGAAGCTTAAGATAGAGGATTTTCTAAGTTATGGAAGCATCTATATCGAAATATAGTAGGCACCTTCTGCTCACCACATCCAGTCGCCTAACACATGAAAGTTCTTACTTCCTAGATCAACTTTTCACCATATCCATCATCTCCTTCACACGCCCCATGCACACACAAACTCCTATCACTTATTTATACTACCATCAACCTTGAGATCAATCTCCAAGGTCAGCAACACAATCTTCAATCCTTGAAACATTCTCCAAGGTTGGCCAACACAATATTTGAATTAGGTCTGGACCAAAACATTCTATGGCACATGGGAGGAAAACTACTTTACACATTAACTCGGACCTAAATCCATCCAAGAACACTACACAACACTCCTAGAATCATCAAATAAAGTCCCCAATTAGCACAATCATTCAAGGTTAGTCAAATAGTGTATACATAAGAAATTCTTCATCACACACTTCCACGATCACACCCATAAATTGCGGACCATGCATAGAGCTTTAACACATTTTGGAAACATCCACGAACAACTTGAAGTCATATAAGAACCAACAAATTTCACTTGAAGACAATTTACAGACTCCTTGCAACAACATTGTCAAACTCTGCTACACAAAAAATTTCTTTATAGAGCACTAAATCACAAACTCTTTGAAATGAATCTAGATAAGGACTTTATGAACACATATACAAAACCGTAGCACTTGAAACCATTCTATGAAGAAATGCAGAGCAAGATACTTTCTCCCAAACACATGTGCACAACTCAAAAACACTATCAAATAGTATTCTCAAACTGGTGAACATAACTTTCACTGCATATCGATCTGAAGCACCAAATTCTAGATTTAGCATCTTCAAACACAGCTTGACAATATATCCAAACTGCACACTCATATCTCTAACATGAAAGAAATGCAAAGAAAAAACTAGAGTAGTATTCTGTAATCCAGAAGACTCCTTCAACACACTATTATCAATATTAATTAAATTTTCTCAAAAGAACTTGGAAACCCAGCTACATGATCAATCTACTAACATCATCAATACCTCTACAAGGCATTCAATTCACTTTAACACAACACAATCAAACAACAATAGCAACATTAAAAGATACAGTTGACACCAATGACATCAAAAACATGTTGACATCAATGACAACACCGATTAGTACATACTTGCAACATGAATATGTTGAATTTCAAGGTTGAAAATATTTGGAAAAATATACTTTATTTCTTTGTGATTAGGCAAATGATATTTATTTAAAAAAAATTCTCTCTCATGTTTACCATGGTTATTTACTTATTGTAAATTCTTGAGTTTCTTCGAGTAATATGAGAAGGTATGATACATATGGTATCAAAGCTAACTGGGTTCAACGCATGGACCTATGAGCTCATTACGAGAAAACTCATTGACATTCAGTAGATTGGCTAATGTTTGAAACTAATTTTATGCTAGAATGGCGTAGAGAAGGACCATGAAAACTGTTAGGAAGACTATTTCCCAACACTTACCCAAGTCAGTGGTTAAGAAAGAGCCAATTGCAGAGGTAAAACTCCAAGAGCATATTAACTATGCTGAAAGTGTATACTGAGAAGATTTTGAAACTTTGGCTAAACACTCTTAAGCATATTGGGCTAGAAAGAAATCAATACAAACCTTGGTCAATTTCTAATTAGACTAAAATCTCAGGTAGAGCAGAGTCTATATGAAGTCAAGAGTAGAGCTTGGGATCAAATACTAGGGCCTATGAGCCTATTAGGTTTGACGCAAATTTTTTTTGAGAACAAGTGAACCTAGGCAAAGAAAAGTACTTTTTTCTTTTTTTCTCAAGAACTTAGGAATAGGAAGATCTAGAAATATTCAACCAGGTGTAGGAGAAACTACGTGTTGAGGATCCTAGAATTGTATCAAAGATACGTTGATAAGATGGGTTCTTGTCTAATTTCTAGATGGCTTGGAATGAGCCAAGTGGAATAAAAGGATCATTAAAGGAAAGTAGTGTTATGTTGGCATGGAATGCCTAAAAATATGGTACATGACTTAGAAATGCATTTGTTTTCCAAGATTCATGAGAAAACCAATTGTTGTATACAAAGAAATGTGCATAAGTAGAGGTGAATAAGACTTCCCTAGTATTTCTAGAAGCCTTTTGAAAAAAATGTGTCAATGTGTAGTAGAGGACGTAAGTATAGAGGGTCCTCTTAGGTAATATTTTGATGAATAAAGATTTGGATTAGTATCATTCTTTGAAACTTTTGTTAAGAATCTGCATGAAGATTGCAAGATGATTCATAACATTTGTAAGGAGAAGATATTAGTTATTCTCATAGAATTTTGGCCAAATGGTTGAGAACTATGTATTTTGCCTCTTGGTAGAGCTAGAAAGTACAACTACAATGGTGAATGTGATTATCACTGAGGTATTTAGTCAAGTTGTTTAAGGTTTGAACAAGTAATCTATTCAGTGAGATAAGGAATAGAGGTTTGTAAAGCGAAATGATGGGAAGAAGCATGTGTTTCAACTTTAATCCCTTTGTGTTGCTATAACATAATCTTATAATATCATTTGAATGATGAATGATAGTTACTCCAAGAAGTAGGAGTGAATGTGATATAACATTTTAATTTATGAAATTTTTGAGCATGATTAAAGTCTTAAAGGACTTATTTGTTTGGTGTGCTTGTAGCACTATCTCTAACTTACTGTGGTTTGATGGGAAAATCCAAGTGTAGTGCAACAATCTACTCCCTTTTTTGTGGCTTAATTAGTCACATATTGCATAGTAACTATTATGCAATGTTCACCTCTATCATGTCCTAGATGGGCCTCCGATAGATTGTGTAGGGGAATAAATTGCAGAAGAATGCACTTGGTATGTCCCTAACTCTACAGAATTAAGAAACCTTGTGTGGAAGGAAATCCAATTTGAACCATATTTAGGCCATCTAGGAGTAACTAAACTATTAGTTGATGTGAAATCTCTTTATTTATGGAAAGGAATGAAGAATGAAGCTACAAGATTTGTAGCAATTTGTGTAGAGTACCAGACTTCTGTATCAACATGATATTCCAAGGTGGAAGTGGCAGGTTATTAACATGTATTTGTTTAAAGGTCATCTAATGTCTTGAAATAGACATGATGATATTTAAGAGGTTATGGATAAACTCACCAAGATAACTCACTTTATACCTGGGAATTTAATGGATGGAGTACTAGTTTTAGCTTGTAAGTTTGTGCAATACGTGTTTAGATTGCATAGAGTTCCTAAGAAGATTATCTCTAATAGAGATGTACGTATGACGCCAAGATTTTGGCAAGCTTTGTCTTCAGCACTAGGAACTCAACTCAATATAACTTGACTTATCACTCTAAGATAGATGGTCAGACAGAGAGGGTAGCTCAAGTTTTAGAAGATTTCTTGTGAATATATTGCGAGGAACAACAATACAAGTGGAAAGAGTATCCACCTCTTGTGGAGTTTTCTTATAACAACTTCTACAATTCTACTATCAAGATGACCCATTAGAAGCATTGATGGAAGAAGATGCCAAATTCCTATAAGTTGAAATAAGCTAGAAGATAGGATTAGCATTAGTTTAGAAATGTTGTCAGAAATGGATGAATAGATCAAGTTGATCAAAAAATAGATTGGTGAAATTAAATGATAGACTGAAAAGATACACAAATGTCAAGCGTACACCAAGACAAATCTCAGTTGGAGAAAAAGTTCCATAAGATTTATCAAGTGTTCCAAACTAGCTCCTCGATATGTAGGACCCTTCGAAGTTCTCAAAGTTAGCAATTGGTTGCCTATAGAATCGTTCTATCACCAACTTTTTCCAGGAGGCACAATATTTTTCATGTTTTATATTTGAAAAGTATATAACAGATGTTAATTATATTTCTAGATGTTTTTAGAGGTACCAGACCCATAAGTAGTCATGATCGACCTTCTTAAAATACTTGAAGATCACAAGCTCTACTTGCATAATAGATAGGTTATTCAGTGCAAGGTCTAGTAGGACCAATATATGGAAGGCAATATCACATGGGAAGTTTACCATGATTTTATAGAAAAGATTTTCTCATTTGTTTATGATTGTGCAAGCTAAACAACAATTTTATCTTATTATTGTTTTGGATGCATTGGATCATCAAGGATGATGAATCTTATGGGGGTAGATATTTCACATCGCTAATTTTGACTACATTTTACTTTTTACTTTTGAAGTAATTAGTAGATGATTACATATGATGTAATGATTTGAAGGTTAGTGAAAATGTTAGGAAAAATCAACAATTTCATGAGTTATGATTATTTGATTATAAATGACATGTGATTATATGTTGTTAAGATGTTATAATTTCATAAGGATTATGAATTGACTAATGACACACTAATCCTAGTTTGGTGATTGCAAGTTGTATCCAGGAAACATGTTTCCACCCTCCGAGAAAGAGAGGGAGAGCATGATTGGAGAGAAGTGAATAGATGTTTGGAAATAACAGTTTGTTGCTATCTAGTCATGTGCTTGTACAATATAGTGAACCCTCGTTGAGTTGGGTAAGTGGTACTCAACCCATCTAGTCTATGTTTGATGTTGACTCGATAGTCGTCAATTTGTCGACAAAAAACTAAGTTTAAGTTTTGTCGTAAACCAAGTCAGGTAGTTTGACTGTCAACATGGAAATGGTCGATCGTTATTAGTCCTTCTTTGATATGAATATAGTTTATATTCAAGAGATAACAATATTAGTGGATTAACAAATTCATTATTGGTGTTTTCTAATAAGTTTTTTGTTGATAACCTATACTTGTTTGTCGTCAAGCAATTTGAAGGGGGAGAATATCTCGACCACGTTCTTGTATTTTGTTGAGTGTTAGAAATAATGTGGATCAGTGTTATATACACCAATTTTCTTTTTATGTTGATATTTATAGAAATATATATTTAAGTATTTAATAAGAATTATTAGTCAAACCTTTTAGTTTGAAATAGTTGAATTTTCTTTTGGTGAAGTAGTTATTAATTCAATGTAATTTACTTCATAGAGAGTTATGCTTGACTCCTTACTCCATGATAATATGGAGAGAGTGGAGGAGATTTTAATAAGGTATCCGAGTGGTCTTTATGACCCATCACTCCACTATCCTTTGTAAGAGCTTATCTAGAGTGGAGCAATGATTCCCAAGATGAGGGGAGAAAATGGCTTAAAAAGTTGAACCTTTAGAGAGTTGGGAGAATAGTGTGATTCATTATGCCATTTTAGTATGTTGCATCGAGTAAAAAGAAGAGCATATTCATATCATGGACGTTAATAAGAATGGATATGGATTGTTGTAGGGGGATGCTATGAAAAAAATACATAGAGACAACAGAAGGAAAAGAATAGGAGGAGGAGATCTAGAAGATCATTGACTGAAGAGGGAGAAAATCAAGCTTGGGAGAATGGAGACTACAAAAAGATCTTAGGCAATCTCAGCTTAGGTTCTCTTCTTGTATTGAAAGTAAATTTAAAACTTTGTTTCTGTTATTACTGAAACTCAGTATGTTTACAAGGCTGATACTTTTAATGAAATAGGCCAACGTACCAGAAAATAGTGATGTGAATGTATCAAGCTGATAGGCTTTGAAACTAAATCTTTTTTCTATGGCCAAAATATGTAGTTAACACTGTGTGTATGTGGGCCAATAGTTTTGTTGTCTCTATGTAAGTATAGGAGGTTGAACTATGTTTCAACGACCATTAAAGCTTAGAAAGAATGCTTATAGAGTTGCATAAGTTTTTAGGAAGGTCGTTGAGTTTAGAAGTGGCACTTACAACAGTAACATTGGACAAAAATCAAGACTCATTTATGCTTTGATCGATGTCCTTACCCTCTTTCAAGGCTCTCATTTGAATGCAGATAAGGAGGATGCTAGCAAGAGTTGTGGAGTCTAGTTTTACACTTGCCAATTGCATTTGCTTAAATGTTTTTAAAGCCTTTTCAATAGGTCCATTTTGTGTGTATCCTACAATCATTGCATTCTATGAAAACATCTTTCTTCAAGGCATTTTTCCTGAAATAGTTCTCGTGCTTAGTGTATGCTTGTACATTTTGCATATATGTCTACCAGACCAGTGTAATATCTATTAAAATTCCTCTATCCTTTATGCTTTTATTTAGGATTCATACTTCGCTCCAAAGCTTCCATTTTGGCATAGACTGGGAGCCTGCTAGCAAATGTGAAATGAACGGGTTGGAGACTCATTAATTGCACTTGATAAAGCACTGTATGAAATGTTGTCAAATGGGATACACCTAAAGAAACTATATATAAAGAGATATATTTATTCTTAATTATGACATGTATATTTATTAATGAGTGTCGACTCATACCCCTTTTATATATTAAGAGTCGATAGACTCAAGAAGATCAAGTGGTCAAAAAAATGATTAAAGTACTATTATTGTAAATTCAATCTATCTAGGATTGAAAGATTGTAAGATTTAGTCATTATGATTAAATATCATCCATTAAAACCTAAAGGGGTTAAAATCTCGTGTTGTATACATGTAAATGAGATAAAGATATAAGCTTTATGCCTTGAGATTAAAGATTTCGGTTTTGATATTCGTTTATGACTAGAATGATATTGTTATAATTATGAACAACTTTGGAATAGTGATAAATGTCACTTACTTATTCAATCACAATGAGAAGCATTATCAAGTTAAACATAGGATGGTGAATATTAACCCTTATGTCTTCTTTAGCAAAGTTAGGCGACTTGCGAAGACCAAGAAGGTTGATAATTATATTATAGACTCTATGACATATGTAAGAGAAAGATAGAATAAGTCTAGAGTATAGACTAAAAAATGAAGGCATTATAAGTCTTAAGTGAATATCTTTATTGAAGACTAGGATAGATCCACAGATGTATACTAGCCTTTGGAAGTATGTATTTACTATTTTTTTGAAAGGAGATTTTAATGAGATAATAACATTATGATACCGAAGTGTGAATGTTGCATCATGGTTATAGTTTTTCTTATGCACAATTGAGTTCTGCATGTCATCTTGTAAAACAAATCTAGGGGAATGGTTGAGCCTAGAATGTGGAAACCTTGATAGCCTTTCAATTAACAAATATTGCTTTTGTTAATTCATCTCGAGATAGAGTATACCAGGAGACATATTTTACTTCTCCTATACTTCAAGTTTGAGCTAATAAACCAGCTCAAGGGTATTTACATAATAGGAGATGGGTAATTATAGTTTGCATAAATAGAACTTATTCTAGTGCTAAAGCACATAGAAGACAAATTTAACCCAATATTAGGTATCTCTATTATGATTTATTCCAAGTTGGGGCATGTTGGGAGAATTGAGACTCAACCCCACTTGTTTGTTGTAGTTATGATTGTTGATAAAGATTATGTGGCATAAATATAAAGGATGTTATATATATGAGTTCATATCCTAACTTATGTCAAATGTCAGTGGACTTAAGAAGACCAAGAGGTCGAGAAGTTTTTATTATCTTTTATGATTCAAACCGATTAGGGTTGATAGATTGAACTTAGTCAAAGACTAGTTAGGAAAATGTAAGTATCCATTAAAGATATTATATGGATGAGGATATACCTCATATACTATGTTTATTCATGTTATGTGAAATGTGAAGTCGAACAATGCCAAGTGGTCTGGGAAGACTAGAGGCATTTGTTATATTATAACTAATATGTTTGGATAACAAGGATATTTGATAATTCTATGTATTGGGTTAGAGGAGTTAAACCCTAGAATCATAACCTGAAGGGTTTAGTAAACTTATAACTCTTATGTCAGATATGACATTGTATTTATATATATTGGTCAACAGTGATTGGTTGAGAAAACCATAGAGTAAGACAAAAAGAGTCTAAGTAGTACTTTAACAAATTTAAGTGATTCAATGATAGAGTCAAAACTTGTTATATTGCACAAGGTTGTTTGATATTTAAGTTAGTGAGTAGAATGACAAGAGGTCATAGACCCTAGAAATTGCAAGTATGCAAAGAGGGACTCTCTATAAGGTTAGTATTACCTAAACCTACATATTGTATGTATATCCTAGATTAAGGATTAATTCCAAGCCAGATTGACTAAGATTGGAATATAGATTAGACAATTATTGTCTAGAGTTGTTGTAGGATGAGATAGTATTCAAGTCGAGTCAAAGGTGTGTGAACATATGACTACATTCATTGTGAACCTTTATTTATATTGAATTTTTGGCTAAAGTAATGCATCCATCTCTGCATGCATTAGTTGATTCACAATGCTCTAGATTTGCATAACCAACTAGTAGTGTCATACTTAGTTAGAAGGAATCTATAGTTGTATGACCGTGTTGATTATGTAAGACACATCACTAGGACTCAGATGACAAAAACTTGTTGGTTCCTTATATCTATACTCTTCGTGAAGGGTAGAGCCACTTCCAGGAAGAAAGGTGTGCAGGGGACTGCCAATCTATGGTTGGAGGTAAAGCACTCAGATGATGCTCTCCCTCTATAGAAAATGACTTGCCGAGACTTGTGAAGACATCAATATTTTAGATGCAGTGTATTCCATGTTATGACTTATAACAGTCAAATTTATGAGGTAAAACTATTCTCTATACCAAGTGTAGTTTATGTATTGTAAATGAAAAGTGAAAGGATTTCACTAAGATTCTATCTTTGAATAGTTTGTAATTTCAAGGTTGAAAATATTTAGAAAAATATACTTTATTTCTTTGTGGTTATGCAAATGATATTTATTTTTAAAAAAAATTCTCATGTTTACCATGGTTATTTACTTCTTGTAAATTATTGAGTTTCTTTGAGTAATATGAGAAGGTATGTTACAACGAAAAAGAATCAATCCTTTGTAATGATAAATCTACTTTCTTAAATAGAGAAGGAAAAGGTGAAAAAAACAAGGATAAGAGTCATTTTGGCATGGATAAGCATTAAGAAAATCTCAGCGAATCGTGCAAGTGAAAAGAGAACTTCCAAAAATGATCGCAAGATTAACATAGGCTTTTGAGACATATGTTCATGGTGGACCCTTTCGCTCTAAGTGCTAGTCTTAACAATTTCAGTTCTTTAAAGGTCTAACCAACTTGGGATAGAGCCGCGATTTAGGCATTTTTATGGTTTTGGCAATGAGGCTCTATTTTGTTGCATTTGCAATGTCTGGGTGATGAATTGGAGGTGGAGAAGGGATAGCAGGAGGGGAAATAAAAGGACCTTGCACTTGTCTCATTGCCCCAGGTCTATTTTGAAGCATTCCTTTACCTACTCCCTATAACTCTTTAAAATTTAAATAATTCACATGGTGACCCATTACAAACTCTACACATATAGTTTACAAAGGAAATATAAAGGCACATCAAAATTGTTGTTAGGTGGTTTATCAAAAACCATCCACCAACGATCCTAAAAATTCTGACTAATACCCTGATTTGTACACCATTTGATTGAATACTTAGGCTTATGAACATCAACATGCAATTCAGTTTTAGGGTTGACAAAATATTGGGCTGACATAGTTTTGGTAATGTCTAACTCTTTGACTTTGGTCGTATGATAAACCATTAAAATATTTAGCCTTCTTCACTTCTCACCATTGCCTAAATGATTAATGTTGGCTTGTGAGGGTTCAAACATGAGTAATAATTCCTTCTAAGCTCGATTTCATTGAAGACAATTGAGGCTGGCGACGATAGACTTCTATAATCTTACTTATTTCATCAATATTTCTTTCAATTTGCTCTTGGATTGTTGGAGGGTTTGGTGGGGGAGGGTTCAAATTTTGATGTTCTTCATCCATTTTACCTATTTCAAATTTAAAACATACAAATTTAGGATTTAAAACAAAAAGATTTCATTTGATTTATAAAAAAAATAAAAAAGAGATGATTTAGACCCTTACCTCTTCGAATCTGCCTCCTCCAAATCTGATATCCATTCTTTTGCAATCAGATATTAGTTTCTCTCTCTCTCTCTCTACATTTTGCAAGTCGTGGGTTTTGCAAAATGCAAGCTTTTTTTCACTTTTTATGGTTTGTAAAATGGATATCCATTTTGGTTTGCTATTCCAAACTAAAATGGATATTATGTCTGACCCATCAAAAAAGTCAAACATCCATTTTCAATTTTGGCTAAGTAAATCATTTTTTTTCCTATTGCCACTATTTGGCCCGCAATGATCCTGTAATCACCCATGTTGTCTTTGATAATGTACTAGAGGGTTTACCACCGGTGAGGAAGATAAGTCACCAAATGGATTTGATACCAGGAACTAGTTTGTCAAATAAGGCAACCCATAGAATGAATCCTATAGAGAATGGGGTAAGTGCAAGAAGACGAGTTCACTTTTTCGCCAAAAAGTGGAAGTGTTTTTCCTATTTTTCAAATTTTGTCGTACTTGGAGTGACAATTTGAAACACTTGCACATAAAATATTAAGATGATTTAAAAGTAAGAAATGTAAGATTTTGTTTCTAGTTTTCAAATATGTAATATTTTCTAATACCTAGATTATGCAAGTTAGTTTTTTATTGGATGTACAAAAAGTGGCTTTTTAAAAGTCCCCTATTTTTTACAAAAGCATGCATGTGTACAACCAACATAATTTGACCTAAATTAATGTATTTTTCTATTTCCTTTTGTGGAAAGATTCTCAAGATGTTAAATTTTGGTCAGGATATTTTTTTGTAATTTTTTGATAAATATATTTTTTTATTAATTTTTTAATGGCCCTAACTAGTATTTTTTAAAACCCCTCATGTACAGCCAACATAATTTGAGCTAAACTAATCAATTCACCAAATTTTTTTTTCATCATGTAGAGAATAATATCTAGTTTGGTCAGACATAATTTTTTTTTAAGAAATTTTTAAAATCAAAAGTTATTCAAAAAATAGTAACATGTGTTATTTCAAGTTTATGAGTTAGTTTATTTGGAAAATAAATAATAAATAGAAAATTATGTTCAATAGCAAAAAAACTTACATATTTGAAAACTAGACTTTGATATTTATAATGGGTTTTAATTTTGTTAAAATATTCTTGAAAAAAAGTCGTCAGCCATAGTGGTGAAACTAGTTTTTTCTCTTGTTTTTATGGTCTCCTAATTGTAGGTCCAAAGCTAAGGCTTGGGTTTCCAAGTCTAAAACCAATGCAAATTGGTAGGTTCGAAATTTCAAATTTTAGAAACGGGTACCTGGGTACCCGTTATAAACGGGTACCCATTATTTTTCTAAAAAAAAAAATAGCAATAGGCATGTAAAAAAAAAAAAAATTTGAAAACGGGTACCCATTTTCAAAAAGTTTTTTTTTGTTTTTATATGCATATGGCTATTTTTTTTATTTTTTTGAAAACGGGTACCCGTTATCAAACAGGTACTCGTTATGAAACTGGTACCCGTTATGAAACAGGGACCCATTTTTCTTCGGGTGCCTGATCCTAAACAGGAACCCATTTTTTTCAAAACGGGTACCTATTCCAAGCGACATTTTCCATTCGCAGGAGACTTTCATGAAATGTATACTCATTTTTGTGCTTTCAGCCAATGAAGAGAACTGAACATACAATTTTATGAGATATTAAAGAAAGGACTGATAAGGGAGAGCCTAAGTCCATGTGCAATACCTACAATACTAGCATCGAAGAAAGATGGAGAGTGGAGAATGTGTACAGATCTTATTTTGAGTAGGAATGTGCATAGAGTAGATTTTATTTCAAGAAAATAGAAAGCATTACTAGATTGGAGAAAAAGAGATTTAATGACAATAAATTTGAGTTATGGAAGCTTAAGATAGAGGATTTTCTGAACCAATTATCTAGTCAAGAAAGCCTAAGGGAGATTTTAAGGCATCAAGCAGAGGATAATGTTTGAGAAGTCAATAGAGGAATGCATTTGATACAACATAGGAAAGGATTGTATGCACATCTTCATGCAGTGAGATGTCTCCACAGCTATTTGTAATGATTCAAGGGAATGCATGGTCACAATTGTGTATTTTACCTTCACCACAATTGCTGGTACAATTGTAAAAGGGATTTGATAATATGTAACAACATTTAAATCAATGCATACTTTATGTTGGGTCATCTCTTTGTTGCAAATGGGTCATTGTAGTTTGTTTTTGGATAAATAAGTATGTCTAGTGCATGACGTGTAATCTGAGAAATGTAAGTGAGTACATTTTAGTTTTCTGTTGATGTTAGTTTAGTCCATTTCCTTCCTCTTTATTTCTTATGACTCTGTTTCCTAAAGGAGTAAGCACTGATCCATATTGGGGATGGATCAATTATCATATCAATCAAATCCTTGTCCTATTAGTTGTAGTAGTATTTTTAGTTTAGGTTCTACATGTTGTCCATGATTCAGTATAATAACCAGGGATAATTCTAAAGTGATGCAAAACTATTTTAATCATTGGTGAATCATGAACATGTATGCCTACACTATGTATTTTGTGTATGGGAAATTAAGTGGAGTCATCTTAAGGAATATAAGGAATGTGATGTAGTTATATTCAGGTGCAAATGCATAGTGCAGTAATCAGCTTAATCGGAGGCCTGTGCAACCAATTTTTCTTGACCTAGTGATAGCTTTGGGGGTCAAGTGTACATTGGGTATGGTTGTGTTTGTTTGTTTGTTTGTGTTCTATTTCATGTCTCCAGGATTATCCCTCCTAGGTCTAGCTGAGCCTAAAGTGCAGAGAAGTCTACCCACTCCTGTCAGTTGGCCAAAATCATCCTTGACCTATTGATAGACCTCTTTTAATCTCCTTCACGATACCCCTACCCTGGTGATTGCAAAATGTTTTAGGGTTTTGGGTTGTAGTTATTTTGGGAACCAAGAATGGTAAAGAGTTGTATTTATAGAAATACTATGAGATGAGGATTATAATTCAAAGTAACTTCAAAAGAATTATGTAAAACATCATGGTAATAGTCAAATTTGCAGACCCATGTCAATTTCCATTTAGGTTTGCATCTATTTTGAGAGAATATATTAATATAATTACATATCAAAAAATGGCACAATCTTGTGGAAATTAAGGCTCATTCCCCTAGCATTCAATTATCAACATTTACACATCATCCCACATCTTAACCATATCTTATGCATTCATAAACATTCTCCCATATTAGGCGTTGATTTATTTGTTAGAAAATGTGTCTCAAGCTTGCATTTGCAATGTTGCATATTTTTATTTATTGTATTTAATTATTAATTTTGTCCTCACATGAGAAGTGGTGCACCCAACTTTGAGTTGACACTTTTTGTCATGTTTTGGACATAATTTTGTTTAAGGAGTTGTAAGAGCATCAAGTGTGACATCATAAGATGTGGTAGTTAGTTATGATAGAGTCTATGATGTGTAAGAGCATGACTAAGGAGGCTATATTGGAATATTGACTAACATGATGACAAACTTATTATGTATTTCAAAAACCATGTTTGAATGGAGTAACATGAAAAATTGGGGCACCTAATTTGGAATGATTACTATGATAGGTTATGAGAGATTATAACAAGTTATGACAAATGTAAGGAATATTTTAAATATAGTCTATAATTGAAACTTGGAATTTGGGCCATGAGATTTAAACACCATACCTCTTGCACATTGAGTCATGGTTTTCTAAACTCATTGGATGCTTTCTTATTTGTTTCTCTTTTATTATTGGGCACTTGGATAGAGTTTTCATAGTGCGGTATAAAGATGTCATAACTATGATATCAAAATTACTCTAAGATTTAATGATGGTGATACTCCTATAAACATGTGTGCCTAAAGTTGTATGTAACTATATTGTTATTGTAACATAATTAGTTTCATGCTTTGGAGCATTGAGTTTTCCTCTTGAAAGGGTTTTCCCCACATATACCTCTATGTAATGGTTTTGTGAGTTGAATTTCAGTTGCATGTTATTGCATGTATAATTTTGTTAATGGAAATTGTTAGATCTAAGCTTGTGTGCATTTTATCTCCTTATAGATTAGAGTAGGAAGCACTTATACAACTTAGATTCTTTTTATTTAGTAATAGAACTTAATCAACTTAGATTCTAGGTGGTAGGAAAAAGTTTTTTAGACTAATCTTATTTTGAGTAGGAATGTGCATAGAGTAGATTTTATTTCAAGAAAATAGAAAGAATTACTAGATTGGAGAAAAAGAGATTTAATGACAATAAATTTGAGTTATGGAAGCTTAAGATAGAGGATTTTCTAATAGACTAATTTTTGTGAGCTATAATACCTAGACCTAAACCCACTTCAATGAAAGATGGAATGTTGATAGCATATATGATAGAAGGAGCAATCACCACAAACCACCACAGATGAGTTGTGGAGCACCTAGCCGACATAGATGGAATGTATAAAGGTTTTACATTAGGGACACATCCCTAGACTATGATATTGTATAAATATATACATGTAATAGTAAGAAAGAATACATAAGAGAGGAGTAAGATAGATGAACAGAGCACAGACTTAGACTTGCCTTTGTACATGATGTTACTATGAATATATATATATATATATATATATATATATATATATGAAGATATAATGAGTTATGGACAATGATAATGAGTATTTGAATATGTTTAATATGTTAGTACAATAGGATCTTACCACATTATGATGTCTCTTTTCTACGTTAACTTATCTTCATGTTATTGTTGGGGTATAAACAGAGTACATAAGAGTAAACTAGGCTCAGATCTCCAGACCGTGTCCTATCATTTCTCTTTCCAACATGGAGAGTGGATTGTGTTAGAATAGAAGGTAAGAAGCCATATCAAACTTTACTTGGAAGATTAAGTGTTGCTAAATTTTTATGAAGAATTCACCTCAAAAGCCCTTTAGGAGAAGCTACAAAAACTATACTAGGATATGTCCTTTGTTAATATGCATTTTATATGAAAGAAGTTGTATACTCTTAGGAAGGGTGATGGTGATTTAGTGGTAGATCTCTTGAATGCAATCAACATGATCACGATCTAGTTACAATTTATCAATGTGACAATAGAAGAATATCAATGCATGACGTTTTTACGTTCTTTGCTAGATTTATGGGATACCTTGGTAATGGTTATTAGAGAATTATTTCAAATCGTGTGCTTTATGAGGTATTGGGTTCTTTACTCTCAAAATCAATTAGGCAAAAAGATTCTAAAATTTTCAAGGAAGCTTTGACTATTCATATACGAGTCCTAAAGGAGGAAGGAAAGGAGGAAAAAATGATGGATAAAAGCACATCTAAGTCTTGTAGTAGATCTAAATCTCGTAGTAAAAGGGTTGAGGCTAAATGTTGGAACTATGGAAAGACAAGTCATTTCAAAAAGGTTTGCAAGGAGGAGAAAAATAAGAAAAACATGTTAGGGTTAGCTGGCAGATGATATCAATTAAATGCAAATAAAGATTAAATAGAGGAATAAAAATACACAAAAATAATAATAGCGAGAGACAAGTTTTAACCTCATTCACCCAAACTCAAGCTACATCCACCAACAGAGAGTCCAATATTATTATCGAGTAAATCAAAACGGATTACAACCAACAATCCTTGCAACTCAATACTACTGCAAAATGCTACAATACATCAATAGAAAATCTAATCCTTAGATGTTGGTTACAAAAATAGGGTTTTTCTTATGTCAACCAATAGAAAAAATAACTCCCAACTCCTTTATAAAATAATAGCCTCTGCCCCCTGCACTCCCCGGTTAAACAATTTGGGGGGAAACCCTGCTGAAACAAGTGGGGAAAATTTAACCTCCGAGTCTGATTAGGCTCCATCTAACAACAATCTCCCACTTGGAGACTGATCATAACACTGCTAACCCTGTAGCTCCTCCTGGAACTACGCACCCTGGACCCTACTGTTCTAATTTTTGTTTTCAGTCTTGAAGACCAACCAAAGCTGAAGAGAAGCTCAGCTTCTCCCTTGTCATTGCCTTTGTAAACATATCCGCTGGATTATCATCTGTATGTATCTTTTTCATCCTTAAATGTTCATCATCCAACATTGACCGAATGAAGTGATACCTCAACTGTATGTGTTTGGTCTTTGAATGCAAGGAATAATTCTTTGCAAGATGTATGGAACTCTGGCTATCTGTAAACAAATACTTGTTGGCCTATTGTTTGCCCAATTCTTCCATGAAAGATTACAGCCATATCATCTCCTTGCTTGCCTCTGTTGCAGCTACATACTCTGCCTCCGTGGTGGATAAAGCAACCTCCTTTTGCAGCCTGGAGATCCAACTCACCACTATCCCTCCTATAGTAAAGACACAACCTGTAGTACTCCGCCTAGTATCAATATCCCCTACCAAATCTAAGTCCACATAGCCTGCTAAATCAATATTAGAGCCCTCAAAACATAAGTGTTTATTGGATGTACCTCTCAAATTTCTGAGAATCCATTTTACCGCATTCCAATGCTCCAATCTGGGATGACTCATATACCTACTTATGACTCCTACAACATGTGCAATATCTAGTCTTGTGCATACCATGGCGGACATTAAACTTCCTACAGCTGAAGCATATGGTACCTTGGACATTTTTTCTTCCTCTTCTTGTGTCTTTGGACACATCCCCTTAGTCAATTTCAAATGATTAGGCAAAGGTGTGTTGATAACTTTTGCATTCTCCATATGGAATCTTTGCAACACCTTTTCAACATAATCAACCCGCGATAGTGTCAATTTTTTGTTCTTCCTATCTCTGCAAATTTTCATACCAAGGATTTTTTTATTTCCCCTAAATCCTTCATAGAAAATGATTGTGCTAACTATTGTTTTAACTCTCTTATGCAATCCATGTTAGACCCTGCTACAAGCATGTCATCAACATATAAACATAAAATAATGTAGCTGTCATTATCCAACCTCTTAAAATTAACACTATGGTTAGAATTACACCAGCTATAGCCTTGCTCATCCATAAAACTATCAAATTTCAAATACCATTGTCGAAGTACTTGTTTCAAGCCATACAAACTCTTCTTCAATCTGCACACTAGTTTCTCCTTACTGTTGACCTCAAATCCTTGGGGTTGTTCCATATATGGGTAAGTGCAAGAAGATGGGGGGCCAAAAAGGGGTCTTAAGTGGCCACTTTTTTTCTGAAATTAAGAAATACTGGCCTTGGATGAGAAATTGAGCATAGTTACACTCAAAATTTGGAGATGCAACCAAAACAATGTTCGTAGTGCTCCGAGTCTACTTTCTAAACTACTATTTTGTTTTGAAAATGGCATAGATTAAGGGGTTCAAAAGAGGGAGCCACAGAAATTGGTGTTGTTTATGTCAAAAAAACATAACATAGCATGTTTTGTGGCTCCCTCAAAAGGTCAACTTTTTTTTGGTATTTTTAAAATCGCTTCAATGAGAAATTAGCTAATAGCATGTAGTTTATGCCCGATTTTTCTGATAATTTTTTGATGAATATTTGATTTTTTACTAAATTTTAAAGTGGACACATCCTAAAAAATAGAATTTTGGCCGTGCTACCCCTATAAATTTTGAAAACTAATTGAAAATCATTTTTTTATTTTTTTAATATTTGTAGAATGGAGTCTAGTTTCTAAATATGTAATTTTTTTTGAAATTTGAATGAATAGTTATTTTACAATGAAAAAAAGACCAAACAGTGGTTTTTGCCTAAAAACAGACACACAAACAAAAGAAATTAAAGATGAAAGGCTTAACATTGTTAAAATGTGAAAAAAATCACATCGTCAAATAGCTAAGAGAAAGCCTAACATTACCCATGTGTTTGATTTGTTCAACCTTGAAACACGTGCAAATCTGAGGGTTAGCACGAACGAAATTATGTGAAATTTTGAAGAATATAGAAAAACACGTCTGTGATTGTTCATAAGGCACTCCAAGCCTTTGGGTTGGAAATCCAAAGCAAATCCCAATCCCAAGGCTTGGGATTCCCAAAGCAAGAAATAACGCGAGCGTGTTATAACGCGCTCGCGTTATGTTTTGCCTTGCATTTTTCTTTCCCGCAAGTCTGTCTTTTGTCATGTTTGACATAACACGAGCGCGTTATAACGCGCTCGCATTATGTCCCACTCAAATTTTTTTACGTTCAAGGCTATTAATCATGAGGGTTAAGGCATAAGGGATAGAGTTGGAGGGTTTACGGATAAGGGATTAGCGTTTAAAGTATAGTATCGAGCCCGTTGAGGGTCTAGGAATAGGGATAGCGTTTAAGGTTTAGGGATGAGGGATGACAGATTATGGTTGAGGGTCGAGGGATCAGAGTTAAGGGTTGAGGGATTAGGGTTTGACATTGAGGGTTGAGGGTTGAGATTCAAAGGTCAAGGGTTTAGGGATAGGGTTTAGGGTTAAAGTAGAGTGTGGAGGGTGTAAGGATTAGGGATAGGGTTGGAGGGTTTAGGGATAAGGGATTAGGGTTTAAGGTATAGTATCGAGTCTGTTGAGAGTTTAGGAATAGGGATAGCATTTAGGGATTAGGGATGAGGGATTATAGTTGAGGGATGATGGATTAGGGTTGAGGGTTGAGGGATTAGGGTTTAGGGATAAGGTTTAGGGTTTAAGGTATAGTGTTGAGGGTTGAGGGTTGAGGGTTTAGGATTAGGGTTTAGGGTTGACAGATTAGCATTTAATGTCAAGGTTAGGGTTAGAGTGTCGAGGGTAGAGGGATTAGGGATAGGGTTTAGGGTTGAAGGTTTAAGGATTGAGGGTTGAGGCTTTAGGGATGAGGGTTTAAGGCTTAAGATATAGTGTCAAGTGTTGAGGGTGTACGGATAGGGTTTAAGTTTTAAGGGTTAAGGGTTGAGGGATATGGATTAGGGTTTAAGGTATAGTGTTGAGGGTCAAGGGATCAGAGTTAAGGGTTGAGGGATTAGGGTTTGACGTTGAGGGTTGAGGGTTGAGGTTCAAGGGTCAAGGGTTTAGGGATAGGGTTGAGGGTCGAGGAATTAGGGTTAAAGTAGAGTGTGGAGGGTATAAGGATTAGGAATAGGGTTGGAGGGTTTAGGGATAAGGGATTAGGGTTTAAGGTATAGTATCGATTCTGTTGAGGGTGTAGGAATAGGGATAGCATTTAGGGTTTAGGGATGAAGGATTAGAGTTGAGGGATGACAGATTAGGGTTGAGGGATGACAGATTAGGGTTGAGGGTTGAGGGATTAGGGTTTAGGGATAAGGTTTAGGGTTGAGGGCTGAGGGATTAGGGTTTAAGGTATAGTGTTGAGGGTTTAGGGATAGAGTTTAGGGTTGAGGGATTAGGATTTGACGTTGAGGGTTGAGGGTTTAGGGTTTAGGGTTAGGGTTGAGAGATGAGGGATCAGAGTTAAGGGTTGAGGGAATAGGGTTTGACGTCGAGGGTTGAGGGTTGAGGTTCGAGGGTCAAGGGTTTAGGGATAGGGTTGAGGTTGAAGGGATTGGGGTTAAAGTAGAGTGTTAGGGATAGCATTTAGGGTTTAGGGATGAGGGATTAGAGTTGAGGGATGAGGGATTAGGGTTTAGGGATAAGGTTTAGGGTTGAGGGTTGAGGGATTAGGGTTTAAGGTATAGTGTTGAGGGTTGATGGTTTAGGGATAGGGTTTAGGTTTGAGGGATTAGGGTTTAGGGTTGATGAATTAGAGTTTAATGTTGAGAGTTGAGGGTTGAGGGTTGAGGTTGAGGGATAGGGTTAATGGTCACGGGATTAGGGTTAAATAAGAGTGTCGATGGTAGAGGGATTAGGGTTTAAGGTATAGTATCGAGCCTATTGAGGGTCTAGGAATAGGGATAGCGTTTAGGGTTTAGGAATGAAGGATTAGAGTTGAGGGATGATGGATGACAGATTAGGGTTGAGGGTTGAGGGATTAGGGTTTAAGCTATAGTGTTGAGGGTTTAGGGATAGGGTTTAGGGTTGAGGGATTAGAGTGAAGGGTTGAGGGATTAGAATTTGGCGTTGAGGGTTTAGGGTTTAGGATTAGGGTTGAAGGTCGAGGGATCAGAGTTAAGGGTTGAGGGATTAGGGTTTGATGTTGAGGGTTGAGGGTTGAGGTTCGAGGGTCAAGGGTTTAGGGATAGGGTTGAGGGTCAAGGAATTAGGGTTAAAGTAGAGTGTGGAGGGTATAAGGATTAGGGATAGGGTTGGAGGGTTTAGGGATAAGGGATTAGAGTTTAAGGTATAGTATCGAGTCTGTTGAGAGTTTAGGAATAGGGATAGCATTTAGGGTTTAGGGATGAAGGATTAGAGTTGAGGGATGAGGGATTAGGGTTGAGGGTTGAGGGATTAGGGTTTAGGGATAAGGTTTAGGGTTGAGGGTTGAGGTATTAGGGTTTAAGGTATAGTGTTGAGGGTTGATGGTTTAGGGATAGGGTTTAGGTTTGAGGGATTAGGGTTTAGGGTTGATGAATTAGGGTTTAATGTTGAGAGTTGAGGGTTGAGGGTTGAGGTTGAGGGATAGGGTTAATGGTCAAGGGATTAGGGTTAAAGAAGAGTGTCGATGGTAGAGGGATTAGGGTTTAAGGTATAGTATCGAGCCTGTTGAGGGTCTAGGAATGGGGATAGCGTTTAGGGTTTAGGAATGAGGGATTAGAGTTGAGGGATGACGAATGATAGATTAGGGTTGAGGGTTGAGGGATTAGGGTTTAGGGACAAGGTTTAGGGTTAGGGTTGAGGGATTAGGGTTTAAGGTATAGTGTTGAGGGTTTAGGGTTGAGGGATTAGAATTTGGCGTTGAGGGTTTAGGGTTTAGGATTAGGGTTGAAGGTCGAGGGATCAGAGTTAAGGGTTGAGGGATTAGGGTTTGATGTTGAGGGTTGAGGGTTGAGGTTCGAGGGTCAAGGGTTTAGGGATAGGGTTGAGGGTCAAGGAATTAGGGTTAAAGTAGAGTGTGGAGGGTATAAGGATTAGGGATAGGGTTGGAGGGTTTACGGATAAGGGATTAGAGTTTAAGGTATAGTATCGAGTCTGTTGAGGGTTTAGGAATAGGGATAGCATTTAGGGTTTAGGGATGAGGGATTAGAGTTGAGGGATGAGGGATTAGGGTTGAGGGTTGAGGGATTAGGGTTTAGGGATAAGGTTTAGGGTTGAGGGTTGAGGGATTAGGGTTTAAGGTATAGTGTTGAGGGTTGATGGTTTAGGGATAGGGTTTAGGTTTGAGGGATTAGGGTTTAGGGTTGATGAATTAGGGTTTAATGTTGAGAGTTGAGGGTTGAGGGTTGAGGGTTGAGGTTGAGGGATAGGGTTAATGGTCAAGGGATTAGGGTTAAATAAGAGTGTCGATGGTAGAGGGATTAGGGTTTAAGGTATAGTATCGATCCTGTTGAGGGTCTAGGAATAGGGATAGCATTTAGGGTTTAGGAATGAGGGATTAGAGTTGAGGGATGACGGATGACAGATTAGGGTTGAGGGTTGAGGGATTAGGGTTTGATGTTGAGGGTTGAGGGTTTAGGGTTAAGGTTGAGAGATGAGGGATCAGAGTTAAGGGTTGAGGGATTAGGGTTTGACGTCGAGGGCTGAGGTTTGAGGGTCAAGGGTTTAGGGATAGGGTTGAGGTTGAAGGGATTAGGATTTAAGGTATAGTGTTGAGGGTTGATGGATCAGAGTTAAGGGTTGAGGGATTAGGGTTGAGGGTTGTAAGGATTAGGGATAGGGTTGGAGGGTTGACAGATTAGGGTTGAGGGATTAGGATTTGACGTTGAGGGTTGAGGGTTTAGGGATAGGGTTGAGGGATTAGGATTTGACGTTGAGGGTTGAGGGTTTAGGGATAGGGTTGAGGGTTGAGGGATTAGGATTTGACATTGAGGGTTGAGGGTCGAGGGATCAGAGTTGAGGGTTTAGGGATTAGGGATCTATAGCAGGACAAAACGCGAGCGCGTTATAACGCGGTCGCGTTGAGGGTTTAGGGATTAGGGATCTATAGCAGGACAAAACGCGAGCGCATTATAGCGTGAGCGCGTTATAATGCGCTCGCGTTATAACGCGCTCGCATTTTGTATTTCTATTGAAACAGTAAAAAAGTGGTTACCCCCGTGATCTAGGCCCACATGCTCTATTTTCTTACTGATTCTGTGCATGCTCTGACAAAAAAGAAGTGCTTTCATGCTATTGGGAAGTTCACATACACATTTGACACATTGTACCACCTTTGCATGATCTTTCCACCACCTTTTCTGCTTTGCCAACTTGAGAAGGAGGAAATAACATAGTTTTCAAACCAAGTTTGATATATATCTATTCAATTTTCAATTTTTGTAGTATTGCAATGTTAATTGTGATTCAATTTTAAGAATTTAACATTGAAAAGGAAGCAAGTGGTGAAAAACTCAAATTGTTGAGGAGTTTGATGCAAGAAGATAAAAACACTACATAATTGGGTACTCTCTCCATTCAAATCTTCATTTTTTAGGTATGTCAAGTCTTTACATGCATGTTCTTTACATTTTCCTTATTTCGGATTGAATTACTTTATCATGCTTTATCATACATGTTTAAAATAGACACATTCCCAATCAAGAAAGCAACCTACAATCTCACATGATGCCATGTATATTTTCTACACTTGGGCTCTTTAATAATTATGTGTAATAAACAAACCTTAGTTCATACCATGATGTCAAACTATACAAGAATAAATCCTTACAACATAAAAAATATACAATCCCACTATTATCATGTATTCATTTCTTAGGAACTAATATTGGTCTCTTTATCATGCTACAGACAAATTCTTTGTCATGCCGAGGAAATGATCAAGAATTAAACCAACACAGGAAGAGATAGAAGCTAAGAATGCAAAGAAAGCAATGGCTATGAGGGAACTTCATGAGAAGAGGAAATTAGACACGATAAATGAAGACATACCAATTGAAGAGGAACCACAACCATCACAAAGAGATATGGTATTGGCGGCACAAAGAGAACAAATGCAAAAACTTCGTGGTACGAGAGATTTGAATACCATAGTTGGAGACACATCCTTTACCGCAAGTCAACATGTAGGGACACCATCTACCACATCTCAAGTTGAGAGTACATCATCACTCACATGTGATGAAGGAGGTACGCCATCGTTCCCACCTCAACCACAAGGTATGTCATCTATTCCATCTTCGATCGAAGGTATGCCATCTAACCCATCTCATTTAAATATTGATGAAATTCCTAATGTTGAGATGAATTTACTTAACTTGACACCACCTAGAATTTTGCATAGAAAGCTAAAGTATTTGATTGATATTGATGAGAATATTTTGTAGCCAATGGAAGGTAAGATTCCAAAATGCACTTGTAGAAGATATGCTAATAAGATTTGGAGATTGTTCTTTGAAAAGTTAAATAAGACTGCAAGATGTCAACTATTCGTTGAAATGATGCGAAGTATAAAGTATAGGTCTATCATGAAGATTCTTGGGTTGAGAACATTAGAGGCTTCAAGTGAAAAATCTATTGTCAAGAATCTAATGAGTGCGTATGAGAGTGTGGGTAACACCTCATGCACAAAAGATAGTAATGCAACACGGCGTGTGATTACATCGACTATAGTAAGTAGTCAAACGAGGAAAGCTCGTCTCATTAGAAAGACAAGTCAAGAATTGAGAATTAATAGGAAAACTTTATCAAGATCTGTTGGAAGACGCCAAAGAATTGAAGACACTAATGCCAATGAATTATGGGCGTTCTCGGGGAGACTACCACGAAAAGATAAACCAATTGTTGAAGCATTAAGATCACTAATTGAAGACTTTTGGAAGAATTACACAAGGGTATCTCTGAATCAAAGGGATGTGGTAAGAAGGAGAATTGGTAGTCAGAACCACGAGCCACATCCAAAGCATTTTTTGGATGAGACTCAAACACAGTTTTATGGTAAATTTCTAGAGAAGTATCCTCAAATTAAAATTTGTCAAAGATATTTTGAAATGCTAAAACCTTTCTATGTTAAGATAAATCACACATGTGCTACTTGTTGTTGTAGATTACATATTGAATTTTCTAACCATTTTGATGCTTATAGGTCTATATGTTTAGATATGCATACTAACAATGATTTGCAGGGTTGTGCCATATGTGCCCCACCAACATCTTCAAGAGACTTCATATCAAGAATTTTATGTGAAAGAGAGGAAGGTCAAATATTCTACAAGAAATTATGTTTGGATGGCACATGTCATCGTTGCGGTGGCTTGCAACATTTGCCAATATGTGAGCATATGGAAATAACACATGCGGTTGGAAACGAACTAGTAGAGTTTGGCAAGTATAAAATAGTGGCATACAATACAAAAGATGGTAAAGAAGCAAAGAGGTGTGAATTAGTTATTGAAAAGATTCCAGTGTATTAGTTTATGCCTATATTTCGTGACAGCATAGCGTATGAGTATGCAAGACATGTCCATAGAGCTCGATGGTTGGACTTGCAATTCAAGTTATGCAAGGACACATATCCGGTTGGTAGCATTGTTTCAGTTGTCAACTTTGCAGAGAACTACAGTCTGCAGCCACAGCGTGAGGTGCAATCACAATATTACAACTCCACACAGGTTTCTATATTTGTGCACATCGCATTCATTCATGCGAATGATAGTACAGAGGATGACAGAAAGATCATAAGGGAGTATAATTTCTATATTAGTGATGATCGCATGCATTCTACGGAGTTCTTGCAAGGTTGCTTTCAGGTGTTCTACAATGATTTGGCTAGAAGGGGCATATCGTTCAGTCAACATATCATATGGTCAGATAATTGTGCATCACAATTCAAGAACTCGCAGAATTTCTATTGGCTGAGTAGGAGACATAATTTTATAGGTATTCAACATATGTGGAACTTTTGTGAGGCCGAGCATGGAAAGGGGGAGCATGATGGTGCAGAAGCATGTATCAAAAGAGCCATAGCACGAGAAGAGTTAAAGTATAAAGACAATGCAAAGTTGACAGATGCAAAATCGATTGTTGAGTGGTGTAATGCTTCCATGGTTCCAGGTAATGAAGGTAAGTCTTTAGTTCATAGATTTTTTTGGTTGATAGATGATACTAACATTGCACCATATGAGGATTGTTGTACACTGACAGGATCAAATGAGATGCACTCTTTCAGAAGCTCAATTGCAGGTTCATGGAGTATCCATACACAAAAGATGTCATGCTTTTGTTCTTCCTGTACAATTCAAGTCTGGGATGAGTGTGAGTCAAAGGAGTGGGTTGACGAATGGCAGTTAAGTTATCTTAGCCCACTTGACACGTATCGACCCCCGATGGCACTAGAACTAACACAGATGGAATCGTCAGTTGACTTTGACCACATATTAGATTTAGTTCAACCAGGTAATATAGGGCACGTATATGCATCTAATTTTATCTAGTTCAACCAGGTAATGTCATCTTACTTTGTAGTGTTTTTGTAATGTTGACTAATTTCATCTAATTTGCTACACATATCAATGTAGGGCACGTATATGCAATTATTGCAGATGAAGATAATGAAGAGGGAACAGATTATTACTTATGTCATTGTGTTGAGGCCAAAAAGAAATTGGAGGCCCCTGTTACAGATGGAGAAAACATCGAATACCCTACAAGATCAGTGGTTATTACTGGAACATGGCTTAGAAGGTACCCACATAAGAGTGTTAATATTTGACTATTTCAGGACTTTGACATGCATCGGAAGATTCTTCATTACTCGAACCTTCTCGTGGCATCCAATGTTCATTTGATAAAGTATCGGGGTAGACCTTTGAACAAAATATTGTGGAAGGTGCGTGAGTCTGACCATGAAGCAATACTTGACACAATAAAGAGTAGAGCAGATCCGGATGGTTCATTGGATTAATTTGTAAGTATTCTAATTGATTTTGTAAAGTTATGTTACATTGAGTTGTAAGTATGCACATTAATTTGTAAGGTTTGTCTTTTTTTATTTCCTCCTGCATTTTTACACATATGTACACATTTTTACATCATCATGTTATGCATTGTTGGTGTCCTGCTCCTGATGAGACCAAACTCATAACTCACCCTACTAGACACCATTTGATGATCTCTCTAACACTCTGGATCCAGGGCACCCAATCATGATGATGACCTATATACCATTCTCCCAAGGCACTCATAATGAATGAAAAGAAGACCAAGGGCGCCCAAGCTTAATAGACTTATTTCTTTCAATTTTGATGATCCAAACTCTTGCAATATGACATCCACTTTCATGCCTTTAGATCTTCCTTCACATATAGGGCGCCAAATCAATGCATTAAAGTCTCTTGATATTAGGCGCTCATGATGATGAAACTTAGAGGTTTTTCCTTTCCTATGCGCTCATCTAAGATGTTTGAATGATAAGGAGCGCCTTGACCTCTATAATGTACATTAGGCACCAAATCAAGGTGATTTGAAGTCACTTTGAGTCATTTGGGGTCAGTTTGAGTCTTTGAGTCATGTTGCAAAAAAGTGTCAATGTTGTTAAGTTACACAAAGCAACTTTTGCATTTTTGGTGTCTTGCTCGTGATGTGACCAAACTGACTATTCCAACACATCTGGATGGGTACATTTACGCTAGGCATGGTCCTGTTTTTCACCCAAACATGTCGAAACAGTCTGAGCTACATTGTAACAACGATATTCCTGAAGAGTCCAAAGTGTAAAAAGGCTGCAATCTTTGACGAGATGTTACTCAAAAATCATGTCACTTAGAAACATTCCTTCTAAGGCAACGCTATCACGTAGAGTGCCTCTACAATAACCTCTCTCAGTTTTTTATAGCTCTGAGGCATTTACCCATGGTGAAAGGTTTTCTGCTGCCCCAAAAATCGTCAGAAGGAGGCAGTGTAAAGTTGCAAAGGGGTGTAACTTTTGTCCTGCTCTTGATGCGACCAAACTGACTGTTCCAACACGTCCAAATGGGTACATTTATGCTAGGCATGGTCCTATTTTTCACCCAAACATGTCAAAACAGTCAGAGCTACATTGTACTGACGATATCCCTGAAGAGTCCAAAGTGCAAAAAGGCAGCAATCTTTGACAAGATGTTACTCAAAAATTGTGTCACTTAGAAACATTCTGTCTGAGGCAACGCGATCATGTAGAGCGCCTCTACAATAACCTCTCTCGATTTTTTATAGCTATGAGGAATTTGCCCTTGGTGAAAGGTTTTCTGCTGCCCCAAAAATTGTCAGAAGGAGGCAGTGTAAAGTTGCAAAGGGGTGTAACTTTCATCCTGCTCCTAATGCGACCAAACTAACTGTTCCAACACGTCTGAATGGGTACATTTACGCTAGTTATGGTCCTATTTTTCACCCAAACATGTTGAAACAGTCGGAGTTACATTGTACCGACGATATCCCTGAAGAGTCCAAAGTGCAAAAAGACAACAATCTTTGACAAGATGTTACTCAAAAATCATGTCACTTAGAAACATTCTGTCTGAGGCAACGCGATCACTTAGAGTGCCTCTACAATAACCTCTCTCAGTTTTTTATAGCTCTGAGGCATTTGCCTGTGGTGAAAGGTTTTCTGCTGCCCCAAAAATTGTCAAAAGGAGGCAGTGTAAAGTTGCAAAGGGGTGTAACTTTCGTCCTGCTCCTAATGCGACCAAACTGACTATTCCAACACATCCGAATGGGTACATTTATGCTAGGCATGGTCCTATTTCTCAGCCAAACATGTCGAAACAGTCGGAGCTACATTGTACTGACGATATCCCTGAAGAGTCCAAAGTGCAAAAAGGTAGCAATCTTTGACGAGATGTTACTCAAAAATTGTGTCACTTAGAAACATTCCATCTGAGGCAACGGGATCATGTAGAGTGCCTCTACAATAACCTCTCTCAGTTTTTTATAGCTCTGAGGTATTTGCCCGTGGTGAAAGGTTTTCTGTTGCCCCAAAAATCGTCAAAAGGAGGCAGTGTAAAGTTGCAAAGGGATGTAACTTTCATCCTGCTCCTGATGCGACCAAACTGACTGTTCCAACGCATCTGAATGGGTACATTTACGCTAGGCATGGTCCTATTTTTCACCCAAATATGTCGAAACAGTCGGAGCTATATTGTACCGATGATATCCCTGAAGAGTCCAAAGTGCAAAAAGGCAGCAATCTTTGACGAGATGTTACTTGAAAATTGTGTCACTTAGAAACATTCTGTCTAAGGCAACAGGATCATGTAGAGTGCCTCTACAATAACCTCTCTCAATTTTTTATAGCTCTGAGACATTTGCTCGTGGTGAAAGGTTTTCTGCTACCCCAAAAATCGTCAGAAGGAGGCAGTGTAAAGTTGCAAAGGGGTGTAACTTTCATCTTGCTCTTGATGCGACCAAACTGACTGTTCCAACGTGTCTGAATGGGTACATTTACGCTAGGCATGGTCCTATTTTTCACCCAAACATGTCAAAACAGTCGGAGCTACATTGTACCGACGATATCCCTGAAGAGTCCAAAGTGCAAAAAGGTAGCAATCTTTGACGAGATGTTACTCAAAAACTGTGTCACTTAGAAACATTCTGTCTAAGGCAACGGGATCATGTAGAGTGCCTCTACAATAACCTCTCTCAGTTTTTTATAGCTCTGAGGCATTTGCCCGTGGTGAAAGGTTTTCTGCTGCCCCAAAAATTGTCAGAAGGAGGCAGTGTAAAATTGCAAAGGGGTGTAACTTTCATCCTGCTCCTGATGTGACCAAACTGACTGTTCCAACGCGTCTGAATGGGTACATTTACACTAGGCATGGTCCTATTTTTCACCCAAATATGTCGAAACAGTCGGAGCTACATTGTACCGATGATATCCGTGAAGAGTCCAAAGTGCAAAAAGGCAACAATCTTTGACGAGATGTTACTCAAAAACTATGTCACTTAGAAACATTCCATCTGAGCCAACGCGATCACGTAGAGTGCCTCTACAATAACCTCTCTCAATTTTTTATAGCTCTGAGGCATTTGCCCGTGGTGAAAGGTTTTTTGCTGCCCCAAAAATCGTTAGAAGGAGGCAGTGTATTAAGTTAGGATGAAAGCCTATTCACTCTAGGCACCTGTTTTTGACCAAATCACACATGCGCCTTGAACAACTCTGTCTTCAAGGCGCTTTTCTCTAATCTCTGTAACTCTCCAAATCCATTAAGGCGCAAATTTTATCTCTTGGGCTCAAGATATAGGTTCTTCATCCAAGGCGCCAGAATGGTCGAAAGGCGCATTTCACCTCTAACCTCACCTCTGACCTTACTTTGAGGCGCTAAACCTTTTGACATTTCAAGTAACTTCAAGAGAACTATTTTTCCTTAAGGTGGTTCACTCCTTGCAATTGGATGTATGGTACTTGTAACTCATTTGATTGACTTTGTAATGTTTCTTCTTCTCGCAGAGTAGATAAGGATGATATAAGCTTACTTCATCAATCGGAGTAGAAATCTCTCTTGGACTTGCTAGGTGAAAGGACTTGAACTTGAAGGACTTGAAGTTGATGAAGTGATCCTTCATGATGGCCTTTGACATTACCTTCTCAGAGTGTAGATGATAACACCTTCCTTGGATAAAGTGGATAACCTCTGACCTAAACTTTAAAGCTTGATGAATCTTGAAGATTGGGTTTCCTCCTACTCCCCTTCTGGGCTCCACTCCATCAAAGGCGTATTTAGTTGTCCAAGGCGCCAACATTCACTCAGGGGCACCCAAAGAGAAAGTTTACAATTCTAAGGCGCTAAACTCTTATGCAAAAATGGTCATCATCAAAGGCGCAAAAATGGGTCTCTGGGTGCCAATCTCTACAAGACATTCCATCTCATTGCTCTCCTCCATTACAAGCGCTCACTTACCTCAATCTTGGGCGCATACCAACATCCCAACATCCAAATCACCTAGGCGCTCAAAACCTTCAAGACTCAAGGTGCATTTTATGATCAAACAAGGTATCTCCTGAACAAGGTGCTCATAGTCTCATCAAGGTGTTAATCATCATCATGAGCGCTCATATTGTTCTAGGCGCACAGTTATCTCTGGAATGCTCAAGGCGCTCAAGGCGCACATACCCTTCTCTAGGCTAGTTTACACTTATTCAAGGCGCTCATTCCAAACTTACATGAACTCCTCATTACAAGATGTACAAACTAGATGATCCTAGGGCATAAGGGCGCTCAAACTAGATCTTTGCAAAAACTCCCCAAGCATTCAAACTTTTAAGGCGCCAAAAGTGGTCTTTTCTACAACTTCTCTAGCCATATGCCTTGGGTGCTCAAACCTTCCTTGAACTCCAATTATTCAACCTAGGGCGCTCAACTACCTCCTCAAGGCACTCTATCTCAAGTATCATTACTCTTCTTAAAGACCTAGGTGCACGTTGTGGGGTATTCTACTCAACAAGACCTAGGTGCTCATTATGAAGACTCCAATTATCAAGGTTCACTTCAACTTTCAAAGGTGCATTTTGGACTCCAAAGGTGTTAGGTTAAAGCCACTAGGGCGCTAGATACCAAAGGGGGTAAGGTGTCAGAACCTCCTTTAAGACGTAAGAAAATCTCCTCAAGGCACAGCTAAAGGCGCTCCAAACCATACCAAGGCGCTAATATCCTCATCCAAGGTGCTAAAACACTTAATGCAAGTTCTTCAAGTTCTTCAAGTACTTATCCAACTTGATTCCTCCAACATAGGGCACATATCTTTCTTCATGTCTTCTCTGGGCGCATTTCAAGGTTTGATCTAGATGGTGCAATGTCTACTTGAGTTGGCCCCAGGGCGCTAAGTGAGTACTCTGAGCAAATCTTCTCCAGATGCCCAATCTTGTCCAAGGCGCCAAAACAATACCTCCCACTATAGGTGCTAAATGACTTATCCAATTCCTTGAAAACATTTGAAGTGTTTACCTTCCAAGGTGATCAATTTCTATCATCTGTGGCGCATATTACCCTTAGATATTCAACCTTACTCTCTTCGTCAAGACCTCTCCCCATCAAGGTGCCCAAGTCGCTTCAACATGCCAAGAATACTCCTTAAATGCCATCCTCTTGAAGGCGCTAGATTGGTTAAGGCATTCATCTCTGGAGACTTTAATCATCAGGGCGCTCTCATTCCATTAGTAAGGCGCTTCTACTCTTAGGCGCAAATTCAACTCAACCAAACCTTTCCTGATGATGGCCTATGCTTCTAGGTGCTCATTTACTCTGAAATGGACCAACCTCAACTCCAAGGCGCATTTCCACTTGATCTTCATCCTGGCGCTAGATGGAAGTTTGAAGTTTGATTTTGATTGACACAAGGCATTCAAGGGGCATGAGTCACTTACCTTTGCTTAGGCGCTACTTCATGCTCTCTGCCACTTCAAAGAGCTCTTTTATCATCCTTCAAGGCGCCAATTCCTCCTAAGGCGCATCATCTTTCTTTATCAACCCATCTAAGGTGCTTCGTCTAGACTCATTACCTTCCTTAGGCGCCAACACCAACTTCAAGGCAACTGAAGGTGCTCAAGTCACTTCAAGGCGCCAACTCATGGACAATCTAATCCTCCGCATCATTAATATTCAAGACCCTGACAACTTGGAAATGAGATCGCATAAATCAATGCAAAGCATCTGAGCTCAAAAAAGAGGGGGTCCCCAGTCCGATGGGGTGATGTGTGATTTGGTCACAACAGGAAGTACCTTGAAGACTTAGATTAAGATGGAATTCACCTCCAGAATGTTAGGCGCTTGATAGAAGATAAAGGTGCTAGGGTAAAAAAGCTTCAAAAGTTTGATGTCAAGTGTGAATTGAGATAATAGGCGCTGATACAAGTTGACATTACTCCAAACATGCGCCTAAGAGAGATGCAAGTCCCCAAGACCAATTTTGGAACAAGACGCTCCATCAGAGGGTAAGATGATAATCCTTGGAAGTCAAGTGTTTCAAAGATTCTTTGAGAAATTGACAAGTTGTAACCTAGGCACCAAAACCCCTGAGAATCCTCCTATCTGGCGCCTAGTTAGAAGAACACTAATATTGCGCCTAAGTGAATTTGAGTGTCAATATAGAGTCATCAAACCCCACCAGACGTTCATCCATGTCTCTACCACCTCAAGGAAGCGCCCAGCTTAGGATGGCGTCTAGTCTGGTCTCTACTACCTTCAATTGCCGCCTAACCCTAAGAGTCTTGCAACTATGACGTTTATCCATGCAACAAGCAAGGTGATGCTCCCTTGTGATATTGTGAGGTGTTGACATTTAGTTGACATCATTGAGTTTGATTGAGTTGATCAAGTGTAGACGCCATTGTAAACATCAAGGCTTCAAGGCCTTTCTTTTGTATCTCCATTGAATAAGTTGTAACTTCATGCTATTGAAAGCATTATCCATGTAATAAGACATTGCAAGTTGATTGAGTCAAATAACTAGACAAGTACCCAACTCTAAGGTTGATTCATTCAAGTAGTTATCTTTGATGTATATCTTTGTGTTGTTGAAGTAGTTGATGAATTGATAGCAAGTAAAATTGTTTAAGTCGGAAAAAATTTTCGTAGAACTAGTTGGGTATCTTACTGTCATGTCCCCGTTTCCGGCCTGATCATCAAATGAAGAATGAGTTAGCCTATTCCTCATTCTCGGAGGCTAATTTGAATTAATGAGGGAATGAATTGGTTTTTGACTAACTTAACTTTTATTTTTTGCAAGAACAAAGTCAGAAACTTGAAATTAGTTAAGTCTAGATGCTAAACTTGACTAAGGTAGGACTCCTAGAGTCAGGGTGCACTTTCTTGCTTGCTCAATGTCAAATGTGCGCCTAACCAAGAATCATGGAGCTTTGAAGCACTTTAATCACATCAACTAGGGTGCCTAAGTGAATAGAGGTACAATGAATCTTCCGAAGAACATGGATAGACAACTAAGTCTCCAACTTGAGTCTTCTAAGTGAATTGGATGATGAAGAAAGTCTAGTCATTTTGGGTGCTAGTATCAGGATGAATCATCCAAAATGGGTGCCTAGAACTAGAAGGTGCCAATGCATGAGTTCAAGGATCCTCCATTGGAGCACCTAGCCCAGATGGCTATAGATTGAAAGTTTTAAAGCTAAGTGATGTCTCTTAGGTGAATTCCTAGCCCAGGTGCATGTGTTGGGAAAAACTCTTTGGCTCTGGCACCTAGAATTGGGAGCTTTGTAAGATGCACCAATTGATGAAACATTTCCATTTTGCGCCTAGAATAGAACTCTCTCACATAGTTGAAATTGACTTGATAGAAGGAGATAAGTCTTAAGGACTAGTTTGGCGCCTCACTTGCCTATCTCACCTTTGAAATGCGCTTTGGTTGATGATCATCATTGATGGCGCCTAGTGAAATGAAAAGCTATTTACATCTCCAGAGGATCAAAATTGGATTAGGAGATCATCCTTGCAATTGAGATTGACAGAGAAGTGTTAAAGGAATCACTTCAAATGGGTGCCTAAGCTAGTTGAGGCGCATATCAATTCCACTGTAACTCCAGACTGACGCTTAGGATCCAATCATCTCCTAAGGTGCAATTCCATTCACCCATGACCTCGCTTGGCGTCTAATACGTGGAAACTCCTTTGGAAAGCTCCTGTTGCGCCTAGAAGCATGAGTTTGGGATATCAACTTGCAAAAGGCTTAGAAACTCTTCAAAGATGTTAGGCACAATCCCATGGCACTGGAGCTCAGTTTTGGTACCTTCAAGGAATAGCACATGAAGGAACTTGGGAGGTCATGTGCTTGTAAAAGGGAACACCTTGGAACATCTTCCAGGGGTTGAAGTAGTAAGAAAACATCAAGTGAGTCTAGGCGCACTCCCTTATGTGAACAGTTTAGCTCTGGCGCCTAGCCACAGAGTGAGCCAGAAGAAGTAGTTTGGACATTAGAAGATAGGCGCTCATTCTACAATGAAGCATTCCACCTTCCTAATCAACAAAGACTTGAAAGAATTGACAAAGGAAGCCAAGGCGCACCTTCTACTTGTTTCCACCTCTAGAATGCGCCTAACCTTGAAAGGGGGTTCAAAGATGTTTGTTAGACATCACTCAAGGCGCTCACCTTAGGCGCACTTTCTAAGTCCTTGTCACCTCAAGGAAACACCTAGTTTGGAAGGTGCTTGCCCTATTCTCCACTCCTTTCAATTGGCGCCTAGAACACAGAATGCATGAAAGGAGCGCCTAGACTCCAGAGGGCTCATTTGGGCGCCTAGCATTTAAAACACTTTCTTAATGATGATGTTTTGGTGCCTACTCTTGAAAACAATCCAGAGCATCCATAAACTTTAATTGGCGCCTAATGTTGACAAGGTGCAACTTCAGGAGGAGGTCACCTCAACTTGGTGCCCAAGTCAGAAAAACCTGTAAATCCTTCATTTGGTATATGTTTATTTGACAAAATTCTCTCTGCAAAGCTATTGAGCTTGTAATCTTGAGGCCTGCGAGTTTCAAGTGTTGGGGTGATGCTCCCTCAACAAGCAAGGTGATGCTCCCTTGTGATACTGTGAGGTGTTGACATTCAGTTGACATCATTAAGTTCAATTGAGTTGCTCAAGTAAGGAAGACATTGTAACATCAAGGCTTTAAGGCCTGTCCTTGTATTTCCATTGAATGAGTTGTACTTCATGCTATTGAAAGCATTTTCCATGTAATAAGACATTGCAAGTTGATTGAATCAAGTAACAAGACAAGTACCCAACTCTAATGTTGTTTCATTCAAATAGTTATCTTGATGTATATCTTTATGTTATTGAAGTAGTTGATGAATTGTTAGCAAGTAAAAGTGTTTAAGTAAGGAAAAATTTTCGTAGAACTAGTTGGGTATCTTACACTTACACCATGCCTATCCATCAAACATCACAATGCAATCAAAATCCTATCAACATGCCCATGATCCAAGATCAAGTGCAATCATGCAAAGATATTATCAATCACAAGCCTATTAAGAATGAACTAGAGTCTTCTAGTACCATACTTTTCCATCAAACACCATCATGTAATCCATGGCCTATCAAGCCTATCAAAGAAAATGCAAACATCCTATGTAATACAATCGGACTTTAAATATTTGAAGTAGCCATCTACAAATATCCATTCAAAAGTGGATTTATAATGCAAGTATGGACGCCATCAATAAAAAAGATTTGTATTAACCAAATATCCATATAGGCATACATCAATATCTGTCGATATAAGTATAACATATATATAAAATAGCCATATAGGCTTACAAGAATGCCATATAGGCATACAATGTCAACTATGTACAATACAAAATATATGTCCACAAATGCCATATAGGCATACAACAGAGGAACACAATAAAAAGTCATTCCCCTCTGGCTGGTGAAGAGAATAAATCATGAGCAGCCTTTGATCTTCTAGGGGATGGAGACATGCATGTGGGTGGTCTACTACGAACCCGAGGGCTACTCCTCCTATTTAGTTCTTCCTGCACCTTTACCTGTTACAAAAAAAGTATAGACATTAATATATAGAAATTACATGTTATAAAAAAATGAAACATTTAACAAAATAATCACTTACCGCTAACATATAATTTGTCTCCTCACTTGCCTCAGTAGCAGGAATAGGCCCTGGTGATGTCATGTCCTATAGAAACCATCCAGATAGAAATTAAACTTCAAATCAATAATCTTTTGATTTTTCAAAAATAGACAACTATAACAATGAATGTAAATTGAAATTTACTAATTTGCCTCATACCCCTGTCAATGCCATAGAGCTATGAATCGCAGAGGCCACACCTTGCTCCATTGCCCTATGAACATGGGGAGGTGTATCCGCAGCTTGCATCATCTAGAAATAAAACAACATTATTCAATTACGAAAACTATAATAGTGATGCAAATCATGGCTCCTAACATACACACACATTCATCTAAACATGGAAGTACACACAATAAAACACACAAATCACATACAAAAATTTAGTAAGTACAATTCATTCATTAAACTATTTATTTTATTACCTCCGTAAAGCTTTGAAGTCCACCACCGCTGGCAGGTGTTGCCATGAAATCTACAGTGTTAACCTATTCAACATCCAAAATCAGAAATTAGAATACCATTCATATAACGATGCTATTCACATGTAATATTTATAATTGTTTACTAGTTACATACCTCGACAGTAGATGATCTAGTGAAAAATGTAGGTGGAGAACCACTAAAAACTGCATTGACGCTATGACCCTGAAATTTCATTAAAATCATCAATTTAAATTAGTTAATCTTGTATTTCAAAAATGAAATTTAATAAATTAAATTCAATAAACTTGCTAATATTTACCTGAGTATCAAGGCCGAAAGTCTCACTCAGGAGGGTATCTGTCATCACCATCTGCTCAGCTGCAAATGTAGCCTGTGCACCTGCGTCCTGACTGTCCATGGGGTCATAACCACAGGCTGACCCGCAAGCCTGGCAAGTATGCGGTGGGACCCTACTCCTCGCACTATCTCCCAACCCACTCTGTGTTGCAGGATCAGCATGCTCTATGATGCTCTGGGTCAAGGCACTAATCGACCTCAGTATATCGACCTCAACACTCTCCTTCACAATGGAAGGGATAGAAACATGCTCGTGGGCTGGTTTGCTGATTACTCATCTTACTACCCACTGTGGGTCAAGACGTGCCCCTGGTCTATCCTATGCTGAGCCCCCACCTCTACCCTGGAAGTCCCGCATATCAAAATAGTTTGGCACTTTATTGAGGACAAACTCGCAGTAGAGTTTCCTCAAAAAGTATTGCGGGACCTCATTATTATTGCATGGAGGATGGTCAAAAACCATCCACCACCTCTGCCCGAAATTGTCCCTTATCGCTTGGTTGTTGCACCAATGGATAGGGAACCTCTTGCATGTAATGGGTGGAGGTTGATTTGTTTGTGGATTTGTGAAAATTGAACACAAGTCTAATTTTGTAATTTGTAATTTTTTGACATCTTGGTATGACAATTTATCTGCATAGTAATCTCTAAACTCTCTCTTTTAATCGGTCCAACTAGTTATTTGCTTGCTAATTGAATTTACATTTGATAACATAGACTCAAGAGATTCGGCAAGCGTGGACCTATGCAAGGTTGAAGTGGAAGGATCTTTCAACCTTGCAATTATATCTTCAATTTGTTTTTTGTTGTTTTCAATTTCCTCCATTATATTATCTCGTGTTCCAGGGGCATGTCGAGGAATGAATGGAGGAGGTTGTTGTTCTGCAGGTATTTCCTCCTCAGGATTTTGTGGATTTTGAGGAGGAGGAGGTGCATTAACATTTCCTACAATTAACGAAATATACATCAAAAATCAACAAAAACCTATCTATTTAGGAAGAAATTCAAACAAAAAAATAAAGATAACTCACCCCTTTGGCGTGCTCGACGTCGCGGCAGCATTTTGGTGATGAATCGACAAGCTTTTTGTGTTGATTGGCGTTTTGTAGAACGCAAGCGCGTTTTTGAGGGTTTTGAAGCCACGGGGAGAGGAGAAAATTAGAATGAAACGAAATGGCATTACTTTTTTTATTTATTTATAATAAGTTATAACGCGAGTGCGTTATAATGCGCTCGCGTTATGGCTCGGTAATGACGAGCCTGAGGCTTGTCATTACCAAGCCATAACGTGAGCGCGTTATGACTTAAATTTTTTTGAAAATTTTTTGGCCACTTTTTGGCCCCCCATCTTCTTGCACTTACCCATATATCTCCTCCAAATCACCATGGAGAAAGGTAGTTTTCACATCTAGCTATTCCAAATACAAGTCTTTAGCAGCCACAATACTTAAAATAGTACGAATAGAAGTCATCTTAACAACCAGAGAAAAAATCTCATCAAAATCAATACCTTTTTTCTATGCAAATCCTTGTACAACTAACCCAGCTTTAAATCTTTTCTTACCTCCATCTTACTCTTTCATCCTATAAACCCATTTGTTTGGTAAAGCTTTTTTACCTGCAGACAACTTACATAATTGTCAAGTTTGATTTTTCAGCAAGGAGTCCATTTCTTCTTTCATTGCAAGCTCCCACTGAACCTTTGTATCCACCTGCATAGCTTCATCATACCCTTCCGGTTCACTAGCATCTGTCAACAAATTAGAATACAAAGAGGGAGAAAACCTTTTAGAAGGTCTACTTAGCCTTGTTGACCATCTAACATTCATTAGAGTTTGTGGTATTTCTTGTCTAACCACTGGAACATGATTATCTGGAGTATCATCCAACACCACATAATCATTTTCTTTCTTCTCATGTTGCTGCATCTGATATTTGTACAACACCTTCTCATTGAATACAACATCCCTACTTCTCACAATTTTCTGATTTTCAAAATCCCAAAGCCTATAACCAAATTCATCAATGCCATATCCAACGAAGGTACACTTTTTTGATTTTGCATCCAGCTTGATTCTATTTTCAAAATCTACATGTGCAAATGCTTCACATCTGAAGGTTTTGAGAAAAGAATAACTCACCTTCTTACCTATCCATGCTTCCTCTGGAATACCACAACCCAAAAGAATTGAAGGAGCTCTATTAATTAAATATACAATGGTGTTGACAGCCTCTACCCACATGTTTAAAGGTAGCCCAGTATGCAATTTCATGGTCCTTGCATGCTCTATTATTATCCTATTCATGTGTTTAGCCACTCCATTTTCCCGTGGAGTCCCTGGAACCATTTTCTGCCTATGAATTTCATTAAATGAACAATAATCCTCAAATTCTTTGCTGCAATACTCACCACCATTATTAGATTTGAGACATATTAATCTTTTACCCGTATCATTCTCAACCAAGCTTCTCCACTTCTTAAATGTTTCAAATACATTAGAATTATGCCTAAAGAAATAAATCCAAACCTTCCTAGTTGCATCATCTATGAATGTAACATAATACCAAGAGCGACCGAGAGAAGCTACCTGAGCTAGTCCCCATACATCTGTATGCACAAGCTCCAACTTTTCATCTTTCTTTTGCTTCCCATCCTTGAGAAAACTGACTCTCTTTAGTTTGCCATACACACAACTTTCATAGAAATCCATATTAATACATTTTAGACCTGGTAAAACTTTCTTAGAATGAAGTACGTTCATACTTTTTTCACTCATATGCCCAAGTCTGTTATGCAACAATGTTGTCTCAGACCCTACAGCAACTATTTCAATCTCTTCCTACAAACCTATAGCAATTGTTCCTGAACCTGTTTGTTTTTTCTCTACAACTAAACTAGAAGGAACAGTATGATCTATACAAAGATATAAGGTGCCTACTTTCAAACTTTTTGCTACTATCAAGGCACCTCTTGAAAGCTTCTAATTTTTATTAATAAATGTAACAATGCAACCTTCATCAGCTAGCTGCCCTATTGAAATTAAATTCCTACTTAGCCTTGAAACATGCCTTACCTCTTGTAGTAGCCAATGATTCCCATTTTGCAACTTAATCTTGATTCTTCCCTTTCTAACAATCTAATAGGGTTCATTATCTCCCAAATATAATAGCCCAAAATCCCTTTGGACATAATCAAGAAAATAACTTCTATGGGGCGTAGCATGAAATGAGACCCCTAAATCTAACATCCATGACCCATCAACATTATCTAGGGAAAGAATCAAAGCATCATCTTTAGGTTTATTACTTACCACATTTACCTCCTAATTGCCATCTTGTTTGTCTCCTTTATTCTTCCGAGACCAGCAATATTTCTTCAGATGACTTGGTTTCCCATAGTACCAGCAATCCTTCTATCCTTTGGATTGGGACCTCTTGTCCTTTGATTTTCCTTGTGACTTCCCATGACCTCCAAAACCTTTTCCTCTATCCTTTGATCTGCCCTTGCTTTCTGCATTCAAAACACTACCTGATGTGGCTCCACCTGAGCTTTTCCATTGCATTTCCTTGCTAAGGATAACACCAACAACATCATCAAATTTCAAAGTATTTGAACTAGAGACAGAGTTACTTATAACCATTACCAATCTATTCCAACTTTCTGGAAAAGAACATAATATCAAGAGATCCCTCACCTCTTCAGCAAACCTTACTTTTATAGAAGTTAACTAACTAATAATCATATTAAACTCATTTAAACGATCTATCACAGATCCACCTTCAATCATTTTCAGATTAAATAAACGCTTCATGAGAAATACCTTATTTGAGGCTAAGGGTTTTTCATACAATTTAGCCAAATATTTCAACAGACCATCTGTTGTCTTCACTTCCATTATATTGAATGCCACCGATGGTGCTAGGCACAACCAAATAGTTCCCAATACCTTTCTGTCTAGAAGATTCCAATCCTCATTAGTCATTATTGCCGGTTTCCTAGCTATTCCTTTTAATGGCCTCCATAAACCCTTCTAATAGAGATAATCCTCCATCTGCATCTTCCATAACTGATAGTTCTGCCCATTGAATTTATCTACCTTCAATTTAACCTCGTCCGCCATTGCTCCCACTCAACCGTGAGACTCCCACTCAACCATGAGACCTTCCTGCAGATGATAATCAAACACAACCCTCTCTGATACCACTTGTTAGGGTTATCCAGCAAATGATATCAATTAAATGCAAATAAAGATTAAATAGAGGAATGAAAAGACACAGAAATAATAACGAGAGATAAGTTTTAACATGGTTCACCCAAACTCAAGCTACATCCACCAACAAAGAGTCCAATATTATTATCTAGTAAATCAAAATCAATTATAACTAGCAATCCTTGCAACTCAATACCGTTGCAAAATGCTACAATACATCAACAGAAACCTTAACCCTTAGCTGCTTTTGTCAAGCCTTATGTTAGCTACAAAAATAAGGTTTTTTTTTATGTCAGCCAATAGAAAAAATAACTCCCAATGCCTTTATAAAATAATAGGCTCTGCCCCCTACACTCCCCCGTTAAATAATTTAGGGGGAAACTGAGCCAAAACAAGTGGGGAAAATTTAACCTCCGAGTCTAATTAGGCTCCATATATCAACAAAATGTGGATTTGATGATGATCCTAATAAATTTTCTTAGAAAGATGCAGAAGATGCCTTTGTCACGAGCTTAGCAATGTATGCATGTGAGGATGCATACATGATAGACTTGTTGGCAAGAGATACTGTGTGGCTTCATGAGTGTTGTCATTGATGGCAACAAAGTCCATCCCACTCATCTGTAGCACATAGTATGTCTATACTGGAAGTTAGATTGAAGAGTGTTTTGGTCTGGTGAACAAGAATAGAGCATGCAACAAGGTTCGACAATCAGGTCCGGATCTCTCAAAGGAAGTATCTCAGCAAAGTGTGGACTTGGGGAAGTCAGTAGGAGTACCATGACTACTACATTCCAAATATTGAGCCTCTGTTGATGAAAGAGAGAAAAGATATGAGCATCTAAGTGTTGGGTTCCTGACAGGTAGAGTAGACTGAGGAAGAACCAACCGGCAGAGCATCAGACTTTAATCCAGATAAGAAATTGGTGGTGATCAAGCTACTTGAGGGATTATTCATGATTGGCCGACATGATTGATGACTTTTATGTCTATGTCCTTGATACACATCACATAATAAACATGGATTCAACCGATAGATCAGTATGTTGGGAAAATCTTGAGTATTCCGGATGCCAACTAGAAAGATGTTGAGATCCTTGATGTGGATATATATACTAGATAGATTTTGGTATGAAGGTGTGTGTGGTGTGTGATGATGTGCGAAGAAAGGTAGAGATAGGTGTGGAAGCAATAATACAAGTCTGGTATGTGATAGAATAGCAACACCAAAGCAGAGAAAGAATGAAGTGCAGTAGATTAGTTTATTGAGCCTAACCGGAACTAAACCTCAGCATATGTGGATGCCTCTGATTAGTTCAAACACTTGGCTACTTTCTTTATACCTTGTAGATAGTGAGTCTCTTGTAGGCAGTGAGCCCTAATTGGCAAGTACCATTTGTACTTCTTATTCTTTTAACAGAGAATACAATCTTGGGTTAGTCACCCCGTGGTTTTTCCCTTAACAGGGTTTTCCACGTAAAAATCCTTGTGTTATGTATGTTGATTCCATTTCTGCTTTCATGTTCATTTATGCTTATATATTTTGATACTGCACTATTGCTAAAGAAGAAAAGAAAGTTAAGAAATTTAAGATAATTGATTCAAACCCCCCCTCTTAGTTATCTGCCTTGTTTCCAACAATTGGGATCAGAGGTAAGTTCCTCCAAATAGAGCCTAACAGCTTGAGAAAGATCTAGGAATCTTAGTGGATATGTATGGTATGAGGGAACAACTTCAGTCTGCCCTAGATGATCTTGAGCAATCTCACTCTGAAGTCAATAACCTGAGGGAAAGACTCAAACAAGATGATGATTTCATAAATAAACTCAAAGAAAAATTGAGTATCTCTGTGAAAAAGAGAAAGGAACTACTTCAACAATTAGCAAGTCAAAGTGAAGCCAATGATACTAATGAAGATCTGAATGAGAAAAAGAAGTTATGCGAGAAGCTATCAAAAGAGGTCATTATGATAAGACATGAAATGGAATCAAGGGTTATAAAATTCACCCAAGAAATTGAAGAGAAAAGAAAAATTGAAGATAATCTAAAATAATTTCTCAAGGAGAAATCAGAAGACTGCAACAAAATGGATAGAATAATCAGACATCTAGAATATGATCTTGAAGATGCTAGAGATAATGAAGAACAACTTGAGAATCAGATAGACACTCTTAAAAAGGATCTTCAAACAACAAATGAATACAAAGATAAATTCAAGATAAGCTCTGCTCAACTTGAAGTTCTTCTTGAAAGCCAAAAGAGGGTAGATGACAAGCATGGCCTGGGTTATGAGAAAGGTGAAAGCTCCGGATCCGGTTATAAGAAATCTAGATCAGGAAATCCAAGGTACAGACCTAGAAGACCTCTGGTAAGACAACGAAATGCTCAAAGATATCCATCCTTCAATGGATACTACTACAATTGCAATAAATTTGGTCATAAAACAAATCAGTGCAGAAGAAGAATGAATTAGACTAATTCATCCTTCTTCGGATAGTATTTTAACTGCAAAAGGTATGGTCACAAATCTCATGAATGTAGAAATATGCAAATAAACAATTCATTCAATGGTAGATGCTTTGCATGCAATAGAATGGGACATATAGCTAATTAATGCAGATCAAGAGGATATCAGTCAAATATACAAAGAAAAATAGCTTGCTACAAGTGTAATAGATCTGGTTATATTGCCAAATTTTGCAGAAGTAAGAATCAAGATAAAAGGGGTCTGGTGCGTCATAATCAAAATCAAGACAAAGGAAAAGGAAAAGTGAATGCGGATAAAGTTCAAAGGGAGCTGAACAAGATTTGGGTGAAGAGAAGTACAGAAAATGTTGGGGATAGATCCGCACCAGAATCTGGTGCTGATATTCCTTCTAGAAATTAAATAGATGAGCTCTGGCTTAGGGGGAGATACAAAGGAAAACAATTTCCCCTAGCCAGTCAATTGGTGCCAATTTTGGCACATGGAATGCTACAGATTAAAGGGTTTTGAGAGATATCTAAAGTAACCCTCAATAAAATATGAAAGATCCGCAAGAAGCTTTGAAGAGTTTAATCATCCAAGATTAATCCGGTTTGACAGGTATCCGGCAAAAGCAAGATTTTCATAGTTTGATCCGGTGTGATTCTAAATTGAAATATCTTGATCTGTGGATAAATGGGATGATTCGAGGAAAGGAGAGACATTGTCAATAATCACTAAAAATAGTTCTAAGTGCATCTCAGTGATATAGAAAGATCTCTCTCAGAACAAGGCAACCAGAATGACTTAAGTTGTGCATTTATTACAATATGAAATTAGGGTTTGTGCAGAGATAAAAGGGTTCCTTTGCTCATCATTTGCACATTTACATTCAAGAAGAAGATAGAAAGAGCTTTGCAAACAAGTTTGCTTCAACCCTCTCATGGATCAATCACATAATTCGATTCAACTGGTGATCTTTTCGGCTCATACCGTGAACCCTAGAAGCGTAAAAAGGTATTTCCACTCTTAAACATCTCTCTCTGAATCTTTTGGATGATGGCTACTCCAAATGTTATTAAGATCACTCATAGGCCATGCCCTAAGTTTAAGAAACATCCTTACAAATCCCTAGAAGTCTATCTGCTAGGCGCATTCTCAAGCATTCCGCATGGGGTTCTGCATGTAGAAGATGTTAGGGTATACATTCACGCCAACATTGAGGAATTTGGGGAATCCAAACTGATGGATATCTATCACAAGGAATTAGTAGATGAAACATTTGAAGTTAAACCCCAATACAAGGCCATCCGGGATAAGCATTTTGGACATTGCATCCATTTCCCCTGTTTTATAGAAGATGAATGGGTCCAGTATGTTTTGAACATAATACATGACAACTGATGAGACCATTTAAGATCACAAAAGATGCTATTAGGGCGGTAACCAGATTGCACTCATCCGGTGGGTTGCCTACTCTCAAATCGGTCAAAAACCAAACTATAAGTGAGGTTACTGGATCAAAATTTGACAAGAGGGCAATGACAATAGAAGACATCATAGATCTGGATATCAAATTTGCCTCTATGATAATTGGTTACAAAATCTATCATTCCAGTAGGCAGAATTCAATATTCGGAACTGCTATATATACTGCATATGAAATGCTAAGGAAAAATGTTGACTATGATCTTTGTGAGCTTCTCCTAAACCAACTGTTAGAGAATTTACAGAAAATAAAGAAGGATAAGAAGAATTCATTTAAGTAAGGTGGCTTGATACTATGTCTATTCTTTTACTATATGAATGAGCTACCCAGATCTAGTGGTTAGGTATGGCAAAATGACAGACCAGTTGCCATACAAATCAGAGATTATATGTATGGGCTTGGTGATGCCAAGGCTCAAAGCACAATTATCTGGGGATATTTCAAGAATTTCCAGGGTATGATGCATGCCAGAGAAAGAATTCCTCAGACAATAGTTGAAAAATACAAAGATACAGTATGTTTTATGGTAGACACTGATCAGTGCCTAATGGAGGCAATAGAGCCCAGAATAGTCTGGATTATGCCAATGGGCTATGAGGTGGATGAGAAAATCCTAGAACTACATGTCCAACACCTATTAAGTCAACCTAAGGACCCTAAGGCAGAAAGGTTTGGCACCTTCCAAGAATTGAGTGTGAAAATTCATGTTGAGCTAAGACAACCAGAGATGAAAAGAAAAGTGAGAAGAGAAGTAGAGGAAGTTGCCAAAAGATATGGCATTTCAAAAGAGGCAGTCGATGCTAATAGAGAGAAACTAGAAAGAGTAGAGAATGAGAGACAAGATGTAGAAAAAGAAAGTGATCCGATGCAAACCCCCTCCCGGACTAGATCCTCAAAGAGCTCTGCACCTGCCACTTCTAAGAGCTCAAAATCCTCCAAACTTGAAGCCAAGACATCCAATAAGGGAGAAAAGAGAACAAAAACCAAGGATACAAGATCCTACATAAGTCAAAAGGATGATGAAGAGATAGAGATAGATGAGGAGGTTAAGAAAATGAAGAAGAAAAAGAAAACCTCTGGGGAATCCTCTGTCGGTGAAAACAAGGAAGACGAAGCAGAAGAATTTGTTGAAAGGACTACTCTCTCCATCGATGATATCATCAAGGCAGTTACTGTGGATGGGAATCTGCAACCAATGATAGAATTCTATGATGAATATAGTGAATCCAACCAAAAGATCTTGTAAGATGCTACAGTCAGGTATCTAAACATCTATAATAAAGCATTCATTGAAATCATATCTCTAATTCCCAAAAAGCTACAGAAGGAACTTGAAATAAGAAAGAACAATGCTAAGGCAAAGGACCTAGAGATCCAAGAACAAATTGCTATTCAACTCTATCCTTCCATCACCTCTCAACAAATAAACATGATCTTCAAGGACTGCAAAGATGAGTTCCGGAGCAAAGCAAGAATGAACCAGCTTATGCTTGGAGAGACTGATAGGGTGGCAAAAGAAACTGAAGACATCCTTTGGAATTCCTTCATGAGATTCAAACTCCCTATTATAGAGTACATAAATGAAGAACCCTCTACCATGGACATTGAGGGATTAAGTACTTCAAAAGAAGAAAATTCTGAGAAAAATGTAGAAAGGCAAAAAGAGATGGATGAAGAAAATACTAAGGACGTGGATTCCTCTATTCCGGAAGAGGAATCCCATGAAGAAGTTAACATCTCTCTTCCGGATCCCCCTGCAGACTCCGGAATTGAAGGAGAAGGAAGAAATGAGGAGAAATTTAGTCAAGAAGAAGAGGTAAAGGGAAGAAAAGAAGATCAAACAGAGAAGATTCTAGATGACAGTTCTGAGGTGGCAAAAGGAAAGAAGATTCAGTCTCCAGCAAGAGACACTGCTAAGGCAGTAAAGAGCTTCTTGAACAAAGAAATGTTAGAGATAGATGAACCAGAATTATTCCAAGTACCACTCAATTTTTATTCTCTCTCTCTGGTACAGACAATGAAGATAGCATCTTTTGCTCAAGCTAAAGCGAAAGAAAAACTTCTGAAGTCTCACATGGAAGACTGTGACCTGATAAAGATTGCATCTAGTGTACTAGAAAAGATCATGCCATCCTTTTAGAAGGATCTTACGGCCTCTTTATCTGGTAATCTAAAATCTCTTGTCAATTCTGTTAGCACACATTTTGATTCTTTGGAGAAATCAACAGAAGGGAAAGTCTGGAAAGAGTTTTTGGGTAAGAGATTCTCCAAAGTACAGGGACTCATAGCAAATGATAGGAGAAATCTGGATATTGGGATAAAGAGCCTAGAAAATACTCTTAAAGATGGCGGAGAAATATACAAATTTTGTCTATCTTGGTCCACAATGACAACAGACATTGCCAAGAAGGTGGAAGAACAAGAAGGTAAACTATTAAGTTTATCTCAAAATTTTGATCCCCTCACCTCATCCATAATGAATCAACAATGCCAGGCCATTGCCACTATGAATGAGATAAAGAGGCTTAAGAAGGAGAATAAGAATAAAATAAGTAGAATGAGTGAACTAAGAGGGATAATTATCCCTAAGTTAGAGGCAATGCATGAGTCTCTAACTGATGCTTAGACTACAGCTCGGACCAGTGATCGGGTAGACTTAAAAAGGGCAGAAGCTTTTGCATTTTTGTTGAGTGGCCACATTTCAATTTTGGACAGGATGAAGAAGAGTTGGGCAACAGAATTTGTCCAGTTGAAAACCACTTTTGCGGATATACTTAAGCATATGTAAGTATAACTTGTATATATACTTATGCGGCTATGTATAGGCTAATTTTTGGAAATTTTGGTGTGCGGATTCTACCCTTTGCCATTGATGTCAAAGGGGGAGTGAGGAGTAGTAAAAAATGTAGAATCCAGCCAAGGGGGAGCTCTGGTAAAAGTGTAAATAAGATAGAGCATCAGCCAAGGGGGAGTTTGTTATAACACTTAGTCATTTTTCACTAAGTGTTGCCATCAATGCCAAAGGGGGAGATTGTTGGCAAGAGACACTGTGTGGCTTCATGAGTGTTGTCATTGATGGCAACAAAGTCCATCCCACTCATCCGCAACACATAGTATGTCTATACTAGAAGTCATATTGAAGAGTGTTTTGGTCCGGTGAACAAGAACAGAGCATGCAGCAAGGTCTGACAATCAGGTCTGGATCTCTCAGAAGAAGTATCTCAGCAAAGTGTCAACTTGGGGAAGTCAGTAGGAGTACCATGACTACTACATTCTAGAGATTTAGCCTCTGGTGATGAAAGAGAGAAAATATATGAGCATATAAGTGTTGGGTTCCTAACAGGTAGAGCAGACTGAGGAAGAACCAACCGGCAAAGCATCAGACTTTAATCTGAATAAGAAATTGGTGGTGATTAAGCTACTTGAGGGATTATTCATGATTGGCTGACATGATTGATGACTTTTATGTCTATGTCCTTGATACGCATCACATAGTAAGCATGGATTTAGCTGAAATATCAGTATGTTGGGAAAATCTTGAGTATTCTGAATGCCGACTAGAAAGATGTTGAGATCCGTGAGGCAGATACATATACTAGATAGATTTCAGTATGAATGTGTGTGTGGTGTGTGATGATGTGCGAAGAAAGGCAGAGATAGGTGTGGAAGCAATAATACAAGTCTGGTATGTGACAAAACAACAACACCAAAGTAGAGGAAGAATGAAGTGCAGTACATCAGTTTATTGAGCCTAACTGAAACTAAACCTCAGCATATATGGATGCCTCTGATTAGTTCAAACACTTGGTTACTTTATTTATACCTTGTAGACAGTGAGTCTCTTGTAGGCAGTGAGCCTCTTGTGAGCAGTGTGCTCGGGGCAGTGAGCCCTAATTGGCAAGTGTCATTTGTACTTCTTATTCTTTTAACAGAGAATACAATCTTGGGTTAGTGACCTCGTGGTTTTTCCCTTAACAGGGTTTTCCATGTAAAAATCCTTGTGTTATGTGTGTTGATTCCATTTCTGCTTTCATGTTCATTTATGCTTATATGTTTTGATACTGCACTATTGCTAAAGAAGAAAAAAAAGTTAAGAAATTTAAGATAACTGATTCACCCCCCCCCCCCCTCTCAATTATCTTCCTTGTTTCCAACAAGACTTTGGTGCTTCTTTCCACATGACTTCCCATCAAGAGTGCTATATTACAAGAAGTTTAACGGTTGGAAGGTGTATGTTGGTGACAACTGTTACCTTAGTATTGTTGGTTATAGGAGAGTCATGATTTAATTCTCTAATGGGAGGATCAATAATATTTTAGGAGTTTTACACATCCCTAGTTTGACATGAATGTTGCAAGTATGAGGTTAACCAGTGTTGTCATTGATGTCAACATACTCATATTGCATTGATAAGAAGGATTGGATGAGTTGTGTGCTGAGGATATTGAGAAAATTAGTCTCAGTGAAGAACAATGATGAGAAGAGGGAAAAAGTACTCAATAGGTTGAGACTCAGAGGATGCAGATTAAAGGGTTTGTAGATATGAGTCTTAAGATGCTCTAGTTAAGATTTCAGAGGTCCACATGAAGATATGAAGAAGTTGTGATCGATCAAGTAGAACCAGTTCCAGAAGATGCTCTAGAGTGACAGAGTGTTACAAAAAGGTCCAGTGAGATCTGGAAGTACATTGTCCTATTCTGTAGATTCGAATGAGTGTTTGGGATGTCCTTGTGATGTGTCATCTTGATTGGTTCATGGTTTGGAGGTCCGAAAGCACCTCTTTCAGTATGACAGTGGCGATAGACTGTGTTCTTGAAGTTACGGATGAAGGAGAGAAGAGATTCTTGTAAGTAGAGAAAGTACGAATGTACCTGGTCATTCAGGCAAGCTTGTGAAGGTTCTTGGATCATGTTGAGATGGTGTTGTTAGTCTACATTAGTGTTAGAGCCCAAAATTCAAGATATACTTCCAGATGAAGATGTTCTTGTTCAGGCTGGCCGATTGGATGAGTTACTCATCTTGAGAATGTTCTTGTGGATGATTGCCGACATAGATGATTGTTCCTAAATCGATGCCTTGTATAAATAAAGGTTTGTGGATTCATTTCGAAGTGTGTTGTAAAGCGGATGAGTGTGAGATAGCGAAAGAGTGAAGGGCAGAGCAGAAGTATCTCAGGATTAAATGGAACTGATCTAGACATGGTAAAGATGTCAATCTCCAGTTCAAGTTTGTACAACTTATCATCTTGTAGACAGTGTGTCTCTTATAGGTAGTGTGCCTTCTTGTGAGCAGTGTGCTTGGGCAGTGAGCCCTAATTGGCATGTGCCATTCATTTTTCTTATTCTTCTAACAGAGAATAATCCTTGGGTTAATCACCCCGTGGTTTTTCCCTTAACTGGGTTTTTCACGTCAAAATCTTGGTGTTCAATGTGTTGATGTTTATCTGCTCCTATGTTTATGCATTATGCTTTCATGAATGGTTAACTGATATGCTATTAACTAACAAAGAAGAATCAAGTGTTTGAAGTAGAAGCAAGTTTTTGTACAACTGATTCAGCCCCCCTCTCAGTTGTGTGCCCTAGATCTAACAATTGGTATCAGAGCTGAGTTCCTCTAAAAGGAGCTTAACCGCTTGAGGAGATCTAGGATGTCATCATACACGAAGGACATTCCAAAATTTGATGGAACCAACTTCACTCTTTGGAAAGGCCACATGAAATGTCACTTGTAGTGTATGGGAAAGGTGTACTTGTCCGTGGTCGAAAAAGCATATAAACCTCCACAGGGTGGTCCGACAACTCTAAATGAAATCACAGATGCTGAAAACAATCTGTGGACTAAAGAGGCTCTTCTAAGTGCATTGACTAACTCAGAACTCTCAAATGTTATTGATCTACCAACTGCCTATGAGATCTGGGTTAAATTGGAACTTCTGCATGAAGGAGATGAGTTTGTTAAGAGTGCAAGGTTGCAAAGTCTCAAAGGAAAATTTGAAAGATTGAAGATGAGAGATGATGAAAATATCACTACTTTTATGCCAAGAGTAAATGAGCTGATGTGTGGAATTAGGAATGCTGGTGGAGTTCTGGATGAAAATGAGATTGTTTACAAAATTCTCAGATCCCTTCCTGCTGCCTACAAGATCAAGGTTGCTACCATTGATGAATTCAGAGCCCATGCAACTGTCACAAGAGAGCAATTGGCTGACAAACTGGCTGCATTTGAAATGATCAAGTTTGGAGATGATCCCCCCAAGACTGAATCTGCATTCAAAGCCAGTGCCTATGTTAAAGGCAAACAAAGATTTGATCCGGGAGAAAACTCTTCAAGGAAGCTGTCATGGTATGATCAAGAAAGGAAAGACATGGAAGAGGAAGAAGCAGAAACAGTTCATCTTGAAGCCCTCATTGCAAAGAGTTTGCCAAGAGGATCTGGTAAGTATGAAGGCAAGTTACCTTTTAAGTGCTTCAACTGCAATAAGATTGGTCATTTTGCTTCAAGATGTCCAGAAAGATCTGCAAGGTCAAATTCTAACAGACAAAGGTTCCAAAAGAACTATTATTATGTTCATGAAGAAGCTGATAATGAAGGAGTAACAGATGATGAATCAAAGATAGGAGACAAATCTAGAAATGAATGGGTGTTTATTGCCATCAAGGAAGAAGAACCAATATCCTTTGATTTTATCAATCATAAGGTTGTAAAAAGAGCTTTGGCTACCCAAGTTGAAGAAAAGGATGATTGGGTTATTGACAGTGGATGCTCTCACCATATGACAGGTGACAAGAATAAGTTCTTAGATTTGGAAAGGTATGAAGGAGGAATGGTAAAGTTTGGTGACAATTCTGCAGGTAAAATCAAAGGTAGGGGAACTATTTCTTTTGATGGAAAGAGCAAAACTGGTAATGTACTGTATGTTGAAGGATTGAAGCACAATCTTCTTAGTGTTGGACAGTTAGTAGACAAAAGTTATGATCTCCGGTTCAAAAATGGAAGATGCAGGATCTTTGAAAGCTCCGGAACTAATATTGCATCCGGTACTCAAACAAAAGGTAATATCTTCCATCTGGTTGGTTCTAATAAAAGTTGTTTGTTTGTTCAAGTGGATTAGAGTTGGTTATGGCATAGAAGGATGTGTCATGTAAATTTCGATAACATCATTAAAATAAGCAATACTCAGGCTGTAACAGATCTTCCAAAGTTGCTGAAACCTACAAATAGTTTGTGCAAAGAGTGTCAGCTAGGTAAACAGAGCAGAGTCTCTTTCAAAAGCAAGGATCAGTCCTCTACCAGATTATTGGAATTAGTTCATACTGATCTATGTGGTCCAACAAGAATCAAAAGTATGCAAGGTGATATATATTTCATGTTGCTAATTGATGACCATTCCCAGATGATGTGGGTTACCTTTCTAAAAGAGAAATCAGAAGCCTTTGAGAAGTTCAAAATCTTCAAAGCTATGGTAGAGAATCAAACCAGATTTAAACTGAAGTGTCTAAGGTCTGATAGAGGTGGTGAATTCACATCCAGTGAATTCATAGACTTCTTTGAGAAGCATGGTATAAAGAGACAGTTGCCTGCTCCTAGGACTCCACAGTAGAATGGAGTAGTTGAGAGAAAGAACCAGATCATCCAGGAAGCATCTAGGACAATGATGATGGAAGCAAATGTTCCTCAGATGTTTTGGAGAGAAGTTGTCAGCACTGCAGTCTATACTCTCAATTGAGTTCAAATTAGAAGCAATACCGGTAAGACTCCTTATTAACTTTGGTTTGGTATAACTCCTACTATGAAATATTTTAGAGTATTCAATAGCAAGTGTTACATCAAAAGAGATGAAGATCTAGGAAAGTTTGTTGCTAGAAGTGATGAAAGAATTTTCTTGGGTTACTCCACTCAAAGAAAAGCATACTGGTGTTACAATAAGAGACTGAGAAAGATGATAGAAAGTACAAATGTGAAGGTTGATGAAGGTATTGAGAAGCCCTCAAGATTTTATGAGTATGATGAAGATGATCAGAATGATGTTCTGGTTCAAGGAGCTCTATCATCTTCTGAAGGTCAGATTCAGACTGATCTGGTAAATCAGGAAGAAGAGATAGGTCCGAATGAGCCTGATCAAGAAGCAGAAGTGCAAGAAACTCCCAAAGTTCCAAGGTTTGTAAGACTGAACCACTCTGAAGATCAGATCATAGGGGATAAAAGCAAAGGTGTGCAAACTAGAAGGAATGTTGCTCAAAATTCAAATGAATGTTGTCTAATTTCAAAGATTGAACCTAAGACAATAAATGAAGCTTGCAATGATGAAAACTGGACCAAAGCAATGGAGGAAGAGTTGATGCAAATTGAGAAAAATTACACTTGGGATTTTGTTCCCAGACCTAGAAACAAGAATGTGATTGGAACCAAATGGGTCTTCTAGAACAAAATAAATGAAGTTGGTGAAGTAATCAGAAACAAAGCCAGATTGGTCTGCAAAGGCTACTCTCAAATAGAAGGAATTGATTTTGAAGAAACCTTTGCTCCGGTAGCAAGAATTGAAGCAGTCAGATTATTTCTTGCATTTGCTACCTTCAAAGACTTCAAGGTATATCAGATGGATGTCAAGTCTGCCTTCCTAAATGGTGATTTGGAAGAAGAAGTATACATTGAACAACCGGATGGATTTCAATTGTCTGATCAAGATGATATGGTCTACAAATTGAAGAAAGTACTGTACGGATTAAAGCAAGCCCCAAGAGCATGGTATGAAAGGTTGGATAAGCATCTTGTGCAGATTGGTTTCAACAAAGGTACTGCTGACAGTAATCTATATTTCTAAATAGATAATGAAAACATCTTGATTGTTGAAGTATTTGTTGATGATATCATTTTTGGAGGAAGAGACAGTATGTGTAAAACCTTTGCAAATCAAATGAAAAGTGAGTTTGAAATGTCAATGCTTGGTGAAATAAATTTCTTCTTAGGTCTGCAAATTACCTAGACAAAGAAAGGCATCTTTATCTCTTAGACCAAATATGTGAAAGAATTGTTGAGGAAATTCAGAATGGAAGATTCAAAGCCAATGAACACTCCTATGGCAACCGGATGTAAGTTGAGCAAAGATGATGACTCTCCTAAAATAGATCAGACTAAGTACAGATCAATGATTGGAGGACTATTGTATCTCACTCAAACTAGACCAGATATTATGCAGGCTGTTGGTCTTGTGGCAAGATTTCAGGCTGATCCCAGAGAATCTCATGTCATGGCAATCAAAAGAATTTTTAGGTACTTGAAAGGAACAGTTGAGTATGGTCTTTGGTATCCTAGAGATCAGGATTTTTCTCTTCATGCAATATACAGATGCAGATTGGGCAGGAGATGTGGATGATAGGAAGAGTACAAGTGGAGGAGCATTCTTTTTGGGAAAAAGATTGGTTTCTTGGCTAAGCAAGAAACAAGAGGCAATTTCTCTGTCTACAACTAAAGCAGAATATATTGCAGCAGCACGTAGTTGCACTCAAATTTTGTGGATGAAGCAAATGCTAAGAGACATTAAAATAGAATATAAGAAGCCTATCACAATTTTCTGTGATAATTCTAGTGCAATAAATATCTCTAAGAATCCAGTGTTGCATTCTAAGACCAAGCACATATCTATCAAGTTTCACTTTCTGAGAGAACAAGTGAACAAGGATGAAGTCAGATTAGAGTATGTACCCTCCAAGGATCAGATTGCAGATATCTTTACTAAACCTCTTCCCAAGGACTCTTTTGAGTATCTCAGGGAGAAGTTAGGGGTCATGGCCCCTCCGGTGATGAACTAGGATGCACTGATGTGCATCAGTCTGGTGGATATCACAGTCATATCTTGTGATCCGGATTGATGACAAGGAGCTGCTACTAAGGGGGAGCAGCCGGTATGATTCTGATGTGTCAAGATTGCAAGTATGAGCCCTTTGCCATTGATGTCAAAGGGGGAGAGAAGACATGTGAAAAACAAGTTGTTGATGATCAAAGGGGGAGCAGTAAAGGAAGAAAAGACATGTAAAGAGTTGTTGCTGATAGGGGGAGCTGTGACAGAAAGGAGAAGTTCTTGTCTTGATGGTTTTTCACATCATATGTTGCCATCAACGACAAAGGGGGAGATTGTTGCAAGTATGAGGTTAACCAGTGTTGTCATTGATGTCAACATACTCATATTGCATTGATAAGAAGGATTGGATGAGCTATGTGTTGAGGGTGTTGAGAAAATTAGTCTAAGTGAAGAACAGTGATGAGAAGAGGGAAAAAGTACTCAATAGGTTGAGGCTCAGAGGATGCGGATTAAAGGGTTTGTAGATATGAGTCTTAAGATGCTCCAGTTGAGATTTCAGAGGTCCACATGAAGATATGAAGAAGTTGTGATCGATCAAGTAGAACTGGTTCCGGAAGATGCTCCGGAGTGATAGAGTGTTACAAAAAGGTCCGGTGAGATCCGGAAGTACATTGTCCTATTCTGTGGATTGGAATGAGTGTTTGGGATGTCCTTGTGATGTGTCATCTCGATTGGTTCATGGTTTGGAGGTCCGGAAGCACCTCTTTCAATATGACAGTGGTGATAGACTGTGTTCTTGAAGTTCCGAATGACGGAGAGAAGAGATTCTTGTAAGTAGAGAAAGTGCGGATGTACCTGGTCATTCAGGCAAGCTTGTGAAGGTTCTTGGATCATGTTGAGATGGTGTTGTCGGTCTGCATTAGTGTTAGAGCCTAGAATTGGAGATATACTTCCAGATGAAGATGTTCTTGTTCAAGCTGGCCGACCGGATGAGTTACTCATCTTGTGAATGTTCTTGTGGATGATTGTTGACTTAGATGATTGTTCCTAAATCGATGCCTTGTATAAATAAAGGTTTGTGGATTCATTTCGAAGTGTGTTGTACAACAGATGAGTGTGGGATAGCAAAAGAGCGAAGGGCAGAGCAGAAGTATCTCAGGCTTAAATGGAACTGATCCAGACATGGTAAAGATGTCAATCTCCAGTTCAAGTTTGTACAACTTGTCATCTTGTAGACAGTGTGTCTCTTGTAGGCAGTGTGCTCGGGCAGTGAGCCCTAATTGGCATGTGCCATTCATTTTTCTTATTCTTCTAACAGAGAATAATCCTTGGGTTAATCACCCCGTGGTTTTTCCCTTAACCAGGTTTTCCATGTCAAAATCTTGGTGTTCAATGTGTTGATGTTTATCTGCTCCTGTGTTTATGCATTATGCTTTCATGAATGGTTAACTGATATGCTATTAACTAACAAAGAAGAATCAAGTGTTTGAAGTAGAAGCAAGTTTTTGTACAACTGATTCACCCCCCCTCTTAGTTGTGTGCCCTAGATCTAACAATGAAACCTAGCATCTATTAGTAAAATGAAAGATGTAGGAGTATAAGATGTCTTTGGCAATGGAGGGTGTAAGATGGCTCAAGGAGCTATGGTACTCAGAAATGGTGTTCAAGTTGGTATTCTTTTTTTCTTGATGCATGAACATACATTTAAAAAATAGTTCTTTTGTACATGTAGTACGACCTATCTAGAGTAGTTATAGGTTCGTTACAAGTATACAAAAATAACTATAGAGTAATTATGAGTTGGTTACAAGTCTATAGCAAGACCTTTGGAGAAACTATCATGGATTGATTACAAGTCTATAAGAAGACCTACATAGTAGTTATAGGTTGATTACAAGTCTTCATACTTGGCCTTCGGACCTATAGAGAAGTTACAAGTTGAGCTTGCAAAGAGGTTACAAGTCTTTAGCCTCTAGCTCTAATGGTCATGGATTTTGGGTACCTAAGCATGCCCTTAACTCAAAGAATAAGTTACCTTCCAAGAAGATAATGTTATGGCACTAGTGTATATGGGACGTATATGTAAGAAAGGCCAATAGGCCTTGAAAAGTAAAAATCTTGTAGAGGGGCTTACAAATTCTTCTAAATTAACTTTTGTGAACATTGCATTTATGAAAATCCAAATCATGTTTAGTTTTATTCTAGTTCTCATAAATCTTTTGGATTATTAGATTTGATTCATCTTGATGTATTTTTTTCTATAAATGTTCCTTCATTATCTAAATCATTGTATTATTTTTCATTTATTGACAATTATTTTACAAAGACCTGGGTGTATTTTATCAAGAACAAGTCTGAGGTCTTTAGTCAATTTAAGGTGTTTAAGGCTCTCTTGGAAAATTAGATTGGGAGAAAGATTAAGGTGTTGAGGACTAATAATAATGGTGAGTATTTTTCAATAGAGTTTGAAAAATTATGTAAAGAGAGTGGTAATGAAAGACATAAGAAAAATCTATGCATCCCTCAATATAATCAATTTGTAGAATGCATGAATAGGATATTGATATAGAGGGCCAAGATTATGCTTAGTGGGGTTGGCTTGGAACATAGGTTGTTTCTACATATTACCTAATTAATAGGTCTACTATATCGACACTTGTTAATAAAAGTCCTTTGGAGGTTTGTATAGAAAAAAATACCTCACTTTGTCATCTTTATCTACTTGGTTGTACAACATATGTGTACATTCCTAGAGAGAAGTGGTCAAAGTTGGATAACAAGGTAGTGAAACATATCTTCATTGGCTATGGTGTTAGTGTCAAGGGGTACAATCTTTGGGATACTATGACTAGGAGAGTCTTATATAGTTAGAATGTGATATTAAGAGAGACCAACCCTTCTCCTATAGTTGAATAGCCAAACGAGGATGGGAAGTCAGTTGTGCATCTATAACCTAAGACCAAGAAGGTTGCACTAGATGCAATACTAAAGGTTTAGGTTGGAATAGATGGAGAGAATAATTCAAAGAACTTAAAGTGTTTATAACAAGTAGAGCATCCAACTCAACCTTTGAGGAGGTCCACTTAAAAAAGTAGGAAACCATAAAGGTATAGCTTGGCTAATTTTAGATGTACTTTTTCTTTGTTGTATAACACTAATGAGCCTAGAATAGTTAAGGAGGTAATGGAAATGGATGAAGAGGTAGCTTTATTGAAAAATAATTATATATGAGACTTGGTTTAATTGCCTAAATGATGAAAACCAGTTGGGTGTAAATGTGCATTCAATAAAAAGTTGATCTTAGATTGTAACATTAAGAAGTATAAAGAACAACACATTGCCAATGGTTATTCCCAAGTTGAGACAATAAATTTTATTCATATTTTCATCCTATTACAAAGTTGACATATGCTAGAATCCTTTTATCTTGGGTTGTTGCTTTTGATCTTAAGATTGAGAAAATAGATGTGATGAAAACTTTCTTGCATAGTGATTAGGAGGAGATCTACATGTCATAGCTAGAGCAGTACATTAAAAAGGGTAATCAAAATTTAGTTTGCTAGTTGAGGAAATCCCTCTATGGTTTAAAAGAGTCTCATAGGATTGTTGAATGCACAAGACAACTGAGACGGGGGGAAAATCAGTTATATAAAAAACTTTAAGCCTTTACAAACATCAACACATCCACATCAGTTCACTTAAACTCTGATTTTGTTATGAAGATTAAACATGAAAAACAGATAACAAAAACTTAATCACATCAACACCATGCACAAGAGAACTCTGGATTTATGTGGAAAACCCTTAAAAGGGAAAAACCACAGTGAGGATTAGCTCACAATATATAGTAGAATCAATACTGAATTACAAAGAGGCTCACTTATAAAGGGGATCATTGCCCAAAGAGGTGGCTCACTACCAGGAGAGGTGTCTCATTGCCATGAACTGATATGATAGCATCTACCACATGCCTGAGTTTAGTTCCAATGAAGCATAATACATATCACCTTCGTTGTCTCACAACACAAACATCTTTATCTTCACATCTTCGCACATCCATCCTCAAACACATAAATCCTTTTTACTTATTTATATCAATCATCAACCTTGGAACATACATCAAGGTTGACAACACATTCTAAAACCTTTAGAATAGTCTCCAAAGTCGGCAAACATACACAATTCACATTAGGTCTAGACCTAAACATTCTTACAAATCAAAGGAATGAAGGTAGAACATTTTATAGCTTAGTTTAGACCTAAATATATCTTCACATGCTTCAACATGCTTCCACAATCCATGAAGCACATCTGCAAAGAGTGTAAACAACTAGGTCAGCCAAAACTAATGTTAACACTAGGAGCTTTAGGCACATGCTTCCAAGAACACAACCATAACTTGCAGACCAAGATTAAGCCTTCAACATGATTTGGAGACATCCATGAAAAACATAAAATCACCTGGGAGCTAACAAAACTAGCTACAACAAGTTTTACTTGAAGACAACTTACAATCAACACTACTAAGGTCTTCTACTCAATAACTTGCTTTCCGGAGCACCAAATCACAAATACTTTGGAATGAAGATATATAAGGACCTTGTAAACATATTTCAAGAACTACATCACCTAAAACCACTCTACAGAGAAATGTAGAGCAAAATACTTACTCCAAGACACCTCTGCACAACCCAAAAACTCTGTCAATTATAGTCTTCAAAATGGTGAACATAACTTTCAAGCCACAGTGTTCTGGACTACCAAATTCTATATTTATCATCTTCAAACACTTTTCTAAAACATATCCAAATCTCATAGTCTATTCTTCAACATGGAAGAAATGCGGAGCAAAAACTTAGACAATATCTTGCAAGCCAAAACACTCTGCAACACACTATTTCCTATGGAGAGCAAATTTTCTGAAAAGCACTTGGAAAGTCAGCAACAAGAGCACTATACCAACATCATCAATACTTCTATGAGGCATTCAAATCACTTTAACATGACAACTCAATCAAGCAACAATCAGAAATATAAGAAGATAGTTGGCTCTAATGACAACCTAAGCATGTTGACATCAATGACAACACCAGTTAGCACATACTTGCAACAATCTCCCCCTTTGTCATTGATGGAAACATATGATGTAAAAAACCATCATGACACAATTCTGCACTAATCTCATTCTCCCCCTTTCTTTTATACATCTTACTCTCCCTTTATTTTTCATATGAATTCTCTCCCCCTTTGACATCAATGGCAAAGTGTGACACACCTTCTTCAATCTTTCTCCCCTTGAGTATGATATTGTACATACTTGCACTTGTTCTTAACTACTCTAAATACTTCTCTCTGACTGTAACATTCTCCAATGTAACTACCTACTCCCCCTGAGAGGTAGCCTCCATCATGAGTCCAGAAAAGAATGACTCCTAAATTACAGTGGACTGATGCACTTCCTTATGCATCTACTTCAAAAAAAAGGAGGGGAAGTAAGCCCTAACTTCTCCTAGAGAAACACAAATATATCGTTAGGAAGAGCTTTAGTGAATATGTCAAAAACTTGATCTTTTCTAGGCACATACTCAAGCTTCACTTCTTTCTCTACAACCCTCTCTCTTAGAAAGTGATATCTAATAGAAATATGCTTTGTCCTTGAATGCATCACTGGGTTCTTTGAAATATTAATGGCATTGGTGTTATCATAGAAAATAGGAATTGGATCCTTATACTCAATTTTAATATCCTTCAGAGTTTGTCTCATCCATAGCACTTGTGTGTAACATGATGTTGCTGCAATGTACTCTGCCTCTATAGTAGATAAGGATATTGAATCATGCTTCTTGCTTTACCATGACCTAGCTCCGTCTCCAAGAAAGAACACACCACCACTTGTACTTTTCCTGTCATCTACACATCCATCCCTATTTGCATCTGTATAGGCACTTAGGTTGAAGTCATTGTTCTTAGGATACCACAAACCATTATCTGGAGTGGCCTTCAAATACCTAAATATCCTCTTTACTTCTATGACATGTGACTCTTTGGGATCTTCTTGAAATCTTTCCACAAGACAGACTACATGCATGATATCCGGTCTAGTAGCAGTTAGGTATAGAAGTCCTCCAATCATTGATCTAAATTTGCTCTGATTAGTCTTAGGAGATTCATCATCTTTACTCATCTTGCAACTAGTTGTCATGGGAGTACAAATTGGTTTAGATTCTTCCATTCCAAACTTCTTCAACAACTCCTTAACATACTTTGATTGTGAAATGAAAATGCCCTTATCTATCTAATTAATTTGCAGTCCAAGAAAGAAGTTCATCTCACCACACATTGACATCTCAAATTCTTTTGGCATCTCATCTACAAAGTTCTTACACATACCTTCATTTCCACCAAAGATTATATCATCTACATATACCTCAATAATCAAAATTTGATCTTTGCTTACCTTGATATACAAATTATTGTCTCTAGATCTTTTATTGAATCCCTGTTGCAATAAATTCCTGTACAATTTGGCATACCAAACTCTAGGAGCTTGCTTTAGTCCATACAATGCCTTCTTCAATCTACATACCATGTTTGGTTTGTTTGATAACTGAAATCCATCCAGTTGCTTTATATATACTTCTTCCAACTCACCATTCAGAAAAGTAGATTTTACATCCATTTGATATATACCTTCAAATTTTTATGTGTTGCATAAGCTAGAAACAACCTAATAGCTTCCAGTCTTGCCATTGGAGCAAAAGTTTCCTCATAGTCTATTCCTTTCACAAGTCTAGGTTTGTTTCTTACCACTTCTCCATTCTTAGTCAACTTATTCCTAAAAACTCACTTTGTTCCAATCACATTCTTATTTGCAAGCCTAGGGACAAGTTCCCAAGTCTTGTTCTTTTCAATTTGCATCAATTATTCATTCATTGCCTTGACCCAATGTTAATCTTTACATGCTTCAAAGACACTCTTAGGTTCAATCTTTGAAATTAAGCAAAGATTTACCTGTTCTTCTACAACTCTTTTTCTTGTCATAACTCATTTGTTTTTGTCACCAATGACTTGATCCTCTGAGTGATTCTTTTGCACATTCTTGGGGGTTTTAGGAGCTCTTTCTAGAGCTTCTTCTTCATCAATCTGAACTTCCTTGTCATTGTCTTCCTCAACTATTTTTGTATCAACATACTCATATCCATTAGGCTCTAAGACTTTCTGAATATCTTCATCTACCTTTACATTTGCAATTTCAATGATCTTTCTCAACCTTTTGTTGTAACACCAATAAGCTTTGATTTTAGTAGAGTACCCAAGAAATATGCCTTCATCACATCTAGCATCAAACTTTCCCAACTGTTAATCTCTTTTGATATAGCATTTTTTTCCAAAAACTTTGAAATACCTGACAGTAGGAGTTCTTCCATACCATAGCTCATAAGGTGTCTTTGTTCCATTTTCTTTGACTTGCACTCCATTCTGAATGTAGACAACAGTATGAATAGCTTCTTTCGAATATACTTCTAGAAGTTTAGATTCTTTGATCATTTTTCTAGAAGCTTCCTGAACTATTATATTCTTCCTTTCAACTACTCCATTTTGTTGAGGAGTCCTGAGGGAAGACAATTGTCTCTTTATCCCATGTTCTTCACAAAAAGAATTAAATTCACTTGAAGTAAACTCACCACCTCTGTCAGACCTCAAACACCTGATCATCAAATCTATTTCATTTTCAACCATTGCTTTAAATGCCTTGAACTTGTCTAGGGCTTCCGATTTTTCTTTAAGAAAAGTAACCCAAGTCATTCTTGAATAATCATCAATGAGTAGCATGAAATACCTGTCACCTTGTAGACTTCTTATTCTTGTAGAACCACATAAGTCTGTATGCACCAACTCCAACAAGCCAGTAGAAGTTTGTTCTTAACTCTTGAAACTTGTCTTTGTTTGCTTCCCAAATTGACATTCTTTACAAATGGCATTAGTAGGCTTCACAATATTAGACAAGTCTCTTACAACTTGAATTGAGCTTATTCTCACCATATTATCAAAGTTAATATGACACATTCTCCTATGCCATAACTAGCTTTCATAAATATCTGAGCCAACAAGTAACAATTATTAGTACCTTTCAAGCGATAAACATTACCATGAGTCTTCTTACCAGTAGCAATTATTGTTTTAGAGCTTTTCCTTATCTCACATCCATTGTTCTTCACATCAAATTGTATCCTTTATTACACATCTATCCAACACTTAGAAGATTATGATTTAAGCCTTTGACATAAAGAACATCATTTGTGTTATTCTTTCCATCAAAAGTAATTGACCCTTTTCCACAAATCTTACCAGCTATCTAACTAGTCCTCCATCATACTTTTCTAATTTAACAAAATTAATCTTATCTCCTGTCATGTGATTTGAAAATCCACTATCAATGACCCATTCATCTTTTTCCTTTCTAGCATGAAATGCAAACATCTCTTTCTTTTCTTCTGGACTTCCTTCTTCACACAGCTTGCAAGGTTAGTAGAAATAGGTTTTTTATAGAAATAAACAAGCATTCACTAACATTACCATCTTCAAAATTAGATTCATCATCAGTTACACCTTCATCATCTTTAACACAAAAACTTTTCCTTAAACTATCTTACCTCTACCTTCTCTTTTCTTGATCTTCAAAGTTCTATCAGGACATATTTAAGCATAATGACCAATCTTACCACAATTGAAACATTTGAAAAGTAACTTACCTCTAAACTTTCCAATTCCCTTTTTCACTCTGTTTATAAAGTTTTCCTCAATCTCATCAAAGTCTTACTTCTAATTCCATGGCACACTTATCTGATCTAGCAGCCTTTTCTGATTTAGCTTTAAAAGAAGTCTCAACTTTCACATGACCATTAGTAGTACCAAATTCTTTCATCTCAAAAGTAGTCAATTTACCAAGCAATTGATCTTTTGAAATATTTCATGTATCTAGCAATTCTTCAATGGCAGATACTTTATGACTAAGATTTAGGAAGTGTTCTGAGTACCTAATTCACAACTTCTTCATCAGTCAGTGTTCCACCAAGACCTTTTATGCCATTGACAACTTCATCAACCTTTTGCATATAGCTTGTTATGTTCTCAGCTTCAGACATCCACATAGTTTTATATCTTGACTTCAAGTTCTGCATCTTGGCTTTCTTAACAGATTTATCACCTTCATAGATGCTCTTCAATTTTTCCCAGATCTCATGAGCAGTTTCCAAATCCAAAACTTTCACCATTTCAGTGTTAGATAGAGCATTCAGTAATGCATTTCTATCTTTGCCATTTGTCTCATAAACCCTTATCTCACTTGCAGTCTCTGGATCATCTTTAGGTATAGTGTATTTATTTTCAACCATTTTCCACACATGATAACCAAGAGAAATTAGATAACTTTACATTCATACCTTCCATAAGGCATAGTTAGTTCCATCAAACTAAGGAATGCCTTTCTTGTGCACTATCCCAGATCTACCTTAGGCTGTTAGGCTTTATTCCAAGGAACCCTCACTCTGATACCAATTGTTGAATGCATGAGACAACTAAGGGGGGGATGAATCAGTTGTATCAAAAACTTTAAGCCTTTACAAGCATAAACACATCCACATCAATTCACTTAAACTCTGATTCTGTTATGAAGATTAAACATGACAAACATATAACAGAATCTTAATCACATCAACACCATGTGGAAAACCCTAAGAAGGGAAAAACCATGGTGAGTATTAGCTCATAATATATAGTAGTATCAATATCGAATTATAAAGAGGCTCACTACCAAAGGCACTCACTGCTCAGGGCTCACTACCCAATGAGGTGGCTCACTACCAAGAGAGGTGGCTCACTACCATGAACTGATATGATAGCATGTACCACATGCTTGAGTTCGGTTCCAATGAAGCACAATACATATCACCTTAGTTGTCTCACAACACTAACATCTTTATCTTCGCATATTCACACACTCATCCTCAAACACACAAATCCTTTTTACTTATTTATATAAATCATCAACCTTGGAACATACATCAAGGTTGGCAACATATTCTACAACCTTTAGAATAGTCTCCAAGGTCAACAAACATACACAATTCACATTAGGTCTAGACCTAAACATTCTTGCAAAGCAAAGGAATGAAGGTAGAACATTTCATAGCTTTGTTTAGACCTAAATACATCTTCACACAATTTAACACACTTCCACAATCCACAAATCACATCTGTAAAGAGTGTAAACAACCAGGTTGCCCAAAACTAGTGTTAACACGAGGATCTTTAGGCACACACTTCTAAGAACACAACCATAACTTGCAGACCAAGCACAAGCTGTCAACACAATCTGGAGACATCCATGAACAACTTAAAATCCCCTGGGAGCCAACAAATCTAGCTACAACAAGTTTCACTTGAAGACAACAAATCTCACTTGAAGACAACTTACAATCAACACTGCTAAGCTCTGCTACTCAATAACTTGCTTTTTGGAGCACCAAATCACAAATCCTTTGGAATGAAGATAGATAAGGACCTTATAAAATATATTTCTATAACCACATCACCTAAAACCACTCTGTGGAGAAATGCGGAGCAAAATACTTTCTCCTACACACCTCTACACAACCCAGAAACTCAGTCAATTACAGTCTTCAAACTAGTGAACATAACTTTCAGGACACAACATTCCAAACTACCAAATTATGGATTTAGCATCTTTAAAGACTTTTCTAAAACATATCCAAATCGCATACTCCGTTCTTCAACATAGAAGAAATGTGGAGAAAAAACTCAGACAGTATCCTGCAAGCCAAAACACTTTGCAACACACTATTTCCTCTGGACAGCAAATTTTCTGAAAAGCACTTGGAAAGTCAGCAACAATTGCACTATACCAACATCATCAATACTTCTATGAGGCATTCAAATCACTTTAACATGACAACTTAATCAAGCAACAATCAGAAATATCAGAAGACACAGTTGACACCAATGACAACACCGGTTAGCACATACCTGCAACAAGGATGTGATATAGAATTTTGATTCATACATTTTGTAGTTCAGTTTTATCAAGTCTAGGTCAAATCATTGTGTTTACTATAAAGAGAGTAGCGATGTTTTATTACTATCACTTTGTGTATCGATAATGTGCTAAAATTTTGTAATGTTAAGGAAATGACTAGTGACTTGAAATATTAGCTTTCTTTACAACTTGAAATGAAAGACATATGGGCTACTATGTCTATCCTTGGGATGGAAACTTGATGGGATAGGGATAAAATAAAATTTTTAGTTGGACTAGGTATGTTGATTATATTTTGTAGCATTTTAGCATAACCTATAGCAAATCAACTATAAAGTTACTATTTTTTTGGAAACCTAGGTTTTAGTTGAGTAGTGTCCTATAATACCTACAAAGATGGAGGATATGAGTTTAGTTCCCTATTCTAGTGCAATTGGTAATTTTATGTATGATATAATTTGCACCAAAGAAAATATTATTGAAGCAATGGGGCTCTTGAGTGATTTCTTGGCTAATCCAAGAAGGGACCATTCAATGGTAGAAAAGAGTGTCTTCAGATACTTGCCAGGGACTATAATGTAAGTTCTATTTTCTATCAAGGTGGTACCTCTAGTGATTTGTATATAACATATAGAGCACCTATAGGGGACCTATAACCAACCTGTAAGATTTATATACGTTAGTTGGAGCATAGTTATCTTTGTAATACCTATAAAGGACCTATAAGGGACCTATAGCCAACCTATGGAGAACTTAAAGTTGACTTGTAAAACTTAGTGGATATTTAAGGATATGTTGGTAGCAAAAGTGATATCAGTGGCTATGTGTTTAGCATATTCAGTGGTGTAGTGACTTGGATGAGCAAGTGCTAAGTTATGATCACTTTATCCAAGATAGAGGCACAGTATATGGTAGCTACTAATGTCTATAAGGAGGCTATTTCAATTTTGAGATTATGCTTAGATGTGGGGCTAGGTCAAAGAGTAATTAGAGTTCCTTGTGATAGTTAGAGTGCCATTGGTCTAGCAAAGAACCTAACCTTTCATGCAAAGACAAAGTATATTGATTTCAGTTATAGAGTAAAAAGTGGACACTTGCCTTTTTACCTCCTTGTTTAGCTCCTAGGTCCTGTTTATTACATTATGCATTACAATTGATCATCCCTAAGAAAATTATCGGACACCCATGGCAATTTGGGACCTTTGGACCTCACTAAGCTTATCCCAGACTAAAAAGGGCCCCTTGGACTTGGGCACAAACCACCCGAGTCCTCCCTGATTGGTCGTGATAAATTGGTGGCATGTCAGCATGACACCTTTCAAAAGGTTCCTCTTTGTCAGCTCTTGTGTTTTAATTTGATGAATGTTAACATGAAACCATATATCAGTGTGTTTTTGAATTCATTATGAACCTAGATGGATAGAGAAAACTTATGATCTTGGAGCAAAGATCATTCAAAGCATTCATTGTGTTTCTAGAGAAGATTTGTGTTGTTATTGTGTGTGTTGTTATAGGTTTGAAGACATCATCCTTCTCCTTATGAGTTAAAGAATCTTCATTCTCCTAAGGGCTTCACCTCATAGCTTATAGGTACATGATTCAAGAAAGGTGAAGATACATGAAGTCTATGCAGGAATCAGGGTTTCAAGATCCAACAGAAGTTCTAGAATATTCCCCTGAAGAGACTTGGCTGGTTAGCACCCTAGTCTTTTAGGCCTTTTGACACCAGATATGGCATCTGAGCATCATTTACAACATATATTCAGTTCACAGCTCTGATAGATTCTGACTTTAAGGACTTGGGTACCTCCTATTTTGTCCTCTAACACTTCAACTTTTGAGACACAGGTTTCAGTATCTCTATGATCATTCATGTGTATTTAGATTCTGAGTTTAAGTCTTTTTCTATCTATTCTAAGTTGATAATCTTAGAACTAGGGGTTGATAAAAAGGCTTGGTTGAATCTAATCTTTCCATAGCAAACAAGAGTACAAGATATGTAGTTGAGTCAACCTCTACTTGGTAGTGATTTGGCTCAGTCTTGTCCTTGAATGTTATTGTGAAAGAGGGTTTGATCTAGTGTGCATGCTAGTATTCTTCATTCTATTTTTCACAAATAACATTTTGGTGAACCCGTAGCTATGAGAATTTGCATCTTGTTGATAGTTAAATTTAGATATTGCATTGATTTATAGCATATTCTTCACTATTCATTTGAAAATGTTGCATCATTTCATGTCACTGGTTTAAAAATTCATAGTTTTGTAGTTACACATTTGTGTATTTCAACAAGCATAACTACCTTAGTCCTCATTTATCATAATCTTGGTCAATGCATTGAGTGTTATAAAAATTTGCATGAGTTGTATAAGCTGCTTCCCTAACACCAACACCTTGGTGAGAAGAAGTTGTAGACTGATGAGTTCTAGTGCTTTCAATAGCAATGATATGCACACATCAGAAAATCCATTACACAACTACTTTACGAAGGGTGAATCAACATCTTTGCAAGATATCACAAACACCAACATGACAGAAGAACAAAAATTATATGATGTCGAGGATGTGATTGATATAGTTACACATGTGCCTGATGAGAAACTCAAGAAACTAGATAAACAACTAGCTAATTTTCAACAAATTGTAGGAGGTATACATCTCGCTCAAGAAGTGATACCTATTATTGATGGTATAAGAGGATTGTTACAAGAAGGGCAAAAAGGTGTTGACATGCTCCGTGGATTAGCCCACATAACATAGCATTATGTCAGTGGCTAGCCATGCAAATAGCATAGAAAATGTGCCAACACCAAAGTATATAAGCTCACAAATATCGGTACCCATACCAACTATTAGAATATCCACTTTTACACCTCCAATTCTCACCACTAATGCACAAGCTTGTAGTAATGCTACCACTACCATGGGAACATCTACTAGAAATAATTACAAATTTGTGGCATTTAACTATCAAAACTCAGCACCTCCTATATCCATACCAATGAATAATTATTCTCAACCATGCATCACCTCCACTTATTATCAACCACCTCTCAATTTCATGACTACAACATCTAATGTACTTGTCTCAAATCCACAAACCAGTTCACCCAATGATGCTCTCTTAAACCAGTTTTTATAGAGTATGTCATCCTTGTAGGAAAAAGTGACAAATTTGACTAATGCTTCCTTTCAACCTACCTTACCAACATATCATGCTCGCAGTCCTTTATCTTATACAATCCTAAGAGATCAAATGCCTGACAAATTTGAGACTCCTCTCTTTGAAAAGTACAGTGGTAAAGGTGATCCTAATACTCATGTGGCAACATTCACAATGATGTGTAGTGATTTCTTCTTTGACGAGGCATTGTTAGCAAAACTCTTTCCTCGATCTCTTAAAGATACTACTTCGGAATGGTTTTTCTCCCTACCTCCTAATTCCATACATTCCTTCTCATAGCTAGTTGATCAATTCTTGCAACACTTCCATGCGAACATTGGACCTACTATCTCATTGATTGATTTGGTCCATTGTAAACAAGGTCTGAAAGAGAAATTAATGAAATTCATCAATTGATATCAAGCTCTCTTTGTGTAAATACAATATCCAATTACATATGAGGATGTTTAAAAAGTATTCATTATGAATCTACAACTGAAAATACATGATAAAATACTTTTAATGAAGTATAGTTCTTTCCAACATCTATGCATAGCTCTCTAAGATTACCAACTTTCAGCTAATCAGTATGAGAATCATACCTCATCAGCTCCTATTGGTCAGTCTGTACCCTAGAACATCTCAAAATTTATTTAAGGAGAAGAACAAGAATTTCATCAAGATCAATGCCCAAGCAACATTTGAATAACTTTCAATCACAAGTGTCTTCCATTACAAAGCCTAATTAGACACCATTTCAATTTAGGCAGCAACAGAGAAAATTCACTCCATGATCAGATTCTCTTCATTCAATAATGACTCAAGAAGTGAAAAACAATCTTTTGAAGTTTCCTCCTACTCATCCACTAGACAATAGCAAGATGTAAGGACCTTCATTTGGTGCTAATGCCTATTCTCATTATCACCACTTGGTAGGACATGATACTAAAAGATGTATGCATCTTAAACATGAAACTCAAGACCTCATTGATTCTAATGTAATACAAGTTACTAGTGTAAATGACAATGACAATAAGTTAGTAGCTCTTTCGAATCAAAATCTACAAATTTTCATTGGTCCTTTTCCTAAACATAATGACAACAACATTCTGGAACAAAATACAATAGAGCATGACGATGACTATCTCAACTATGATGAAATAATTGACATGATAGAAGTAGATAATATGGTAAACGAAGATCTAACTCACCCACGAGGAAAAGGTATCTACGCTAGGGTTCCTCCTCTGTTATCCCTTTATGGATTAGTAGATAACCAAAATGCACAAGATACACAAATGGAGCAGCCTACATGTAATCACTTGAAGCAAGAGAAAACTGTGATGATGAAAAGCATCCCATTTCATCGTGAAAGGCTCATTCATAAAGAAAAGTATAATAAGAAAGAAAAAGAAAGGAAAAGAGCGAGGTGTGAATCATCTATGGAAAAAGTTAATGATTCCCCTCCCCGCAAGCATCAGAAGATTTCAAACATACAAGATCTTGAGAAACAAGCATTGCATGGCCATTTTGGAAATAAACATTAAATAGGTATGAGTTCCTCACACATTTTACCACACTTGATGGAGCACCTCTCTAAGATGCTCACAAGTTTGGCCTCTTAAATAGATATATTTATATGTTGGTGTGTTGTGTTCCCCCGTGTTGTATTAAATGTTGTTTAGGTCTCCTTGGATGACCCTTAATATTCTTGTAAGGTTAAGGATACAAGGAGACCCCCTCTATTGTGACACTTATTCTATTTGTTTCTCTATTTTTGTATTATCCTCTCTCTTATTGTAATTGTTGTGTGTAGTGCCTTGGGGGCATAAAATTGTGGAGGATGTCTTGGGGGCATCTTCCCATGTTGTAAACCTAAGTCATTTTTGTCTCCTCTCTCATTTTCATGTTTTCATTCTTTCATGGCTCTGCTAGTTGGTGGATGATGATAACAAATAAATACTGATAAGGACCATGTGTCCCTACAACAAGAACAAAAATGGACCTAGTCCATATATGAAAATGGGGTTAATATGTTACTGACGCTTGACTAGTACAATCACCTCATGTTGTGATGTGATCATGTCTCATATTGTGAAATTCTTGTAAAAAACCTTTGGAATACTCTAAATCTACTTCTAAGCACTTTGGAATGTTTTGTATCTCACCTTGTGGTTACACTCGGTTCTGAGATACTTGAAGTATAACCTAACGACTATACTTTGTTCTGAACCTGCAAGTGTAGCCTTGGTTTATTAAGTGATATATGATTTTTGTGTAAGTGTTATGAGATGATTTGGTTGTTATCTTAGCTTAGATTTTCTAACCAAAGTTTAAATATTGTTAGCAAATGATATTGATGTGTATGTGGGAACAATTGGTGATTGTTAAGCACATGTCACTTTAGGGCATGCTAGGCTTTACGAAAGCTCTTGTTCCCTTGTGTGTTTTCAACTTTACCTTAAACGTGATTTCTACTAGCAAGTGGGATCAACCACTTTAAGATGGGGGCATATATTGTGGTATTATGCTTTATTATTTTAGAGATTGCCATAAAACATGTTTGCGTATGATTCCTTTTTACTGTAAGGCATCTCTGTGATGTATGTGGGGTTGTGTACTTTGTTTTGTTCTGTGTATACCTCCTCTTCACTATAAGGCATCTTCATGATTCAGGTGGGGTTGTATACTTTGTGTGCATGCTTCCTTTTCATCATAAGGAATCTATTGATGCAGATGGAGTTGAATTTTGAAATCCCTTTTATGGAAGGCAGGATTGTGTCTTCCCTTGAGCGGTTACACATCCTTTTGAAAGTCCTCTGTGGAGGTGCGGTTGGATCTAGACTTATTCAAACTTAAGCATGCTTTGGTGGTTGTGGTAGTGTAGCTCAACCATCAGGTGTGTTTGGTGTGTCTTAGATAGTGGAGCATAGTGATGAGCTCCTCCATATTACTCATGTTTACTGTGTATTAGATGTATAGTGTTTCAATGACATACTCTATGATGCTTGTGTATTCCTTGTGTCTTCCTTGTGTGTTTTTGTATGTTTTAGTGGTGGAGCATAGTGATGAGCTCCCCCCTTGCCATGTGTCTTGCATGTTTTGTGGTGGTGCTAACAATGAGCTCCCCCCATGTTGTGTGTTTTGTGTGCCTTTGATGGTTGCATGTAGCGATGAGCTTCCCCCATCACTTAGTTAGGGTTGTTTAGTTATTAAATCATGGCTTCCCTTCATGTATGCTTTGTGTATTGCATGTCTACACTCATTCCTTCTCTATGTGTTACATACTTTACTATCTTCTCCATGTATTGCGTTCTTCTTGACTGCCTTCTCAGTGTTTTGCGTGACTGTAACATGTTTTCTTATGTTTGACTAAGCTTGGTGGCTAGAAATAGTCTTCCAAACCTAGGGTGTGTCTTTGCTCTAGTGTTTGTTGTGCTTTGACCATACTTTAATGCATGTACTAATCATAAGATCTTACACACATTAAAGTGGAGGCTAAATGTTATGGAGTAAAAATTTGACACTTGCCCTTTTACCACCTTGTTTAGCTCCTAGGTCCCATTTATTACATTATGCATTATAATTGATCATCCCAAAGAAAATTGTCTGACACCCATGAAAATTTGGGACCTTGGGATCTCACTAAGCTTATCCCAAACTAAAAAGGGGCCCTTAGACTTGGGTGCCAACCACCCAAGTCCTCCTTGATTAGTCAGGGTAAATTGGTGGCATGTTGGGATGGGACCTTTCAAAAGGTTCCTCTTTGTCATCTCTTGTGGTTTAATTTGATAAATGTTAGTGGGAAAGCATATATAAGTGTGTTTTTGAATTCATTATGAACCTAGATGGATAGATCAAACTTATATCTTGGAGAAAAGAGCAATCAAAGTATTCATTGTGTTTCTAGAGCATATTTGTGTTATTATAGGTTTGAAGACATCATCCATGTCCTTATGAGTTGAAGAATCTTCATTCTTTTAAGGGCTTCACCTCATAGGTTACAGGTACATGATTCAGGAAAGGTGAACATACAAGAAGACTATGCAAGAATTAGGGTTTCAAGATCCAAGAAAAGCTCTAGAATATTCCCCCAAAAGACTTCGCCGGTTGGTGCCCTAGTCTTTTGGATATTTTGACAGAAGATCTAGTATTTGAGCATCATTTACAACTTATCTTGAGTTCACAGCTCTGGTAGATTTTGACTTGGACACCCCTCCTATTTCATCCTCAGACACTTCAGCTTCTAAGATACAGTTTTCAGTATCTCTGTGATCATTCTTGTGTATTCATATTTTGAGTTTCAGTTGTTTTCTATTATTTATAAGCTGATTGTCTTAGAACTAGGGCTTAGTGCATATTTGACCTAGGGTTTAATAAAAAGGCTTGGTTGAATCTGAACTTTCCATAGAAAAAAGAGTACAAGATATATAGCTGAGTCCACCTCTACTTGATAGTGATTTGGCTCGGTCTTGTCCTTGAATATTATTGTAAAAGAGGATTTGATCTAGTGTGCATGCTAGTCTTCTTCATTCTCTTTCTCACACATAACAATTTCTAGTACCATTTGAGATATGGTAGAGGATGGGAGATTGATGGTAGAAAAGGTTAGTAGATTGAATATTGTTGTGGATGCATTGACAAAGTTGATGAGCACAAAGAAGTTAAGGTGGTATTATTAGACTATGGGCCTCTAAGACCCTAGCAACTAGATAAAAATGTTGGGGTTCTTTTATTTCTGTTGCAAGGTATTTGACAAGTGGGATAATGTTGGGGAAGGTGTCTCCACTTTTAATTCCTAATGTTGTGTATTTATTATTTGATATATTTATTTATTATTTTAGTCCTCATATGAGATGTTAAGCATCCCACTTTCTAGTGGCACTCATTGCAATGTGTCAACCATCTTGGACTACATGTAAGGAGTTGTAAAATAATCTTATGATAGATTCTATAATATGTAAGAGCATGACTATGAGGGATACATTGGAATCATGACTAGAATTGTGATAGTCATATGATGTATGTTGTAAATCATCTTTGAATGGAGGAACATGACAAATTGGGGCACCTAATTTAAAATGTTCACTATGATAGGTTATCACAAGTTATGACAACTATAAGAAATATTCTAAACTGTATGGTTTGGAATTCAAAGTTTGAATGGGGCATTAGAATTTGGTCCATGAGGTTTGCACACCATACCTCTTGCATGTTGGCTAATGGTTTTCCATAACCATTAGACAGTTTCCTATTTTCTTCTATTCTATTTGTTTGGATGTTAGGATGGAGTTTTTATAGTGTGTTGTAGGAATGCCATTATGCTATTGAAATTACTCCAACATTCAATGTTGGTGATACTCCTGTAAGATAATGTACCTAAAGTTGCATGTAATTGTATAGTTATTGTAATACAATTAGTTTTTTTCTTTAGAGTGTGGGGTTTTTCTTCCAAAGGATTTTCCACATGGATACCTTTATGTAATGGATTTGTTAGTTGCATGTCTATTGCATGTCTTTGCATGCCACTTGCATGTGTGATTTTTCTATTAGAATTTACTAGATTGATCTTCTACGTATTTTCTCTCCTCATAGATTAGCATAGGAAATGTGTCTACACCTTAGCTTCCTTTCATTCTTTCACAAAATTTATTATTCTATTATCTTGATTCAATCTAGCAATCAAGAAAGTGATCCTACATCTACACATTTGATCCCTAAAATTCTAAAATTCAAATTCAAATTTGGCTAACTCTTGCTCATTTCACTAGTTGGTATGAGTCAACTAAACACACAATTGTTTGATTTATTGATATTTACTTGTACTTAAAGGAATTCAATTCTATTTATTTACCATCCTCTCACATCGTAGATTAGTCACATTCATAGAGGATTCAAGAAGAATTTATTAGAAGATGGCTTTTATTGGTGCACTAAAAGGAACAACATTTACTTCAACATCACAATCTAAAACATTTAAAAAGTTACTTGTCTATAGATTAATAACATAACCATAAAGTCAATATTTTTCATTGTTCTACCTAGGAGAAGGTCTCACTTATGGATTTAACAATCCTTCAATAATATTTTAAATATTACTAGTCATAACATTGTGTTGGCCACTACCCCAGAAAGATATGTTTTTTCCTAAATGATATTGATCCATGGCACTTTAACACCCTTATGCTAAAAATTTATGTAATGTTAATAAGAGTGAGGATAGTTTTATGTTCTATTTTTATGAAATCTCTAGTTTAAATAATGTTCATGTGGGCCTTGTTTGTGTTTTATTATTAGTGTAAGTGACCGATTTCTTATTATATGTATCCCTCATAGTCAATTTGTGTTGGCCTATGTGTGAAAGTATCTAGGGTTGGTTCCCATTGTCCTTGTCTCTATTGAGATTAAGTTTTATGTTCATGGTGACCTATCATATAGAAGACCTAAGTCTAATGCAACAATTTGTTATTTTCTATGGTGCCATGGTTTTGTATTTTTTCCTCACACTTTATGTTCTATTTGAGCATTGACTACCCATTGTCAGTGCCCTTTAAACTTATATATGTTCTTATGTTGTTGTGGTGACTAAAAACCATATAATGAATTTGGTCCTTCATAATAGAAAGTAGGCTAAGCGAGTCATCATTCCACTCCCTACTACCCACTAATTAGCCCATGCCATTAGTATTCCAAGTGGCAAGTTTAGTGACAATTCAAGTGCCACAATATTATGATGTAGAAATATAATGAGGGTAGAGTGGATAGTTTGATACATAAACAATTTCCAATTGCTGCAAATGACCAATCAAAACAATATTAGTGGGTCCACACATATGTCTAGTAAATCAATAATGACCATGTATCTCTAAGCTAGAAAATATGGTGGGCCCTAATTTATCCACTCACCATTTATTCTTGACTTTTCAAATGCAACTAAGTGCTATATGGTAGAGGATATGTTGTGGTTCTTGATCCACCAACAAATAAACTCTCCTAAGGAGGTAATTATTTCCATGCATTTTTATTTTACCCACTAAGAATTATCTATAGATCTTACAACTAGTTCAATGTTGGTTGTTCATCTATGACCATAGTTCAAACAATTTAAGATGTCCTTATGCCCCCATTCAAAAGTGATGAGCATAGGATTTTTTTAGTGGTTTTAATAGCCATGTGTATGTATAGAGAGGTATTTAATACCATTTCTAATAGAGGTTAATTGGAATTTTCACCAGGATGATGATGTAACCAAGGCTTGTGAAATATATTTTCATTCTTAGAAGCTATAATTTCTATTTGAGTGTAGTTGTGTGTTGACTGAGGCATGTGGGTTTCTTTGCTTGATTAGGCTTCTCTAATAGTATCTAAGGTGGCATTTAGTGACCTTGATAGAAAATATACTTTCCATTTGCATAGGATTTCTTGTAAGGTTTGAAGTGGTTTCCTAGGAGTCACAAGGGTAGTTTGCCTAATTTGTCCTAATTTCTTGTGGCTATAGAGTTTCACATTTTTTACCTTGCATAACCATTCTTTCTCTCCATGATAGAGTTGTATTCTATGTTTATGAAACAATAATTTTAATTCACACTCAGATTGGTTGTTGTATAGTAAAGATATAGAGGGCTAAAGTGATATGAAACATGAGAGTTGAGGACAAGGAGTGGCACAACTATCATATGGAATTGTGAACAAGGCTAGGAGCTAAGGGGTGTATATGAAATTTCTAGAGATGTAATAAGGATTGGCTAGTTAAGGTCCATTGCTAGGGAACTTCTTGTTAGAATGCACATGACAACTGAGAGGGGGTGAATCAGTTGTATGATAAAACTTTAAACAAAACATCAACCTCTTATAGTGCATTAGCAGAATGTAAACATATGAATTATCAATGCAAACACATCCAAACACATAAGAACACTAGATTTACATGGAAACCCCAATAAGGGAAAAACCATAGTGAGGATTAGCTCACAATATATATGAATAACAATACAAAAAATCAATAGGCTCACTACCAAGGGCTCACTGCCCAGAAGAAAGACTCAAGTGCTGCCAGAGAAAGGCTCACTACCAAGGGCTCACTACCCAAAAGAGAGAATAAAGAAGAAGATTGTTACAGAGAGATTCACTATCTCAAAGAAATAAGAGAGATCCACTATTGTCATTCCTTGCCATCCGCAACCTTTGTCTCACTGCCTCCAGCAACTTCTAGAAGACTAAAATGTAGACCTCTTCTACTCACTACATTCCAAAGTCACAAGCATTTAAGTTTGCACACAACTTAACTGCTCTTGATTCACATTCACATATTCTTCTCTACATTACTCCACTCATCTTCATCTTGCATTTATATGAGCTACAACCAAGACCTATCTCAATTAGGTCAGTTCTAATGAAGCATGTGCATTACACACATGCAACATCACTTAGGTCAGCACTAAACACTTCGACAATGGAAAGAAGTGAAAGTGGACCATGTCAAGGGACAACTAGGACTCAAATCTATATCACCAAGTTTCTTATCACATCCACAATTGATGAGGTACATCTACAAATAGTGCTAGTAAGGCAGGTCAGTCAAACCTGAGCTAATGACCATATTCACACTTCTCCAAGTCCAAGAACATCTTGCAGACTAGAGAGAGACACTACAAAGTGTTCACACACCTTCCCAGAATATGAGAGTCATCACCATAAACTTCTACAACACTGACGCAATTGTATGGATTAAAGAATGTCTTCATTATGCACATTAGTACACACTATTACTAATCGCCAACATAAGAAATAAAATTGCAAAGCATCCCAACACTAGAAACTTCAAAGGAAGGTGGATACAAATAATATAATCATTCTCCCAGATCTGCAAGATAGGAAAGCTCAATGCAGAAAAATGCAGAGCATTCTCATTTCTCCAGACAACCTCTTTCATAGCCAAATATTATGTCAAATGCATCTTCTACCTCCGCATGATCCAAAACCTAAAACTTTGGATATAACACCTTTAAAAAACTCTGATCAATACTTCCAAACCATACGAGCATATCTTCAATTAGGAAGAAATGTGAAGCATAACACTGAGGATTCCTCTATCACACTACACACCTTTTTATCAAATTTCCTCAAAAGCGCTTGGAAACCAAGTGAACCATCTACTGGGAGTTGGCATCAATGACAACATCAACATTTTTCCAACAATCTCCCCCTTTGTCATTGATGACAACACAGGCTCTTTGAAAAAACATCAAGACCTAAAGCAATCAATCAATAGCTCTGCAACTAGTAATACTCCCCCTGATAGAAACAATTTTTACTCTTCACACACCTCTCTACATAATGGTTTTTCAATCACTTCAACTCTCTCCCCCATTGACATCAATGGAAAAGGGTAACAACTCTAACACCAGCAAGTATCTACTATATCTCCACAACACTCTCCCCCTTAAGATCATAGGATATGCTCCATCTGACTACACCAACAATTAGTATCACTACCTACTCTCCCTAAGAGGTATCCTTCAATACCATTCTAGGGTCAAAAGTGTATCTTGAAATGCTTCCTAGACATATGCCCACATTTATGTATCTACTTAAGAGAAGGAGGGGCAATAACCCCTCACTTTTGTCAGAGATACTCAAAAGTATCCTTAGGAAGAGCCTTTGTAAAGATGTCTACAACTTGATCCTTGGTAGGTCCAACTTCACCTAATTCTCTACAACCTTTCTCTTAGGAAGTGATACTAGATTTATATATGCTTTACCCTTGAATGCATCACTGGATTTTTTGAAATGTTGACATCACTTGTAATGTCACATAGGATAGGAATAGGCTAATTATATGGCACTTTGATATCCTTCAATGTCTACTTCATCCATAACACCTATGTCTAGCAAGATGCTACTACAATATATTTTGCCTTTGTAGTAGATAATGATACTGAGTCCTGCTTCTTACTTAGCCATGCGACAAGTCTGCTTTGTAGAAAGAAAGCACCACCACTTGCACTTCTTTTGTCATCTGTACATATTGCCCAATCTACCTCTATGTATGCACTCAGGGAGAAATTAGTATCCAGGTTGGGATACCATAGGTTGAACTCCAAAGTGCCTTTCAAGTATCTAAATATCCTTTTTACTACTAATACATGTGACTCTCTGGGATCAGCTTGAAATCTAGCCACAAGATAGACTACATGCATGATATCCAATCTAGTAGCAGTTAGGTATAATAGTCCACCAATCATTGATCTATACTTGCTCTTATTAGCCTTAGGGGATTCATCATCTTTGATTAACTTACAACTAGTAGTCATGGGAGTACATACCGGTTTGGAATCTTCCATTCCAAACTTATTTAACATTTCCATAGCATACTTTGACTATGAAATGAAAATGCCCTTTTCTGATTGAGTGATTTGTAACCCAAGGAAGAAGTTCATTTCCATAGACATTGACATTTCAAATTCTTTCTACATTTATTCTACAAATCTCTTGCACATACCTTCATTTCCTCCAAAGATTATATCATCCGCATACACTTCCACAATCAGGATTTGATCTTCTTCAACCTTAAAGTATAGATTGCTATCTGCACTACCCTTTTTGAATCCTTTCTATAGTAGGTACCTAACCAACCTTGCATACCAAGCTCTAGGATCTTGTTTGAGTCCATACAATGCCTTCTTCAATCTGCAAACCATAATTGGATCATTTGATAACTGAAAGCCTTCCAGTTGTTCAATGTATACCTCCTCTTTCAACTCTCCATTTAGGAATGCATATTTCACATCCATCTAATAAACTTTGAAGTCCTTATGAGCTACAAAAGCCAAGGACAATCTGATGGCCTCCAATCTTGCCACTGGAGCAAATGTTTCGTCATAATCTATTCCATCGAAACTTGTGACTAGCCTTTACACACTAGCTTGGCCTTATTTCTGACTACTTCCCCATTCTCATTCAATTGGTTCTAGAAGACCCATTTCATTCCTATCACATTCTTGTCTACTGCTCTGGTGACAACTTCCCAAGTTTGATTCTTCTCAATCTACATCAATTCCTCTTCCATAGACTTGATCCAGTGCTCATTTTTGCATGCTTCAGTCACTGTTTTGGGTTCTATTTGGGATAATAAACACAAATTTACTTATTCATCTTCCATAGCAATACTTCTCCTTGTTAAAACACCTTTGTTCTTATCTCCAATGATTTGATCTTCAGAATGGTTCTTCTACACATACTTGGGAGACTTGGGAATCTTCTCTGAAGCATCTTCTTCATCAACTTGCTTCTTCTTTTCCTTTTCTTCCTCTCTTTCTTCTTCTCTGCAAGGATTCCCATCTGATTCATATCCTTCTAATAGTGCTAAACTTTGGTATGGTTCTTCATCTACTTTGACATTTGCACTTTCCACTTATTTCTTCAGTCTCTTGTTGTAGCACTTGTAAGCCTTGCTCTTTGTAGAATATCCAAGGAAGATTCTTACATCCGATCTTGTATCAAACTTTCCCAAGTTCTCTTCATCTTTCCTAATGTAGCATTTACTTCCAAACACTCTAAAGTACTTTACAGCAGGAGAACTCTTCCATACCATAGTTCATATGGAGTCTTTGAATTGTTGGCCCTAACTTGCACTTTATTTTGTATGTAGACTACAGTGTGAATGGCTTATCTCCAATAGATATTAGGTAGATTTGCTTCTTTCATTATTGTCCTTACTGTTTCCTGAACTATCTTATTCTTCCTTTCCACAAATCTAATTTTTTTACGATAGTATGAATTGAAAGTGAGAGCGCCTATAGGTTAAAGTGGATGATGTGCCAGTAGATGAAAGGAAAGAGAAATCATGACAGAGGTAGAGAAAATATAAGTTCAAAGTGTAGAAATTGTGAAGGTGGGGCAACACCATGTGAAGGTTTTGGGAGAGGAGAGAATTTTCCCTTGTAGTTGAGAAGGCCATTGAAGGCCTGTGTGTAAATCTAAATGTAAGGTAATTGTTTGATTTCAATAAAACTAGTGAGACAATTGTATTTACATTTTGATGTGTATGATTTGACAAATTGGGTAGTTGTTGCAATCTTGCATAGTTTGGGCAGAGCATTGCCTAAGTGAATAATATGTGAGAAATGAATGATCTTGTTCAAGTGTCTGTTTCATGGAGGGGGGTATCCTCTTGCATTAGTATAACACGAAATGTAGCATATCTAAATATGAGTTTAATGCAACTAAATGATATAGTTACAAGCTCAAATTTACCAAAGACCTCCATTCAAATAAAACTCAACCAATACTATGATCATAATATCAAATATAGCATTCACACCTCTTGCATGCCTATGATGTGGTTATGAAAACATGGAGTAGTGTGATCATCCTCTTGACCAAGATCTTTTTGAAATAATATGTAAATGACATCACAATGATCCAAAACCAAATTCAATATACCTAGGAGAAGATAACTTCAAATTTCAATAAGATAATCAAGTATGTCGTCCAGAAGCATGAAAGGAAACCATGTGAATCAGATAGTGGGACCCAAATACCATGATAAACCTTGCATCAGAACAAGGATGAAACCTCATACTAAGGCTTAATTGGGTAACCTCCTAAGACCAAATGAGGGCTCTAAAAGTGACAAATTGGTAGATGAGATCAAGGGGAGCAAAGGAGAGATAATACAAGACTCAAAAGAAAAAGGGGTTTCTCATTTTGCTTGGATAAAAGGGGATCCTCATTTTTCTTGGGAAAATGGGGGTCCAAATTTTTATTGGGAAAAATGGGGCATGTTGTGTGGGGAAAATAAAAACTCTTTGAAAAATTTCCCTAGGATTGTGTGAGAGTTGCTGCATGTTATTTTGTGGGGTTTAGTTTATGTTGGAATTAGTCCGAACAATTGAGAGGGGGGGTGAATCATTTGTCCCACAAATATTACTTTTTTCTAATTTTAAACTTATTTCACAACTTGGAATTAAATAAATATTAAAGCATGAATCAATAACACAAGAGCAGAAATAGATTGAACACACATAACACAAGAATTTTTATGTGGAAACTCAATTAAGGGAAAACCACGGTGGGGGTTAACCCACAAGATTTGTACCCTGTTAAAAGTAATTAAATGAAAAGAGAAGGCACATGCCCAGAGCTCACTGCTCAAGAGAGGCTCATTTCCTACTAAATTTGTGTTTGTTACAGAAGGAATTAACTGATAAATAGCATCTACTTCATGCCTAGTCCAGTCAAATTGAAATGCTTACAAAACTTCTGCTCTGCCCCATATACTTGTTCTCAATTCTTCATCCTCAACAACTCTTGTTCTTCTCCTTCTTCTCTGCTCTACTCTGCCTTTGATCCTTTCTTTGGATTTTATTGTTTTCACACAAGGATAATTTGCCACACTTCAACTACATACATTAAAATGCTTCATCAACCTTGGAATAAACATCAAGGTCAGCTTGTTATAATGCGGATCACTATATTGTTAGCCAAACATATCTAAGACTTGAATCTACCTCCAACAATGTGCCACACTCCATAGAATTGCTCTTTGACCATCCGCAACATACTTAAATCATCTAGTTGGCCAAGACTGGGAAGAATAGCAACACCAAGAGGGAAATCTTCAATAGTTAGCTCAAACATCAATGCGGACCTCAAACATAGTAGTCACACGATCCAGAGACTTCCACAAGCACATTGAACTCAACAAAAACATCTGCACTCCTCTAAATCATCAGAATCATTTGCATCTTCCTTTGGAACCTCAAGAACACTGTCTGCCAAGATTGTCATATTAGAAAGATTGCTTTCAAACCTCCAAACCACAAACCACTTGAATGGATGATACACATGGACTTCCTAAACATGCCTCTAGATTTGTAGTTCATCATTTTACATTACCAGAGCAATCCGGACCTCTTTCTTGTCACTCTGTCTCTCCTAAATATTGCAGGAACCGGTTCTACTCAGATGGCCGTAACTTCTTTAGACCTTAATGTGAACCTCTCAAATCTTAACTGGAGCTTCTTCAAACAAACCTCTACATAGCCATCTGGTCCACATATTTTGATCTTCATTAATTTTCTCAATATCCTCAACAATCCAGTCTTCTATATAGGCAGCAAGTTGACACCAATGACAACAAGGATATGTTGACATCAATGATAACACCGCTTAAGCACATATTTGCAACAATCTCCCCCTTTGTCATTGATGGCAATATATGATGTGAAAAACTAAATTCCACCATCAAGACAAGAACTTCTCCCCCTTTCTCTTTTCACTTCTGCAATTACTTTCTTCACTGTTCCCCCTTTCATCAACAACTAGTTTTTCACATGAACTTCTCTCCCCCTTTGAAATCAAGGGAAAAGGGCACATATTTGCAATCATTTCTCCCTTTTTGTTTCAGACTGATCCCAAAATTTTCATACTGACTACTTCCCCTGAGTAGTATCTCCTTAATGTCAATCTAGATCACAAGATATGACTGCGAATTCCACCAAACTGATGCACCTTGGTGCAACTTAGTTTAGATCAGGAGGGATAACCCCTAACTTCTCTCGCAGGTACTCAAAAATATCCTTGGGAAGAGGCTTAGTGAAAATATCTGCAATTCGATCCTTTGAAGATACAAACTCCAACTTGACTTCATTCTCATTTACCTTCTCTCTCAAGAAATGAAACTTGATGGATATATGTTTTGTCTTTTAATGCAACACCAGATTCTTTGAGATACTTATTGCACTTGAATTATCAGAGAAGATTGTGACAGGCTTTTCAAACACAACTCTGATGTCCTTCAACATTTTCTTTATCCACAAGACTTGCTCAGTACAATTGTTTGCTGCTGCTATATACTCTGCCTCTGCTATAGATAGGGAAATTGCCTCCTACTTTTTGCTTAACCAAGAAACCAATCTACTTCCCAAGAAGAATGCACCACCACTAGTGCTTTTTCTATCATCCACATATCCTACTCAATTAACATCTATATATGCATGTAGACTTAAATCATTATCGTTTGGATACCATAATCCATAATCAATTGTCCCTTTGAGATATCTAAAAATTCTCTTGACTACTACAACATGGGATTCTTTAGGATCAGCTTGGAATCTTGCGACAAGTCCAACTGCATTCATGATATCAGGTCTGGTCTAAGTCAGATAGAGTAGTCCTCCAATCATTGATCTATACCTTTTCTGATTTACCTTAGGGGAGTCATCATCTTTGCTCAACTTGCATCCAGTTACCATAGGTGTACTTATTGGCTTTGAGTCTTCCATTCCAAACTTCTTCAACAATTCTCTCACATACTTGGACTGAGATATGAAGATACCTTTATCTGATTGAGTGATTTACAGACCTAAGAAGAAATTCATCTCACCAAACATGGACATCTCAAATTCACTTTGAATTTGATCAGCAAATGTTTTGCACATGCTCTCACTTCCACCAAAAATGATATCATCAACAAGTACTTCAACAATCAGAATGTTCTCATGATCAATTTTGAAGTAAAGATTACTATCAGTAGTGCCTTTGTTGTATCCTAGCTTTAATAGATACTTATCTAATCTTACATACAAGGCTCTTGGGGCTTTTTTGAGTCCATATAATGCTTTCCTCAACCTGCAGACCATATCTTTTTGATCAGTCAACTAAAATCCTTCTGGTTGCTCAATATAGACTTCTTCTTCTAGTTCTTCATTTAGGAATGCTGACTTGACATCCATCTGATAGACCTTTAAATCTTTATAAGTAGCAAATGTAAGGAATAATCTGACTACCTCTATTCTTGCCACCGGAGCAAAAGTTTCTTCAAAATCAATTCCTTCCACTTAAGAATATCCTTTGCACACTAACCTTGCTTTGTTTCTTACAACTTCACCATCTTCATTTAGTTTGCTTCGGAAGATCCATTTAGTTCCAATCACATTTTTGTCCCTAGGTCTAGAAACAAGATCCCATGTGTGATTCTTTTCACTTTGCATTAATTCTTCTTCCATTGCTTTTAACTAGTTTTCATCATTGCAGACTTCACTTACTGCTTTTGGTTCAATCCTTGAAATCAAACAAATCTCTTCTTGATTTTCAATAATTCTTCTTCTGGTTAGAACACCTTTATTTCTATCTCCTATAATCTAATTTTTAGGATGATTCATCCTTACATACCTGGGATTTTTGGGATTGGCTTGAACTTCTATTTCTTGAACTTGTTCCTCAACTTCTGCATTATCCTCTTGAGTCACTGAACTTTCCAGATCAATCTGGATCTGAGTCTAGGTTTGAATTTGCTTTCCTTGATTTGGATTTTCATCTTGATCATCTGAATCATATCCACAAGACTTGGAGTGTTCTTCTTTGCTCTCATCAACTCTGACATTAGCACTTTCAACAATCTTTTTCAACCTCTTGTTAAAGCACCGGTAAGCTTTGCTTTGAATAGAGTAACCCAGAAAAATTCCTTGATCACTTCTTGCTTCAAACTTGCCTAGATCCTCATCCCTTTTGATATAGCACTTACTACCAAAAACTCTAAAATATTTTATAGTAGGAGGATGACCAAACCAAAGTTCATAAGGGGTCTTACTAGAATTGCCTTTGATCTGCACCTAGTTAAGAGTGTAGACAACAGTACTCACAGCTTCTCTCCAATAAAGTTATGGAACATTAGTTTCCATCATCATGGTCCTGGAAACTTCTTGAATGGTCCAGTTCTTTCTTTCCACAACTCCATTTTGTTGAGGAGTCCTAGGAGTAGATAACTATCTTTTTATTCCATGCTTTTCACATGATGTATCAAATTCACTGGAGGTAAACTCTCCACCTCTGTTGGATCTCAGACACTTTATCTTCACACCAATCTCATTTTCCACCATAACTTTGAACACTTTGAATTTGTTAAGAGCTTCTAATTTTTCTCTTAAGAAGGTTACCCACATCATCCAGGAGTAATCATCAATCAACAAAATAAAATATCTATCTCCTTGCACACTCCTAATTCTAGCAAGACCACATAGATCAGTATGCACAAGTTCCAATCGCCCACTTGAAAATTGTTCTTTACTTTTAAATGTTGTTTTGTTCTGTTTGCCCAATTGACATTGTCTACACATGCTATCAAGTTTCACAAGTCTTGGAAGATCTCTCATAGCCTGAATATAACTTATCTTGACAATGTTATCAAAATTTACATGATGCATCCTCCTATGCCACAACCAACTCTAATTTGACTATGCAATCAAACAATGTTTGTTAGAACTACTTAATTGAAAGATGTTACCTCTAGTTTGTGTACCTGATGTAATTTCAGTTCCAGAGCTTTCTAAGATTATGCATTTTCCATCCTTGAATCAGAGATCATAACCCTTGTCAACCAACTGACCAACACTAAGAAGATTATGCTTTAGTCCTTCCACATACAGAACATCATGTGTTATTCTTACCATCAAAAGAGATGGAACCTCTGCCATAGATTCTACCAGCTGAGTTGTCTCCAAATTTCACAAATCCACCTTCATAATTTTAAAAGCTTACAAACTTACTTGTATCACTAGTCATATGATGAGAACATCCACTATCAATCACCCATTCATCCTTTTCAACAACTTGAGCAGCCAAGGCACTTTCCACATTTATACAGCTATCAGTAGACTCCTGATCTTCCTCTTTGATGGAAATGAATACCTAGTCATCTTTAGTGGTACCTCCATGATCAGATTCATCATCTATAACTCCTTCTTCTCCAGCCTTCTGGACATAGTAACAACTCTTCTGACCTTTATATCTGTTAGGGTTTGGTTTTGAAAACCTCTCCGAACATCTTGAGGGAAAATGACCAATCTTATTACAAGAAAAACATTTGAATGGAAGCTTTCCTTCATACTTACCGGATCCTCTTGGCATTCTTTTGGCAATAAGTGCTTCAAGATCTGCAGTTTCAATTTCATCATCTTCAAGATCCTTCCTTGCCTTCCCAAATCTGTTTGTGCTTGTTGAAGAGCCTTCACCCGGATCATATCTTTGTTTTCCATACACACTAGCCTTAAATGCAGTTTCAGACGTAGGAAGAAAATCACCAAACTCACTTAATTCAAAAGCTAAAATTTTGCCAACCAGCTAATCTCTTGTAACTTTTGAGACAGTCCTGATCTCCTCTATAGAAGCAACCTTATGTTTGTATGAATCATGTAAAGATCTGAGCACTTTTTCCACAATTTTTTATTCTTCCAAAACTCCACCAGTACACTTGATACCACACACAAGTTCATTTATCTTTGGCATTGAGATTGTGATGTTTTCATCTTCACTCATCCTTAGATTTTCAAATTTTTGTCTCAAACTTTGTAGTTTGGCACATTTGACATATTCATCGCCTTCATAAAGATTCTCCAACTTCTTCTAGATTTCATGAGCAGTTTTTAGTCCAAAAACATTTCACATTTCTGAATCAGTCAGGGCACTCAACAAGGCTTCTTTAGCTTGAAGGTTATTTTCTGCATCTTTGACTTGATCTAGAGTTGAAGGACCTTTCTCTGAAGATTCATACTTATCTTTGGTTATTAACCAATAAGCATCACCCATGCATTGTAAATGGCATTCCATGCGACTCTTCCAAATAGAGTAATTTGTTCCCTCATAACTTGGACTATCCTTGTAAGTCGACATCCTGGATCTCCTTGAGTGGTTAAGCTTCTTTTAGAGGAACCTTTCTCTGATACCAATTGTTGGAATTAGTCCGGACAACTGAGAGGGGGGGTGAATCAGTTGTCCTACAAATATTACTCTTTTCTAATTTTAAACTTCTTTTACAACTTGCAGTCAGATAAACATTAAAGCATGAATCAATAACACAAGAGCAGAAATAGATTGAACACACATAACGCAAGAACTTTTACGTGGAAACCCAGTTAAGGGAAAACCACAATGGCGGTTAACCCACAAGATTCATACCCTGTTAAAAGTACTTAAATGAAAAGAGAAGGCACATGCCTTCAGGCTCACTTCCCAGAGCTCATTGCTCAAAAGAGGCTCACTACCTACTAAATTTGTGTTTGTTACAGAAGGAATTAACTAATAAATAGCATCTACTTCATGCCTGGTTCAGTCACATTGAAATGCTTACAAAACTTCTGCTCTGCCCCATATACTTGTTCTTAATTCTTCACCCTCAACAACTCTTATTGTTCTTCTTCTTCTCTGCTTTGCTCTGCCTTTGATCCTTTCTTTGGGTTTTATTGTTTTCACACAAGGATAATTTGCCACACTTCAACTACATACTTTTGTATGCTTCATCAACCTTGGAGTAAACATCAAGGTCATCTTGTCATAACATGGATCACTATACTATCGGCCAAACATATCTGAGACTTGAATCTTCCTCCAACAACATGCCACACTCCAGAGAATTGCTCTTTGACCATTCACAACATACTTAAATCATCCAGTCAGCCAAGACTAGGAAGAATAGCAACACCAAGAGGGAAATCTTCAATAGTTAGCTCTAATGTCAATGCAGACCTCCAACATAGCAGTCACCTGATCCAAAGACTTCCACAAGCACATTGAACTCAACAAAAACATCCACACTCCTCCAAATCATCAGAATCACTTGCATCTTCCTCTAAAACCTCAAGAACATTGTCTACCAAGACTGTTATATTAGAAAGATTGCTTGCGAACCTCCAAACCACAAACCACTTGAATGGATGATACACATGGACTTCCCAAACATGCTTCTAGATCCACAGATCATCATTTTACATTACCGGAGTAATCCGGACCTCTTTCCTGTTAGTCTGTCTCTCCTGAATATTGCAAGAACTGGTTCTACTTAGATGGCCATAACTTCTTCAGACCTTAATATGAACCTCTCAAATCTTAACTGGAGCTTCTTCAGACAAACCTCTACATAGCCATCTGGTCCACATATATTGATCTTCATTAAGTTTTTCAATATCCTCAACAATCCAGTCTTCTATATAGGCAGCAAGTTAACACCAATGAAAAGGATATGTTGACATCAATGACAACACCGTTTAAGAACATATTTGCAACAGTTTATTGTCTAGATTCATTTTGTGTGAGTAGATATCAATAAATTTGGTATTATGGGTTTGCATCTAGGGTTGAGAGAATGAAAGTGTTCAATTGAAGGGTTTTTAATGTGGAAAACTTCTTGTAATGCTTTAAACATTTGAGTAATCAAATCATATGATTTATATATGTTCTTGGGTTTTAAAATCTACAAGAGAATGAGTGTATTTTATAATTTTTATAACATATTTATATCTAAAAATTAGTGGGCCTTTCTTGGGTATTTGAGTGTGTCAAATATAAATAAATACTTGTGATTATGTCTATGTCATATTTGGGTTACTTTATTGTGACATGAAATCTCTTTTAGCATGCCATGGGAGTTCATGTTCGGTTATGTTAGAAGAATGGTGGGTGTGGTTTAAGATCTTATATTTACTGTTGTTTCACCTCATATGTTGAGTCTAGTAATGTTATATTGTGTGGTTTGCCTACAAGGAGAAGGTTTCTCTATATTGGGTCCTCTATCCTTGACTAGATCAAATCCCAATCTCTAGCTACCACATGTAGATAAATATGATAGAACATGTAATACCATCTAAAAGAATTCTCTCTCCCCTATTTCTTTATATTGTCTAGTCTTTTGTGCATATTTTTATCTAGGAAGCTTGCATAGTAATAAAAAGTACTCACATGGATGCTCTAGATATGAGATGGAAAAATTAATGCACCTTTTGAGATCATTGGTTGCAGATTAATCTCCATAACTTGAGACATGCACTGATAGATATCCTGAAAATAGTTGGAAAATAACTACATATTTAGGGGTTCAATTTCTTGATCTAAGAGTGGTTCTAATTTTTCCCCTTTTCCTTTATCCTTATAATTTGGGAGCCATTTTACTATATAACTCATTCTATGCCTATTATATTAGGCTACTAGGGTCTTCATGTCCAATGAAACTTTGGCATTAGGGTCTAGATAGAAAAATCCTTGGGACAATTCTTCATTCATAGTAAGTAATTTATTTCCTTGAGAATAATTAACAGTATGAGTTTAGGGGTTGTATAGTTTATCTATCCACTCCACTAATTAAGGGATAATAAAATAGTTTGGGACAACTACCTTTCTAATATTAAATCAACAAGCATTACACAAAGGGATTATACCACCTAATTTCTTAAAAAACTGTATCAAACATCCTATAATTTTGAATGTCATAGGATCATGGACCTCGACCATGCAATCCTAAAGTTGATTAGTTAAAACCCCTTTTCATATAGATTTTTGAACGTCTTCATGGCCCATGGGAGTAATTTTGTTAAGTTCTAGGTAGACTTGCATTTGGATGACATATTTGGATTGCAAAGTGGAATTAAACAACAAGGGTTTTGAATTCACTTAATGCAATTATTATTTTGAAACCCTTTCTAAATATTTTGGAGATGATAGAGGCTGAAAATAACAAAGAAAGCATAACCGATACTATTATTTTCAATGAAAAGATAAGTTATGAAGATTGTAGACTCACTCATTTTTTTACACATAAAAAAATTTAGAAAACTTGTTGCTGCAATCCTCTTGCCAATGAATCTAGTTGCTTCTTATCTATTATTGGTTATTCATACACAAATATCTCACCAATTACTAGAACAATATACAATATTAGGGCACAATAATCATTTGATGGAAATGATCTCCTTGAGATTGGACATATAGAAGATGCAACAATTGAATTGGTAACTCATTTATCATAATTTACTACTATCAATATTCTTTTGTTTTCATGATCAGTGATAATGACCTATCATGTTGAGTTAGCCTTTAGTGAAAATTAGAACTCAGTTGAGTAGAAGTAGCCTAGCACATTACTTTGATTGGTTTCATGAGGACATGGGATTTTAAGAAAATATACACATGCTTTAAAAGACATTTTAAAATGAAGGTGGGGCTTGGGCCCATTGATATTGCATTATTAGCATAATAAGACTTGTCCAATGAGGACTAAAAGTCTATTGTGCAAATGTCATGTAGCAGTAAAAGACATGATTATGCCAATGGGTCAATTGTCATTTAGGGGAATTTCATGGGCTTGGCACAATGGGATGGGCTTGCACATGCAATGAGATATTACCACATGCTAGAAAGAGAATGGGTTATTTCAATAAAGATTGTGAGGTAACAACACGAGATTTAGAATGGAGTTGAAAACCAATGGAATTTTGTATTTGATTTCAATAGTCTCAGCATTGGACACATATCATTGGGCCATTGGGTATACATCAAGCAAGTAGTCACTAGTCCAACCACTTGGTTTCAGAAAAAGAAAATTTTAAAATATTTTGGGTCAATATGATAAGATAGATTACAATGGGTAACATAGATTTAATGCAAATGAACAACACGAGAACAATTTGATCACACTTGTTTGATTGACCACTTCACAAGATTTTATGACCTCCAATAGCTAGCCTTGAACATAAATAAAACAATAAGCAATAGGGGTTAATGACAAGCAAGAAGGGCTTATATGACTAGGCACAAACAACAAATGAAATGGTCTTTGGCCACTTGTGCCAATGCATTGGGTTGCAAGTGCAAGGGTTAAATGGCTTAGTTCAAGTGCAAAAATGGATAGAGAACCAATAATTTAAAGCATTTTTTTAGTCATTTGTAGAGGAAGAGAATACAAACAACCATTGTAGTAAATTTAACCCTTTTGGGGTAAAATATAGAATCAACTTTCAAACCAAGTTGATTCTAAAAGATTTAAATAAATAATCATCTTTATTTTGCTCTAGTTGTCTTGGCTAAAAGGTTTTCTTCAAACATTCACACTCAGAATATTGCTATAGTCATACAATAGATTACAATAGGATGCTATTGGCATGTAGTAGACTTCTATAGTGATATAATGGATTATTATAGGACATCTACAAGTTTTTATAGGTGTATAGGAAGATGTTGCAAGAATTTGGTAGTGTGTTATAGGCATCTTGCAGAATGTTGTAGGGATATAGGAAGTGACTGCATGTATATGGAAGCTGATTTAAGCACCATGTATATTGTAATAGGTGACATGATAACATGATCTATAGGTCTTCAGAGATAATTCATAAGTTATTTGAGTTATTCCTACAATTATTATTTCTTTCAAGAATATGATTAATTTCAAATAGATGTGCAATGTTCTCATGTGGCATATAGGTGATTATTATTCCTCTAATAACTAATTATCTACCTAAAGAATTCATGCCTTTGTTTCTTCTAGTAGTTGGTAGCATTGGGTTAGCAAATCATTATGATTGAGGTGTTGCTCATGTTTTCTTGATGTGTCTATCACTTTGCTTTAAGGTGGCCACATTTTATGTTCTTCTAGGTTGACATTTTCCTTGTTTCATGATTTGTTACCAATTGTCTCAGTTGGATAATGTCATTTGGAAATTCTAGAGACATTTGGAACATTGGAGATTTATCATCAGTGGTTGACTACTATTCTCCAACAATTGTTATTCTTTATCAAAGAGTAGGGAAAGATGACAAGGGGAGTCTTGATAAAGAAAATTAAGGTAATGCTTGTGAAGTGGAAATTAGAGTGAAAACAAGGAAGAAGGAGGCCAAGTTGATAGGGGAGAAAAAAAGATAGAAGAGAATAGAGAATAATATAGAACTAGAATGATAATTTTTTGTTTGTAGTTCATCCATTGAAGCCATAAACTATTATTTAGCTTATTTCTAAGTGTGTAACCATTTATTTCTCCTTTTATTATGTTTGTAAATCCTTATAAAGGTAATTGTTTTCAGATTAACACAAATAAGAATAATTTTGGTTTTTTAGTTAGTTTGTGTGGTTGTTAGAGAGAGTAAGCTACTAGGTTTAGATGGTCTTTTTGATAGACCCCCTTACCTAAACTACATCAATGCTACTCTCCATTCTTTACAAAGAAATATTATACTAAAAAATAATAATCATATACCATATTTATTAACTAGGATGATGATCCTCATACAAAACCATTTGGATCTTGGAATTTTTCTTGACAAAAATAAATCATCTTGAACATATCCTGAGAATAATAAATTCCTTTCATGCTTTTTAGAGCCATGGTGTCAAAGTTTTAGAAGTTTGGAACACACAACTTTGTAAGTTAATATAATAAGAGATTATGACTATGTGGTATCCCATATTGGTAAGTAGATATAATAAGAGATTATGGCTATATGCCAAGTATGACTATATTTGCCAAATGATTGTCAAAGCTTGCTAAGGCTCCCATCCTACTAATAGTTGTGACATTCTATAAAATTACCTTGATCTATATGCTATAATCAACATAGACAAGAAATGGTCCTTTCAAATTATTGCAAATATTTTTAGCCAATAGGCTTCTTAGTGGGAACTTTTGCTCCCAGAAAATCATCATCCTACCTGCCTACCTGCTTTCCCCAGAAAATTTCACCATTTTCCTCCTTTTCGTTGTTTTTCAAGTGTTTCTTTCGCTCCGTTAGAATTTCTATTTTTTCTGTTTTCTCATTAATTAAAACCAGTAAAAGCACCAAAGGTGCTATCAAATGGCTGATAGGAACAAATATTTATAGGCCTATCACCAAATAGTATACATTTATATTTTGATATGCACATTGTAACTATTCTTTGTATGTTTTGGCCATTTTGATATGTACAGTGTAATTATTCTTTGTAATGTATCATCATGATTTGATTAGTTGATCATTTTAATTCTAAAGAATAATTTTAAAAGGATGGAAGAAAATACTTGCAATTCAACTCTCTTATTAAAATAATAGCCTTTGATGTATGCCTTAGAATCATGTGTTTGATGAATGTTGTAAATTATTTTACATGAACTCTACAATGTAGATTTATGATACCATTCTTGCATCCTACATAGTTTGAGATATCCTTATTCTAACCCTAACCATAATTCTAACCTTAATCTCAACCCTAACTTTAACCCTAACCTAACCCTAATTCTCATCTAATCCTAACCCTAACAATAATCTTAATGAATGTGTGAATGAATGTTCACATTCAGTCTATGTACATGCACATCTGTGTGTGTGTGTGTGTGTGTGAAAAGTTAATTTTGGCACACTTCAGTCTAAATGGATGTGTGTGTGTATGTGATAAGTTAATTTTGGCATTCACTTTGTTTGAAGTGCATGTGTGTGTGTGTTTGAACTAACTTTGACGTTCATTATGTGTGTGTGGCTGTGAAAGTTAACTTTGGCATTCATTGTGTATATGAATGAATGTTGGCTTTAACTCTATGTGCATGCGCGCGCATGTGTGTGTGTGTGTGTGTGTGTGTGTGTGAAAAGTTAATTTTGGCATTCACTTTGTTTGAAGTGCATGTGCATGTGTGTGTGTGTGTGTGAAAAGTTAATTTTGGCATTCACTTTGTTTGAAGTGCATGTGCATGTGTGTGTTTGAACCCTAACCCTAACAAAAATACTTTGATGTTCACTTTATGTGAAGGATATGTACAAAAATAATGTTAATCTTCAATGATGTTGAGTTTTTGTGTTTGAACTAACTTTGGCTTTCATTATGTGTGTGTGATTTTGAAAGTTATCTTTGGCATTCACTGTGTGTGTGAATGAGTGTTGGAATTCACTCTATGTGCATGCACATGTGTGTGTGTGTGTGAAAAAAATTTAATTTTGGTATTCACTTTGTTTGAAGTGCATGTGCATTTGTGTGTGAAAAGTAAATTTTAGCATTCACTTTGCTTGAAGTGCATGTGTCTATGTGTGTGAAAACTAAATTTTGGCATTCACTTTGTCTGAAGTGTGTGTGTGTGTGTGTGTGTGTGTGTGTGAGGTAAATTTTAGCATTCACTTTCTTTGAAGTGCATCTATGTGTGTGTTTGAACCCTAACCCTAACCCTAACAAAAATACTTTGATATTCAATTTGTGTGAAGTATATGTACAAAATTACTTTCTAACTTCAATGATGTTCACTTTGGGTGTTTGACCTAACTTTGGCTTTTAGTGTGTGGGCATGGTTTTGAAAGTTAACTTTGGCATACCTTTGGTGTTTGTAAATGAATATTGGCATTCACACTATGTGCATGCTCGTGCGTGTCTGTGTGAAAAGTTAATTATGGCATTCACTTTGTCTAAAGTGGGTGTGTGGGCATGTGTCTGAAACTTAACCCTAAGAAATATACTTTGGTGTTCACTTTGAATGAAGTATATGTATACAAATATTTTCAAACTTCAATAATGTTCACTTTGTATGTTTGAATGAACTTTGACTTTGGATTTCATTGTGTGCGCATACCTTCAAAAGTTAACTTTGGAATTCACTATGTGTGTGAATTGTGTGTTCATGAATTTTGGCATCCATTCTATGTGCATGCATGTGTGTATGTGTGTGTGTGTGTCTGTGTCTCTGTGTGTGTGATGTACAAGACTTGAGTGGCAATGACTTTCTTGCATAATATGATCAAATCTATGTGACAATGGGATTGCTTAAGCATTGAGTGCATTTGGCTTCATATTTAGTTTTTATCAAACTTGATAAATCAACATTCCTACAACTAAGGTATGCCATGAAATTAAACAAACAAAACCTATATATGCCACCAAATTATCGATCATAAATAAATTCACTACCATATGATACATGAGTCTGGTAGGGATATGCACAATTGATTAATAAAATTAATTGTCTATGATAAAATATCAGTAATTTTATAAAATGTGGCTCAAAGAGTGTAAAATTATAATTCATTGAAAGATGATTTTGCATAGCTAGTTGTGGGTATCCAACCCTATTATGCAAAGGAGCATGTTGCGCATGACAAGCGGGCGTCCAGCTCAAGTCATCAAAGCACAAACCATACACAAAACTTAATGCTAAGTAGACGGTTATATGGAATAGCTAGAATGATACTACGAATCCAATCACTGAGACTTTCTACAGTACATATATTACAAACCAAGTTCAAATACTAAAATGCCCATCGACAAATGCACCACAATCTAATCGACGGGGCTATGTATTCTTGATGCTTTGACAAAGCTGATGCTACCCACCAAAATTCTTCAATCCAGAGTGATCTACCGACTCAAATGACATATTTGCTTCAAAATTCTCATTCGCACAAAAACAAATGCTCAGTAACTTCTATCACAATTAGTTGAGTAACACAATACAGAAAAACCCCTTCACAGGCAACATTAATCTTTCTTCCCCAAAAAAGAGCTCCAACTAGAGATGCAATGTAACATATTTGCAATTAGATTCACACTTACTGATTCTAGACCCCCCAATAAATGAGACCATTAAAGCTTCTAATAACGTATTTTTTAACACCTCAACTAGTACCACCACCACTACTAAATAGAAACTGACAACTTCTAAATAAAACAATCTTGTTTAAAATATGCATAAGACAAATGAAACACCAACCACCCATGTGCCATACAACAAAAACCTGCAGACATGGGAGCGCATCCTTCAGGTAGGCCTGGATGGTGCCATACACAAGGGGCTTGACAGATTTGTTGAATTGTAGAGAGACATGGTAAGTAAAATAATCTATGGCAGGCTGAACGGATGTGTATTCTGCATCTACTAACAAAGGCAAGGACTTCTACTCACAGGATTTGCAGTATGTGTGCAATCTTTCTTGAGCGAGTTTGAGGTCTTTTTCTTTACTGGCTATCAATTCTTCAGGAGGTGATGATGTGTGATAAGTGGGGCTACAAGGTGCAAAAATTGGCAGAGTCTATTCCATCCATGGAAGGCTTAGATTGTCAAGATGGCGGTGCTGCCATCTTAGGAAGTCACTAACTCTTTCTAGTAGGGAAAGTGGGCAGAGTGTTGTGATCTTTACACATGCAACGCTCACCTAAAAACCATAACAACATATATAAAGTTTAGATGTTCAGTGTGTTATGAGATTTTTATTGTAGACATCAAATTTCTATAGTCCATAATATTGTAATTATGTGTTTCAGGATTTAATTGTGTGATGATTTTTTCTTCAACATTTCTATTTTCTTGCTCCCTACTCTCCTATGATGGATCATGGAGTGTGATCTGAAACGTTGAGGAAAAAATTCACAGAATTACAAGATTTTTATTGTTTTTTCCCATTTTTATGAGAGTTCTCAGTCAATAGGTAGCTTTATTTATTAACACAATTTCAACTTGACTTCTTTGTCTCAACCTTCAACTTCTAATTCATAGAACACTGATTCATTACTTCTGTTGGTCAAATTTATTTCTAGGCTGTTAATCTCAAAACTTAACATATTAGAAAATATTATTAATTTTATAATTTGAAGTTACCCATTTCTTTAATTTTGAACAGGCAGAGGAATTAAACATGAGTTTGGTACTTGTGAAATGGATTGAAATTTATCATAATAAAATTTATAAGGAGAATACAAAATAAAATCTTGAAGAAGAAATACTTTTTTTTTCTTATCAATCTCAGAGACAAAAAATTCTTACAAAGCTAGGGGATAGCCAAAGCGTGGTGTGAAGTGTATTCAAGAACTTGTCATGTTTTTGGTCACATGAAGCATTGTCCATGGCATCCTCCAGACTATTATAAGGAATCCCTTTCAACCCCAACTCTCACATCCATTGCAGCGTTCCTGAGGCCTCTGCCGTATTTTCTCCTGCACAGAAATGTGAATACGTAGTCTATTTAACAGTCTGAAGCACATGAATTCTTATGATAGAGTGTTGGAACAACTGAGACTCAAGCATTTTTATGCTCAGATCAACCAGGGTCTCGTAGGAAATGAGATAGTGATTAAAAAATGTAGATAAAAGTTCCTTGGTGGACATTCTTGAGTACAAAACCTTGCCATTTTCGATCCGTATGTTCCTCTGAGTTATTATATCAGAGAGCTTTATTGAATTTATGTGGTCTTGATGCTTTGACAAAGCTGATGCTGCCCACTAGAATTCTCAATCCAAAGTGATCTACCGACTCAAATGACATATTTACTTCAAAATTCTCATTCACACCAAAAACAAATGCTCAAGTAACTTCTATCACAATTAGTCGAGTAACACAATATAGAAAAACCCCTTCACATGCAACATTAATCTTTCTTCCCCCAAAAAGAGCTCCAACTGGAGATGCAATGCAACATATTTGCAGTTAAATTTGCACTTACCGATTCCAGACCCCCCATTAAATGCGACCATTAAAGATTCTAATAACATATTTTTTGACACCTCAACTAATACCACCACCACTAATAAATAGAAACCGACATCTTCTAAATAAAACTTCTTGTAAAGAAACTGAAAACTTTAAAATCTCGTTTAAAATATGCATAAGACAAATAAAACACCAACCACCCATGTGCCATATTCTAATTTTAGTTGTGGCTTGACAGATTTTTAAAATTTTTTTTTTTTTAATTTTGGATAAAAAGAAAGTGAAGGACTACCAAAATTTGACAGTTACAATATGTGTGCACATATAAAATGGCCTATTGACCAAAATATGGGATACTGCTGCTGCCCGTTTAACTTACTATTACGTTGTTCTCTACGTCATCATAGAAAATGGTGAAGATACTACTCAAAACATAATCATGTAAATTAATGACTTTTCGTCTCAGTATTGACTGATAAATTCATAAAACCACCATATAGTGAAGAAAAAAATAGGGTAGAAAGAATACAAATGAAACCATCTTATCGGACAACCGGAGAATGACTATGGGAAAGAATAGAAAAGCAGTGACTGACTGCCAGAATATCGAACAAAATTGATTGATTGAACTATGAGCGATGCCTGCGGAGGAAACCTAATTGAGAGCTAGGCACTGTTGTTCGTCATTGCAAGAGTACCGAAAAACCTTGAAAGAGGGGGAAAAAAACAAAAAAAAAAAGAGAAAAGAGAAGCAGAAAAGGCCTCTGGAGGACCTTGGTGTGGTTTTACCATTCGATAACATAGAAGGCGGCAAAGGTAATCTGGCAAATCGGCTAAGACCTGTTTGTGCTACTCATCGTTTCGGATGACGTAGATAATGAAAGGCAACTGGGACGCTCTGTTGTCATTGTTACAACTCTTGAATTACATCTCTGAAAATGTTTCATCATTTTTATTTCATCTAACGTTCAATGTGTTTGAGTAAACATAGTTAATGTATTATTATCGTATTTAATTTGAATCCCATTTGTATCGTCTAATAAATAAGCGTGTTAATGATCTCTTTATAGTTTAGACTAAACAAATCAATTATAGTACAGCTAAATGATATGCCTTGACTTGGCTGGTTCGTCTTGTGATACTGCAGTGCTATGCATACAGAGACCATTAATTTTTTTTAAATATTGGATAGACTTATTCAAGTAGCAATAAACAGGCCTGAGTATGGTGTTAACAGGCCCTACAAGACATGTTTTGAATAATTCATAGTGCAATAACATTTTATATTTGCAGTTGGTATATCATCATTCATTGTTTACAGTATTTCTTTTTATAAATGGATTTTTCATCTAAGCATTTGGTCATTCATGTACTATTGTCTAGTATGTGGCATTAACATTGTATTTAATAGGTAAGATCAACTCCTCTTCTTTTTTGGGGTATGTCTCAATATTTTTATCAAAATTTTATAACATATAATTGTTAATATTTGTTAACTATTAGGATAACCTTTATTAATAATTTGAACTTTTTACTAATACATTTGATTGATTTTGGACTTGTTGATTTTGAGAGAATATCTTATGTATTATGGAACCTATCTTGACTTCTAATCAAAATATGTATAAAAATATGTATAAATGTTATGAAACTTCAAATAATTTTTGTTTTTGCATTGTAGATATATCTTTACAGAAAAAAGAATCCTTATAAACTAGCACAGATATCTTAAATACATCTATCTAAATGACCCAACAATATCAGTTACTGTGTTTAAATTCTTTTCTCATAGTATACTAAAATAATCTATTAGTATTTTATAAAATTTCATGCATTAAAATTTAATATTTTAAAATATTTAATTTAGAACTTTAATTATTAATATATTTACTAATGTTTATTTATTTTATAATTTTATAGATTTATCTTTATATTTACAAAATGTAATCACAATTTTTTTTATTTTTTATTTTTTCGAACTTAATCTAGGTTTTATCGTTGTCATAACATGAACTCAAAACTTGTGACATAGGTAAAAATAATGTGGATTTTTTTTAAAGAGCACCGACAGATGGAATCAGCTACCACTACTTACCACCTATAATTTCATTTATCTTTTTTTAAGCTAGTATCAACTTAATGCAAGAAACTCAATAAAATGGACTCTAGAAGCTATGCCAATCAAACCTCAAACATCCTATTACAAAGTCTGTAATCACCATACCCTTTCCAATAGTTTCTTTAAAATGTAGAAGACTTCATCCATTTGTTCATGTATCCTTGAAATTCAATTTTAGATGTACTAAAATCTTCAAGTTGTACATTGCAATGCAATTCCTAAATATGGTACTAAAATTAAGACAATAATTAGATCAATGAGAATAATTTCTGCTGCTTGACCTTCATTTTGTCTTATAAAGCTTGTGAAAATCATCATAACGTGCACACTAAAAAAAATAAAAACCAATGCAATCAATGAAAGTGATATGTCAAATCCATATCCACAATGCTCAACCTTAACTGAAACACAAAATGGAATTGGCTCATCTTGCCCTCACTAATTTTAAATCAATTGTTATAGTCATCCTGACATGGGCAGGGACTGATGCAATTAGTTTTAAAATCAAAGCATTATGTCAATAGTGTTTATAGTCTTATGATGTAAGTAGTTTTAAAAAATAAATAAACATTTTAAATCAAACTACGTATATATCAAACTGATATACAACATAAAAATATTTAAAAAACTCATAATCAATCCCTAGCTATAAAATTGTATGAACTAATGCAATGTTCTGCTGTCTTTTCTTTCTTTTGTGTTTGAATTTATGTTTCTAACAAATTTTCCTTAGATTTTTGAATGTGGACCATTGAACAGACAAAAACTAAAACCTCATTACTATAGCATGATCATACTCTTATTCTTATTTGAAATAAACTTGTGTATCATTTCACCCTATTGGCTATTCCGTTGCACATAAATTCATGCAACTGCTAGTATACTCATTGCTCTCTACTGTAAGGAAGTTAAAGTAGCAAAAACAACTTCCTACACCAATCTTGAGGAGAAACATTATGCAAAACTTTTAAAAGCTGATCTAACAGTTACAAAAATTCTAGAAACATATTTAAAACATGAAATAAACAATAAAACACAGAACACCAGATATACGTGAGGAAAACCCTTCCGGGTGAAAACCCCACACTCCAAAAGCCTACTCAATGTATTCCAAATCCAATACCAAGATTACATACACTTGCAGAGCAAGTTTATTACAGGAGTATCACTAGTAAACAAATCTAGAAGAATTTTGGCAGCATAACAATACCTGCAAACTCACACTATACAAACTACTCCTCAAGCTTCCAATTTATAGACTTTTGGCTATACAGGAAACCATCTGTGGTTTTACAAAACCATGTGCAAAGCTTCTCAGCCAAGATTCTAGTCTAAAAACAAGCTCTCACGTCCAAAATGAATTCTCTTATTTTTGACCCTTACAAATGTCATATAATCTATCATAATATGCCTAAAAATAGGCCTTCCATAATATACCACCATGTGGGCATCTTTTGACACCTAATAAACCAATTTTCAAAGCATCGACAATGCGTAACAACTGTAGGAAAATATTAAATAAAAAATAACTATTACAGAAAATATGCAAGGTTGAGACACCTCATTTTTCAACATTCTCCCACTTATCAAATACCTTGCAAGAGCCAGGGGAATCACATCATCATGGATCAACTGTTAGGGGCCAAAAGACCCATAGACTTAGAACACCACCTGAATTTCATTGTGTTCACGGGCTTAGTTAATGCATCTGCAATATTTTCCATAGTCTCTACCTTTTCCAGCTTCACCCTGCCATCCTTGACCATATCTCTCACGAAGTGATACTAAACATCAATTTTTTTGTCCTAGCATGAAAATTTAGGTTCTTCGCAAGGTAGATTACACACTGACTGTCACAATAAATTGTAACTGCACCCTGTTTCAATCCAATATCTAAACATAGACACTTCAGCCAAATGGCTTCTTTACAGGCATGAGTAGTTGCCATGTACTCTGCCTCAATAGTGGACAAAGAGACCACAGCCTGTCACTTACTCATCCAACTAATTGCACCACCATTAAGAGTAAAAACATATGCACTGGTCGACCTTCTGCTATCGACATCACCAGCCTAGTTTGAATCCACAAAACCGCGAATACTCAAGGAATGTTGATCTCCTATACCATGAAAACAAATAGAGTACTCTGTTGTACCCCACAAATATCTGAAGACCCTCTTAACTACATCACAATGCACTCTTCCAGGATTAGACATAAAACGAGAAAGAACTCCCACTGCTTGGACAATGTTTGGTCCTGTACAGACCATAGCATACATTAAGCTTCCAACTGCACTCTACTAAGGCACTCTGCTCATGTCTTCCATCTCCGAAGGGGATGTAGGACATTGTGAAATAGAGAGCTTCATTCCCAATGTAACAGGAACACAAAGTGGTTTACAATCCTGCATGTTAAACCTTTGCAAAACTAAACAAACATACTTACTCTAGCCAAGACATAGCTTTTTGTTCTCATGATCTCTTCTGATCTCCATCCCAAGTATGTGTTTTGTTGCACCAAGATCTTTCATTTCAAATTTCATAGAGAGCTAATATTTTCAATTCTGCATTCAAACCTTTGCCTTTCCCAATAAAAAAATATCATCAACATATAAATCAATTACAAGGAAACAATCACCATCTGATTTAAAATATACACAGTGATCAGATTTAGACTGAACAAATCCCAAACTCAACACATATGTATCAAACTTCTGATACCACATCCTAGGATTGTGTTTAAGGCCATACAGAGATTTCTTCAACTTACAAACCAACTTGTTTTTACCTTTCACCACAGTGCTCTGGTTGTGTCATATAGATTTCTTCCTCCAAATCACCATAAAGGAAAGTAGTTTTCACATCCATTTGTTTGACCTCTAGGTCATAAGCTACTGCAATAGATAATAAAAATTGAATGGATGTCATTTTAGCAACAGGAGAAAAGATCTCACCATAATCAATACCCTCAACCTGAGAGTATCCCTTCGCAACCAACCATACCTTATACTTTTCAACATTTCCATCTGAACCAATCTTTTTCTTAAACACCCATTTACATTCAATAGGGTTGCATCCTTCAGGCAATGGTACTAGGTCCCATATATCATTTCTTTCAAGGGTTGTCATCTCTTCATCCATGTCAATTTTCTAGGACTCTATATCATTCATACCCAAAGCCTCTTGCACAGATCTAAGTTCATCAATGTTAGTACTCAAAGAAAATATACACTTCCAATCATCGGGTGAATACCCATACCTTTCAGGTGGTTGCTTATGCCTTGTAGACCTTCAAACAAGCTGAGGTGGAGGTTCTTCCACTTCTTCCTCCTCTTCTCCCTCTTCTAAAGATTTAGAGCTTCATGAGCTCTCCTCAACTTCTTGTCTATCTTGGGGTCTCGATTCAACATTCTCAAGCATAGATGGAAGTTGAATCACACCCTTTTTTTGTTCAATTTCTTTATGATGTTCTGGCTGGAAAGTAATAGGAGAAGATTTAGTCTCTCTAAAAACAACACTTCTAGAATAAATTACCTTATATGCAATAGGGTCCCAAAGCTTGTATCCTTTCACACCATAACTGTAGCCGATGAAGATACATTTGATAGCCTTAGAGTCCAACTTTGTTCTCTTCTCTTTAGGCACATGTGCATATGCCCCAAAATCAAAAACTCTCATATGTCTAAGTGAAGGCTTTAGCCCTGACCACACCTCCATCAGTGTTTTATCAACAAGCGCTGATGTAGGAGATCTATTTATCAAATAACAAGAAATGGTCACAGCTTCAGCCCAAAAAATTTGTTCTAGACGAGCTCCACTCAACATGCTCCTAGCCTTCACCATCAACGTTCTGTTCATTCTTTCTATAACTCCATTCTATTGAAGAGAATACAGAGTTGTCTTTTGTCTTTTAATCCTGTAATATGTATAAAATCTCTCAAAATCTCTAGAACAGTACTCACCACCATTGTCAGTCCTCAAACATTTAATTTTCTTTCCAGTCTAAGTTTCTACCATAGCCTTAAACTCCTTAAAATGACTGAAAAATTCATATTTACTCTTTAAAAATATACCCATGTTCTCCTACTAAAATCATCAATGAAAGTAACATAATAAACTAATTTACCAATAGAAGCAACATGAACAGGACCAAATACATCCGAATGGATTAGATCCAAAATACATGAAGACTTATGAGAAGACGAGTAAAACTAAATGCGGTTCTGTTTTCCATAAATACAATGTTCACATAAATGAAACTCTAGATTGTAATCATTGAGCACCTCAACAAGGTTCTTATTTTTAGGGCTTTTAAACCCTTCTCTCCAATGTGGCCAACTCTCTGATGCCATAACATAGTCTTCTCTGTAGGCAACTTTTATTAAGTAGACAGAGAACCCTTGGGTACCCAGAAGCCATGACCATCCGCAGAAGAGGAAACCATCTCTTTTTCCAGGGAAGTAGTTTCTGGCTTGATTTTATCAGAAGTGCTATTGTGCTCAACTGTGCATGCATCAAGCTAGTACAATGTACCCAATCTGCTTCCTCTTGCTATCACCATAGCACCTCTCACCATTTTCACACCTGCTTTAAAAAACTGTACATGCACACCCGCATCTTGGGATATGCAAGACACCATCAAAAAATTTCACATGAATACTACCATGACCAACAATGTCAAGGAAATAATTATCACCCAAATACACCTTACCACCATCATAGTTTTCATACTTACTAAACCAATTTCTATTATGAGTCATGTGGAAAGATGCACCTGAGTCTATCAACCATGCATTATCACCTGCATGAGTGGCCAAGGCTACAATAAAGGCATCTCCATCTTCCTTTTTGGACTCAGAATCTGAATCTTGCTTCTTCTTCTTCTTTTTCTTCTCTTCTTTACATTCCTTTCAGAAATGTCCAGATTTGCCATAGTTCCAGCATATTGCCTTGGACTTAACAGGAGATTTTGATCCCCCCTTATACTTGGACTTGGAACGGCCACACTGCTTCTCATCTTTGCCTCGTTCTTTTTATCTTCCTCCAACACTCAAAGCCTCTTTGACATTCAGAGAGACCTTCCTTTTCATCTCTTTAGATAGAAGGGAACCAACAACATCCTCCATCATCCAGATGATTGTAGTGCTCCCAATAGCCATTACTAGGTTGTCCCATGAGTCTAGTAGCGAACACAACAAAATTTGGCACCTTTCTTCTTCATCCATTTTCACCCCAACTAAGGTCAACTGAGTCACCAACATATTGAAAGTTTCCAGATGCACAAAAATCCACCCACCTTCTTCCATTCTCAAGGAATACAACTTCTTCCTTAAGAAAATCTTATTTACTAGAGATTTAGCTTGATATATCTCACCCAACTTCTTCCAAAGCTTCTTCGAAGTGGGTTCTTCATGGACATTTATCAGAATTGAATCTGCAAGGCACAATCTTATGAGACCTTTAGCTTTTCTATCCATTACATGATATTTTTCAGCCAAATCTGGATCCACAAGCCTATGGACATTTTCATCCACTACATCCCATAGATCCTGGTCAATCAACAGATCTTCCATCTTCAGCTTCCACATTTCAAAGTTTGTGCCAGAAAAATTCTCTACCTCAATTCTCCTAGATACACTCGCCATCTGAAAAAATATCTACAACAAGATCACAAAGTATCCTCTGCACAAGCTCCCACTCAATCCTTGATTAGCACAAAAAACCCAACAACCCACAACTGAAACCAAAGATGATCAGGCTCTAATACCACTTGTAAGGAAGCTAAAGTAGTAGAAACAACTTCTTATGCCAATTTTGAGGAGAAACATTATTCAAAACTTTTAAAACCTTATCTAATAGTTACAGAAGTTCTAGAAACACATTTAAAACATGAAATAAATACATGGGGAAAACCCTTTCGGGTGAAAAAACCCACACTCCAAAAGCCTGTTCAATGTATTCCAAATCCAATACCAAGATTACATACACTTGCAGAGCAAGTTTATTATAGGAGTATCACCAGTAAACAAGTCTAGAAGAATTCTGGTAGCATAACAATACCTACAAACTCACACTATGCAAACTACTCCTCAAGCCTCCAATTTATAGACTTCTAGCTATACAAGATGTTGGCAAGAGACACTTCTAGGCATGTTAGGTGTTGTCATTGATGGCAACTAAACCTATCTTACACATCTGTATTGTATCAGTTGATCAAACTGAAAGTTAGATTATAGATTTGTCTAAGTCCGGATTAATAGGAATAGAGTATATGACAGGGTTTAGCACTTTGGTCTACATTTCTCCACAGGTAATCATATTGTGTTGTGGATCTAAGGGAGTGTTAAGGGATGTTAGGGATACCTAAATCCAAGATTTTAGTCTCCGGGGATAGAGGATTGAAAGTTACAAGCATCTGAGTATTGGGTTTTAGTTAGACAGTTTAGTCCAGTGAAGAACAGGCCAACTTGATGTTTGATCCTTGTGTGGATGAAGAGAAGTGGTTGGTCAAGTAATTTATGAGATCCAGTTCTATTGGTGGACATGTGTGATGACTTAAATACATAGGTTTTGGTCTGCATAGATGTTTGTGCATGGATTCATCTGACAAAATAGTGATCTTGAAAAGTTTAAAGTTTTTCTTCACGCTGACTATAGTCGATGTAATTACATGTTGTGGATATATATAATCAATGGATGCGAGCATTTGAAGTTATGAATGTGCGAATATGATGTGAGAAGTGTCAAGTGTGACAGTACCAAGTGCAAAGCAAGGAGATCTGAGGTTTGAATCATGGCAGAATAGTAAAGCAGATCAAAGAAAGATGAAGTGTGTAAAGTCAGTGCACTGAGCTCAACTAGAATTGTAATCTTGCATTGTTAGATGCTACTCTTCAGTTCAAATACTTCTGTGAAATCTTTGTAATCAATCTTGTAGGTAATGAACCTCCTTTGAGCAGTGAGCTCTGGGCAGTGCGCCTGAAGGCATGTACCTTCCCATTTTGTAATAATTTTAATAGAGTATAAAATCTTGTGGGTTAACCCCCACTGTGGTTTTTCCCTTAACCAGGTTTCCACATAAAATCTTGGTGTTATATGTGTTGATTGTGTTTCTGCTCATGTGTTGTTGACTCATGTTCCCATGGTTATATCTTCAATTTGTTAATAAGTTGTAAAGAAGATTAAATGCAGAAAAAGGTAAAGTTTTGAGACAACTGATTCACCCCCCCCTCTTAGTTGTCTGTCCTAATTTCAACAATTGGTATCAGAGCAAGGTTCCTTGAAAAAGTTTAACAGCTTGAGGAAGACTTGGGAAGGTGTCTCAATGGGTGCATTTAAGCATTCTGATGGTATCAATCAACAACTTCAAGTAGCCTTAGATGATCTTAATCTGTCTAGAGTAGAAATCAGAGATCTGCAAGAAAACCTTAAAGATGCTAAAGATTTTATTTAAACCTTAAAAGGACAACTAAACAAATCTAATGAAAAGAGAAAGGAGCTACTTCATCATCTAGCAAATCAAAATGAAGATTATGACGTGGATGAGGCCCTGAAGGAGAAGACAAAGGAATGTGAGAAGCTAGCAAAAGAAGTCCTAAAGCATGAAATGGAATCTGGATTGATGAGACTAACCAAGGAAATTGAAGAAAGGAAGAAGACTAAGGAAAAATTAAATCAATCTCTGAAAGAAAGAATAGAAGAATGTTGCAGATTGGACAGAATAATTGGTCATCTAAAATTTGATCTACAAGAAACTAGGGATAATGAGGATCAACTTGAAAGACAAATTTTCATTCTCAAACATGACGTAGAACTTGTAAAAGAATATAAAGAAAAATTCAAGATAAGCTCAGCTAAACTTGAGGTGTTGCTTGATAGTCAGAAGAAGGTAGATGATAAGCATGGTCTGGGTTTTGAGAAAGGTGAAAGCTCTAGATCTGGTCAAAGAAATCCTAAAGAAAGAAATCAAAGAAGGAATCCTAGAAGACCTCTGATAAGACAACCTAATCCTCAAAGGTATCCATCTTTCAATGGCAATTATTTCAAATGTAATAAGTATGGTCATAGAGCTAATCAATGCAAAAGTAAAGAGAATCAAAATGCATCATCTTTCTTTGGTTAATGCTTTAATTGCAAAAAGATAGGTCATAAGGTTGAGGATTGCAAAAGTGGATCAAGGAATCCTCCTAAGAACAAACAAGTTTTCAATGGAAGATGTTTTACTTGCCACAAGTTTGGCCATATTGCAATGCAATGTAGATCTAAAAATGCTACACCATGTAATTGTCAGAGGAATAAGATTGTGTGCTTCAATTGCAACAAAGCCAGACACATTGCCAAATTTTGTAGAAGTAAAAAGGAGAACTCACAGGCAGGTAAAGAAAGAACAAAGTAAAAGATGGACAAAGGCAAGGGCAAAGTGAATGTGAATGAGATCCAAAATGAAATGAACAAAACATGGGTGAAGAAAGGTGAAATGAATAATGGTGATGGGTCTGCACCAGAATTCGGTGCTGATAATTCCTCCAGAAATTGAAATAGGAGCTCTGGCTTAGGGGGAGCTACATTGAAGATCTATTTCCCCTGCCAGTAAGTGGATGCCTAAATCTGGCATGATGAATGAAGTTAAGGAAGCCTATTGCAGATATGTTGAAGCAAATTCTAGAAGAAAAGAAGCTAAAATGATTGATTGCGGAGCAATTGAAGATTAACTACATTTTGAAATAGAGTAACCAGATATATTAGGGTAAAGCATTTATTACAATGATGAACTAGGTTTTGCAGAGCTTAAAAGGTCATTTACTCAACATTTGAATCACTTTGCATTCGAAGAGAACAAGGGAAAGAGTGTCTGAGCTGAGACTTCAAGGAGTTGGAGTGCGAAAAGAGAATTCAATAGCTAACCCTAACCAGTGAAACATGGTATTCTTTGTAAATCTCTTTGAATTTGCAATCTTTGGATATGGCTACTCTGTTGGTTGTTGACATCACTGAAAGGCCCCATCCTAAATTCAAAAAGGATCCACACAAATTTGTAGAGGTTGATCCGCTAGGTGCATTTTCAAATGTTTCGCATGGTGTATTAAACGTTGTTCAAAGATATCAGGGCATATATTCATGCTAGCATAGATGAGTTTGGGGGTTCAAATTTCGTATATTTATTCAAGAATCATCTGATGAATGAGATTCATGGTATTAAACCTAAGTATAAGGTGCTGCAAGTCAAACATTTCATTCAGGTTATTGTGCTCCCATCCTTCGGTGAAGATGAGTGGGTCCGATATGTTCTAAGTTGGATGCATGCTAAATTCATGTGGTTGATGAAACCCTTCAAGATAACCAAGGATGCCATCAAGGCCGTGACAGGATTGAACTCCTCTGGTGGACTACCAATGCTAAAATTAGTGAAGAATCAGACTGTAACTAAAGCTACCGGATCAAAATTTGATAAGAGGGCAATGACAATCAATGACATAATTGATCCAGATGTTAAATTTGCATCTACGGTGATTGGGTATAAAATATACCACTCTAGCAAGGAGAATTCTGTATCCGGTATAGCTATCTATGCAGCTTATCAGATGTTGAGAGAGAATGATGACTATGACTTGTGTGAGTTGCTACAGAACTAGTTGATGGAAAATTTGAATAAGATTAAGAAGGATAAGAAGAACACTTTCAAATATGGTACACTGGTACTGTGTTTGTTCTTCTATTTCATGAATGAGTTACCTGGTAACAAAAGCATGTGTTGGACCAGTGATAAGCCTGTTTCCATACAAATAAGAGAGCACTTGCACAGTATTGGTGACTCTAATGCCCAAAGGACTTCTCTTTGGGGATATTTCAAGAATTTTCAAAACATGATGCAATCCAAGGAAAGAATCCCTACATATGTGTTGGAAAAATACAAAGATACAATTTGTTTCATGGTAGAAACAGATCAATGTCTGATGGAAGCAGTTGAACCAAGGACTGTATGGATCATGACCATGGGGTATGAAGTTGATGAACAAATACTAGAATTTAATGCTCAACACCTTCTAAGAAAACCAAAAGATACCTCAGTTGAGAGATTTGGTACATATAGTGAGCTTAGTTTGTAATTGTTTGTTGAGCTTTGGAAACTAAAAAACAAGAGAAATGTTCAAAGGCAAGTTGAAAGGTATGCAGAAAGTATTGGAATAACAAAGGAAGTTGTGAAACAAAATAGGGAGAGGATAGAGAAAGATAAGAAGGAGAAACAGGACAGGGAATAGAAAAGTGCTCCGGTAGAATCCTCCTCTAAATCAAGAACTACAAGGAGTTTTGGTACAATCTCCGGTGCATCACCTTCTCCTATAGTAGAGAATTTCAAAGAAAAACTTGTCGGTAAGGAGGGAAAAAGAACAAATGTAATGCCCAAAAGGTCATATGGTAGTATGGAGAAGGAGGATGAATAAAAGACTGATTCAGATGATGAGGTTAAAGAGCTGAAGGCCTCAGGCACTAAGAATGCTAAAGTGTCTAAGGAAAAGCTCTCCGGAAGTATAAAATCAAAGAAAGCAGAAACATCAAGGGTTGCCCAAGACAAGCCCTCCGAAAGTATAATAGTGAGAAAAAGGCAAAGGATTAGAACACATGTTGAAAAATCTAACTTGTCAATTGAAGACATTATGAATGCAGCAACTGTTCACAGGAATTTGAAGCCCATACTAGAATATTATGACAGCTTTGATAATGCTAATAAGAAAATCTTGGAGGATGCTACTGTTAAGTACCTGAATATATTCAACAGAGCACTTGTGGAGATTTTGTCATAAATTCCTAAGAGTCTGAGAGACCTCTTAGAGATGAGAAAAGAAACTGCCAAAGAAAAAAACTTGGAGCTAAGGGAACATGTATTGTCTAGTCTGTGTCTGGTAATCTCCAGAAAGGAAGCAGATAAAATCTTCAAGGAAGTCAAAAATAAATTCAGAAGCAAGAAAAGAATGAATAAGTTGATGATTGGAGACATTGATGAAGTTGTCAGAGAAATATAACAAATTGTAAAGAAAGCACTGGACAAGAATATGTTTTATGTGGCTGCTGAAGAACCTGATGATGCATCCATTATGAAAGATGAAGAGTTGTAGAGGAACGAACAACAAGCTGAAGTAGATGATGTCTCTATTCTGGAAGAGGAAACATTGAATAAAGAAGATGAAGAGATGGTAGATAATGTTGATGGTGCAGAGGATACTCTAATTCCTCCGGATCAATCTGGTGAAGAAAATACAAAAATGAATATAAATGCTCCTACTGAAGGTAATTCTGAGAAAGAGTAGAAAGCAGAAGAGGTAAAGGACAAGAAAGATCAAGAAGAAGAAATTGATGATGGAATTGACTCCACCATTTTGGATAGTGAGGAATTTGATCATGGTGTTGTTGAGGATACACAAAATCCTCCGGAAAAGAATGCAGAAGACATTGCTGATGATGCAGAGAGAGCAGAAGTAGAGAAAAAGAATAAAAATGATAAACAAGACAATGTGGTTGACTCTGTTATGGGAGAATTTGTAGGACCTAAAATAGAAACATCATATTGGGCAAGAGACATTGCAGAAGCAGTGAAAGAAATTTTGGAAAAAGACAAACAAATTGTAGAAGATCATGATATAATACAAGGAATGATCAATTTTGATACATTATCACTAGTATAGAAGATAAAGTTGGTTGGCTAGAGAAGAAAATTTGAAGTCCCATATAGAAGATAGCGAGTTGCTTGGTCTTGCATCTAGGATTTTGGAGAAAATCATGCCTACTTTTCAGGACTCATCAGCATCTCTCTCCAGTCAATTGAAGAGTTTGATAAACTTTGTAAGTACTCATTTTGAAACCTTAGAGAAGTCAGCAGAAGTTAAAGTCAAAAATGAATTTAATGAGAAGAGGTTTGTTGAAATAAAGAAAATAATTAGTTATGATAGATCAGGGCTTGATACTAGTGTAAAGAGTATTCAAAATGCCCTCTCTGAAGGAGTAGAGATTTATAAGTTTTGTCTAACTCGGTCTAAAGCTATTGAATTTATTGAGAAGAAAGTTAAGGACTTAGAGCTTAACTTGTCTAACATCTCTCAGTCCTATAGTCCTTTAACTAAATCTGTAACTACTAAAGAATGTCAAGTAGTGGGTTTTTGAAATGAATTGAGTAATTTGGAGAAGGAAAAGGTTAAAGTTTTTGGCAGATTGGATGAGCTCCGGGGACTAATTTCCCCTAATTTAGAGACTATGTATGATATATTGGTAGAATCCCAAGTTGTTGTTGCTACTAGTGATCCTACTGATCTTCAAAAGGTAGAATCATAGGCATTTTTGTTTAGTGGGCATATATCCATTTTGGGAAGCATAAAGAAGAATTAGGACAATGAAATGACACAATTGAAAAACATTTTTGGTGATATATTTCTTGTTGATGAACAAGGCTTAAGGAATGTGTGTTCATATGCGGAAGTATATACTTAGAGTTTTGACCCATGTACATAAAATGTTTGCATGAATTTTGATATGTGGATCCTAGCCTTTGCCATTGATGTCAAAGGGGGAGAGGAAAAGTAGTGAAAAATAAAGAATTCATCTAAGGGAGAGTATTGGAAATCACAAGTGTACATAGTAAGGGGGAGTTGTTCTAACACTTAGTCATTTTTCACTAAGTGTTGCCATCAATGCCAAAGGGGGAGATTGTTGGCAAGAGACACTACTAAGCATGTCAAGTGTTGTCATTGATGGAAACTAAACCTATCTTACACATCTGCATTGTATCAGTTGATCAAATCAGAAGTCAGATTATAGATTTGTCTAAGTCTGGATTGACAGGAATAGAGCATATGACATGGTTCAACACTTTGGTCCGCATTTCTCCATAGGTAATCATATTGTACTACAGATTTGAGGGAGTGTTAAGGGATGTCAGGGCTACCTAAATCCAAGATTTTAGCCTCTGGTGATAAAGAGATTGAAAGTTACAAGCATCTGAGTATCAGGTTTTAGTTAGACAATTCAGTCCAGTGAAGAATAGGCCGACTTGATGTTTGATCCTTGTGTGGATGAAGAGAAGTGGTTGGTCGAGTAATTTATGAGATTTAGTGGTATTGACTAACATGTGTGATGACTTGAATACATAGGTTTTGGTCCGCATAGACGTTTGTGCATGGATTCAGCTAACAGAATAGTGATCTTGAAAAGTTCTAAGTTTTTCTTCAAGAAGACTATAGTTGATGTAATTACATGTTGACAATATATATAATCAATGGATGCGAGCATTTGAAGATATGGATGTGCGAATATGATGTGAGAAGTGTGAAGTCTGATAGTAACAAGTGTGAAGCAAGGAGATGTGAGGTTCAGATCATGGTAGAATAGTAAAGCAGAACAAAAAAAGATGAAGTGTGTAAAGTCAGTGTACTGAGCTCAACTAGAACTGTAATCTTGCATTGTTATATGCTACTCTTCAATTCAAATACTTTTGTGAACTCTTTGTTATCAATCTTGTAGGCAGTGAGCCTCCTTTAAGCAGTGCCACCGAAGGCATGTGCCTTCCTATTTTGTAATACTTTTAACAGAGTATAAAATCTTGTGGGTTAACCCCCACTGTGGTTTTTTCCTTAACCGGGTTTCTACGTAAAAATTCTGTTGTTATGTGTGCTCATTGTGTTTCTACTCATGTGTTGTTGACTCATGCTCCCATGGTTATATCTTCACTCTGTTAATAAGTTGTAAAGAAGATTAAATATAGAAAAAGGTAAAGTTTTGAGACAACTGATTCACCCCCCCTCTTAGTTGTTTATCCTAATTTCAACACAGGAAACTATCTGTGGTTTTACAAAACCATGTGTGAAGCTTTTCAGCGAAGATTCTAGTCTAAAAATAAGTTCTCACGTCGAAAATGAAATCCCCTATTTTTGACCCTTACAAATGTCACAAAATCTGTCATAATATGCCTAAAAATAGGCCTTCCATAATATACCACCATGTGGGCATCTTTTGACATCTAATAAACCAATTTTCAAAGCACTGACAATGCATAACAACTTTAGGAAAATATTAAATGAAAAATAACTATTACGGGAAATATGCAAGGTTGAGACACCTCATTTCCCAACATCTACTACATTTTCCTGTTGAAGTCAAACTTCAGTTGGGATCAAGACTTGTTGTTCTCTGTAGTCCCTATTTTATTATTGCCAAAAATGGTTTGCTAGGTGATTTCCCATAAACATGCAATGTAGTCTCTGGTAGGGGTTATACATGCATTGCAACCATTGTTTCAAATTGTTTAAAATTACTCATCTAAATGATTAGTGCATTCTTTGTCACTCTTAAAAAAAAATTGAATTTGTAGATGATGTAGGTTTGAGATGTATTAGTATCCCCTTCCTACCAATTATATTATTCCTATTACTTTATAGTAAAATTTGAGGTCATTGTGTTTACTATTAATATTTTGTTTGAGGTGCTAAGTTCATTAACAACATGCAAAATTTATTTGAATGATAACATATAAAGCAAATTCATTATTTTAGTTTAATTTGATTACAATAGATCTCAAAATTAACTATTTGAGGAGCTTATTACATTTTAGTGAAAGCTAAGGCCATTATATTTACTGTTAATTTATTTTGAGGTGCTAACTTCATTAACAGCTTGCAAAATTGATTTGATTAATACAATAAAAAACAGATCCATTATTTGAGTTTTATTTAATTACAATAGAACTTAGTTTTAGTTATTTGTGGAGCCACCTTAAATAGAGATCTTCACAAGAAACTAACATACTTAGCTCCTTAAGAATATTAAGAGCAACAACTTAGAAATTACTACTAAAGTCAAATAGTGCCAAAGACCAAGAGTCACTATTTGGAAATCCACCTTAAATATCACATTGGAGATTTGAACTTGAGTCTCCACAATGAAAATCCTACCCTTTAACCACTTGATCTCCACCCTTTAAACCCGACCTAAAATTTTGAAACCCCTTTTAAAAAAACAATAATAAATTATTATAACATGAGGTAGACACCTAGTCCCAAGAAATGATTGATGACCTCCTGAGTATATGGTAAATGATTGATGATCTTTCAAGTTCAACAGTTGAACTTTGTGTATTGAAGTCATCGTCGGTGTGGCCTGCGAATTTTCTCATTTGTTGAAAGCATCTGCAATACTCGTGATGCTGTTGGTCGTTTGTTGGGATCAATCTGAATGCACCAAAGAGCTGTTTAATTGTTCTTAATATGTTGTTTGAGTTGAAACCTTCGGTGTTGAGTAATCGAGAAACAATTAGTTCACTAAGGCGATCCTGGTCATGTAACTTCCATGCCTTCAAATACATAAAAAATCAAAAGTTACGGAGTATTCTTTTGATTTGCTAAACCTAGAAGAACCTTTGGTGCAATAATTCCATTAAATATGATATATAATGATAGAATTACCAGCTTTATAAGACTACGCATCCCATCTGTAATACTTCTAAGTTCTAAACATCTTTTTCCAGATGCCACATTCAACAACAGCAATCCAACACTATAAATGTCTGATTTCCTTGTGACATGACCTGTCATCGCGCACTCAGGAGCTACGGGAACGTCTTAACCAGCCGGTGAGTTGTAATCGACCGGTTGGTCGACGTCAGGTATAGACCGACTAAACAGCTAAACAGAGGTCGATGGATAGTACGACACGGACAGTCAGAAGTCGACGAACAATTTCAGCCCTTAGATGCAGTCGACTGCCCACCTCGTCGACACCTCCGTACAGTCAGTGAGTTACAACTCACCGGCTGTTTACGGCTGGCCGGAGCTATGTAACCACTGCCAAAAGAGGAAAAAACTCAACCATTTAGAGCCACATGGAAATATCATGATGATCACAATAACTAGCTTGTTTAGACTAAATTGCTATATAGAACTTGAAAATATATCAACAATATTTTTGATCTTTAAGATCGGTATAGATTAAAATGCAGCCCATTCGAGAACCTGGCAAAGGAAGAAAAGAAAAATGTTATGTAAGAAAGTAAAGGAGGGAACGTTGAATCTGGTATGGTTAATAAAAGATTTGAAGATGAAATAAAAGACGTGGACTTGGAAGTTCATACATAAGCCTTAATAAAAAATGAAGGAAAAATTAACATGTGATGTAGAGAAAATAAAATAAATATTGAATCAAAATTTATTACAAGAGGTGGTTAAAAAAAACTTCAATTTTTGAGGTTGAAAAAATAGACTTAATTTTAATTTTGCGGTTGCCTAGAGTGGATTTCTCACATGAATGCTTGCTTAATATATTTGAAGCAGCGACCTCAACACAAAAATGTCTATAAGTAAAATTTAAAGACTGGGAAGAAAACTCTAAAGACGGGTTTTATGGAGGGAGGTTTTGAAATTTCTCAATAGATGTTGCTGAGAATTTTTTAAGAGCTTTTTGACAATTAGGTGGTCCCACAAATTTTATAGTAACAGGTAATTCTAAAATTTTTAGCTCAGATTCTACAGGAAACTGTTGGTTCCATGAATTTTTTTTACCACCAGTTAACTCTAAAAAATTGCAGATGCCTTTTTAAAGATGTCCTGTGGCAAAAATCCTTGAAATAGGTGGATGAAATTCCCAATTCACTTGAACATCAACCATGAAAAATCTGAATAAAAAAAATAAGGGCTTCTATTTTTAAGATGCGATTTCAATTTATCTTATAATAGTTTCTCCCTCATCTCATACAACCTCACTCTAGAAAAATACATCCCAAAGTCCCCTGCAGGGTCTGCATAGGGTAACACTTCCCAAAGAAGTTCAACAGAGAAAAAACACCACTTGATATAGAAATTCCCTGCTGTATAGTGTGGTGTACATGCAGTCCAAGCACTCTTACCTTGTCCAGTTATTGAGCCCCTATAGGGAACGCCCTTAGCATAAGATAAGCTTAAGATATGCTTTTTAACGAAGAAAAACATTAAAACAATCAGTCAAAAACGTCGAAAAAATGTTTGAAAGAAAACATGTAACCTTCCCATTATATAACATAAATGTGGGTGTTACGGGAAGGTCCTAGATTTAGGTATCGCATTATCCGTTAGATAGAGGGTAATTGGTCGACGTTCCTTGAAGTCTGTGATGTAGGGCAGGGAAAACTTACAGTGTTCCAGAGAGTCCAGTTGAATGATGCGTATCAGTAGGTTCTTCTTCCAAATCTACGTACACTCCTTCTTCCTCAACTTTATCATTACCCACAGATTTCCCTTTTGGAAGTTTTCTTGCAATTCCAAAATCTGAAACTTTGGCGTTAAAATTCTCATCAAGAAGAATGTTTGTTGGTTTAATATCTCTGTGCACTATACACCCATCCGCATGAAGATAGACAAGTGCACGTATTACTCCATGTATAATTTTCTCTCTGATGGGCCAGTCAAGGACTTGACTCTCTTTTGCCTCTGTCATTTGGCATATATTTGTTTTTTAGATGAACATATTCATCCACAAGAAAAGAAAGAAATAAAGAATAGCTCATTATAATTACCAAAGAGTAAATTCGAGAGATTTCTATTACGCATATAGTCATACACAAGCAGCAACTCATCTCCATGAATGCAGGATCCCACCAGAGTCAAAATATTTGCATGCTCTAGATTTGTTATGCACTCCAACTCCCTCTGTAAGGCATTACTTTCATCCCATGATCTTTTTATTACAACATGCCTTCCATCAGATAAATTTCCCTTCAAGAACGAGAAAAAGCCTAAATCAGTTTTCTGTTACAGAACTATTACATTTAACCTGTGTTATAAAACTATATTTCTTGAAAAGGAAGGAAAAATTACTCTGTATGTTAAGCCAAACCTCCTTGACCTAGCATCTCTGTAAACTCATTTGTTGCCATCACCAGTTCCTTAAAGGTGAAGTCATGCTCAACTACCAATGAAGACAATTGGTGGTCGTTCAAATGTGAAGAGGAATGATTCATTGAAAGTGTGTGCAAAGGCTTTCGACATTCTACAAATGTCTATCCAGCAATCTTTTTAAGTCCATTGGCAGTGTATTTTAAATATCTCCCAAATGCGATAAAGGTGCGAACTAGCCTTTCCCTTAGTTGGAATCCCCTTTTCTTATTAATAATATCTAGATTACCAGATTCTGGTGACACAGTCTCTACGCATACAGTCTCTGATGTTATTGTATAGATTTCTGTTTCAAATATTTCACCTGTACAATTAAAAATGATTGAAACAATACATAATAATATCAGGATCTTACGTTGGGAATGCATCAAAACAGTGCTCTGTTCCACCTGTTATATCATATCCACAGCTAAATTTATTGCTCATGAGCATTTAATTGAACTTGAACTTTTACTGACTGTGTTAAGTAAAAATAGAAAACAAACAAAAAATATCTCATCACCTTTACCATCAGCATGTTGCTGATGTGGCCTTTCATCGCCATGAGTACCGTGCCGTTGTCTTGATAGATGGAAGGTACATGAAAATACAAACATATAGTTCATTTGAAGAACCATATCTATTTTCAATCTATCGACTTTTCCTCGTAGATAAATAAGGTCTTCGCAGATCTTCTTGGTCGACAGGAACCTTCTTTTATCCATGTGAGTAGTTGTTACAAAACAATTGTCATACAACCGTAGAAAAGAAATACCTTTCAACTGAACAAACACAATTATATATTTTTTCCCCACTTTATGAAATGAATTGTTAAAAAAACAAAGACGAGTTTGTAGTTTTTCACATACTTGGATATTCTGTTACATCTGATAAAGGAATGGCACAAAATTGCCCCACTAACTATCAAATGAAGAGCTTCGGACATTTGTTCTAAAATTTCTTTGTGGAAATCGGCATCGATATCTTTAACCATCTTAATAAACTTAGCCAAGTCTAACATCCCTTTCAGGAGATCTATGCATTCCCTGTCATTTGAAGAAATCTTGTCCAATCTTTCCAAAACATTAGCTATTGCCAGAAGCCCTACTGCAGCCCAATGAGCGTTGCCCACTCCTTTTAACACATCCACAGCCATTGTGTGCGCTTCGCTAGAGAGGATGTTTGTAATGAGTTTCTAATCCAAACAGAAAGAAAAGGAAAAAGAGGAAAAACATGTATTAAATAAAAGGGGCTATTCTTAAATATCAAACATTCATAATAGTTCAAAGATATATATTTTTTGAATTTATAATTATTTCGTACTTTTATGCATGGATGATGTGAAAAAATTGTATGACTGTGTGAAGATGAATCATTTCATCATTTCATGTTTAGGTAAAGGTTACCCACTAGTATATTTATATTTAAAAAAATATATCTACAATATGCCAAGAGATATCTTCTCAAGGTTTTCATGCTTATTTTCCATGGATTTTGTGATTTTTGCCAATTTTTTTTTATTTTGTTCAATTTCTTCTTTTTTTTCCATAGTTTTTGCGATTTTTTCTATTTCCAATTTTTTTTTTTGTTTCCAATTTCTTTTTTTATTTTTATTTTTTATTTCTTAACTATATATTTACACAAAAAAATGAGTGCTCTCATCTCCACCTTGCTGTCATTGTAAATGCCTCTGGCATAATTAGGAAAATCAAGGGCGCAGGGAGCTTCAATTATTAGTTTCTCTAAGGAAAGAAAAAGAATTGAGATGGAAAGATCACCTGATCCGAAAATATCTTCGCCCCTTGTGAAATCCCTTCACACAATATTAAAAAATCGCTAAGGGCTTCACCATTTCCTTCAGTTTCATTCCATTGTCAACCATTGTAGAGGGTAAGTTCTGTAGAGATACAGCTCCGTATCAGACCATCTTTATGGAAAGGCTAATGATAAACAATCTAAATCTAAACGAGAAAAGGCAAGATACATATTTCTTACCTTATTAGTATTAGTAGACAAAACGTCATCAATATAAGCTATAACCAAATCAATGGACAGTTTAGCAAAGGCGTCAGAAGTAGCAACAATTGTGGAAGAAGATTTGTGGGCTTTAAAGCCATTGCCAATGTTTGACAAAGTGCTTGTGGAAGAAGAGACGGAGGCTTCAATGCCATTCATTTTAATTAAATCTTTCAAAATTGGCATTTAGTAGCTCCTTCAATCTATTGACAAGCGAGTAGGGGAGGTAGACTGCTAATCCAAGAAAAAACAAATGCTACAGCAATAGAAAAGACAACATAAAACAAACACACAAAAACACAAACAGAGAAGAGAGATGAAAACAAATGACAGCAATATATATTATATATATTTTCTCTTCCAAGATTACGTTCAAACTTTGTTACAAACTTGATTCACAGCTACTGCTCTGTTTCCCTATTTTGCCCCAATCTGTGGAGTTGCACACTAAATCAAATCTGGAGCTGCTGTCCAGAGACTTCGTAGCTGCCTGTAGATTACTATTGCTGCTGCAACATTCCCTTCTGCTATCTTCTCTCTACTATTCTCTGTTATTCTCCTCCTTCACATTCCTTCTGCTCTCACTGTGTTGTTCTCTTCTGGAACATTCCTCTTGCCTCTACTGCTATAGGTTCTCACTTACATTCTCTTCTTCGGTCCACTAACTTTCCCTCCTTTTGTCTCATTTACTCATACCCAGAAAATGGGCGCTCAAACTCATTTCAAATTCAAACTTACCTACCTAAATTAATGCTGGCAGGCCAACGGTTACTGGGGCTGATTTTGGAGATCTCCAGTCTGACGCAAGGGCAGGGTGCATTAAATTATCTGACGGAAGATTAAATTCTTCCAACACTCCCCCTTAATCTGAAGTTAGATGTCATTCAACAATTTTCTTTCCAGAATTGATCTCCAGAGTTATACCTTTGCATTTGCCTTTCCGGAGCTGATCTCTGGAGCTGTTTCTGCCATTTTGTATCACATCTGGAGCTCTTTTCTGCATCTCTGGAGCACTTTGTCTGCATCTCCGGAGCTAACTTCCTGCATCTCCGGAGTTCTGTTTCTGCATCTCTGGAGCTGCACATACTTTCCAGAGTTGAATCTCTGGAGCTCTGCTGTTGTCTTTCTGGATCTGAACCTCTGGAGTTGTCCTCTTTCCGGGGCTGTACACCTCCGGAGCTGTCCACAATGCTTAGCCTATCTCTTAGGCATTTAAAATAATCTTTTGGTAATGCCTTTGTAAAAATGTCAACGAGCTACTGCTCGGATCTGCCATACTATATAACACAATCTATCCTTGTTCTACCAACTTCCTTATGAAATGATAACAAATCTCAACGTGCTTGCTTCGTCTATGGAAGACTAGATTATTTGTCAGGGCTATGGATGAAATATTGTCACAATGAATGGTTGTACCATCTACTTGCTGCTCATTCAAGTTTGCAAGGATCCTTCTCAACCAAATAGCCTGACAAGCTACTGCATTTGCTGCAATATACTCAGCGTCTACTGTAGAGAGAGAAATAATGAGCTGCTTCTTGGATGTCCATGATATCACGTCAGAACCCATGTGAAATACATAGCTGGATGTGCTCTTCCAGTCATCTACATTTCCTGCCCAATCACTATCTGTGAAACCAGCCAACTTAAACTCATTAGAAACATCATATAAGATGCCATAACCTGTTGTACCATTCACATATCTTAGGATCCTCTTTCCTACTTGCCAATGTGTGTCCTTAGGCTTCTCCATGAACCTAGAAATTAGGCTTACAACATACATTAAATCAGGCCTAGTGGCTGTCAAGTACATGAGGCTTCCAACCATGCTCTTGTAGAAGGTTGAGTTTACTTCCTTGCTACTATCCTCTTTACTCAATTTCAAACCTGTTGCTATTGGTGTAGGGGTAAGTTTACTATTCTCCATTTTAAATCTCTTCACAATCTATTTGGCATAGTTAGTTTGCGAAATAAATATGCCATGCTCTATTTGTTTGACCTCAATGCCAAGAAAATACTTTAGTAGACCTAAGTCTATCATCTCAAACTCATCCTTCATTGCCTTTTTGAAATCAACAATGAAAAGATCACTATTGCCAGTAAAAATCAGATGATCTACATACAAAATAGCAATCAAAATATTACCTTCAGCTGCTTTGATGTAAAGAGTGGGCTCACTGCTACTTTTGCTAAAGCCATTACTCACTAAACATGAGTCTTTTCTATTGTACCATGCCCTAGGTGCTTGTTTCAACCCATAGATAGCTTTCCAGAACCTATATACCTTGTCCTATTGCCTTGGGACTTCATAGCCAAGTGGCTACTCCACATACACTTCCTCTTTCAGTACTCCATTCAAGAAGGTTGACTTTACATCCATTTGAAACACTTTTCACTTGTGTTGGGCTGCTATTGCTATGATTGCCTGAACTATTTCAAGCCTTGCAATTGGTGCATATGTCTCATCATAATCTCTTCTAGGCTATTGTTTGTACCCTTTGACAACTAGCCTTGCCTTATGTCTTTCAATCTTTCCTTCAGTAGTAGACTTGGTCTTATAGACCCATTTAACTCCAATCACTTGTTTACCCCTAGGTAAAACAATTAGTTGCCATGTATACTTCCTCTCTATGACATCCAATTCTTCATCCATGGCCTTACACCATTTCTCTTCTTTTATAGCTTCTTCAAAGTGGATTGGATCACTGTAAGAGAATAATGCAAAATTCAAATTCTTATCATCATCAGCATACCTTGTGCTGTCATAAATCTCCTTCACAGTCCTTGTCCTCCATGGCATCAATGATGCGAGTGTGGGGTCTGAGTTACCTCTAGAGCTGCTGCTGTTCTGACCTCCAAAGCAACTGTACTGCTGAACTTTGGAGCTGTTGCTCTGCTAAACTCTGGAGCTGCAAATCTCTGGAGTTGCAGACCTCCGGAGCTTCTTCATCTTCAAGGGGTATTGCAACTGAAATACCCATGGTGCTGTCCATCGTTCCATCCCATGCTTCATTCTTAATGAACTCAACATCCCTACTGATCACAACCTTTTTGGTGATGGGATTATATAGTCTGTAGGATTTTGACTCTTCACTATAGCCTGTGAAGATACATTTTTCACCTCTATCATCAAATTTCTGCCTCTTCTCTATAGGCACGAATGCATATGCCACACACCTGAAGATTCTTAGATGTTCAACACTCCATTTGCTATTTTTCCACCCCTCTTGTGGAATCCTATCACGAACGGCCTTTGTAGGACACCTATTCAATAGGTAAACCATTGTTGTTATAGATTCACCCCAATAAACATGTGATAGTCCTTTTTCTTTCAGCATGTTTGCTACCATCTCCTGAATGGTTCTATTTTTCCTTTCAGCCACTCCATTTTACTGTGGAGTATACCTTGTTGTGAACTGTTTATGAATGCCTTCATTCCTGTAGAAATTTAGAAATTCTTTAGAAATATACTCTCCTCCTCTATCAATTCTTAGGGCTTTTATATAGTGGTCGCTTTGCTTTTCAGCTGATACCTTCAACCACTTGAATTTCTCGAAGGCTTCTGATTTGTTCTTCAAAAAATAAACCCAGATTTTTCTACTATAATCATCTATGAAGGTCATAAAATATACATTCCCACCTAATGTGGGAGTCTTCATGGGGCCACATAAATCTGAATGCACCAACTCCAATGGTGCTCTTGCCCTCCTAGAATACCCTAATTGAAAGAGCTGTCTATACTACTTTCCTAAAATGCAGGCTTCACATTTTCCATCGGGCTCTATAATATTCGGTAGCCCTCTAACCATGCCTTTCTTGGACAATAAACTCAAACTAGAAAAAATTAAGTGCACATACCTCAAATGCCACAATTTGAATGGGTCTTTGATAACTGTCCTAAAGGTTGATTGTTGTCCCACTGTTGTGAGTGCCAGAGATAGTGCTAGAAACTATGCCAGAGATAGCGCAGGAGATGGCCCCAAAGACTCTATGTGTATCCTAAGAGGAAACATTATGTTTCTTGTCATCTGTACAGCTGCAATTACTTTCTTGCTGCCTCCTTTGTCAAATATTGTGCACTCTCTATTTTCCATCAAGATTTTATAACCATTTTGGACCATCTGTCCAATGCTCAATAGGTTATGTTTTATGCCTGGGGCATAATATACATCTTGGATCTTTCTCCTTTCACCATTCTTGGACTGAATGTTGACTGTACCTTTTCCCATGATGAGAACTTGCTCATTGTTTCCCATTTTTATTTCAGTCTTGATACTACTATCTATGGAGGCAAAGAAGTTTTTATTTCCACTCATTTGGTTGCTACAACTGCTATTTAGAGACCATACTTCATCACTACTCCTTTCAGCAAGGTTGCAAACAATAAAAACATTTGACTATTTTTTATTTCCAGCCTTGTTCTCATTTGCTACATTAGCATTTTAGCCTCCATAATCACATTGTTTCTTTCTACACTCACTAGCATAATGACCAAACTTATGACAGTAATAGCATTGAACATCACTTTTGTCATACCTCTAATTAGAATTGCTATTCTTTTTCTTTTCTTGATAGCTTGGGTATGAGTTACTTGCCTCTTCTTGGTTGTTTGAAACTCCTCTTCCGGAGTTGTTTCTTCCTCTACCTCTTTGACCTCTACCTCTGCTATTTCTTCCTCTTCCCCTACCTCTTGCATTGGTTTGAGCCTTGAAGGCTTGCTCAAGGGAGAATTGGATCTATTCAACCGCTGTTCACGGCTTTGTAATGAACCCATCAACTCATCTACTATCATTTTGGACAGGTCCTTTGTCTCTTCAATGGTTATAACAATAGGGTCAAATCTAGAAGGTAGACTCCTTAGGATTTTCTCAACAATCCTTTGTTCATCCATGGTTTCTCCATTTATCCTCAGCTAATTTAGCATGGTGGAAACTCTAGTGTGAAAGTCTGAAATAGACTCACTCTCCTTCATCTGTAGGGTCTCAAAATCTCTTCTAAACAACTGGAGTTTGACTGATCTCACCTTGTCAATTCCCTTATAGCTATTCTACAATATTTCCCATGCCCATTTTGAGTAGTTTACTGCTACAATGCGGGAAAAAATAGCCTCTGTCAAGGCTGCCTCAATCAGACTGAGGGCTTTTGCATCCTTCATTCTTGTTTCCTTCAACTAGTTTCTTTGAGCATTAGTTAGGGTTGCATAAGCTGCTGGGTCTATGGTGTCTTTGAACCCATTGATGACCAAATCCCATAGATCATTAGCAACCAGTATTGTCTTCATCTTCTTAGCCCAAACGTCATCGTTCTACCATCAAATGTAGGTGGCTACTGCCATCCTTTGCTGTCTCCACCTACCATGCTTCTCAAATCTAAGAAGGCTGATAATGCCTAGACAAACTAGGGCTTATATAAAACACCCACTTGAATCTAACTGCTTAGAAAAATAGGGCTCTGATACCACTTGTTGACAGAGGAGCAAGGGAGGCAGACTGCTAATCCAAGAAAAAATAAATGCTACAGCAATAGAAAGGACAGCATAAAACAAACACACAGAAACATAAACATAGAAGAGAGATGAAACACAAATGACAGCAATATATATTATATATATTTTCTCTTCCAAGATTACATTCAAACTTTGTTACAAATTTGATTCAGAGCTGCTACTCTGTTTTCCTATTTTGCCCCAATCTCTGGAACTGCACACTAAATCAAATCTAGAGCTGTTGTCCAGAGACTTTGTAGCTGCTTGTAGATTACTGTTGCTGCTGCAACATTCCCTTTTGCTATCTTCTCTCTGTTGTTCTTTATTATTCTCCTCCTTCACATTCCTTCTGCTCTCACTGTGTTGTTCTCTTCTGGAACATTCCTCTTGCCTCTGCTACTGCAGGTTCTCACTTACATTCTCTTCTTCGGTCCACTAACTTTCCCTCCTTTTGTCTCATTTACTCATACCCAGAAAATAGGTGCTCAAACTCATTTCAAATTCAAACTTACCTACCTAAATTAATGCTGGCAGGCCAACGGTTGCTGGGGCTGATTTTGGAGATCTCTAGTCTAACGTGGGGGCAGGGTGCATTAAATTATCTGACAGAAGATTAAATTCTTCCAACACAATCAACCTGGCAACAACCAACATGCTTATTAAGGAATATATGAAAGAAAAATTTTTTGCATAATAATAGTTTGAAGAGTAAAGTGTACGTCTACATTTTAGAGAATACTGCAACATATATTAGCCTACATCAGTTCTCCAAAAATCCTTCGCCAAATATTTTCACAAAAACTTTGTTGTGAAGGTACACACGAACCCTTCATAAAAAGACTGTAAGAGTACGCTTGGCATCTAAACCCTCTGAGAAGAAACAACATATTTAATTGGAAAAAATATTGGTGAGATGTCATACATTATAGATATTTTATAGTTAAACAATATTTTGTTAGGGGAGGTTGTATATATCCCACAAAAATATCTAATACAGGTGACACATGGTACATATATATTTAATTGGAGAAACCATTCCCAAGGCTATGTAGTCATTGACTCTAATATTATCATGTACTTTAAATGACTTCTGATTCCATATGATAATTTTTTTATTGACTTCCCATTCCCATATCATTATTATTTATTGATTAGGTGTTGCTCTTAGATTCTTTGGATACAGTTGTCGGTGTAAGACACCGCACCCTTTCTAAAACAAATTCTAATAATTTCATTCTAGAACCTTCTCTGTTAGCAGTCTATTACAATTCTATCTCATGAAATCTGAACAAAATTTTTAGAAAAACATATATATACAGTGGATTGTTTTTTATATTGGTAAACGCTTTTAATTGGAACTATCAATAGAAAGAAGATGTTTTTGAAAGGGTTCCACCTTTCAACAACAACAGTCCATGGATGAACAAACAGGCCAAAAACTAAGACGAACAACAAGAAACAAACCACAAAGAAACAACAAATAGTAACCCACCTGCTACATCTACCCAGTCAACTAGTTCAGGAAAACACATCTGGGTTGAAACCCAGGAAAAAAGATGAAACCACTACTCAAGGTGGCTTAAGACCAGACAACAGCCTTGTCCTTAGTTATAAATTTGGATATGGAATTCAGATGTGGGTCTAAGATAAGAGGGGAGATTTCCTTGTGAGTCTCCAACTTGTTTTCCTTGTCGGGCATAGTGCATTGTCTTTTGGGGGAGACCTCAACTAACCTAGGCTCCTGCAGATTTTCCCCCAAAACAATGATTAAATTTTTTCATAACTGCAAGGGACCCATCAACCACTCCACTGACAGAAACCAAATCCATTGCCGAAGGAGCAAACCATTCCTCTTTATGAAGTTGCTTGCCTTTCGCAGCCCTACATCCATGGGAAGCATGGCCATTTGTGAGACAATGGTTACAGAAAACCATGGAGTCCCCATAAATAATCTACTGGACCCAGTCACCGAGTTTAGAGGATACGGTGATTAAAGAAAGGAGCACATTATCAACCACCACATTAACACAAAACCTCGCATATAGGAACCATTTTTTCACTTTTGGCAACATTGTCCACAGTGATGAGCTGGCCCAAAGTGCTGGCAATGCCTCCCAAAATCTCTTCGTCCTAGTAATCTAGCGGTAGTTTAGGAAGCCTCACCTAGACTAGAACTGTCTTAATTGTTTATTTCACAGGGTAAACGCTTGTATTCCACCTCTTAATGAATAGGTAGGATGTCATGTCCCATCATTAAGGCATTGTTTAAATTAAAGATTTCAATAATAAAAATCGTTATATCTATATATATATAGATAGATAGATAGTAGTTTTAAGAGTTTAGAAGCAATCATAATATAACATAAAGATAATTATTAATAAAATATGGATATTATTTAATAATAAAAATATCCGTACTAAATAAATATAAATACAAATATATATATATAAATAAAATTATATATATTTATATATATAAACTAGAATAAATATATTATAATTAAGGGGTCGATCCCACATACACCGACCCCTCCCAAAAGCACATAAGACAACCTTATGAAAGCCACGGTTGACAAAAGTCAATAAACAAAAGATTATTAAGGATCATTTAGAACCTTAAAGGCAATGATTATTATTCATAAAAGGCAGCGAATGTATACAAGGCAAACATTTTGAATGGAGAAATCAAAGGAGAAGGGTGACATCTCCTTGGAGGGCAGCGTCCATTAAGAGGAGAAACAACCAAATCAAAGGTATAAAAAAGGTAGTGGATGATCATCTATGAGGGAGGAGGGAAAAAATAAGAAGGGATCAGCATCCATATACCACCAGCAAACATTCAAACATTAAACCCATTGATCATTACAGCAGTCCACTCAATCTTTGCTGAAGCAATCAGAAATTACCATTGAAACATTCAAATAAGTCATAAGCATTTTGATATCTTTCTTAAGAACATCGAAGGAAGTTGACACTTTCCATAAGAGCATCTAAGGACATTATAATCTCTGCTACAGGTAGTGAATAAGTCAGACCCTCTATATATCAAAGGATATTTACCAAGATCAGAAAATTGTCCAAGGAAGACTATCAAAGCACATCTAAACCATATCTGATTCATAACAAACTATATATATCTCCTATCCGCTGAAGCAAGACTGTCATACTACAGCAAAGAGCCAAAAAGGTATATCTTATCTCTCAACTTCATAATGTTAATATGCATGCTTTATAAACCATATGATGCATTTACATTTCAGTATATCTTAGATGAACAATTGTATAAGCAAGTAGTATTATAGTTGTTAAGGAATGAATCCATTAAATAATATCATGAATTTTGGAATTAAGTGATTCTGTATTAGTCTAATGAGTATACATGAATTTAATATTATATTAGGTAGTGGTAGAGAATAATATAGATTCCTTATGTGCATGGATATGAGAATAGATTTAACTTGAAATGAATGTTGCAATTCAATGAATGTAATGACTAAAATTCTTGGACAATTAAGTGTATGAAATTGTGAAAGATATGGAACCATGAGGCACATGAATAAACATGAAAACTATGAAAGAAGGCATATCGAAAGCCTCATTATGAAATCATGGCATCTTGTGATCCATGGTGGATCACAAGATGAGAAACGTTGGACAACCTTAGGACACGACTCATGATCCATCCAAGAAAGGTGTTTGAACCTCCTTATTAATCGCATTTTCGTCCATCATAGTAGGATGAATTAGGGATGTATATGGAACATAGGTAACCCCAAGTGGATGAAGAACACCGCATGTTGTGTGAAGTCCCTTGGGCCAAGAGATGAAGAACACCGCATGTAGTGTGAAGCTCTTGGGCCTATGATAATTTATGAGCTCATAATAATTGTGCCTAACGTGAGGTGACTCTTGATCGAATGAAGAATGGTGCATGTTGCATGAAGTTCCATTGAGCCAAATGGTGAGGAACACCACTTGTAGTACGAAGCCTTTGGGCCTTTGTGGGGATGAAATGTGCCATAATACATCCATACTTAGGTGGAAGATGAGGATGATTAATGAGAGGGCAACCAAGAACCCAATCAAAGTGGAGCATGGGAAGTGTATGAACAAAAGATAAGTTGGAAACATTATATAAGGACATGAATATACGACTTGAATATGGATGAATAATAATTATATTGTTAATATGATGAAATGAAAAGAAAATGGAACTCTAATGTTCTCTTTTGTGAGTTGAATTGTGCAAGGTCAAAGGAAAAATTTGGACTCACTAGAAGGGGACATTACAAGTGGTATCAAAGCAGTCATCCTTCCATCCTATGGATAATAAGCAATATTTATTATTATCAATTGATTATAAATATTATTAACATCGGTGATTGCAGGAATTCAATATGCATGCAAAGGTAACTGTTGACCTATTTTTCCTCTAGCAGGAGTCAAATAATTCAAGCAACATCAGTCAGGGTGCATGTTCCTAATGAAAGCTATGTTTGTGATCTTGAAGTCTGAACCCAAATCTCAAGGTCAGAAGCCTACCATGTGAAAGAGCTTGAAAGAATAGGCAAGTTTGCTTTTTACATCACCCTGAAATTCAGCCCAATGGAGAAGTTAGGTATGGTCAATGATCTGGTCAAACCTGATCTTCTAGATCGTGTCATATTTTGAACATCGGGTCATATTCTAAGTATCGGGTCATATTTTAAGTATCGGGTCATATTTTGAACATCGAGTCATATTTTGAGCATCGGGTCATATTTGGAGGATAGGGTGATATTCTGAACATCAGGTGATATTTGAAATATCACCTCGATATGCGAAATATCACCCTATCCTCCAAATATCACCCCGATATGTGAAATATCACCCTATCCTCCAAATATCACCCTAATATGCAAAATATCACCCTATCCTCCAAATATTACCCCGATATGCGAACTATCACCCTATCCTCCAATATCACCCCGATATGCGAAATATCACCCTATCCTCCAAATATCACCCTGATATGCGAAATATCACCCTATCCTCCAAATATCACCCTGATATCCATATATCACCCCTATATGATGATGACGCCATCCTGTCACATTTCAATAGGGCTCGTCCATGATGGTGACGTCACCATCATATCCCTCATAAGGAGGAGTATACAAAGGCCGATTCAAAAGGTAGGAGCCCGCGTTGTATGCAAATCTAGGTGCATATTTAGGGGGCAATTTCAAAGAAGATTTTAAGCGCCAAAAGTAGAGGTACATGATCCGGATTTGCATATGTAGCCGAAGGGACGTTTCAGCGACCATTTTGGGGGTAGATGCGGATATTTCTTGCATTCATTACTACACAAAGAGGAAGCAGCTCACATTCAATACCAAAAATATCTTCCATCGCTTCAGGGGAGTGGGTTGATGATGTAGTAGCTTGCATTAATGACTCCAAAATATCTTCTGTTTGCCCTGTCCCAGATATTTGACGCCATTACTTCTGCAGCTGGGACGTCTTTTTGGAGGAGATATTTTCTGATATAGCTCTTTGAGCGAATTTTGTAACCGACCTAGGGTATTATTTTCAAATGCTATATAAGCTAAGGCTTATGATGTAAATAGGATTGGAAATTTTTTTGGCATTCTGGTCTTTCTGTTTCCAAACAGAGTTTTCATATACTGTAACATTGCCTTTTCATTGGATATATGCAAGTTATTTTACCTCCTTTGCTGATTTTCCAGTTCTATGTGAATCTGCATGAGGTTGTCTGTGAACATTCTATTCCTCTCAACCCTATTGCACCTTACCTCTGCTAAAGTCATCTAATCTATGTATGTTTACTTGCTGTATCTGATTCTATTGTGCATTTTCTCAGTGTTGTGGAAGTCTCTTTTAATTTGTCTGGTGCATCATCCTTTTGCTTTTCAAGTTTTTTGTTTCATCTTTCATTTTAAAGATTTCCTTCTCCCTTTTCCCCCCAAAATTTAGTAGTTTTAGGTGATAATCAGGCAAGGAAGCCAGCCTTCTCTAGAGGTTTGATCTCATTTAGTAAAGTCCCACACTTAGAGATCATTCCCATTGTGTTATTGGAATGCTTGGAACCTTTTCCAAACAGGGTGCAATTTCATGTGACAACAGTTTCTGGCACGCCCGGTGGGATAATACAACTTTTATTACTGGTTTTGATGTGTAGCCAATGATTTTTAGACCTGTAAAAGGTTAAACTAGCATATCTGGCGACTCATACTGAGGAGAGACAAGCAGATCAATGTTGCTGTGACATTTTATGAGAAAGATTCAAACCAGGAGTTCAAGCTCATTTGACTATTTGTAGCTGTCTCCACCTAGAAGGCAAAGTAGAGCTACAGTAAGGACCTCAGTTTCTAAGAGGATACAGTCAACTCCACCAAATTTTAGGCCAAGTACATCTGTAGTTCCTACACCAGCTCAAACAAATCTACCCCCAGCTGTTCAGATGGCAAGAAATCAGCCATTCGTGACTTTTGATGGGGGGCAGCCCTTTAAACCTAACAGTACATGATGTTATACCTATGGCAACTTTGAAGAATTTGCCCTATTTCACAGGAAAAAATTAGACTACCCCTATTGAGCACATCAGAGACATAGCATCTCTGTGTGGTGTACATCATGTCACCCAAGAAAATGTAGCCATCTGACTGTTGGCTGCCTCATTCAAAGGGAAGGCATTGCAATGGTTCAGGAGTCTACCAGTGCAGACTATAGGAACCTAGGATGATCTAGGAGAGAAATTAAACAAACAATTCTAAGATAAATTAGATAATCTATCATTGGTTGAACAGATGACCACTATAAAGAGAGCTCCTCAGGAGCAAATGATGGATTTTAACTTCAGATTCCAGAAGACATGGGACAGGATTCCTGCCATGGTAAGACCTCCAACTGAATATGCATTCTTGTATTTTTTAAAAGCTTTAAATAGTGGCATTTCAGTGATGATTCAATCATTAGGAGGTACTAGTTTACTTGATGCTTATGAAATAACTATTAGAGCTGAGAACAGCTTGATCCAGGCCAGAAAAATAGCACCTAGACCACCAGTGCCTATCTTTCCTGAGATTCAGGCTTCAATGCCATTGCCAATCCCATATTTTGTCCCTTTACCTACTATAGTAGCATTACCAAGCACTTCCAATTCTGAACCTGCTACCTCTAGTTCATCTCAAGAGCTGAAAGAGATTAAAAACAACTGACAAAAAATAGAGAATATTTTGCAGACTTTTGGGAATGAGCTGGTAAACATTAAAAAGTAGCAATCCTAGAATAGACAGCCTTATCAGCCACAACCTCAAGGGCAAAATCAGCAGCCATATCAAGGCCAAAGTTAGCCTTATCAAGCTAATAGGCCACCTTATCAGAGCAACTACCAAGGTGCCAGGCAAAATGTGAATCAAAGGCATTTTCAACCTTATAATCTGGCACCTATTAATGCAGTAAGGGACCTTGTCCCTACTCAGAACAACCTTGCAGCAGAGTATGAATGGTGCTATCCATACAATCAGCCACACAGCCAAGCAGCCTGTTCAAACGGAGTCATAAATCAGGCTTTAATGATGCAAAATGTGGCAGTCTCACAGCCAAACACACCAAATGATGGAGCTGCACAACAAGAAGAGCAACCTCAAAATGACTCTACCTTTATAAATTGGCAAGAAGGTGAATTCTGTGGCATTAACAGTGATGACACCTCAGTTCCAGCAAATACAAGAGCCAAGAAGAGGGGTTACGAGGTAGAACAAGCAACAAATAAAGGAAAAGGACATGTTGATGCTTCTACATCACATATTCCCCATATTCTACAAAGAATTAACCCAGCAGCAACAAGGGAGATGCCTCATTTACAGGCAGAGGTTGCTGCTACAAAATCAAATCAGAAGGTAAGTGCCATTCCACCCTTCAATATTATTTAAAATATGAAGAAGATGAATGTGACAATGTCCATGTGGGATTCCTTAACCATCCCTGGCCAAAAGAAGATGTTGCAGTCTACCTTATCTGATTTGAAAGTGTCCAATGATACCACTATAGACCCAAATAGGGTTGTCCTTACCAATTCATCCCAGGATAACAGCAAACAGCCCAATAAAAGTGATAAACCACTCCCATTTTATGTATCATTGATAATTGGAGACAAATTAGTACATAATTGCATGGTGGATGGTGGAGCAAGCAGTTCTGTGATGCCTAAGCAGATTGTAGACCAATTAGGGCTCAAGTACCATCCCCTTGAAAAGGGTGTACTCCAATTAGATGGCACAACTATTAATACTGTGGGTATAATAAAGGACCTAGGTCTCACTTTGCATACCTATCCCAATGTTTCCATTTTCCAGGAAGTGTTCATCATAGATTTGCCTCCCTATTTTGCCATGTGCTTATCAAGAGAATTCACAACCAAAATAGGAGGATATTTATCCTCAGACTATTCCCACATATTTTTCAGAACCATATATGGCACCAAAGTAACTTTAAAATCTGAGTTGCTTTCAAATCATCACATAGAGCCTTACACACCAAGTGTTGTTAATGCAAATTGCATTATTTCTGATGACCCTGAATTAGTTACTGCTCAAGAACTACAAGTTGAAAGCATACCAGAGGTACTCTTAAAGGAGTGGGCCTTAGAAAATAATGTGAATGATCCTGAAGGGCACATCCAAGAGACTGGTATGGGGGTTTACATACTGCATGAACCTGAAACAGCAATACCAAGCCTTGTAAAGGATGCAGGACAGCAGATAGAGCAGCATAATGAAGTATGGAAAATGTACTTCGATGGCTCAAAGAGTAGGAATGGATCTGGAGGTGGTGCAATGTTGGTGTCACCACAAGGTGAAAAATATTATTCTTCTTTCCGTTTTGCCTTTGCATGTACAAATAACACTGCTGAATATGAAGGATTAATCCAAGGTTTGCAGTGGGCAAGAAAAAGGAAAATAAGCTATTTGCAGGTCTATGGTGATAGTGAACTCATTGTGAATCAGGTAAGAGGACTACATCTTACAAAAAGTGATGTTCTGAAATGCTACAAACATAGGGTCTGGAACATGATTGAAGAGTTTGATGCTTTCAATCTGATCTCCATTCCAAGAAATCAGAACTCTCATGCTGATAGGTTAGCTGCAGTTGGGGCTCAGTTTGACATCCCCAGTGATATTCAAGGGGAGAAGGTACAACCTCATGTAAAAATAGTTGACAGGCCTTCTATCCCTGATAATAACATTTTTTGGCAAGTTTTTGAAAGTGATGAACAAATCCTACGTTTCTTGTTGGAGGAGGATGAGTTTTCCATGATGAATCAGGATAAACTCAAATAGCAGTATGGCAATGATCAAATTGTTTAGTTGAGAACAAACAAGCTACCCAAGGGATTGGTAACCTTAGAGGCTATTTTTAGCACAGATGATTAGTTTAAGAAAAGCAAGACTAGCATGCAGGTAAAAGAAAAGCATTATGAGGAGCTAGAAATTTTCAAAGATAGGCTTCTTAAAATAGGTAAAATCTGCTTAGTAGAGGATAAGAGAGCTTTTGTTGCTCTTTTTCAAGAGTTTGAAGATGTGTTTTCTTGGGATTATTCAAACCTGAAGGGGTTTGACCCTCATATTGCCCAGCATACCATAGAATTAGAACCAGATACTAAACCTATGAGGTAGAAGCAAAGACCTTTAAATCCAAAGCTTGAGCCTCTAATGATTAAAGAATTGACTAAGCTAATTGAGGGGAAAATCATTTTTCTGATCAAGCATACTTCTTAGGTCTCCAACCTTGTCCCTATGAGGAAGAAGAATGGAGAGATTAGGTTGTGTGTTGACTTCAGAGACCTTAACAGAGCCTCCCTAAAAGATCACTACCCACTACCCTCAATGGAGCAGATTCTACAAGTAGTGGCTGGTTCTGAAAGATTCTCCTTGCTTGATGGATATTCTGGCTATAATCAAGTGTTAGTCAAGGAGGAGGATCAGTTCAAGACTGCTTTCACCACCAAATGGGGTACCATGGCCTACAAAAGGATGCCCTTTGGCCTCTCAAATGTTGGGTCAACTTTTCAGTGAGCCATGGATATGGCTTTTAAGGGTTTGCTATATAAACTGGTGCTGGTGTACCTTGATGACATAACAGTCTTTTCCAAGCATGCATCTGAGCATTTATCTCATCTGAGGTTAGTATTTGAAAGATGCAAGGAATTCAGGATATCTCTCAATCCCAGGAAGTGCATATTCGTTGTGCACAAAGGCAAGCTATTAGGGCACATTGTATCAAAGGAAGGCATTACCATTGATGCTGAAAGAGTGAGGGCCATTTTGGAGCTACCCTTACCTAGCCATAAAAAGGAACTGCAAAGTTTTATTGGCAAAATTATTTTTTTGCGAAGATTCATCCCTGATATTGCAAATCTTTTGAAGCCTTTCACGTCCATGTTGAAGAAGAATACAGTTTTTAGTTGGATGACAGAGGCCAAACGTAGCTTTGAGTCCATAAAGGAGGCATTAGAGGCTGCACCAACCTTGGTAAATCCCAACTTCTCCAAAGATTTCATCTTGTATGCTTATGGCGGCCTGCATACAGTCTCTGCAATTCTAGTACAGCAGCAGAGTGAGGGTTTTGAGCAACCAATCACTTTCTTCAGTCAAGGGATGGAGGATTATGAGCAGAGGTATAGCGTTGTTGAGAAGCACGTCCTTGCAGTGATAAGGAGTCTCAAAAATTTCAAGCATCTTGTTTCTAATAACAAGATACATTTGATGGTAGCTCACCCTAGTGTGAAAGAGTTCCTATTGAGTAAAGATGTGAATGAAAAAAGGGCTGGTTGGATCACCAAAGTCATGGAATATGACATAGAGATCAAGATAACCAAGCTTGTCAGAGGCAGAGGACTTAGTGAACAACTTGCTACCAACTCTGAGAATGAGGTAGAAAAGGAACAAGAGGTGCTTCTGACCATTGAGGAGGAACATCAAAATGATGCAGCAGCAGTAGGCACCAGTTGGGTTAATGACATGAATCATTTTTTGCAAACTGGTAAATGTCCAACAGGTCTAGATAGAACTAAAAGAAGATATTTTAGATTGCAAACCATCCCATATGTTTTAATAAATGGCATCCTTTTTAGAAAGGACTTTAATGGTGTATTGTTAAGGTGCATTGATAAATATCAGACTGACAAGGTGCTACATGAATTTCATGATGGAACAACAGGGGGTCATTTTGCCCCAAGGACTACTGCTTAGAAGATAATGAGAGTTGGCTACTACTGGCCCAGCTTATTTAAGGATGCCCATGCATGGGCTAGAAAATGTGTAAAGTGTGCCATTTTTGCAGGCAAAAAAAGCTGTCAGCTTTACCTCTGCAGCCAATTCAAGTAGAGCAGCCCTTTATGAGATGGGGCATTGATTTTATAGGTCCTATTAACTCACCATCAGGTGCAGGCCATAGATGGATACTCACAGCTATAGACTATTTCACAAGGTGGACTGAAGCAGTAGCTCTGAAGGAATTCAATGAGAGTGTTATTTTAAATTTTTATTGTGACTTGGTTTCCAGGTTTGGTGTGCCTGAATCAATCATCTCTGATAATGCTCTAGCTTTTGTTGGCCTAGGGATAACTAAATGGGCTGTTAAGAATGGGATCTATCTGAATACTTCATCAAATTACTATCCACAGGGTAATGGTTTGGCTGAATCTACAAACAAAAATCTCACAAGGATCATTAAAAGATTGATGGAGGGTAACCAGAGGACCTGGCACACTGATCTGAAATTTGCTCTATGGGTAGATAGAATAACTCCTAAAAGGTCTATTGGGAACTCCCCATATCTGTTAGTCTATGGGAAGGAGGCAAGATTGCCTATATCTATGGAGCTGCCAGCATTAGACATTACGAATCAGTTGGAAATGTTTGAAGCAGAGGGCCCCATGACTGTTAGATATGCTCAGCTTATGGAGCTTGAAGAGAGCAAAGATAAATCCATGAAAGCCATGGAGTATCATCAGCTTCAAACTAAAAGAAATTTTCACAAGAAGGCCAACCCCAAAAATTTTAGTATGGGTGATATGGTGCTCAAATGGGATGAGTTGAAAAGCAGACCAGGGAAGCATTCCAAGTTTGACAGCATGTGGAGTGGCCCATTTCTCATTACTGAATGCAAGGAGCACAATGCATTTCAGTTATTAAATATGGATAGACAAAATTTGGCTATTCCAGTCAGTGGGATACACCTAAAGAGGTGTTTTGAGGTATGAGTGCTTTGTAAATCAGTAGATTAGGTCTCTATGTTTCCAATAAGTGCTACTGCACATTAGTTTAGATCCCTTTTGCTTTCCCTAAAGTGCTGTCTAGCACAGTTGAGGGGGTTGCTTTCAACATTTCTGTCTTGGGTGGGTCTTCCAATGTTCTTCACTGCTGTGCTGAGTTGCTAAAGTCAGAAAATACCTGTATATTTTTAGTCCATGTATGACTCCATGCCCAATGGATGCTTAAGGCCACTGATCTAATTGTTTAGTAGGCAAACATCCCATAGAAGTCACCAAATTGTTCACCTATTTTTCCTCCAACAGAAGTCAAATAATTCAAGCAGCATCAGTCAGGGTGCATGTTCCTAATGAAAGCTATGTTTGTGATCTTGAAGTCTGAACCCAAATCTCAAGGTCAGAAGCCTACCATGTGAAAGAGCTTGCAGGAATAGGCAAGTTTGCTTTTTACATCACCCTAAAATTTGGCCCAATGGAGAAGTTATGTATGGTCAATGATCTGGTCAAACCTGATCTTCCAGATCGGGTCATATTTTGAACATCGGGTCATATTCCAAGTATCGGGTCATATTTTAAGTATCGGGTCATATTTGGAACATCGGGTCATATTTTGAGCATTGGGTCATATTCCAAGTATCAGGTGATATTCCGAACATTGAGTGATATTTGAAATATCACCCCGATATGCGAAATATCACCCTATCCTCCAAATATCACCCCGATATGCGAAATATCACCCTATCCTCCAAATATCACCCTGATATGCGAAATATCACCCTATCCTCCAAATATCACTCTGATATGCGAAATATCACCCTATCCTCCAAATATCACCCCGATATGTGAAATATCACCCTATCCTCCAAATATCACCCCGATATGCGAAATATCACCCTATCCTCCAAATATCACCCCGATATGTGAAATATCACCCTATCCTCCAAATATCATCCCGATATACGAAATATCACCCTATCCTCCAAATATCACCCCGATATCCATATATCACCCTGATATGATGATGACGCCATCTTATCACATTTTAATAGTGCTCGTCCATGATGGTTATGTCACCATCATATCCCTCATAAGGAGGAGTATACAAAGGCCGATTCAAAAGGTAGGAGCCCACATTGTATGCAGATCTAGGTGCATATTCAGGGGGCGATTTCAAAGAAGAGTTTAAGCGCCAAAAGTAGAGGTACATGATCCAGATTTGCATATGTGGCCGAAGGGACGTTTCAACGACCATTTTGGGGGCAGATGCAGATATTTCTTGCATTCATTATTGCACAAAGAGGAAGCAGCTCCCATTCAATACCAAAAATATCTTCCACCGCTTTAGGGGAGCAGATTGATGATGCAGCAGCTTGCATTAATGACTCCAAAATATCTTCTATCTACCCTATCCCAGATATTTCACACCATTACTTCTGCAGCTGGGACGTCTTTTTGGAGGAGATATTTTCTGATACAGCTCTTTGAGCGAATTTTGTAACCGACCTAGGGCATTATTTTCAAATGCTATATAAGTTGAGGCTTATGATGTAAATAAGGTTGGAAATTTTTGTGGCATTCTGGTCTTTCTGTCTCCAAACAGAGTTTTCATAAACTGTAACATTGTCTTTTCATTGGATATATGCAAGTTATTTTACCTCCTTTGCTGATTTTCTAGTCTGTGTGAATCTGCATGAGGTTGTCTTTGAACATTCTATTCCTCTCAACCCTATTGCGCCTTACCTCTACTAAAATCATCTAATCTGTGTATGTTTACTTGTTGTATCTGATTATATTGTGCATTTTCTCAGTGTTGTGGAAGTCTCTTTTAATTCGTCTCATGCATCACCCTTTTGCTTTTCAAGTTTTATGTTTCATCTTTCATTTTAAAGCTTTCCTTCTCCCTTTTCCCCCCAAAATTTAGTAGTTTTAGGTGATAATCAGGCAAGGAAGCCGACCTTCTCCAGAGGTCTAATCTCATTTAGCAAAGTCCCACACTTAGAGATCATTCCCATTGTGTCAGTGGAATGCTTGGAACCTTTTCCAAGCAGGGTGCAATTTCATGTGACAACAGTAATATTACATTCAGTAATGATGATTCTATTAAAATGACTTCATTCTTGTTTACAGGAGAAGAAAATCAAGGATATCCTAAAAAGAAGATTTTAAGATCTATATGACTCCTACCTTGTGTATTACTAGTATTCCTATTTTTGACTTCATTATCTTACTTGTATGCTTTTTGTGTATATTCTTGTGTATTCACGTCATGCTTCCTGTCTGTGTGTGTATTTATGTAAAGTCTTGTGTGTGTTCATGTATTTTACTTCATGCTTCCTATCTGTTCTTATGCTTCTTAGGTCTGTAATTTTGTGTATTTTCGTGTATTGATTCATACTTGTATGCTTCCTATTGGTATGCTTGCAGGTAAATGTGTGTTTCTCATATCTGATATATTTTCTCAACATGTATACTTCAAGCTCCATATGTGTTCATACACATTCTACTTAGACATTCATGAGTATGTTTTATGTGTAAACTTTATTGAGTATAGTTGTATTCAAATGTATGCTCTATGAAGATACATATTTGCATTCGAATGTATATTTTATGATTATGTGACTTGTATGAATTAAATTTGTATTAAGTGTATATTTTATGATTATGTGACTTGAATGACTTACATTTGACTTCAAGTGTATACTCTTTGACTTGTATTTGTATGCAAGTATATGCTCTATGATTTGTGTTTGTATGCCAATGCATACTCTATGATTTGTATTCGAGCACATGCTCTATGAATTTATAATTGTATTCAAGTGTATGAACTTGTATGTATGCTCCGTGACTTGCATTTGTATTCAAATGTATGAACTTACAATCGTATTCAAGTATATGCTCTATGACTTTGCCATTATATTCAAGTGTACGTTCTATAACTTTGTACTTCTAGCTTTGTATTTGTATTTAAGTTTGTACTCTTTGACTTGTAATTGAGTGTATACTCTATGAATGTATTTGAGTAATTGTATTCAAGTATTTGAGTGATGGTATGCTTTATGCATTTTATTTGTATTTTGAGTGTATACTCTATGATTGTATTTGTATTTGAGTGAATACTCTATGATTGTATTTGAGTGTATGACTCTATGCCTTGTAATTGTAATTGATTGTGTAATCTATTTGTATGACTTGTGATCAAGCATACTCTATGACTTGTGATTGCATACTCTATGACTTGTATTTTGTATGATTTGTGATTGCATACTCTATGACTTGTATTTGTATGATTTGTGAATGTATGCTCTATGGCTTGTATTCTCTGACTTTGTGTATTCTTTATAACTGCATGTATTTGAGTGTATAATCCATGACCTTGTGTGTTCAAACGTATACTCCATGACTTTTATATGTTCAAATGCACACTTCATGACTTACATGTATTCATGTGGATACTTCATATTTGTGCGTATACTTGCGTGTTACATGTATGCTTCATGCCTTATGTATTCTGTATGTATACTTTGTATACTTCATGCTTTGTGTATCAAGTGTATGCACTATGTGTTTCATGTATTACATGCGTATAATTGTGTATGCTATGTTCATACTTCATGCTTTGTATACTTTGGATCATGTGTATGCTTCCTATAGTACATGCATTTATGATCTATATAATTGTATGACTATACTTCAACAACATGGATCTTCTCTATTCTAATGATCTTATATGTAATTATTGTATCCATGCCATCTTATCATCATTTATTACTCACTTCTATGGTTTGCAAGATGATCAAAATCTTACTTGAATCGATCTTCTCTACAATATCATTAGGTTCATCTCTCCAAATTTTCAAGACGTCTTCATCATACATCGAAATATTGGAATCTCAATCCTCTCAAAATGATACATACATCACAACATTGCTAATCAAATATCAAACAAACCTATACATTCCTTTCAAGTACTCTTTGGCCACAAATTCATTTCATGACATCACAATTATTTTTTCTTTCACTAAAGCATATTCACAATAACATTCATTCTGAATCAAAACCATAACCTCATCTCAGCACATCAAGATGGAGTACAAGTGATGCTGAGTGAGTAGGGGAAGCATTAATTCATATGGCAAGACAACTCCTCTTTAAGAGCTCCTCTCAAATACTCTATGTGGCATCCCACAATCTCACTATCTCTCCACTAAGACATCCAACCCAATCAAAATGGGCTCTCACAACCAAACATGACCAAGGGACTTGTGAAGGTGTTTGAACATGTTTTCATGACCAAATGAGACTAAACAAACTGACTTTGCATTATAGACTTCATTCCTCCATCGTTCCAACTCTAGGCCTATGCATCCTTGTAGCCCTCTCCAACAGGGACAGTCCTTATAAAATCTTGTCAAAGGTAAATACTAGACAAAGGTTTATTTTTTTGACACCAAATTTGATCCCCCACAAGACTCCAAAAGCATAGAAACTCTCACCAAAGGGAAATGTCCCAAAAACTAAAAATACAGTCTACAAGGAAGCCTAATTAGGCCTACAATTTGATGGTTTCAGACTACCTAGGCACTCCCCAACACCCCTAAAGCCTACACAAACTTCGTATACCATGGACAAGTCTATTTAAACCTTCCCAAGTCTTTTCCTTACAGAAAAACATTCAATTTTGCATAAAAATCAAACTGTTCCTACAATTTAGGCCTGTCACATGAGGATGCCAGACCTATGGCAATGTAAAAATCACTCCAAACTCCATCTCAACCTATGAAACCAATTGAAACATAAAAATTACAATACACTCTTCCATTCCACAATAAATCATGCTTTGACTGCAAAGGAATGGAGAGTTATGTCCATTTTTGTTGTAAAACCCTGATTTTGAGGGTTTCAGACCCATTTTAAGAAAAATGTTGATAACTTCCTTGTTTGTGGATGAAATGACTCCAAACCACCACCAAAAGAAAGGTATCTCTTCCCTCTTTCAAAACATGTATGGAATAGGTTTGTACTATGACATCATGGTCCGTACCACGCAGAAGAGAAAAGCATATATCAGAAAAAATTAGAAAAAAATCAGAAAATCAAGGAAAAAATAGAGTTTTATCTTATTCAATTCTTCACCAAACTTCAGAAAAAATAGTGCCTCACCATCAAAGAGGATATTTAAACTTGTTTTAAACTATTTCCAACTGTCCCTAACTGATTTTTTGAATATGTTACCATTGGTTACAAAGAAATGCTCATTAATATGGCAATTTTGTGAAAGTTGCTTGGTAACTTTTGCAAAAAGTTGACAACTTTGTTCAAACTCAACAAAATGACTCAAAACTACCTATACTCACCCTAGACATATTAAAATAGAATTAAAATGAGTTATTACATCAATTCTATCCACTTGGAGTACTTTGACCATGATTGACAACATTGAGCAACAATATGACAACCTTTGACAATTTTGACAATGTGACCCTAATAAGACTCGACATAAGTCTTGATGGTCTCAATGACCTTTATTAAATCAAATATGGTCTTATAATACTTTATTCACTACAAAAACTCAAAAAAAACCTCAACTTAACACCATTTTCGCCTCATGGTGGACACCTTGTGTTAGGTGCTCCTGTACCATACACCCCGCCTAGAAAAGGACTCATGCCACATGAGTTGATTCTTTGTCTTGCTCCACCTTTATCCTCTACTTCCACATGTCTTCCCCATGATCTTTGGACTACAATCTACTTCCATGGAAGCAAAAACTCATGCTTAGCATTGTAGACCCTACTCACACCTTGCCATGAGTGAGTGCTTGCAACCAGACCTGTACTTTGCTTGCTATTCTTCCTTACTGTCATCTCTGCCTAAACACCTACATTCAAAACCTTGGTTGATGCTTCTTGTACTGTTGCTATGGTAGAATATGATTGTCTTTCAAATCTGGTTGGCTCTAGAGGACAAACAATGGTCCCTACTATGATAGCATCTTCTTCTTTCCAACCACCTTGTGGCTGCTTGTAGACCTACTCTTTGACCTTCTTCTAATCCATCTCAGACATCACAATATGATCTCCATCATTCAAAACTAAAACCACCTTCAAATTTTTATCTTTGGCAACCCCACTCCTTGAGGTATCCTCAACTTTCCTTGTCTCTTCTTCATTGATCTTCACAAACTCTTTCTTACCCACCAAGATGACCTTGGCTGCCTTCTTTGCTTCAGCATCCTCCTGCAATGGTGTCAATACAATAGTTCTCCCATCCTTCTTGATGGTGTATGTGTTAGCATATCCATCATACAATGATTTCCTATCAAATTGCCATGGCCTACCTAAAAGTAGGTGACAACAATCCATGGGCAAAATGTCACATAAAACGCTATCCTTATATTCTCCAATCTAAAAATCAACATATGCTTGTTCATCTACCAAAAGTGATTGACTATCACTTACCCAAGATTCTTTGTAAGGAGTTTGATGAGGAATCATTTTTAGGTTCAATTTATCCACCATTTCCCTAGACACCATATTATCTGTTGAACTAGAATTAATTACTACCTTGCATACTTTACCTTTGCTTTTGCAATTGGTCCTGAAAAGTGCTCTCCTTTGTGTCATCTCCTTGTCCTTGGATGTCTTCAAGAGTATTCTCCTTAGCATCAATGCTTCTCCAACTTCTGGTTCACATCCTTGACTTAGAGAATGGACACTTCCTTCATCCTCTTCTTGCACAAGTTGAACCCCTCTTTCATTCTTCCTATCACCTCCTGATGATGAACCTTGCCTTTCTAGACATTTGAATGATGTGTGACCAATTTCATTGAAATTGTAGCACCTTCCTATGAATGTAGTTGAACCTCTTCCTCCTCCAAATCTTTCTCTTTGTTTCCCTTCTATTTACCCTTATTCAATTTTTTGTGAACTTTCCCTAAGCAAGAGTCGACTTACCATTTTCCCCTTATTGATCATATCTTTGTTTATTAAGTCGGCTCTTTATTTTTAAAGTTCACCCGCCTATCATCTTTTGTGTGTGAAATTACTAAAGAATTGAACCTTTGAAATTGAAATATTCTCATAGTTCAAGAGTTCAATGGTTCGAAGGGTTCAATGATTCAATGTTTCCCAAAGCGAACTATTTGTCCCTTTGTGTAAATTCAAATATGTCTTTGAACCTTCCGGTTGAACTTGAACCCTTTTCGAGGTTCAAGAGTTTAATACTCGATGCTTTGTAAGGAGCCGTGTTCACTCAGTTCCCTTATGTATTTTAATGTATCGTTGAACCTTCTACTTGAACCTCATAGTGGAGTTCAATGGTTCAACGGTTCAACGGTTCACTGTTTCAAAGTTCAAAGTTTCTTGCAAAGTCACGTGACTATTGGTCAGACTGTGTAACTCATCTTGTGTCTTTGAAACTTCGAGTTGAACCACATTTCAATAGTTCAAAAGGTTCATTGGTTCAAAAGGTTCAACATTCCGTGACTATTCTACTGCATATGGTTTCTGCTAGGAGATAGATTATCTAACTAGGCTGCGTGGAAAGAACTACATAATACAGCTTATTAACTATGAGGTAACTGAAAAGAATTTATTGAGGGATATGGTTGGAGGAAACTCAGGAAATAAGGAAGCAAGAATCAATGAAGATGCTTATTATTACATGGTACTTGAATATAGAGAAATTGACTCAGCTCAGATGCTTTTACAAAAATGGAAGGAAATGGATGCTGTTAAAAATCAAATAGATGAGAATTGGCTGCGTTTCTATTGACAAGTGCATATGATCAGGTGGAAAATTTTCTATCATCTTTTCTTTCAGACTGGGAAGGGATTCTTGCAACATCTAACTCTCTTGACTTTGTTTGGGCTATAAAGGCGAAGTATAATTGTGATAACAAAATGGTGTCTCACTTGGACTATGTGGCAGATTTTGGATATGCTCCAAAAATACTTGTAACTTAAGGTTTTCTATTATAATCAAAGCTACATGTGTAATCTTTTTAGGATGAAATAAAAAAAGGAAGGAGAATAGAAAGACTCGAATATAACCCGTTATTGTAACTGATTTAAAAAATGGGATGTTACGGGAGAGAAAAAGCTTTTTCCTCTTTTCACCTTGCCTTTTCAAAAATCTTTGCGGGAGAAAGTAATGGAATCCTCATTTCTTTTCAAGAAGCAGTTACAGAATCCAGGAGGCTCTCAGAAAAACTTATAAATATATGTTCTGCAGTCTTAGGAGCTCTCCTAGAGTTTTCGGTGGAATAGGGGAAGTAGTAGGAGCAGATTTTTTTAAGCTACAGTTTGCTATACAGGAGGATGAGTCTGTGAACTCATTTTTTATTGGGAGAAATAAGGAAGATGTTTATTAATCTGTAAATTCATTTATGATTTCTTTAGATTGAAAATCCCTATGTGTGTTTGTAATCATTTTCCAATATAGTTTCTGTGATAACGAATTGTGGGAATTTTTATTTCTGAATCTTTGAATTCATGATAAAATCATCTCTTGAAAATGTTTTTCTATTCGTCTTCTCTTGTTCACTGATTGAAGTTATAGGTTAGGTGAACTGTGAGTCATTTAACCTACTTCTCCTTCATTTCAGTTTTAATCTTTCGCATATACTTTCATGGTTATGTGTATATGTTAGTAAGCCTTTCCTACTTTCTGGTTAAAAGCATACCCCCATATTTTCATCCGTTGTATATTTTAGGAGGGAGTTGTACCTATAAAATTCAGAGGAAAGTTTCCAATTTAATGGTAACTTCTCCAACTGTTGGTGCTATTTGTCCTTCTACTTGGGCATTCGAGTCATTTTTTTGTAGTTGTTTGTGAGGGACAAATCTGTAAACCAACAGATTTTTGGCGACTCTACTGGGGAATCAAAAGGATTGGTGCTCCATCCTTATTGTCTAGTAAATTGAAGATACCTCATCAAATGAGTGAGGTTGGTGACTTTGTTTTATATGAAGATCTCAAAAAATGGTTCAATGCCAGACAAGCCAAAGAAATCAGTTTAAAGCCAGAAGAAGATCTATGCCAATGATTGGATAGATACTATCTAAAAATGATGAAATACTTCATTTATTATGGAATAATCTGAAAGCCAGCATCTCTGAAGCAGAGAAGAAGAATTTGCATCCATCCAAAGATTAAAATCTGCATCACTACTCAGAAGTTTGCATGACAGGTTTTATTCTCTCAAAGACTTTAAACAATAAATTCATGAGGATCAAGTTTCATATAACTTCTTTGTTTTTAATGAACAAGATAATATGCAAGCATTTGCTCAGCCCAAAGATTTATTGCCACAGAATGACCATCAGCAGTAAGAAAGAGTTTTAAGCCAGGATGAAAGTAAAAGACTAGAATTTTTCTCAGCATACACACAAAGGAGTGAAATAGAACAATCATCTACTCTTGTTGAAGAAAATAATGAAGAATTACCATCAGAAGAGCCCAATATCACTATCATTCCAAACTGGTGCCTGGAGGGATCGAATGATGACCTTTTATGTGGAGTTTTGAATGAAGATGGTCACATTACGGAAATTGAAATAGATGCATCCAGAAATGTCTTAATTGATATGAAAGAAGGTATGGATAATTCTATTTTTTCTCCTGATTCAGAAATATTTAATTTTGACATGGATGAAAAAGATCAAATGGTAGAAAGTGTTCCATGTGAAGCTAAGAAAGAGTTCTTAAATTCAAACATGGGAGTCTTTCTTTTTGACGATGCTGATTTAACATTGGAAGAGATGAAACAATCAAATCTTTGCACTTCTCCTGAATACTCCGCATTTGAATTTCTTTATGAAGAAGATGGAAAGTCACAAGCTCATACGGTCTCATTTCAATTTCCTATTACCTATGATGCTGATTCAATAAATAGGATGTATGCATGCAAAACTGGAGCTAAAAATTCTAATAATGTGATAATTGAGCCTGGTGAGGAAATAGATAAATTACATTGTCAATCTACATATTCCCTCGATGATTTTCTTTGTGCAAGAGAAGAAGTCTTTTCTATCAAACTTGATCCCATGCTAATAGAATGTGATATTCAAAAATCACAACCCACAGTCACATTCTCATCATGTAGTCTGCAGAAAGAATATTTTTCTGATGTTTTATTTCCAGGCCTTGATGTAGACAATGAAGTTATGATTGATACACAGCTGGAATGTGAAGTTGTCAAAATTCCCATATTTAATCATGAAAAGGCTTGGCTGCAAGAAGAGCTTATAGGTGAGAATGATGAAGTAAGTGAATCATCCCCGGCAAAGAAAGAGACTATTATTCCATCAGAGAGTGATTTTCAGCCACATGAGAGTTTCATTGATAATATGGATTTTCATTCTTCCTCAACTAAAGTTAATTCAATTTTAGTTTTACATGAGTCATGCACATCCTATGATTGGTTTGTTGATAAGTTTAGTAGTCATGACTATTTCCAAGCTAGAGATATTATTTTGTCTGATGCAGAGGAGAAGGATTCTACGAGTTGTGATCCAAAATTTTTGAACAATGCAATTACTTCCACAGCCAAAGAGAGCTTTTCATCTATGATCTGTATGTAGGTTGTCCAATCCAAGGGTTGGTTTCTCCGTGCTTACAGAATCAGTTGCACTCTGACATTATAAATGAGGTCATTAAGATAGAGGTTGGTAATTATGTGTTAAGCAATACTGACATGAGTTGTTCAATCGAAGAAACATACAATCAAGAGTGGATTTTTTAGCAGCAAATCACATCTAGAGGATTTTTGTATGATGTCATTCCTATCAATTCAATCACAATGGTCACCAGTTGGCAGCTAGTTGTTTGCAGGCTTCTCACGCACCAATCACTATTTCGCAGAGGCTGCTACTTCTCTGAGCCTATCAATGGATTTGTATAATCACTCTAGGATCTCTAGAGGTAGGGTCTTCATGACCATGTACATAGTAGGAGTTTTGGTGTGCTGGTAGTGTTGTTTCCTTTCTTGTTGCATCCTATTTTTGGCTTGTTCTGGCCCCTGTGCTGTCAGACTCTATTGGCCCAACGGATAGGCACTGGTCTTGACTTGAGATTCTGGATTCCCTGCTTTGTCCTTCTATAGTCCTTGTCCCCAGTCAGAGCCAATGTTACCCTTCTATTTACCCTTATTCAATTTTTGTGAACTTTCCCTAAGCAAGAGTCGACTTACCATTTTTCCCCTTATTGATCATATCTTTGTTTATTAAGTCGGCTCTTTATTTTTAAAGTTCACCTACCTATCATCTTTTGTGTGTGAAATTACTAAAGAATTGAACCTTTGAACTTGAACCATTCTCATAGTTCAAGAGTTCAATGGTTCGAAGGGTTCAATGATTCAATGTTTCCCAAAGCAAACTGTTTGTCCCTTTGTGTAAATTCAAATATGTCTTTGAACCTTCCTGTTGAACTTGAACCCTTTTTGAGGTTCAAGAGTTCAATACTTGATGCTTTGTAAGGAGTCGTGTTCACTCAATTCCCTTATGTAATTTAATGTATCATTGAACCTTCTGCTTGAACCTCATAGCAGAGTTTAACGGTTCAACGGTTCACTGTTTCAAAGTTCAAAGTTTCTTGCAAAGTCACGTGACTGTTGGTCAGACTGTGTAACTCATCTTGTGTCTTTGAACCTTCGAGTTGAACCAAATTTCAAAGGTTCAAAAGGTTCAATGGTTCAAGAGGTTCAACGTTACGTGACTATTCTACTGCATATGGTTTCTGCTAGGAGATAGATTATCTAACTAGGCTGCGTGGAAAGAACTACATAATATAGCTTATTGACTATGAGGTAACTGACAAGAATTTATTTAGGGATATGGTTGGAGGAAACTCAGGAAATAAGGAAGCAAGAATCAATGAAGATGCTTATTATTACATGGTACTTGAATATGGAGAAATTGACTCGGCTCAGATGCTTTTACAAAAATGGAAGGAAATGGATGCTGTTAAAAATCAAATAGATGAGAATTGGCTGCATTTCTATTAACAGGTGCATATGACCAGGCGGAAAAATTGCTATCATCTTTCAGACTGGGAAGGGATTCTTGCAACATCTAACTCTCTTGACTTTGTTTGGGCTATAAAGGCGAAGTATAATTGTGATAACAAAATGGTGTCTCACTTTGACTATGTGGCAGATTTTGGATATGCTCCAAAAATACTTGTAACTTAAGGTTTTCTATTATAATCAAAGCTACATGTGTAATCTTTTTAGGATGAAATAAAAAAAGGAAGGAGAATAGAAAGACTCGAATATAACCCATTATTGTAACTGATTCTAAAAAATGGGATGTTACGGGAGAGAAAAAGCTTTTTCCTCTTTTCACCTTGCCTTTTCAAAAATCTTTGCGGGAGAAAGTAATGGAATCCTCATTTCTTTTCAAGAAGTAGTTACAGAATCTGGGAGACTCTCAGAAAAACTTATAAATATATGTTCTGCAGTCTTAGGAGCTCTCCTAGAGTTTTCGGTGGAATAGGGGAAGTAGTAGGAGCAGATTTTTTTTAAGCTAGAGTTTGTTGTACAGGAGGATGAGTCTGTGAACTCATTTTTTATTGGGAGAAATAAGGAAGATGTTTATTAATCTGTAAATTCATTTATGATTTCTTTAGATTGCAAATCCCTGTGTGTGTTTGTAATCATTTTCTAATATAGTTTCTGTGATAACGAATTGTGGGAATTTTTATTTCTGAATCTTTGAATTCATGATAAAATCATCTCTTGAAAATGTTTTTCTATTCGTCTTCTCTTGTTCACTGATTGAAGTTGTAGGGTAGGTGAACTGTGAGTCATTTAACCTACTTCTCCTTCATTTCAGTTTTAATCTTTTGCATATACTTTCATGGTTATGTGTATATGTTAGTAAGCCTTTCCTGCTTTCTGGTTAAAAGCATACCCCCATATTTTCATTCGTTGTATATTTTAGGAGGGAGTTGTACCTATAAAATTTAGAGGAAAGTTTCCAATTTAATGGTAACTTCTCCAACTGTTGGTGCTATTTGTCCTTCTACTTGGGCATTCGAGTCATTTTTCTATAGTTGTTTGTGAGGGACAAATCTGTAAACCAACAGATTTTTGGCGACTCTACTGGGGAATCAAAAAGATTGGTGTTGCATCCTTATTCTCTAGTAAATTGAAGATACCTCATCGAATGAGTGAGGTTGGCGACTTTGTTTTATATGAAGATCTTCGAAAATGGTTCAATGCCAGACAAGCCAAAGAAATCAGTTTAAAGCCAGAAGAAGACCTATGCCAATGATTGGAGAGATACTATCTGAAAATGATGAAATACTTCATTTATTATGGAATAATCTGAAAGCCAACATCTCTAAAGCAGAGAAGAAGAATTTGCATCCATCCAAAGATTACAAATCTCCATCAGTACTCAGAAGTTTACATGACAGGTTTTATTCTCTCAAAGACTTTAAACAAAAAATTCATGAGGATCAAGTTTCATATAACTTCTCTATTTTTAATGAACAAGATAATATGCAAGCATTTGCCGAGCCCAAAGATTTATTGCCACAGAATGACCATCAGCAGTAAGAAAGAGTTTTAAGCCAGGATGAAAGTAAAAGACTAGAATTTTTCTCAGCATACACACAAAGGAGTGAAATAGAACAATCATCTACTCTTGCTGAAGAAAATAATGAAGAATTACCATAAGAAGAGCCCAATATCACTATCATTCCAAACTGGTGCCTGGAGGGATCGAATGATGACCTTTTATGTGGAGTTTTGAATGAAGATGGTCATATTATGGAAATTGAAATAGATGCATCCAGAAATGTCTTAATTGATATGAAAGAAGGTATGGATAATTCTATTTTTTCTCCTGAATCAGAAATATTTAATTTTGACATGGATGAAAAAAATCAAATGGACGAAAGTGTTCCATGTGAAGCTAAGAAAGAGTTCTTAAATTCAAACATGGGAGTCTTTCTTTTTGACGATGTTGATTTAACATTAGAAGAGATAAAACAATCAAATCTTTGCACTTCTCCTGAATACTCCGCATTTGAATTTCTTTATGAAGAAGATGGAAAGTCACAATCTCATATGGTCTCATTTCAATTTCCTATTACCTATGATGTTGATTCAATAAATAGGATGTATGCATGCAAAACTGGAGCTGAAAATTCTGATAATGTGATAATTGAGCCTGGTGAGGAAATAGATAAATTACATTGTCAATCTACATATTCCCTCGATGATTTTCTTTGTGCAAGAGAAGAAGAAGTCTTTTATATCAAACTTGATCCCATGCTGATAGAATGTGATATTCAAAAATCACAACCCAGAGTCACATTCTCACATGTAGTCTGCAGAAAGAATGTTTTTCTGATGTTTTATTTCCAGGCCCTGATGTAGACAATGAAGTTATGATTGATACACAGCTGGAATGTGAAGTTGTCAAAATTCCCATATTTAATCATGAAAAGGCTTGGCTGCAAGAAGAGCTTATAGGTGAGAATGATGAAGTAAGTGAATCATCCCCGGCAAAGAAAGAGACTATTATTCCATCAGAGAGTGATTTTCAGCCACATGAGAGTTTTGTTGATAATATGGATTTTCATTCTTCCTCAACTAAAGTTAATTCAATTTTAGTTTTACATGAGTCATGTGCATCCTATGATTGGTTTGTTGATGAGTTTCGTAGTCATGACTATTTCCAAGCTGGAGCTATTATTTTGTCTGATGCAGAGGAGAAGGATTCTACGAGTTGTGATCCAAAATTTTTGAACAATGCAATTACTTCCATAGCCGAAGAGAGATTTTCATCTCATGATCTGTATGTAGGCTGTCCAATCTAGGGGTTGGTTTCTCCGTGCTTACAGAATCAGTTGCACTCTGACATTGTACATGAGGTCATTAAGATAGAGGTTGGTAATTATGTGTTGAGCAATACTAACATGAGTCGTTCAATCGAAGAAACATACAATGAAGAGTGACTTTTTGAGCAGCAAATCACATCCAGAGGATTTTTGTATGATGCCACTCCTATCAATTCAATCACGATCGTCACCAGTTGGCAGCTAGTTGTTTGCAGGCTTCTCATGCACCAATCACTATTTCGCAAAGGCTGCTACTTCTCTGAGCCTATCAATGGATTTGTATAATCACTTTGGGATCTTTGGAGGTAGGGTCTTCATGACCATGTACATAGTAGGAGTTTTGGTGTGCTGGTAGTGTTGTTTCCTTTCTTGTTGCATCCTATTTTTGACTTGTTCCGGCCCCTGTGCTGTCAGACTCTATTGGCCCAATGGATAGGCACTGGTCTTGACTTGAGATTCTGGATTCCTTGCTTTGTCCTTTTACAATCTTCATCCCCAGTCAGAGCCAATGATACCCTTCTATTTACCCTTATTCAATTTTTTGTGAACTTTCCCTAAGCAAGAGTCGACTTACCATTTTTCCCCTTATTGATCATATCTTTATTTATTAAGTCGGCTCTTTATTTTTAAAGTTCACCTGCCTATCGTCTTTTGTGTGTGAAATTACTAAAGAATTGAACCTTTGAACTTGAACCATTCTCATAGTTCAAGAGTTCAATGGTTTGAAGGGTTCAATGATTCAATGTTTCCCAAAGCGAACTGTTTGTCCCTTTGTGTAAATTCAAATATGTCTTTGAACCTTCCGGTTGAACTTGAACCCTTTTCAAGGTTCAAGAGTTCAATACTCGATGCTTTGTAAGGAATCGTGTTCACTCAGTTCCCTTGTGTAATTTAATGTATCATTGAACCTTCCGCTTGAACCTCATAGCAGAGTTTAATGGTTCAATGGTTCACTGTTTCAAAGTTCAAAGTTTCTTGCAAAGTCACGTGACTGTTGGTCGGACTATGTAACTCATCTTGTGTCTTTAAACCTTCAAGTTGAACCAAATTTCAATGGTTCAAAAGGTTCAATGGTTCAAGAGGTTCAACATTCCGTGACTATTCTACTGCATATGGTTTCTGCTAGGAGATAGATTATCTAACTAGGCTGCGTGGAAAGAACTACATAATACAGCTTATTGACTATGAGGTAACTGACAAGAATTTATTCAGGGATATGGTTAGAGGAAACTCAGGAAATAAGGAAGCAAGAATCAATGAAGATGCTTATTATTACATGGTACTTGAATATGGAGAAATTGACTCGGCTCAGATGCTTTTACAAAAATGGAAGGAAATGGATGCTGTTAAAAATCAAATAGATGAGAATTGGCTATGTTTCTATTGACAGGTGCATATGACCAGATGGACAAATTGCTATCATCTTTTCTTTCAGACTGGGAAGGGATTCTTGCAACGTCTAACTCTCTTGACTTTGTTTGGGCTATAAAAGCAAAGTATAATTGTGATAACAAAATGGTGTCTCACTTGGACTATGTGGCAGATTTTGGATATGCTCCAAAAATACTTGTAACTTAAGGTTTTCTATTATAATCAAAGCTACATGTGTAATCTTTTTAGGATGAAATAAGAAAAGGAAGGAGAGTAGAAAGACTCGAATATAACCTGTTATTGTAACTGATTCTAAAAAATGGGATGTTACGGGAGAGAAAAAACTTTTTCCTCTTTTCACCTTGCCTTTTCAGAAATCTTTGTGGGAGAAAGTAACGAAATCCTCGTTTCTATTCAAGAAGTAGTTATAGAATCCAGGAGGCTCTCAAAAAAACTTATAAATATATGTTCTGCAATCTTAGGAGCTCTCCTGGAGTTTTCGGTGGAACAAGGGAAGTAGTAGGAGTAGATTTTTTTTAAGCTAGAGTTTGTTGTACAGGAGGATGAATCTGTGAACTCATTTTGTATTGGGAGAAATAAGGAAGATGTTTATGAATCTGTGAATTCATTTATGATTTCTTTATATTACAAATCCCTGTGTGTGTCTGTAATCATTTTCCAATATAGTTTCTGTGATAACGAATTGTGGGAATTTTTATTTCTGAATCTTTGAATTCATGATAAAATCATCTCTTGAAAATGTTTTTCTATTCATCTTCTCTTGTTCACCAATTGAAGTAGTAGGGTAGGTGAACCATGAGTCATTTAACCTATTTCTCCTTCATTTCAGTTTTAATCTTTTGCATATACTTTCATGGTTATGTGTATATGTTAGTAAGCCTTTCCTGCTTTCTGGTTAAAAGCATACCCCCGTATTTTCATTCGTTATATATTTTAAGAGGGAGCTATACCTCTAAAATTTAGAGGAAAGTTGCCAATTTAATGGCAACTTCTCCTACTATTGGTGTTATTTATCCTTCTACTTGGGCATTCGTGTCATTTTTTTGTAGTTTTTTGTGAGGGACAAATCTGTAAACCAACACTCTTGAGCCCCTAAAACCTCCTCCTTGGTCTGCACTTTGCTCCTTATCTTTGTTGGTTTCCTCTTGGTCTTCATATGGTTGTTTGCTTATAGAAAAAGTTCCCTTTCCCCTAGTATTGCTTCCTCTCCCTCTCATGGACTTGTCTTGTCTTCTTCTCAACTTCTCCTCAGCCTTCATGGCCAACTTGTAGCACTCCTTTATTGTCCTAGGTGTGGAGAGACTAAGTTCATCCTGAATATTATACCTCAAACCACCAAGATATCTTGCAACCTTTTCCTCAACATCTTCCTGATGTGCTGCCCTTATGTCTAACTTGTGGAACTCCTCTTTATAGGCTTTTACATCCATGTCCTTTTTTCTTAGATTTTGTAGCCTCTTGTACAATTAAACCTTTTAGTCATTAGGTAAGAACTTCCCTTTCATCTTTTCCACCATCTTGTACCATGAAGTGATCTTTGGCTTGTCCTTCTTCCACCTATCAACTTGTACACAATCCCACCAAAGTAGGGCATGTCCATTCAACCTTGACTTAGCCAACTTTACCTTCTAATTCTCTTCCACCTCTTCACATTCAAAATAGTTTTCCAATGCCCCAATCTAGTCTATGAGTTCTTCTCCATCCAGTTTACCACCATACATGGGTAGATCTACCTTGGCTTTGTGGTCACTTGCTCTGACCACCTTAAGGAGTTTTTCCATCCTTGCATCCTTCGGATCCAACTCTTCTTGAGGGACTTCATTCTCACCCTCTTCCTCTTCATCACTCTCATCTTCAGTATCTCTTCTCCTTCTATCTCTGGCTTCTAAGGCTGCAACCTTCTCTCTCAGGGCTTTCAATTCCCTAGCAACTGCTGACCCACCTTTTGGAGGCATCTTGTTCTTAACTTCTCAACCTTTCTTCTCTCAACTTTTAACTTCTACCTTCAAGGAACCTACTCCTATGGCTCTGATACCACTCTGATGCAGAGTTCCTCTCAAATACTCTATGTGACATTCCACAATCTCACTATATCTCCACTAAGACATCCAACCCAATCAAAATGGGCTCTCACAACCAAAAATGACCAAGGGAATTGTGAAGGTGTTTGAACATGTTTTCATGACCAAATGAGACCAAACAAATTGACTTTGCATTATAGAGACTTCATTCCTCCATCGTTCCATCTCTAGGCCTATGCATCCTTGTAGCCCTCTCCAATAGGGACAGTCCTTATAAAATCTTGTCAAAGGAAAATACCAAACCAAGGGTTACTATTTTTGACACCAAATGTCATCCCCACAAGACCCCAAAAGCATAGAAACTCTCACCAAAGAGAAATGTCCCAAAAACTAAAAATATAGTCTATAAGGAAGCCTAATTAGGCCTACAATTTGATGGTTTCAAACTACCTAGGCACTCCCCAACACCCCTAAATCCTACACCAACTTATTATACCATGTACAAGTCCATTTCAACCTTCCCAAGTCTTTTCATTATAGAAAAACATTCAATTTTGCATAAAAATCAGACTGTTCCTACAATTTAGCCCTGTCACATGAGGATGCCAGACCTATGGCAATGCAAAACTCACTCCAAACTCCATCTCAACCTTTAAAACAAATTGCAACATGAAAAGTACAATACACTCTTCCATTCCACAAGAAATCATGCTTTGACTGCAAAGGAATGGAGAGCTATGTCTATTTTTGTGGCGAAACCCTGATTTTGAGGGTTTCAGACCCACTTTCAGAAAAATGTTGATAACTTCCTTGTTTGTGGGTGAAATGACTCCAAACCATAGCCAAAATAAATCTATCTCTTCCCTCTTTCAAACCATGTATGTAAGAGGTCCTTACTATGACGTCACGGGTCGTACCACGTAGAAGAGCATAGCAGAAATCAGAAAAAATTAGAAAATTAGGGAAAAACAGAGTTTTATCTTATTGAATTCTTCACCAAACTTCAAAAACAACACTACCTCACCCTCAAAGAGGATATTTAAACTTGTTTCCAACTATTTCCAACTTTCCCTAACTGATTTTTTGAATAGGTGACCGTTGGTTACAAAGAAATGCTCCTTAATATGGCAATTTTGTGAAAGTTACTTAGTAACTTTTGCAAAAAGTTGACAACTTTGTTCAAACTCAAAAAAATGACTCAAAACCACCTATACTCACCCTATACATGTTAAAATAGACTTAAAAGGACTTATTACATCAATTCTATCCACTTGGAGTACTTTGACCATGATTGACCACATTGAGCAACAATATGACAACCTTTGACAATTTTGACAATGTGACCCTAATAAGACTCGACATAACTCTTGATGGTATCAATGATCTTTATTACATCAAATATGGTCTTATAAGACCTTATTCACTACAAAAACTAAAAAAAAACCTCAACTTAACACCATTTTCACCTCATGGTGGCCACCTTGTGTTAGGTGCTCCTGCACCAACAAGGTAATGAAAGAACTCGTTGTGATTGATTGAGGACAAGCAATCTTGAGTGGGGAGGGCTGTCATGTCCCATCATTAAGGCATTGTTTAAATTAAAGATTTAGATGATAATTTATATATATATAGTAGTTTTAAGAGTTTAGAACCAATCATAAAATAACATAAATATAATTATTAAGAAAATATGGATATTATATAACAATAACATTATCCATGCTAAATAAATATAGATACAAATATATATATATATATATAATATATATATATATTAAATAATATATATATATATACACATGTATATATAAATTAGAATAAATATATTATAATTAAGGGGTTGATCCCACATACATTGACCCCTCCAAAAAGTACATAAGACAACCTTATGGAAGTCACAGTTGACAAAAGTCAATAAACAAGAGATTATTAAGGATCATTTAGAACCTTAAAGGCAGCAATTAGTATTCATAAAAGGCAGCAAATGTATACAAGGAAAACATTTTGAATGAAGCAATCAAAGGAGAAGGGTGACGTCTCCTTGGAGGGCAGAGTCCATTAAGAGGAGAAACAACCAAATCAAAGGTATAAAAAAGGTAGTGGATGATCATCTATGAGGGAGGAGGGATAAAATAAGAAGGGATCAGCATCCATATACGACTAGCAAACATTCAAACATTAAACACATCGATCATTATATAGAAGTCCACTCAATCTTTGCTGAAGCAATCATAAATTACCATTGAAACATTCAAATCAGTCATAAGAATTTTGATATCTTTCTTAAGAACATCGAAGGAAGTTGACACTTTCCATAAGCATCGAAGGACATTATAATCTCTGCTATAGGAAGTGAATAAGTCAAACCCTCTATATATCAAAGGATATTTACCAAGATAAAAAAATTGTCCAAGGAAGACTGTCAAAGCACATCTAAACCATATTCGATTCATAACAAACTATATATCTCTCCTATCTGCTGAAGCAAGACTGTCATACTACAACAAAGAGCCAAAAAGGTATATCTTATCTCTCAACTTCATAATGTTAATATGCATGCTTCATAAACCATATGATGCATTTACATTTTAGTATATCTTAGATGAACAATTGTATAAGTAAGTAGTATTATAGCTTTTAAGGAATGAATCCATTAAATAATATCATGAATTTTGGAACTAAGTGATTTTGTATTAGTCTAATGAGTATACATGAATTTAATATTATATGAGGTAGTGGTAGAGAATAATATAGATTCCTTATATGCATGGATATGAGAATAGATTTAACTTGAAATGAATGTTGTAATTCAATGAATGTAATGGCTAAAATCCTTGGACAATTAAGTGTATGAAATTGTGAAAGATATGGAACCATGAGGCACATGAATAAACATGAAAACTATGAAAGAAGGCATATGGAAAGCCTTATTATGAAATCATGGCATCTTGTGATCCATGGTGGATCACAAGATGAGAAACATTGGACAAGCGTAGGACACGACTCATGATCCATCCAAGAAAGGTGTTTGAACCTCCTTATTAATCACCTTTTCATTCATCATAGTAGGATGAATTAGGGATGTATATGGAACGTAGGTAACCCCAAGTGGATGAAGAACACCGCATGTTATGTGAAGTCCCTTGAGCCAAGAGATGAAGAAAACTGTACGTAGTGTTAAGCTCTTGGGCCTATGATAATTTATGAGCTCATAATAATTGTGCCCGACATGAGGTGACTCTCGATGGAATGAAGAATGCCACATGTTGCATGAAGTTCCATCGAGCCAAATGGTGAGGAACACCGCGTGTAGTATGAAGCCTTTGGGCCTCAGTGGGGATGAAATGTGCCCTAATACATCCGTACTTCGGTGGAAGACAAGGATGATTAATGAGAGGGAAACCAATAACCCAATCAAGGTGGAGCGTGGGAAGTGTATGAACAAATGATAAGTTTGAAATGTTATATAAGGACATGAATATATGACTTGAATATGGATGAATAATAATTATATTTTTAATATGATGAAATGAAAAGAAAATGGAACTCTAATGTTCTCTTTTGTGAGTTGAATCATGCAAGGTCAAAGGAAAAATTTGGACTCACTAGAAGGGGACGTTACATAGAAGTTTCCCAAAAAGCATGGTCATCTTTCCAGGATGCTAACACAATATTTGTGGAGGGAAAATTTGATTAAAAAGAAACCTTTTAGGAGTACAAAGATCTTCATAGTTCCATTGAGGGACCATTTCCTCTTAGCCCAACATCTCAAATAGTCGACATTTGGTCTTGATCCAAGAAGTCTACCGATTAATGCTTGCTTTATTTTGGGCAGGGTTATGTCCAGATGGGCATTATCAATCTATAGAACCCTAGTCACACTCAAAGCATCTGGATTCTCAAAACTGGCCACAAGGAAACTATAACAAGCATCCTTCCATAACAGAGGTATCATATTTGGACCCTGGAGAGGGGATGTAACATCCCGCCCCTACAACCCCAAAGGGTAAGGGCCAAAAGAGGGAAAGGATATATATTTTTTGACATAAGTAGATAACATACACATAATATGGTTGCAGATTCGATATGTCGACAACATTCATGGCCAAGTATGGCCGAATGTACAACCCAAAGGAGAGGACTAAATCACCCTCCTTACAATATCGTTAAATCTACATTCATTTTAAACACCAAATTCAAATATTCCTAGTACCCAATTCCAATTTTAAACATAAAGCCATAATGATCATAGTTCAAGTGGATCTGAAACCCATAGTAGAATCCATAAATAAAATAAGAAACATCTCATTTCTCCTCATTAAATTATCTAATTACATCTTCTCTCTCAAGAGAGTACAATTACATAAAGAATATACAAGTATAATGGCATAGCCATGAATATAAGGGTAAGTGCAAGAAGATGGGGGGCCAAAAAGGGTCTTAAGTGGCCACTTTTTTTCTGAAATCAGGAAATACTGGCCTTGGATGAGAAATTGAGCATAGTTACACTCAAAATTTGGAGATGCAACAAAAACAATGTTCGTAGTGCTCCGAGTCTACTTTCTAAACTACTATTTTTTTTCGAAAATGGCATAGATTAAGGGGTTCAAAAGATGGAGCCACAGAAATTGGTGTTGTTTCTATCAAAAAAACATAACATAGCATGTTTTGTGGCTCCCTCAAAAGGTCAACTTTTGTTTGGTATTTTTAAAATTGCTTCAGTGAGAAATTAGCTAATAGCATGTAGTTTATGCCTAATTTTTTTGATAATTTTTTTATGAATATTTGATTTTTTACTAATTTTCAAAGTGGACACATCCTAAAAAATAGAATTTTGGCCGTGCTACCCCTATAAATTTTGAAAACTAATTGAAAATCATTTTTTTATTTTTTTAATATTTGTAGAATGGAGTCTAGTTTCTAAATATGTAATTTTTTTGAAATTTCAATGAATAGTTAATTTACAATGGAAAAAAGACCAAACAATGGTTTTTGCCCAAAAACGGACACACAAACAAAAGAAATTAAAGATGAAAGGCTTAACATTGTTAAAATGTGAAAAAAATTACATTGTCAAATAGCTAAGAGAAAGCCTAACATACCCAGGTGTTCAATTTGTTTGACCTTGAAACACGTGCAAATCTGAGGGTTAGCACGAATGAAATTATGTGAAATCTTGAATAATATGGAAAAACACATCTGTGGATGTTGTAAAGGTACTCCAAGCCTTTGGGTTGGAAATCCAAAGCAAATCCCAAGCCCAAGGCTTGGGATTCCCAAAGAAAACCATAACACGAGTGCGTTATAGCGCGCTCGCGTTATTTTTTTCTTTGCATTTTTCCTTTTCTGCAAAAGTTTGTGTTGTTTTTCATATTTGAAATAACGCGAGCGCGTTATGTTCCTCTTAAAAAAATTTATGTTCAAGGCTATTAATCATGTATGTATGTATGCCTATATGTATGTATGTATGTATGTATATATGTATGTATGCCTATATGTATGTATGTATCTATGTATGCCTATATGTATGTATGTATAGTGTCGAGGGTAGAGGAGGGTAGAGATGGGAGTGAGCCAGATAGGGGAGGAGAGGGGTGGATAAGGATTGAGTGATTAAGGTTTAAGATTGAGGGTTGAGCATTTAGGGATAGGATTTAGAGTTTAGGGATAAGGGATTAGAGTTTAGGACCTTGAGGGATTAGGGTTTAGGGTTGAGGCTTTAGGGATAGCGTTTAGGTTTAAGGTAGAGTGTTGAGGGTAGAGGGATTAGGGATAGGGTTTAGGGTTGAAAGTTTAGGGTTGAGGGATTAGGGTTTAAGGTATAGTATAGTAGTTCTTGTGGATAGCACCAGTAAACAATGGGAGATTATTTTCCTATTTCATTACAATATACCTCCCCTAAGTGCGGGGTGGACAGCAAGAAACATAGATGTACCCCAATGCAAAGATTTTCTCATAATGATCATCCTTCTGATTTCAACTATTAATTACTCACTGTGGATGTACCATACGCAAAGCTTTTCTCATAGTGTGTACACTTATTGGCATAATGAACCCCAGATGGGCCAGAAAAACATGCCATATAACATTACTAACATTAAAAAAGTTCATAGCCATTTTTCTGACATATTCTTGCAACTCAAATATCTTTAAGAGAAGAGTGTCAAAAATGATGGGTTTAACAACCTAACATAAGGCAAAGCAGTTTTGTTGGGTTTAGGAATAGGGTTTAGGGTTTAGGGTTGATGGATTAGGGTTTAGGGTTGAGGGATTATGGTTTAAGGTATAGTGTTGAGGGTTGAGGGTTTAGGGATAGGGTTTAGGGTTGATGGATTAGGGTTTAGGGTTGACAGATTAGGGTTTAATGTTGAGATTTGAGGGTTGAGGGTTGAGGGTTGAGGATTTAGGGATAGGGTTGATGGTCAAGGGATTAGGGTTAAAGTAGAGTGTTAAGGGTAGAGGGATTAGGGATAGGGTTTAGGGTTGAAGGTTTAACGATTGAGGGTTGAGGCTATAGGGCTGAGGGTTAAGGGATTGGGGTTTAAAATATAGTGTTGAGCGTCGAGGGTTTATGGATAGGTTTTAGGGTTTAATTTTTAAGGGCTAAGGATTGAGGGATAGGGTTTAGGGTTTAGGGATAAGGGATTAGGGTTTAAGGTATAGTGTCAAAGGTTTAGGAATAGGGATAGCGTTTAGGGTTTAGGGATGAGGGATTAGGGTTGAGGGTTGAGGGATTAGGGTTGAGCGTTGAGGGATTAGGGTTTAAGGTATAGTGTCAAGGGTTGAGGGTTTATTGATAGTGTTTAGGGTTGAGGGTTGAGGGATTAGGTTTTAGGGTTGATGGATTAGGGTTTAAAGTATAGTGTTGAGGGTTGAGGGTTTAGGATTGATGGATTAGGGTTTAGGGTTAACAGATTAGCATTTAATGTCGAGGTTAGGGTTAGAGTGTCGAGGGTAGAGGGATTAGGGATAGGGTTTAGGGTTGAAGGTTTAAGGATTGAGGGTTGAGGCTTTAGGGATGAGGGTTTAAGGCTTAAGATATAGTGTCAAGTGTTGAGGGTGTCGAGATAGGGTTTAAGTTTTAAGGGTTAAGGGTTGAGGGATATAGATTAGGGTTTAAGGTATAGTGTTGAGGGTTGATGGTTTAGGGATAGGGTTTAGGTTTGAGGGATTAGGGTTTAGGGTTGATGAATTAGGGTTTAATGTTGAGAGTTGAGGGTTGAAGGTTGAGGGTTGAGGGTTGAGGGTTTAGGGTTTAGGGTTCAAGTTTTAAGGGTTAAGGGTCGAGAGATCAGAGTTAAAGGTTGAGGGATTAGGGTTTGACTTTGAGGGTTAAGTACATTAAGGTTCGAGGGTTAAGGGTTTTGGGATAGGGTTGAGGGTTGAGGGATTAGGGTTAAAGTAGAGTGTCGAGGGTATAAGAATTAGGGATAGGGTTGGAGGGTTTAGGGATAAGGGATTAGGGTTTAAGGTATAGTATCGAGCCCATTGAGGGTCTAGGAATAGGGATAGCATTTAGGGTTTATGGATGAGGGATTAGAGTTGAGGGATGACGGATTAGGGTTGAGAGTTGAGGGATTAGGGTTTAGGGATAAGGTTTAGGGTTGAGGGTTGAGGGATTAGGGTTTAAGGTATAGTGTTAAGGGTTTAGGGATAGGGTTTGGGGTTGAGGGATTAGAGTGAAGGGTTGAGGGATTAGGATTTGACATTGAGGGTTGAGGGTTGAGGCTTTAGGGTTTAGGGATAGGATTGAGGGTCAAGGGATCAAAGTTAAGGGTTGAGGGATTAGGGTTTGATGTTGAGGGTTGAGTACATTGAGGTTCGAGGGTTAAGGGTTGAGGGATAGGGTTGAGGGTCGAGGGATTAGGGTTAAAGTAGAGTGTTGAGGATATAAGGATTAGGGATAGGGTTGGAGGGTTTAAGGATAAGGGATTAGGGTTTAAGGTATAGTATCGAGCCCGTTGAGGGTCTAGGAATAGGGATAGCGTTTAGGGTTTAGGGATGAGGGATTAGAGTTGAGGGATGACGGATTAGGGTTGAGGGTTGAGGGATTAGGGTTTAGGGATAAGGTTTAGGGTTGAGGGATTATGGTTTAAGGTATAGTGTTGAGGGTTTAGGGTTGAGGGATTAGAGTGAAGGGTTGAGGGATTAGGATTTGACGTTGAGGGTTGAGGCTTTAGCGTTTAGGGTTTAGGGATAGGGTTGAGGGTTGAGGGATTAGAGTTAAGGGTCGAGGGATTAGGTTTTGATGTTGAGGGTTGAGGTTCAAGGGTCGAGGGTTTAGGGATAGGGTTGAGGGTTGAGGGTTTAGGGTTAAGGTAGACAAGGAGCGACTAAGAGACATAGAGTGGGGAGAGGTAGAGAGGTGAGGGGGAGACAGAAGTGAGATATAGAACATGAGCTAATGGAATTAGAGGTGAGATATTGTAAAGGTGCTATCGAAGGTGAGATAGGCACAAATATTAATGGATCAATCTATAGCAAGACACAACGTGAGCCAGTAAACAATGGGAGATTATTTGCCTATTTCATAACAATATACCTCCCCTAAATGTAGGGTGGACAATAAGAAACATAGATTTAGGGTTTAGGGATAGGGTTTAGGGTTGAGGGTTTAGGGATAGGGTTTAGGGATAGTGTTGAGGGTTGAGGGTTTAGGGATAGGGTTTAGGGTTGAGGGATTAGGGTTTAGGGTTGATGGATTAGGGTTTAATGTTGAGAGTTGAGGGTTTAGGAATAGGGATAGCGTTTAGGGTTTAGGGATGAGGGATTAGGGTTGAGGGATTAGGGTTGAGGGATTACAATAAATAAACTAGGATTTAGGCAGGGTTGGGGAAATTTTGTGAATCATCATGGGTTGGAGATTGGAGATTTTGCTGTGTTCAAGTACATATCCAAGTCATATTTTAAGGTTAAGATATTTCAAAGAACAAGGTGTGTGAAAAATATCAATGCTTTTCAGCTTATGAATACCAACATTGATACAAATAAAAGATGCCCTTTTTCTAACAGAATATGCAGTTCAAGTCAACCAATGGGCAGCAAGTTGCTGAATGAACTAGTTTCTGATGGGGAAAATAACAATGACATTGAATCAATGGAAGAAAATCAAAATTAGGGTTGAGGGTTGAGGATTGAGGGTTGAGGGATTAGGGTTTAGGGTATAGGGTAGAGGGTAGAGGCTTGAAGGTTGAGGGATAATGTTCAAGGTGGAGTGTCCAAGGTTAAGTGTAAAGGGTATATAGGGTTTAAGGGTTTAAGGTTTGAGGGATTAAGGGTTTAAGAGTTGAGGGATTAGGGTTTAAGGCATAGTGTCGAGTGTAGAGGGTTTAGAGACAAGGTTTATGGTTGAAGGTTTAAGGGTTGATGGTTGAGACTTTAGGGCTGAGGGTTAAGGGATTAGGGTATAAGGTATAGTGTCGAGGGTAGAGGGTTTAGGGATAGGGTTTAGGATTTAAGGTTTAAGGGTTGAGGGTTGAGGCTTTAGGGATAGGGTTTAGTGTTTAGGTTAAGTGAGACACCTAGATGACTAAGGACAAATGAAGAGGCAGACAAGGAATGACTGAGAGACCTAGAGAGGGGAGAGGTAGAGAGGTGAGTGGGAGATAGAGGTGAGAGATAGAGAGGTGAGGGGAGAGATAGAATAAAATGAGAGAGTGAAGTTGACAACTTGAGGGAAAGATGGGTAAGGAGGAGGGAGAGAGGTGGAGAGGAAGGGAAATATCTAGAGAGCCCTGAGAGATATACAAGTGAGAGATCTACAACCTAGGGAGAGAGGGGTGAGAGAGCTAGGGAGAGATGGGGGTGAGGCAGGTAGGGGAGGAGAGGGGTGGATAAGGGTTAAGGGTTTAAGGCTTTAGGGTTTAAGGGTAAAGGGTTTAGGGTTTAAGGGTTGAGGGTTTAAGGGTTGAGGTATTAAGGGTCTAAGGGTTGAGGGATTAGGGTTTAAGGTATAGTGTCGAGGGTTGAACCCTAATCCCTCAACTCTCAACACAATACCTTAAAACCCTAATCCCTCAACCTTGGGGTTTAAGGTATAGTGTCGAGGGTTAAGGGATTAGGGTTCAACCCTCAACACTATACCTTAAACCCTAATCCCTCAACCCTTAGACCCTTAATACCTCAACCCTTAAACCCTCAACCCTTATACCCTCAACCCTTAAACCCTAAACCCTTGACCCTTAAACCCTCAACCCTTATCCACCCCTCTCCTCCCCTATCTGCCTCACTCCCATCTCTCCTCTATGTCTCTCACCCCTCTCTCCCTAGGTTGTAGGTCTCTCACTTGTATATCTCTCAAGGCTCTCTAGATATTTCCCTTCCTCTCCACCTGTCTCCCTCCTCCTTACCCATCTTTCCCTCAAGTTGTCAACTTCACTCTCTCATTTTATTCTATCTCTCCCCTCACCTCTCTATCTCTCACTTCTATCTCCTCCTCACCTCTACCTCTCCCCTCTCTAAGTTTCTTAGTCACTCCTTGTCTACCTCTCCATTTGTCCTTAGCCATCTAGGTCTCTCATTTAACCTTAAACTCTAAACCCTATCCCTAAATCCACAACCCTTAAAACTTAAATCCTAAACCCTATCACTAAACCCTCAACCCTCGACACTATAACTTAAACCCTAAACCCTATCCCTAAAGCCTCAACCCTCAACCCTTAAACCTTAAACCCTAAACCCTCTACCCTCAACACTATACCTTAAACCCTAATCCCTTAACACTCATCCCTAAATCCTCAACCCTCGTCCCTTGAACCTTCAACCCTAAACCCTCTACCCTCGATAGTATGCCTTAAACCCTAATCCTTCAACCATTAAACCCTCAACCCTCAAACATTGGGCAAACTTTCGTAAAAAAGAAAAAAATGAAAAGAAAACAACAATGCGCTCGCGTTATAATGCGAGTGAGTTATGTTTGCATTATAACGCGCTTGTGTTATAGCACGAGCACGTTATGGTTTTGTGTTGTCGAGCCAAAGGATCGGCAACACCAAGCCATAACGCTAGCACACTATAACGCGAGCGCATTATAACACGCTCGCGTTTTGGCTTTTTTAAAAGTTTTAAGAATTTGGCCACTTTTTGGCCCCCCATCTTTTTGCACCTGCCCATAATACAAAAATTGAATGATGAACAACAATTGATAAAGTAATGGAGAGAGAGAGAGAGAGAGAGAGAGAACATCTCCAATTGGTGCTCCAATAACCTGTACACCGGTCCCCAATGGTGGTGGCAACACCTCCCAACCATGTAGACTCATAAGAGACCACCCCACTATGCTCAGAGATAGTCACAAGGCCCAAACAAAAGAATAAAGGAAAGGAATGCAATGACCAACACTCACATCAATCATGGAGCAGACATGACACACAATGCATAAAGCCAACACAGTAAAGAACCCCACAACCACAGTGACCCGAGGGGACTCTAACTACTCCTCAGATACTACTCAAGTTACCACACCAGGGATAGTGTGAAAAATAGCCAACTATAGCACAAAGAATGGGCATCCGTTAAAGCATATCAATAGTGAAATCAAAAGTAACCATGAAATAGCCACCAAAATGAAAATGCAGAAGATCAACAAGCAAGCACAAATTGACAAATTGCCTCACGAGGAGTCCACTCATGCCAAACAGCAGCATGATGCATATACCACATGTGGACGGTATGATAAATTGCCTCAAAGAATGTGAACTCATATCAACTCCTTAGAGTCATAACATTTGAGGTTTTGTTTTCTAACACAACTTGATTGGGTATGAGAATATCAAGAAGGCTTTGGATATATCTTAGTATATACTAGATTATCCTTCCTATTAACCCCTACCCTCCTAATTCCAAACCACATACATATAAACACTTCTTGTAAATGTAGGTACAACCATGCTAGAATGTCCACCTTATCATATAATACTCTTTGATATATTTACCAAATAGGCAGAACTCATGTTTAAAACTCCTCCACTATTCTTAGATCAAACTTAGGAAACAAAACTTCATATCATAAACCATTGTCCTTTAAGTAATGTTAGTAAGCACGGTAAGTCTTGTATCGTAATCTTTAGAACTATCTTCTTCAATATTAATACACCATGTAACTATGATGCAATATTCAACTATAAGGAAGCATTCTTATCCTAGTCAATTACACAAAATAGCATGACCTTCACATCTAGTGATATCCACAGTGTTAAATATTTAATGATCTCTAGTGTGATTAACACTTAAAGACCATGACTAGCATATAACAATTGACCTAGTACCATGTAATAGAATATTAAGATCAACAATAGCATACAGTAAGACATGCTAGTATAGCAGCTATATGCTACCATGTTAAGGACATCAAAAATACACTACATAGTGATGTCTTAAGTATAAGCACTTTGGTATGCATAATATCCTAATACCTACTATCAAGGATGCCATGAAATAAAATCTATTGCCCTCATAGCTTGCTTAGTGATCTATAAATATTTCACACAATAATATTTCAGGGTGCTTAGCACACCTATTTACCCTTTCAACTTGAATATTCTAAAATTGTAACAAATGTTATAGTATTTATTATGTCTCTATATCCATCTTAGCAAGTTTATAACTCTAAAATAACTTAATCAAATTATTAACACGAAGGCTACAACTTACTAGATTTGCTGCTCCAGTAAATAGTTTAACCCCAAATCTAAGTTGAAATGAAAATCTTATTAGAGAAGTCAATGTATAACAAAAGGTTTCATGGGACTTAGATGTCTTCAATCTCTGTCATAGCATCCCAGTTTGTTTTCTGTATGGCTGCCTCATTAAATTCTCTATAAAATCAAACCCTCTCTATTTTTACCTAAGAACTAAAATCAGAAATTCAATGATCTTTTTAAAGACCCCTTTTGATCAACAAATACAGGAGAGTTCTACAAGTTTAAAAGAAATAATTCTAGGAAAGAGGCGATTCAAATATCTTGCATTGAAATAAATTTTGGCATATTTTATAAGGCAGTAATGGGGGTTCAATTTTTCTGTGCTTAATGAAATCATAACAAACATATTTTAGTTTTTTATGCTGGAAAAACAAAGAGCTGAGGCAAATACCTCCATCTACAAGCACTCCCCTGCACCTCACCTCGAATCTTGCATATTGATATACTTGTCTAGGTTGATTTAGGTCACCCTCTTCTCTAATTGTGGTTTTCTTCTCCCAACATAGAGCCTCCTCTATTCCAAAATAGTGATTCACTTACTCCTTTCTCATGCCCTCCTCAGATCTCCTCTTTTTCCTTAATCCATGTTGCTCCCTCTCTTTTTTTTCCCTCTGTTCTCTCCTCTCAAAATGAACGGTCAGCAATGGGGTTTAATTTGCACTCTACTTCACATTTTTCATATCTGGCGCACAGCGTATGAGGATATGTCTTCCTTTCAACTAGTCGCCATTTGAGGATCAAGAAGATGATGAAATTAAGTAAAAAAGGGCATTCACAAAAAACCTGTGGTCGTCCAGATAACGAAAGCATCCTATAAAAGATTACAGAAATGATGTTTGAGAAGAAAGAGAAGACCCAAAAAATAGAGCATCCCCTTCCTTTCTTTACAATCCATTGACTTTCTCCTCACTCCTACACCCTCATCCATCTACCCACTAGATATTTTCCTACATTAATTATTTTCCAACTTCCCCTAATAGCCATCATATATGGCATGGGAGAAAAATTGAAATATAATATCATAAAAGAAATCTGACTTAGCTTATTCTTTTTTAAAGTCTAACTACTCTTCTCCCTCTGCGACTTCCACCTAACGCCTCTCATTACTCTCATTGCCAATAGGGAGGGTTGTTACATCCTACCCCCTAGGACTAGGCTTACTCTTGGAAGCCTGCAAATGCTAATATGTGGCCAAATCACACACTAGTCCATGAAACTCAATACAATTATACAAATTAGGTTATCACATGCACAATTACATGTAATCAGTCCCAGTACATGGGTAAGGAATAGGCAAGGCACTCATTTCCTACAAAATATACATTAGCATATAAAAATTTTCTCCAATCAAAATAAAGAATGATGCCAAGGAAACCACATCGAATAATCGACGGAAACCAAGGAGAAATGCCTCAAACACTGCACTGGCAAACTACACGTGACCATAAGGGGCAATCTAGACATTACCATTAGGTAACCAGATGATGAGACAACAACACGGGAACACTACACTAGTAGGATACAGTGACTAGGGTAGGGAACAAGGCCTGTGACTATCTCCAGTAACCACCATCGAGGAATATGAGTACGCTTAGGCCTATGAATCTAGGTAGAGTCAATACTCAGTACCTGCAACACTCCAAGCACATGTCAAAGCACATGTGCATATATCATTTAATAGCTGAAGCATCAATGGTCATCAGGAAGAGGGTCATGACATCGTAAGCCTCTCAGATATGAGTGTTACAACATCATCCCTTTCCTATCTATGATCATCCAAAACCACTGATAATAGTATATAAACATATAAGCGTGTAATACCAGCATAAACCACACAATTTTCTCATAATTTGCAGCAAAATGCACTTTTCAATATATAAAATTTCCAGTTCTCTAACTTTTCATATGCAACTATCTATAAAATGGAGTACACATACACACATATACATAATTTCAACCTCTAACTTCATAGCATGCATGACATCTCTTTACATATAATGCAATAGTTTGTCACTTTTCAAGGCATAATGATTTAAATTTTGGTTCTCTTCTATATTTAATATGCAACTACATACATGACAATTGTACAACCCACATATACATACATACTCATTCACATCATGGGGCTACATTAGGGGTTCATGTGGATGTCATAGTAGCATGACAAATCCAAAATATCCATGAGTCCATAACCAATAACCATGTCTAATATCCAAAACCATGTGTCTTGATGGCACTGACCCACCTAGTGAGCCCTTCCATACAAGCCACAATGGCATATCTCTTATTTGTGTAAGGGTTTCAGCCTCCAAGAGATAGGAAAACAATAGGAAGGTAGTGAATTAGAGCTTAGAACAACTCACACATACCCCCATCCTCAAGGGTTTCCCTGCATCTGCTTCCTCATATACACTCAAAAGGGTGGATCTCACCATACCTGATGAGGAATCACATCACATCACAAGACTAGTATTCAAAGATAGAAAAGTCAATTAGTTTAGCCACAAAGAATATAAATAATGAAGAATAAATCTCAATTCCAACAGCAAAATAAGAAAAATACGCATATTTTCAACAACAAATCAAATGTAACCACAAGAGTTACATCCCAAAGAAAATCATAATCCATGGCTAAACCAATACAAGTAAGATAGACTAAAGTGTTGGTCCACACAACAAAAATAAAAGTCACCAATAACTGAAAAGAAGATTCATAATCTTCAAAATATACACATCACAACACTACGTGACTATTGCTAGTCACCACATGAGGAAGGAGGGAAACAATCATGATTGTCTCCATAGTCATACATGTGGGTGCAGCTAAATCACACAACCTCACATGGAAAGGTATTGTACTGGAACTCCCATGTCCCATACTTCATGCGGCACGACCACGCATGGTATACACCAAGCGGAGAAAGCACACAATCGCTGAATACTGCATGGCAATGTCCTACTCATAGGAACATCATGCATAGTGTGTACCCATGGAGAAAGCACATGCGGTAACACACCGAGCCAGAGGTGCACATGGCTAGATTCCACTCATATGCCAACTGATCAGAATCGAGGACATGATGCCACATACATAGATGTGATTGTTTTAGATATGATCCAGTGGGGGGGTTGTATCATATCTAAAATAATCACATCAAGGTAATATCATATCTGTCATAGGTGCTCATACCACAAACTAATGTCATCCTCAAGAATTGAGGGGATTAGGCTAACACTGTATGAACCAAGTATCTGGTCCATTAATAAGGGGAAGTAGTGAGTACTTTCCTAGGAGGTTGAAATGATCGCTATCATTTCACGCTGCCATTATATGTACGTTGTGCATTTCCCTCCCAAGGAACTTTGTTTCTGCTACTACCCCTCCACATATTGACCTATCAACAACCCTCGGGTTGGTAGTCAATAGGGTCACAATAGAAAACACATAGATGGTATGGTTTTCTCCCATACACATAATCCATACGTATCCTCCATGGACGAGTACACAGTATCACCATCCCATGGGCACACATCTCAAGCACTGGTCAATCACAACACTCAATAGGATACATCAATCGATGTTCAGATCACAGGGAGTACAATCACATTTTCTCTTTCCCTGGCAATACCATAGCCCATATATGACTATGAAACCTGATGCAAAATATATAAATTTACGCAATAATAAGTACTCCCAAACATCCATACCAATTTTCTCTTTTCATAAGGGCAACTCATTTACCCATAACATCATAGATTAACTTGAAATGCTTTCAACATAACACAATAGTGCATGAACATGTATAGCATCATCACTACTATTTTTGGAAGAGACCTTACCACCTTAACCTTCAATGTGAATATCAAATAAAGACAAGATGCTAAGTATATGAATCTTAGATGATTTAGAATAGGTAAGTGCAATGGTTATTCAAAATAATAAGATCGGGGCTCGATTGGAATTTTCATTGATTTTAGGGAGTTGAATAAAGTATGTATTCAAGATCCATTTCCTAGAACCTTTATAAAATTAGTAGCTAGTACAAAGTGATATTTTTTGACAAATAGATGTTCAAGATATCATTAGGTGAAGATTCAACAAAAAGATCAACCTAGGGCAATGTTTTCCAAGAAGTTTATCATTTTTTCTATTGTGATGTCATTTGGTTTTTAGAATGACTAAACTATTTATGGATTATTGAAAGACCATGTACAAGTGTTGAAATTTGTCATTCCCATATTTACATGAGCAATACACACCAACACAATTTTTTTATTTAAACTTATTTTACCTTCATCGCACTACAAACAGTAGTGTAAGATTCATGCACACTCAACATTATTGCACATGAAATGTATGAAGTGCATGCCACATTACACAAGGAATGTAAGTTTGAAGGAGTGGCTGATGCAAAACCCATTCCAATCACCCTACAAAGTGGTGGTCACCTAATTTGGGTATGGAATCATCTTTTGTGATGCCTCAATGGAGGATCCTCCACAAGAAATACCTCCTCTAGGTTCCTATGTGACCTCCAAGGCATGACCTAACACCTACACCTAGAAATAATTTCCTAAACATGTGAAAGTCAATTGAATGCACTGAATAATTAATTGAATAAGGATAACACATTTAAAATACAATTAAATTGCAATCTAAAATAAACTTTATTTCACAATGCATTTTGGAATTAAAATTATAACGAAAATAAAACTTAAAACTAGATAGGTTCTAGGATGTCAATTAAATAAAGAATATAATTAAATTCTAAATTATTTTAAACGTCGATTTATTTTATGAAAAGTCAAAATGCAAGGGAATAACTAACAATAGGTAGAAATAAAATCACTAACATTAAATATTTTCCATAGGTAGTTGCCCAAAAGCCACCATTAACTATTTTTAAAAAAATGCTTCCTTACAAAAAAGACGCCAAAAGTTTTCAAAACAAACCCATTATTAAAATTCACTAAAGTAATACACTAAAACATGAATTATTAAAATTCAAAACCAACTTAAAGGTGTCAATAAGTTTAGGGCACCCCAAGTGACCTTAAAAATAACTTATTATTTTTTAAGGAGACTAGTCTTTCCTTCACATTTCAATTCAATTTCATTTAGTTTTGCAGGTATGAAAGAGTGTGAAAGAAGAAGAGGGATCAAGAAGGAGAAGCCATTGTTTCACATGGTAACTCAATTTTTCCTTTTGATTTTTCTTATTTGTTTATATTTTATTTTATTTTATTTTATTTTTCTATTTTACAACCATAACCCACTTATTCTCTCTCATTGTGCTTTTTGCAATTTTTTTTTTATATTTATCTCATCACGAAGAGAGTCTAAGAGAATATAAATATATAACATCTACTAGAAGATATGTATATGTATATGTAATACATATACATATACATATACATATAATAGATAGAGAGGTCACTAAGTTTTATGTAGATTGTATTTATTTATTTATATAGATTTTAAAAAGAATGAATTATTTAAAATTTGGATGGAGGGGTAGCAGCAACCTGTGTGGTGTCATGACTCCTAGAAGGCATCCACAACACTCCACAGGTGCCAGGCCCCCTTTTGAGAGGGGCAAGGGGAATCCCCTTTTCCCACAACACTACTATGGAGGTAGAGGCTAATCCCTACCATCGACCAAAATGGTGCACAACCAAAAAAAACCTAAATCCTTTTTCTTTACAAAACAAATAAACCTTAAATGTATTTTGAAGCTTCCTTTCACAACAATGTAAAGGAAATGTAATTCATTTAATATTTAACCATTTATAAATATTAATATATATATATATATATATATATATATATGGATGGATGGATGGATGGATGTGCATGCACACTCACACACATATTCTTCAATCTATCCTAACAAATGTAATTAAATATTTTTATGTTTGTTCCAACTAATAAAAAAGATATATGAGATAAAGTATTAAATAGATTTAATATTTCTTACAAGTATTTAACTCAAGGTAAGATGATGTAAATGGATGTTCAGATAATAAAAATATCTATATGTACACAATTTTAATATATCTTAACAACTATATTAAATGTTGATAATTTAAATGTAAATAAACTTAAGTATTTATATATGTTTATACACATTTTTAGTAATATAGGTATACACATATATCTTGATAGAAATTTTCAACACAAGTTAACCATATGGATTGTCTAGCAACTTTTCTTTTCAAATATGCTAAATCTTTTTCTTCATCCTTTGTAAAGAAATTACACACATTTGTTTGTTTACAACATGTACATATGCAAGAAGATAACTTATACAAGAATACCACTATCATTTCAATGAATATCTACAAAATGATGGTTTTTTATTGTTACAAAAAAGGATAAATCTCCTAAAAGAATCTTTTCAATTCATATCAAAAATAGGGAAAATACATTAAGAAACATCTCAACTCAACTTTCTCAACAATGGAGGTTTTCCAACTCAGTGACTCAAGGATAGGTAACAACACAAGCCACTCCATTGGTAAGAAGAACTCTTAATTAACCTATAGATACACTTATACAAACCAAGTCCAATGGAGGTTGTTCACATCCCAAACATCCTCCCATTACCATCACTTCCAATGTTAATCACAACATTCCCCACACAATAGAATTTTCTCAATGTACTCATAACAAATAGCAAATCACAAGGTACTCATTCCATAATTTCCTTCTCAAAGAAATAACATTTCTCCAAGGAGGTTCTGTACTTCCCTCAAACTCCTCACATGTGTTTCTCTCATCTAAGTGGGAGCCTAACCCAGCACAAAAACTACATCTATCACAAGAAGCTAAACACATTCAACCACAAGACTCCATTACAATACACACAATGATCCCATAGAGATTTAAGAGCACTAGGGTGGCATCTGTACAAGTAACTATGCTTTTAGGTTTTTCAGTATTTTTTTCAAAATTGTCTACATCTCAGTAAATGGCATTTTTGGAGGCCTTCAGAGTGGAATTTGGGGTCAATACTTTCATCATTTGCCTTGAGTAGTAACCATAAGTAGGGCTTGATGCAACTCAATCTAGCCTTCTTGGATATCTTTCCAACAATTCTGAGAAGTCTAGATTCCGACTAGCTGGTTAGGAGTTATGACCCTGCCAAGTGGGGTTCTAAAATTCATAATTTTTTAATAAATTTGAAATTTTGTTAATTAGTTGCTTTTTGCCACCTTACAACTATCCATTTCACATTCCATGGATAAGGTGACTTTTGAAATTCTTGTTTCATTGTAAATAAACTCTTTTGGATGAAAATAAAGGTCTCTTTGGTTGCTTGTAACCCTCCATGAGTTCTGCATATTGAGCTATTGTATATTTTCACAATACCACAGGCTCAACACTAGGTGTTGTTTACTAAATTCTTTGTTAAATTCAGATCACACAATCTCCATACAAGCATTTAAAATGCATATTAAGGAGAACTATGGAGCCTACCTCAATAAGCTTCCAAGAAATGAGTGAGTTGCACTAGTTGAAGCTCCTTCAAAGAACTCTCTAATCATTTCTCTCCCAAATCTGATTTCCAACTCTTTCCATCTCTCACACACAAGAACAAAAAATGAATCAAAAGGCCTCCTCTAACCTTACAAGAGGGGTATAAATAATATGTTTCATGTCACTCCTATCTCAATAAGGTGGTGACACATGGCCTCCAACTCACTCTTAGTTTAGTACAATCACACACACTCTTGATCATACAATGTTAATATATATTTTAAGTTATTTTCTTTAAGTGATTTAACTAGTTATGTTGCAATCTATTTGAATTTGATCGCTTCATAACTTGGTTTTCTTAAGATTCAAAAAGGACTTAGTGATAAATGTTGCAAATAAATCGTAATGTCTCCTCCTTTTTTTTCTCCTCTCCCTTCTCATATTTATGTTTACTTTTATCTTGGTGTTAGAGAAGGCCTTAGTTTAGATCTTACAGTAGATTTTTTGGTTTTCCTATCTTGAAAATGTTGAGGGATGCTCTTACAAGTTGAGAAAGTACCTTAATATTAAAATTGGACTAAAGCACAAATCATTCACATTATCTTTAAGGTAAATTAATCATTAATAGGCCACTTATGTGTTGACTCATAGCTCACCTAGGTAACACCTTCTAAGTATCTATAACTAGATAGGGAATATATTTATTTAAAGAGATTGCCAACTAAGACTAATCCGTTGGTGCATTTTTTTGACCCATGAAAAATGCCAATTGTTCGATTATTTTGGAAATAGTGTTTAGTAGTTTAGAGGATGTGATTTGACTTTTAGTGGTTAGTGTTGGAGATAACACAATAGCCTATGTTTGAGAAATTAAACACTCACATGGTACTCTTTTTTCCAAGTCATGAAGAAGGATATGTGCTTTGATATGGGGGCCAAAACTGACCAAATTCAATATAAAAATGTCATTTTTTTTTGTTAATGATCAATATTAAATATTTCATTACAAGATTCTATCAAAACATCTCTGCAACATCAAGAGAGTTATTATCTTTTCAACTATATAATCTTTTCTATAATCTAAATAAAATAAGATTTAAATCTTTATTTAATTTTAATAATAATTTTATATGTTGTAAAAATACATTATTATTTTTTCATATTTTTTCATCTTCATGTGTGTGTTATACTTTGGTAAACTCAATTTTTTAGTCTAGTCTGTGTCTAGAGAGACCGCTTATGAGGGTTCTTCCCACTAGATTTATTGCAAAAACCACTACAAGGGGGTCTCAATCCCAAAGGCATTATCACATGTTCAAACTTATGAGATCAATAACCCAGTGAAGGCATACAACTTACGAGACCACCTACCTAGCGAAGGCATACATCCTAGGAGGACAATAGCCCATAGCTCAACGGTCTAGTGAGGGTTTGAACCTTGGTGGCCATCACAACAACCATGTAAACTAATTACTGCATTGTACCATATATATATATATATATATATATATATATATATATATTCAAATATCAATAAATTTTAGGACAATAGCCCATAGCCTGCGAGCTCGATGGTCTAGTGAGGGTTTGAACCTTGGTGGCCATCACAACAACCATGTGAACTAATCACTGCATTGTGCCATATATATATATATTCAAATATCAATAAATTTTATGGAAATTTACTAATAGACATGCTTAAATATTAGTTTTTCAAGATATACTCACTTTGAAAAAAAAAAAACTATTCACTAGAAAATATAAAAATATATATAACTCATACTACATCTTCTTAACTATATTTTTATTAATAGATTAAGGGATTGGATTAGGGGGGAAGAGAGGTAAGGACACACTAGACATCATGTTATATTTTAGTGTAAAAATATAGACATCTTTACCATTTAAAGAAAAAGCAATAATTTCAAAACTGTATCTTGAAACTTGCAATTCTCATTCTTTTCATATCTTTAAAATTCAAGCCTAACTATCTCAGATTACTCATCAAGTTTGAAATTTTGTTGATTTCAAAAATTAAAAACACCCACATAAAACTGCCTTTAAACGTCATTTCCCTGGACTTATCCAAAAATAATAATCTTGATGAGGTAGTTATGAATGCTGAGGTGCTACTAAAAAATTGACGAATCATTAAACTTCTAAAAGTTGTCCTTCTATCACTACATTGAACATTTAGGTAAAATGACTTATAGTTTGAATAATGAATTAAATGAATAACCTTTATTCATTTAAAGGCAACTCAGAAATAAAGTCATATTGTTGATGCATATGAGCTCAAATCGATATATATACTATTTCAATAATATTAAATAAAAAACAGATGGCTTTTACAACTCAATTTATGTCATTTCCTCAAAAATGAATTTTGATAATATGTGAGGCACGATACAAAAGGATTTTTAAAAGATGATTCAGACTTATAGCGTGAATTACTGGGAATGGATGTTAACCATTCCAAGAAAAGTCTTCCATGGATGGAAGAATAATTTTTAGACTCATATCGTGTACTTTTCTTCGACTCCTTTCAGAGAATGGATGCTTCCTTGAACCTGCCGATCTGAATTAGGTACCAAAGGAAAAAGTCATCCAAAGCAAAAGGTGATATGATTTGAATCATATTAATAATCGTTTTATAGAAACTTGCCATGGACATGACAACGAAGGGAATCTTCTTGTGATCGAGAGACAATTTTATTTTTGTTACGTTACGCAATGACAACCATTACAGCTTGTTTCCTTGCAATCTTCGTGAGGGTGGAAAAGTCAATCTATTGTAGAGCCAAGTCTTTCTGACCAAGTATCTTATCCCATGATGAATTATTTTTATGAGTTAATTGATAATCTTGCGTGTTATAAAAAAGATCAGCAAATTTCTACAGAGTAATGTGGACATATGCAATTATATGAAGTAAGTCAAAGCAGTGTGTTAGCAAGTGGATGTTTCCTTCAATGGTGTTTAATTGTGAGGAGATTCTCAGACAAACTTCAGTCTGCTCTGGAACTGAATCACAACATTACTATGGAGAATTAAATACTTTTCAACCATTTATAAATATATAAACAAAGAAATCGTTTCTATTAAAGTTAATTGATTCTAAACAATTAGCATGTTAACTTCTATAAAATAGTAACAAATTTTAAACAATGCGTAGAAACGACAAACACATTCAGATTTTGATATCAAGATGGGCTGGTTGGCCATTCTGTAACACCCAGTTTTCATTTCACCTTAAAAACTAAGTTTTAATCAAAGGTAATAATTTTTTTTTTTAAGTTTAAAACAGAAAAGTAGTTTGTTTCCAATTCTTATAACCAAGAAGAACATCAATTGACTTACAATAATCATGAATATATAACTTAAAACAAAAGGAAATAATCATCCATAACATTTAAACAATATGTTGTTAAAAGTTACATAGAACAAATCCAAAATAGGAACTTACCAATGTCACTGTATCTTGATTGTCGACCATCCAAATTCAAGTCTCGGCAATCCTCAAGAATATAGAAGAGAAAGTATCTTCAAGGAGCTTAACCTCCAACCACAGACCGTCGGTCTCCCACACTCCTTCCTTTCTGGAAGTGGCCCTACCCTACTCAAGAGGATAGACTTAGGCTAACCAATGGTGTTTGCCATTTGAGCTCTGGTGTTGTGACCTACGTGACTTGATATCATGCAATCCCCTAGATACCCTCTAGTCAAGCATGACCACTCCACAAGCTACGCCATCTAGTCACAGTGAACAATCAATGCACTTGAGGATCATGCATTACCTTGGCCAAAGGATTTAAATATAATCAGCGTTGTATCAACGCATGTAATAAGTTCACCCACCCCACTCAACTTGAATTAATTGCAATCCTACAGTTACCTATTTATAAGTTTTGTATAACAACCTCAATAACCTCAAGGTGTTTGAAATTCATCATGCATTAACGCATGGCATTGAGGTTTACTCTCTTTCCACAAGCTCATGGAAGCCTCTCCATCTTCATGATAAAAGAATGGTTTCCAAGCATATCAATTTTTTGGATAATGCTAAAAGTTATTTCAATGTTCTCTAAGCTAGCCCACTGCTTAATTTATCCACTTAAGAGTGGTCACTAAACTCATCTTTGTTGTTTTGGAAGGGTTTCTCTAAAAGCCACTTAAAGTATACAAGGTTTGAAGACCCCACGTTAAAAATTGAACACTCAAAGATTCTACTTCTACTTGTTGAAAACTTCTACATAGCTTAAAACTTTGTCAAACTAAACATTAGAAAACCCTATCACATAGTTTCTACTAGCAATAAAATCGCATGCAAGGATAAACTTGAGACTTGACAAAAGACTCATTACATTGTTTGTACAAACTTCATAATATTAATTTGTATGACTGAAAGGTCTTCTCTCGGAAAAACAATAGTTTAAATACTTCAATAGCAAAAGAATCACCTTCAAAAGCAAATAGTTTAAAGCTTGTTATTATTTTGCAGCTAGGTTAATAATTTTTCCATAGTCGACCGACCAGTTTTAAACTTAGAAAAAGAAGATAACAGTGAAGTCTTGCATGTTACGACTTGCACCTCTTCACTATTGATAACCCTCTATCGATGGTTGACACAAACAATTCTTTACTCTAATACAAGTTGACCTTTAAACTTGACAGAGCCAAACAATAGCATTTGACTATCTAAAAATGATCTCAGTCTATGTCGTCGAAGGCTTTGCCTCTGTGGTTTGTAATAGTGGTGAAATGTTTTATGACCAACACATACTCAGATTTGCACCCTACACATAACTATAAACCTTCTAAGGTTAAACCAATGACTATACAATTATTCTCGACCTTCGTCAGACAATACAACAAACTGTAGGTTTCACATCTTTGGTGCGGTGTAGTGCAGTGTAGAAGACATAAACATTGCTCTCGTTTTGATGATGACAAAACACACAGGCTATAATTATTAACAAATAACACTTGTATCTTTACGCAAATTCTATGTTCCATCGAAATGCTAGTTAAGACATTACTCATAACAAGGAAACTATGACTGCACAGCGAAGAGAGGAAGAGAACCTATCAATAGTCTCTTGAGTTCGCTTACAAAATGGTCCACGACACTTGCTATTCTCTCATCCATTCCCCTTGATGCTCCTTGCTCAGTCTTGTTTCGCTTCTCCTCCATGTTCTCTCCCCAAAACTGACTCTTACTACTCTATATCTCCCTCTTTCACTACAAAGGAATAACTGTCTCCTCCACTAACCTGACCATGCCTATCGATAAGGGAATCTAACCAGTCATGCAAAAATGTTTTCCTCTAAACACGACCACAACCATAAAATGGTTTTGCCAATCCACTCCACCGTGATTATTCTCCATAGTGGACTTCTTATGTTTGGCGAGGTGGTGGTTACCAGATTTAACAACCTGTCCCACTACTCAAAACAGTTAATAGTATAAAACAAATGCAAACATAATAATAAAGGCTAGGCCGACGACTATCTTGAGGTTTAAAGCAGAAAGAAAAAGACTATTCAAAATAAAAGATCTCTTAATAAGAGCTTAAGTGTGTCCCTCTCGAGCTTCTGCCTGATTATCGATATCACTAAAGAATAAAGGAATTTATCTCAAAACAATACTAACAAAATATTACATGTTCCAATATCATACGACCAAGGGTACTACACACCATGGTCTCTAGATTTAAACATTTTTTAAACCCTTTAGTAATCGATAATAGCCCAATAAAGAACAATTCAACATCTGTCGAATTTCGCAAGGAGACGTTTACGTCATACGCTCGTAGCACTTTACAACAATAACGACGAATTGAGCGCAAATGCAGAACAAGTGTTGAGATCCACTTACGCACAACTTCTGACTTTTGTGCCGAACAAATAATAAGACGCGACTTACAACTCAACCATAAGTATATACATATATTTACATATAAACAATATATCAATCATTCATATTTGACGACATGATTCAGAGTATTACGACACTAATGTCGATTTCCCCATACTCTAAACGAGGACTTACGAAAGGAGAAAGACCTATTCTAACAGACGTCGATATCTCAACTAAAATTGACTTAGCCCAAACTCAAAGCATCTAGGTTTGTCTACCTGATTTGCGTTTTCAGTGACAAGAACCCATGGGTTATTCCAGAGTCTATTCTCTCTTTCTCAAAGATACTTTCTCTTCTTCTTTCTTCCTGGTGAACATGTTCCATCTATTCCTGTCATTGACAATCTCACATACAATTTTGTGGTCAAAGCACCAATATTCTACTCAAAACACATTTATATCAAATCATTTCATTTTCATATCGAAAAGACATTCTAATTCATAACATCATATTGATCATAATCAAATAGATTCCATAATTCATAAAATTAACCTTCTCTATTTATATCATTAGTTCCTATGATGTTAAAAACATATCCACATAACTATACTAGTTAAGAAAAAGTAAATAGTAATATTGAATCCAAAAAGGGGATGTAACACATTCATATTAAGAAAACTTTGTCCATAAGTTTAGTTCTACCCTTTCATATGAGCTTTCATGAAGAAAAAAATACATAGCCGACGTGGCAAGAAAAGTTACACAATTTTTAATCACTCTTTGTGTAGGAAGTCAGCAACCCTAAGAAAGCCACGTTATCTAAGGAACACATTCCTCATGGATAAAGATTGTAAATGATTCATTGCAAATCACATTCAATTTACCACCTTAGAGTGTCACTACTTTAAGCACTTCCTTCAATTTATGAGTCTAAGAAGTGTTGTGTCAAGCCTTGGAGTTAATAGTATATTTATTTTGTTTATTAATTTTAATTTGTTTATTAATATATATGAGTTTATAATTATTTGAATCTCAACTTTAATATATAGGAGTATTGGTTATTGTTTGTTCATTTGCATTAAAATTAAAATCTTAGATGTTTATGTGGGGTGGTCTTATTTGCCTAAATAAATTGGCGAACCCAAAAAAGATTCCACCTCATAGGGTTTGTCAATAGAGCTTATCCTTCTACATTAGGGTTTTAGATCTAATAGTTTCTAATTGCTTATACCATTAATTTTATATTTAACTAAACTTTTGGACCACTGTTATTTGTGTTTCATTGCTATATATTACTTATTTGGGTATTTCATCGCTTACCATCTCTATGATCCCAACCCACTAACCCTCACATGTCGAGTGTGCTACTACTAGATCCTTCACCATGGACTCCCATATATCTTTGCCTTTGGCCTTTATCCATGCATGTCCTATATTTATGTGTTTCTATGCTTTGTTACATCCAATCTTTCCACATTTGTGATCTTTGTGTCTCAAGTCAGACCATAATATTGTGCCCCACTTTTCTATCAAAGTGGGACATTTAAATTATCTTTTTTCACCAAATTTTCACTTTCTGACACCTATAGCAACTAAACCATTAAGAATATGAAGATAATGTGAACTAGTGATTATTGAGATTTTGTGTGTAGATTCTAAATGTATTTTTTTAATTTTAAGAAATAATTTGTGAATTTTTTTACGTAACTTTTAATAACTTATTTTTTTATACTTAACAATATTCTAAAAAGTAATGTTTATACCATACATCATAAAATTTTTTTAGAAAAGGATAAAATTATAAAATTTTCAACATAGATTTATAACACCAATATCTAGTGTGCAGATATTTTTTCATAATTTTTTGCTACATATTTTTATTAATTTTTGAAGTGAGATTAATTATAATTCAAACATAGGTTTATACCATACAACATAACTTTTTTGTATGTATCCAAATTAACTTCTTTTTTTGTTGAAACAAGGACGTCAATACCTAGTGTACAAATATTTAAAACAAAAATTATCTATTTTTTATTTTTTCATGTGTGAAATAAAGATCTTGACGTTCGATGAACAACCTATGTTCACTAGGAAATAGAAAATAAGTATAATAATAAAATAAAATATATTCAAAATCATACTTTTTGGAAAGCTTATACTAAGGGATACATACTAAAAAAATAAAAATTTTAAATGACTTCATTTGATCATCCAAAAGGTGAAGCAAAATTAGTTTTTTGTTAGAATTTTGATAGGTGTGGAGAAGACCCCATCAAGAGTTTGATTTAACTAGTACTAGTGACATTGATGTAGGGATGCGTAAGTATTACAAGTAATGAAAAAAATTTCTCTTATAGGTGAGAGTGCAAAGAGATGTTTTAACTTGCACAGTTATAATCCCATTAAGTAACCTACTATTTATAGTGGGATTTGATATTATTTGAGAAGATATGGACAATAATAAAACATCTTATTATGTACTCAAACACCATAGGCATGGTTGGAGGGAAACAACCCAATTGAGAGGTGCCTTGCTCCACTAATGGACAAGCTAAAGTGCAGCAAAGCATGGCTATAGGGGTGACGAACTAGTAGATTTATGTCTATAGGAGGGTAGAAAAGAAGTTGTTGCCAATAGAGAATAGAAGGCAACTAGGATGGGGTTGTCAAAGGTCAACTTAGGCTAGCTAGGTTGAGCTCCTAAAGTCCTACACTCCCCTTTTTAGGGTCATGAGTATCCTATATGGGCCATGAGGGGTCTATGTAGGCTCCCAAGCCTTACAAACTTTTTTTTTAAAATTTAAGAAAGAATAATTTGCCTAGACATGGTGTAATACAGTTGTATAGCCTACCAGATTTATTGTTGCTATAGATGCCCCAAACTTAATTTTTGAAAATTTTACTATTAATCTATATATTTGACACCTTTTAAATGTAATGGAACTCTTGTTTACTGCCAAAATGCCTATAAAATTAACTAATCACCTATTGCCACATTCAAACCCTCTAGTGCAAAATGACTTTCCAATCTCTAATTTAGGAGAAATAAAAGCTAGACCTAACATTTTCAAGCCTCTTTGACACAATAAAATAGCCAAAAACACTTCCCAAATTACTAAAGTTGCAAACACCTAGTATATATAAAATCAAGAACAAACCCTAAAGATGGTAGTATTTCCTATCAAACCCTTGTAATTATCCAAATCATCTCAAGATACAAGAGAAAAGCATACTAGAGATTTCAATAAAATTTTCATGCAAATGATTAGCCTCCCTAAATCTCAAAAAATAGAAACCAAATGATGTATCCTACCACCAAGGCTCTAATACCTTTTTAGTTTCAAAAATAAATTGAAGCTACTGAAAACCTAGTTCAGAAAAGTAACATCTCATTTTAAGTCCATATGGAAAAGCTATGGCTTCCAAAAGTTGTAATACTAATATCCTTGGGCAAGTTGTTATCCAAGAACCATTTTCTAGGCTTAAGAGACCCTAAGTTGTTACACAAGTGACACTTGAGGGGCTTAGGAGACACCAAACTATTTCCCAAGTGACACCTAAGTGTTATAGACAAAAGAGACATGTAGGTATCACCCTAGTGACACCTAAAGTTTTTGATATAATAAAAGTTTAATGTATTGCCTACGAGATACCTCTATTAGGAAAGGTATCTTGACCTTTCATCCTAGTGTAAAGAACAAAAAATTATAATTCTCAAGCTATAAAATAGAAAAAACCCAAGTTTAGGGCTGAGAGTTCATTTATGGTGCAATTTATTAGATGATTCAATGTAAATCTCATTGAGCTCTACATTTTGAAAAATAGACCCAATCGACTCTTTGGATCAAAATTTATGGCCTTTGGAAGTTGGGCCCCCACATTGGAAATGTAAGAACATATATGAGTTGCAAGAGGGAGTTAGGCTTGTTCACTAACTTATGACTTGTGTTATGACACATCATAAGGCATCTTTAAATGGATTTAATAGAGCCACAATGGAGCACCCAAGTTTATGATTTGATTATGATGAACTTATGGTAGGTGGAAGGAATAAATTATTTTTAACCTACAGACTTGTCTTGGGATTTAGGTATTAGACTTTTAACAAGGGATTTGGGAACCACATTTTGGGTTATTTATCTTATAGTTTCCTAATTATTATTTGATGGTTTCATGTATTTCTTCTCCTATTTATTGGGTTCTTGAGATAGAGATTTTGATAGTGAGTTTTGTAGGTATAGTTATGTTACTAGAATTACTTCAGATCTCTTGTTGGTATTATTCCTATAGGCATGATATTTCCATAGTCCATGATATAAGAATAGAGCTTCTGGGAAAACTATGTGTTGCATTTTTGGGTCGACATTTTGGATCACACTTTGTGATCCATCACTCATTCTCTTATTTCTTCTTGATGATGGATCACAGAGTGTGATCTGAAACGTTGATCCAAAAAAGCAACACACAGTTTTTCCAGAAGCTCTATTCTGGTATTATTCTTATTAAAGCTAAGACTCTGCAAGTATATTTTAACCATTGGTTACTTAATAATACATTGAGTTTCTTTGGAGAGTGGGATTTTCTCCTTCAATTATTTTCTCCATGTAAATCACTATGTTGTGGTATATTTTTTGTTATGTATTTTTCTTCTAACTTTAAATATTTAATTTATTTGTACATAAATTCTCTCATAGATTAGTTTAGGAAGCATATTTTGTACCTCTACTTCCTTTCATTTGGTATCAGAACCTAATTACATTAGATTCTAGATGTTAGGGACAGGGGTCTCTTAAACTACTCTTGGATGAAGTGGGAGCTTGTATAGAAGGAGATCTCATTGTAGGAAAAATGGAAGGAACATCAAGGATAGAAATAGAGAAGTTGTCGAGTGCAAACATTGAGCTTTAGAATCTCATTATGGAAGATATACTTGTAGACTTAAATTTATGGGTTATAGTATCTGGATCTAACCCCGCTACTATGTCACAAGAAGACTGGGACAAAATGGATAGAAAAGTGAAGGGCCCTGTTAGGCTTTATTTGGTAGACTATATTGCTGAATGTACATAAAGAAGCCAAAAATACAAATCTCTAGAAGAAGTTAGGTGATATTTATTAAGTTAAATTTCTAGTAAATAAAGTTTTCATAAGAAAGAAGTTATATATCCTAAAGATGGAGAATGGTGGTTCTATGGCTGAGCACCTTAATTCTTTCAACATTATTGCTACCAAGTTACACTTTGGTGGAGTGAAGATGGAAGATAAGGATTAAATTCCATGAGTTTGTTATGTTCTTTCCCAGACTCATGGGATCACTTGGTGATGACATTTGAAAGTACTATATCTAAAGTTGAAATGGATGACATAGTTGCATCATTACTTTTAGAGGAGATGCAAACAATTTTTTTTGAATTAGCTAAGGAGGCCATAGTTGTTCATGGAAGATCTAAAGAGAAAAATAAGAATAAGGACAAGAAGAAAGATAATTATAGATCCAAATCTCCTAGAGGGACCAAGGCAAATTGTTGGAACTATGGTAAGCCTGGGCATTTTAGAATCTAGAATACAAGGACAAGAAAAAGGAAGGAAAAATGATTTAGATAATAAATCTAAAAGTCTTCTCAAGATAATGGTGATGCCCTTGTTGTGGCCTTGGAAAGACATGCATCAAAAGGTGCATGTTTGATAGACTTTGTGGGCTTCTTTCCACATGACCTCACATTAGGGTTAATTTTCAAAGTATGAATAATATGATGGTAGGAAGGTGTACCTCAAAGATGAATCTTGTCTGAAGATTATTTATTATGGAAAGGTTTTGATTTGATTCCCTAATGGATGTGTGAAGGGGATAATGGTGTACTGCATACAAAACCTACTTTAAGTTAGCAATCTTAAGTTGCAATTGTGTAGGTTATTTATTCTAGTGGAGGGTGTAAGATGGTACAAGGATCTATGGTGCTCATAGTGCTAAAGGTGTTCATGTGAAAAATCTATTTCAATCAGATGCATGCATACTTTAGTGCAATAGTTCTTTTATTCTTGTAGTGAAGAGATATATAGAATCTACACCTTCACCATCAAATCTAGTAGCGAAGAGGAGTGTTGCATCCATTTCCAATAGAATAACTTTCTAGGTACCTAAAAGTGCTCTTTATTTAGAGACTAAGATACTTGTAGAGAAAATGATGTTATGAAACTAGAGAGTGGGCCACATAGGTGAGAAGGGCCTAGAAGGACCCTAAAAATAAAGAAATTGTAGAGGGTATAAATGAATGTGCTCCTTAGTTTGATTTTGATGAATATTGCATATATGGAAAACAAAGTTGTTTTTAGTTTTACTCAAGTTATCATAAATCTTTTGGGGTGTTGGATTTAATTCATTCTAATCTTTTTGGTCTTGTAAATGTTCCTTTGATTCTAAAATCTTTATATTTTGGATCTTTCATATATGACTACTCTACAAGGACATAGGTGTGTTTCCTTAGAAATAAATCTAAAGTCTTCAATTGTTTTAAAGAGTTTAAGGCTCTTGTAAAAAATTAGACTAGTAGAAAGATTAAGGTTTTGAGCACAATGGCAATGTCTTTTATTTAGTATATTTTGATAGATTCTATAAGGAGCATGGGATAGAGAGACATAAGGCAACTCTATACACCCCTCAATAGAGTGGATTTTCGAAGAGAATAATAAGATGATAATGGAGAGGGCTAGGATTATATTTAGTGGAGCTAGCTTAGAAGATAAGTTTTGGGTAGAAGTGGTTGCCATAGCTTATCACCTAATTAATAGGTCTCCTACATCAACTCTTATGGATAAGACTCCTATGGAGATTTGGTTAAGAAAAAATCTTTTAGTAAGCATCTTAATATTTTTAGTTATGAGGAATGTGCTCATGTGCCTAAGGATAGGGGTTCAAAACTAGAGAACAAGGAAATTAAGTGCATCTTCATCAACTATGGTGTTGGTGTGAAAGGGTAAAGAAATACCTAAAGAGGAGAAAGAGAGCTCAAAGAGTTCAAGTAGTTCCAAAGAGGAGGTAGAACTCTACTTTATCTCTTAAAGAGTCCACTCAGTACAACCAACAACTAAACAAGTATATTTCTCCTAATTGGAGGTGTGTTTTTTCTTTGATTACTAATATAGATGAGCCTAGAACTATGAAAGAGACATTAGGTATGGATGATTTTGAGTCTTGGACAACATCTATGGATGGGGAGATGGCTACATTGAAACAAATCACACATGGGACTTAGTACCTTTTAGTGATTTTTTATTGGCAATTTTTTTCCAATTGGCAAATAGTCAAAATTGGGGATTCAAATTTTGGTTAATATTATAAGCTGTAGGGAGATCTAAATCATCACATTTTTATGAAATTTTAGTTTTGTCCTGATTAAATCACCTAAGTATTTATTTTATTAATCTTTTAAACTCAATTATTTCGCCATAGTATTCGATACATTATTAGATTTAATCCACCTAAATTTTATAAGTGATAGTACAAATCCAAATCAATTCACTAATAACATTACATAATTCTTGGCTAGTTTAGGGCCATATTGCTAATCTTGTGTTACCACCATTGATTTTATCTATAATCTAATGGTTGTCATTATATTTTATGAGATAAAATGTGCATGTGGTTTCCAATGCTCATCGGGCTCGAAATTACATTTGGGCCATTGATCTCCATTGAGATAAGTGGTCCAAAACCAATTCTAGGCCTGATGAGCATTGGAAATTGAGGCTACATTTTATCTTGCGGAATACAATGACTGCCATTAGATTATACACAAAATCAATAGTCAAAAAGGAATTTTGGGCCTAAAATGTAATTGTAATTGTAAGATTAGAAATAGTTTTCTTTATATGTTGTTGACTTAAAATATTTAATTCATCTGAGATCTAATGCAAGTTCTTGATAGTAGATTTGTGCTTTGCCTTGAGGGCTCTGCCCCTCGACCTTGCCTATATCATGATAGGAGTGTGTCAGGGCCACTTTCCTTGGACCTTACAAGGTGGTACTGCTCCATTGACCCCTACAAGGGGCACTACCACTTTACCCTGTGAGGGGTGCTACCACCTTAACCCCCCTAAGAAGCACTACCCCTTAAACATATTGATCACTAGCACCCCTAAGTCCCTACTTTTCCATAGGAATTTAATTTTTTTTAAAGAATGATTCTCCATGGTAATTAATGTGTTTTCCTATTATTTTCTATGATTTTCTAAGATTTTCTACAAATTTCTAGTGATGTAAAAAAAGTGCCAATAATTTTTTTTTGAATAAAAGGAAAGATTCACCGATAGAAATTAATATTTTTTTTCGAAACAATGAAAGATACAGTAGTATTTTATATCTTTTTTAGGGGGGGGTTTCTTAAAGTTATAATTGGTACCTTTACCTGATGGTTGGAAACCTATTCCTTGTAAATGGGTATTCGATAGAAAGATTGATTTTGATGGTAATGTTGAGAAGTATACACCTAGAATACTTGTGAATGGATATTCCCAAGTTGAGAGAACTGATTATGGTGAGATTTTATCTCTAATTTCTAAGCTAACATAAATTTAGTTCTTGTAGCACCATTTTATATTATGATTGAGAAAATGAATTTGGGAACAACTTTCTATCATGGTGATTTGGAGGAAGAGATGTACATGACACAACCAAAGCACTACATGGAAGAAGGTAAAGAATATTTTATTTGTAATTTGAAAAAGTCTCTTCTATGGTTTGAAACAATATCTTAGGTCATGGTACCAAAAGTTTGATTTCTTTATGTTGGGTTTGCAATTTCTGAGATCCAAATCAAATCATTGCATATATTATAAGATGGATAGTGATCAATTCCTTATTATTATATTGTACATTGATGATGTTGTATTTGATAACAATAAGGATGTGATTTGTGACTTAAAGTCTTAGCTTTCAACATAGTTTGAGATAAAGGACTTAGTGGCTACTAGATATATTTCAAATATGGAGATTAGAAGAGATACAAAGAATAAAAAGTTTTGGCTAGGATAGAGAATGTATGTGAACTCAGTGTTGGAGAGATTCAACATGATAGATCATAGACCATTGTGTGTTCCTATCTCAGTGGAAACCAAATTATCTATAGAGAAGTGTCCAAGCTCACCTAGTGAGAAGGAAGACGTGGCTCAAGTACCTTATTCTATTCCTATCAAAAGCTTGCAGACATTACCCAAGCAATGGGAGTCCTCAACCATTTCATGGCTAATTTTGGATGTGTTCATTAGGATACATTTAAGAGGCTCTTTAGATATTTGTGGGGTAGCTCTGAGTACTCTATATTTGTTATCACATGTTGATTCCATAGGGAATTGAAACTCAATGACTATTCATGAATTTGTGGATTTAAATTAGGTAGGTGATATTAACAAAAGAAGATCCCCTAGTGGTTACATTTTCACTTTATTTGGTGATGCTATAAGTTCGATGAGTAATTAGAAGGTTGTGGTCAATTTGTCCACTATAGAATTTGAGTACATGGAAACTACTCATGCTTGTAAAAAAGCCTTCTTTCCTAAGAGAATATGTTCAAATGTGGTTCTAAGTCAGGGACCTATTATAGTTCTATGTTAAAGTTAGTGTGCCATATCTTTGGAAAAGAACCTAACCTTTCATGTGAATGCAAAGCACATTGATGTCTAGTACCATTTTTTCTATGGAATGGTAGAAGATGGGAGGGTGATGCTAGAAAAAGTTCACACTTTGTAGAATGTTGTTGATGCATTGATGAAGCTAGTGAGAAGAAAGAAGTTTAAGTGGTGTTGTGAGTTTATGGGCCTCTTGACCACTATAAATTAGTTGTAGTGTTTCTACTCCATTTTTCTTTGAAGGTGTTCAACAAGTAGGATAATGTTAGAAAATGTGTCTCAACCTTGCTTCCTAATGTGAAGAGTACAAAAATAGAATTTTTGGGTTATAGAATAGAAAAACTCAAATTTTGGGCTATAGATGTCATTTTTGGCCCTATAACATTTTGTATATGGTTTGGTATCAATTCTAAAATTCCAGGGAAATAATTCCTTTTGAGCTCAACAATGTAAATAAAAGATTCTCTCAATTGTCTTCTTGGATCAAGATCTATGGCATCTAGAAATTGGGCCTCCCACATTGGAAATGTAAGAACATTTATGATCTGTAATAAGGATTTACACTTGTTAACCAAATTTTGATGCATGTTATGAGATATCATAAGACATGTCTTTGAATGGACCCAAAATGGAGAACCCAATTTTGCGAGTGGACCATAATGAACTTATGGTAGGTGGAAGGATTATGTTATTTTCAGTGTGGGGACTCATCTTGGGATTTAGACATTGGTGTTTTAACTAGGGATTTGGGCACCACATTTTGGGTGGTTTTATCTCATGTTTTCCAAATTACCATTTGATAGTTTCATGTATTTATTATCTTATTTATTGGATGCTTCAGATCAAGGTTTCCATAGTGAATTTGTAGGTATTGAACCATGCTACCAAAATTACTCCATATCTCTTGTTGGTGATACTCCATATTTTTAAGGTACCTCTCATAAGATACCTCAAATTTTTGGACTTGAAAAATCAATATTTAATTTTTTTCACAAAGGAAAAATTTCACATTGTCACCACCATGATACCTTCAAAATTATGGAATTAATTAGTGGGACACATAGGTGAAAGAGATCTTAGGGCCTTGAATTCTAGGGAAATAGTTAAGGGATTTGAAGATTGTTCTTTGGATTTGATTTTTGTGAACATTTTATATATGGAAAACAAATTTGTGTTACGTTTAATTATGGATTTTCTAGATCAATTGGGATTTTGGACCTATTTCATAGTGATGTTTTTTAAGCTGTGAATGTATTATCATTAGGAAAAACCCTATAATGTGTATTATTTATTGATGATTTCTCCTACAAGACATGGGTGTTATTTTTTAAATAAAAGAATGAATTATTCAGTAAGTTCAAAAACCTTAAGTCTCTTGTGGAGAATTAGACTAGGAAAAGATTCAAATTCTAAGACCATACAATAGTGGGGAATTTTTCTCTACAAGTTTTAAGAAATTTGTAAGAAAAATAATATAGATATATGAAAGACAACTCCATATTCCCATAGAAAAATGGAATAACATAAAGTATGAATAGGATGATATAAAATTTTAAGAGTATTCTGAATGGGGCTGAGATTGATAACAAGTTTTGGGTAGAAGGAATTAATAATGCTTGTTATCTCATCAATAGATCTCCTACACTAATAATTATTGATAAAACCCTAAACTAGGTTTTGATAGAAAATAATCCATCTCCTAGGAATCTTAGAGTTTTTGGTTGTGATGCATTTAAACATGTACCTAAGGAGAAGAAGTCAAAGTTGGAATTCAATGTAGGGAATTGAATCTACATCAATTATAGAGTTGGTGTGAAAGGGTACAAGATTTAGAATCCTAAGATAGAGAAGATGGTATACAATCATAAGTGATGTTTAGAGAGAACAACTCTTCTCCTAATGAAAAACCTTGAGATGAAGAGAGAAATGTAGTGTAGTTTGAACGAAGTATTGAGAATCTTACACCTAAGGATGAACTTGATGTTCATGATGGACCAAATAAGGAGGGTGATCCTAAGAAGTATTTTTAGGAGGAAGAATTTTTTATTCTAGCCATAAGAAGCTCCACCTTAGCAAAGAAGAAATCCCAAGCGATATAGTCTAGATTCTTTGTTGAAGCTAGTAAGAACAAATAAGTTTTTATGGTGTAGGACTATAATGAGGATGTCTCCCCTTAACATTTACTCCATTTTATCTATGTTTGGCCCACTTTTCAATCCATACAATAAGTGGCAAAATGTTGGTAGAGGTGTCATAAACCTTGCATAAAAATATTAAATATTTTATAAAGTCACGATTGACCATGAGGTGGAAAGCCTCACTTTGTTGGGAAGTGCAATTTTTTCAAAAGGATTTGTTGTATGTGAAATTTGGAAAATGTATTTAATGTATGTAGGTGAGTCACATGAAGACACGTCATCGTGAGTAGAATAACTAAATTAAGGGTCATTTTGATATTTGGAGTCAATCTTGTTCATCGACTATGGGAAATCCCACTTGGTTGCATTAATTAGAAAACTTAGTGGTATCCAAATAATGGAAAGTGGGACACACTATTATTCTTTCACCTGGGAAGACACTATTAGCACAACTTGTTATTTGGTTTACTAATCTTTTACATTCACACTTGTTGAAATAACCTTAGAGGAGGTTTGGATAGGAAAAAAGCCTCCACTTTAGCATATCAAAGTATTTGTTTGTTAGGTATATGTGCATCTACCTAAGGAGAAGAGGCCTAAGTTGGACATAAAAATGGAGAAGTGTATTTTAATTAGTTATAGTTCAATGGTGTGAAGGGATAGAAGCCCTAGAATATTGCAACATGGAAGATAATTTACACTAAGAATGCGATCTTTATGTTGGGAATTAAGGTGTCTCAACCTTTGCAAATTCCTAATATTGTATTTATTTATCCCATATCGAGTTGGCATAGTCGGCACCTTGTGTACATGCAATAGGATAAGTTTTAGTGACTTTGGCAGCCACAGTTTCCCCCTTGAATAAATAACAGGGGTTTGGGGGTAGCACCCCCAAGACAAGGTCAAGGGGCAGAGCCCCTTGCGAGGTTCTAGGGACAGCACCCCTGGCGCACTCCCTATCATGGTACAGGGCGAGGTCAAGGGGCAACGCCCCCGTGGGGGCTCAGGGGCAATGCCCCCGAAACCTCAAACAAATTTTATTTAATGACAAGTGTCTGTGAGTATCTTTGCATGAGAGAAAGCCATCTTTGGGTGGTCAAGGGAGGTTATGACATGTTGTAAGAGGAATATGATATTTTTAGTTAGTGTATGACAGATTCTCTTAGAGCTATAAATGCTATCAGTTATGACAGATTCTATGATAGCTGTAAGGTGTGTAAGAGCATATGTCATAGCCTATCTTAGGACAAGGCACCCACATTGGGATGGGATGTTGGACAAGTGTCCTTAGGCATGGGTTTTGGGGCATGAGTCCAAGATAGATGCGCATCTCTAGAAGGTTCCATATTTGCCTTGTAAATTCTATAAAAATAGGTGCTTGGATGGGAGATATATAGTTTTTGTACAAGTACTGTTATGCTACCTGAATATCTCCAGATTCAACATTCGAAGACTCTTGAAAGAGCATTGGCTTTTAAACTATATTGTAATTTATTATTGTTTACTGTAATACATTTAAGCTGTGTTTTGGAGTGTGGGGTTTTTCATCCGTAAGGGTTTTCCCCATGTATATCTTGTCTTTCTCTCTTCTATCTACTTTTTGTGTTTATGTGTATTGCTACAATATCTATGTTATTGTGTTAATAATGTTGTAACTGGAAAGGTTAATTTGAATTTGCACTCTACTTCCCTCATTAGATTAGTGTAGGAAGTGTGTTCCACATACCTTGCTTCCTTTTAGTTGGTATCAGAGCTTGATCACCTTTGGTCCTAGTTGTTGGGTAGGGGTTTTTTGAGATGATCTTAGTTTGAGTGGGAGTCCTATGTAGAGTATTCGGTAATCTTGTTGCAGGAAAGAGATGGCAGGCACATCTAGAAGAATTGAGGTGGAGAAGTTTAATAGCACTAATTTTAAGTTGTGGAAAATCAAGATGTGTTTCCCCGGTTCCAGTCTTTGTCTATCCCACATATATTTTCCCTCCCTCGGGTCAATTTTACTTAGTCACATTCATGAGTCGGTGGTCCCTTGCAATTGTGAACTCTGGTCGGTAGTTTCAAAAGTTCGTGAAGCGCCTGACATCCTGACTCACCTTGGTCTTCCAATCCTTTGAATCTATCTTAGGTCTTTATAAGATTTTATTTCCCTATGTAGTCAAGGGGTCAGAGATTTCTTGAAGTTTTGAATCTTCAAACCTCAGTTCAAAAGTTCATATTTTACCCGACTTGTTGATTTCACTTGAGACTCTTTCCTAAGAAGCTTTTAGCTGCACTGACATATTTGTATCGAGGAATGACACCTGTCGCCGTGCATTCAATTTGAAGTATGTGCGGACATAGTGGCACATTTATTAGAGGGAAATCTGAGGCATACATTTATGATTTCTAATGATATACTCGCCTCCAACATTTAATGTGAAGATTATGAGAAGTGACTTGAAAAGCTAAGTAGGGTGCTATTATGAGCTAAAGAATGCATTACAGAGGATTGAACAGCTAGCTCACTGCGTGTGGGATTTCAACTCGATTATATTCTCATAGGTGAGTAAAGCCAGTAGTTTTTACTCCTCTATAAAATCTCATATCTTCTCACAAAAGTTATATATTTCTATTTTACATGAATATATTTAAAGAGTTCTCTGCAAGTATTTGGCCCCATTCTCTGTTGTCCGCATATACCTCTCAGTTCCTCATCACCTGGTTTCTAGAAAGTGTAAAAATGAAATATAAGTTTCAAGGAGCCCCTGTAGCCTCTATTATAGAAAATGACTTGGCAAGTGTGAGAGATACAAATTTGGGTCATGTTGATTTAAATGACTTCTGGGAAAGGATGCAATCCGAGAAGAGAACCCCTCTAGTGGAAAAGATCATCAGTAGTGGTTTGCACAAGGCAGGTGGCTTTCCTCTCGCCATGCCTTGTCCAGAATTAATGGTTGCATGCGCAAATGCTTATTTTCTAGAATCCCAGGAAATAAAAACTCCCAGTGGTACCGTGCTAGCCAAAATTGATTCTGAGTTTGTTGCCCTAGCCTTTGATTTAGAAGAGTAGAAAGGTGATGAAGAGGTTTCTATGTCTTCAGCCTGGAATTTTTACAATGAGAAGAAAGACTGGTGTCGTACTTGCGTGGCCAAGAACTGGTTAGACGTGGCGAAAACTAGAAAATCTTGACAACTTGCGAACTTAAGGAGAAGTCATTTCAAGGAGGAGATCTCTGATATGATAACCTTGCTGAATAGGGTGATGGGCAACCCTGAATCTGACGTTTTCAAATTCTGGATGTGCAGGTTTATCCTGTTAATTTGTGGGGACCATCAAATTGATTGGCCAAAGATCATCAGTAATTGTCTACATGAACAATTGATTAATTTCACACAAAGCTCAAACTTTCATATGTGTTCTCAGCTAGTTTACATTTTGGCCTAGACATAAGTTGCTTGGCCCTGTTTGAGAACCCAGAGGAGTTCTTCGGTGAACACACCTATGTATCAAATTTTTCCTTAGTTACAAAAAAATGAAGGTATGAAAGATTTCCGTCATGTGAATGATGCATTTTTAATGATGTTAGCAAAAAGAATTGATGGTTCAATAGAAAGGAGATTTTTTGTAGAATCTTTCTCTTTAGTCACAAAATTTGGAAGTATCTATGTCCAATTTGATTGTTTCTCTTATTTGAGAATTGGGGGTTATGAAGATGCCTCATTGAAATTGCCTCGATACCCTTCCAATTATTTGGTGTTGCTAGAAGTTTGTCACCAAATAGTTGTGGTTAATGTTAAGTATTAAATGATGAAGAAGAAAGGGTATTCATTTCTTGTGTCCTTATCTTTCTATTCTTGCAAGAACAATGAAGGTGCTCAGAATGTTGAAAAGGTGTTGTCTGAATTCAGTCTCCATAGTTTGTCTCCTCACACAGTGTTTGACAGTAAGAATTTCATAAAAAAGCATATGCACAGAGGGGGCTCCTATTTACATGTTCCTCAACTCAAAGATTTCTGGGAGGATTGTGCAGATGAAAGAGAGGTTCAAAGAAGAAAATTGATGAGATTTACTGTAGATCAAGTCTGTGCCTTCAAGTTGAATATTTAGGTCCTAGATATGGTTGATGATTTTTCTAGCCTTCTGAGCGAAGAATACAGTAAGGTGTTTGAGGCCCCCTTGCCTCCGATAGACCGGTCAACGAAGGAGGTCACAGATATCATGCTATTGTCATTCAATGTTTTGAGAAGAACCAAAAAATGGCTGCAAGCAAAATCTAAAGAGTGTGCTAGCTCATCTACACCTAAAGACTCAACTTCTCAAAACCAAGCTAGGTCCCATACCGCCACCTCACACAGGAAAGCACCCATTTCAGACCCAATCTTGCAAAAGGTTGGTTCACAGCCCAATGGTGATGATGAAGACCCACCTGAGAACCTAGGCAAATTGAAAATGGCATGTGAACAGGATGTTCAAGTCATAAAAAGAAATACCATATTGGCAGCCCTATCATCCAAGGCTGACCATGTTCCCTTACCAAGCAATCAAGCGAGTGATTCTGATTGCCTTATTTTCTCACAATTAGGAGATAATTTGTTACATTCATTATTCAGTCCACCTAATTCACCACAACGAAAGGAGATGTCTACACAGAATCCTCATCCTTTGCAAATGGTAGCAACCGCCGATGCTGACAATGCAATAGTATCAACCCCTAACTAGTTGAAGAAGGCAGTCCAAAAGAAGAAAAGATGTACTACTCTACCTAATGATGGTATTGATACTGTTACCATCTTGCTACAAATGGTTCCGAAACCTAAGCGTGTGAAAAGAATGTCCAAGATGGTGACTGATACCTCCTCAGGTAACCAGTTTTAAAAAATTGCAGACCCTTTAGTGGAGAAGAATGAAGATGAGATAATTGAGGCTGAATTTAGAGTAAGTCAAGTGGATCTAGGCCCAATGACCACCGAGGGTGACCTATATCACATGCATTATTCAGTGGGTAATATTTCTAAGAGGGTGAAAGACTTGCAGGAGGAAAATTCAAAGTTATTAGCACATGTGAGTTCTTTATCTTCTTTTGCTAATTTAGTTTTTGAGATTATTTCCCCTCCAGTTGGAACCTCTTCTGCTATTAAAATTCCTACTCTCGACCCAAATCTACTTCAGCAAATTAAAACATCTTTATCTCTAAGACAAGCTATGGAACAATGGACTGAAAAGGTTGTATTTGATGGTCTTTTATTCATTGAAGAAGTAGTGAAGTTGTTTGATTTTATCCATGCTAAGAGAGAGGTTTTAATAACGGAGTTTGAGAAGGTCCGAAGTGATCACACCACTCTGAATATATTCTCCAAGGAGGTACATGAGATTTCTAGCATGGATCCCGGCATCTTATTGGTTGAAGAGATTATTGCTGACACCAAAGAATTGGAGATTGATATGTGGACTGATACATTAGAGTGGAAAATTTGTGTAGTCGCAGCGACTGAGGAAGAAATAGGAAAGGCAGTAGCAATTTATTACAAGGAGATGATGAGGATAAAAAGAGACTTTACTACTCTAGATATAGAAGTCAACGAGTCTGATGATGAAAGATTATTGGACGTCAAAATAATTAAACAGAAGTTCAAAAAGGTGGTGAAAGAAGATATAGTAAATTACAGTGCTATAACAGGGGAATCATTGAGCAAGCTCTCTAAAACGACAGTCTATATCAATACTTGCAAGACCAACATAGAGGATATACGTAACATGGTGGCTAATCTTGATAGAACCATTATGAAGAAGAAGCGTTGAATCAGCATGACTGGATCTCCACCTGGCATGGTGCTACACCAATCATTAACAAATACAGGACATATAAAGCCAAGTTACCGGCACAAGTACCTTAGGTGTCGCAAAGTGTCAACAAAGAAGCTAAGCAATTAGGAGAAGGCAAAGAGATGGATGAAGTAGATTATGGCGACGTGGACTTGCAAATCTTAGATTAAATTATGAATTTTATTTTATTTGCAAGTTACTTTCATTTTCTCAAAAACTATTGGCTCTGGAGGGCCCTTTTTTATTGTTTAAACAATCTTTAATCGATGGTTTTCAAGAAACCATTGTGGTTCTTTTGAATGGTTACTTTGGCCTAGCTATATATTTTGAATAGCTAGTCGAACTAAGGACTCTTCTTTTTGGCAAAAATTTTGGTTTTCTGGGAAGGGTGATAGTCGTACTTTGTTTCTAATTTCTATGATATATGAAATATAGTTAATACTGTGCAGTTTCAGAAGGTTATGGAATTTTTGCTGTGATTATTTTGAGACGATGTCCTTCTTATGTTGGATATCTTTCCATTGGTATTGATGATGTGCATGTATTATGGTCATCGAATCTTATTGATCTTTGCTTGCCGCTTTGAGTAATTTATCTATTGGTATCTTATTTCAAGATAGTGATTTTCTTTGTATGTGTAATATATCAAATTATATTGGCATGGTTGGAAGTTTGTGAACTTCTTGTCTTAGATTTAGAATCATAAATCATCCTTTATAGCTTTTTGGTCAAAAGCTCTGCCTTTGTTTTGCTTTCTAGTTAAAAGCAATCCTAATTTACATTCCTGAGAAAAATCAGTAGAAGGTAGCTGTGCCTTGTTAAATAAGCAAAGAATCCATATAAAACGTCAATATATCAAGTTCAACTGTTGATTGCATTTGTCATTTGTTTGGGCGTGAGGATATAGAGTTAGGTGACAAATCTATTAACCAACAAGATGGAAGACCTAATTTTTGATCGTGACCTATGGGAAACTATATCTGGTGTAAAACCAACTGCAATGTCACAAGTAGATTGGGATCTCAAAGATCAGAAGGCTAAGGCTAAGGATCTCATAAGACTCAGTCTAGCTAATTTTGTCCTATTAAATGTTAATGATGAGAAGAGCACAAAAGACCTTTGGAGGAAGTTGGGTGATGTCTATCAGGCTAAATCCTTGGTGAACAAACTTTTTCTGAGAAAGAAGTTGTTTTCTCTGAGGATGGAGGATGGAGGATCAGTTGCAGATCACTTGAATGCTTTTAACATGCTAGTTGCACAATTGACATATGTTGGTGTGAAGATGGAGGAGGATCGTTGTATGACCTTGCTTTGTTCTTTACCGTACTCATGGGATCATCTTGTTATGGCTATTGGGAGCACCACATCCACATTCAAAATGGATGAAGTGGTATCTTCATTGTTATCTAAAGAGATAAAGAGAAAGTATTCTGAGGTAGCCAAAGAGGCTCTTGCAGTTCGTGGAAGACCCAAGGAGAAAGGGAAAAAGAAGGACAAGAAAGCTGAGAAGGGCATATCCAAATCCCGTGGGAGATCCAAATCTCCTAGAAAGTCCAAGGCTCTCTGTTGGAACTGTGGAAAAACTGAGCATTTCTGAAAGGAATGTAAAGAGGAGAAGAAAAAGAAGAAGAAAGCTCCTGATTCAAATTCTGACAAGTCACAAGATGATGGTGATGCCTTCATCATAGCCCTAGCTACTCATGCATCTGATGATGTGTAGTTGATTGATTCTGGTGCATCATTCCACATGACCTTGCATTGAGACTAGTTTACAAAATATGAAGAGTTCGATGGTGGAAGAGTGTACCTGAGTGATGATTCTCATCTAAAGATTTTTGGTCATGGAAGAGTCTCAATCCGATTCCCTGATGGATAAGTGAAGGGGATCACTGGGGTTATGCACATCCCAGACCTAGCACAGAACTTGCTTTCTGTAAGTATGTTGAATGATGCAGGTGTGCAAGTTGTCTTTTTGAAGGATGGATGCAAGATGACTAGAGGATCTATGGTGCTTGCTAAGGGTACTAGAGGCATGCACTTCATAGTGCAATAGTTCTTCTAACTTGAAGAAAAGAGCTGCAGTCACTTCATCTCCACCATCTAAACGAGCAATGAAGAAATCTGTTGTAACTAGTTCTGATGGTAGTGCACATGCTATGGAAGCTAAGCTTGCTGCTGAAAAGACTATGTTATGCCATTTGAGATATGGCCACATTGGTGAGAAGGGTCTACGTACCCCAAGAAATAAAAACCTCGTTGAGGGGTTAAATGATTGTAATCTTGAGTTTGACTTTTGCGAACATTGCATTTATGGAAAGCAAAACAGTGTTCAGTTTTACTCTAGTTCTCACAAGTCTTCTGGTGTATTGGATCTTATTCATTCTGATGTGTTTGGTCTTGTTAATGTTCCTTCAATTTTAAAATCTATATATTTTGTATCTTTCATAGATGATTACAGTAGAAGGACATGGGTTTATTTTCTCATAAGCAAGACTGAAGTCTTTAGTTGGTTTAAAGAGTTTAAAGCTTTTGTTGAGAATCAAATTAGTAAAAAGATTAAGTGTATGAGAACTAATAATGGTGGTGAGTTTTGTTCGGCAGAGTTCGAGAAGCTCTGTAAAGACAAAGGGATTGAAAGACATAAGACAACTCCTTATACCCCACAACAAAATGGAGTTGCAAAGAGGATGAACAGGAGCCTGATGGAGAAGGCTAGGAGTATACTTAGTAGAGCAAGCCTCGAACAAAAGTTTTGGGTTGACATTGTAGCCACTGCTTGCTATCTGGTAAATGGATCTCCTACATCAACTCTTGTTGGTAAAACACCTATGGAGGTGTGGTCTAGTAAGAAGCCTTCAGTTAGACATCTTCCTATTTTTGGTTGTGAGGCATATGCACATGTGCCTAGGGAGCAATGATCTAAATTAGAGAATAAGGCTATTAAGTGTATCTTCATTGGCTATGGTGTCGGTGTGAAAGGATACAAGCTTTGGGATCCTATGGCTGAAAAGGTGTTGTATAGCAGAAGTGTTATCTTTAGAGAGCTAACACCATCTTCCATTGTTCTACAGCCAGAACAGATAGAAAAGAAAGAGGATGCGGTTCAATTTCCTTCTACCCATAAGAAGACTGAACAAATAGACCCTATTAGACCTGATGATGAGGAGAGCTCTGGCGGATATGAAAGCTCAGAAGAAGAAGAAGAACCTCAACCTCAGCCATTGAGGAGGTCTGCATGAACAAGAAAGCAACCTGAGAGGTTTGGTTATTCATTGCTTGATTCTAATTATGCTTTTGCTTTACTTGCTAACATTGATGAACCTAAAACTATGTTAGAGGCTATGGGTATGAAAGATGCAGGTTCCTAGAAGGAGGCCATGGAAGATGAAATGGCTTCTTTGGAAAAGAATAAAACATGGGACTTGGTGCCTTTGCCTAAAGGACAGAAACCTGTTGGATGCAAATGGGTGTTTAAGAAGAAATTTGGTGCAGATGGTAGTGTTGAAAAGTACAAGGCCAAACTGGTTGGGAAGGGGTATTCATAAGTGGAGGGAATTGATTATTTCTCTCCCATTGCAAAGCTGGTATCCATTCAATTCATGTTATCTCTTGTAGTAGCTTATGAATTAGAGGTGGAGTAGATGGATGTGAAGACAACAATCCTTCATGGTGATTTGGAGGAAGAAATCTACATGTCACAGCCAGAGCATTACATTGTTAAAGGTAAAGAAAATTTGGTTTGCAAGTTGAAAAAGTCTTTGTATGGTTTGAAGTAGTCTCCTAGGATGTGGTACTTGAAGTTTGATGCCTTTGTATTGTCAATTGGATTTGTGAGATCGAAATTGGATCACTGTGTTTATTATAAGTTTGATGGTGAGCGTATTCTTATTGTTGCATTATATGTTGATGATATGTTGCTCATTGGGAAGGGTAAGAATATGATTTCTGATTTTAAGTCTTAATTGGTAGCTTAGTTTGAAATGAAAGATTTAGGGTCAGCCAAGCACATTCTAGGAATGGAAATTAGAAGAGACAGAACTAATAGAAAACTTTGGTTAATCCAGAGTAAGTACGTGAAGACTGTGTTGGATAGGTTCAACATGGCAGATTGTAGACCATTATGTGTTCCTGTTTCTTTGGGGACAAAGTTGTCTGTTAATGATTGTCTAAAATCTCCTAGTGAGGTGGAGGACATGAGCAGAGTACCTTATGCTAGTGCTATTGGTAGTTTGATGTATGCTATGGTCTGTACAAGACCAGACATTGCCCATGCAGTGGGAGTCCTTAGTTGATTTATGGCTAATCTTGGACAGGTACATTGGGATGCAGTTAAGCGAGTGTTCAGATATTTGAGGGGTACTTCTGAGTATTCTATATTCTATCATGGTAATCTTATAGGACCTCCACATTCTGTTAGTATTCAAGGATTTGTGGATTTAGATTGGGCAGGTGACATTGACAACAAGAGATCCACCAGTGCCTATGTGTTCACTATGTTTGGTGGTGCTATTAGTTGGATGAGTAAGAAAAAAAATGTGGTTGCTTTGTCCATGATAGAAGCTGAGTATATGGCAGCAACTCACGCTTGCAATGAAGCCATTTGGCTTAAGAGATTGTGTTCAGATATTGGTGTTGATGCAAGATAGATTACGATCTGTTGTGACAGTTAGAGTGCAATTTGCCTAGCAAAGAATCCAACTTTCCATGCCAGAATAAAGCATATTGATGTACAGTTTCACTTTGTATGAGACATGGTAGAGGATGGGAATGTGAATTTGGAGAAGGTAGATACTTTGAAGAATTTTACGGATGCATTGACGAAACTAGTGGGCACAGAGAAGTTCAGATGGTGTTCAGAGTCTATGGGCCTTTTGGCCCCTAGTAGTTAAATCTTGTCATTGCATTTGGCCCTTGCAAGGTGTTCCATAAGTGGGAGAATGTTGGTAATTAAGGTGTCTCAACCTTTGCAAATTCCTAATGTTGTATTTATTTATCCCATGTTGAGTTGGCATAGTCGGCACCTTGTGTACATGCAGCAAGATAAATATTGGTGACTTTGGCAGCCACAATTTCCCCCTTGAATAATTAACGGGGCTTTGGGGGTAGTGCCCCTAAGATGGGGTCAAGGGGCGGAGCCCCTTGCAAGGTTCCAGGGGTAGTTCCCCTGGTGCACTTCCTATCATGGTACAGGGTGGGGTCAAGGGGCAATGCCCCCGTGGGGGCTCGGGGCAATGACCCAGAAACCTCAAATGACTTTTATTTATGACAAGTGTTGGTGAGTATCTTTGCACAAGAGAAAGGCATCTTTGGGTGGTCAAGGGAGGTTATGACATGTTGTAAGAGGAATATGATATTTTTAGTCAGTGTATGACAGATTCTTTTACAGCTGTAAATGCTGTCAGTTATGACAGATTTTATGACAGCTGTAAGGTGCGTAAGAGCATCTGTCATAGCCTATCTTGGGACAAGACACCCACATTGGGATGGTATGTTGGACAAGTGTCCTTAGGCGTGGGTTTTGGGGCATGATTCTAAGATAGATGCCCATCTCTAGAAGGTTCCATATTTGCCTTGTAAACTCTATAAAAATAGGTGCTTGGATGGGAGATATATAATTTTTGTACAAGTACTATTATGCTACCAGAATATCTCCAGATTCGACATTCGAAGACTCCTGAAAGAGCATTGCTCTGAAACTGTATTGTAATTTGTTATTGTTTACTGTAATACATTTAAGCTGTGTTTTGGAGTGTGGGGTTTTTCACCCATAAGGGTTTTCCCCACGTCTCTCTCTCTCTCTCTCTCTCTCTCTCTCTCTCTCTCTCTCTCTCTCTCTCTCTCTCTCTCTACTCTTTGTGTGTATGTGTATTGCTACAATATCTCTGTTATTGTGTTAATAATGTTGTAACTAGAAAGGTTAATTTGAATTTGCACTATACTTCCCTCATTAGATTAGCATAGGAAGTGTGTTCCACGTACCTTGCTTCCTTTCACTTTAGAGAAATAAAGTCATCTTCTATAGTTGAGAAACTAAGCGATGATGTGAAAAGATTAGTATACCAAAAGAAAAATACCAAGGAGGCTACACCTAAGGTTGAAAATTTGATCTAGGTTAAACCTAATGAGGAAATTAATTTAGATAGTGATTCAAAGGAATCTGAGGAAGAACAACCCCATGCTCCACTCTTAAGGATGTTGAGTTATTAAAGGAAGCAACTAGAAAGGTATAGGCAACCTAATATTCATTGTATTTTTATTTTGTGTACTAATGATGATGAGCATAAAACTATCAAAGAAGTAATGAAGTCTAAATATAGAATTTCATTCAAGAAGGCCATGAATGAGGATATGATTGTACTAGATAATCTACCTAATATTATAATGGTTCCCATCTCTCTTGCACCTCCTGTGTTTTGCTCCTTTGGATATATCCTTTTACATTAAGGTTTCAGACCTAACATTTTTTATTATATAACTTTTATATCATATCTAATTAGAGTTTGTATATATCCTCTTTTATGTATCATTGATTTATCTTTATTAAAGTTTGGAAGTTCTTGTATGATCTCTCTTTGATCCCTACCCACAAACCATGGTGTTATGCATCATTGATACATCATTCATCCTAGATTATCAATGGTTATTTCCTTTAGCCTCTCTTCCTTCAATCAATAATGATTTTGATGTTCCTACAACTTGTGTCATTTGATCCTTTCATCTTTAATTATTTCATACATGTTTATCCTATGGATGTGGATGTATTTGTAAAGAGGTGTTGTTTCACCATGTATGTGACTCTTCCTTCTACATATTGTAAGGAAAGCAGAGGTGCGAAAAACGGCTTCCCTAATGAAAATTCCAAGGGGAAAATGCAGACAGGTAAATTTCAACACAAAATAATCAAATGAATACACCAGAGAAACAAAATAGACAAAAGAGACAACCCAGACTCTAGTATTACGTGGGAAAACCCTTTCGGGTAAAAAACCCACCACTACAATAGAACAATCTTTATTACAGTAAAATTGAATACACAATAAAGATCCCCTGTTCTAATGTTCAGGTATTGGTCACTTTTACAATTTGTACAAAACTATTTATATCATCTGTGCATTCTACAGAATAAACTTGTACAAATCAAAACCTCTTCATCATCATTCAACGACACCAGTAGATCTATATTTATCTCCAGTCTTCAAGAGCAAAACCATTATTCATATTTTGCCCTAACTATTCAATCTAACTTCCCCAGCGTCGCTGCCTTCCAACCGTCGTAGCTGTTCACATTCTTGTGAGGTCATTAATCCCACATGCACTAGGTCGCATATACTATTCTGGTTTATAACCACAAATGATCAATATGACTATCATCGATAATTTTCTTGCCGACGATGACAGTCAAAGACTCATCGGGATAACCTTCATCATCGGCGAACTATTCAACACTTACTCCAACAGATTCTTGTCTCACCGACGCCAACATAATGCCTTCATCAGAGTGACCTCTATCCATCGGCCCAAAGTCTTTAAGCTACACCGATAGTTGTCCTCTCGCCGACCATCAGAAGAACTCACCATTGGTGAAACCATTAGCATCGGAAAGACACCACAAAGCTCGACCAATACAAGTTCTTACGCCGATGATCCATTGATCCCAATGCACACTTCCATCGGGGTAACTTAATACTATCGAAACAACCACCATGAGTTTACCCGACGCCCAATCTTATGCCAATGAACTTTCTCACATCGGTATGATTCTCATCGATAGAAGAAGTAACTTAAGATTGTGTCGATATAAAAAGTCTACCCGATAGCTTGTCCCTTCATCGATGTGAACAGAACGATCGGTGTAACATTCACTAGTTCTGTCGAAACTCTAGTGTGGCCGACGACCAATGAAAGAAAGAAGTTCCAAGCAATAACTTGAGACACTAGGTCCCTTCAATCTCCCACTTGTCAAAGAGATTATTGCTAACCTCTTAATCCTCAAAGGATTACTGAGAATTATGGGCCTGAAGACCCATTTCATCTGAACACCATTTGAACTTGGCTGTGCTTACTGGTTTTGTTAAAGCGTCAGGGACATTTTCCAAAGTGTCAACTTTTTCCAATTTTACCTTCCTGTCTTCCACCATATCACAAACAAAGTGATATTGGACATCAATATGTTTTTTTCTAGCATGAAATGTAGGATTTTTTGCCAAACAGATAGCACTTTGACTGTCACAATGAATTTGTATTTGCCCTGCATTAAAACCAACATCAGAACACAACCTCTTCAACCAAACAGCTTCTTGGCATGCACTAGTAGCTGCCATGTACTCTGCCTCTGTTGTGGATAAAGTGACTACAGCCTGTTGCTTGCTCATCCAACTAATAGTACCACCATTTAACGTGAATACATATCCACTGGTAGATCTTCTACTGTCAATGTCCCCTGCCCAATCAGAATCAACATATCCCTAAATGCTGATAGATCTCTTAGATCCATTTGAGTTTCCATGATAGCAAATAGCATAGTCAGAAGTTCCCTTCAAATACCTCATAACTCTTTTCACAGCATCCCAATGTGATCTGCCAGGATTTGCCATAAATCGGCTCAAAACTCCCACTGCTTGGGCAATGTCTGGTCTGGTACAGACCATTGCATACATTAAACTGCCAACAGGACTTACATAAGGCACTCTTTTCATGTCATTAGTTTCATTCGAAGATTCTGGACAATCTTCAATAGATAATTTTGTTCCCTGCAAAACTGGAACAACTAACTGTTTAGAATCAGACATATGAAACTTATCAAGAACATTGGTAATATACTTGCTCTGGCTGAGCCAAGTCTTTCTCTTAGATCTGTCCCATTTGATTTCCATTCCTAGAATGTACTTCGTTGCCCCCAGATTCTTCATTTCAAATTTCAAAGACAACTGAGATTTTAATTCTGAGATCATCCCCTTACCATTGCCAATGAATAACATGTCATCCACATACAGTGCAATTATAAGAATCTGATCACCTTCAGTTTTATAATAGACACAATGATCAAATTTAGATCTCACATACCCCAAGGATAAAACATACGTATCAAATTTTTGATACCACATTCTGGGAGATTGCTTTAAACCATAAAGAGACTTTTTAAGTTTACATACCAGATGTTCTTTACCTCTTACCACAAAATGCTCTGGCTGAGACATATAGATTTCTTCTTCAAGATCCCCATGAAGAAATGCAGTTGTCACATCCATTTACTCAATTTCAAGGTCATATGCTGCTGCAAGTGACAACAAAAATCTAATGGATGTCAGCTTAGCTACAGGAGAAAAAATTTCTCCATAATCTATACCTTCCTTTTGGGAATACCCCTTAGCAACCAGTCTTGCCTTGTACTTTTCAATACTACCATCTGGACCATATTTCTTCTTAAATACCCACTTACAGCCTACAGGTTTTCTTCCTTCAAGCAAGGGCACCAGATCCCAGGTTCCATTCTTCTCCAATGATGTCATTTCACTATCCATGGCTTCTAACCAAGAATCTGAATCAAGTAAACTAAAGGCTTCTTTTACAGTCCTAGGTTCATCAGTATCAGTAAGTAAAGCATAGGCACAACTTGAATCAAGTACTAAAAATCCATACCTATCTGGTTGTCTTCTTTCACGTGTAGACCGTCTCAAAAGCTGAGGTGCAGGTTCAAGTTCTTTCTCTGGATCTGAATCTTCAGAGCCACTCGAACTCACATCTGAACCATCTACACTTGGTGTTTGTTGTTCCTCTTTTACAGGGGTCAGAGGAATATTCACAACACTCTTTTCTTTCTTCTTTTCTGGCTTCTCTGGCTGAGAATCAATGACCAAAGGTTTCAACTCTCTGAAAATTACATTCCTGCTATAAATAACTCTTTTAGTTTTAGGATTCCAAAGCTTGTACCCTTTAACACCGACTCCATAGCCAATAAAGATACATTTGACTGCCTTGTTATCTAACTTAGATCTTTTTACCTCAGGAATATAAGCATATGCCTCACAGCCAAAGACACGAAGATGTCTTAGAGAGGGCTTCTTTCTAGACCACGCTTCCATAGATGTCTTATCAACCAATGCTGAAGTAGGAGAACGATTCAGCAAGTAACAAGCTATAGCAACTGCCTCAGCCTAGAACTTTTGTTCAAGCCCAGCATAACTCAACATACTTCTCACCTTCTCCATCAACGATCGATTTAACCTTTCAGCAACTCCATTTTGCTATGGAGTATAAGGTGTAGTCTTATGCCTTTTAATTCCATGGTCTACACAGTACTTATCAAAATCTGCATTGCAATATTCACCACCATTATCCGTTCTCAAACATTTTATTTTTCTACCAGTTTGATTTTCCACAAAAGTTTTAAATTCTTTAAACCGACTGAATACTTCTAATTTATTTTTCAAAAAATATACAAATGCCCTCCTTGAATAATCATCAATGAACGATACATAGTATCTTGATTTAGATAAAGATGGAACATCAACTGGACCAAAAACATTAGAATGTACATAGTCTAGAACACCAGAAGATTTATGAGAACTTGAGTAAAAAGAAACACGGTTCTGTTTTCCATATATACAATGTTCGTAGAAATCAAACTCCAGATTACAATCAGTCAGCCCATCTACCAGGTTTTAGTTCTTCAAGGTTTTTAAACCTTTTTCACCTATGTGACCAAGTCTATGATGCTAGAGCATTATTTTCTCTGCAGGAAGTTTAACTTACATAGAGTTTGCATCATGTGTTACAATGGTAGTTTCTTCAGATTTTACAGAGACATTATTACAGCATACTGGTTTTGCATCTAACCTATACAGAGTTCCAATGCGTTCACCCTTTGCCAGTACAATAGACCCTCTAGTCATCTTACAGCCACCATTCACAACAATAACTTGCACTCCAACATCATTAAGCTTACTAACAGAAAGTAAATTTTGAGCCGGACCTAGTATGTGAAGAACTCCATTCATTCCCTTTATCTTGCCATCCAGGAACTGGATTCTGACTCATCCTCGGCCAACAATTTCCAGTGTCGAATCACTAGCTAGGAACACCTTCCCACCAGCATACGGTTCATACTTTGTGAACCACTCTCTGTGAGATGTCATATGAAAAGATGCTCCTGAATCCACCAGCCAAACATCTTCAAATGCAGGCGTTGCCAAAGCAGCAATGAAGGCATCAGCATCACTTTGAGAAGAATTGTTGTCAAAAGAGTTCTTCTTCTTCTTTTTTTTCTCCTCTTTACAGTCTCTTCTGATGTGACCTTTCTGCCCACAATTCCAGCACTTCACCTTGGACTTTGTGCCAGGAGATTTCGATCTCCCCTCTGATTTGGACTTAGACTTCTTGTCCTTCTTCTTGCCTCTTTCCTTTGATCTACCTCGAACAGACATGACCTCTTTGGCTATCTCAAAAGATTTCCTCGACATCTCTTCAGATAATAATGAGGTAACAACCGCTTCAGTTGTAAACGTGGTTGTTGTACTTCCAATAGCCATCACAAGTTGATCCCATGAGTCAGGTAAGGAACACAGTAGAAGCATACAGCGGTCTTCCTCTTCTATTTTTACACCTACAGACGTCAACTGTGCAACAATCAGATTAAATGTGTTCAGATGGTCTGCTACAAATGCACCTTCATCCATCTTCAGAGAATACTTCTTTCTGAGAAACAGTTTATTCACCAAGGTTTTGCCCTGGTAAATATCTCCCAACTTCTTCCACAAATCTTTGGCTGACTTCTCTTCATGGACGTTCAATAGAACAGAATCCGCAAGAGTTAATCTTATCAGTCCTCTGGCTTTTCTGTCAACTAGGTCCCAATCTTCTTGCTTCATGCTTGCAGGTTTAACCCCAGACACAGCAATCCAGAGATCTCTATTGACCAGCAAATCTTCAGCCTTAATCTTCCACAACTCAAAGTTTGTGACATTAAACTTTTCAATGTCTATTTTTCCTGATGTACTTGCCATCCTTTTTAACAAAACAGACCTCTACAGAACTCCCACTCCCAGAATTAACACAAAAAACCCAACTTACCAACAAAGATAACACAACTGGCCAAGCTCTGATACCACTTGTAAGGAAAGCAGAGGTGCAGAAAATAGCTTCCCTAATGAAAATTCCAAGGGGAAAATGCAGACAGGTAAATTTTAACACAAAATAATCAAATGAATACATCAGAGAAACAAAATAGACAAAAGAGACAACCTAGACTCTAGTATTACGTGGGAAAACCCTTTCGGGTAAAAAACCCACCACTACAATAGAACAATCTTTATTACAGTAAAATTGAATACACAATAAAGATCCCCTATTCTAATGTTCAGGTATTGGTCACTTTTACAATTTGTACAAAATTGTTTATATCATCTGTACATTCTACAGAATAAACTTGTACAAATCAAAACCTCTTCATCATCATTCAACAATACCAGCAGATTTGTATTTATCTCTAGTCTTCAAGAGCAAAACTGTTATTCATATTTTACCCTAACTGTTCGATCTAACTTCCCCAGCGTCGCTGCCTTCCAACCATCACAATTGTTCACATTCTCATGAGGTCATTAATCCCACATGCACCAGGTCATGTATACTATTCCACGGGATAACCTTCATCATCGGTGAACTATTCAACACTTACTCTGACGGATCCTTGTCTCACTGACGCCAACATAATGCCTTCATCAGAGTGACCTTTGTCCATCGGCCCAAAGTCTTTAAGCTATGCCGATAGTTGTCCTCTCACCGACCATCAGAAGAACTCACCATCGGTGAAACCATTAGCATCAGAAAGACTCCACAAAGCTCAACCGATACAAGTTCTTACGCTGCTGATCCATTGATCCCAATGCACACTTCAATCAGGGTAACTTAATACTATTGGAACGACCACCATGAGTTTACCCGACGCCCAATCTTATGCCGATGAACTTTCTCACATCAGTATGATTCTCATCGATCGGAGAAGTAACTTAAGACTGTGCCGATATAAAAAGTCTGCCCAATAGCTCATCCCTTCATCGATGTGAACAGAACGATCGATGTAACATTCACTAGTTCTGCCGAAACCCTAGTGTGGCTGACAACCAATGAAAGAAAGAAGTTCCAAGCAATAACTTGAGACACTAGGTCCCTTCACATATAACTCTATTTATTTCTTTTCCTTCTCTCTTGGATACATTTCATTTCTTATGAGTCTAATTTGTATCAAAGTTCTATGGCTAGTGATAGTGATGAGCACCATGAGGTATTACCTTTGAGAACTTTTCCTTTGTTACATGGTGATGAGATGTATGATTAGTACTTATGTGATAGAGATTACTTATATTCTCCTTCACATTATTTCCTTCATGATTATTACACTTCATGTGTGATTGGTGGTGATGATTTAGATAACCTTTTCATGATAAATCTAGGGACCTTACTTCATGTGATGTTAAATCTAGTGAGAATATTATTTCCATGTCTCATGATTTTCCCTTACATATATACCCTCCTATACATTTATCTAAATTTCTACATATTTCTTTGATAAGACTCATGATTGTCTCTTGTGATATACTTAAATGTGAAAACTATCCTAGTGATGTGCTCCATGATAAGTTTATTCCTTTTGTACCACTAATAATGTACCTTTATATGATCATGCTTGTTTATCCAATGATGTGGTTGATGCTTCATTGAATTATGGTGTTCCTTTTGTACCTATTCATGTTTCATCATGTAATGATAGTGTAGCTTCTTTTCTCATGCACCCACTATTTGTGACTCTATGCTATCTACATCTATTGCTTTAGATATAATTTATATATAGGTGTATCTTTAGTTTCTATTTCATGTTATATTGGTATTGTGCAACTAATGTTTCAATTGTATGTATTATCTTTATGTTAACACAATTTATGCTACTCATATGCTTAATGATATTTTACATTTAATCTTAAAATTGATGATGATTATTCTCCATAAATGAATGATAGTTCTAGTCATGTTGAAAATATTTTGTATCTCATGATATTTTGGATCCTATGTGTTATAGTGCTCATATTATGAGAGATCCATAGAAGTTTTGAATGGTGTTAGATGATTACCATAGTGGTGTAGATACAAATTTCACAAGTTTATCTCCTCTATGCCCATATTATTGATGGCAGGTTTATATTTCATGAATTCATAGAACGCTTAATTGGTGAAGCCTTACTTTGATATGACTCACATTATACTTCTGAAGCTTTATTTAATGATATCATAAATGCATTTATAGATCATTTCACTTCTAGTCCTCATTAGTGCTTGTAGGACCCCCCTACTTCAAGATATTATCATTTGATCCCAAACACACATCATAATATTCAAGAAGAGTAGGAGGTTACATTTTTATTAACAATAATGAATTATATTCTATCACACCATCTCTAGTAAGGCATAAAAAATCACTAGATTTATAGAGTCCCTACATGTAATTTTGAAGCAAATTTTACAAGCTAAACTTATCAAGTTGCCTCCTATTAAGCCCTTTAATACATTGAAACCTATGCCAAAGTACAATGTTTCTCAACACTTTTGAGAATATCATCAAGTGCATGGACATACTATAGGGATATTTATGACACTCAAGAATCAAATAAAATATATTATTGATAAAATGTGGTGAAAGTTGACTATATACATTGATATACATGCGTATATTTCACACATAATCATGATAACGAGAGTTATTCCCAAGATTATGACAAGACATATACATGTTGCACATCATATGGAAAATGTGAAGAAGATCAAGCCAAAGTTTACATACACATACACATCAATGGTGCAATTCATGGTGCCAAACTTATAAAGATACATAATGAGAATGCAAGTGAGCTAAAGGTTCCAAAAGGTACATCTTAGAACAAATCTCAAAATACCTCTCCAGAATAAGAAAATATAAGTACATCTAGTATCTTTCTTCATAAACAAGGTCCCATTAAGAGTAATGAGTCAATCAATACATCATATGATCCTATTTAGATTCTAATTTTGGTTTACATACTTAATAGTATATGTTCCATTTTGTTTTGCACTTACTAGTGCCATTTGGGGGGTGAGGAGGCATGTCTATGTTTAATTTTAAAAGGTTACATTTGTTCATGATTGTCATACATGTCAAGGATAAAAGTGGAGACATCCTTTATCCTTCATTCCACATGCACAATGGCCACATAAAAGTAAGTATATCAAGCATGCATCTTTGATTTTTTACAAATTTTAAATCTTATCTTTTATGCTCATAAGTTTATCGTGCTTATTTTACCATGCCTACGATTCATTCTATATCCATTCTTATTCATCATGATTAGTTTTTATCCAATTTTATATCATTTGTTGATTTGTGTTTACACTTAAAGGAGTACACACCAAATTAGTGGGGGTATATTATTATTGCTAATCATTTTTTTTTGTGCAATCATAGGTGGACTCTAGATCATGGTAACCAATTTGTTTCATGTTATGTTTTCTTTCACTTTTCTACAATTTGGTATGCTTGTTCATGTAGATTCTCATGTACACTAAAGTGAGGGTGAAATATAATGATAAAAATGCATACCCTATATTTCTACCATATGTTACTTATGCCACTTTATATGGGTGTCTTAAAGTACATGTCCTAGCATAAGATTTTGATTGGTTTAGTACTTCTTTGACCCAATTTCCCTATCTAACCATTACAAAAATGATACAACCCATTTTTAGAATTTTTTCCACACTCAAGATTACTTGCTTCTCATTATAGGTCACTTCAACACCAAAGTATTTGACCTAGTTCATTTGTGTACTCCTAGATATAACTCCAAAAGTTTTTAATTCAAATTTAATTATGGGTGTGAGCTAGTCTCTTCCCAACTAGTCATTGTGTGCCAACCCTTATGCGAAAAATTTCAAATTTGTGCACGTTAAGTCAAGAATATAAGAACATCACCCCTATGCCATTTGATCAAGACATTACCACTAATCTACCATACCTTATCATGCATCATCTCTCCTAGCCACCAATATTAGTCACTACTATAGAATAACAATTTCAACTCTAGATTCACTAATGGCTCCCAAATCATGCATTTACTCTAGAATCATTTTATTTTTTTTAAATCCCTAGTTGTGCACTAGGTCTTTGCATCAATCTCTTATATTGTAACTTAGGTTTCATGTTCCAAGCTCCACATCGCCTTCATTTAGGAATGTGTTTATTGCATTCACAACATGGTGTCTTCCTCTCTTATATCAACCACCATTGAATCAAATTTAGTAGCCTATCAAAAGGAGACGATCTTCACTTGACATGTTCCTCAAAGGTCTTTATAAAAATTGCAAATTTGGTTACTGTAGGTTCTAGATGCCTAGATGAGACTCTATTCTAAATCGCAGGTCTAGATCCTCGACAAAGTTTTGATCCATGTATTAGGTTCAAATTGCAAGAGTGAAGATCATATCCATAGGCATTAGAGTGAACCAAGATTTTAAACAATTGAAAAGTTTCGAATATTACTCATTTCAGCCAAGTCATCTTAAATCTAGCTATAGAAACTAGCTATAAAATATTTGTCACAACATTTATCATCTATAACTATAACATTCAATTTTGTTTATAATTTCAATTTAGAAACACATTTCTATTCTAAATAAATATTTGTTTAATTGCTCTATTTACTTAATTAACCCTAAATTATTTATGTAGGTAAAATTTATTTACAAACACAATTGTCCCTCAAAGGTTTTAAACAATTATTTAAATGCAAATAAAACTTCATACAAATAATAATAATAACGAAATAAAATAGAATAAAAAATAGTTTTTTAAAAAAAGCCACTTGCATCTCAGGCAATTACACGCCATGTGGCCAGAAGAGAATTCCTTAGAATGTACGTAACACCCCCTTGCGCTCTATTTCCGCTCAAGTACACGCAATTAAGTTATACCTGCCTAGGACACAACGCCGATTGTCAATTGTCAAGGTTGGACAAAGGCTACAGTGGAAACTAATTTTCTAAGAGTACAAGTGGGCAACTGCCTTGGGGAATTTTTTATTTCCTTGCTTAGTTTTTTAAAGTTATGCCGAAATTTTCCCCATCTCATACTTTGAGAAAATTCGATTGATCTCATCATAAGGACGAACAACCTCGCAATCCATCTCATACTTCCGAGCAATCAACCACCACTAATGAAATTGAGCATTGTAAGAAAGCATTCTACCGGAAGCGCTTTTCAACCGGATTCTATTTTAACTGGACAGAAAGTTAATGTGCTAATTTGCCATTAACAGGTGAGATGGAGCATGCAGCCCAAACAGAGATATGCGAAGCGGACTCACGCATTGAGATGTGCACAGCGGAATCAAACGTTGTCTCTCGAGTTAATGAAAGGGAAATAGAGGAAGCTGTTTCATGTAAAGCAAGTAATTGGGTGGATAGGCCTAAAAAATCAAAGAGGCTTTTACCCACTTTTTTCAAGCTCTCTAAATATCTTGAAAAGCTCAAAAAGCGTAGATCTTCATCTCAGAGAAAGCAAAATCCTGGCAAGGAACTAATTCTAGGAATAAGCTTGGACAAAAGCCAGCTGTCTTCGTTTAGTATAGAGCATGACACTGGACGGCTACCAATCCACTTCACTCTCAAGGAATTGGAGAAGGCGACTAATGGGTTTCGACACCAACTCAAAAGCTACAGTTCTTGGGGCAATCTATATAAAGTAAATATTTCCTTTGGTCGAGCAAATTTCATTTGAGAATAAAAGTAGTGAAGGCTGTTATAAAATTTTCGGTTTCTTTCATCTTTCTCCAGGGAACTTTGTACAGCGGAAGACAAGTGCTGGTAAAGACGTTCCCTAGCCGGCAGGTGTCGAACATTGAACTAACCCATACGCAAATCATGTTAAACGAGGTGGTGTGTATGGTAAATTTGCGGCATAAGAACATTGTGAAGCTTGTGGGATTTTGTAGTATTACAAATCAGGAAGCGATTCTAGTGTATGATTATATGACCAATGGAAGTCTTTCCGACTTTCTTTTCGGTACAACTCTCTCCTCATTTAGTTTCTACTTGCTTATCTTTATGGCAAGCCGTAGTCTTGAGAATCTAACAAATTCAATTATAAACAGGAGGCTCTAGAGAGACTGAATTTCTTGACTGGCCCAAGAGGTTAAAGATTATATTGGGAGTAATTAGTGCGCTCGTTTATCTTCACGAGGGCGTGGACGACAACATGTTTTGTGTAAACAGAAATATTCAGCCATCTAACTGTTAATTTTAAATGTAGCTTGGACAGGTGTTCTAGTCTCGGGTGGTGATTACGAGGCTGGGAACATAGCCGGAATATTTTTCTCTATACCTAGAAAATTGATTTCTCGAGAGACTTCTAAATATTAGGGTTTGCTAGAGTCTAATTAATCCTAGCCATTGATTTAGATTAAATCATGGCCATTGGTTTTCAATGAGGGGATTATAAAAGAGGATCAATAGGCATTTGGAGAACACAGATCTGAGAAATATTTGCAGCGATAGCAAATAAATAAATTTGCAGCAATAGCAAATTGATTTGCAGTGAGAGCAAAGGACACAGTGATAGCGTTGGAGAGCAGTGGAATTGCCGGAGAAGGAAAATATTGCCGGAGCAATTTCAGCAGGAACAATTGAGGGAAAGGAATTTACAGGAAAGAAATTTCCAGAGCTCTGCCAGTAAGAGGCAAGCAATTTTGTATCTCTTGATTTTCTGCAGTCGAATAAAATTCTTATCTGCTAACTAGTTTTCCCTTCGGGGTTTTTCCAGGGACAATTTGTCCAAAACATTGTGTTCATTTATTTTTCTGTTTCCATGATTTTTTCGTGAAGTTGCAGCTGTGTTATTATTTAATATTTGTTGTAAATTAATTGATTTTCGGCAGCGAAATAATCTCATAAGATAGGAAATTAATAATCAGTAGCTGCAATAGATTTTTCACATGGTATCAAAGCGGATCTAAGGGCAGAACAGGCACAGGGAGAAAGGAAAAATAATAAATAAAAAAAGCTAGGGTTTATAAAACCCAGTTTGACCTCTTCAAATTATTATTTTCTTTTGAGATGGCCTCAGCAGGTTTAAGAGATCAGGACAGATTGGATGGAGCCTCAAATTTTGGTGTCTAGAAAGCCAAAATTTCTTTATTGCTGGAAGAGAATGGTATCAAGGAATATGTGACCACTGTTGTACATGTACCTACAGATGCAACACAGCTCTTAGCATATAAGAAGGAAGATGCCAAGGCGAGGAGGCTGATTCTTGACGGTGTTAAGGATCATATAGTTCCACATATTGCAGAGTTAGATACAGCAAAGATGATGTGGGATGCCATTATGAATCTATACCAGAATGCTACCCTTAACCGGAAGCTGATTCTCAGAGAAAAGTTAAGGAATACCTGGATGAATAAGGGAGAAGACGTCACAAGTTACCTCACCATACTTAGACTTGTCAAGGATGAATTGGCAGCTGTTGGAGACAAACCAAAGGATGATGAGCTAATACGGATAGCCCTGAATGGGTTTACTAAGCAGTGGGATGTCTTTGTTCAAGTTATTAATGGACGAGACACCTTACCGAGTTGGGATCGACTATGGAGTGACTTCACTCAGGAGGAGCTTAGACTAAGTCTTGTCAATGGAACCAGTAGTAATAGTCAGAAAAGTGAGGTGGAACAGGAAAACGTTGCCCTAGCAGGAAAAGGGAAAGCGAAGAAGGGGTCTGGTAAAGGATCAAATCCAAAAAGTGAGAAGAAGAAGGACTTATCTAAGATCAAATGCTATGGCTGTCACGAGTTCGGCCACTATGTCAGCGATTGCCCACAAAGGAAGAAAAATGAAAAGAAAGGCAAAAAGCGGACGGCAGCTTCAACAAGTGTAGATGAGCTTTCTAGCAGAATGGAGGATGAGTTTGCACTCATAGCTTGCCTGACTAGCTCAACCTCACAGGGTGTTTGGTATATAGACAGTGGGGTGTCATTTCATATGACAAGAGTTAGGGAGTACTTCTCCAGCTACAAGGAGGAGGACATCAGATTCCAGATTCAGATGGGGAACAAGTCCAAGTGCGATCCAGTTGGGAGAGGGACTGTTCTATTTCAGAGGGAGAATGGCAAGCCTATTTCCATTCATGATGTGTTGCATGTGCCAGGCTTGGGCATGAATCTAATTTCCGTATCTGTCCTTCAGGATAAAAGCTACAATGTACTCTTTAGAGGGGCACATGTTTTATTCAAGCATAAGGATTGGAAATCACCCATAGCTATTGGAGTTAGGAGCGGCCGACTTTATAGGTTGCAATTTGATACTCCTAAGGCACTAGTGAGCAGCAGTAATCTTAGAGATCAAGAAGAGCTATGGCATAGGAGGACTTAAATTGCTTCGTGAGACAGTGACAGGTGTTCCAGAGGTGAGCATAGAGCATGATGATGTATGTAAGGGATGTGTGTTGGGGAAGTTTGTGAAAGCAGCTTTTCCAAGGAGTGACACCAGATCCAAGGGGGTTCTTGATCTAGTACATTCAGATATATGTGGACCAATGTCAACGAAGTCTCTCAAAGGATATGAGTACTTTGTTACTTTTATTGATGATTTCTCCAGGAAGACCTGGATATACTTCTTGAAGACCAAGGATGAGGTCTTCAGTCACTTCCAGGAGTTCAAAGCTCTTGTGGAGAATTCAACAGGCAGGAAGGTAAAGGTTCTTCGGTCAGACAATGGAGGCGAGTACAAAGGGAAAGAGTTCCAGGAGTTCTGTACCAGGGAAGGAATCAAGAGAGAGTAGACTGTTCCTTACAACCCACAGCAGAATGGGGTTGCTGAGAGGAAGAATCGTTCTATATCAGAGGCAGCAAAGGCTATGTTGTATGACCAAGATATGCCACATTACTTATGGGCAAAGGCATGCAGTACAGCGGTATACATACAGAATAGGGTTCCACATAAGGTATTGGGCAAGATGACACCAGAGGAGGCATTCTCAGGGAAGAAGCCAGATGTCAGTCACTTCAGGATATTTGGGAGTTTGGCATTTTGTCACATTCCAGGGGCTACACGTTCCAAGTTAGATCAGACTGCAGAGAGAGGGTACTTTGTGGGGTACAGCGAGACCTCAAAGGCATATCAGATATTTATTCCAAGGACCAAAAGGATTATAGTCAGGCGTGATGTCAAATTCATGGAGGACAAGGCATATAGGAGGTCCAGAGATTTGCTAGCAGATGATCAGAATGAGCAGCCAACAGAAGCTCCAAGGATTGTTCAACCAGAACAGGGGCAGTGAAGCACGAGTACAGTTACTAGTACAAGCACAGGCTCAAGTGCTGAGAGTTCGCAGAGTATGGAGCAACAGATACAGCAAATCCAAGAGATGCATCAAGAAGATATGGAGTTTGATATTTCATCCTCTATAGTTGACAGGAGAAACTGTGAGGTTCAACAGACACATAAGGATACTCAGGAGTTTGTGGGAGCTCCTAGGATGAGTAATAGACAGCGGAAACAACCAGCCAGGGATAATGACTATGTGGCATTGGTTAGTCAGTTGGTAGATAGTGAACCTTCCAGCTATCAGGGGGCTGCACGGCAACAGGTGTGGCAAGATGCAATGGTTGAGGAATATACCTTAATAATGTAGAACAATGTGTGGGAGGTTGTGCCTAGACCGACAGATAGGGCAGTGGTTGGATCACGCTGGATCTATAAGATTAAGCATGGTGCAGATGGTAGCATCGAGAAATACAAGGCAAGGTTCATGGCCAAGGGGTTCTCTCAGAAGGAGGGATAGACTATGAGGAGACATTCGCTCCAGTGGCCAGGTATACTTCTATACGAGCCATAATCTCACTTGCAGCGCATATGGGATGGAAGATCCATCAAATAGATGTCAAGATGGCATTTCTTAATGGTGAATTGGCAGAGGAGGTATACATAGAACAACCAGAGGGCTTTGTAGCACACAGCAGCAAAACCCACGTGTGCAGATTGAAGAAAGCTTTGTATGGACTCAAGCAGGCTCCCAGGTCGTGGTATGAGCACATTGATAGATACTTGCAGGGAATAGGCTTTGCGAAGAGTGAGGCGGATGCTAACCTTTACTACTTGATGGTTGGGGGTGAAGTTCTCATTCTTGTTCTATATGTGGACGACTTGTTTTTAACAGGTTCACTGGGGCTCATAGAGGAGTGCAAGAGGGACCTTGCAGCAGAGTTCGAGATGAAGGATTTGGGGCTTATGCACTACTTTCTAGGCATGGAAGTGTGGCAGACAGATGGAGAGATTTTCCTTGGACAAGGGAAATACTGCATTGAAATCTTGAAGAGGTTTGAGATGCAAGATTGCAGAGCCATGTCTACACCTATGATCACGAATTGGAAGAAGGTAGACGCATCCAAAGAAAAGGATGTAGACCCCACCTTATACAGGATGTTGATTGGATCTCTCATGTATTTGGTCGACACTAGGCCAGATATATCCTTTGCAGTAAACTCTCTTAGTCAGTTCATGGTTGAGCCGAAGAGAGTGCATTGGACAGCGGCAAAGCATGTGTTGCAGTATTTGCGTGGTACAATCGAATATGGGATTAGATATGCTCGAGGTGATGGTATCAAGTTGATAGGCTATACTGATGCAGATTGGGCAGGTAGTACAGTGGACAGGAAAAGTACTTCAGGGTGCTGCTTTAGTTTGGGATCAGGAGTTGTCTCTTGGTACAGCAGGAAGCAAAAGCCTGTGGCTCTGAGTTCTGCAAAAGCAGAATACATAGCAGCTAGTATGGCAACATGTGAGGCTATATGGCTTTGGAAGTTGCTGGTAGCCTTGTTTGGTCAGAGGGTTGAGACTACCGTGATACACTGTGACAATCAGAGTTGCATCAAATTATCTGAGAATCCAGTGTTTCATGATAGGTCTAAGCATATAGACATCAAATATCATTTCATCAGGGATTGTGTATAGCGGAGGATTGTTCAGCTACAGTATATACCTACAGATCAGCAGGTAGCAGACATTTTAACAAAGGCATTGGGGAAGGTGAAATTCATCTTCTTTAGAGAGAAATTGGGTGTTATGCAGAACACCTTCCTCGCTAAGAGGGAGTGTTAATTTTAAATGTAGCTTGGACAGGTGTTCTAGTCTCAGGTGGTGACTACGAGGCTGGAAACACAGCCAGAATATTTTTCTCTATACCTAGAAAATTGATTTCTCGAGAGACTTCTAGATATTAGGGTTTGCTAGAGTCTAATTAATCCTAGCCATTGATTTAGATTAAATCTTGGCCATTGGTTTTCAATGAGGGGATTATAAAAGAGGATCAATGGGCATTTGGAGAACACAGATCTGAGAAGTATTTGCAGTGATAGCAAATAAATAAATTTGCAGCAATAGCAAATTGATTTGCAGTGAGAGCAAAGGGCGCAGTGATAGCGTTGGAGAGCAGTGGAATTGCCGGAGAAGGAAAATATTACCGGAGCAATTTTAGCAGGAACAATTGAGGGAAGGGAATTTACAGGAAAGAAATTTTCAGAGCTCTGCCAGTAAAAGGCAAGCAATTTTGTATCTCTTGATTTTCTGCAGTCGAATAAACTTCTTATCTGCTGACTGGTTTTCCCTTTGGGGTTTTTCCAGGGACAATTTGTCTAAAACATTGTGTTCATTTATTTTTCTATTTCCGTGATTTTTTCGTGAAGTTGCAGCTGTGTTATTATTTAATATTTGCTGTAAATTAATTGATTTTCGGTAGCCAAATAATCTCATAAGATAGGAAATTAATAATCAGTAGCTGCAATAGATTTTTCACACTAACATTCTTCTTGATGACAACTTCAATGCAAAAGTGTCAGATTTCAGCATCACTAAGATTTTAGCTTTTGACGATTACGAAATCAGTGGAGTACTTTCGTAAGGCCGAATTTTCTCATATCACAACCTAATACATTTTTATTTTATTTTTCTCAGAAATAAACGTTATCTAGATGTGGTTAAGTTAAATCAGTTTTTCATTTTTCAAATGCATCCACTGTGGCAGTGGTACCATGGGTTACATAGCCCCAGAATATATATCTGAGGGTAATCTGAGTTATAAAGCTGACATTTACAGCTTCGGAGTTTTGTTGTTAGAAGTTGTATCTGGTACACGTGCGGTTGATTACAAACGTAACAATGATGATATGTTGCTTTACAAGCGGGTAAGAGCATATAGTTACAGTAATAGCCACTCCTAGTTTGAAGCTGATGAGCCATCAAAGCAAAACAATGAGTCTTTGAGTTTTTCTTTGTGTTTGCAGGCATGGAGGTTATACAAAGAAGGTCATCTTGTTGATCTGATACATCCTGGATTACTTGACGGTGAAGGCTATGAGTTAACTAGTATAATAAGAAGCATCAAAATAGCCCTCTGGTGCTTGTAAAAGATCCTTCCTTGCGGCCAACAGCGTCACGCGTGTCAGCTATGCTTTCCACACAAGAGGAGATTCCCCCACCACCAGATGATGGTGGGTCATGGAGCTCCACTAGCTCCATCCAATCTGATGGAGGTCACCATTTCTCAACATTTGAGGGGGAGATTGGAGAAATTCAAGAACTCCCACCTACTTGAAAACGTTCAAATTAAAATTGAACCTTTTTTATTTACCAAGTGTTGTATCGCCACTGAAATTATGTGTATGGCCATGTGAAAGTTGGCTAATAAGTGTTCACAAAATATTACGAATTTTAAAACCTATATACAATTTGGGGTTTGCTAATGTTTATCTTTTTTTCTTAATTTTTGTAAATATATGTCTCAAGTTTAATAACACACTTAAGGCTGTGCAAAAGAATTTGACTCTGGGAACTCATCTTTTCAACAACATCGACTTTGCCAACTGCACTACATATGTGTGTATGTATATAATCGATTTCCATCGGTTTTATTTTGACCAGGGTCGAATTTACAACCCACTAGTTCGTTAAGGTTGGAGTGAACAGCCACAAAATTATCATTTACAAGCTTAAACAGATATTAGGAGATATTGAATTCTATTTTTTTTTTTCAAGTTTGCACTATTTACATATAATTGTAATTAGTTAATATTTTAGATTATTTTTATGATTATTCTTTTTTTTGTTTGGTAAGATATATTGTATTATATTGAAATATCAAAAAAGGATTACATTGCATATGCCTCAAGGGCTGATTCATATTTATAATCCCCTACCTAGACTGGAACTGACTCAAAATGGTCATCCAGGGCCTACTACCAAAATGTCACGCAGGGCCATAACCATTGCAAACAGTCCCAAACCCAAACCATACTACTATGGAAAACCTAGACCCCGAACCATACATCCAAACTACATAGCATTATTAACATATACTGTATCAAATTGTAAAATGACCTTCATGCCTCACCCTATTCGAAGAGGTAATCCCTGAATTCAATTTGAGAATCCATTAGAAACCCTCGACTACTGTTATCTGCAACATTTTCTTCAGGAAATCCCATCCTTTGCGAGCTCTAGCTCTGTGAGATATCAGACCTTCTCCAGATATGTCCAGGATGAATGGGAAGTATCTGACCACCTCCCCTGGCTACCCAATTTTGTCCAAGTCGCACGGCCTCGGTATCCCTACACCAAGCTCTTCAACTCACTCCGTCCAACCCACCTAGCAGCTCAGGCTTAAACATTCTCTGTGTTAGAATTCAAATCTCTTCCTTCGACCCCATCAACTTGACCAACGATGCCACGAAATGGGAGGCAATATCAGAGTCTACTCTGTATCCTTCTCCATTTTCCACAAATGCCTTCCCCAAAATTAGCTTGTAGGCCCCGATCATGAAGGCATCATTCTACAAAAGCACCCTCTGCAGATGCTACTCTGTGTTTCTACTAGAGAATGCCATCTGCCTAACATTGCTCCTAAGGCAAATTGGTGACTCCATACCTCCGCAAACCAAACAATCTCTTGGCATATGGAAGACAAGACAAGGAGTAGTTTCCGTTAACATGCAATCAATATTCCCAATGAAGCAACCTGCCCCTATCAAAGAGTACTTAAGCCAGCTTAATTCAGTCTTCATTATTAGAAGGATAAGTGGGATGATCTCATCACCTTCAGCCAGCTAATCTCTCTCCTACTTGCCTAAGCTGAGGGATCTATCAATTGTCCAAACCACCAAGAAATGATTGAAAGTGTCCTTTCCTCCATCTTTCTCCTTAACTGCAACAACGATTGAAGTATGTGAAACCTCACTTCGCTCTGCCTTGTGAAGGTTGTTCCTTATAGAGGAATGAGTGTAAAACACTCCCTAAAAAAAAATCTTTTTTCGTTTCTTGAAAGATCGCCCGTGGCTGACTGGGCCTCCAACTTGACTAACCCCTAGCTAGATGGCCACTTCACCCTGTTGTGAAGTGGTGCCCTCCCTACCTCCCACCAGGTAGATTCTAAGATTTCAACTAGAGTCAGATCGATTTCCTTTATTGAAACACCGTCTGCCCCAATGTTCAAAAGTTGATATGCCTCTGAGTTTTCTTCATGGTAAATGTGATTGATCGCAACATGCTGAAATCTATTCAAGATCCCCATGGATTCATCCAAGATTTCTCTTAGCTTCCAATTTGGACAACTTCCTGTTTGAAGGGCATTAATTATAACCATCGAGTCTCCTTCTACTACCAGATTTGAGATTTTGAGTTCCACACACAATTTTAATCCCAGCAACACTGACTGAAACTCTGCCTCATTGTTGGTGCCAAAATTGAGCGGATATGCTAACTTCCCCACCAACAAACCTTCCCAATTTCTTACTATACAACTAACCCTGAACAGCCTGAATTACCTCTTGAAGCCCCATCAAAATTTAACTTGTACCAGCCACAATCTGGGGATTACCACTTAGCATTTCTTTGAGCTTCCTTAGAATCTTGGTTTCCCATGATTACACAAGGTGGTATTTTCAAACAATTCCAGCTCTGCCTCATTATTGCATCCCAACTTGAAAAGGAAGATTTTGAAGAGTGTCCTTATTCCACTCTCGAATTCACCACCTCCAAAATCCTAACTTCTAATTTTTTTATGAAGGTTAAAAAGGGTGGGGCAACCTCCTTAAATATTTGATGATTCCTTTCTTTCCAAACCTCCCAAATGAGGAGAGAAGGGCATGACCACCATAGTCCTGCAAAAAGACAATCCTTGAAGAGAATTGCCCAACTCCTGAAAAGGCCTTCCAACTCCCTTGGAAAGGCTATGCTCAGGTGTAATTTGGTGCATAACCATCTCCAACAATTGGATGTGAAAGGATAGTTAAGAAATAAATGATCTCCTAATTTTTCTTCAGCCTTACAAACAACATACGTTGAAGGCCCGCTAAAGTCCAATTTTTTGAATCTATCTGCAGTCAAAACTCTACCCTGAATCTTTGCCCATGCAAAGATTCCCACTTTTGGTAGGCAGTGCTTATTCCAGCATAGGGCACTTGGCAAATCTGAGTTCTTTTCCTGACTCCTAATCAGAATTTTATGGCCATCCTTAGCTTTATAAGCACCTAAGGCTACCCCAATCCATCTCAAAACATCTCTACCTTCCCTAAAATTGACTCTGTGATCCTTCAAAACTTCCTCAAAGGCCCTGGATTCCTCCATTCTCACACCTAGCTATCTTATATCCCTCCAATGCCACTCGTCAATGCCATTTCTTATTTGGAATACCACATAGTTCCTCACATGCCAACCCCATAGTGTTTTAGTTACTTCATTGACTTGCCCAAGGGCTTTAATATTTGGCAGCTAACTGTAACCACACCAAGAATCTTCCCAGAAGAGAGTTGTCCTCCCATCTTTGATATCCTAGGATAGATAATCTGTGACTAGATCCCTGCAACTACTAATGAAATTCCATAGGTCTGCAAACCTTTAGGAAGAGTTCACATTCTAAAAATACTTACATCTCCCTCTTCTAAATATTTTGCTTTAATTGTCTTAACCCATTTGAGATCTTGATTTGCAAATAGTTGCTAGACCAACTTCGCCCCCAAAGCCTTGTTGTCTATAGCCAAATTCTTCAAACCTATACCAGCTGCCTCCTTTGCTCTGTAAATCTTCTCCTAGTTGATAAGTGGAAACTTTTTCTTCTCTAAGTTCCCTTGCCAAAAAAAAAATTTCATCTTCTAAGCAATTTTATTAGTTGCCCCTACTGAGATCGGGAAGCATGAAAGCATGTACACCAGCAATGTTGCTATGACTAACTTAAGCAACGTGAGCCTCCCTGCCCAGGAGAGCCACCTGCCTTTCCAAGAAGACAGTCTATTTTTTACCTTTGTGATCAAGGGGTCCAATAATTTGTCCGGCAAAACCCATGTTGCCAAAGGCAACCCTAGGTATTTGCTAGGTAACTTGCCTTTCTTGAAATTGAGGATTTGATTAATTTGTCTCTCTAAATTTGATTTTGTGAAGAAAAAGAAAACTTCAAACTTGTCTAAACTTACCTCTTGCTCAGAAGCCGCCGAATAGTCTGAGAGAATGCTTTTGAAGGCCTTGGATTCTGCTAACCCTGCATGTCCTACTAACATAGTGTCATCAGCAAATTACTGATGTGTGATAGGAGCCATCCCATTTGTGATCTGGATCCCTCTGAGCTGTCCCGACTCCATAGCCTTTGAAAGAGATCTACCCAACACTTCCGCTATGATAATGAACAAGAAAGGGGAGAGGGGATCACCCTATCTTAAGCCTTTTGAGATACCGAAGAAACCTTCTGGTGTTCTATTAACCAGAACTGAAAATATTGGGCAAGCTATACAATTGAAAACCCAATCCAACCAAACTTTTTGAAACCTAAAAGCTTCCAAAATCTTCAAAAGAAACCTCCAATTTACCTTGTCATAGGCTTTCTTGATATCAAGCTTCAAAAGCATTGATTGTTTCCTCGTTTTGGAGATTGAATGGATCACCTCTTGAACTAAAATGACTCCATTGAAAATCGATCTCCCCAGCACAAAACCTATTTTCTCTTCAGAAATTAACTCTGGGAGAATCCTTTTATTCTATTGGTGACCGCCTTTGCCAGAATTTTATAAATTGTATTGTACAAAGAAATGGAGTGAAATTCATCTAATTTCTCAAGCTTCTCTTTCTTCGATATCAAGGCAATAAAAGTATTGTTAATCTTCTCTGAAACCATACCTAAATTTCTTCAATCCTTATAACTGCTACCACATCTAGTCCTACTATTTCCCAGCACTGCTGGAAGAAAGAGACGAGAAAACCATCTGGCCCCGGTGCCTTGTCTGGGTGGAGCTGGAACAAGGTAGCCTTAATTTCTTCTTCTGAAAAATTGATTGTTTAAAATTATGTTTTAAGCTTTTGTAATTAATTTGGGTATGCACTCAACGAAGTGTTGTTGATCCAACCCTGAGCCTCCCTAGTCGTTGAGCAAGTTTTGGAAAAACTCTACCACGGATGTTGCAATTTCTTCAGGCTTATCCAATATCCTCCCTTCCGAAGTTTTAATGCAAGATATTTTGTTAGTCTCTCTATGATCTCTTGTTGAATTGTGGAAGAACTTTGTATTTTTATCTCCCACTCTTAGCCACAACTCCCTTGATTTTTGCTGCCAAAAGATCTCCTCCTTTTCTAGAATTTGACTCAAATTATGAAGAAGCTCTTTCTCTCTGAGGAATTTAGCATTATCCATCCCCAATTTGAAGACTTCTTCATTTAGAGTCCCCAACTCCTCTTCAATCATCTTCTTTTCCTCAAAAATATTCCCTGTTCCACTTCTTCAATCTGAACTTCAATTGCTTAAGCTTCATAACTAGTATAAACATCTTGGAGCCATCCACCTAGGATTCCTTCCACCAATGAGAGATGAGCTCCATGAAATTCGAATCTTTGAACCACATCCTTTCAAACTTGAACAAGAATCTGTAGGGTTTTTTCTCACCTTCAATCTCCAATAGGACAGGGAAATGATCTGAACTAGAAAAAGGTAAAATTTTACTTTCCAAGGAAAAGGGAAAATTCCTTAGAACCCCTTTCAAAAGAAACCTCTCTAGCTTCTCAACTATGGAGCAAAAACCAAGTCGTCGGTTGGTCCAAGTAAAATGACCGTTCTCTGCTGGAATCTGAAACAGATGATCGCTTTCTGCAAAAGCCTCAAATTCTATTTGAGATTGAAGTTTTTGGCTCACACCTCCTCTCTTATCCTCTGAGTGCAGAATTGCATTGAAATTGACCCCAAGTAGATAGAACTCATGGTCACCAGTGGAACATAAGGTCCCAATTTCTCTCAAAACCTCCTATTTTTGAATGCACGAATTTGGCCCATAAACATTTACAATAACAAAACTCAGATTTAAGGCAAGGCTTTTAACTTTTCAAGCCATCAATCTACTGCTCTCTGCCACTTTTTCTAGTACAACCTTATTAGGGCACCAAAGAGTAATCAAACCCCCAACCTGACCATCCTCACAGATGGATAAAATCTTCTAGGAGCACATTTGTTTTTCCAAGATACCAACTTCCTCCCTACACAATTTAGTTTCTGGAAGAACACAAATATCAACATGGGAACCCTCCAGATGCTGCTTCACCAAGTGTTTCCTATTAGGGGCATTGAGGCCCCTAACATTCCAAGTCAAGATTTTCATCTTCCTTCAGGAAGGGGCCTGCCCTCCCTACTTTTAACATTTCAAGGATCTTTTTCTTCCCGCTCACCTCTGTCTATTTTGAGTTTTTCCACATTTGGCATCCTACCTCTCTTCTTCAGATCCCCACAATCTAGGGAAGTTTTTGTTTCCTCCTATAGAATGCCCAACTTCTTCCGATCCTCTAGCTCTAGAGGGATGTTCCTGTCCTCCCCCTCTAATCTAATTTTTGTGAAATCATCATTATCCTCCCACTCAAAGTCCATGACAGTTCCTTTGCCTCCCCTTTCAAGAGAGGTTGCTTTAGCCTCTTGACCTAAGTATACCAATTCCTAACTTACTTCCAACAAAGAATCTAAGTTTTCCATCCTTAAACTGTTGTCTATCTCATTCAAGACTTCATTTACTTTCTCTTCTAAGGCCTGATCCAAATCCTTAGAGTCTTTAACTTGGTCAACCTCGACCGAATTTTCTCTTACATCCAATGGTTGTTGGAGAACCTTGTTTTCGCTACTTTGTGCTTTAGACTCCAAATTACCTTCCGGGCCATCTGCTCTGACTTCATCCAAAACTAGTTTTGGTGACTCCTTGCAATCCTAAGCTCTCTACCCCAAGGTTCTTATCAAACAACCCAAGGGCTTAGTCTCAATACTTATAGATTGTTTGAGCTTTCCCCATTTAGTAATGATCTCCACCTCCCGCCATCGAGTCTCTGTGAGACAAATTTCAACACAGATCCTGACATAACTTACCTCGCCATCTAAATCAAACCATTCTTCTGCACACACATAAATCCCTAGATTGTTTCCTAGCTCCTCTAAGATTTATGTCTGTCAGAACTCCATTGGAAGATTAGGAAGTTTGTACCACTCTTAGATATACTCCATCTGATGCTTAAAATGATCAAACCCTATTTCCCATTTTCAGATGTAGAATCCAAAACCATCCATCAACCAGATTCCATCCAAAATTTCTTTTCGCACTGAGGCTGCCAGACATATAACTAAGAAAAAACCCTTCACTAAGGCTTTGAAGTTTAACTCCGACCCCCACCTCTCTTGCCAGCAATTTTTCAAACTCTCAAAATTGAGATTTACTCCAAACCATTTTATTATTAAACCCAATACTTCTAACCGCCTGATCAAGGTACCCAAAAGTTTTGAGCTAACAACCATTACTTCTTTCTACCCTTCTCTGATTCTTTCTCTGCAATCTGCAAATGATTTCTTACCAGCACCGCCCTTTCTGAATTCTCTAGGGTTTCCCCTATGAGGGTTCTGCCTCCAATTATTTCCTTTCGTAAAACCCCTTCTTCCCTGCCATTCCTTGTTGTGCCAATGATGTTGTTCTCCATTGAATTCTAGTCATTGCCTGTCGTTCCATCCCTTTCTGTTTTGAGAATGATCCTAGTGCAACTCCGGCTTCTTGCACCATCCTTCTTCTTGTGTGCTTTCCTAGATCTTTTCCTTTGGAATCTCCCACTCTGCCTCTGTCGCCCACGAAAGGGTTGCTGCTTCCGTCTTTTGCCCTTCGCCTACTTTTTCACAACTTTTGCTCCTCTCCATCCCCGCTCCTTATATATTTAGATAAAAGAAACTATTGTCACCATTGCATGATTATTTTTATGATTATTCATTTTATTAAATTGATATGTTTATTCCAAAACATAGGTAAGACTTTGGGTTAAGTCTATATTATAAAGGGTGTATTAGGTAAAGGATAAATAAATGGTTGAGTTTGGTTACTTCTTATACTAGAATTTTTAAATATTTTTTTAAAAAATATTAGAATGATACATTTATTAAAAAATTGAAGTAAAAAATAAATTAGAAAAGTATAAAATATGTACTTCTCTCCTCTTCATTAATATTTTAAATAACAAATAGATTAGAAAAAAATGTCATTTGTCAATGATTTAGTGAAATAAAATATCATATTATTTTAATTAGAGTAAAAATTAACAGAGGTTGCATCCTACTTCAAAGGCATTGATGTAAAATACGTGGGTTTTTTTATTCAAAAGTTCCCAATATTAAACTCCATGAATGCTTTCAAAATATTTGCAACACCACCATTACCTCATCCTAAAGATGCAATGAGACGAGGCTCAAAATTACAAAGGGAAAGAATAGTAAAATACGAAAGAGCAAGTGGAATACTACAAAACATGAACCTTATCATAAATGAGCATCATATCTTTGTAATAAATAGATGGTTTTTTTTTTGTCAAAACAATTTTATAAATTTAGTATGTGATAATCTTAAACTAGAAGAGGAAATTTTTTATATAAATTATAGTGTGGGGTTGGAAAATGCAGAAACAACACAACAAAGTCCTAGTTTTATGCTAGATCTGATTAATGAGAAGGAATAATTCTCCACAATTATTTTGAAAATGTGCAAAATTATATCTGTTGGTTACACTAAATTTCTCTCCATATCACAAATAATCATAAATGGGAGATTGTAGTTCTGATGCAACCAAGCTTTAATATTTATACCTAGTAGATGCATACCTTTGACATCCTGAGAAGAGGGCATTTGTATCTATTGGTGTGAACAAGGTTATTACCTATCCGGTTTGCCCTTGTGTGGATAATTCATTATTATTTAACTATTTATGAGTTAAATAATATTGACACATCACACATAATTCACATGTTAAGTTGACTTAGTGAGTCTACTAGATGTGCCTAGTTGTTGATAGTTGTCATCTTATCCTATAGTTGTTACATGTCATAGGATTAAGACACTTGTCACATGACTACAACATCTTGTCTCTCATCCTTGTTTTTATAAGAAAGGCATATCATGTATATTGTAACAATCTTTTAACAATCTTTCAACAATCGTTTGCATTCATTGATAGAATAGAATTATTCTCTCATTTTATCTCTCTTGTGCTTTCATGAAGTACTAGATCCTGGGTGGCTCCAATCATAGCCAACTCTAACAATATCAACCATTTCTCACTGAAGGATACTACAAATGTAAGTGATGGTGTAGGTTTGAATTTGATTTTGAGTTGATGAGTCTTAAGGCTTAAATGTAATCTCACACTTATTAGTAGCCTGAGTTTGTTTCTTTGTTGTCAGAAGAGACTAAAATGGGATACATATTGGTCGCTTGCCAAGAGGACCCAACGATTTGGGAATTGCACTCAATTATAAGAGGAATCACCAAAACCCTATGAGTACTTAAATTCTAACTTGGCTAAAATACAATTTGTAATTGAAAAAAAATGAATCAACTTCTATTCACAAACAAAATTTCTCATTAGTTGTGGGAGAGAAGGGGCTAAAGATACGAATCTACAACTTAGGAATTTTATTCACAACAAAGGATGATTTAATGCCACTTGTGACCTTAATGCTACTTCTAGGAACTTGTAGCAAAGCTTATGTATATATGTCACATGGGAGACCAAGTTATTGCAAAACCACTGATAAATCTAACAAGTGCCAGTTGTTATGAAAATTGAGAAAACCCCCTCCATAGAGCCAATATGCAGGGTCCACAAGAAGCTCTTTTATTGACCACGGGGAGTTATACAAGGAATCACCAAAAGCCTATGATTAGTTAAAGTCCAACTTGGCTAAAATATAAAAAGGTCCAACTCAGGGTTGCTTCTTCAATATTTTTACCCTCACTGGTTCTTTGAAAAACTTAACCCTAAGCTTGAAAAAATGCAATTTGTAACTAAAAAAATAAATCAACTTCTATTAGAAAACAAAATTTCTCAATAATTATGGGAGAGAAGGGGCTAAAGATATATGCATCTACAACTTAAGAATTTTATTTGCAACAAAGGATTCTTTAATGTCACTTGTGACCATAATGCTACTTCTAGAAATTTGTAGCAAAGATTATGTATATATGTCACATGGGAGACTAGGTTATTGCAAAACCACTCATAAATTTAACAAGTGGCAGTTGTTAATAAAATTTTGAAAACATCCTCCATAAAGCCAATAGGTAGTGTCTTCAAGAAGCTCTTTTATTAACCATGGGAGTGTATGTAAGTCCAAAATACATTAGTATGTTTGCACTACAAATCTTACATAAATTGCTCCTCCCAAATTTTGTAGCATAGGGTTGTTCTCATGCATTTACTCTAGTTTCTTTAGGCACCCAGAGACCCTCTGAAGGTTTATTTATTTATTTTAGTTTTTAGAATACAACCAAAGTGCTTTTAAGTATGTTACCTTCTTTTAGGTATAGGGATGCAACATTTTTTCTACAACAAAAACATTTACCTTGTTATTGACTCCAATCTAGCTTAATCCTAGTGCTTTCATGACCTTCCCATCCTTCATCATTTTCCAGGTTCTTTTGAAACTATCCCACCTTCGAACAAATGCATAAATGTTTGAAAGTAGCACATAGTGTGCAAGATTTTCTAGGTCCAAATCAAAAACTTGAAAACTAAAATATTATAATACAAATGTGATATAAATGCTTATACATAAAGCAAAATATATATGATAATACATAGGTAATATTATAAAAGTTGATTATCATATCAAAAAATTAATATAAATTATAAAGTTATACTAAGAAAATCAATAATTCTTCTTATATGTAGAGCTTAACATATAATAATATTAAGATAGATGATACATAGGTAATATTAATTAGAGCATAATTGCAGGCTGGCACTCTTGCACCTAAAATAAAGATGGATACTTCTATACAATTTGTTGCTACACCTTTGGTAGTTCCTTCTCATCACCAACATATCCTCAATCCTTTTCTTCCAAATTTGCAAACATCAGTCTAGCACCAAAATATATTTCTCGCTTCTTGTCTTGATGATGGATCATGAAGTGTAATTTGAAACATTGACACAAAAAAATCTCTTCATAGTTTTTACTAGAAAACAACTCTACTATCTAATGGATTATGGAAATGTCATGTCTCTTGTTGAGATACATTTAGTAGTAAAAATTGGGAGTTACATTGTTGAGTAAAAACTTAATGTTGTTTTCTCGAAATGAATTCCTTGATTGTTTGCTACAAATGAATTCCTTGATTGTTTGTTGCCTAATTTCTTTACCTATTCATTGTTACCATGACTCACTTAACACAAAATGTCAAAATGCCTAATATGCTAGTCATTTAACATTTAGGGAAGGTCATTTAACATTCAGGGAAGGTCATTTAGGGGTTTGGTGGTTCAAAAGTAAAAAAATGCTTTGAAAACCTACATAACATTAGTATCAATATGAAATTGTCACATCCACCCTAGAATCATTCAAATTCACCCTACAACATTTCCACACAATTTTGACTACTAAATCCAAACCCTACCTGATTCCTATTCATACCTAATTCTGGTATGACTCATACCTAGAAAAACTATATTTTCAAGCTGATTTGGTAACATAGAATGTAACATGTGAATATGAGTGTTAATAAGTTTAGTTGTTTGGTTAAGGGTCAAGTCTACAATACTGTGTCCATTTTTTGGCCAAAGTGGAACATTGAAATCGACATTCTTAACCAAATTTTCACTTTCTGACACCAATAGCAACTAATCCGTTAAGAATTTGAAAATGATGTGAACTAGTGATTTTTGAGATTTTATGTGTATCTTCTAAATGTTTTTTTTTAATTTTAAGAAATAATTTGGGAATGTTTTTACGTAACTTTTAATAACTTATTTTATTGTTAACAGTATTTTTAAAACGTGGCGTTTATACCATTTAGCATAACCTTTTTATAGAAATGATAAAATTATAATTTTTAAACATAGATTTATGACACCGATATCTAGTTCGTAGAATTTTTTTTATAATTTTGTGTTGCAAATTTTTTTAATTAATTTTTGAAGTGAGACTAATTATAATTCAGACACAGGTTTATACCATACAACATAGCTTTTTTTGTATGTGTCCAAATTACCCTCTTCCTTTTTTGTTGAAACAAGGACATCGATACCTAGTGTGTAGATATTTTTCAAAAAAAATTTCTATATTTTATATTTTTTTGCATGTGTGGAATAGAGACCTTGATGTTCGGTGAAAACCCTATGTTCACTAGAAAATAGAAAAATTTAAACATAATAATTAAATGAAATATATTCAAAATCATACTTTTTGGAAAGCTTATACTAAGGGCTACATACTTATAAAATAGAATTTCTAAATGACATCATTTGATCCCCCAAAAGGTGAAGCAAAATTGGTTTTTGTTAGCATTTTGATACGTGCAAAGGAGACTCCATCGAGGGATTGATTTAAGACTAGGGGGTTATTTCCAAGGGGGTTTATTTAAGCCCCTTCAATTATACCCCTTTAGATGGAACAACATGAGGCTTAAATCATTAATTTTCTAAACAATATGTAATTTTAAACAAAAATTAGGATGCCACATAAGTGGGACACACTATTGTGGCAGCACCCTTAAATCTAGCCACTCATTTTGACTATGTTCTTCTTCCTTTCCAGAACAGCACATGTTGCCACCCAAAAATGATGATTTCGCCATTTTAACGGGGAGTGAGGCCATCACAACATGTTTTTGTTAACATAGTTTTCCATGTGTATAGATTTTGGCGACAATGGAGATTGACAATGAGGAACAACCAAGATCATTTTCATCATCTTGCATCCCTCTCAAACAATTTGCATAGTTGAGCTAGCAAGTCAAGTCACTCCTTCTCATAGAAGAAACACCTTCCATGTAACTAGTTAATATAAAAAAAATCTATAAAAGTTACTAAAGATTACAAACACTAAATAAAACCTAAAACATGTAAAAGCATAAAACATTAAATAAATAGCATGTCTTAAAATGAAAAATACATATTTAAAAGTTTAGCATAGTTATACATTTTGAAAGACAAAAAAATTTTAACATTATTACAATAGTATGTAGTGCTTCCGATTAAAATTATAAAGAAAAAATATATGGGTCGACTGATTTTATAAATCTATCTTCAAGAAGGGATGCAAATTTGCATATTATTTTACTGGTATGAAAAATTTAAATCGTGCAAAGTTTATTATTATTATTATTATTATAGACCTAAGATGACCATCCAAAACTTAAGCACCTTCATAGGCATATTTCTCTCCAAAAATAAGCAACTGTAACTGGTCATAAAAAGCTAGAACACAATATACACGAGGTTGTGCTTGAATGGCAAGGCCATAAGGTTCTCAAGATGGAGATCCAAGTTTGAATCCCCCATGTGACATCTATATTTGGAATTCCAAGTTGTGGCTCTTAGACTTCCATTGTGGCTTCTATGTTGAATAAGTAATCAAGTTGAATATGTGGATGGGGAGGAGGTCCCCCTTGTGCCCTCCGCTGGACTGGGGCTAGCCTAAACCCCCACAATTTACAAATAAAAAATATATATTTTACCAAATGATTGTAGCTCAATTGGTTGACCACAATTAGTGAGGGTGATGATATGTTCCTCGATTATGCTACCCACCAAGGTTCAAATCCCTGGAGGTGCAAAATAAAGAATGACATCGCAATCATATCTTAGATACGTCAATCCTTATTTCTCACTTAAAGCCATTAAGGGCATGGTTCGGTGGTTAAGTCGCTCGGTTGTAGTGGCGGCCACCAAAGTTCAAACCCTCGTTGGGCCAACGAGGTCATAGGCTTTACGCCTTCGCTGGGCCAACGAGCTCGTGGGTTTGAAGTGTTCCTTCTTACGGATGAGGTCCCTCGTGTTGTGGCCTCAGTGGTTCATCACTCCGAGCAAAAGCGTTAGTGTGGAGTCGGAGGGTGTGTCGCACCAGCATCACCGGTCACATTAAAAAAGTTTACCAGACGCATTTTAAAAAAAAAACCTAGAACACCAGCTCCAGCTACACTTCGTAATACATTTACACCTGCCCCCTTGAACAGAGACTTGGCAGTGGTACCTCCTTTCTTAATGATATATGTAAAGCAATCACATGAGCTCTTATACTTGACAGCTTCACCAGATGTCATCATCATTCTACGTCGAACAGTATCCAATGGATATGAAGCAAAACTAGCACCATTTGTAAAACCCCATCCACGAAGGAAACTTAACAAGAAATTACCCTGTAACAATAATTAAACAATAAAAACTCCATTAAAAATTCAATAAACTAGTGTCATATTCAAGCATTTCTTTCCACAGCGTCAACCCTAAGATTCAAATAAATAGAAACCATTTTTGAGGAATTTGATCTTTAATACTATGAATTATGTTGCCTAGGTGACAGTGCATCGTAGTAACTAAAATGTAATAGATAAAGTATGGCATAATTAGGTTCTAAGATAATACAGAGCTAGGTGTTTAAGTTTAACACTAAAATGAAAACTTACCTCAAGATCACCAGTCAGAAGCACAGGCTTCACGAAGTCATATATTCCAAAATACAAACCACGATACACAATAATTCCTGTCAAGGATACATTAAATCCACAGTATAGGCCAGCAATACCATATGTTCATAAAGTCTTTTTGTAGACATCGATAAGACCATTATATTACCTTTCTCCTCCTTTATTCGTAGACTTGGCATCATTAGCCAACCGAGTTCTCACATAGTCTAAAGAATAGACAAAAAGAGAGGATGTTGCAGCAGCTACACCTCCAGAAGCCACGTTTCTTGCGAACCATTTCCAATACCCATCCTTGTCCTTATAACTAAAGATGCCCTTGAAGTAATCTTTGAAGAAAAAGTTCAGAGCCTGCAGTCATTCAAATTTCATACAATCAAGTTCCAATTGTAAGACAAACCCATACGAACTAAATTTCACTAACATGATTTTTTCAATAGGTGAATCAGGGGATTTTACAGTGGCCTCAACCCAAAATTAAAAAATAGTTACATAATGCCAGTCTTAACTTTTAGGTGCTTTAACTTTCTCAAATAGGTGAATCAGGGGATTTTATACTGATCTCAAGCCAAAAAAGTTAAAAAGTAGTTACATAATTAGTCCTAACTTCTTGGTACTTTCACATATATTTGTAACATTTTTGAAAACAAAAAATCATAGACTACAAGTCCAAACTTACATCATCAAGAAGTTATTTTTATATTATTTTTGGAAAAGCTTAAAGAGTTGGTATATTGTGTGGCTTTTACGATAAACAGTTGGCATTAAACATATTGAATAATAGCTTTTAAGAGTTCTATCCTAGATAGTCTTCATAAAAAAGATCCAATAGTTATAAGCTCTACTTAACTATCATTTAGTGCAATGGTTCAAGAGTCAATATCAATTTTACATCTCTTCCACATAAAAAAAAATGGTAAATGATTATCTTATTTTTATGGACCAAATTTTTTTTTGACTTCAATACAACAATGTTTAAAAATAAGGAAGAAGTCAAAGGGCCCTTGGTCTGCTGGTGAAGTTGAAAGATTCTCAATGAGCCCAATGGTAAATGATTATCTTATTTTTATGGACCAAATTTTTTTTTGACTTGATTACAACAATGTTTAAAAATAAGAAAGAAGTCAAAGGGCCCTTGGTCTGCTGGTGAAGTTGAAAGATTCTCAATGAGCCCACCAAGGATCAACTGTTGTTGAGTGCAAGGCCCTTGACACCATAAGGGATGAGGCTAGGATTGTGCCCCCCGTCTATCAGATAGCAAAGAAAAAGACAGAATAAAAATATAAAAATACAGTTCCATTAACATATTCTATATTATTTTCATAAAATTACACATTTACAGTCAAAAATGAATTTGACAAAATGGATACCTATCAAAGAATGAACTTCCATTAATATATATAATTCCATTAACATATTCTATCTTATTTTCATAAAATTACACATTTACAATCAAAACTATATCTATATCTATATCTATATCTATATCTCTATATATAAACATGTACTTTTATATAATAAAACTTATTACCTAATAATCATATACTTTAGACACATTTTTACCTGGATGGGAAAGTAACGGAGAACATTCACTGCGTTCCCTCTCCAAAGTGAAAGTACACCTTCATCCTTGACTGTACGAGAAAAGCATTCCCCAATTCCCTTGTAGGGCTAAGAGAGGCGCCTATTTTTAAAATTTCATCTTGGTTTTGAATCAGTAGTTTCACTCTTTCGATCAGAGCACAGGCAGTTTTTGACACTGCAGCAGAAACCCCTCCCATAAGAAAGGTAGACATAAACCCTGACAAACCCTGGTCGCTGGGTGCAAAGACAACAATAGGGGACAAAGAGACTATTTTGCCTTTACTCAAAGAGCCCGAGAAAGGAAATTACGGTTTCTCTGCCATTTCCACCTGTTAGAAAAGCTGAAAATTCAACTTTAGTTTGTCGTAAATTTGTTTGTTTGTCATTGCTATAACAATCACTCAAAATATAGGAGATTAAGAGATATGCAGATAATGATATGTCTATATCCTTTAAAAATAGGATCAGACATAATGTGTTTAAAGACACTCGTAAATGATTAAGTATCTTGTTACTTTGAAAAATTTATTTGAATTTCAACACCACAACATGGAGTGGTTTAGGTATATTGCTTACAAGAAAAACACATACAACATAAGCACAATGTGAAGTAAAATAACAAGTACCAAATGACATCATAAAATATATCCCCAAACCATTGTATATGATGGGATATGTGGCTTAAAAAGATTTTTGCAACTGTAAAAACAACTAATTTATTTTGTAATAAATTCAGCGCCCTAATTTTTTTCCATGTTAAGAAAGCTATTTGCAAGCAAAAGATTTTCAAGCATTCTGAATATTAGAAATTATCACATCCCGTATGAACCCATTCTAAGGCCCCGTAGTCCCGATGTAATTTGGACTAGGGGTGGGGACTTGAAACTTAATATTAACTCTGTGTGTGTGTGTGTAAGTGTGTGTGTATACTTAAGTGAATGAACTTTTAATGGTTAATAGTGATGTATGCATATGAAATCTAGTTAAGTTTTTCATTTAATTTCTATATAGATATATCTGGCTATATTTCATCTAACCTGGACTAATTAAATTGTGAATGTTGCAAGGAACAATGTTTTGTGCGCATGTGACAGGGTGCATGGTGGAGTGGACTCTACAGATCCATAAATTGAAAATGACTCTAATTCCAACCTTGTCGAAACACTGGTTAATCCCGAGACTCATCCAATCCCTAGTCAGTCTCGTCTGTTGCTTGTAGAGTTAAGGTTCTAGATTGAGTCCACTTGCTAGGTAACCGTTACCTCATGTGTATTAGTTTCTAAATACTTTTCATTCAACATGTCTTTACCGTAATACCAATTTTGGATCATATTGTGAGTTTCGGCTTATGGGGCACGATAGTTTGTAATAGTGGTAATAAAATTTGTAATTGCGAAATAGATTTTATATATATATATATATATATATATATATAAAATTTTCACGGAAGTATTATAATAATTATAATTCTAGAGTAATAATGATAATTATTATTGATATCCATTCTAATACATTGAATGTTAAATTATTAAAGAAATAAATTATTATAAGTCATATTATGATTATAAGTAATACTATTATTTCCTATAGTGTTCATTTAAATTATTATTAAACCCAAATAGATAATCCATTAAGATGAAAAGAAGACAAAATGAAAAAATAAGGGGAGTAAAAGAATCCCATGAAAACAAAAAAAAAAGGATATAAGAAAATTAGGAAGAAAATAAAACAAAAAAAAAAAGAAATCGTTGAAGCCAAAAAAAACGAGAAGAGGAAATGAGAGAGGGGCGTAGGGTTTCTGTAGGAATGCTACGGCTAGAAGGTGAGGAGGGAAGAAATATTTATTATATGGTCAGCTCTGTTGATGGAGAAATTGGAACCCATACCTCAACAATAAATCCTTTGCCCAAGCACTCCTTACAAACATGAATTGGAGTAAATGGAAGTGACAGTAGGAAGGACGGGAAAGGAAGAAATAAAAGAGGACTGGGAAGGGTGTTTTTGGCCAGTTTTTCATTTTGAGTGAGCAGTAGGAGGAGTGGTGAGGAAAAGGCTCAAATTTGGAGGTCTAGAGCTGAGGTTGAAGTCTCTGCAACTTTTTCCAGTTGCTGAGGTTGATATTCTTGCCCGGGGGACAACTTTACGCCTTTAGCAGATGTTCTTTTCATACAATTATATATTGTTGTGGTTATGAAACAATAAGAATGATAAAGGATTTATTTTCTCCATGATAGAGTTCATAATGTTCCTTAAATCTTAACCAGTAGGGTAGTCAATCCAAAAAACTAGTTAATGAAGAAGCAAATATGTGTAATGTAAGTGACTTAAGCCCTTAGCAAACTATTGCAACAGTTTGAGACGCCTCAGCTATTTCAAAATGCATATTTTTACATGTATTACCCTTTTATAGTGTTGCACCTTCATGCAATTAGTGTTTTAACTGCATTTACATGTTGGCATATGAGTTAGAGGATTATAATGGCTGTAGTTAGGTATATATGTTGTTCAAACTTTCAATAATTTCTACCAGTCTAGAAGTTGAAACTAGAGCCTTCTAGGAAATTAAAAAAAATAGTGTAAGAAAGGTTCTAGGTTGGTGGTATTACTTTGCCTAATATTTGGGTAGGTTTTGATTTCCATTTTGGTGTTATGTGACCAAATAAACCTTTCAACTTAGTATGATAGTTGTTGCAAGTTAATATGGACCACCAGATTAGTTTGTGAATTGTTTGACGAAATGCCTCATGGAAATGAGACTATAAAACATCATGCTAGGTCATGATATGTTGCAATAGGTTAATATATAGCCCTAACTCTTAGATTTTGGCTCCATGTTTCCTTTAGACTTCTTTACAAATAGTACAGTAGTAATAAGAGTTATATACTCAACTATATCCACTTGATTGGGTGTTATGTAGCATGTATGAACATAGGAAAAGAGATTCTTTAATTTTGTTGTCAAGATTATAGATGGTGTGGTTCTTTTTCTTGGTTATCTTAGCACATGTAGCACCCTGCTTGGACAGATGTACACCTACTGTCATATGCTTTGAAATTGTTTAAATTCAACTAAGTATTTGATGGGATTAAATATATAGATTGTCAAGACTTAGGCTGTTAATACTTGATTAATTTGCATATTGACTATCCTCATTAAATAAGAATTTTTTGTTGGTAAATGGTTGAAGGGTTAGGCATTCTAGCCATTCTTTTCTAAACTCTTGTTTGTGTAAGGGAATGTTGGTTGTGGTTGAAAATGGGATAGCCAGGGTAGAATGGGAATGTTGGCTGAAACTGGGACAGCCAAGGTAGAATTAATGTCAAATTCTCACTATAAATATCTCTGGGAAGAGGAACATGCTAGGCTCTTGCGATGAAAAGAGATTTCAGATAGTTATTGGTGTAAATAAGGGTTGGCTGGAATACATATACAAATCTATGAATGAATTTCTTCCCGAGTTTAGGTAACTACAGAAAAATGTCTCTCTATGCTAGAGAAATTGGTTATTCACCCTTAATATTAGCTAGACTTCATAAGTCTTAGGAAAAGACCATAGTCAGGTGGACTATAGGGATGGTCTTGTTTATCTAGCTCTAGGATGGCTTAGTCCACTTACAAAACAATTTGGATACAACTGTCGACCTCTATGGAAACACATGACGGTTGGAGTATGGCTCTACGAGGGAACATGTAGGAGGAACGCATTGCTCCTATAACGTAGTAGTTCCACTCCTTCTATGGTGATCACCGACTTGTAAATCCTATGACCCGCTTGAAGATAAGATTATCGATGCTCCATCTTGATAGTAGTCAGGGAGCGTGCTCTGTAGGTACAATGATACGGTGGTATCTAGAGATAGTAGGCTATCACCCAAATATATTGGTGAAGAATGCCAAGGACTTCTCAGGCTTGAATGGCTATCACCAGTAGCATGCATGTTCTAGAGCTAGTGGCATGCAAGTGAAGGATGCCATTAATTTCTATTCTATAGATTTTGAGATTAGTGGAAAGTCATACTAGTGGAGTTTGAATTTTAAGCAAAAGACCACGTTGTTTTAGGTGCTAATCCTAGTTCTTTCTTACTCTCATGGTTGCTGGTCTATTTGTGTCAATAGAGTAATAGACATCCTTTTGAAAGCTAGATATCGTGGGGGAGTAGTTACTTGAGTCTAAAATCCTTGGCATGAACAATCATCTCTCTTTGTGGATCCTAGAGTCCATTGGTGGGTTGGGATAGGGAATTCTTATCCTTAAGGTGGGATTCACCATGCACTCTAGAGGCTGGAGGGTGACTAATTCTTGGATGTGAACAACCACCTTCTTCCTGCTATCTTACTTAAGGTAGTACCTAGGTGAGTATTATTCATTATGGCATTTCGTTATTCACATTTCCTTAATAATGTTGCAAAATTGATGGGAATCATTGCAAGTTCAGATTATGCTTTCTATGAAAAGTAGGAAGAGAGTACTTTGGCTAATGCTTTAACATGTAAACTTGGATTCTAGGGTGCAAGAATGTAAATGGGTTTATGAGATGCAATAGGTGGATAATTGGAATAGTCTTACCTCCTATGGTTGGTTGTATGATGAACATGAATAAATTAATGGAGTTTTCCAACTATTGTTTTGAATTTCTGCATGTTCTCTTAGTACTGATACATATTTATATCATGTATTAATGTTGCAAAATCTCAACTAGGTTATAAATGTTTAACTTAAAATTCCTTGTGTAGGCCTATAGACTACAAATATATTCCAATCATCTCTATGCAATTTTAGTGCAGTAATGATAATAGTATATGATTGTATTAAGATCTAATTTTAAAAGAAAAAAATTGGTTGCTTTTTAAGGGGTTATTACATTGGTATCAGAGCCCAATTTCTAACTCTAAGACCATGGAGCTCACTTTTTTCGCATGTGCTGAATTGTTTCTTTTGATTATGCAGCCATGGGTCACAAGAAGAAAGGAAAGAAGGGAGCCTCCAGAAAACCACATCCCCACCACAAGACCACAATGGGTTCTATAGAACTTGCTATGACATTACCTCACATTGAACCTGAAACAATATTTGATTCTGAGACCCTGGCGATAACCATTAAGCATCTAAAAATTCAAAAGGGCAAGGAAGTCGCCAGACCTTCTAAAAATGTAAACCCACCGAAGCTGAACCCACCTTCAGTAAGCAAGCCGAAGCCATATGCTAAAAGAGATTTTCCTTTTGGTTGCGGACATAATGCACCAACACTTTCAAAAGAAGTGATTGCTAAATTCAAGCGTGTGCACCCTAAACCATCTGCAGATATGGAAACTTCTGAGGAAGAGCTTGAGGAAGAGGAACTTCCTATGGTCTAAGAACTTATATGTAGTAATGATATAGTATAATTAGATATCATCACCTCTTTGTAATAGCATCTATCAACGCCTCTATGTAATGGCATCTATGTAATAGCATCTATCAATGCTTCTATGTAATGGAATCTATGTAATAGCATTGATCAACACTTCTATGTAATGGCATCTAAGTAATGGAATCTATGTAATTAGTCTTTGTTAATGAAGAACTATCGAAGTAATTATGCCTTATCATTGTTAAATGGGAACTTTAGTTTGACTCTTGGATGCTTGAAATATTTCAAAATAAAAGAGTTACTTCTAGATTTCTGCATTACATGAGTTTAAAACAATTTGATGAAGGTTGTAAATAAATGTTGAATTTGTTATAATTGTCTCGTAGTTGAGATATACCTATAGAAAATGAAGAGGACAACCGGGAGAAGATCTAGTCCAAGTTTGGCTGAAATACTTAGAGCCAACAAAGGTGCAACCTCCTCAAAACCAACGTTACCTAAGGCATTGCAGGCTGAGCTAAATGCCATTCAAGCAAAAAGAGCTTCATAAGAGCAATAGATTGAAGAATTAATGAGATAGAAGGAGCAAGAAATGAATCATAACACTGGCCTAGGAACTGATGAGGACCAAGATCACGAACATAGTTCTAGGGCTACTACCCATAGCTTCTCATTGGGAGAGCCACAACAAAGGGTGGGAAAGGACCCTTTGATTAGGGAGCTAAAGAAAATGTAAGATCCCAAGTTTGACGAAACAAGTGGCGGGGATGTTATAGAAGCTTGGTTAATTGGAATGAATAAGTATTTTGGTTTATTAGATTTGACTTCCAACACTAAGGCCTGTATCACCATCTATCAGCTAGAAGGGGAAGCATCTTTATGGTGGGACCATCTGCTAGAAATTAAAAAATATGAAATGCATCAGTTGACTTGGGACAAGTTTGTAAAATGATTTCGAAAGGAATACCTTTCCACCCACCATTGAGATCAAAAATTGGTTGAATTCCATTCACTACACCAAGGAGGGATGACAGTTTCTGAGTATAAGGCTAAATTCATGGGTTTACTCTGTCATGTTCATTACATGAAGGAAGAGGAGGACCGTGTAAACAAGTTTATCTTGGGCTTGAATAAGAACCTCATGTATGCAACTAAGTTATCACGTCCTAAGAGCCTAAATCAAGCAGTGGAGATAGCCCTAATTGCTGAAGAGAAGCAAAAGAGCAACCAAGAGTGGAAACAAAAATCTTATACCTCTTACCACTCTGACAACAGAAGGAAGGAATTTAAGAAAACTATACCAAAAAAGAAGGCAGGGGATAAGTTTAAAAAGGGACCAAGGCTTTAACAAAAGTTATGAATCAACAAAAACTAGTGGCAGTGAAGGAAAACGACAGAGACCATCTAAGCAGGTAGCACAAACTAGCTTTCCTAAGGATCTAGAGAAGTAAAGAAGATTGGCCCAGTGGGAGGATGTTGGACTTGCAGGGGTGACCACTAAAAAAATGAATGTCTATGGAATCAGGATAAATCCACCAAGCCTCCAGCCAGAATTTGCGTAGCTGTGGATAGCCGCCAAGCTGACAACCAAGCTTCACTCATAGAGTTGCAAGGTACTTTTCATGGACAATCCATCTCTATTCTAGCAGACTTAGGGGCAACTGATAGCTTTATTTCACCTGATGTGTTAAGAAAATGTAATATTGGTTTTAAAAATCTTAGTCAAGAGGAGATGGAGGTAGAGTTTGGGTCTGGTAAGACTCAACGGGTAAATTTCAGCTTAAGAGGAGCAGAAATTGATTTAGGCAACACAAAAACTAAGGTTAATCTATTGGTCACAAAGTTAGGTCTTATGACTTGATCCTAGGAATGGATTGGTTCAGGACACACCAAGCTAAACTGGACTCCTATAACAAAACAATTGAATGCTTAGATGACCAAGGAAGATCGATAGTACTCCAAGGAATTCAAAGGCCATTAATTGTGAGAATGGTTTCAGCCATGCAAGTCATGAGAGCTATAAGGAAGGGGAGAAAACTATATATGGTAAAGATTGAAGAAGGTAGTGAATACCCAGTTCCCAATATTGAGGATCATCCTATTCTTCAATAATTTCATGACGTATTTCCTGAAGAATTGCGAGGCTTACCCATTAAGTGACAATTTGACTTTTCAATTGATCTAGTCCAGGGGCAGAGCCTATAGATCAAGGGCTCCTTATAGAATGAATACTTCTAAATAATAGGAGCTTAAAATGCAACTATAGGATATAATGGAGAAAGGGTTAATATGGCCTAGTGTGTCACCTTGGGGAGCGCTAGTGTTGTTCATCAAGAAGAAGGATGGGACTCTAAGATTGTGCATTGATTATCGAATGTTGAACAAGGTGACCATCAGAAATAGATACCCCTTCCTCAAATTGATGATTTATTTGATCAAATGGAGGGAGCCATAACCTTTTCAAAAATAGACCTAAGGTATGAATACCATCAGCTCCAGATCAAGGAAGAGGATATTCTGAAGATAGCTTTCTAAACTAGGTATGGCCAATATGAGATTTTAGTGGTACCTTTTGGCTTAACTAATGCTCCATCTTCCTTTATGAGCCTCATGAACCATGTCTTTAATGACTACCTGGACAAATTTGTGCCAGTATTTTTAGATGACATTCTCATGTACTCCAAGAATCTGCAAGAGCATGAGAAGCATCTAAGAATCATACTACAGAGGTTAAGGGAGCATAAATTGTATGGGAAATTGACCAAGTGTTCCTTCTTCCAGCCTAAGATACATTACCTCGGACACATTATCTCAGCTAAAGGAATTTCAGTGGATCCAGCCAAAATTTAGGCAATTGTAGACTGGCCTACTCCTAAGAATGTATTAGAGGTAAGGAGCTTTATGGGATTGGCTAGATACTACAGAAGGTTTGTGGAGAACTTTTCTAAAATAGCTAACCCCATAACATCCCTTCAATGAAAAGGAAAGAGGTTTGAGTGGATTGAAAAGTGTGAAAATGTCTTCCAGCAGTTGAAGGAAGCACTTACCACCGCTCCAATCCTACAAGTACCTGATCCAGAAAAGGAATTCGTAGTATAGACAGATGCCTTGTTAGATGGGTTAGGTGGAGTTTTGATGCAAGATGGGCTGGTGATTACTTTTGAATCCCAAAAATTGAAGGATCATGAACTCGATTATCCTACTCATGATTTGGAGCTTGCAACGATCGTGCATGCTTTGAAGGTCTAGAAGCATTATTTAGTGGGGAGACAATTTAAATTGAATATTGATCACAAAGGGCTCCAGTATTTATTCACACAACCTGACTTAAATGCTAGACAAAGAAGGTGGCTAGAATTCTCAAGTAACTATGAGATAGACATTTCATATGTTAAGGGTAAGGAGAATTAGGTTGTTGATGCCTTAAGTCGTAGGGCCAGACTAGCTGCAATCACTCAACTAAAGTTCAACATGCCTGAAAGTATTAAGCAGATGCAAGAAAAGGATCCCTTTTGTCAGCAAACAAGGCTAGAACTCTAGCAAGGGATTGGTGCAACAGAGTATCATTTAGGAGATGATGATATCTTATGTTATCAACAACGAATATATGTACCTAAAGAAGGAGACTTTAGAACAAAAATCCTTGAGGAAAGCCATAATGTGCCCTACCAAGCACATCCAGGAGTAACTAAGATGTATGCAGATTTGAAAACTCATTATTTTTTGCTAGGAATGAAAAAGGAAGTAGCGAATTTTGTTGCAAAGTGCCTAGAATGTCAACGAGTCAAGGCTGAACATTGCCATCCAGCAGGAACATTGTACCCCCATGAGTTGCCTTGGCATAAATGGTCAGTGATTTCAATGGATTTTGTGACAGGATTGCCTAAAACTCGGCACCAATATGATAGCATCTTGGTGATAGTTGATAAATTAACCAAGGTAGCACAATTCATACCTAGTAATTTTAAGGATGACACTCCACATTTAGCAAAAAGATTCATAAAAGAGGTAGTCAAGTTGCATGGGATGCCAGAAGTAATTATATCTGACAGGGATAAATTGTTTACTTCCAGATTCTAGATAGCCCTCATGACCACTGTTGGTACTAAACTCAATTTTAGTACTTCCTACTATTGGTAATCATTTATGTTTAGGGTTTTAAGCTTGAACATTTGCAATTTTCCCTATTCAAACCCTGAAGTTTCTGTCTTCCTTGGCCTGTTGCATTGTTTTGTCTATTCTGATGTTGGCCTCTTGTAAAAAAGATTCCCTGCTACTAGGTTTCATCTCCGTACCTTAATGATTCATAGGTTAACCAGCCCAGTGCAATGTGGAATCCGTCTTTTCCTGTCGCATGTGAGAAAAATGTCAAGTTTGTGTGTGTGCAATTGATCAAATCTGTTGACAAGCTTGTGAAATTTCAATCGGCTTCCAGATGTGGTGAAAAATTTGAGTTATATGCATTTCTAGATGTATGTCAGGTTGCATATACATTGGGGGAATCTTTTGTAAGATTCTGGGAATATTTTCCATTTGTATATCGGGCTTGTATGTAGAATATGCAAGCAAAACATACAAAGGAAAAGATACATTGTAGGTATATTCCGTGGAAGATTCCCGTTTGTATGTTCGATACTCAGAGGAAATGTACATTGAAAAATATACAAAGGCTGGCACACATACGTTTGCTATAGTGCAGCAGAGATGCGTTTGGTGGGGCCCGCCGCAGTTTTATACAAACAAGTTTATACATGTTCAATATACAAGGGAGGAATGTATATCAAATATTCTAAGAAAGATTCCCTGCTTGTATATTTGTGTTTGTATATTCAGCATACAAACAAAATATACATTCAGATATACAATGAAGATATATGCATTCCGGACCCGAAGGAGAAGTCAGATGTGGCGGATAAGTTTTTGAGATTCGCCTTGTATGTATAAAGTGAATGTATGTGCAAATATACAAGCCGATATACAAAGGAAAGAGATGCAAGCCGGACCCGAATAAGTTTCCAATCTACTTCATAATATTTTGGGGTCCGCCTTGTATGAATGTTGCACTTGTATGTGCAATGCAACAAGCATAAGGAGATGTGGGGCCCGAATTTGAATGTTTTTTCAAATCCGACGGATAGATGGCTAGAGTCCGCCATGTATATTGAATTGATGCATGTATATGCATTTTGCATATACAAGGATTTTGAGAGGCGAACACTGGCGATTGTATATGCATCTGTTCTTGCATATACAAGGGGTGAAAAGCCAAAATGAGAGGGAGAAAGGCCAACGATAGAAATATGAGGTGCCTACGTGGCACGATTTCACTGGCCGATGACTTTTCAACATTTTTTGGGTGCCGTTGATCACAATGACGGAGGGGTGATCGACGGTCTTGTTTTGAACTTGCAGCGATGGATTTTTCCTGAGCGTGTGTGACCGTTTTTTAGCAGGAAATTTTCAGAGGTATGCCGTTGCTACATTTCAAAGAGGCTGTGGGTAGCTGAAGTGTTAATGGAAGAATTGCAGTGGTATGGGTCGGTGATGGACGGGTCAACAACCCGATTGAAGATGAATGTCCTTGAATGGCGGTGCGGATCCCATTTCCACCTGCTCATTCCTCTTTGTCTCTCCGCAATGTTGAATATTTTTGAGCACCATTCCTCATGCATTAAATCTGGCAGATTTTTGATTTGCCTTGTAATTAATTTTTGCCGGGTACACAGTCTTGATATAAAAGCCAAGCTGTGTTACTCATTGTGTTGTTGAAAACTGGACAATATTTTAGTGTTGTGACACAATACAACTTCATTGGTGGCCCTATTCTTGATGTCTTGTAAGTATATGAGTCTCATGTTGTATGTTTCATGCATGAGTTCATTGGTTTCATGTTGTTTTATATGAGAAATGCTCTGTGCATGTGTTTAATCATTTGTCTCCAAGCTGTGGGCATAGTTTCTTTTGAATCAAGATAACTAAGGGTTGTTAAGGTTCAGGAATATAGTTTTTCTATATTGAATATTTAATCTTCTACTTTTGTTCAAGGAACAAATTAAATGTTTTAGGTTAATCATTGAGAAAATGTGTTGCAGCAGGGATACCATTAAGTATGAATGATTAAGCACCTAATTGTTGGGAAGTATCTGTAAGGTAGATATTAGAAATCCCCTTGATATCCAGTCTTTGGTGTATGTTCACGCTGGCCATTCACATGTGTATGTCTATTGACCCCGAGCCCTGGATAGGCACCGATCCAGTCTTGTATTGAGGTCACAACCAAAGTCCTAGTTTTGCATCCAAACAAAAATCAAACTCAAACCTCATATACAAACCTTTAGGATATTTAGAAGTAGTTTTAGGACCAAAATCCTCTGTCTACAACTGACTATAGGCCCAAAGCTAGCCCCTTTGCACTTATCTTACAGTTTTGGTCTGCATAAGAGAGGATTTATCTACTTTGTGTCAACATCCCAGCTAATACATAGATGCATTTTATAGATGTTGAGTAGGGAATATCCCCCTTGGTTCTGTAGAGCCTAAAGAAGAAGAGGAGATATTTATAGAGTCTATCTCCTATACTGTTGGCCCCTGGCCCGGTAATCCTGTTGATCACTGATGGCTATTTTGTAGGGATTACTGGGAATAAGCATCCAGTCTAGGAAAGTAACCAACACCTACCACCCTAATATAGATGGATAGAAAGAAAGAGTTAATCACGTTATGGAGGATATGCTTCGAATGTAGGTAATGGATCAACCCAAGAAATGGGAAGAATATTTACCCCTAATTGAGTTTTCATACAATAACTCCTACCATTCCTCCATTCAAATGGCCCCTTTTGAGGCACTATATGGCAAGAAGTGCAGAACCCCAATAGAATGGGACAGTTTGGACAACCATGTAACCATTGGACCTGAACTACTTCAGGAATATGATAGGTAGATAAAGATCATTAGGGAGAGGTTGAAGGAAGCGGGAGATCGACAAAAGAGTTATGCAGATGCTAAGTGAACACTGAGAGAATTTGTAGTTGGAGACAGAGTGTTTCTTCGTGTCAAGCCTCAAAAAAGTTCAATAAAATATGACAAGGCTACCAAATTATCCCCGCAATATATTGGACCATTTGAGATACTTGAAAGGATTAGCCATGTGGCTTACAAATTAGCTCTTCCACCATCTCTCTCACTCTCATTCATAATGTGTTTCATGTATCACTGCTTAATAAATATATTGTTGATCACACACATGTAATTGATTGGCAAGCACTACAGGTAGAAGAGGTTGGAGATATCAACCTCGAACCACTCGCAATCATAGACAGGCACAACATACAACTATGCAGTAGAACAATAGTGTTGGGATGAAATATTGGCCTCCTTTTATATTGTTTTCATATGTTTTAAGACCTTTTCTATATGGTTCTGCAAATACTTCACAGACATTATCTCTATTTTATGTTGTTTCATATATACTTGTTGCAAATATGTGCCTAAGTGGTGTTGTCATTGATGTCAACATATCCTTGTTGCCATTGGTGTCAACTATATCCTATATTGTTGACTGTATAGAAGACCGGATTGTTGAGGATATTGAAAAAATTAATGACAATCAATGCATGTGGACCATATGATTGTGTAGAGGATTGTCAGAGGTTTCTCCAGTTAAGAATTGAGAAGTCCGCATGAATATTTGAAGAAGTTATGGTCATCTGAGTAGAACCGGATCTTGCAGTATTCAGAAGAGACGGTGTGACAATAAGTTGGTCTGGATTGCTCCGCAATGAAATATTATGGTCTACAGATCTAAAGGCATGTTTGGGAAGTTAGTGTGTATCATCAACTCTAGTGGTTTGTGGTTTGGAGGTCCACAAGCTATCTTTCTAGTTTAACAGTCATGGCAGATAGTGTTCTTGAGGTTCTGGAGGAAGATACAAATGATTCTGGTAATTTGGTTTAGAGTGAATATTATTGGTGAATTCAATGTGCTTGTGGAGGTCTCTGGATCGTGTGGCTACTATGTTGGAGGTCCGCATTGAAGTTTGAGCTTGTTGATTGAAGATTTCTTCCTTGAGGTTGATGTTCTTCCCAATCTTGGCCAACCGGATGTTCCTGGTATGTTGCGGATGATCTGAAGAGCATTTTATGAAGCATGGTATGTTAATGGAGGAAGTTTCAAGTCCCAGCTATGATTGGCTGACAGTGTAAAGATCCGCGTTAAGTTTAGCTGACCTAGTTGATCATTCCAAGGTTGATGAAGTGTATAAATACTTGATGAAGAGTTGTGGAAAATCATCCTTGCATGAAATGAATTAAATCTGAAGAAAGTATCAAAAGCAGAGCAAAGAAGCAAAGGAGTGAAGGGAGTATAGAGAGAAGAGTCAGTGGAGAAGAATTTGAAGATAGGAGCAGAAGTTTTGTGAACCTTCAAAGGGACTGATTCAGGCATGAATGTAGATGCTATTTCTCAGTTCATTATCTCTGTGTAAATCATAATTCCTTATAGGCAGTGAGCCTCTTCTTGAGCAGTGAGCTCTAGGCAGTGTGCCTGAAGGCATGTGCCTGATGGTATGTGCCTTCTATTTTCTTAAGTACTTTTAATAGGGTACGTATTTTTGTGGATTAACCCCCACCGTGGTTTTTCCCTTAACCAGGTTTTCCACGTCAAAATTTTGGTGTTGTGTGTTCATGTTTTTTCTGCTCTTGTGTTGATTCATGCTTAAATGTGTACATCATTAATCTAGTTGTAAATTAAGAAAGAAGATTTAAAAGTTCTGAAAAGGTTAGGGACAACTGATTCACCCCCCCCCTCTCAGTTGTCCGGACTAATTCCAACAATACTTTCTAAAGACTTTAACCCTATGCTGATAAATGAAATAAGATGGTTATATTATCAAATGGATGATTTAAATTGTTGATATGCATGTAATATAGAGAGGATTTCATAAGTTTAATATGAGAGGTTGTTTTGTATATATACGTTGGGATGATTAACCTTGTGCAGCCAAATAAAGAATCCAAGGAGTAGTAATTGCAACAAAATGTAGAACAAAGAAATTAATGAGAATGCAGCCCAAGTGCCAGACATGATGATTGGTGGAGATAAATGTGGTCATCATGGGAGAATAAACATAGGGGAGGAAGAAGACTTATTCTAGAAGCCTGACCGAAGTTTATGAATTTTATTTATGAGCTGTTATGGTTAGAGTTTATGTTTGGATAGGACTTTGTTTCCTTTGTTCCAGTTAATAAGTTGATCTCAAAACAATATCCTAATGTCCAAGGATGAATTGATGATCACAGTCAGTTAGAAGGTTGCATAAGATTCTCCCATCTTTATATAAGTTAGTGGATGAGTTCGTTGATTAGTTAGTTGTTATGTTTTACTTTCCATATAGCCGTTACTTGGTTACAGTTATCAGTTATTCCAGACATGTTCTAATTTTGAATAAAATCTGAAGAATATTTTGTCTTTGATATGAATTGAATTCAACTGTATGTTATGGGATGTGTGAAGATCTAAAGTAGATTTAATCTCCAGAAAAAAGTGAGATAGTTCCCTGAGCTGGCCACTCAAGGTACTAACTCTCACTTTGTGTATTCTCTTATTTATGGGTGTGTGCAGGATCATCGTGGGCCAAACAGTGGCAATAGAAAAAAAATCACGTTTTTACTTAGCCAAATTTGCAACTTGGCAAAGTTTGACTTTCATATGTTTTGAAACGGATATCCATTTTTAGAAATACAAAATGGATATCTATTTTTCTTCCCCCAATTCAAGGCTTTGGTAATGACTTGGAGAGGATATATAACTATTTGAGCAGTAATATGAGATTTCATTATAACAATCTTCTTCTTCATACACTTCATATTAGATAGGCCTACAACTATGATATAAATTATATGAAAGGGAAGACCTAGGAAAACCATTAGGCCAAGGATCCATGTTTAAAAAGATTCAAAACACATTGAAACTAAGAAAGTACACTTCATACAAATGTGCATTCTTGTATGAAAGCAACTTTATCTCACCAAGAGAAGAAAGAACACATATTCCGTAAACCTCATGCTTCACCTAAATTGCTTACCCAATCCTTCATATGATTTGATTCATGATACATGGTTTGTGAAGGATACACATGATATACCCTTACCCTCTAGTGATAAAATTATGAATGATACTTTATGTGGTGAAGCTACACCTTCGTTAATCCTTCATGACATTGTTATTCCTTGTGATGATGATGATCCTTCATGTGATCTGTTAGGACATAATGCAAAGTTAACAGGGCATGAACTCTCTTGGAAGGCTAAGCATGGACTATAAGAACATTGAACTAGTTGGATCTGTTAAGCTCGCCATTTATGAAAGAACTTTAAAGGTTAACCTTAATTAGGTAAGGCTATTTTTCAATGTGGTTGTTTGTGCAACAATGTGTAAATTAATGTTACCTAAGGATAAATCTAACTATACTAACATTTTAATAACCATGAGAGCTAGGACTAACAATTAGACTAAAAACTTGACAAACAATACAATTTGGACACATGTAGGACTTGGAAAATGGAAAAGAATAATTAAATTTCGAAAACAATGAAAAAGTGGTATTAGTTGCACCTATGTAGAGAAGTGGTTTAGAGGTTTAGGGGTTAGGGGAATTATTTAGGGTTTAGAGGTTTAGGGTTGCTCAGGTTTAGGGATTTGGGGTTTACGGTTTAAAGAGAGATAGAGAGAGGGGACTGATAGAGATTAGGAGAGATAGAGGAGACAGAGGGGAGAGATAGGGAGATAGAGAGTGAGAGACATGTCTAGAGACATAGAGAGAGAGAGAGAGATTGAGAGGCAGAAGGATGATAGAGATAGGGAGATAGAGTTTTAGGGTTGCTTGGGTTTAGGGGAACTATTTAGGGTTTAGGGTTTTGGGTTTTGGGGTTAGGGGTTAAGTTTTAGAGGTTTGGGGTTTAGGGTTTAGAGAGAGATAAAGGACCAATAGGGAGATATAGAGGAGTCCGAGGGGAGAGATAGGGAGATAAAGAGTGAGGGACATGGCTAGAGACATAGGGAGAGAGATTGAGAGGTAGAGGGATAAAGGTGATAGGGAGATAGGGGAGAGAGGGAGATAGTGGTTTAGGGTTACTTGGGTTTAGGGTTTAGGGGTTTGGAGTTTAGGGTTTAGGGGTTTAGGGTTTCTCAGGTTTAGGGGTTAGGGGTTAGGATTTAGGGGCATTATTTAGGGTTTAGGATTTATTGTTTAGGGGTTAGGGGTTAGGTTTAGAGGTTTAGAGTTTTGGATTTAGGGTTTATAGAGAGAGGAATGATAGGGAGATATAGAGGAGACTGAGGAGAGAGATAGGGAGATAGAGAGTGAGGCACATGGCCAAGGACATAAGGAGAGAAATCAAGAGAGGTAGATGGATGATAGAGATAGGGAGATAGGGGAGAGATAGGGAGATAGAGGTTTGGAGTTGATTGGATTTAGAGTTTAGGGGTTTAGGGTTGCTCAATTTTTGAGATAGCTAGAGAGAGAGAGAGAGGAGACAGATAGGGAGAGACAGAGGAGACAGAGGGGAGAGATAGGGAGATAGAGAGTTAGCAAGATATCTAGAGAAAGAGGGAGAAGGATTGAGAGGTAGAGGGACAATAGAGATAGGGAGATAAGGGAGAGATAGGAGATAGGGGTTTAGGGTTTAGGGGTTAGGGGTTAAGGTTTAGAGGTTTAGGGTTTAGTATTTAGAGAGAGAGGACCAATAGGGAGATATAGAGTGAGGGACATGGCCAAAGACATAGGAAGAGAGATTGAGAGGTAGAGGAATGATAGTGATAGGGAGATAGTGAGATAGGGAGATAGAGAGATAAAGGTTTAGGGTTGCTTGGGTTTAGTGTTTAGGGTTTAGGGGTTTGGGGTTTAGGATTTAGGTGTTTATGGTTTCTCAGGGTTAGGGTTTAGGGGTTAGGAAATAGGGGTTAGGGGTTAGGGTTTAGGGGTTGGTGGTTAGGTTTAATCATGCATTAATACAGGTCGTGGAGTGAGAAAGGGGTGGTATGGGTATGGTTGAATGGAGTAATGAGATGATTTAATTGGTGATTACCTAGGTGAAGTGATGGGTAAGGTGTCTTATGTGGGATTGCTAGAAAGTGTGATTGGTAATGGTGGAGATAGCTAAATGTCATCTTCTAAGGGTTTAAAGGTGAGGAAAGTGTAAGATGGGGATATGGGATAATCCATGGTTTAATTATTATTCAAGGGAGTCTCCTTATATAATGATTATCAACGATGGTGACAATAGGGGGAATGGATTCTATGAATGTAGGTGTGGTAATGTGAGCTATGACATTGGGATTACAGTATTAGATGAATAATGGAAAGTACCTGGGCACCTGTCTAGTGATGGAAGCAGCCACATGATCAAATGATGTTTGGGGAAGGGCTTTTATTAGGAAAGTAAGGATTTGGGTGATGGTCTAGGGTTTAGTGGAGAAGAATTTATGGAAAATTTGGAGGTCATTAAAACTAACATTCAAATAGAAGAAGTACAAGAGATGGCTAAGGATAAATGGTAGGCTCAAAATAGGATAACTAGGACTATGATGATGAAGATGGAAAGAAAACTCAACAACAATAGTATGATATAGGGATAGGATTGGAAAAAAAAGAGTACTACAACTAGGGGTTAAGGTCTAGGGGCATTATTTAGGGTGTAGGGGTTATGGTTTAGGGGTTAAGGTTTAGAGGTTTAGGGTTTAGTGTATAGATAGAGAGGATCGATATAGAGATATAGAGAGTGAGGGTCATGGCTAGAGACATGGGGAGAGAGATTGATAGGTAGATGAATGATAGAGATATAGGTAGATAGAGGTTTAGGGTTGCTTGGGTTTAATGTTTAGGGTTTGGGGTTTGGGGTTTAGGATTTAGGGGTTTAGGCTTTCTTAGGTTTAGTGTTTATGGCATAGGGGAATTATTTAGGGTTTATGGTTTAGGGGTTAGGGGTTAAGGTTTAGGGTTTAGGGGCATTATTTAGGGTTTACTGTTGCATGTCAAAAGTAGTCTCTCTCTCTCTAAATCCCTGAACCCTAAATAATGCGCCTAATCCCTAACCCCTAACTCGTAACCCCTAAACCCTAAACCTAAGCAACCCTAAACCGCTATCTCCCTATCTCTCCCTTATCTCCCTCTCTCTATCATCCCTCTACCTCTCAATCTCTATCCCTATCTCTCTAGACATCTCACTCACTCTCTATCTCCCTATCTCTCCCTTTGTCTCCTCTATCTCTCCCAATCTATCTCCTCTCTCTCTACCTATATCTATCTCTTGCCTCTCTCTCCCCTATCATTCCTATATCTCCCTATCTCTCTGGACATCTCTCTCACTCTCTATCTCCCTATCTCTCCCCTTCCTCTCCTCTATCTCTTCCTATCTGTCTCCTCTCTATCTCTCCCAATCTCTATATCTCTTGCCTCTCTCCCCCTATCATTCCTATATGTCCTATCTCTCCCCTCTATCTTTCCCTCTCCCTTATTGATGAAGAAAATGGAAACAAGAAAACTAGGACTCCCTTTCTCAGGTTTAGGGTTTAGGGCTTAGGGGAATTATTTAGGGTTTATGGTTTAGGGGTTAGTGATGCAGGAGCATCCAGAAGAATTCAAGATAGCTAAAGCAATTGACAGTGAGAACAAAGTATTGAGACAGTGAATTGGGAGATGCCTTATTTTGAATATGAGAAGCTGTGGATTTGGATTTAACATCTAGACATAGTCAGTTACATTATATCTAGAATTTAGAGGTCCACACATCTGTACCAGAAAGATATCGCTATCTAAAGTTGGTTGTTTCTTGAAGAACAGAGCCGATAGAGTACAGTGAAGTTTAATTAGCTGTAGGACAAAGATTTAGAGCAGTGGCCGAGTTGCGGATCCTAATGACTTATTCTACAATGTTCTTTGGATCATGGCCGACCTTCCTAATAGGTCCGTACATCATTTTGTTCATTCGAGAAGGATTGTAAGATGATTAAGTCTGACCTATCCATGAACATGTTACATAAACTAGACATTGCAATTAGATCAAACTGATGATGAATTGAAAGCTTGCGGATGATATAAATAAGAGGTAAAGGATTGATTCTAGGCAAGGATCGATAGCATGAGGACATGAAGCAAGATCTAAAGGTGTTTTGATCTAGAGGAGTAGTAGAACAGAGTAGAAGGCAAAGCAAGAAGTAGAATGAGTTGCAGAACAGAGAATTAAGTTGTAGAAGAAAGGAATCATGAAAGAATGTTGTTATATCAATGTTTTGTAATCCCTGGGCTGCGGCCTAGCATTTGTAAAGACTTTGAGGCATGTGTAATTTGATTTGAAGTATAATATATGAAGAATGAGCTTTTAAGGCTAGGTTTTTCCTTGTTAGGGTTTTCCCAGGATACATCGTGTGTTATGTGTTCATGAATCTGTTTTATATTTCTGTTGTTTAACTTTAAGCTTTCGTTGCATATCCGTATGACCATGGAGTTAATTGTTTGAGGCTGCAAAGTTGGATAGTCCCTAACCAGACCCTCCTACCTTGACTGCATTAAGTGGTATCAGAGCTAGTTTCAAATCTACTGGGCTAGTTTGGAATATGTTAGAAGGTGGTGAATCTGATAAAGTGTTGTACGAAACCCTAGACTAAAGAATAAGCATTGCAGAAAGATCTGAGTGAGCTTTTGTTTTCAATTGTCTTTGTTTGATTTGTTGCAATGGGGAAAATTGGAAAAATGATGAAGAAAGAAAATGAAACCCTAATGTGCAAAAGGTATATTGTAGATAAAGAATTGTATGAAATCAAGAAATGTAATGTAGAATTGTTGGAGAAGATGAAAGATCTTGGAAGAGACAAGTTTGATGCCCTTGAAGAAGAATTGGAAGATATAAAAAGCAAAAATGAGGACCTAGAAGCAGAGCTGAAATTGTTTGAAGATGGTGAAAACAAATTTACAAAATTAGGGAAAGGATTTAAGTTGTTTGGTAAGCTTGAGCAGAGGAACAAAGATCTAGAAGAAAGTTTGGAAGAATTGAAGGAGAATAGTTTGCAGAAGAATGAAATAACAGAATTGAAAGAGCAGAAAGATCAATTGGAGCAGTCACTAGTAGAATGTAGAAAAGAGAGTGAAAATCTGAGATCTAAGCCTGAATGTTATGATGTTTCTTGTGATACTAATGATTTGTGTGATGATGCAGAAGTTTCTTTAGACAGTGGAAGTGAAGATGACAATGTAAATGGACCTGCTGTAGTTGGTGATGGTATTGGTTTCAAAATCATGCAAAGAATGGGATATGAAGGACAAGGATTGGGAAAGCAGCAGTAAGGAATTATAAAACCTATTAAACGAGTGATCAGATCAAGAAGTGAAGGGATTGGATATGATAGAGCTAAGGAGATTATGGCAAACTTTAAATCAAATCAAAGTAGAAAAGGTATGTATTGTTTACATTGTAATAGGCATGGACATGAAAAGGAATTGTGTTAGGACCTACACCCTTGTAAGTTATGCGGATTGAGGAACCATTCTGAAACGTTGTGTTGGAATAAGTCAAAGAGAAGAGAGCCTAGGACAAGTGGTATACAGAAGAACTATGGGTGGATTGATGGATAGGAATGGAGACATGTTACTGGTATGTTTAGAGGAAGATATAGGCTGAAGTGCTCATATGTTGGATCAGGATGCAAAGGAAGAAGACCTTATGTGGAGCCGAACAAGGAAAGAAATTCAAACTACAGAGGGAGAAGTGACAGGAGTCAGAATTCTTATCATAGTGTAGGATACCAGAAGAATGAAAGAGGATTTGCTAGAAGAAGAACCTATTGTCAAGTTTGGAGGAGAAAAGAATCAAGCAAGGAAAGTCATCAAGAACCTGTTATCAAAGAAGCTAATAAAGGAGAAGCAATAAGTAATTCAGAGATAGTTTGTGCAGAAGATGAAAAGCCTATTGATACAGAGATGAGTTGTGCAGAAGAAGAAGAGCTGATTGAATCACTAAGTTTGATAGAGGAACCAGAAGAAAATGATGCAGAGATAGTTTATGCAAAAGAGGAAGAAGAACCTTTCGAATTATTGAGTATAATAGAGAAACCGGAAGAAGGAGAAGCATTGATTTTAAGGAGATTTGTGTTATATAATTGAGAAAGTAGTACAAGAGAAAGTTTGTGTAGAATCATCTGAGAAAGTAATGCAAAGTTTTTGTGAACAAGTGTAAAGCATAGCAAAGAAAAGAGTTCAGACTGGATGAGAAGGATTGTGTATCGGATTGAAGTGATTGTGGTAAAGAAAACAAAGTAAGTACAGAAGTAGTGTATACAGAGCAGAAATTGTAATATCTTGATGAGTGCAGAGGAAATTGTGTTAAGAACCATATCAGAGTAGACATGTTGTAGAGAAACTAAGAAAGTGTATGGACTTGATTGTTCATGAGGATGCATTTGATTGAAGCAGACTTTGATCTAGAGGCAACTTGAGGAGAAGACTTGCTCAGACCGTTGATCATTAAGGTAGTGGAAGGCTTGTAGGTAGACGTCAAACCTAAAAGATCCAGAGGCAGTTTTGCACGGTGGACTTGAATAGACTGCTGACCTTGAGGCAGTTGCAAGTGCCTGAAAATAGATCACCAAACCTTGAATCTAACTTAATACAGACCTAAGTGATGGGACTCACTTTCCAAATAACCCCGAGAGTCTGATGCAGAAGCATCCGAAGAATTCAAGATAGCTAAAGTAGTTGACAGTGAGAATGAAGTATTGAGACAGTGAATTGGGAGATGCCTTATTTTGAATATGAGAAGCTGTAGATTTGGATTTAACATCTAGACATAGTCAGTTACATCATATCCAAAATTTAGAGGTCCACACATCTATACTGGAAAGATATTGCTATCTAAAGATTGACTATTTCTTGAAGAACAGAGCCGACAGGGTACAGTGAAGTTTAATCAGCTAAAGGAGAAAGATTTAGAGTAGTGGCTGACTTGCGGATCCTAATGACTTATTCTACAATGTTCTTTGGGTCATGGCTGACCTTCCTAATAGATGCGTACATCATTTTGTTCATTCAAGAAGGATTGTAAGCTGATTAAGTCTGACCTATCCATGAACACGTTACATAAAGTAGTCGTTGCAATTAGGCCAACCTGATGATGAATTGAAAGCTTGTAGATGATATAAATAAGAGGTAAAGGATTGATTCTAGGCAAGGATCGATAGCACAAGGACATGAAGTGAGATCTGAAGGTGTTTTGATCCGGAGGAGTAGTAGAACAGAGTAGAAGGTAGAGCAGGAAGCAGAATGAGTTGCAGAGCAGAGAATTAAGTTGTAGAAGAAAGGAATCATGAAAGAATGTTGTTATATAAATGTTTTTTAATCCCTGGGCTGCGGCCTAGCATCTGTAAAGACCTTGAGGCATGTGTAATTTGATTTGAAGTATAATATATGAAGAATGATCTTTTAAGGCTGGGTTTTTCCCTATTAGGGTTTTCCCAGGATACATCTTGTGTTATGTGTTCATGAATCTATTTTATCTTTTTGTTGTTTAACTTTAACCTTTCATTGCATATTTGTATGACCATGGAGTTAATTGTTTGAGGCTACAACGTTGGACGGTCCCTAACTGGACCCTCCTACCTTGACTACATTAGTTAGGGGTTAGGGTTTAGGGTTTAGGGGCATTATTTAGGGTTTATAGGTTTAGGGTTACTTGGGTTTAGGGTTCAGGGGCATTATTTAGGGTTTACGGTTGCATGTCAAAAGGTGCATGATAGACCAAGCACGTGAAATGTTTGATAGAGCAACTCAAATAGATGTCATCTCATGGAATGCAATGATGGCAAGATTACTATCAAGATTAGTATGAAGATTATAGGATTGTTATAGGAGGTATAATTTGGACTCAATTGGACTCCCAATCATAGGCCAAATTTGAAAAGAAATGACCCTATATCTTAACCTAGGTCATCTAGGAAACCTTAGGATCTCTCTAGTGCTCCAACTTTGGGAACACATTTATACCTATCCAAACTCTAAATTTATTCCTAAATACCATTATTCACCATCAAGTGCTTCTACCTTATAGGATTGTTTTAGGACTTTTATAGGATTGTTCTAGGATTGTTTTAGGATTGTTATAGGACTGTTGTAGTTAAAACTATCCTAGTAGACATGTATGCAAAGTGTGGAATGATAGACCAGGCACGTGAAATGTTTAACATAACAACTCAAATAGATGTCATCTCATGGAATGCAATGATGACAAGATTACTATCAAGATTAGTATGAAGATTACAGGACTGTTATAGGAGGTATAATTTGGACTCAATTGGACTCCCAATCATAGACCAAATTTGAAAAGAAATGACCCTATATCTTAACCTAGGTCATCTAGGAAACTATAGGATCTCTCTAGTGCTCCAACTTTGGGAACAAATTTATGCCTATCCAAACTCTAAATTTGTTCCTAAATACCATTATTCACCATCAAGTGCTCCTACCTTATAGGACTATTTTAGGACTTTTATAGGACTGTTCTAGGACTATTTTGGGACTGTTGTAGTTAAAAATATCCTAGTAGACATGTATGCAAAGTGTGGAATGATAGACCAGGCACGTGAAATGTTTGATAGAACAACTCAAATAGATGTTATCTCATGGAATGCAATGATGACAAGATTACTATCAAGATTAGTATGAAGATCATAGGATTGTTATAGGAGGTATAATTTGGACTCAATTGGACTCCCAATCATAGGCCAAATTTGAAAACAAATGACCCTATATCTTAATCTACTTCATCTAGGAAACCTTAGGATCTCTCTAGTGCTCCAACTTTGGGAACAAATTTATGCCTATCCAAACTTGAAATTTGTTCCTAAATGCCATTATTCACCATCAAGTGCTCCTACCTTATAGGACTATTTTAGGACTTTTATAGGACTATTATAGGACTGTTGTAGTTAAACCTATCCTAGTAGACAAGTATGCAAAGTGTGGAATGATAGACCAGGCATGTGAAATGTTTGATATAACAACTCAAATAGATGTCATCTCATGGAATGCAATGATGGCAAGATTACTATCAAGATTAGTATGAAGATTATAGGACTGTTATAGGACTTTTATAAGAATGCAAAGTAAGGAAGCATAGGCAAGGCACATGAACTGTTTGGTGGAATACCTCAAAGAAATGAGAATTTTGTCAGATGTTGTAGTTGCAATTGCCATGTGACACATGTATGTAATATGTGAAAGCATAGACAAGGCACATGAGTTGTTCAACAAAAGACATCAAATACATGTCATCTCATGGAATGCCTTATGTAGAAAAAGGTAGAAAGCAAAATATTAAGAAATACAAATGAGAACTAAAAATCGTACCTCGAGTATAGTCAAAATAACCTACGATGCCATACAAAATAATTTACGCCATGCAAAATAATCTACGATGCCATGTAAAATAACCTTATTCGCAGTCCTGTATAGTCATAAGCATGCATTATAGTTAAAGAAACAAGATTTTTAATAAAACAATTCTAAAAAATAGAAAAAACAAGAACACGTTAAGATAAAAAAAAATGTCATACATGTCCATATGGAAGTTTAAATGCTAGTCAAGCGTACCTGAGGGGTCATCTCTTTCCTTCAGAGTATCCAATATTACTTCATGATCAGCATTACTAATTGTCCATAGTTCTTTTGATTTTGGTTTTCCACAATGCTTTAGTAACTTGACATTTGTTGCTACAACTAGGTGAGAATACATCAATATGGTTTTATGCTTCTCAAAGTCTTCAAAGGCAAGGGTGCCATTCTTTTTAATCATATATGTATGTAACCAAGTCCCAAGAATAACAACTGATCCTGTAGGATATGTGAACCCATCATCCTCTGTCATAGGTTGTGTTAGCTTTTATTTTCCCTATACACATCATGCCAACCAATAGTCTGACCTCTCTTCATTTCCATGCGGTGCAACAACTGCATAAACATGACCTGGCTGTATAAGGTCTGAAAGATGTTCATAGTCAAATGAGCTCTCCATGTTATTGACAGAATATGATTGACCTTCATATAAAGGGATTAAATATCATGGAATCCATGCATCTACCCACTCACTTGACTCACAATTGTCCCAATCACATTTAATACAACTCTGACAAAAATAAGCTAATTCTCATGTCTAAATAGTCCATGTACTTGCATCTGAGCTTCGAAATGAATGCATCTTTGATGATTCACTGATTCTCTGAGATTCCAATTTCTCTGTTGCTATCCCATCATCAACCAACCAAAAGAACCTACGCACTTCATAATCAAGAGCCACTCCTTGTGACAATGCATAGTTACACCACTTAACAATGGAATCTGCATCACTAAATGTAGAACCACCTGTAATCTTTAGGTGTTCTTTAAAAAGAGCTCTCTTCACGCATGCACCCACTCCATCATGTTCACCTTTTCCATTCCTAGCTTCAAAAAAATTCCAAATATGAGGTATACCCTTCTCTACATGCATTTTGCTCAACCAATACTAATTACGAGCATTCTTGAATTGACTAGTGCAATTATCTGACCAAATGAGATGTTGATCCATTCTAATAATTTTTTCTTGCAAGCACCCATAAAATTGTTAAAAACAATATTGCACAAACTCTGCTGAATGAGATCGATCATCACTCATGTAAAAATGGTATTCTTTGATAGTCTTCCTATTCTCTTCTGTACTCTCGGGGGCATGTCTATATGTGATGTGAACAAAAATAGCAATCTGAATAGAATTGTATTACTGGGATTGAACTTTATTTTGGGGTTGCAATGTATAGTTTTCTGCAAAATCAACTACAGAAATAATAGTTCCAATCAGGAAAGAGTCTTTACACATCATGAACTATTAATCTAACCATCGAGACCTGTGGCTGTGTCTGACATACTTGTAGAAAAGATTTTTCTTAAAATTATCAATAAAATCAGCAATACTTACCTCTCTTACAATCAACTCACATCTAGAACCTTCACCTCCACTTTTCAAATTGTATTTCACTGTCTCATATCTCTTTTTCTCAACCATTCTCTTTCCAAAATCATGCTCGTTGCCCTCATGAAAACATGATACAAACATTGATAACCCACCACATTGTAAACACTTTTCATTTAAACAATCATTCTTGTAGAACATGCAACCATCATCTCTAATACATAGAAATAAATCCAATAAGTCCCTAGATGACTTTGGTAGTTGAATTGCACCACACTCCTATAACATTTCGTTAGTGTGCAAAGTAGAACAAAAATTGCATAATAATTCATGGTACATAGAAAACTCTACATGGTATTTGCAACAACATGTATTACAAACTTTAAGAGGAACACAATAAAATGGCTTAAGAGATTCAAATACTCTTTGTGATATTATCATACCTGGGTGTGTTTCACAATATTGTTTGTACAATGTTGTTTGGCTACATTCCAAGTAATGTTTAGGATGTGGTGTGCGGTCTTTATCACCAATTCTTAACTTTAAAACTTCTTTTGCATTCGGTGATACCCTAGAGTTAGTGTACCAAAATCATTCAATTTCTTCCTTTGTGCTATCGATTAGCTTCTTGCCAACTCGTGGAAGCCTACCACTGAAAGCGCAAGTATCATTGGCAAGAGGACTATCTAGCCTTGATCTTAATGCTAGTGCTTTTGACAATGTTTTACATTTCAATCTTAAGTCAACACAAGTTTGCCTCATTAATCAAGCATTTCTTAATTGTTTGTTTACTATTGAGGTTGTTATTACTCTACGAGCAGCTCTTTTATCTTTCTCCTTGCTAGTCTTTCCAATAGAATTGAGTGCATTGAAAAGGCTTCTAACAATAACTTTATTCTGATCGGACACTTTGTTTAACCGAATCTTTAATTTCTTTAGTAAAGGTCTCATTTTGTACATCTTTAGTAATTGCACAAAAAGTTGGCATTGTTCGATTAATGTTTTTCTCTCAAAGTATTCATTGAAGAGTTTTGAAGCCCACAACCGAACCATTCGTGACGACCTCTTGCCTTCAAGTTTTTCCATTATGTTCTCATCAATTTCAAGTAACCATTTTGGGGTTCTTGGGTGTTTTCCAATTTCATCATGGTTATTCTCTTCTTGACGAATGTCCTCTCTTCTTATGAAATTTGGAGATACATTGATTGTCCTTGTTTCATCCATGTTATCAACCTCATCAATTTTATCAACAAATGGATTATGAAGTGCAATTTCAACATCATGATGTTCATATCCACTTTCTTCAAGTGCACATCTTCATTTTTCTTCTTCTTCTTTGTCCATGGTATTACTCTTATGAATATGTGTTTCATAACATTTTTCAATGTTTTCATTTGCAATATCATGGTCAATTTCATTCTTATCTAACATTTCATTATAATCAAAATTAGCATCTTTAATTTGCATGTCATTGGATGGTAAAGAAGAAGATTCACCTTGATGAGCATCTGCCAAACCCACTCTTCCAATCCTCTTCCTTGCCCTATCTTTTTCCCTAATTGCTTCAATTTCCTCCAATGTAACTTTCTTCCTCTTTTTTGCTTTACAACGACTGTTGCTCCCCATTAGGGGAACAAAAATATCACCCTTATGATTGTAACAAGCAAATTGTGTCTCCAAAAGTGTATAAAAATATTCCTTTCACTGTCACAGGCAGAAATCACGAGTTTTTCGATAGCAGTGGGTCTCTAGGCGTAGATGTCGGGCCCAACAATATTCCTTTTGTCATTTTTTTGCATTTACATAATGGATATCTATTTTAGAAATGGATATCCATTTTAGAAATGGATATCTATTTCTTAAAGCCCAATTCTTTGGTAATGGACACTCAGTAACGTCCATATCACTTCTACAAAATGGATATCCATTTTCAAAATGGGTATCTGTTTTGTTTTCCTCACAAAGCATGAAATAATCTACAAAGTATACAACTAGATATACATAAATGAGAATAGGAGATGGTAAGAACACATAAGAAGGAAAAATTAAATGTTAAAATACATATATAAATAACTAAAGAATAAGAATGCTAAATGTGTAAGAACCATAAGTATGTTTAAGTATTAGAAACATCATGATAAGCATGGAATATGGATACATAAGAGATAGAGATCACAAGCATAGATCATAGGAACATAGGGACATCATGGATATATAGCATAGGTATATACAAGTAAACAAGTAACATGGAAAAATATAGGTTCTAAACATAGAACATAGAGATGTTTAGGAACCAAACAAGGCATAGAGGAAAGCATGGGAGGTAAGGATTGAATATATGAAAGAATACAAGCTAAACAAGTAACATAGGATAGAATATATGGTAATCATGGAAGATAGGAATAACAAGTCATATGGGTTTGACATCTATCGTCACCTTGATCACTTGATCCATGCACCACACGCACGTACATACAAATTTGTATAAAAGTATAGACAAGGAAGAATAAGTTAAACATTACACATGTGTACATGCCTTCTCCAATTCAATAAAGTAATTTGTTCAAAGTCTTTAATGCCTTTGAATATGTACATTTGGATTCTAGAGTAGGGATTCATTTTATTATTCTATAAACTTGTGAATTACCATCTAATTTGAATGTTTACACACTAATCCACCTAGGTATCAACTTAATAAAGCTCTGGATATAAGCCATTATTTGATTTTAGTAATCTTCCTTTGGACACGTTTGTGAAGACTCCTAAAGAGCCTGGACATACAATTGTAAAGATGATATAACCTCCATATAAGCATAAAGATGATATATAATTTTAGTTTATTGAAGGCCATGTAAATCACTCATTGATGAGGACTCTGCTACACCTAAGGTTGAGTCCTTTGTTTGGAACTTATAAGCATTCAAAGAGGCAAGTGACTTGTAATGCTTAAGTAAACACGAGTCTCAACATGATGTAGTTCAACTTGATGACATGTCTAAATGTGACACATTTTAGTTTGTATTGCATGAGGACTTCCTTAATCATGCATATCAAATTTCTAATTAGGTATATTTTTCTGAAGTGTATGAGTTTGAGGCTTTCAATTTTTGTATTGATTTACTTGAAGATGCTAGTAGCCATGTGAACATGATTAATATGGGATCCAAGAATTGTCCTTTTCCCATGCATTTGGAGTGGATTGTTGGCCCTTATGATTGTTTAAATCATGTTGGCCTAGCTTTTGAATAGTTGCTTCGTGACATGGATGGGAATAGATAATGTATAGACTTTATCACACTTTAGGGTTTTCCCATTATGCTAAAATGTTATGACTATCCACTTATTCTATTTTAGGCTATCATGAAATGAGGAGCTTCTAAAGGCAAAAATGTTGTCCCAAAAGAAGGCTCAATGTTATTCATAAAGACATTAGATTGTTAAAATGTAAATTCAAAGGTAGATATTCCTTGGGTTGTTTTAGTATAGAGAAGCAAAATTGTAATATGACTATCCTAGGCATTAGAATGGTTAATCATAGGATATTCATGGCATTTTGATATTAATGGATGGATTGATGGATGTTTAAGGAGTAAGTTTAAATGTAATGTATGAGAATTCTTTTTTTTGAAGGATCTAATAGGTCTTATGTCTTATTTGCAGGCCATTCAAGAAAGAAATGAAAAGATACCAAGGACTATCATAACACCTATTACAATTAGGTGCATCAAAGGATTGTCATCCAAGACCTTACCAATATGGGAAGCTATCAAAACCATGTCATGTTTAGAATTAAATGCTTTACCACCTCTTTGTCCCTATAGGCCTATTAGAACAATAGGTTACATTTTATTCATTTACCGGGGTTGAGAATAAACACTAAGCATTTGTAGTTATGGCAAGTGTAAATGGAAATAGATTACAACTTTAGACAATCTATCCTCTCCTAGATTGCACTGACTGAGTGGAAATTGAAAATTCCCTATCAATGTCCTTTACATACTGAAGGTATGGGTGAGAAAGGTAAACTTTGTATGTTGTAGACAAGGCCTCAAATGTAAAATATATTATTACAATAATCATAATAAGGACTGTTAGGCATGAATGCTATCACTATTATGGATTGTCAAACCAACCATAGGCTACCATAATAGTACATTGCTAACTATCATACCTTTAGGCATGGTGTCATGAACCTTATGAGTAGAATGCATTGGTATTTGTGAGAAATGTATTGTTTATGTTAAGAATAAGTATTTATATTGTTTGAACATCATCAAAAGGTGGAATACAAATACTACTTTGTCAAAGGAAAACTTTAGTGGCAAAAATCTAACTGTGAACTATTGTGCCATCCAAGCACAATCATGACCAACATCAAGGGATAATCAAGGCATGGTTGTCTTAAGAAACACATTGAAATTGTCTATGGATATTTGAAGTAATTTGCAATATTCATGATCAAGAATAATATCTGACTGTCTCAATAGTGGTAAAGTTGGCTTCAAGACAATCAAAAATGAGTTTAGGGATTCATTATCACCAAGTAATAGAGAAGAGTAACCGTAAGTTTCAACCTTCAATTTCATTATATAAGAGGATGAAGAAGGGGCCATAATATTTTCATACCATAATACAACATACAAAAGGAAAATCATGAAGTCAAAACATGTGCAAAGGGTATTTATTTTAAAGAGGAGAGTTGTGAATGGAAGATGACTATCACTGTCAAAATAAGATATATTATCACTAAGGATAGTTAGGTGATTTGTGGATTGTCATGACTATAAGGCATGAGAATCTTGTGTATGAAGAGGAAGGAAATATAAATAAAAGAAGATTGAAGGATTGTTGCACCTGGATATAATGATCCTAAAGGATTGTCATCCTAAAAGGATAGTCAACAGTACAAAGATTCATATTTCAAGGCTATCCTTAATCTCATTCACATGGTCCTAATGTTGGTTTGATTTGTATGGAGTGAGATGACACTATCAGGATTAATTGAAAAGGTGAAAGGGTTTGGTACCAAATTTGGTCACAAGTGTAAAAATTTCAATAAGCTTGAGAATATTGTTCACTAAACCTAGAAATATCACTAAGCAACATCCATTTCATAAGATGTGGTCAACAAACATGTAAGAAAAATGGTTATCCGTTTCCCAGAAATGGATATCCGTTTTGCTTTTACCGAAGCAAAATGGATATCCGTTTTGCTTTTACCGAAGCAAAACGGATATCTGTTTTGCTTTGGTACTAAGAAAGATGGATATCCATTTTGGTTGTTGACTTTTCATGGATTCTAACATGTTTTCATGTTTCAGTCTCTTCTTCGAACTTCACCCTTCATGCTAACGACTTTTTTCATGCAAAATTGATAAAACGAAAAGGGTTTATAGAAAAAATTGTCATCTTTCTAAAAATATAAGATTTGTTTGGTTATCATTTTATTAAATAATTATTAATAATTTTCTAAATAGTGTGTCTCTAAAATCCTAATGGACACACTGATTGAAAAACATCCATAACTTTCAAACCGTTTCACCTTTTTGAGATCCGAAACCTACGTCACACTCTATGCTTTTTTGGCTATAGGTTAAAAAAAATGAATTTTAATTTTTTTTATCGAGTTAGGTTGGCTAGAAAATTACTTTTTAGTTTTTAAAAAAAGTGAGTAAAAAAATCATAACTAATTATTTTATTGGAAAAAAATTTCAAATAAATATGGGTCACATCCGAACATGAGTCCTCTACTTATTTTGAAAGTTTCAAAAAAATATATATTTTTTTACTCATAGTTAGGTTGGCTGGATAGACACCCACTTTTTATTTTTTTTCTGAAAAATTTAATAGTTGTTCATTGAAATATTCATTTTTCACTAAGTAAATTTAATTTTTTTTAAAAAATAGTAGCCTATGAACTAGATTCAATTCTCTACAAATTTCGTTCTTGCATCTTTTTCAAATTCTGTAGATAATCCATTCAAATTTTCACATGAACTTGATAAAGTTTGATTTTTTGTATTTTTATTGCCACTTAGAGGTACAGTTTGGCCCATCATGATCCTGCACATACCCTTATTCATGCATTTTTAGTTAAACTGTTTCATTCCATCTCATGTGCTATATTGTGAAGCAAGTGAGAAATCTTGATTGATAATTCTAGTAATTGTGATTCATGAACAGAGTGCATGTTTTTAATCCTCTAGAGGTTAGTGTTAGCCTTTTCATCATTTTGAATTGTTTAGATTAAAACTGTAATTTTCTGTTGAATACAGCTTCTGCTGAGGGTACCCGTAGCAACTAGAAGTTTAGACTATTTTTATTGTTTTACATTTTTGTTTACTGTTTTACATTCCTATGCATTCTAGTAAGTAGAACTGGACAGAATAAGGATTGTATAGGTTAACTTAGAATAGAAATGAGTCTTGAAGGCATAGATAATGCAGGCATCATCATAAGCTTACTCTCCTTGGTCAATAATTCAATGTAGGAATGCAATGATAGTGGACTATTTAGTTAGGTTTAACCCTAAATTTTATTTAAGCCTACAACACATTAGTTTTCCTCTACATTTTTGGTGCCATTGCTAGGGATGATGCTACCTTCATAGTCTCATTAGTTTATATGCTTTCATAGCTTAAATTGTGATTTCTGTATGAGAATTAACAATTCTCCTTTTTCAGGACAGTACTAGCCATTTTACTAACACTGTGCAGGCCCACTGAAATATAAAGATCAATCCATTGTATACAGAGGTAGAGAGATCACCGAGGAAGATTCCTCCCTTCAACGTCTCAAGATAATGAGGACACAGCTGAATTTATCAATTATATAGTAGAAAGTGCTAAAGAAGAGTTCCCTCTTCAATCTTCATCATAACCTTCCACATCTTCATCAGCCTGCTCCACAGCCACAGAAGGGACTTTTAGAACCATGGTAGATGCAGCAAAGGATCCTCCAAGACAAGCTACATTTGAATTCCTTATACCAGACCTAACATGGGCAGCTACTTTAAAAAATATATCACCTTTTGTGTTGCCTGTTTTCTATGGTTTGGTGACTGAAGATCCTGACACTTTCCTGTTCGAGTTTGATGTTCTATGTAGGAGTTATGATTATACCACTGATCCTTACAGACTCAAGTTGTTCCCTACTACCCTAAATGATGCAGCTTTAAGATGGTTTATGGGACTAGGGAAAGATGCCATTCCAGATTGGGATACCATGAAGATAAAATTCCTAGCAAAATACAAAGACTACTACAGAGGACATGATAGGAGGAAAGATGACATCTTTAGGATGTCACATAAGGAGGATGAGCCACTAGAGGACTATGTTGAGAGATTCTAATTTGCCTTGAAGAAAAACCCTCAAAATAGGTTGTGTGAAGAATCATTGAAGCTGGTCTTTTTAAGAGGAGTCAATAATGATTGCATGGATGCCCTAAATCTCATTAGAACAGGGGATATCTCCCAACTTCCCTTTGAGGATATTTGTACAGCTTGCAGGAACTACTCTAGGACTTTTTCCAGAAAACCCAGAGGAGAAAGAGTAGCCATTGCAAGCAAGGCAACTAATGGAGTTTCTTAAGTAGAAATTAGTAACTTGCTGACCAATATGAAAGAGGATATCATTAGCCATATGGCTACATAGTTGGATACTCTTCACATCAAGAAGAAACAAGAAGAGACAGATGTAATGCTCATTGAATACTGCCCCATCTATAGACAATGGAAAGCCAATTGCAAATGCAATAGGGTGGCCAGTATCTAGCAAGAAAGGATTGAGAGACCAGAGTTACAACAATTTGAAGGAGAGGATGGGAAATTATTCTTCATTGCTCAAAGAAGGCCATGGCAACAAAGACAAGGTATGCCTCCTGATCCACTTAATTTTAATCCTCCCTTTCCTGTTGCAAACTAGAATTAGTCTGCTTGGAATACTCAGCAATGGCCTGGCAATCCAAATACATGGCAAAACCCACAATGGCAAAATCCGCAATGGCCTACCCCACAAACTGGTTGGAGTCAACAACAACCTAATTCCTAGCCCCAACTAAGTTTCCAAGGCCCTAACTATAACCCCCAATGGCCTACTCAACAGTAACAATGGAAACCTCAATGGAATAAGGGTCAACAATGGCAACAAAATGCACCCTTTCAGCAACCCATGATTTTGTCTCAGCCACAGCAACCTGCCTTAATGCCACCATCAATTCCTCAAAATCCACCTCCTAGACCTACTCAAATCCCTTCCCAACCTGCACCTAACCCTAGCAGTAAGCCTGTTCAACAGGCTTATACTAATGAGGTAATGCAATATCCCACCTATGGGGTGGAAGTGAGTAATGTTCATCTTAGATTAGGGAAGTAACTTGCAGGTCCTTCATCCCCCCAAATTATAGAACTTGAAGATGAAGAACCCACAGGGGAAGCCTCTGATAAAATACCCTTGGTATCCAAACTAGCCTAAGATACCCAAAACACCTTGCATCAGAAGTCCCCTACTTTTCCTAAGCACTTGGCTATCCAAAAACAAGTTGTCCAACCAGATACTATCCTTCTCAACCAACTCAAGGATATCAACATTAAGATCCCTTTAATCCAAGCCATTAAAGATATTCCTATCTACACCAAGACTATTACGGATCTTTGCCTAAAGAAGCCAGGAAGGAAGAGAATAGACACCTAAACAGTGCATGTGTTAGGTAATCTTGTGGACATCATGTTGGGTAATATAATTGTTCCAAAATATACAGACCCAGGAAGTCTGGTGGTGGATGTCAAGATCAATGGAACTCTTATTAAGAACACTCTAATAGATTTAGGTGCTACTATTAATGTCATGACCAAGGAAACAATGTAGATACTCCAATTGAACAATCTTAGGCCTACTCAGACAGTTCTTCAATTAGCTGATAGGTCTATAGTCAAACCTAAAGGAGTCATAGAAGATTTGGTCATTACATTAGACTCTTGGGATTATCCAACTAATTTCATAGTTTTGCAGCCCAAAGTTATTCTTGTTGGCTATCCTCTTATACTAGGCAGACCATGGCTTACCACTGCTGATGCATTTATAGGTTGTATGTCTGCAAACATAATAATATCTAATGGCACAGTGACCAAGAAACTGGTGTTGTATCCCCCAGTCCAACCATACCATGAACTTGAGCAGACCATTTGGCCTTTCCTAGAAGAAGAAGACTCTTATTCCTTGCAAACACTAATGACTATTGAACGCAGCCCCTTGTTAGCGTTCCATATGAAGATGAACTAATTGCTCATGTCCTCCACAATGATTGTGGAAGGCATCCACAGTAGCAGGATTGCCTATCTTGCTTGCAAGACCCTTTGAGCACCATAATACCAAGCAGTTCATCAGAAGAGGTGTCTCAAATATTTCATGCTTTCTTACCTTAGTAATGCTTACCTGTGTTACCCAACCTTGATTTGTCTTCTATGCAAGAATTGTCCCAACAACTAGAAGTCAGACCAAGAAGGATGTTGAATATTAATAATGCCTTGACTGATGAACAACAGCAATCCTTGCATAGGATATTACATACACACTCAGTAGCATTTTCTTTGGATTATAATGATATGAAAGGCATTGATCCTGCCTTGTGCGTGCATAAGATATACATAGATGATGGATACAGACCCATCAGGTAGCAGCAAAGGCGCATGAATCTAGCCCTCAGGGAAATTGTTAAAGCTAAGCTACAGAAACTTTTGGATGCAGGCTTCATATACCCCATTTTAGACAGTGAATGGGTTTCACCATTGGTTATAGTCCCAAAGAAAGGAGGCAAGTGGAGGGTTTGTGTTGACTACAGAGAATTGAACACTACTACTAGGAAACATCACTTTCCATTGCCCTTCATTGACCAGGTTCTTGACTCTCTAGTAGGCAAGAAATATTTCTCTTTCCTTGATGGTTTTAGTGGCTTTAATCAGATTAAAATTTCTCCAGAAAATCAAGATAAAACAACGTTTACTTGCCCTTGGGAGACATATGCCTACTCTGTCTTACCCTTCAGCTTGTGTAATGCTCCAGCTACATTTCAAAGGGCAGTCCTCAGTATTTTCTCTAATTTTGCACATGACAGTATGGAGATTTATATGGATGACTTCACCACATATGGTGATACATATGATGAGGCACTACACAACTTGGAAAAGGTATTGAAAAGATGTACATAGCACAATCTCTCTTTGAGTAATGAAAAGTGTTTTCTTATGATGACACAAGGAATAGTTTTGGGGCACTTTATCTCAAGTGCTAGAATATGAGTGGATTGAAAGAAAATTGAAGTTATTTCCACCCTACCTATTCCACAGAAGTAGAAATATGTCAGGAGTTTCCTAGGACATGCAGATTACTACAAAATGTTCATTCAAGATTTTAGCAAAATTGTTGCACCTTTATTTACTCTGTTAACAAAGGACAGTGAATTTGAGTGGACACCAGATTGTTAGACTTCTTTTGAAAAGATGAAAACCTCCTTGACACAAGCCCCTGTACTTCGAGGACCAAATTGGACCTTACCTTTTCACATCCATACTGATGCATCAAATTTTGCCATTGGTGCAATTTTAGGCCAACAAGAAGGAACCAAGGAATATGTTATTTACTATGTAAGTAAGAATCTGCAAGGAGATGAATTGAATTATACAATGATAGAGAAAGAGATGTTAGCAGTTGTTTATACCATAAATAAATTCAGACACTATATTACTAGCTACCAAGTATTCATCCACACAGATCATGTTGCAATTAGACATTTGATGACTAAACCCATAGTGGGTGGCAGGCTTGTCAGATGGTTATTACTACTCCAGGAATTTGACATCACAATTGTTGACAAGCTAGGCAAGGCTAATGTAGTTGCTGATTTCTTATCCAAACTACCAACACAATCAGCAGGAGTGGTTGATGACTCTTTTCCTAATGAGCATCTCTTTGGTCTCATTGTTCACACACCTTGGTATGCAGACATAACTAACTATTTGGTTTCAGGACAAATTCTAAGATACTTTTCTCCAAGAGAGAAGAGGTAGCTAGTTCATAAATGTTTTCCATAATCTTGGATTTCTAGATTTCTATTTTAAACTGGCCAGATAACATAATGAGAAGATGTATCAGGGAAGATGAGGTGTTTGAGATTTTGAAGGCTTGTCATGATGAACCTTGTGGGGGGTATTTTGCAGCCAAAAGAACAGCATTCAAGATACTCACAACAGGGTATTACCGGCCAACACTTCATAAGGACGTTGTCAAATACACTAGGAGCTGTGATAGATGTCAAAGAATGGGAAGACCTTCCAAGAGTGATGAAATGCCCTTGCAACCATAAATATCATTAGCTCCTTTTGACAAATGGGGACTTGATTTTGTAGGTCCTATATCTCCAACATCAAACAACAAAGAATATATCTTGGTATGCACTGATTATTTGACAAAATGGGTTGAAATTAAGGCTTTAAAGTTTCCCAGAGATGGCAATGTGGCAAAGTTCCTATATGAAGATATATTTACTAGGTATGTAGTGCCAAGAGAAATAGTAACTGATCAAGGACCACAGTTTACATCTGATCTAATAGAAAAATTGGTTGAAGAGTATCAAATCAGGCATAAGAAGTCCACTCCATACCATCCTCAGGCTAATGGTCAGATGGAGGTCACTAATAGGGAAATTGAGAACATCCTAACCAAAACCGTCCAACTTCACAGAAGAGACTGGGTTTCACGACTCCCAGAAGTTGTTTGGGCATATAGAACAACTTGGAAGACCACTACAGGATTTACACCCTATGAGTTGGTCTATGGTAAGACAGCAGTCTTGCCTATTGAATTTGAGCATAAAACCCTAAGGACAGCAGTGGAACTTGGAATGGATTTGACAACAGCTCAGCAAGACAAAGTTTAGCATTTGAATGCCCTCGATGAAATCCATTTGGAGGCCATCCATCACATCGAAGTCATCTAGAAACAATGAGCCAAATGACATGATAAGTACATTAAGACAAAGGAGTTCACTGCAGGTGGCTGCACACTTCTTTATGATTCCAAATATAAAGACTTTAAGGGCAAACTTCACTCCCACTAGTTAGGCCCATATGAAATCCAACAAGTTTTTCCTAATGGTGCAATTCAACTACAAACTATTGATGAAGTTCAGTTTTCTCTATTGGTCAATTGGCATAGCCTCAAATTGTACAAAAATCCACTTCAAAGACATGACTTTCTGGTATCTCTAGCTGTTCAGTATGCTCCTCCTGACACTCCTGATGATGATCCTGATGATGATCTTATGACACCATAACAAACACCTTCAGATGCTGATCTGTTGGGAATTAAGGTGTCTCAACCTTCATAATTCCTTTTATTACATTGTATTTATTTACTTATTATCTATTGTATAATTAGAATGCAAATCCTATGTTGTCATATTGTGGTAGTTGGCACAGTTATGTGTCATCCTACATGGCATATCATGACCACATGTATTTTTGTCCTCACATGAGGAGATAGGCATCCCACTTAGTGGTAGGAATATTTTTCCATGTGTCGGCATCTTGGATGTTGTGTAAGGGAATTCTGACCATAACGGTCATGACAGATTCCTATGACGAAGTTATGACATGTAAGAGTCAGAAATAGAAGATATTATGATAGGTATGGACATGTGTCATGAAGTATCTTTGAAAAAGGCATCTTTGGGCACCCCAAGGTGGACTATGACATGTAAGAGAATATGCTATTTATAGCCTGTGTATGACAGATTCTCTTACAATTGTAAGTTATGACGGTTATGACAGATTCTATGACGGTGGTAAGAGTCGTAAGAGCATCTATCATAGCCCATTTTGGAAATAGGCGACCTCCTTGGCATGGGGTGACTTGACAAGTGTCAGAAACATCCTATAGAGTTGGACAAGTGTCCATAGGCATGGGTTTTGGGCCATGAGGCCATGTTGGACGCCCATCCCTATGTGAAGCCATATTTGTCTTGTATTTGTTAAATAAACAGGTGCTTTGGAGAGGAGATGTATTACAGATTTGACAGGTACTGTTATGCTGCCAGATTATCTCCAGATACGAGTGTAAAGACTCCTGCAAGAGCATTGGCTCTGTGACTGTATTGTAACCTTCATTGTTTACGTAATACATTTGAGTTGTGTTTTGGAGTGTGGGGTTTTTCGCCCGTAAGGGTTTTCCCCGTGTATATCTTGTGTCTCTCTTCTTCTGTCACACTTTCTTGTGTATGTGTTTGCTGCAATATCTCTGTTTGTGTGTTAACATAATCTGTAAAAATTGAATTTGCACTCTCCTCCCCTCAATAGATTAGTGCAAAAGTGATTTCCGCACACCTAGCTTCCTTTCAGTTGGTATTAGAGCTTGATCACCTTTGGTCCTAGTTGTTGGGTAGGGGTTTTTTGAGTTAATCTTAGGTTGAGTGGGAGTCTGTGTAGAGTATATTGTATCTTGTTGTAGGAAGGAGATGGTAGGCACATCTAGAAGAATAGAGGTGGAGAGATTCAATGGCACTAATCTTGAGTTGTGGAAACTTAAGATGGAGGACATGTTTGTTGATCGTGACCTATGGGAAACCGTATCCAGTGTAAAACCAGCTACAATGGAACAAGCTAATTGGGAACTCAAAGATCGAAAGGCTAAGGGTCTCATAAGACTCAGTTTAGCTAATTTTGTCCTGTTAAATGTCCATGAGGAGAAGAGCACAAAAGACCTTTGGAAGAGGTTGGGTGATGTTTATCAGGATAAATCCCTGGTGAACAAACGTTTTCTGAGAAAGAAGTTGTTTTCTCTGAAGATGGAGGATGGAGGATCTATTGCAAATCACCTGAATGCCTTTAACATGTTGATTGCTCAATTAACATCAGTTGGTGTGAAGATGGAGGAGGATCGTTGTATGACCTTGCTTTGTTCTTTGCTGGACTCGTGGGATCATCTTGTGATGGCTATTGGAAGCACCACATCCACTTTCACAATGGATGAAGTGGTATCTTCTCTATTGTCTGAAGAGATGCAGAGAAAGTCTTCTGAGGCAACCAAAGAGGCTCTTGCAGTTCGTGGAAACCCAAGGAGAAAGGGAAAAAGAAGGACAAGAAAGCTGAGAAGGGCAGATCCAAATTCCATGGGATATCCAAATTTCCTGGAAAGTCCAAGGCTCTTTGTTGGAACTGTGGTAAGACTGGGCATTTCTGAAAGGAATGCAAAGAGGAGAAGAAAAAGAAGAAGAAAGCTCCTAATTTAGATTCTGACAAGTCACAAGATGATGGTGATGCCTTCATCGCAGCCCTGACCAACCATGCATCTGATGATGTGTGGTTGATTGATTTTGGTGCATCATTTCACATGACCTCACATCAAGACTGGTTTACAAAATATGAAGAGTTTGATGGTGGAAGAGTGTACCTGGGTGACGATTCTCATCTAAAGATTATTAGTCATGGAAGAGTCTCAATCCAATTCCCTGATGGATGAGTGAAGGGGATCACTGGGGTTAAGCACATCCCAGGCCTAGCATGGAACCTTCTTTTTGTAAGCATGTTAAATGATGCAGGTGTGCAGGTTGTCTTTTCGAAGGATGGATGCAAGATGACTAGAGGATCTATGGTGCTTGCGAAGGGTACTTAGAGAGGTACTTTATTTCAGCCTGAGGCATGCACTTCATAGTGCAATAGTTCTTTTGACTCGAAGAAAAAATTTGTAGTCACTTCAACCCCACCATCTGAACAAGCAGTGAAGAAATCTATTGTAACTAGTTCTGATGGTAGTGCACATGCTGTGGAAGCTAAGCTTCCTGCTGAAAAGACTATGTTATGGCATTTGAGATATGGCCACATTGGTGAGAAGGGTCTGCGTACCCTAAAAAATAAAAACCTCATTGAGGGGTTAAATGATTGTAATCTCGAGTTTGACTTTTGTGAACATTGCATTTATGGAAAGCAAAACCGTGTTCAGTTTTACTCTAGTTCTCACAAGTCTTCTGGTGTATTGGATCTTATTCATTCTGATGTGTTTGGTCCTGTTAATGTTCCTTCGATTTCAAAATCTATATATTTTGTATCTTTCATAGATGATTACAGTAGAAGGACATGGGTTTATTTTATCAGAAGCAAGACTAGAGTCTTTAGTCAGTTTAAAGAGTTTAAAGCCTTTGCTAAAAATCAGACTAGTAAAAAGATTAAGTGTTTGAGAACTGACAACAGTGGTGAGTTTTGTTCGGCAGATTTTGATAAGTTATGTAAAGAGCAAGGGATTGAAAGGCATAAGACAACTCCATACACCCCATAGCAAAATGGAGTTGTAGAGAGGATGAACAGGACACTGATGGAGAAGGATAGGAGTTTGCTTAGTGGAGCAAGCCTCAAACAAAAGTTTCTGGTTGAAGCTATTGCCAGTGCTTTCTATCTAGAAAATAGATCTCCTACATCAGCTCTTGTTGGTAAGACACCTATGGAGGTGTGGTCTGGTAAGAAGCCTTCAGTTAGACATCTTTGTGTTTTTGGTTGTGACGCATATGCACATGTGCCTAGGGAGAAATGGTCTAAGTTAGAAAACAAGGTTGTTAAGTGTATCTTCATTAGCTATGGTGTCGGTGTGAAAGGATACAAGCTTTGGGATCCTATGGCTAAAATGGTGTTGTATAGCAGAAGTGTTATCTTCAGAGAGCTAACACCATCTTCCATTGTTCTATAGCCATAACAGACAGAAAAGAAAGAGGATGCAGTTTAGTTTCTTTCTACCCCTAAGAAGACTAAACATACAAACCTAGTGAGACCTGATGATGAGGAGAGCTCTAGCAACTCAGAAAGCTCAGAAGAAGAAGCAGAACCTCAAACTCAGCCATTAAGGAGGTCTACATGAATAAGAAAGCAACCTGATAGGTTTGGTTATTCATTAATTGATTCTAGTTGTGCTTTTTCTTTACTTACTAACACTATTGAGCCTAGAACTATGAAAGAGGCTATGGGCATAAAAGACGCAGGTTCCTGGAAGGAAGCCATGGAAGATGAGATGGCTTCTATGGAAAGAATAAAACATGGGACTTGGTGCCTTTGCCTGATGGACAGAAACCTGTTGGATGCAAGTGGGCGTTCAAGAAGAAATTTGGTGCAGATGGCAGTGTTGAAAAGTACAAGGCTAGATTGGTTGTGAAGGGGTACTCACGAGTCACAAGTGGAGGGAATTGATTATGGTGAAATTTTCTCTCCCGTTGCAAAGTTGACATCCATTCGATTCCTATTATCTCTTGCAGCTACTTATGACTTAGAGGTAGAACAGATGGATGTGAAGACAACTTTCCTTCATGGTGATTTGGAGGAAGAGATTTACATGTCACAACCAGAGCATTACATAGGGAAAGGTAAAGAAAATTTGGTTTGCAAGTTAAAGAAGTCTTTTTATGGTTTGAAGCAGTCTCCTAGGATGCGGTACTTGAAGTTTGATGCCTGTGTTGTCAATTGGATTTTTGAGATCAAAATCAGATCATTGTATGTACTACAAGTTAGATAATGATCGTATTCTCATTCTTGCATTATATGTTGATGATATGTTGCTGATTGGGAAGGGTAAGAATATGATTTCTGATTTTAAGTCTCAATTGTTAGCACAGTTTGAAATGAAAGATTTAGGGGCAGCCAAGTACATTCTGAGAATGGAAATCAGAAGAGATAGAGCAAACAAAAACCTTTGGTTAAGCCAGAGTAAGTACGTGAAGACCATGTTGGATAGGTTCAGCATGGCAGATTGTAGACCATTATGTGTTCCCGTTTCTTTGGGGACAAAGTTGTCTGTTAATGATTGTCCAAAATCTCCTACTGAGGTGGAGGACATTAGCAGAGTACCTTATTCTAGTGTTGTTGGTAGTTTGATGTATGCTATGGTCTGCACAAGACCAGACATTGCCCAAGCAGTGGGAGTCCTTAGTCAATTTATGGCTAATCCTAGACGGGTACATTGGGATGCAGTTAAGTGAGTGTTCAGATATTTGAGGGGTACTTCTGAGTATTCCATATGCTATCATGGTAATGTTACAGGACCTCCACATTCAGTTTGTATTCATGGATTTGTGGATTCTAATTGGGCAGGTGACATTGACAGCAGGAGATCCACCAATGCATATGTGTTCACAATGTTTGGTGGTGCAATTAGTTGGATGAGTAAGCAATAACCCGTGGTTGCTTTGTCCATGATAGAAGTAGAGTACATGGCAGAAACTCATGCTTGTAAGGAAGCCATTTGGCTTAAGAGATTGTGTTCAGATATTGGTGTTGATGCGGGATAGATTATGATTTGTTGTGACAGTCAAAGTGCGATTTTCTTTGCGAAGAATCCAACTTTCCATGTTAGAACAAAGCATATTGATGTACAGTTTCACTTCATCCAAAACATGGTAGAGGATGGGAAGATAAATTTGGAGAAGGTAGATACTTTGAAGAATGTTGCAAATGCATTGACGAAGCCAGTGGGCACAGAGAAGTTCAGATGGTGTTCTAGGTCTATCGGCCTCTCGGCCTATAGCAGTTAAATCCTGTTAATTCTATTGGTTCTTACAAGGTGTTCGACAAGTGGGAGAATGTTGGGAATTAAGGTGTCTCAACCTTGGTAATTCCTTGTATTATTACATTGTATTTATTTATTTATTGCCTATTGTATAATTAGGATGCAAATCCTATGTTGTAATATTGTGGGAGTTGGCACGATGATGTGTCATCCTACATGGCATATGACCACATGTATTTTTGTCCTCACATGAGGAGATAGGCGTCCCACTTAGTGGTAGGAATATTTTTCTATGTGTTAGCATCTTGGATGTTGTGCAAGGGAATTTTGACCGTAATGGTCATGACAGATTCCTACATCTAATTTCTAAGTAATTAAAAAAAAATCAAATTAAAAAATTACATAATTTATTGAGTGATGTTATCACTAAATCTCTTTTTATTTGTATACCATTATATTATGACTATCAAAACACCAACAATATAACAATCATATAATTTTAATAATATCAGGATAAATTCAGTTTGCCATATTAAACTCTATTGTGCAATGTTTATGGTTTGAATAGAGTCAGAAATAGAAGATACTATGATAGGTATGGACATGTGTCATGAAGCATCTTTGAAAAAGGTATCTTTGGGCACCCCAAGGTGGACTATGACATGTTGTAAGAGAATATGCTATTTATAGCCTGTGTATGACAAATTCTCTTAGAGCTATAAGTTATGACAGCTATGACAGATTCTATGATGGTTGTAAGAGTCGTAAGAGCATCTGTCATAGCCCATTTTGGAAATAGGCGACCTCCTTGGGATGGGGTGACTTGACAAGTGTCAGGAACATCCTACAGAGTTGGACAAGTGTCCATAGGCATGGGTTTTGGGCCATGAGGCCATGTTGGATGCCCATCCCTATGTGGAGCCATATTTGCCTTGTATTTGTTATATAAATAGGTGCTTTGGAGAGGAGATGTATTACAGATTTGACAGGTACTGTTATGCTACCGGATTATCTCCAGATACGAGTGTCAAAGACTCTTGCAAGAGCATTGGCCCTGTGACTATATTGTAACCTTTATTATTTACGTAATACATTTGAGTTGTGTTTTGGAGTGTGGGGTTTTTCACCTGTAAGGGTTTTCCCCACGTATATCTTGTGTCTCTCTTCTTCTGTCTCACTTTCTTGTGTATGTGTTTTCTACAATATCTTTGTTAGTGGGTTAACATAATCTGTAATTGTAAGGATAAAATTGAATTTGCACTCTCCTCCCCTCAATAGATTAGTGTAGGAAGCAATTTTCATACACCTAGCTTCCTTTCATGATCCACAAGCACCGTCCAGTGATGCAGAGATTGAGTTGCAATACTCAACCCCTCTTGCTGACAATTAAATTTCTTTGATTTTAACTCACATGCACACATAGCACGATTTCCATGGTTACAACAAATCATTTCCACCGGGACCTGTTCTTCACTCATGTAGTGGGACCTGATTGAGCTGGGACCTGTTATATTGTGTTTACATTTACACAGTCGGGACTTGTGCTGCAGGCGCCTGTAGCAACATATGTATACTGCTCCATTCCATTACTTGGTGAACACTACCTTAATTCTCCTGCCCATTCCATATAACTATATTCCTTTCAAATTGATCCATTCATATTATTCCAAGTGTCAAGTCACCTTTATGAATTGGTACTTTCATCCGCCATCTTGCGCTATTCCATTATAACTCTGTAACCGTACAACCAACTTACCATTTGCTGCATGTATATTCTATCACCTCACCAGTGTTGTTCACAACTTCCAAGGTACGTTAATTATTTCATTTCAATATATATGTACATTCAATAACTTTCCATTAATAATCTTAGATTTTTTTATATTCATGTTTAGTCATAGTTTATTTCATGCATGCGATGTATATTACCACCATTTTTTTTAATCACTACTTCTCAATCCGTAATACCTGCCATATGAAGTGCAGTCACTTCGTAATTAAGTTGGGGGGAGGGGTTTCTTTTCGATGATTGTCATTTGATCATTGTTGCCTTTACATTTTTGCCTTTGAAACCCTTGTTTTAAACCTTGCCTTTTAAGAAAACCATACAAATACTCTGCACCATGAACTTACCTCTATCAAATAATGAATTGATACCCTAAGGAGTTAGGAGTTATAGTGGAGAAGCAAGAAAGAGACATATTGAAAGACAGGTTTTTTGGGGTGGTGAGTTGAAGCAGTAAAAATTGAGCAGTAGAAGTTGACATTGTACAGAAAATTGACACTGTAGAGTTTTAATCCATAGTAGTAATGGGAGGAGACGTAATCAAAAGGGAACCCTTGACACACAAGGAAATATTGGAGCATGTGCTTGTTCTTCCACTCTTTACGAGAGTAGGTTGGCTTGATTACTTCCTCATATTGACAGAATATGATGATGACATGGTAAAGAATTTGCACTTACTCTGCAGTATGATGAAGCAATGGTTAGAGGGTTGACAATAGACGCTTCCAAGATTGCAATTTCTCAAGTTTTAGGGTTTCCTAGAATAGGGTCTGAGTATCCAACCAGGGCTGATGCAGTTGCGGCCAAGGAGGAGTTTTGTGAAAGAGGTGAACACCTAGATTCTACCACACAAGGTACCAAACGACTATCTCTTCCATATTTTTGGTGGAAATGTGCTTTCTATATTATCAAGTATATTACTTATGATGGTAGATATAATATGTTGTATACTGCACATCTTAAATTGTTCAACCATTTGAGACATGAGAAACTTGTCAATGTTCCCAATTATTTGTATAGTATGTTGAAAAGGATGTCTTCAGAGTATCAGAAACAACAAGAAGACACAACTCTTTCTCACCATTGTTTAATAGCTTTGTTAGTAAAAAGGAGTTTAAGGATTCAGTACCCACAGATTGAGTGGGAAACCTTTAAATGATGTGTAGACATCTCAACACTCTTAGAAGCACCAGAGCTAGAAGAAGATATTCCACATGAAACTAAACCCCCTGTTGAAATTGAGCAGGAAGAAACACAACCTGAGAACCCTCCAAAGTTTAGGCCTGTATCATTTGAAGAGACCTCAACTTTTGCTCCTAAAACAAAAAGAACCACTTCCTCAACATTTGGAAAGGAAAAGAAGAGTAAGAAGGAAGTGAAGAAGCCCAAGAATGTATCAAAAGGAGAAGGAACGGGGGAAAAGAGTAAGAAGGAGAACAACAAGAAGAGGAAAAAGGTAGAAAAACATGAGACAGTTACTCCTAGGTGATCAAGGAGGTTAAGGAAACAAGGTGTTAAGGAAAAAGTTGTTGAGCACCAAAGAGAAGAAGAAAAAAATAAAGGCCAGCAAGATACTGATCCAACTCCTCTGAATCTAGATTCAGATGGAGGAGAAAACCCTCTTGAGGATGCTTCTGCTGACACCTATGCAAATGTTAATATGTCTGCTAGAAAATGAAGGTACATTTCTTCTTCTGATTCTAAATCAGAGGATCTGCTTACTGCCAGAAAAATGGGAAAACTTGTGCTAGATGACTTTGCTAAGGAAATTTTTGATGCCCCTAAAAAAGGGAATGATGAAAATTTTAAAGGTGAAAAGGAATTGTTAGAAGATAGAGATATTAGGAAGGAATTACAGGAATCCCTAGACAGAATAAGGCAACTTGAGGAATAGGTAAGGGGTTATGAAGAAAGAGATAGAGAAAAAGAAAAGAGGATTCAAGAGTTGGAGGAGAAGATCCAAACTTATGGCCACGGTTCTAACTTAGATTTGTTGGCACAGTTGGTTGAAAGTAAAACAAAGATTGAGGAAGAAGAAGTATTTACTCTCCAACCTCCTATGGTAAAAACCCCAAAGTATCATACTACATTGTCCTTGGGCTTTGAATTAATGAAATTGACTGATGAAAATAGGCAAGAGAAGAAAAAGTGGGCAAAAGAGAAGCATAACCTCAATGAATCTATTACAGAAAAGGGTTTGAAGATTAAACAGTTAGAGCAAAAGTTGACAGAGGTTATTGAAAGAGCCAAGCAGATTATGGGATGCAAACCTCCATCAAGAGTGTATGCAATCTTTTTGAAATAAAAATTTCTCAATTTTTAGTTTAACAAATTTATCAATGATCAACCCGACTTGCATTCAAGGTTTATCTTTTGTAATTACTTCAAAGAGGTCAGCCTAGAAGAGCAAGACCAGTTGTGTGAGTATTACTTGCACAATTATATGATGGATGAAGATACACAATGGAATCCTTGCATTTATGTTGGAGACCTACATGTCAGAGCATTAATGTCATATTTCAAAAATGAACAACTCAGAGGGTTATTGATGGACCAATATGAAGAGTAGGAAAAGAAAGTACCACTGTAACTAAGGAAGGAAGCCTTGGAGCCTGAAATCATCTTGACCCAATGGTTATCATTACTGTCTCATAAAGGACTAGGTAAGGTGATCATGGATTTAAGACTTAGGGACTATAGAAGAATACAGAGGATGGCAATGTCTATCATACAAAATTGTCAGAGGTATGTGCAGAGCAGATGGGACAGTTTAACTCTAGAGTTACAAAGAAAGGAACCCCATTCTATCCACAACTTCATGAATATGCTTGAGAGATTGCGCAGGTATATCCAAATATCAGAGTAGAAGGGAGTATCATGGTTACCTCTCACTTATTAGCCTCCTATCTTTCTTTATCCAGTGCCACATTGGACAGGAGGGAAAGGTGAGCAGTGTAGGCATGCTGAGCTGATCAAGATGGAAAGACTTGCATGCTATAATGGGTTTTACCTCAAGCAGGGAAAAGGAGTTAGGAAGGACATAGACCTTAGAAGAATTACTTTGCATTATAATTGTCTACCATTGATGTCTAGTTCTTTAATTTTGCTTAGGGACAAGCAAAAGTTTAAGTTGGGGGGAATGTTGGGATGAAATATTGGCCTCTTTTTATACTGTTTTCATATGTTTTAAGACCTTTTATATATGGTTCTGCAAAGACTTCATAGACATTATCTCTATTATATGTTGTTTCATATATACTTTCTAAAGACTTTAACCCTATGCTGATAAATGAAACAAGGTGGTTATATTATCAAATGGATGATTTAAATATTTGATATGCATGTAATATAGATAGGATTTCATAAGTTTAATATTATAGGTTATTTTGTATGTATACGTTGGGATGATTAATCCTGTGTAGCCAGATAAAGAATCCAAGGAAGAGTAATTGCAATAGAATGTAGAACAGAGGAATTAATGAGAATGCAGTCCATTTGCTAGACATGATGATCGGTGGAGATAAACATGGTCATCATGGGAGAATAAACGCAAGGGAGAAAGAAGCCTTATTCTATAAGCCTCACCAAAGTTTATGAATTTATTTATGAGCTGTTATGGTTAGAGTTTCTATTTGGATAGGACTCTGTTTCCTTTGTTCTAGTTAATAAGTTGATCTCAAAACAATACCCTGATGTCTAGGGATGAATTGATGATCACAGTTAGTTAGAAGGTTGCATAAGACTCTCCCATCTTTATATAAGTTAGGGGATGAGTTCGTTGATTAGTTAGTTGTTATGTTTTACTTTCCATATAGCCGTTACTTTGTTACAGTTATCAGTTATTCCAGACATGTTCTAATTTTGAATAAAATCTGAAAAAGATTTTGTCTTTGATATGAATTGAATTCAATTGTATGTTATGGGATATGTGAAGATCTGAAGTAGATTTAATCTCCAGAAAAAGTGAGATAGTTCCCTCAGCTGGCCACTCAAGGTACTAACTCTCACTTTGTGTATTCTCTTATTTATTCATGCATTTTTAGTTAAACTATTTCATTCCATCTCATGTGCTATATTGTGAAGCAAGTGAGAAATCTTGATTGATATTTCCAGTAATTGTGATTCATGAGCAGAGTGCATGTTTTTAATCCTCCAGAGGTTAGTGTTAGCCTTTTCATCATTTTGAGTTGTTTAGATTAAAATTGTAATTTTCTGTTGAATACAGCTTCTGCTGAGGGTACCCGTAGCAACTGGAAGTTTAGACTGTTTTTATTGTTTTACATTTCTATTTATTGTTTTACATTCCTGTGCATTCTAGTAAGTAGAACTGGATAGAATAAGGATTGTATAGGTTAACTTAGAATAGAAATGAGTCTTGAAGGCATAGATAATACATGCATCATCATAAGCTTATGCTCCTTGGTCGATAATTCAATGTAGGAATGCAATGATAGTGGATTGTTCAGTTAGGTTTAACCCTAAATTTTATTTAAGTCTACAACACATTACTTTTCCTCTACAAATACCATAGCTTAAGGTCCTTTGGGACTAGTATGGGGAGCAAGGAGCTACCTAGGAATACGAAAATGTAATTAGAGTAGAATATCCAGACTTATTTTAGCTAAGCCGAGCCAGCTTAATACTAAGGGGGGAGGATGTCACATCCCGTATGAACCCATTCTAAGGCCCCATAGTCCTAATGTAATTTGGACTAGGGGTGGGGACTTAAAACTTTATATCAACTCTATGTGTGTGTCTAAGTGTATGTGTGTGTGTATACTTAAGTGAATGAACTTTTAATGGTTAATAGTGATGTATGCATATGAAATCTAGTTAAGTTTTTCATTTAATTTCTATATAGATATATTTGGCTATATTTCATCTAACCTAAACTAATTAAATTGTGAATGTTGTGTGGAACAATGTTTTATGCGTAGGTAACAGGGTGCATGGTGGAGTAGACTCTGCGGATCCATAAATTGAAAATGACTCTAATTCCAACCTTGCTGAAACACTGGTTAATCCTGAGACTCATCCAATCCCTAGTCAGTCTCATATGTTGCTTGTAGAGTTAAGGTTCTAGATTGAGTCCACTTGCTAGGTAACTGTTACCTTGTGCGTATTAGTTTCTAAATACTTTTCATTCAACATGTCTTTCCCGTAATACCAATTTTGGATCATATTGTGATTTTCAACTTATGGGGTGACAATTCGTAATAGTGGGAATAAAATTTGTAATTGCAAAATAGATTATATATATAATTTTTACGGAAGTATTATAATAATTATAATTCTAGAGTAATAATGATAATTATTATTGATGTCCATTCTAATACATTGAATGTTAAATTATTAAATAAATATATTATTATAAGTCATATTATGATTATAAGTAATACTATTATTTCTTATAGTGTTGATTTAAATTATTATTAAACCCAAATAGATAATCTATTAAGATGAAAAGAAGACAAAATGAAAGAATAAGGTGAGTAAAAGAATCCCATGAAAACCAAAAAAAGGGATATAAGAAACTTCAGAAGAAAATAAAATTTAAAAAAATGAAATCGCTAAAGTCAAAAAAATGAGAAGAGGAAATCCAAGAGGGGCGTAGGGTTTCTGCAGGAATGCTATGGCCAGAAGGTGAGGGTAGAAATATTTATTATCTGGTCAGCTCTATTGATGGAGAAATTGGAACCCATACCTCAGCAATAAATCCTACGTCCAGAAACTCCATGCAAATAGGAATTGGAGTAAATGGAAGTGACAGTAGGAAGGACGGGAAAGGACGAAATAAAAGAGGCCTGGGAAGGGTGTTTTTGGCTAGTTTTTCATTTTGGGTGAGCAACAGGAGGAGTGGTGAGGAAAAGGGTCAAATTGGGAGGTCTGGAGCTGAGGTTGAATTCTCTGCAACTTTTTCCAGCTCTTGGGGTTGATATCCACGCCCAGGGGACAGGTTTACTCCTTTAGCAGATGTTCTTTTCATACAATTATATATTGTTGTCGTTATGCAACAATAATAATGATAAAGGTTTTATTTTCTCCATGATAGAGTTCATAATATTCCTTAAATCTTAACCAGTAGGGTAGTCAATCCAAAAAAACTAGCTAAGGAAGAAGCAAATATGTGTAATGTAAGTGACTTAAGCCCTTAGCAAACTACTGCAACCATTTGAGATGCCTCGGCTATTTCAAAATGCATATTTTTACATTTATTACCCTTTTATAGTGTTGCACCTTCATGCAATCAGTGTTTTAACTGTATTTACATGTTGGCATATGAGTTAGAGGATTATAATGGCTGTAGTTAGATATATATGTTGTTCAAACTTTCACTAATTTCTACTAGTCTAGAAGTTGAAAACCAGAGCCTTCCAGGAAATTAAAAAATAGTGTAGGAAAGGTTCTAGGTTGGTGGTATTACTTTGCCTAATATTTGGGTAGGTTTTGATTTCTATTTTGGTGTTATGTGACCAAATAAACCTTTCAACTTAGTATGATAGCTGTTGCAAGTTAATATGGACCACCAGATTAGTTTGTGAATTGTTTAATGAAATGCCTCATGGAAATGAGACTAAAATGTCATGCTAGGTCATGATGTATTGCCATAGGTTAACATACAGCCCCAACTCTTAGATTTTGGCTCCATGTTTTCTTTAGACTTCTTTAAAAATAGGACAACAGTAATAATATTTATATACTCAGCTATATCCACTTGATTGGGTGTTATGTAGTATGTATGAACATAGGAAAAGAGACTCTTTAATTCTGTTGTCAAGATTATAGATTATGTGGTTCTTTTTCTTGGTTATCTTAGCACATGTAGCACCCTACTTGGGCAATTGTACACCTACTATTATATGCTGGAATTGTTTAAATTCAACTAAGTATTTGATGGGACTGCATATATAGATTGTCAAGACTTAGGCTATTAATACCTGATTAATTTGCATATTGACTGTCCTCATTAAATAAGAATTTTTTGTTGGTAAATGGTTGAAGGGTTAGGCTTTCTAGCTATTCTTTTCTAAACTCTTGTTTGTGTAAGGGAATGTTGGTTGTGGCTAAAATTGGGACAGCCAGGGTAGAATGGGAATGTTGGCTGAAACTGGGACAACCAAGGTAGAATTAATGTCAAATTCTCACTATGAATATCTGTGGGAAGAGGAACATGCTAGGCTCTTGTGATGAGAAGATATTTCAGCTATTTTTTGGTGTAAATAAGGGTTGGCTGGAATACATATACAAATCTATGAATGAATTTCTCCCTGAGTTTAGGTAACCATAGAAAAATGTCTCTCTATGCTAGAGAAATTGGTTATTCAGCCTTAATATTAGCTAGACTTCATAAGTCTTAGAAAAAGACTGTAGTCAGGTGGACTATAGGGATGGTCTTGTTTATCTAGCTCTATGAAGGCTTAGTCCACTTACAAAACAAGCTGGATACAGCTGCCGACCTCTATGGAAACACATGACGATCAGAGTATGGGCTCTACAAGGGCATAGGTAGGAGGAATGCATTACTTAGGTATAACGTAGTAGTTCCACTCCTTTTGTGGTGATCACTAACTTGTAAATCCTATTACCTGCTTGAAGATCGATGCTCCAGCTTGACAGTAGTCAGGGAGCGTGCTCTGCAGGTAGAGTGATATGGCGATATCCAAAGATAGTAGGCTATCACCAGCAGCATGCAGGTTCTAGAGCCAGTGGCATGCGGGTGAAGGATGCCATTAATTTCTATTCTGTAGCTTTTGAGATTAGTGGAAATTCGTACTAGTGCAGTTTGAAATTTAGGCAAAAGACTATGTTGTTTTAGGTGCTAGTCCTAGTTCTTTCTTACTCTCGTGGTTGCTGGTCTATTTGTGCCAATATAGTAATAGACATCCTTTTGAAAGCTAGATATCATGGGTCAGTAGTTACTTGAGTCTAAAAGCCTTGGCATGAACAATCATCTCTCTTTATGGATCCTGGAGTCCATTGGTGGGTTGGGATAGGGAATTCTTATCCTTAAGGTGGGATTCACCATGCACTCTAGAGGTTGGAGGGTGACTGATTGTCAGATGTGAACAGCCACCTTCTTCCTTCTATCTTACTTAAGGTAGTACCCAGGTGAGTATTCTTCATTATCGTACTTCATTATTCACATTTCCTTAATAATGCTGCAAAATTGATGGGAATCATTGCAAGTTCAGATTATGCTTTCTATGAAAAGTAGGAAGAGAGTACTTTAGCTAATGCTTTAACATGTAAACTTGGATTCCAGGGTGCAAGAATGTAAATGTTCTTATGAGATGCAATGGGTGGATAACTGGAATAGTCTTACCTCCTATGGTTGGTTGTATGATGAACATGAATAAATTAATGGAGTTTTCCAACTGTTGTTTTGAATTTCTGCATGTTCTCTTATTGCTGTTACATATTTATATCATGTATTAATGTTCCAAAATCTCAACGAGGTTGTAAATGTTTAACTCAAAATTCCTTATGTAGGCCTATAGACTACAAATGTATTCCAATCATCTCTATGTAGTTTTAGTGCATTCATGGTAATAGTTTATGATTGTATTAAGATCTGATTTTAAAAGAAAAAAATTTGGTTACATTTTAAGGGGTTATTACAAAAATCTCAAATTAAACTCCCAAAATGAAAGAACTAATAAATTCATTTAGAGTTCAATTTTTGAGGAAATTATGAGACGTTGAAGTTAATTAGTGAAAAGACAACACCGGAAAACGGCTAGGCTTATCCAACACATTCTAAGCGCTAACTATCGACGTGGGAATGTGGGGCCTCTTAACTTCCATTTGTTCAAACTTTGCACCCTTCCATTCCTATTTTCTATCGCGCTTCATAGTCATGGTAAGTAATAAAACTGCTATGGTAAATTTAATTTTTTTTTAAACTTTCTCACCTAATCAATTAAATGTGCCCCCATTTTCAAAAACACTTTTGTGAGACAAAAAAAAATGGGAGCTTTAGAACAGGGTATAGGTGTCCGTAAAAGCATGAAGGATGAAGGAAATTTGTCAGATGTTGTAGTGGGAAATGCTATGGTAGACATGTATGCAAAATGTGGAAGCATAGACAAGGCATGTGAACTGTTTGATCGGATGCCTTAGAGAAATGTGGTCTCATGGAATGCTATGATTGCAAGATATGCACAAAATGGGTATGTTTGTTGAAAAGGATTTAGAAACTTTTAAGAAAATGCAATTCACAGGCGTAAAGCGAGACTCTACAAACCTTTTCTAGCATCCTCCCAGCCTATGCCAAATGGGGTCTTTCGAACAGGTTATGGACATCCATCAAAGCATAAAGGATAGATGAATTTTGTTGGATGTTATAGTTGCAAATGCTCTAGTACACATGTATGCAAAATGTGCAAGCATAGAGAAGGCACATGAACTATTTGATAAAATGCCTCGCAGAAATGTGGTCTCATGGAATGCCATGATTTTAGTAATATGCACAAATGTATTTTGCAAGGATTATCTCAGAGTATTTGAATTAATGAAGTACTCTGAAAATTATAATCTTTTCTCATGTTATATATGCATGCATCCATACAAGTTTAGTGGATGAGGGTTGTTCATACTTCAATCTCACAAGTAACTCTTATTGCATTACACCTACAATTAATCATTATGTGTACATGGTTGACCTTCTTGCCCATGCTGGCTATCTTGAGGACACCCTAAACTTTATTATTAAGATGCTAATTAAACCTATGGTGGTTGTGTGGATGTGTTTTCTTAGTGTCTATAAATCACATATGAATATATGCTTAGGAGTATTTACAATGATGCTTCTTTTTTATTTGGATGATAAATATGGTGTGACTTATGTTCTCTCAAACATCTATGCAAAAGTGGGAAGGTGGTATGAGGTTCAAATGGTCAGGAGATTGATGAGAGATAAAGGAATTAAGAATATCCTTGGATGTAGTTGGATGGAAGGCCATAAAATGGTACGTGTTTTTGTATAAGAGATAGATCGCATCTAGACACACATGAGATCTATGCAAAGTTGGAGAAATTGGCTTGGGAGATTGTATAATTAAAGATCAACACTTTGCATTCAAGAGAAATTTTGGCAACATAACCCTACATAAATCAAACATAAAATCTCCACTTCAATCCCTTATTCATGGTCCCATGTAGCTGCATAAGTGAATTTTTTATTTAAATTTGAGGAGTAGGGGTGGTCCCATGCAAATTTTTAAATATGTGAAAAGGATAATTTGGAATATTTCCCCATTTTAGTGGAGAAACTACTACTTAGGAATTGAAAATATGTCATGGAAAAAAGGGGGGCTGAAAATAAGTAGCAACTGCATAATCAAAAAATGCCATATTGTTCCATACATTTCTTTCCCTCCTTTTTTATATGTTCCTTCAGCGCTTCCCTCCAAAATTTGGTGTTATAAATGATGTGGAAGTGTGTTACCTAATTTTTGAAATTTGTGTCATTCATGTGTGTTAAGTCTAACTCCCCTTTCTTATCCTTTACTGTTTTGTCCTCTTTGCAAGTCGCAATCTTCACTTAGAAGTTTTTCACATTTAGTCGGTGATCTTTTTTCAGAACTTTAGTCGACAAGTTCCTAAGTTTTGAAACACCCTGACTCCTCGACTCAGTCTTCAAAATTAGCATCTAAGTCTTTATCAGCCTTGTGTTAGCTCATTGTTAAGTCCTTTATGATTAGTGATTCATAAGTTTTTGAAACTTCTGAACTCCCGATTGAAGGTTTGAAGTTTCAAAAATTCCCAATGCCCCGACTAAACACATGATTCACTTTTCAAGGAGTCATCTTTTCAACTATGGACATGCCTGGTGGAGTGACACTTGTCATTTTGCAATAAATTGGGAATGTATCAGAAGGTGTGATTGCGCATTTTTCAAAGGGAATTGAAGTGATTCATTACAAATTGTATAGAAGTACATGCCGCCAAAATTTAATGGGAATTAATGAGCCATTTTTATAAAGGCTACCACCTTTGAGGAAATGATTTATTTTGCATTGCGACCAACGTATTTCGAAGGAGCTCCAATGTTCATCACCTGTTGAGAATGTATAGAAATATACACAACCAGGTTAGCTAATTGGCTCCTTTTTCTTTTGTTGTGATAAGTTGTATTTTTTAATTATTTCGGTGAAGAAGAATGAATTTTCTTTCATGAGTCTATGTTGCTAATATTCTCCAAATGTTTTGTAGGTTTATCTAGTACCACTAGCAATCATAGAGGCTTTTATTCCCTAGTTTCTAAAACAAATTAAAATGAAGTACAAGTACCAAGGTTTCCCAATTGCTTCTATAATAGAAAATGGTTTGGCCAAAGTAAGAGACACTGATCTTGGGCACATAGATTTGGGTGATTTTTGGGTTAGAATGTAGCAAGACCCTAGGCCTTCCATTGCAGAGAATATTGTGAGTAGCAGGTTAGCTCACGCTGGCAGTTTTCTACCTGCCATGCCGTGTGCAAAGAATTACTACCCTGACTCTCAAGAGATACAAGTTTTTATGGCTCTGTGATTACTAAGGTTGATGTTGAGGCTATTTCTCATGCATTGAGGTTACCTAAATGGGAGGATTTGTTGAAACATCTGTTACTACAGGGTGGGGCTATATCTGGAATCAAAAAAATTGGTGTTTGAACAATATTGCTAAGAATTGGTTAAAATTTGAAAAGAAAGGTAAATCTCAAATTCCTGTCAATTTGAAACGAAGACATTTTAAGGAAGAAATTTATGATATAATTACCTTGTTGCATTGCATGGTCAAGAGTGTTGAGTCTGATTCATTTAAAAATTGGATATGTCAGTTCATCTTGGTAATTTGTAGCGAATTCCAATACATTGACTGGGCTAAATTGATAAGTAAGCACATGAATGAGCAAGTAGCTAATTTTCATTAGAAGGTGTCCTTTCATATGTGCTCTTATCTGATTGACATCTTAGCCAGTAAAGAGGTTGTCTGGACTGGTTTGAAGACTCAAGGGTTTCTTACACCAAATACACCTATGTATAATTATTTCCCTCAATTGCAAAAGGAAATTGGGATGAATGATTATCACCGCATGAATGATGCCTTTCTTATGTTGTCTATAAAAAGAATCAAAGGTTCGCCTGAAAAGAGAATCTCTCTTGAAGTAGTGGTGTTCGTGATGAGGTACATAAGTTTTTATATTCAATTCAATAGATTCACCTATCTACGAATTGGGGGTTATGAATATGCCCCATTGAAATTACCAAGATACACCTTAGGTTATCTTGTTCTCTTGGAGGTCTATTGCCAGATGGCGACTGTGAATAATAAATATCATGGCATGAAGAAGAAAGGGTATTATTTCCCTATGTCCCTATCTTTCTTTGTTTGCAAGAGCAATGACAATGCTAAAAATATTGAGAAGATTCTAGCTAAATAAAACTTTCATCCTTTATCTGTGCAGATTTTTGATAGTAAAAATTATGTCAAGAGAAATTTCCATGGGGGAAGTCTCTATGAACATCAGCCTCAACTAGAAGACTATTTAGAGGACTATGCTGATGGAAGGGAAGTCCAAAGAAGGGATTGGATGAGGTTGACAATAGACCAAGTCTAAGCTTTCAATTTTCCCTTGCAAATTCTAGATGATGTAGATGATAATTATAAGATTGTGGACGAAGGTCATCAAAATGTTGTCTCTGAACCCCTCAGATACATTGGTCTATAAAGAGATAACATATATTATGGTTTGATCTTTTGTGTTGAATAAGACTAAGAGATGGCTTGAAAGGAGGATAAGAGAACATGTTGGTTCCTCTATGCAAAAAGAGTCTATAACAAAAGAACAAGGCACATCCCATGCTTCTAATACTCTAAGAGCTACAATTAATGTGGATACAACTCTTCATAGAGTTGGTTCGCAATCTGGAGGAGATGGAGAACAACCTGAGGACAATAGGAGGCTAAAGAGTACATGTGAGTAAGATGGCCAACCTGTGTCTACAAGAGTAGGGACAGAAAAGAAAATGGATGCCTTACAATAATTATAGGCAGACCATGTGGCCTCTCCAAATTCTCATGTGCCTGATAGTGACTCTTTGATTTTTCACCAATTTAGTGAGGATAATGTCTTTCATTTTTTGTTTAATAATCCAAATTCTCTTGTGTTGGATGGGACCTCTATGCATAATCCCCCTAATCAACTAGATAATATTGTTTTGGGTGCTAATGCTAGTGCTTTTGCATCACCATCACCTTCATGGTTAAAGAAAGTGGTTGAAAAGAAGAAGAGATATACTCCAATGATTGACATGAACATAGATATTGTAGCTAAGTTGTTGCAGGATACACCTAAGCCCAAGAGGGCCAAGAGGATGTCAAGAATGGTCATAGATCCTTCTTTTGGGCATCATATTTTGGAAATTGCAGATCTAATTGGTGACAAGAATGAAAATGAGGTCACTGAGTCAGATTTCAATATGAGTAGAATTGATATAGGTCCCTCAACTGTCGAAGGCAATATTTTCCATGCTAGATTTTCTGTAAGCATGCTATCAAAAAGGGTCAAAGCCAAACAACAAGAGAATGCCATGTTGCAAGCTCAAGTGAATACTTTGGCTTCATTTATCCAATCTATTTTAAAAATTACTACTCATTCTTTAGATGCAACACCTAGCATAACTAAGGATGGTATACATCCCAATATATTGCAACAAATTAAGAGGTACCAATCCATAGCTAAAGCCACTAAGCAGTGGGTGGAGAAAATCACTTTTGATGGTTTGTTATATATTGAGGAGGGCATGAAACTGCATACCCTTATTTTTGACAAAAGAAAAGTGTTGATCACAGAGTTACAGAATATCAAAAAAGATAATAACAATTTGATGATGGTGTTTAAAGAAGTACAGGAAATGACAAAGATTAATACAAGTGTCTTGTTGGCAAGAGACACTGCTCTGGTATAAACTAATATGTTGTCATTGATGGAAACAAGGCTCAGGGATCTCTTCAGCATGTCAGAGAGACACATCTCTAGAAAACCACATTAGAATTTAGGTCCGGCTGACAGGTCTAGTTGGAAGAAATGGCTAAGTATGGATGTGCACATAATAGAGAATAGTAAGTTGGACAGTATGCCTCCACATATGGTAATCTAGTAATGTGGTTCAGGTATGATGTTCTCAATTGTTTGATGGTGTTATGCTTCAAAGATTAAGTCCTGACTTCCTCCAAAAGTCACCTTGAAGAAATGTCTAAGTCCGGGTAAGCAAAGATGCAGCAAAAACAGTGAACAGGGTATAGTACAGTGGTCTGCATTCCTCTACAGATAAGTATTTTGTTATGTGGTTCTAAGTGTTGGCAAGAGACACATTGTGGGTTCATGATTGTTGTCATTGATGGCAACAAAATTCATCCCACACATCCGCAGGACATGGTGTGCCTATACCGGAAGTCAGATTGAAGAATGTTGTGGTCCGGTAAGCAAGAACAGAGCATGTGGCAAGGTCTGACAGTCAGGTCTAGATCTCTTAGAGGAAGCATCTTTGTAAAGTGCAAATTTGGGGAAGTCAAGAGGAATACCTTGACTGATAGATTCTAGGGATTGAGCCTCCGGTGATAAGAGAGTGAAGAGATATGAGTATCTAAGTATTGGGGTCCGGTTTGGCAGAGTAGATAGAGGAAGAACTGACAGACAGAGCATCAGAATTATTCCGGATGAGATATTGATGGTATCAAGGTTATTAAGGTATAATCCATGATTGGTCGACATGTTAGATGACTTCTATAAGTATCTCCTTGATCCACATCACTTGGTAAGCAAGGATTCAGCCGACAGACTAGAGTTTGGGAAAATATTGACTATTCCGGATGACGACTAGAAAGAGGATAAAATCTGTTGTGTGGATATATATACTAGATGGATTTGGATATAAAGGAGTGCGTTGTGTGTTGGTATGTGCAAATAAAAGCAAAAGAGTAGTATAAATGCAGTAAGGCAGGTCCAGTATGTGAAAGGACAGTAGCACAAAAGAAGAGGAAGAATGAAGTGCAGTAGATCAGTATACTGAGCCTAACCGGAACTAAACTCCAGCATATGTGGATGCTTCTTATCAGTTCAAGTATCTTGTTACTCTCTTTATAACTTGTAGACAGTGAGTCTCTTGTAGGCAGTGAGCCTCTTCTGAGCAGTGTGCTCGGACAGTGAGCCCTAATTGGCAAGTGTCATTTTGTATTTCTATTCTTCTAACAGAGAATACATTCTTGGGTTAATCACCCCGTGGTTTTCTCCCTTAACAGGGTTTCCATGTCAAAAATATTGTGTCATGAGTACTGAGTTTGTTTCTAGTTTCATGTTCATTTAAGCTTATGTGTTTTGATTTTGTACTAGTTGTTAAAAGAAGAACAGAAAGTTAAATTAATTAAGATAACTGATTCACCCCCCCTCTCAGTTATCAACAATTGGTATCATAGCCAAATTCCTCCTAACAAAGCCTAACAGCTTGAGGAAGATCTAGGAATTCAAATGGATGTGTATGATATGAGGGAACAACTTCAGAATGTCCTAGATGATCTTGAGCAATCTAACTCTGAAGTCAATGAATTGAAGGAAAGACTCAAACAGGCTGATGATTTCATAAATGAACTAAAAGGGAAATTGAGTATCTCTATGAAAAAGAGAAAGGATCTACTTCAGCAATTGGCAAGTCAAGGTGAAGTCAATGATACAAATAAAGATCTGAAGGAGAAAACCAAGTTATGTGAAAAGTTATCAAAAGAGGTCATTATGGTAAGACATGAAATGGAATCAGGAGTCATAAAATTTACTCAAGAAATTGAAGAGAAAAGAAAAATAGAAGATGATCTAAGACTATCTCTCAAAGAGAAAATAGAAGACTGCCACAAGATGGATAGAATCATCAGACATCTTGAATCTGATCTTGAAGATGCTAAAGATAATGAAGAAAAACTTGAGGATCAAATTGTCTCTCTTAAAAGGGATCTTCAAATAGCAAATGAATACAAAGAGAAATTCAAGATAAGTTCTGCTCAACTTGAAGTTCTTCTTGAAAGCCAAAAGAGGGTAGATGACAAGTGTGGCTTGGGATATGAGAAAGGTGAAAGCTCTAGATCCGGTCAGAAGAATTTTGGATCAGGAAATCCAAGGAACAGGCCTAGAAGACCTCCAGTAAGGCAACCTAATGCTCAAAGATATCCATCCTTTAATGGATACTACCAAAACTGTAATAACTTTGGTCATAAAGATAATCAGTGCAGAAAGAGAATAAATCAGACTAATACATCCTTCTCCGAACAGTGTTTTAACGGCAAAAGGTATGGTCACAAATCTCATGAATGCAGAAATATGCAAATGAACAATTCATTCAATGGTAGATGCTTTGCATGCAATAGAATGGGACATATGGCTAATCAAAGCAGATCAAGGGCATATCATTCAAATATGCAAAGAAATGTTGTTTGCTACAATTGCAATAGATCTGGTCATATTGCCAAATTCTGTAGAAGCAAGAATCATGACAAAAGGGGTCCAGTGCATCATAATCAGAATCAAGACAAAGGAAAAGGAAAAGTGAATGCAGATGAAGTCAAAAGTGAGATGAACAAGATTTGGGTGAAGAGAAGCACAGAGAATGTAAGGGATGGATCCGCACCAGAATCTGGTGCTGATATTCCTTCCAGAAATTAAAAAGTGAGCTCTGGCTCAAGGGGAGACACAAGGAAAAATACTTTTCCCCCAGCCAGTTAATTGGTGCCAGGATTGGCACAAGGAGAGTTGTGGATTAAAGGGTTCTCAGAGAAACATCTAAATAAACTATGGTTAAGATATGGAAGATCCACAAGATGTTTAGAACAAGATTGTTTCGATTCTTCAAGTCATCTGAATAAGGAAAACAAGGCAAACCGGAATGACTTAAGTTGACCATTTATTGCAACTTGGTATTAGGGTTTGCGGAGTAATATAAGGGTTTTTCTTATTAAACATTTGTTCATTCTGCATTCAAGAAGAAGCGAAAAGGAGCTCTGCAACAAATTTCCTCAAGCCCATCAAAATCATCTGCAGAAGTCGATTCATCTAGCAATCGATCCAGCTCACTCTGTGAAACCTAGAAGCGTAAAAGGTATTTTATGTTCTTGAATATCTCTCTGCAAATCCTTGAAAGATGGGTACTCTGAATGTGGTGAAGATTTCTAATAGGCCATGCCCTAAATTTAAGAAGCATCCATATAAATCTCTAGAAGTGGACCCCTTAGGGGCATTTTCCAGCATTCCGCATGGGGTTTTACATGTTGAATATGTTAGGGCATATATTCATGCGAACATTGAAGAGTTTGGTGAATCCAATCTGTCAAATATCTATCACAATTAGTTAATAGATGACTCTTTTGATGTCAAACCTCAGTATAAGGCTATCCGAGACAAACATTTTGCACAGTGCATTCATTTCCCCTATTTTCTGAAAGACGAATGGGTCCGGTATATTTTGAGCAGAATGCATGACAACTTCATATGGTTGAACAGGTCATTTAAGATCACTAAGGATGCCATTAAGGTAGTAATCTGATTACACTCAACCGGTGAGATGCCCACTCTCAAATCTGTCAAAAACCAAATTGTAAGTGAGGCTACCGAATCGAAGTTTGATAAAAGAGCAATGACAATTGAGGATATCACAGATCCGGATATCAAGTTTGCAACAATGATAATTGGATATAAGATATATCACTCCTGCAGGGAGAATTCAGTATCCGGAACTGTTGTATATACTGCTTCTGAAATGTTGAGGAAGAATGCAGACTATGATCTTTGTGAGCTTCTTCTGAACCAACTCTTGGAGAATCTACAGAAGATAAAGAAAGATAAGAAAAACTCTTTCAAATACGGTGGTTTAATACTCTGCCTATTCTTTTACTACATGAATGAGCTACCTGGATCCAATAGATGGATATGGCAAAACAACAGACCGGTTGCAATTCAGATCAGATATTACTTGCATGGGCTTGGTGATCCCAAGGCATAAAACACTGCGCTATTGGGCTACTTCAAAAACTTCCAATGCATGATGCAAGCTAGAGAAAGAATCCCCCAATCTCTAGTTGAGAAGTACAAAGATTCAATGTGCTTTATGGTAGAAACTGATCAATGCCTAATGGAGGTTGTGGAGCCTAGAACAGAATGGATCATGCCAATGGGGTATGAAGTGGATGAGAAAATTATAGAGCTGCATGTTCAGCACATGCTAAGTCAGCCCAAAGATCCCAAGGTAGAAAGGTTTGGAACCTTTGAAGAATTGAGTATAAAGATTCATGTGGAACTGAGACAACCGGAGATAAAGAGAAAAGTGAGAAAAGAAGTAGAGAATGTTGCCAAAAGATTTGGCATATCAAAAGAAGCACTTGATGCTAACAGAGAGAAGTTGGAAAGGGCAGAGAAAGAGAAGGAAGAAGCAGAAAAGGAAAGTGATCCAGTAGAAGCACCCTCCCGGACCAGATCCTCTAAGAGGTCTGCACCTACCACTAATAAGAGTTCAAAGACATCAAAATTGAAAGCAAAATCATCTGGTAAAGTAGAGAAAAGAACTACGACAAAGGCCACAAGGTCTTACATCAGTCAGAAGGATGATGAAGAGACAGAATCAGATGAGGAAGTAAAGAAAATGAAAAAGAAAAGGAAAACATCCGGTGAACCCTCTACTGAATAAGTAACAGAAGAATTTTTTGAAAGGCCCACTCTGTCCTTAGATGATGTAGTTAAAGCAGTTACTATGGATGGGAACCTGCAACCAATAATAGAATTCTATGATGCATATAATGATGTAGATAGAAAGATCTTGGAGGAGGCCATAGTTAAGTACTTGAACATATACAAAAGGCTTTTATTGAAATCATATCTCTCATTCCCAAAAGCCTAGAGAAGGAATTAGAGATAAGAAAGAATAATGCTAGGGTAAAGGATCTTGAGATCCGAGAACAGATAGCCATTCATCTCTTTCCTTTAATCACTCTGAAGCAAATGAATATGATCTTCAAAGATTGCAAGGATGAGTTCCGGAGCAAAGATAGAATGAATTAGCTTATGCTCGGTGAAACTGACAAAATAGGAAAAGAGACAGAAGAGATTCTTCAGAATGCTTACAAAAGATTCAACATTCCCATTGTAGAGGACTTAGGAGATGAACCCTCAGCTACAGATGTTGAAGAAGAATCTACTGAGACAGTGGCAGAAGAGGTAAAGGAGATAGGTGAAGAAAAAGGTAAGGACTTAGATTCCTCTACTCTAGAAGAGGAGGTCCAAGATCAAGCAAACATCTCTCCTCCGGTTTCCTCTGCAGACTCCGGATCTGAAGAAAAAGAAAGAGTAGAAGAGAAGATCAGTCAAGAAGCAGAGGAGAAAGAAAAAGAAGATGACAATAGTACAGCTACAGTAGGAAAGAAAACTCCAACTGAGAAGGCCAAAGATGATAGTGGTAAGAGTGCAGAAGGGGAGAAAACTCTGTCTCTGTCAAGAGACACAGTAGAGGCAATCAAGAATTTCTTAACCAAAGAGATGATAGATTTTGATGAACCGGAACTGCTTCAAGGACCATTCAATTTTGATTCCCTCTCTCCGGTGCAAACCATGAAGCTAGCATCCTTCACCCAAGCAAAGGCAAAAGAAAAACTTCTAAATTCTCACATGGAAGACTGTGAGCTCATAGAAGTTGCATCCAGTGTTTTAGAGAAGATTATGCCATCCTTCCAAAAGGATTCTTTGGCCTCCACATCCGGTAATCTAAAGTATCTTGTAAATTTTGTTCATATGCATTTTGATTCTCTAGAAAAGTCAGCAGAAGAAAAGGTCCGGAAGGAGTTTTTAGGAAAGAGATTCCTGAAGTACAAGGTCTAATAACTAATGATAGGAGAGTTATGGCTATTGGGATAAAGAGCTTAGAAAATGCTCTTAAAGATGGCGGAGATATATATAAATTTTGCTTATCCTGGACTAAAGTAACCAAGGGAATTGAGAAGAAAGTAAAAGAGCAAGAGGATAAACTGACAAGTTTATCTCAAAGTTTTGACCCTCTCTCCTCTTCCATAGTAAATCAAGAGTGCCAGACTCTTGCAACTATAAATGAAATAAAGAAGCTTGAGAAGGAGAAGAAAATAAAAATAGGCAGGCTAAGTGAACTAAGAGGGATTATTATCCCTAAGTTAGAGGTCATGCATGAGGCTCTAACTGATGCTCAGACCACAGCCCGGACCAGTGATCCAAGAAATCTCAAGAGGGCAGAAGCCTTTGCATTCCTGTTGAGTGGTCACATTTCAATCTTAGACAGGATGAAGCAAAGTTGGGCAACAAAACTTATCCAGTTGAAGACAACTTTTGCAGACATACTACAATATATGTAAGTATAACCTGTTTATATACTTATGCGGCTAAGTATAGTTGAATTTTTGGGCAATTTTGGTGTGCGGGCCCTACCCTTTGCCATTGATGTCAAAGGGAGAGTGAGTAATAGTGAAAAATGTGGAATCCATCTAAGGGGGATCTCCGGTAAAATGTACATTAGAACAAAGCATCAACCAAGGGGGAGTATAGTATAACACTTAGTCATTTTTCACTAAGTGTTGCCATCAATGCCAAAGGGGGAGATTGTTGGCAAGGGGAGATTGTTGGCAAGAGACACATTGTGGGTTCATTATTGTTGTCATTGATGGCAACAAAGTTCATCCCACACATCCGTAGGACATGGTGTGCCTATACCGGAAGTCAGATTGAAGAATGTTGTGGTCTGGTAAGAAAGAACAAAGCATGTGGTAAGGTCTAACAGTCAGGTCTGGATCTCTTAGAGGAAGCATCTTTGTAAAGTACGGACTTGGGGAAGTCAAGATGAATACCTTGACTGATAGATTCCATGGATTGAGCCTCTAGTGATAAGAGAGTGAAGAGATATGAGTATCTAAGTATTGGGGTCTGGTTTGGCAGAGTAGACAGAGGAAGAACTGACAGACAGAGCATCAAAATTATTATGGATGAGATATTGATGGTGATCAAGGTTCTTAAGGTCTAATCCATGATTGGCTAACATGTTAGATGACTTCTATAAGTATCTCCTTGATCCACATCACTTGGTAAGCAAGGATTCAGCCAACAGACTAGAGTTTGGGAAAATATTGACTATTTCAGGTGCCGACTAGAAAGAGGATAAAATCTGTTGTATGGATATATATACTAGATGGATTTGGATATAAAGGAGTGTGTTGTGTGTTGGTATGTGCGAATAAAAGCAGAAGAGTAGTATAAAGGCAGTAAGGCAGGTCCGGTATGTGAAAGGACAGCAGCACAAAAGAAGAGGAAGAATGAAGTGCAGTAGATCAGTATACTGAGCCTAACCGGAATTAAACTCCAGCATATGTGGATACTTCTTATCAATTTAAGTATCTTGTTACTCTCTTTATAACTTGTAGATAGTGAGTCTCTTGTAGGCAGTGAGCCTCTTGTGAGCAGTGTGCTCGGGCAGTGAGCCCTAATTGGCAAGTGCCATTTTGTATTTCTATTCTTCTAACAGAGAATACATTCTTGGGTTAATCACCCCATGGTTTTCTCCCTTAACAGGGTTTCCACGTCAAAAATATTGTGTCATGAGTACTGAGTTTGTTTCTGCTTTCATGTTCATTTAAGCTTATGTGTTTTGATTCTATACTAGTTGTTAAAAGAAGAACAAAAAGTTAAATTAATTAAGATAACTGATTCACCCCCCCTCTCAGTTATCAACACTAAGATGGTGTAAACACATATATGAGGTGTCTAAATCCATATTTGTGAGGCTTGAAGATCATCAGATAGATAGTTGAAAGATGTTAAGTATCGGCATATAGCGTTTTGGCAGAGTCTAACTGTGACAGAGTCAAAGTTTTGATGGTCCGCATTTCTCCGCAAGATGATATCATGCCTTGTGGTTCTGAGGGTAAGATTGGGAAAGAGTCCTTGATATGGTTTTGGAGGTGTTTTGTGATCTGCAGTAGAAGTTGTGAGTCAACAGATGGACCTATTAAGTATGCTCTTAAGGAACATGCCGATTAGTTTGATAAATCATTGTCTGGAGAAGAGATAATATATGAAGGATCTATTTAAGTGATTGAATGATTAGAATAGACATATATGAACACATTTGGGTGAAGTTTTGGGTCTACATAACATATGGTGCATTGGATTGAGCTGACAAGCTACATCTTCCTATGTACACATTTCAATTCTTAGATGCCGACTTGATTGTGGATCAAATCATGATGCCGATATAAAAAGGCGATGAATTTCAGTTGTGAGTGTGTGTAGGTGTGTGTGATTAATGCAAGCATTTGAATAGTAGAGCAGAGTTAAAAGATCAGCAGTGATGAAGACTTGGGATTCAGAATTCAGTTGCTAAATGACTACACCAGGGTATAGTGACAGATGCTTATGCAGTATTCAGTTTTCATGTGCAATTTGCTTTGTATCTGGTAGTGAGTTTTCTTCATCAAGGCAGTGAGCCTGGTAGTGAGCCTCCCTTAGGGTTTAATATCCCTTGTTGTAATCTTGCTAGGTTTAGGGTTGAGGCAGTGAGCCTGCTAGACCTAGTTATACATCATGGCAATGAGCCAGCATGTTCCAGGCCCGTGGAGTGACCAAGCCTGAACATCATTAGTTGTAAAGATTGCAATATATATTTGAGAGTTAATCCTCTCCATGATTTTTCCCTCTTTGGGTTTTCCACATAAAATCTTGGTGTCTATGTGTCATGCTTTTGTGGTTGTTGTTCATTTGCATATTGTGCTTTTGTTTAATTAATTATTGGAAATGGCTAAAAGTAAAAGTGTATGAAAAATTTTATGGAACACTGATTCACTCCCCCCTCTTAGTGTTCTTCACATTCAACAATTGGTATCAGAGCCATGTTCCTTGGAATAAGCCTAACAAATTAAGGAAGATCTAGACCAGTGCAATCATTGCAGCAAGAAGATTTGGAAATTATCAAAGTAACAATGAACTAGAAGCAGCTCTTATGGATATTGAAAATTCTAAGGTAGAAATCAGGGATCTAAAAGACAACTTACAAGAAGCTAAAGAATGCATCTCAAAGCTAAAAGGACAAGTCAAAAAGTTCAAAGACAAATACAAAGAAGTCAGTGATCAATTACTATCAGTAAATGAAACCCTAAAGTTGTTGGAAATAGAGGTTATAAAAAGAGCAAAAGCAAAACAAGACCTAAATTCAATAATGAAAAACAAATCAGAAGATTGTGTCAAAATTGAAAAAGAAATTGTGAGTCTAAAAGCAGATCTGGAAAAGGCCAAGAACTTTGAAGAAAAATTCAAGATAAGCTCTACAAAACTTGAGGAATTACTGGATAGCCAAAAACATCCTAATGACAAGAAAGGGTTGGGATTTGAAAAGGGAGAAAGATCAAATTCAAGACAAGAAAGATCTGGAAATGGAAGAAGCAGAAACCATCCAGTCAGTAATCCAAGAAGAAGACCTAAAAGACCTCCGGTCAGGCAACCAAATGCACAAAGGTACCCATCTTTCAATGGTTATTGGTTTAAATGCAACAAGTATGGTCATAGGGCTACTCAATGTAGGAGTAGGACAAATCAAAAGATTCAATCCTTCTCTGGAAAATGTTTCAATTGCAACAAAGTTGGTCATAAAAATAATGAGTGCAAAAGTATGTCAAGAAAGAACCCAAGTATTCCAAGAAACATCCAATCTTTCAACAAAAAATGTTTTACATCCAATAGATTTGGGCATATGGCTAACAAGTGTAGATCAAGACCAATCTATAATAACAAAAGGGATCAAGGACAAAGAAATGTTGTTTGTTTCAGTTGCAACAAACCCAGACACCTTGCAAAATCCTGCATAAGCAAAAACATAAGAAGACACTATTTTGCAAAAGGGAGTAAAACAGAGCAGAGGAATGAGAAGGGAAAAAAAAGGTTGATCCGATTGAAACTGAGGAAGAAATGGACAAGATCTGGGTCAATAAGGAAGTAATTTTAATTGAGTATAGATCTGCACCAACATCTGATGTGGATACCTATTGATAACTGAGAGGGGGGGTGAATCAGTTATCTTAATTACTTCTACTTTCTGATCTTCCTTAACAATTAATGCAGCATTAAATCATATAAGCAAACATAACCATGAAATGGAAATAACATCAATACACATGACACAATGATTTTGACGTGGAAAACCCTATTAAGGGAAAAAACCACGGGGTGATTAACCCAAGTGTGTATTCTCTGTTAGAAGAAGAAGATAGTACAAAATGGCACTTGCCAATTAGGGCTCACTGCTTGAGCACACTGCTCACAAGAGGCTCACTGCCTACAATAGTTTATACAAGGAAACTAGATACTTGAACTGATGAGAAGCATCCACATATGCTGAGGTTCAGTTCCGGTTAGGTTCAATACACTGATCTGCTACACTTCATTCTTTCTCTTCTTTGGTGCTGTTGTTCTGTCACATACCAGGCCTGCCTTACTGCTCTTCTGCTTTTCTTCGCACACCTCAACACACACACAACACCTCATACCAAAAACAATCTGGTATATATATCCGCATTGAGGATTTCATCCACTTTCTAGTCGACATCCAAAATACTTATTATTTTCCCAAACTCTTGGTTTGTCGAATGAATCCTTACTTATCAAGTGATGCGTATCAAAGAGATGCTCATAGAAGTCATCAATCATGTCGACCAATCATGAATGATACCTTAGTAAGCTTGATCACCATCAATATCTCATCCAGATCAAGGTCTGATGCTCTGCTGGTCAGTTCTTCCTCTGTTTACTCTTCCAAACAGGAACCCAATACTTAGGTGCTTATATCTCTTCATTCTTTCATCACCGGAGGCTCAATCCCTGGAATCTATCAGTCAAGGTACTCCTCTTGACTTCCCCAAGTCCACACTTTACATAGATACTTCCTCTGAGAGATCCGGACCTAATTGTCAGACCTTGCTGCATACTCTGTTCTTGGTCACCGTACCAAGTTACTCTACAATCTGACTTCCGGTATAGACACACCATGTCCTACGGATGGGTGGGATGAACTTTGTTGCCATCAATGACAACACTCATGAAGCTACAATGTGTATCTTGCCAACAATCTCCCCCTTTGGCATTGATGGCAACACTTAGTGAAAAATGACTAAGTGTCATACTATACTCCCCCTTGGCTAATGCTCTGTTCTTATGTACATTTTTTGGAGCTCCCCCTTAGCTGGATTCCTCATTTTTCACTACTCTTCACTCCCCCTTTGACATCAATGGCAAAGGGTGGGGTCCGCACACCAAATTTTTCAAAACTCAATCTATCACATAAGTATATTATCCAGTTATACTTTACATATACTTTAGTATATCTACAAAAGTATTCTTCAATTGTACAACTTCTATTGCCCAGCTCAGCTTCATCCTGTCCAAAATTGAGATGTGACCACTCAACAGGAATACAAAAGCTTCTGCCCTCTTCAGATCTGTTGGATCACTTGTCCAGGCTATGGTTTGAGCATCATTTAAGGCTTCATGCATGGCCTCTAACTTAGGGATAATTATCCCTCTAAGCTCACTCAACCTACTTATTCTAATTTTCTTCTCCTTCTCAAGCTTCTTAATTTCATTCAAGACTGCAATAGTCTGACATTCTTGATTTATTATGGAAGTGGTAAGAGGATCAAAATTCTGAGATAGTCTTGTTAGTTTATCCTCCTGTTCTTTCACTTTCTTCTCAATCTCCACTGTTACTTTGGACCATGATAGACAAAATTTATACATTTCCCTGCCATCTTTAAGAGCATTTTCTAAGCTCTTTATCCCTAGATCCACATTTCTCCTATCATTGGTTATTAGTCCTTGTACTTCGGAGAATCTCTTTTCCACAAACTCCTTCTGGACTTTATCTTCTGCTGAATTCTCTAAGGAATCAAAATGTGTGCTAACACTATTTACTAGAGATTTGAGATTACCAGATGAAGAGGCTGAGGGATCCTTCTGAAAAGATGGCATGATCTTCTCCAATACACCGGATGTAGTTTCTATGAGCTTGAAGTCTTCCATGTGAGACTTTAGAAGTTTTTATTTTGCCTTTGCTGAAGTAAAGGATGCTAGCTTCATGGTTTGAACCAGGTAGAGGGAGTCAAAATTGAATAGTCCTTGAAGAAGTTCTGGTTCATCAAATTCCATCATCTCCTTGGTTAAGAATTCTTTGACTACTTTTGCTGTGTCTCTTGCCGGTGACAGGGTTTTGTCCCCTTTTGCAGCCTTACCACTATCATCTGTGGTCTTTTCTGTTGGAGTTTTCTCTCCTTCTGTGCCCTTACTACTGTCATCTTCTTTTTCCTTCTCCTCTGATTCTTGACTGGTCTTCTCTTCTACTCTTTCTTCTTCTTTAGATCCGAAGTCAGTAGTGGAAACCGAAGGAGAGATGTTTGCTTGTTCATGGATCTCCTCTTCCAGAGCAGAGGATACTAAGTCCTTATCTTTCTCTTCACCTGTCTCCTTTACCTCTTCTGCTACCATCTCAGTAGATTCTTCTTTGTTATCCATTCCCAAGGGATCATTACCTAAATCCTCTATAACAGGAATATTGAATCTTTTATAGGCATTCTGCAGGATTTTTTCTGTTTCTTTTGCCACTATATCAGTTTCTCTAAGCATGAGCTGATTCATTCTAGCCTTACTCCGAAACTCATCCTTGCAATCTTTGAAGATCATATCCATTTGTTTCGGTGTAATTGAAGGATAGAGCTGAATAGCTATCTATTCTCTAATCTCTAAGTCGTTAGCCTTGGCATTTTCTTTTCTCATTTCAAGTTCCTTTTCTAAACTTTGAGGAATTAGAGAAATTATTTCAATAAATGCTTTATTGTATATGTTCAAGTACTTAACTATGGCTTCCTCCAAGATCTTTCTATCTGCATCATTATATGCATCATAGAATTCTGTTATTGGTTGCAGGATCCCATCAACAGTAACTGCTTTAACTACATCATCTAAGGACAGAGTGGGCCTTTCAACAAACTCTTCTGCCTCTGCCTCCTTGTCTTCACCGGATACTTTCTTCTTCTTCATCATCTTCTTGATCTCTTCATCAGATTTTGTCTCTTCTTCATTCTTCTGACTGATATAAGACTTTGTTGCCTTTGTCTTTGTTCTCTTTTCTCCTTTACCAGATGATTTTGCTTCCGGTTTTGATGCCTTTGAGCTCTTTGTAGTGGAAGATGTAGAGCTCTTAGAGGATTTGGTCCAGGAGGGGGCTTCTACTGGAGCACTTTCTTTTTCTACCTCTTCCTTTTCTTTTTCTGTCCTTTCCATCTTTTCTCTATGTGCATCAAGTGCCTCTTTTGAGATGCCATATCTTTTGGCAACATTCTCTACTTCTTTTCTCACTTTTCTCTTCATCTCCAGTTGTCTTAGTTCCACATGAATCTTTATACTCAATTCTTCAAAGGTTCCAAACCTTTCTGCCTTGGGATCCTTGGGCTGACTTAGCATGTGCTGAACATGCAGCTCTACAATTTTCTCATCCACTTCATACCCCATTGGCATGATCCACACTATTCTTGGCTCCACAACCTCCATTAGGCACTGATTAGTTTCTACCATAAAGCACATTGTATCTTTGTACTTCTCAACTAGAGATTGGGGGATTCTTTCTCTAGCTTGCATCATGCATTGGAAGTTTTTGAAGTAGCCCCATAGCGTCGTGTTTTGTGCCTTGGCATCACCAAGCCCATGCAAGTAATCTCTGATCTGAATTGCAACCGGTCTGTTATTTTGCCATACCCATCCATTGGATCCGGGTAGCTCATTCATGTAGTAAAAGAATAGGCAGAGTATCAAACCACCGTATTTGAAAGAATTCTTCTTATCCTTCTTTATCTTCTGCAGATTCTCCAAGAGTTGGTTCAGAAGGAGCTCACAAAGATCATAGTCTGCATTCTTCCTCAACATTTCATAAGCAGTATATACAGCAGTTCTGGATACTGAATTCTGCCTGCTGGAGTGATATATCTTATATCCAATTATCATTGATGCAAACTTGATATCTGGATCTATGATATCCTCAATTGTCATTACTCTTTTATCAAATTTTGATCTGGTAGCCTCACTTACAATTTGGTTTTTGACAGATTTGAGAGTAGGCATCCCACCGGTTGAGTGTAATCTAGTTACTTCCCTAATGGCATCCTTAGTGATCTTAAATGGCCTATTAAACCACATGAAGTTGTCATGCATTCTGCTCAAAATATACCGGACCCATTCATCTTCCGAAAAATAGGGGAAATGAATGCATTGTGCAAAATGTTTGTCTCGGATAGCTTTATACTGAGGTTTGAGATCAAAAGAGTCATCTATTAACTGATTGTGATAGATATCTCATAGCTTGGATTCTCCAAACTCTTCAATGTTCACATGAATGTATGCCCTAACATCTTCAACATGTAAAACCCCATCTGGAATGTTGGAAAATGCACCTAAAAATCTGCTTCTAGAGATTTGTAGGGATGTTTCTTAAATTTAGGATGCGGCCTATCAGAAATCTTCACAACATTTGGGGTAGTCATCTTTAAAGATTCAGAGAAAGAATGAAAAATACCTCTTACGCCTTTTAGGGTTCACGGAATGAGTTGAAGAGATCACCAGCTGATTTGAATTCTGTGAGTAATCCTTGAGAGAGATGAGGCAAGCTTGTTTGCAGAGCTCTTCTTGTCTATTTCACTAATGCAAATGTGCAAATGAGGAGTAAACGAACCCTTTTATCACTAAGCAAACCCTAATTTCATATTGGAATAAATGCGCAACTCAATTCATTCTAGTTGCCTTGTTCTCCTTGTTCTAAGAAAGATCTTTTTCCAGATCACTGAGATATGCTTGAAATTATACTTGGTGATTATTGACAATCTATCTGTCTTTCCTCAATCATTTAATCTATCCGTAGATCAAGATTCCTCAATTTTGAATCAAACCGGATCTAACTGCAAAGACCTGCTTCTTACAAGATGACTGTAAAATTGGATCTATCTTGGAAGATTAGACTCTTCAAACCTTCTTGTGGATCTTTCATATCTTTACCAAACCTTCTTTATATGTTTCTCTAAGAATCCTTTAATCCACAACCTTTTATGTGCCAATTTTGGGCACCTAATGACTGGCTGGGGGAAAATGTTTTTCTTTTGTAACTCCCCCTGAGCCAGAGCTCGTCTATTTAGTTTTCGGAAGGAATATCAGCTCCAGATTCTGGTGCGGATCCATCCTCAATATTTTTTGTACTCCTCTTTACCCAAATCTTGTTCATCTCCCTTTAAATTTCATCCGCATTCATTTTTCCTTTTCCTTTGTCTTGGTTTTGATTATGATGTACCGGACCCTTATTGTTCTGATTCTTACTTCTGCAGAATTTAGCAATATGACCGGATCTATTGCAATTGTAGCAGACAACATTTCTTTGAATATTTGACTGATATCCTCTTGATCTACACTGATTAGCCATATGTCCCATTCTATTGCATGCAAAGCATCTTCTATTGAATGAATTGTTTGTTTGCATATTTCTACACTCATGAGATTTGTGACCATACCTTTTGCAATTGAAACACTATTCGGAGAAGGATGAATTAGTTTGGTTCATTCTTCTTCTGCACTAATTTGCTTTATGACCAAAATTATTGCAGTTGTGGTAGTATCCATTGAAGGATGGATATCTTTGAGCATTGGGTTGCCTTACCGGAGGTCTTCTAGGCCTGTTTCTTGGATTTTCTGATCTAGAGTTCTTCTGACCGGATCCGGAGCTCTCACCTTTCTCATACCCCAAGCCTTGCTTGTCATCTACCCTCTTTTGGCTTTGAAGAAGATCTTCAAGTTGGGCAGAGCTTATCTTGAATTTCTCTTTGTATTCATTTGTTGTTTGAAGATCCTTTTTAAGAGTGTCAATCTGATTCTCAAGATGTTCTTCATTATCCCTAGCTTCTTCAAGATTAGATTCAAGATGCCTGATTATTCTATCCATTTTGTGGTAGTCTTCTGATTTCTCTTTGAAAGATTGTCTTAGATCATCTTCAGTTTTCTTTTTTTCATCAATTTCTTGGGTAAATTTCATAACTCCTGATTCCATTTCATGTCTTATCATAATGACTTATTTTGATAACTTTTCACATAACTTGGTTTTCTCCTTCAAATCTTCATTTGTATTATTGTCCTCACCTTGACTTGCCAATTGCTGAAGTAGATCCTTTCTCTTTTTCATAGAGATACTCAGTTTCCCTTTTAGTTCATTTATGAAATCATCAGCCTGTTTGAGTCTTTCCTTCAGTTCATTGACTTCAGAGTTGGATTGGTCAAGATCATCTAGGGTAGACTGAAGTTATTCCCTCATACCATACACATCCATTTGAATTCCCAAATCTTCCTCAAGCTGTTAGGCTCTATTTGGAGGAACCTAGCTCTGATACCAATTGTTGATAACTAAGAGGGGGGTGAATCAGTTATCTTAATTACTTCTACTTTCTGATCTTCCTTAACAATTAATGTAGCATTAAATCATATAAGAAAACATAACCATGAAATGGAAATAACATCAATACACATGACACAATGATTTTGACGTGGAAAACCCTATTAAGGGAAAAAACCACGGAGTGATTAACCCAAGATTGTATTCTCTGTTATAGCACTTGCCAATTAGGGCTCACTGCCCGAGCACACTACTCACAAGAGGCTCACTACCTACAATAGTTTATACAAGGAAACTAGATACTTGAACTGATGAGAAGCATCCACATATGCTGAGGTTCAGTTCTGGTTAGGTTCAATACACTGATCTGTTGCACTTCATTCTTTCTCTTCTTTGGTGTTGTTGTCCTGTCACATACCGGACCTGCCTTACTACTCTTCTGCTTTTCTTCGCACACCTCAACACACACACAACACCTCATACCAAAAATAATCTAGTATATATATCCGCACCGAGGATTTCATCCACTTTCTAGTCGGCATCCAGAATACTTATCATTTTCCCAAACTCTTGGTTTGTCGGTTGAATCCTTGCTTATCAAGTGATGCGTATCAAAGAGATGCTCATAGAAGTCATCCATCATGTCAACCAATCATGAATGATACCTTAGTAAGCTTGATCACCATCAATATCTCATCCAGATCAAGGTCTGATGCTCTACCGGTCAGTTCTTCCTCTGTTTACTCTGCCAAACAGGAACCCAATACTTAGGTGCTTATATCTCTTCATTCTTTCATCACCAGAGGCTCAATCCCTGGAATCTATCAGTTAAGGTACTCCTCTTGACTTCCCCAAGTCTGCACTTTACATAGATACTTCCTCTGAGATATCTGGACCTGATTGTCAGACCTTGCTACATACTCTGTTCTTGGTCACCGGACCAAGTTACTCTACAATCTGACTTTTGATATAGACACACCATGTCCTACGGATGGGTGGGATGAACTTTGTTGCCATCAATGACAACACTCATGAAGCTACAATGTGTCTCTTGCCAACAATACCTTCTTTGAAGAATAAATTGAGAGCTCTGGCTTAGGGGGAACAGTATTGAAATCCAAACTCCCTAGCCAGATAATTAGAGCTGGAATCTAGCACTGAGATATATGGTGAAATCTGACAGGTAAAATCTTTTGGAAGAAAATATGGAAGAAGTTGAGTTAATGTAGTACATTATGTAGTAGTTTTGAGCTTCTGTGTCTAGAAAGAGAAAAATTAGATAGTCTTTTAAAACAAGCATTAATGACAATTAGGTTAAGTCATGCGGAGGATGAAAGGAAATTTGTTGGGTACCAAAATCACTTTGCACTCGATGCTTTCAGGTTTTTAGAGGGATTGAAGTAGCTTTTGAGCATCCATAACCAAGATTTGAAGCAATTGAAGAATTTCAAAAACCCTAACGCAACGGAACAAGGTACTCTCATTAAAAAACTATTTTTGAAATTTCGGTCAAAATCTGAAATGGCGACTCCACAATTTGTAGACATTACTAAGCGTCCAAGACCAAAATTCAAGAAACACCCATTTAAATTGGTAGAAGTTGATCAGACGGGTGCATTTTCAGCAATTTCTCACAGTCTTGCATGCAGAGGATATTAGGGCTTATATTCATGTCACCCTCAAAGAACATTAGAGAACCAATCTCACTGACTTATTTTTGAATCACTTGAGTGACAAGTGTTGCGTATTGAAGGATGAATTCAAAATATTGGAAACTAAGAAATTCATTCAATACATCAACTTTCTGACTTTTGTCAAGGATGAATGGGTCTGGTACGTTTTGAGCAGAGTCCATGATGAATTCATATGGCTCCAAAGACCCTTTAAGATTACAAGAGAAGCTATAAGAGCAGTTACTGGTTTGTGCTCCACCAGATCATTACCACTCTTGAAAGCCGTAAAGAATGACAAGGTCATGGAGGTGACCGAAGCAAATTTTGATAAGAGGGCACTTACCATCAATGACATTGAAGACAATACAGTAAAATTCACATCTATGGTTATTGGGTACAATATCTATTTCTCAAATAGGGAAAACTCGGTCTCTGGTACTGCAATTTATATAGCATTTTAGATGGTGAAGGAAGATGCAGAGTATGATCTGTGTGAACTACTCTGATAACAACTGATGGAGAATCTAAGGATAACCAAAGAGCAGAAATATCCATTCAAGTACAGTACACTAATTGTTTGCCTATTCTTTTATTTCATACAAGAATTGCCAGGTATGAAAAATCTCACCTAGACAAGTGATAAAGTTGTTGCAATACAAATCAGAGATCATTTATTTAACATAGGTGACATAAATGTTTAGAACATTGCCCTATGGGGTTTTTTCAAAAATTTCCAAAGGACAATGCAAGCCAGAGAAAGAATTCCTAAAATAATGGTTGAAAAATACAAAGACAGTATTTGCTTTATTGTTAGAAAGGATCAGTGTTTGATGGAGGTTGTTGAGCCTAGAACTATATGGGTGAAGCCCATGGGATATGAGGTGGATGGGAGAATTCTAGATAATTATGTGCAACATGTACTAAGTAAACCTAGAGACCCTAAGGAAGAAAGATTTGGGACCTATGAAGAACTGTATGCAAAAATTCATGTTGAATTTAGAAAACTTGAAATCTCCAAGAAAATGAAGAAAGTGGTAGAAGAAATCACCATTAAGGTTGGATTTACAAAAGAAGAAGTGACAAAGGCAAGGGAAAAGGCACAATCCATCAAGGAAGTAGAAGAAAAGAGAAAAGGTGAATCATCTGGAGCTAGAAGAAACCAAGGCTAAGCTAAAAGGGCCAGAGAAGTTAGAAAGGAGAACCAAAGCCTCCATCTCTGCAGAAGTCACATCCATTCCCTCTCGTCCCACACCATATACAAGCATGGAAACCCCTTCCACTAGTTCCAAGAGAAAGAAATCCATGGCAAAGAGAATGCATGTCAGCATAACCATTGATGATGAAGCAACTAAATCAAATAAGGAAGTGAAAAGGATGAAGACTAAGGCTACTAAAGCCTCTGAAGCCAGCGAAAAGAAAACCTCTGGTAAGGGTAAATCTAGACAAAGGGTACAGCAAGATGTCTCCCAGATAGAAGAGGCTACTATAAGTCTTGAAGATGTCCTCAAAGCCATAACAGTGGATGGCAACCTAAAGCCAATTGCTCAATTATATGATGAATATAATGATCCAGACAAGAGGATCATGGAAACTGTTGTTGTAGAGTATTTAAATATCTACAACAAGGCTTTGATTGAAATTATTTATGGTCTTCCACATAGTTTAGGAAGCATAATGAGTGTAAGAAAAGAAACAGCCATGGCCAAAGATATTGAGCTAAGGGAATACTCCTTAATTAAATTATGTCTGGAGATCACACTTGAAGAGAAGGCAAAAATTTCCAAAGAAATCAAGGATGCCCTCAAAACTAAGAGAAGAATGAATTCTTTAATGATGGGAGAAATTGACAAAGTGGTTAAGGAAACAAAGGAGATTATCTTGGCAGCACTAAAGAAAAACAACATTACCTCTATCTATGATAATGAAGAAGCAAATGTTAAAGACACATCTCCACTGAAGATTAGCCAAGAACAAGGACCAGAACAGGATGATCCAGTTCCCAACATCAACTCAGTGGATATGTCAAACCAAGATGAAGTCAGTACTGATCCACCTCCTAAACAATAGGCTGAAGGTGAAGAGATTAGGGAGGAGATAAAGAGCCCTACTCTAGAGAAAAACATAGATCAACAGGAAAATATGGACATAGACCCTCCAAAACAACGTCAAGGAGAAATATCAGAGAGGGCAAGAGACATTGTAGATGTCTCTGTTGGTTTTGACAGACAACAAATTGCAGAAGAGTCTGAACTCCTTCAAGGTCCAATCAACTTGGTCTCATTTTCACCTGTTCAAAAGTTCAAGCTACTATCTATGGTTCAAGCCAAAGCACAGGAAGAATTGATAAAATCACATGATCAAGATAGCAAACTGATCAACGAAGCATCTATTGTTTTTGAAAACCTGATGCCATCATCTCAAAGGGATACCTCATTATCCCCTGCTGACCATCTCAAGAAGCTATTAAACTTTGTAATTATGCATTTTGAATCCTTTGAAAAATCTATAGAAGTAAAAGTGAGAAAAGAGATTGATGATAGAAGATTGGTTGAGTTAAAGAGCATGATAGATCGAGACAAAGTTTTGTTAGATAATGAGATTAAGGGCATACAAGGTGTCATTGAAGAAGCCAGTGAAATATAAAAGTTTTTCTTACCTTGGCCAAAAATCACATAAGAATTAGAAGATAAAATCAAAGAATTGGAACTCAATATTTTTGAAACATTTAACCCAGCAACTGAGTAAATAAAGGCTAAAGAAATTCAAGTCGCAAATATTCACAATGATTTGAACACACTGATAAGGAAAAAGGGAGAAATCAAGGATAGGTTGTGTCGGCTAAAGGGACTAATAAGTCTAATAATTGACTCTATGTTCAATCTGACAGATGAAGCCTTAAAATCTCAAGCAAAAATTGATACACTAGCAGATACACAAAAAGCAGAGGAGCTAGTATTTTTTATGAATGGCCATATCCATATTCTAGAAAGTGCAAGAAATAGATGGAATGGAGAGATAGCTCTGATAAAGACTATCTATAATGACATTTTGTCTTCAGTCACAAATTAAGTTGAAGACTGTACTTGTAAATATGCAGCAGGATACATAAAATTTTGAAATTTTGACAAATTTTGGGTTTTGGATCACATCCTTTGCCCTTGATGTCAAAGGGGGAGAAGAAGATCAATGAAAAATGGGATAAACATCTTAGGGGGAGAAGGAAAACAAAATGTATATAGTAAGGGGGAGTAGTCAAGCATTTTTCATTATTGCCATGAATGCCAAAGGGGGAGATTGTTGGCAAGAGACACTACTCCGGTATAAACTAGTATGTTGTCATTGATGGAAACAAGGCTCAGATATCTCTTCAGCATGTTAGAGAGACACATCTTTGGAAAACCACATCAAAATTTAGGTCCAGTTGGAAGAAATGGCTAAGTATGGATGTGCACAGAATAGAGAACAGTAAGTTGGACAGTATGCCTCCGCAAATGATAATCTTTAATACGGTTCAAGTATGATGTTCTCAATTGTTTGATGGTGTTATGCTTTAGAGATTAAGTCTTGACTTCCTCCAAAAGTCACCTTGAAGAAATGTCTAAGTTCGGGTAAGAAAAGATACAGCAGAAACAGTGAATAGGGTATAGTGCAATGGTCTGCATTCCTCCGTAGATAAGTATTTTGTTATGTAGTTCTAAGATGGTGTAAACACATATATGAGGTGTCTAAATCCATATTTTTGAGGCTTGAAGATCATCAGATAGATAGTTGAAAGTTGTTGAGTATCGGCATAGCGTTTTGGCAGAGTCTGACTGTGACAGAGTCCAAGTTCTGATGGTCCGCATTTCTCCACAAGATGATATCATGCCTTGAAATTATGAGGGTAAGGTTGGGAAGGTGTAAATAGTCCTTCATATGGTTTTGGAGGTGTTTTGTGATCCATGGTAAAAGTTGTGAGTCAACAGATGGACCTGTTAAGTACGCTCTTAAGGAACAGGCCGACTAGTATGATAAATCATTGTGCGGAGAAGAGATAATATGTGAAGGATCTATTTAAGTAATTGAATGATTACAATAGACATATATGAACATGTTTGGGTGAAGTTTTGGGTCTGCATAACATATGGTGCATTGGATTGAGCCGATAAGCTACATCTTCCTATGTACATGTTTCAATTCTTGGATGCTGACTTGATTGTGGATCAAATCATGATGCCGATATAAAAAGGCAATGAATTTTAGTTGTGAGTGTGTGTAGGTGTGTGTGATTGATACGAGCATGTGAATAGCAGAGCAAATTTAAAAGATCAACAATGATGAAGACTTGGGATTCAGAATTCAGTTGCTAAATGACTGCACCCTAGCATAGTGATAGATGCTTATGCAGTCTTCAGTTTTCATGTGCAAATTATTTTGTACTTGGCAGTGATTTTTCTTCATCAAGGTAGTGAGCCTCCCTTAGGGTTTAGCAGCCCTTGTTGTAATCTTACTAGGTTTAGGGTTGAGGCAGTGAGCCTGCTAGACCTAGTTGTACTTCATGGCAGTAAGCTAGCATGTTCCGAGCCCGTGGAGTGACCAAGCCTGAACATCATTACTTGTAAAGATTGTAATATATATTTGAGATTTAATACTCTTCATGGTTTTTCCCTCTTTGGGTTTTCCACGTAAAATCTTGGTGTCTATATGTCATGCTTTTGTGGTTGTTCATTTGCATATTGTGCTTTTGTTTAATTAATTATTGGAAATGGTTAAAAGTAAAAGTGTATGAAAAAAATTATGGAACACTGATTCACCCCCCACCTCTCAGTGTTCTTCACATTCAACATGTCCTCCTAGCTAAAAATATTTTGAATGATCCTACAGAGTATGAGTCTGTGCCTTGGTTATATACACTTGAGTGGAAAATGTTTGTACTAGGGGAACTGGATGGTGAAATAAGAACATTGAGCCAATATCATTCTGATCTAAATGATCTCAAAAGTAATTGCACGATCTTGGAATTAGAGATTTCATATGAGAGTGGAGAGGATTTGCTTGATATCCAAAGGTAAAGAAAAGTGTAAATAAAATGCTTAATGAAGAGCTTGTTGGTATTGATGCAGTGATAGGTGAATCAATGGGAAAACTTGGGAATGTAGCATTATATATCAGAACTTTCAAAAATGAAATCAATGATATGATGCAGACAAAATGATAAGTAAACAAAGACTTCAAGCTCATATTATTGGTAGCCCAAGTGGCAAGGTATTAACCTCTATTATCACCAGGTACAGGGCATACAAAGAAAAGTTATGACCACAGGCGACGCAAGGGGACTCGACAACAACTAGAGGACAAGACAAAGAGAATGAAGCGATATGAGAAGAAGACTTGACAATTGTCACATGATGACTTTTCATATGCTTTTATGTTGTTTCTTTTAAAAACTAGTTTCTCTGGAAAACTGTTATGTTTAAAGACTTATTATCTATTAATCGGTTGTCTTCAAGAAGTCGTTATTATTTTTAAAGGCAATTATGATTAACAAGGCTATATATTCTAAGCATGTCAATGTGTATGGATCTTTTGGCAAACTTTGTGTTGTGGAAGGTCAATTTTGGTGTCATGCTATTTTTAGTTACTCTCAATATATGAATGAAAGTTGGTGAAGTTGAATTCTAAAATCGTAAACTTTGTGTTATGGTGGATGAATGTTTATTCTTCTTATGTTGAATATGTTGTCAACTTATTAGCTTGCAGTTATGTATTGAAGTGGTTGGATATTTATTTAATCTCATTGTTGTGGATGATTTTTCTTTTGATGAATGATTTATAGTGGTGATTATATGATTAATGATATAAGTTTATGGTTGCAATAGTTGAAGTCTTTGTGCTTCTTAGTATTCTAAGTTGTATTGTGATTCATTGCCTTTACTGCTTTCTATTTAAAAGCACCACATTTTTTGGTTTCTAGTTAAAATCATGCATTATTTTCATTCATTGTATATCATTAGAAGGTAGTTGTACCTTGTAAAATAAGCAGAGAGTCATTGCAAAATATCATTGCAATTGACTCAACTATCTGTTCAATTGCCATTTGTATGGGCAAGAGGAAATAGAGTTAAGTGACAAATCTGTATACCAACATATTTTTGGTGGCTCTATTAGGGACTATTTTACATATACTAAGTCGCTTTATCATTGGTTTTATGGTTCTTCGAGGAATAATTACGCTAGTTCTCTAGCCTAACGTGGATTGGCTCACTGGTGAATGAGAAGATATTATTGCTAGGATGAGAAATTTAGCCTGGGAAAATAGAAGAACAAACCAACAGTTTCACCAAGTGAATGAAATTATTGAGGTTGAAGAACTTGGAGTTATAATAAAAGAAAACACCAGGTGTTTTGGTGAAGCTCGATAAATCTATCTTATAGAAGACGTGGTCACAATGCCTCGAAGAGAGAGACCTTTCCAAATACACGTGGTTCCCGACAACAAACCAAGGAATCAAGCAAACAATCCAAGGAATCAAGTAAACAACAGACAAACCCATCGTCAGAATAACCTGTAAGAGGTTGGTGACTATGTTATTTGATACTCTTTATTTATAAAAATTATCTTTCTAAGAGATATAATAGGGGTGATAAAAAGAAGGGTATTTCTGATTCAGATTGACTTGCTACAATCTTTAAATTTCTCTGCCTTTCCTCCCACTCGTAAAGTCAAGTCTTCTAGTAGACCATCTTCTCCTCCAAGAAGGGATACCTCTAGTTCCTCTTTTCAAGCCCTCATCCTTGATGGGAATATCTTACCATTACAAGTTAGATTCCCAGTTCATAATCTGATTAATATGGTTCATCAACTTCCCATTCCATGGAGAGGAGCTATAGGTCCTCTAAACTTAGGAGTACAATTGCATGAGTTACCTAGAGGATCAAGTAAGATAATACCAAAGTTAAGGGGAGATGGAAAAGTTACCCCAGATGAGCATATCAATGCTTTCTTTGGAGCCTATTCTATTTTGGGTATCCAACATGAGGACGTATATGTTAGATTGCTTGTGGAGTCTTTAACTGATGACGTAGCTGAGTGGTTCTATCATTTACCCAATGCATCAATCAATAATTGGGCAACTATGAGGACTAAGTTTGAAAGTATATTTAAAACAATAGAGAATGAATATACCCTTGTGGCCCAATTTTCCTCAATGAAGAAACAAGTGCACGAACCACTAAGGGAATTTGTGGCCAAGTTTAACAAGGTGGTGAATCAGATTCCTGCAAACATGAGACTTGGGAATGCTCTTTTGAAATGCTTCTTTATTAGAACCCTTCCTCCAGATGTTAGTTTTCCTATCAAGAGGGAAGGCACAATTGATCTAGTAGTAGAACAAGAGAGGGCTATTTTTATAGAAGATGAGTTGATAATTGTTGGCAAGAGGAAGGAGGAATTGTAAACAGGAAAACACCAGGTACCTAATTCTACAAATCTTGTGATTCAAACATTGGCTAATGATATTATTACTTTGGAGAGGCATATGCCTAAAGGGACTCAATAGCATTTCTACCATGATATACATATAAAAGATCATGGCCAGCAAGTAAACTACAATAGACCTTTACCTTTGACTGAACCTGCTTAGAGAGTGGTCATTGAAAATGGTCCTTCAACAAGCAAAGGGAATCACATGGTGTGCAATTTCCATCTCACCATAGACCATGATGGTGCATCTTGTCCTGAGATGACATGATTCATGTAGATGCTTTCTATGAATGAGCATGTTGAGGAGCCATATGTTGAGGAAGAACCTACCTAATTTGGTGATGCTAGTGTTAATTTCTTTAAATATCAATCAGATTCAAATCCAAGGGAAGGTGTGTATACCAAACTGGATAGTACTAATTGTACAGTGTTCACTAGGGGACAATATGCACAGAAGAAGCATGAATCTATAGGTCAATCCAGTAATCCTTCTCCTACCGCAAAGTACATTCTGTCAAGACATGCAAGTACCAACTCCAAAAAGGCAGAGCCTGCTATTTATAAGGCCACTCCCAATGAGGTACCCTCTACTTTCTCCTCTAGAGATGTTGTTTATAATTCTTTTGATATAGTAGAATCATGAAAAAACACTAAAATCTATATATCTCAAGCTGAACCCTCACCTTCCCATCTCAATGCACAAGTATCTGATGAAGCTATTACCGATGCTGAAATCCAAAATTGCTTGAATTCTCATTCCAAAACCTCCCATGCTAAAAACCCCTTTGATAAACCTAAGCCTTTGTAGGTATCCTTGTACATCGTTGGTTACAAGCTGAGTAACTGTGTTATAGACTCTTGGGCCTTTGACAATGTCATGCCCGCCCAAGTAGCCAATGCTCTCGACTTGTCTCTCACTTCCTCCCATGGTATATTTTATTCTATGGACTCCTCAAAGGTTCCTATCTTAGGTTAAATTAAAGATGCACAAGTTGCTCTGGCAGCATACCCAAAGAAGAGGTTGAAGTTAACCATTTTGGTGGTTGATATTCCCGCAAGCTATGGAATGCTCCTAAGTAGAAGTTTTTGCAAAGACCTAGGTGGGGAAATACAAATGGATTTATCTCATGCACTAATACATGTGGATGGTAAGAAGGTCTACTTGAATCCTGAACCAAAATCGAAATTCACAGTATTGAAGTCTAGGAATCCAAGAGCGGATATATTATATGTGGAGACCGATCCAGACACTTATATGTTTACTTCTATCACTGAATAGAGTTTAGATATAATTAGCCCCGATTTTTATAATGAGGTATGGACTCTAGAGTTTGATGGAAGTTGTTCCACTTCTGGGTCAAGTGCTGGTATTGTTCTTGTTTCTCTTGATGACTACAAGTTTCCTTTTGCCTATAAGATAGATTTTAAAAACACTAATAATACAGCTGAATATGATGCCTTGCTCTTAGGGTTAGCAGTGGCTAAAGAGAAGGGAATCAAACAGTTAAAGGAAAGAGGTAATGTTGAACTCATAATGAAGCAGGTGAGGAATGTGTATTTAGTTAAGAATGGAAGGTTAAAGTGATACAGAAATAGGGTTTGGGATTGCATTGAGGATTTTGATACTTTTTCAATAGAAGTTGTGCCTAGAGATCAAAACACTAGGGTAGATTCCTTGGCTATCTTAGCATCTCTTCTCCTACCCCATCCTGACTTTAAAGATGAATCATATAGGGTAGAGGTAATATACAGGCCCTGTGTGAATGATAATGTTAACCATTGGCAAGTGTTCGACAACGATCAGCAAATAATTTCTTTTATGGAGAAAGCTGAATTTTTTGCCAATGTATTATTTGAAGGAAGTATTGTAGAGAGCAATGATACTCTTGATGGTGAAGTTAGTTCCCAGAATGGTCAAGAAATTGAAATGATACAACTAAAGGGGAATAAGCTACCTAAGGGTTTTATCTCCCTCAAGGACCTTTTTAATAGGCATGATCAATATATCAAACAAAAGAGCACAATTTCCATTAGGTCATCTACTAAGTACGATCGTGTCAATATAGGGACTGAAGGGATTTATTTATTTTATTTTCTATAGGATGGTTGCATTGAACTGTATTTGGGTAGCCTACAACTAGATACAAATGACAAGGGAAAACTGAGTCTGTGGACAAATGTGAAGGGAGGATTGGATGGATGGATTAAGGAATTTTTTAATGATGAATGGATTAAGGGATTACCAATAATGGAGGGGATAGATAGGAGAAATATCATGTATGGATGGAGGCGATCAGGAGGGGATCCCCAAGGACTACATTGCAAAGGAATAACATGCACCATTCTAGATATGCCACGCATGATGGTATGCTATAAGGGGTATAGTTCACTGTATAATCCATAATAAGATGTTTGGAAGATTTTTTGTAGAAGGATTTGCTATGTCAAGAGTTTTTCAAAGCATGTTTCAAGATGCCCCAATCCTTATCTATATCAAAGGAAAGAATGGACAATGGATGAGAACGATGGCAAGGATATATGGATATAATGGATTAGGATGATATGAGGGGGGATAGGATGGGATACATGAGATAACTTGCCCCGAAGTCTAAGGTACATAGACAACCAATTTACACATAATGCCCATGAATGGGTTTTCATCATGGTACTTATCCAAGGTGCCATGATATGGTTTTTACCATTGGATGAATAATTTTCTCTTTACTATTTTAATTTTATTTTTGGGATAATGATGGATATTGGGATGGGATAGGTGGATTTGGATGGGGAAAATGATGTAGATAGGAAGGAGGGGGATGTGGACTCAAGCATCTATTTCTATAGTGAGGTGATAGTGTCCCATTTTGGAAAGTTGGAACACATGGACCATGTCAAGTAGCATTATAGGCATGTATTTAGTAGATGATGACATGACATAGATATGGATTATGTGAAGGCATGGATCATAGGGATGTGATGAGGGAGATATGAAGGATAGTGGAGATACGATGGGAGGATGGGGGTATGCAAAAATGTCATAGGGTCAAGGAGAACCAAGACCAATGTTTGCACACGTTGTAGTGGATGTTGAAGCTTTTGATTGTGATGGGGAGTGGAGAGTAATGGGGATTTTTTATTATGGGATTGGGATTTATGGTGTTTAGGGATTTGGGATTTATGGACATGGGTGGTGATAATGGGAGGATAAGGGGATTTGAGGACATGGGTATATTAGGCATGAGGAGGAGAGGAGGAAGAGTGGATTTGGGGATGAGAATATGGTTGTATTTATGGATGGGATGAAAAGGGATGATGTCATGCTTTTTGTATTTGTATAATGATGGAGGAGGGATGGTAGCATATGATTTGGAGGTTCAATGAGGTGCACCAAGTTTGGGATTTGAAGAAGTGAATTTAGAAAGCGTGAAGGTGTTACCAATAATATTGGATTGTTTGCCTTGGGATATGTAGGAAAGGTCATGCAATCATGGAGCTTGATTTTGACATGGATGGGCTCCAAGATACCTTGTTCATGGAGGCTTAAACCTCTATATTGATAATTCATGTTTTGGAGCATGCGATGCGCAATGGGATGTTTGTTGTTTTGGAAACAAGAGGTGAGTCCATTATTAGATGGGGGAGGATGGGTGGTGGGTAGAAATGTTTCCTCTCCTACAAGAGAACCACCACAAATGAAGGTGTTGGGTCCAATGGGATAGGATTTGGGATAGGATCGATAGGGAATGGTGAAGGGTTGATAGGAGATGGTAAAGGATTAATAGGAGATAGTGTGGGATTGATAAAGGGATTAGTTGGGATGCTTGGATCTTGATTTATACTATGCTCATTAAGATGTGGTGTGATATGATTTGATTTATTTGTTTGAGTGTCTATGTTTTCTTGGGGACTAAGTGTCTCATCATTGGAAGTGGATATTTTTAGATGATGGATAGGAATAGTGTGGGTTTCTTGAGCATGGATGGTTGTGGGATCACGGATGGGAGAAGTGTTAATATCTTGATCATTGATGGTGGTGGCTTGGGTAGGGAATCAACTTTGCTCTATTGATTAGAAATAGGATCTTGATCATGGATAGGAATGGGTTGTATAGTTTGATCTTGAGTAGCTTGGATAGTTGGATCTTAACTTTGTGAGGAGAAAGGTTGATCATACTTTATATTTGACTCTTGGCATAGCTCATGGGTTTCTTGGATGGATGTGATAGGATTTGAAAGGTCGAAAACATGGTTGTATGATGGATCTTGACTTGAACTTATGATAAGATGTTCTTCGATATGCTTGATGGGAATTGGACTGCATGATGGTAATGGAGGGATATGCATGGTACTAGGAGGTTCTTTGATAGGTTCAAGGATGGAGCATCTTGTTCAAGCTTAAAGGACTTGGGACTAATGACTTTCTTAGGGACAACCTCCATGCTTATGCTAGAGGGGGATGATAGGGTTCAAAAATCATTCAAGACTCTTCAATTCAATCACCAAAAACCTCAAAGGAAGTTCAAATGTGCCAAAATATCCATATGCAAGGTAAATCATCTAATTGATGCAAGAGCATCCAATGGTGTAAGGGCAATCTTGCATCACCCAAAAATAAGTTGATTCAAAATTATTGCATTTATTTTCATTTCTTTCCATAATTAGTGTTTTTGGTTCCATAATCTCCTGAATAATGATGTAGGACTTTTGGTTTTCTCCAAACTGCCAGTTTTGGAAATTTTAACTGCCATTTCAAGAAAGTTTGCATTTGGGCACAGATTGAAGAAAAAATTGACAAAAAGCTTCATAACTGAATATAAGACCTTTGGCGAAGGAATTAGGCAAAGATCATTTGTGAGCTAAAAGATATTAAAGTTTTTGTTTTTTGAAAAGCCCCTGAAAAATTTTTGAAATGAGATATGAGGCACTAAAACATCCCATAATGTCCCAAAAAGTTGACATAAATCCATTTACGGGTTTCTAGCATGATAGTTCACATCGCGAGATTTTTGGTGCTTAAAACAGTTCATCAATCAGACACCCAGATCAAAAGTTATGTTTCCCAGAAGTTGACCTACTTTTGAAGGGCCATGCCAATATTTGGTGGAAGGAGGTCTAGCTAGAGAGGAACAAAAGAGGAAAAGGAAAGATCACCAGATGGGATCAGATGGTGGAGAAGTTGAAGAAGCAGTTCATTCCTGTGGACTATGAGATGGAGTTGCTGAAGAAGCTGCAAGGACTAAAGCAAGGTAACAAGTCTGTTAAGGAGTATACATAAGAGTTTTATAAGATTACTATCAGGACAGGCCATGCAGAGCCCAACAAGGAGAAGGTAGCCCGTTACATTAATTGGTTAAGGCCAAGTATTCAAGAGGAGCTAAGCCTGGTCAGAATGACCACCATAGAAGATGCATACCAGTTTTCCCTAAAGGTGGAAGAGAAGCTGAATAAAAGATTCGACAACAAGCAAAAGGGAAGAGGTCAAGGCGGAAGGACTGGTGGAAGACCCTATGGAGGCCGTAACGAAGATCCAAAGAAAAATGAAGAAGCTAGCACCGATTGAAATCAGAGGGAAGATAATACCTACTGACCTCGTGACAAGAATAATGGTGAACAAATAGGAAGAGGAAGAGCCAAACCTGGGCAAGGACCTAGAAGAGGAGGTTTCAGAAGAACCTATTTCCAATGTGGAGAAGAAGGGCATCGAGCATACAAGTGTCTGCAACATCAAGGAAGGATGAATAGAAGACCGAAAGGTAATGCACGAGTTGCACATGTAGATGAAGAAGCATAGTCTGAGCATTCTGAAGATGTTGAAAGGGGAGAAACCCTAGTTGTGAGAAGAACCTTGTTGAATGAGGAGAAAGAACCAAATCAGAGGAAGAGTTTATCCCGCACAAGGTGCAAATGTGAAGGTAAGTGTTGTGATATTATGATTGATAGTGGAAGCACTGACAATCTTGTTTCAGAGGAGATGGTTGACAAGTTGAAGTTGACAAGAAGAAATCATCCACATCCATATCAGATCGCATGGTTGCAGAAGGACCATAGAGCTTTGGTCAATGAGCAGTGTTTAGTGAAGTTCAAGATTGGGGACTACCATGATGAGGTGATGTGTGACATCATACCAATGGATGCATGTCATATGTTGTTGGGGAGGCCATGGCAGTATGATAGGAGTGTTGTCCATAATGGTTGCGTAAACACATATTCTCTAACAAAGGATGGAGTTCGTCATAAGTTGAAGCCCTTCAAGGAGGTGGAAGAAAAGGTATGTAGTACTGCCAGAAGTTGCTTGGTAGATGGTAGAAAATTTTTGAAGGATACGAAGCATGAGCGTCATTGCTTTGCATTGATTCCCAAGATTAGTCAAGAGAAATGTGAAGATGTACCAACAGAAGTCTCAGTTATGTTGGAATAATTTCAGGATATTATCTCTGATAATCTACCAAAAGGTTTACCATCAGTAAGGAAGACAAGTCATCAAATGGATTTGATAACAGGATCCAGTTTGCCCAATAAGGTAACCCACAGAATAACTCTAGCAGAGAGTGAAGAGTTGAATAAACAAGTTTGGGAGTTGTTAAGGAAGGGACTGATAAGAGAGAGCCTAAGTCCATGTGCGGTACCTATAGTACTAGCACCAAAGAAAGATGGAGAGTAGAGAATGTGTACAGATTCCTGAGCCATCAATAAGATCACAATTAAGTATAGATTTCCATTACCCAGGATGGATGACATAATGGATTGCTTGAGTGGCGCCAAGTACTTCACGAAGATTGACTTGAAGAGTGGGTATCACTAGATCTGTATCAGAGAAGGAGATGAGTGGAAGACAGCCTTCAAGACAAAGGAAGGTTTGTATGAGTGGTTAGTCATGCCATTTGGGCTAACCAATGCACTGAACACATTCATGTTGCTCATGAACGAGGTATTGAAAGAATTTTTGGGAAGTTTTGTTATTGTTTATTTAGATGATATTTTGATTTTCAGTAAGACTTAGGATGAGCATATGATACATATCAGAAGAGTTTTGGAGAAGTTGAGGGAGGAGAAGTTGTTGATCAATCTGAAGAAATGTAGTTTTGCAAAGAAGGAGTTGGTAGACCTAGGATTTGTTGTCTCAAATGAAGGTCTTAAGATGGACCCAGAGAAGGTGAGGGCTATCATCGAATGGCCTACACCAAGGAGTGCCACAGAGGTACAATCTTTTCATGGTTTGGCAAGTTTTTACAGAAAGTTTATCAAAAAATTTAGTAGCATTTGTGCACCCCTAATGGAGACAATGAGAGGGGATAGAAAAGAGTTTATATGGACTAAAGGAAGAGTTTTGATACATTAAAGTGAAAAGTCACAGAGCAGCCTATTTTGGCACTTCCAGATTTCAATAAGGTATTTCAGGTAGATTGTGATGCTAGTGGCAGTGCTATAGGAGCTATTTTGAGTCAAGAAGGTAAACCCATTGCCTATTTTAGTGAGAAGTTTAATGATGCCAAGAAAAAGTATTATGTTTATGATCAGGAATTTTATGCAATAGTTCAGGCTCTGAAGAAATGGAGACATTATCTATTGCCAAAAGAGTTTGTTTTATATACTAATCATCAGGTTTTGCAGTATCTTAATAGTCAAGGGAAGTTAAATCAAAGGCACTTGAAATGGGTTGAGTTTTTGTAGAGCTATACTTTTGTTTTGAAGCACAAGAGTGGGAAGTCCAACAGAGTTGCAGATGCCTTGAGTAGAAGGCAAAATTTATTGACAGAAATAAAGATAGAGGTTGTTGGGTTTGATGAGCTCAAAAGTTTGTATCTTGAAGATCCAGATTTTGCAAAGGCCTAGAAAGTTTGTCTGGAACCTGTTACTTTGGATAGGACAAAATGGTTGAATTTCATAATCCAAGATGGCATGTTGTTTAGGGGAAGCCAGTTGTGCATTTCGAGGAGTTCCATGAAAGAGAACCTAATTAAGGAGAAGCATAGTGGGGGATTGGCTGGAGACTTTGATCAAGATAAGACCATTGCTATTATTGGTGAAAAATATTATTGGCCACAGTTGCAGTAGAATGTGAGGAAATTTGTGCAGAGTTGTAGAGTGTGTTAGATGGCAAAAGGAACAAGTCAGAATACAGGGTTGTATCAGCCATTACCTGTACTGGAGAAGCCATGGGATGATATTAGTATGGATTTTATTCTTGGTTTACCAAGGACACGAAGAGGACATGATTCTATTTTTGTGGTGGTGGACAGATTCTCCAAGATGGCATATTTTATTCCTTGCAAGAACACTAATGATGTTGTTCAAATTGCAGAGTTATTTTTTAGGGAGGTGGTGAGATTACACGGTCTACCAAAGAGCATAGTTTTAGATTGAGATACCAAGTTTTTTAATTATTTTTGGAGGACATTGTGGAAGAAGTTGAAGATAGATTTGAAGTTCGGTTATGTACACCATCCACAGACTGATGGACAGACTGAAGTGGTGAATAGGAGTTTGGGTAACCTACTATGATGCTTAGTAGGAGATAAGCCCAAGGGATGGGATTTGATTTTACCACAGGCAGAATTTGCTTACAACAATTCTGTCAATAGGAGTACTAGTAAATCACTATTCCAGATTGTATATGGGAATAACTTCCAAGAAATGCTTCAGAGTTAAGGAATATGGACAAAGGAGAAAAGACAAGTGCCGAGGCTAAAGATTTTGTAGAACACATGAAGAATTTGCATGAAGAGGTGAAAAAACACATTAATAAAATGAATATTCAGTACAAGGCTAAGGCAGATTAGAAGAAGAGATATAAGGAATTCCAGGTAGGAGATGAAGTCATGGTTCACTTGAGGAAAGAAAGGTTCCCAATTAGAACATACAATAAGCTGAAAATGAAGAAACTTGGACCATGCAAAATTTTGAAGAAACATTATTCAGGAAATGCATATGAGGTAGAGCTACTGAGTGGGATCAATATCTCCCCTATGTTCAATATTTCTGATTTAATAGAATATCATGAAGGTGGCACAGAGGATGGACCAACAGAAGAACAGTGGAGTATTCCGGCATCTACTTCAATGGAGGAGATAGAAGAGATCTTGGATAGTTGTGTGGGAAGAAGTACTCGGAACATACAATATGAAGAATATCTGGTGAAATGGAAAGGAAGGCCTATTGAAGATTCTTCTTGGTTGTCTAAGACAGAGGTTGACCATCCAGGTTTTCCTCAAACAAACACCTGAGACGTGATAGGATCACTTCTCAAATTACCCTGGGTGTCTGATGCAGGAGCATCCAGTGGTATAAGGGCAATCTTGCATAACCCAAAAATAAGTTGATTCAAAATCATTGTAGTTATTTTCATTTCTTTCAATAATTAGTGTTTTTGGTTCCATAATCTCCTGAATAATGATGTAGGACTTTCGGTTTTCTCCAAACTGCTAAAAATAGCAAACTGCCAATTTTGGAAAGTTTGCATTTGGGCACAGATTGAAGCAAAAATTTAAAGAAAGATTCATAACTGAAATATAAGACTTTTGGTGAAGGAATCAGGCAAAGATCATTTATGAGCTGAAAGTTATTAAAGTTTTTGTTTTCTGAAAAGCCCCTAAATTTTTTTGAAACGAGATATGAGGCACTAAAACATCCCATAACGTCTCAAAAAGTTGATGAAAATCTATTTATGGATTTCTGGTGTGATAGTTCACATCATGATATTTCTGATGCTTAAAACGGTTCGTCAATCGGACACCCGAATCAAAAGTTATGCTTCCCGTAAGTTGACCTACTTTTCGAGGGAGTTGCAAATTTTGAAATTTAGCTGGAGGGCACCAAAAAGTGCTATTTATGACTATTTTGGGAACCCTGGGCGGTAGTAGAGTTAAGGGGGGAAAGTGTAGAGTGAAGAATAGGTGAGAAAATAGAAACCCAAGCAGATTTGGGGTTACAGAAGGCAGATGATTCCAAAGTCTTGGGGGAGGAAGTTGTAATGTGTTGCAGCTTGTGGAGGGTTGATTTCTCTGATTGTATTTGAGTTTCTGTAATGTAATAAGTTGTCCAAATCAATAAAAGAAAGTTCTATTTTTTGTGTCCAATTTTTGTTGTTGTGTGTTTTATGATTTACCCCCTTCATCACTAATTGATTAAGATTTCATTCTCTCACAAGCAAGGAGGTCAAAATTGAGACCAAGCCAAAATAACAACAAAAAAGGGGGTCTCCATTTGGAAAAATGGGATATGCGTGTAAGGCACAACAAATGGTGACTCTACTGGAGAAATGCTCCAAAGTATTTCTAAGATAAATGACAGTTATGAACCCAGAGTCTCTACAGTTCCCATTTATTAAACCAAACGAACATGACACAAGATCAAAGAATCAGAGACCATTGACTTAGTGCAACCATCAACATTCTAAAAATCTAAGTGTGTGCATATGTGTTCATTACCATTCTTTAGCAACTAAGGTCATCTAGGTTCACTTACATTAAGCTACATGAATGAATGAAGTACCTTGACATTGCCTCGCTTTCAGTCAAGCATCTATAGCCTTGACGAGGTTGTCTCTATGATTCTGCTTAAACATTGCTCTACTGCTAGCGAGGCGTCTATAGCCTCGATAGAGATGCTTGAATCCTATAGTTGATTGAATGATTTATGGGGGTACTAAGAAGCACCTCTTTTAGATAAATTGCTTATTTGATGATTTAATTAACTTATCTTATGATATGAGTATTAGAAATACCACATACCCTTATAGTACATAATAAATATCACATGGGCTACGTATAGTAGCTCAACTTCATTGGGCTGGGAATCATAGTGGCAGCAAAGGTGAGACCTTAAGATTTTTAACTTAACCTAGGATAACCAAGACTCTCTTAGAAGCTTTAGGATTATTAAAATGTGTAAAGGTATGAGATTTCAAAATACTTCAAGTGAACCAACCCAACAACTCCTTTCCCAAGAGCAAGAACCATGCCATATAATATTAACAATGGAGCCCACAATAAGGCCCTAAGTTCACAACTAATGTTTCTCAAAGAAATCCCTAGACTATTTGACCTAGACAGAACCTTTTGAAGAACATCATAGCTACCAACTTATTCAAAACAATGGAAGACCCAGCAAAACCAGAATGAAAACAAGCAACAATTAATACTAAAACAAAAACTACTCTAACCAAAGCACAGAACAACCAAAAGCAGAGAACAACAAAGACAACTATGTACACAAAAAGAAGGCATAGATGCCTTCTAAGCCTAAAAATAGTGCTTCAGGAACTGCCCATTAACATGCAGTGGGAGTGTTGGGACCTACAATTTTCATACTTTCTATGCCTAGGGTTTTAGTTTGTTTAGTTTTGAAAACCCTAGAGAAACCCTTAAAAATATTAAAGCTTGCACTATGGTCCATTTTCCTTTGTTCTAATTCACAATTGACTGCTTGTTGCTCATTTTTTAGTCTTTTAGTTATCACTTTATATCTAGGACATCATTCAGTTATCGAACCCTTACTTCTATATTACCGCTTGAGCCGGCATGCAAACTATAATATGTTCTTTGCCTAAGTCTTGTCCTATGTCCTAAATAGAGTATGGCCCCACCCTCTCTCTTCTTTTCCTAGTTGTATGAGGTTTTTTTAAAAGCACATGCCTTATATTGCTTTTAAGTGTCTGCACCTGACCCCACATACATTAAAATATTTTAAATCCACTAGATAAAGTTGGAGATGATACGTGGCGTGTGTTAAAGTATTCTGCCATTCCATTGAACCTTTTGGGGGTGGACCCACGATAGGCCTGTGGAAGAGCAGGAAGAGGACATGTGGCAGGGTTCGATAGCTCATCAGCCAAGTGACCTAATGGGTGCCTCATGGCATGATCTATGCTTCTTTTGCCATTCCATGATTTGTTTTAGTGAGGCTTTATTTAAGATGGTGGAACTGTGGAAAAGGTGACATGTGATAGGTTTTGAGTCACGAAGTATGGCGGAGCCCAGTAGTAGGTCCCACTAAATCCACATGGAAAATTTCATGGTATTCTGCCATTCCACAAAACCCTTTGGGATGGACCCATAGGTTACTCGTGGAAGCACAGAATGAAGACATTTGGTAAGGTTTGTTGATGGGGATCATCGCAATGAACATTTTGATGCCACGCAGCAACATCCTGTGGTTTTTTTGCCATTTCATGAGCTTTTATTCGTAACTAAATTTTATGAGCATGGAAGCGCAGGAGGCCGCCATACTAACTAAGTTAACTATTCTTTTCAATAGCATGTCTTCTGCTGAATTGTGGGGATAATCCAGGTGGCCATTTTTCATTTGTCCAGGATCTTCTTCATGCACTTCAAGGTATTTTCAAAATGGCTGGACCAATTAATGTCGTCTGATTAGGCATTTTGCTCAGGGATCGACAACCTATATTCAAAAAAGGTGAAAGAGTGGTAGCATGCAACAAACGATGAACTAGTGTAGAAAGGGGTGAATTCAAGCATGTACTTGGTCCTCTTCTACCACCTGATGGAAAGCCAATGTGGTATCATGACCAATTATCCTCTTTCCAGATCAGGATGGACGTGATTCAAGTGGAAAATTGCTATATTTTAGAAAAGATCCTTGAGCATCTCTCTCTCACTACCATTGTACAATGTGATTAGTTTAGCGAAAGATTGACAAAGTGTGAGGTTGTTTTTAGAGGCTTGGTGTCCAGGTTTGTCTAGATTTCTCACTTTCCATAGTAGTAAGATAAGAAAAGCTATGTTACTTAATATAGATAAAGTGTTGTGATCAAAAAACCTACCCCAACATTTATAGCAATAGCAATTCTATTGAATGTTCCATTCGCAAGGGTCTTGGGTTTTGGAAACTTGAATTCAACATCAAAACTATGCCTCCATTTCCACTTCGAGTAGTAAATTGAAATCCCCAAAGATTGTAAATTAAAGGGTAAGTACTGCAATGATAGCTGGACCAAAATGGTTTTGTTTTTAATAGAAAAGACTACTTAAATGTAGGAACTCCTACTCTTTTCCTACAAATGGAAATCCTGGCATGTATTAGATGCATCATTTACTTTAGAAAGGGAAAATGAGTTACTTCTCCTTTTCCAATATGTTGTGTTTACAACCTGGCTTCTTAGGTTATACTTCTCTATTCTCTTAGTTAATGCTCTGTTCATACAAAGTCAAGATGTGAGGGGTATGTTTCTAAGGTATGGGTGGTTTGGGTAAAATTCATGGAGTGAAGTAGCAAGCATCAAACTCCTTTCATTGCCTAGTTTTCTTTTGATATCATTTTAGTAGGGGAATTGGTTTCTTGTCTGGCGATTCCAATAACTTCATGTTATTGTGAGTCTCCAAATTGGGCTCAGAGGAAGAGTGGCCTTATTGTGAGCCAAATGCAATTGAGGGGGAGTTGTCCACTAGGATGAAACAACTGGTGATGGGGACAAATGGCTAAGTTGACAAGAACAGTTAGTTCTTTGTCTAACTTAGACAAATGACTACTATTGTTTCCTCTATAGGGAAGTTTTTGGCACTTCCAAAGTCAATGACTACCTTAGAGGTCTTGAAGGTTGAGGTGGTTGGAAACCTCCATCTAAAATATGAGAAGTCATGTCTCTGTGCTTTGAAGGAGAGGCGAAGTGAAGGATTCTTGTGTACGGGTTCCCTCAGGCTTCTTGTTCCTACTAGGGATTCTCATGTGAAGGGTAGCTGACTTCAACATGCATATGATCAGCCACGGTGGAAGAGAATCAAATGAGTATAATGACTTGTATTCTCATTCAACACTAGGGTGAATAAGGAGAAAATGGTTAATTTCCCCACTCTGAGAAATTATTTGATTTTCAGGTGTGTTTCCGTTAAGCAACAAATGTCTTTGTCTTAATGCGGTATTGTTATATTTGCATCTTGTTGTAAAAGTTGTCAAATGAAAATATGACACTTGTCATAAGGCTTGATGTTTGTTTTCCTCCTTTGTTTCTATAAAAGGGAATTCAGGGCCTTTGGCAAAAGGATCTTGGAGCAATTTTGTATTACAAAATGTATAGTAATAGAATTGGTATCCCTAATTTAGGTTATTTCTGAGGATAGAATATGATGTATATGTGAATTTTATATGACAGTACCAATTCAAAGCCTAAAATATATTGCCAAGTTCAAAGCTATATTGTCTCCTTTGTTGTAATATTCATATCATTTATGAATAAAGTTTGATCAAGGATCATCTTATTCATCTTCACAGTCTTTCAAGTGTATAAGGATTCTTCTTATGACTTTTGCTCAATGAGTGAATTTAAATACTTTAAGGAAAATGTTGAATGTTATGAAGGCTCGCAGAGATTAGTAAGTAGATTTGGTTTTGAATTGCTAGAAGTGTGACAGTGTAATGCACTATTACAATATTTCATGAACTCGGGGAAAATATTGTTGTGTAAGGTTTCATTTATATCTATTTGGACTCTGTAGCCCATGTTAAGGCATTGATCTCTCTGAAACTATTTTTGATACAACTCCTTGGTTATCTAAATTGAAAATCATAATGAATCTCCCATTCCCTGAACTAACTTATGTGTGTAATATTATTTCCATGCTCTCTTGCAAATGAAGATATAGAAGCCTAAGGATCCAGCCGGTTGCTTTAGCATATCTATTATTCTTTGGCATATCAAATAGAGCATATCTGCTTTGCAACAGTATTTGAGATAAATAGCAAAGAGATCTAGAATAAATATTGTAAAGGATTACCTCATAGGTTTTGTAGAGCAAAAGTGTAACCTAGCTTTTCCTATTCGTTGGCCAATCCCTCAAGGCAAATCAATCATTAGAATTGGCTATTCTTTAGATTGCCCTTTGAGATCGGATTGGGAATTAATAACAACCAATAGGGAGCTCTTCACCAATAAAGATTTTCAAACAATAAGTGTTATTGGGTGTTTTAGCACACAACAACAGGAATATTCCTTGGAATATGCCAAAATTCCTTTACTGATTGGCACTTATGACAATGACTAGTATGATGGTCAAATCCTATACTATGAATATGTACTACCATATGGATTCCATACAAAACGTATAGATTTTTCAGCAACTAAAATTTTTGAAAACCCTTGAAATTCAACAAAACATTTCCGGCTCTAAATATGGAGTATTATATGTCAAAATTCATCTTTCAGGCTTGTTAAGGCACATATTTTCCAGTCCTAAATTTGCTTAAAAATCCCATGTTTGTACCTCTTTGTTGCCTTGGCCTATTTTGACCCATTTGTTGATAACTGATTTAAGACGTCCTAAGTGGGTCCCCATATGTAAAAATACCAAAGAATCCAAAATTATCTAAGTGTGGGTATTTCCTTGCATTTCCCATAAGCCTTGTGCTTTATTCAAAGTTTCAAAGTTTCATATGCCAGTATGTCATCCTTAGTCCTTCAGGATCGTGACATTAGACTTGCCTACTTTCCTTTGAGAATTTGGCATGAGTTTAGGAACTTCCCTGACCCCTGATGCCTAATTCTTCATAACTACTAAGTCTTTTAGTATCAGGGGTTTGGTCTTCCATTGTTCCTTTTGTGTTTTGGGTAGATGTTTTGTGGTGGGCCGCTCCCCAATTCTTGACATTATACATTTTTTAAGTCTTTCAGGATCACAACATGAAGGGTTCTTGGTTCTCTTTGTCTTTTGGGCTTATATTTTGTGGTGGCTCTGACTCCAATCTTCGATGCTTCAAATTTGCCTAATTCTTTTGGACTTCAAAGTTCAGAGTTGTGTTTGTTCTCATGCTCAAATGGATTGATGTTTAGTGGAGGTCTGATTGTCTTTGCCTGATAGGGTTTTCTTTGCCTAAGTCTCTTGGACTTCAAACTTCGGGGTGGTGTTCGTTCTTCTTTTGAAATACAAAGCAGTGTGTTTATGGCCCAATTGTTGAAGCCTGGCAAGTTTACTTTGCCTTTATACTTCTTTGGACTTTAGAGATTGGGAGGTTCTTGGTTCTCCTACCCAATTTGGAGAAGCATTTAATGTGTGCCCGATCATCGAAGATTGATGACTTTGGCCCTCCTATTTGGAACTCCTATGTGGTTGTCAGAGTTGTGAGAGGTCTTCTACTCCCATTTTTGAAGAAGGATACATGATGGAAGCTCAATTTCTCGAATCCTGACAAATTTTCCTTCCTTATCAATTATCTTTGCAACTCACGATGGGACGTCCCAACAACTTTTGAATTTGCCATTAATAGCATGTTTTGACTCCTACAACATCTCTAATTCCATTTTCACAACCAGGTGCATCTCATCTCCCATGGTAATGTTTCCATTTGTATTCTTCATTTTGGGGTTGGTGAGATTTGCAATATTCTTTGTCTCTTGCATTCATGGTGGTGGGTGAATGTGAAGTCCTGGCACTTCTTACTTTCTCGCCCACCGATTACAACACATGATCAACATGTATAAAGATTGGTTTTCTTCTCTTTCAAAGGGTTGGTCGCTAAACTAATTATCTCATCTAGAATCGCCTAAGGTAGTTTTCGAGCATCAAGCAAAGCATAACATCTGGGCAGTGAATGAGGGAATACATCCAACAATCTATAGGAAAGGCTTTCAACACATATCTTCATGTAGTGGTATGTCTCCATGATATTTTGTATTGATTCAATGGAATGTTGAATCTCAGTTATATGTTTCCTCTTGCCACATTTGTTGGCATGAATATAATCTGGGTTTTATGCATGTGTGACAACGTCTAATGCAATATAAATCTTTTATATTGGTTATTCATGTATTACATGTGGGTTATTGCAGTTATGTTATGGATAACTAAATATGTCCATTGCATGTTGCATATCTTAGATTTGTGTGTGAATACATTTCATGTTTTTGTTGATGGGTGGTGTATGTATCTCCTTCCCCTTTGCTACTTATGACTTAGTTGCCCAATAGAGTAGGCATCAGTCCATATTGGCGAAGGATCAAGCACTCTCTTTTAATCAAACCCTTGTCTTGTTAGTTGTAGGAGTAGCAATAGGGTTAGGTTAGTTTTCTGTATGCTTCTCATGATTCCCTGTAATATCCAGAGAAAAGTCTAAAGTAATTCAAAATTGTTTCAATCTTTTGTGAATCATGTCACACATGTCTGCATCTTGCCACTATGTAAAGAATTTCAAATGAATGTATCTTATGGGTCCATATAAATAGTGATATCTATGCGTGCATGTGTAAGATGTATAATCATCTTTATTAGAGGCTTGTGTAGCTAGTCATCTTGACCTAGTGACAACTATGCGGGTTAAGTGTATTTTGTGTATGGCTATGTGCATTTATTTTTTATCCATTTCATGCCTCAAGGACTATCTCTCTTTGGTCTAGCTAAGCCCGAAGTGCAAGAGAGCATACCCACTCTCATTAGTTGGTCATTAACCATCTTCAATCTATTGATGAGCCCCTATTTTACCTTCTTGATGACATCTCTTGGCCTAGAAGGTAAGAACACACTCTAGGATTGTGGACCTATGGTTTTTGGTCTTAACAGAGCCTTCCAAACTCAGTGGTGAGGTCCATTTGCACTAATTTGCCTTGTATAAAAATTCTTGGCAAAAACTCTCTAAAATGAGGGAAGGGAATTGTAGATCTGAAGCTCTAATACCATGTAAGAGTCAAACAATAGACTCAAGAGATGCTTAGGATCACCTACAACTAGAAAAACCTTCCATAACATGAGAGAAGCAATATCAACACTTCATTGCCAAAGAATAAAAAATGATGCATACAAGATACAAAATATATAATGTATGATCCACACATAATGTATAGTAAGAGCCCTTGCTTATATAGGCAAGGTTGAGACCTAGGACAACATGTGATCATGATAAGTGTCTTGATCCTATGACATGAGACACAAATATTAAATGCCCTAAGTAAACTTTACAAGTGTGAATAGGACCTAATGTGGAACTAGTTAGGTAATATACACCCCATTCACACCAACACTAGTCCCTTATACATTTTTTTCTAGTAAATGACTTGTTGGCTATGCATAATGAACATATGATAAATTATTTGGGGTTAACAATTACATGGTGTAATGCAGAACAAATGAGGGTGAGAACCTCTTTAAATCTCAAGGATGAGAAACTACCTTGCAAAATTCTCTTGTGCATTAGTTGGGTCAAGGCTCACATTTTCCTTGTTGTGTGCTAGTTGGTGTGTTTAATGAAGGGTTTCTTTGAAATAAAATACTAACACCTATGTGATAGTGATGGTAGATGCACTCTATTGTTGTTGTTGTCAGTCATGATAACTAAGCATGTCAACCTCATCAAAGTTAAATAAAACACCTAGTTAGAGATGAGATAGGAGTTACCACTCTTTAGGCTTGTCTACAATCAATCCATCTAGTTCATTAGGGACACTTCATCATCAAATGTAGTAGCAGAATCTGTGGGTTGTAGAAGTAGTGCCTTGTATTCTCTCCCAATGCTCCAAAATATCATCCCTAGAGATGACCCACTGTTAATAGAAATGATGTAGAGAACACTTCCTAAGTCACTGACACTCATGACAAAACACATCTTTAGCTATTAATACACCTATGAATTGTTGATAAGACTAATAGATATGGAAAGTGAGGAAAAAGATGCCTTAATGCAATGTTTTACTCTAACATAATCTTAGCACTTTGTTATAAGTAAAACATATCACATAATATACAAGTCCATATATAGTAAGGCATTCTTAGGCCTCCTCCAAACAAATACAATCAGGTTGGCATTCAATCACATCTCAAAAATGTGTGAGAACACTAATTGAGTTATACACACCATGAAGAGTGAAGCACATTAAGGCATTTACTTTGACCAACTGTATATTCTATAGTAATTATTTAAAGTACACATCCTTTCATTGAAATTAATTATCTTCTACATCAAATCCTTTACAACATAGGCAATGATAACACAACAATTAGAATTTTCCTCCCCTTAGACAAACATTGAGAAAGAAAATTGTATATACAAACTAAGATCCTCATTTACAAAATAGAGTCAAATATAAAACAAGTTAGATCCACCTCAAAGGGAATACAACATACACAACTGATTATCAAATTATCCAAAAGACATACCAACTACAAGAGACACAATCCTTTGTATAATCATGCATAGATATAAGTACAACTACAAGATACAAGATGCAAAATGTAATAGAAGTGTAATGTAAGATATATGAGATAAAAGTGTCATGTAATTTATGAGATGTAATGTGATATAGATGAATAAATAGATGAAGGAAGATTGATGTATAAGTGAACATTGTATTACATATATATATATGATGAATATGATATAATGCAAGTTGATATAATGGATGTATAATGAGTTGTGTTTGTTACCAAAATTTTGAAATTTTTTGCCATTTATGTGTCAAATAAATGTTCCCTCCCTTATTCCTTATTGTTTCATTCCTTTGACTAAGTCGCAGCCTTTTACTTAAGTGTTTTACCTTCACAATCGATGATTTCATGTTTTTCAAAACCTTAGTCGATGGGTTTTAAAGTTTCAAAACTTACTGATTTCCCAACTCTTCTTCAAAGTTATGAGTTAAGTCTTTGTTGTTAGCCTTGTGTTAGTCCAAATTTCTAAGACTTTCATAGTCGATGAGTCAGGAGTTCTTCGAACTTCCTAACTCCTGACCGATGGTTCTAAAGTTTTAAAAATCCTTGACTCTCCAATCTAACGCCCAACTCATATCTTTTGAAGCTAAATTTCTATTTATTGCAGCATAAGGGAAGGCTACACGTGTCCTTTGCATTAAACATGGAATGTCTTGAAAAGTGCAATCACACACTTTACAAAGGAGAAATTAAAGCAGCCATTTATGAATTATACAGTCATACAAGCCACCAAAATTAATGAAATTTATTGAAACATTATATAAGGGTTGCCACCCTCATTGATATCTCATTTTACATTGTTGTCGGTATACTTCAGAAAGCTTTAGTGTATCATTTCTACAACTATCATTCACGAGCACTTGTAAAGGTCATCTAATTGACACTCTTTCTCATTTATAGATTTGAATTTTCCAAATCCATCTAGCAAGAAGTATTTCTATTTTTCATGAGTCGGGATTGTTTGTTTTCCCCAAATGTCCCAAGAATTAGTTTTGCACCCTTAATTGTGATATAGGCTTTCATTTACTAGTTTCTTAAGCTAGTAAGGATGAAATACAAGTATCTAAGTTTTCCAATTGCCTCCATTATTGAGAAGTGGATGTGCCAGTTTATTTTGGTGGTGTGTAGTGAGTGCTAACATATCGACTGGGCTAAAATAATCAGTGACTAGTTGAATGAGCAACTAGCCAACTTCCATCAAAATGTCTCTTTCTACATGTGCCTGTATTTGTTCTACATTCTAGCTAGCAAAGAGGTTGTCTAGGCAGGGTTAAGGACTCAAGGGTCTTTGACACCAGATACACGTGTATGAATATTTCCCTCAATTATAGAGAGAAATTGGTATGAAATACTATCATCGTGTTAGTGATGATTTCCTTATGTTTTGTGTGAGAAAGATTGAAGGTAACCTAGAATTGAGAATTTCTCTTGAATCTAATTTTTATATTCAATTTAATGGGTTCACCTATCTTCAAGTTGGGGTTATGAAAATGCCCCATTAAAATTGCCAAGGTACGCTTGTGATTACTTTATTCTTTTGGAAGTATGTTGTTAGATGGTGATGGTGAATAGTAAATATAATGGAATGAAGAAGAAGGGGTACCCTTTCCCCATGTCATTATCATTTTTCACTTGCAAAACTAATGATAATTGGACATAAATATAGAAAGAATTCTAGCATAGTACAATTTTTGTCCCTTGTCTATGAGGTCATTTTTTGATAGTAAAAATTTTGTCAAAAGACATTTCCATGGAAGAAATCTCTATGAAAACTAGCCACATTTGGAAGACTATTGGGAAGATTGTGCTGACGAGAGAGAGTTTCAAAGAAGATATTGGATGAGCCTAACTTTAGACCAAATTCGTGCCTTTAACTTGCCTCTATAGATTCCTAGTGGTGTGGATGATAATTCTGATATAATTAATGAGGAATACCATGATGTTGCCTCCAAACCCCTATCTTGTATACAATGGTCTAAAAAAGAAGTTACTGATATCAAGGTTTGTTCCTCCTTTGTTTTAGACAAGACCAAGAGATGGCTCAAGAGGAAATTTTGAGAGTGTGTTGGATCTTCTTGTGTACAAAAAGAATCTGGAACAAAAGAACAAGGAACCTCCCAAGCCCTTGTAACTCAAAGAATTTCAACCAAGGTGAAGACAACTCGATATAGAGTTGATTTACAGTCAGGTGGGGATGGAGAAGAACTAGAAGGTAATAGAAGATTAAAAGGTGTATGTGAGCAAGATGGTGAACCTACAGTCATGAGATCAGGAGCAAAGAAGAAATTAGATGCTTTACAATAGTTGCAAACTAATCACATGACTCCTCTTGTCACTCCCTTACCTGGTAATGATTCTTCTCTTTTTCAACAGATTGGTGAAGATAGTTCTTTTCATTCCTTGTTTGAGATTCTAGCCTCCCCTGTGTCAAATGAAATTCCTATACATAATACTCCCAACCAGCTAGATAATATTTTTCTGGGTGCTAGTGATAGTGGTGTTGTGTTACCATCCCCTTCATGGTTAAAGAAAGTAGTTGAGAAGAAAAGGAGTTATACTCCTATGACAAACATGAACGTTGACACTATAGCTAAGTTGTTGTAGACTACACCTAAGCCTAAGAAGGTTAAGAGGATCTCTAGGATGGTGACCAATTCTTCCTTAGGGCATCAAATTCTAGAGATTGCAGACCCAATTGGGGATAAAAATGAGAATGAAGTCACAAAAGCAAACTTTAATATGAGCAAGATTGAAATGGGTCCTCCAACCATTGAGGGTGACATATATCATGCCAAATTTTCTGTAGGGATTCTAGGAAAGAGAGTTAAAGTTGAACAACATGAGAATGCAAAGCTGCAAGCCCAGGTAAATGCTTTGACATCTTTTATTCAATCTATTTTGAATATTACTTCTTAGTCCTCCGATACAACTTCGAGCATTACTGTTGATGGAATGGACCCTAATATGTTACAACAAATCAAGAGATATCAAACTCTAGACAAAGCCACTGAGCAATGGATAGAAAAGGTTACCATTGATAGTCTATTATACATTAAGGAGGCTATGAAATTGTATGCTCTTATTTCATATAAAAAGAAAGGGTTACATGAAGAGTTGAAGAATGTGAAGAAGGATGAGAGTGGATTGCTCATGGTATCCAAGGAGGTGCAAGAGATTATAAAAATTGATACAAACATCTTTGTGGCTGAGAAAGTTCTAAGTGATCCCAAAGAAAATGATTCTATTTCTTGGTTGGATGCCATTGAGTGGAAGTTGTCTATGCTGAGGTAATTTAATGGTGAAATAAGGGGTATCTTGAATTGATATCATACTGATTTCAAAGATATTAGAAAGAATTGTACCATACTTGAGACATGGATTCTAGATGAAGGTGGAGAGAACTTACAAGATGTAAAAGAGGTAAAGCAATGTTTTAGGAAAATGCTTAATGAGGAGATTGTTGGTGCGCCTGATATTGTTAATGGTGCTTCATTAAGCAAGTTTTGTAATATTGCATTATATCTCAAAACCTTCAGAGTAGAGATTGATGATATTGTTACCTAAATTTCACTACGGCTCATTTAGGTAGAGTTTTGATTCAAAAATTGTAAGGTACATCTCATCTGGTCCTTCATACATTACATTCAAGTGCATAAATGAAATAATTCATGAGATTATGTTTATTAGTTTACTGCATTTATCCAAGTGCATGTAACATAAGAAGGGTTTATCCAAAATCCTTTCCAAAAAATAAATAATCTTTGTTGACTGTAAAATGGTCATTATCTCACATAAGCTGTGAGATTAACTGTCTTATTCAATGAAATAGAAGAACAATCTATACATGAATAAGTAAATAAAGTAATGTGCATGTAGGGTCAGAGGCCAGTCATTGCTTGAGAATGATTGGTTCTAGTTCTAGCATGTTGTCCTGTTGCCCTGGGTCCTCTTTGTCCTTCCTAGCTTCATGTCGTCCCTGGTTCCTACATCTGGCAAAAATAATGGTGTTAGAGCAATGCTCTAAGCAATGAATGGTCCCAAACCATACATGAAGAAGATACCATACATGTATAAATTGTTCCTCAATTGCATTAAACAAGAAATGTATACCTTGGATGTCCTAGAGAACAATCAAGTCATCAAACACATCCAAAATATGCATTTTATTTTCTAACAAGTTTGCTTCATGTGTAGATGCAGGTGTAATTATGTTTCTATTTGATTCATCAGGTTACATTATGAGTGGAGGAAATGTGGCTCCCACAAGGGTTGAGCCCAGCTCATAGTCCTTACAGAACATTTCATATGCCATATACAAATGCAAGACAAACTGCCAGGAAGGTGAGAAATAGTCATAAGAGAACTTACAGAACAAAGATGCAAAGTCATAGGAAGTGCATGAATGCTACAACAAGAAGACAGTGGTATATGCAATAAGGAATAAAGACAATCATCTCATTGACTGTAGCATCAGATAGTTCATAATAGTTAAATGATTGTCCAATAAATCCATCCGTCAGAGATAAACTAGAAACAACATCTTGTGCTCAGATGACTCCATGCTAATAGCAATCAACTATCAAGAGAGAGCAGCAAATGAAAGATACATGAACTCATGATTAATTGTACAAGTATGAGCCACGAATACATCTACTATAGGAAGCATAATTGGTACGTCATAAGTGCAATATAGTGTCAGAAAGAAATAGTTATACAACATACTATGAAGAAGGGGCATTCAACAATCAATGAGTAAAGATCATGATGCTTCAAGACACTAAAAACAAAGAAAAGGGCAGTTGTAACAATCAGGAATAGGCCATGTTTGAGACAACTAAATACAAAAGCATTTAGGCCTTTTGTCTTTGAATAGGAGGTCTCATTGATGTTTCAAAAATTCCTTGATAGCCTCTTCATACGAAACATGAAGATTAGAAGAAGAGATATGCATGAAATAGTGGTGGATTTAACAAGACAAAACTAGACTGTAGGTTGGAGACAACATTTCAGTTTGCAACAGTTAATATCAAAGTTGTCAAGAGCAGTCAGCTGTGATAGGGCAGCATAATATGACTAGTCAAAGACAATGGACAAATAGAAGCCAAGCACTGGAGAATCAATGTCAAGAGTAGCAGAGTTTGAAGTGGAGCAGCATTCATGTTAGAAGCTGAAGTCATAGAAGAAGAAGATTACAATCATAATGGAAGGTGAAAGTGACAATTGTGGTAGCAGCAAAAATCATAAAATTGTTGTTATAAATAAAATAAAAAAATAGTCAATAAAATTGTTGTTATAAATCAAAAAATAGTCATGTACAGCAGTAAAGCAGAATCAAATGAATGTTATAACTATTATAAAGGAACAGCATTAAACTACATAAAGGTGCAGCAGTTGGGAAGATACATTGAATATCAGTCTTAGTGATCTCCTTTAGATAGTGAGAGTGAATTTTGCTACATAATAACACCATGGTACTGTCATAGCAGGGATGATAGAATTCCACGTACAAATCACAGAGAGCAAGAACAATGAAGATCATAATAGTCTATGCATCACAGTGAGCTTGCAAGGGTAATAGCATACGAAGATCATGGAACTATAGTGAGCAGTTAAAGGATCACTGTTTTCTTCTTGTAGACAGTCATGCCCAAGGAAGTTGTTTCTCATAAAATGTGTCAAGGACAATCAACCATCAAAAGAAGGTGCTGTCAGAACAATGAATAACTCAGTTTGGTTATAGCAATGAAGGTGAAAAGCAGTGACAATAGATAGTGATAGTGTACAATATAGAACTGTATTAAGAACATCACTATAAAATGGAACATGATATGAGAAGAATGTCATAAAAATACTGCAGTCAAAGTAGAGGAACAGTCCATGCTAATTCAACAAATGAACAGAAAACATCAACAACAATGATACTAAGAATGGAAAGCATATTTTCTTTCATTGCTTAGAAGGTAAAATATAGAGCAAATACAGTTGACATCTCATCTTTGTTCATATTTTATCATGGAAACAAATAGATTTTATGTTCATCTTAGCAAGAATAGATGGAGGGTTTCAGAAAAACCTAGCCATGACTGAGAGACACCAGAAGCCTTTGTATAAAATAGGTAAAGCTCAGAATGCAACAAATGATTTTAATGAAGAAAATAAGTTGGGCCAGGGAGGATTCGGTACAGTTCATAAGGGCATTCTTCCAGATGGTAAATTAGTGGCAGTGAAGCAACTGTCATCTGAATCTAAGCAAGGAAAGTGCGAGTTTATAAATGAAGTAGCTGCAATATCTGCAGTGCAACATAGGAACCTTGTTAAATTGCATGGATGCTGTGTAGAAGGAAAAAATGCATGGTTTTCGACTCATTTCAGAACAAAAATACCCAGAAATGCTCAAATCATGCCTCTGATAGAGATACAATTTTTTCCAAGTTCAAAATGCTCACAGAACCCTCCAAAAAAAACACAGAAAATGCAAATTTTTAAGATCATGCTACAGCCAAAAAAAATATAGATTTTTGAATTCAAAAAATGCACAGAGATCTCTTTTACAAATTTTTTGTCATGGATCGAGATAGAGTTCAGATAATAGCAAGATATAGAAGAAAGTAAGGTTTTTCTATACTCATTTTTGACAAGATTCACAGAAGCCTCCAAGTCGTGCTTCAGCAAAGGCGAAGTGTGCAGGAAAAATTTAGAAAATGAAGAGATGAACAGCAAAAATGTATTACCTCTGTTCTTTCTGCCTTTGCTTTGTTAAAAAAATGCAGTTCCTTTCTCAAGCAACTTCCAATTGCCTTCTTTTCAGCCTCAAAGATAGCCAACAATGAATGCATAGGGTTGTCGGCCTAGAAAATAGCAGAAAATACATCAAAAGCCAGTCAGAATCGTGGCCTTGGAGGCCCAAAATCAGCAAAGAGGAGGTCAAGTTCTCAGAGGAAAACCACTTACCTTGTAGTTTACACAGAAAATCGGCCTGCCAACGCTCAAAACTGACCCAGATTCATACTTTTCCTGCCTTCCAAACCCTCATGGCGGTGTAGCATCAAAACGTGAGAGGAGGAATGAGAAATGAAAATACAAATGATGCTTAGGGTTTTGAAAACCCTTTCCTTTTGCTAGAGCTCAAATGATCATTTCATTTTTTTTTACCTTTTGACTTTGTTTTTCTTAAAATCATTGCTATATCCTTTGGGCGATGTGGTAAAGACTTGTTGAAGTCTTTAAAAAAAAAACCTAGTGATGATACAAGGGAGCCGTGGCATGTTTTTTTTTCTGCCTTTTGTTTCTTTTTCATAGGCAAGTCAAATCATTATGAAACATTGCAATAGCATATGGGTCGACAGCCTTATATTTTGCTAAGGCATGTTGGTGAGGGAGTTACAAGGTGGATGAAGTAGAAGCCATAAGGCTTGGTGGTGTTTGATGGGAAGTATAAGGTTTTTTGTGTACATTATGAATGATGGCTAAGACATGATGGTGCATGTTGGGAAACATGTGAGTGGCTAGGGGGTTATAAGGTGTTTTGACATAGTCATATAATTTGAGTAATGATGTAGGTGTGTGGAGTTGTGTTATTTTTGCCTAGGAGCTATGAAGGTACTGTTTTGTCAATTTTTGCATAGTCTAAGGATAGATTAAACATTGTAAACAAACGATAAAGTAATGAATTATGAATTACTTTATCATTTGTAATAAAAATGCAAAGAGGCAAAATTAGGCAGATTTATCACAAATGACAAAGTAAGTCTTGCCGATTACTTTGTCAACCCTTCACAATATTTAATTGACCCTAAATCATGCAAAATCAGGAAATTAAATGTTGTCTTAAATGTCATTTTTCTGCATAGGTTTGTATAAATTTGGATTGTAAGACATTAACTAAGGTGGTGTAATTATAAATCACTTAGTCAATGTTAAATAAATGTAGAAAAATGTGTATTTATGTCATTTATTGTGAAATATCAGACATTTATGATGCTGCAGGGTGAAGTTGACAAACAGGGTGAGGAGTTATTGCACAGATTTGACTTATTTTCAGTGGCCTTAAAGATCATTTAAAGGCATTCAAAGGCATTTTTGGGTGCTTTTATGATTATTGATGACATGCCTTAACTATTTCTGCATTGGGAACCTATTTTGGAGGACTTTAGGCAGATATTTTGGAGACATTTATGAGGTACACGAAAATGGAGGTGGCTCATGCTTATCTTGTTACAAGCTGTTTGGGAAGTATATAGTCTTCTTCCTTGTTCATTATTAAGGAGTTCTTTCTATTCACTACTCTGTATATTGTAATTTTCTGAGTTCTTTTGCAAAAGTGAAAAGTCTTGTAACCCATTTTCAGAGATATACAGCATTGTACCACCCTTTTTAGTAGTAATAAGCAGTTCATACCTTCCCATTTCTTCTGATATTGTGTGTCCTTAGTGTTAGTACAGATCTTTGTGATGTTCTTTGTCCTTAGAGTTGTATTTCATGTTGGTGCCTTTATGCAGGGATACATATTTTTGCAGGTTATGAGATGTGCAAGGAATAACAGTTAGTTTTGAGTGGTGAGAAAACAATTTTTCTCCTTTACAGAACTGTTGTTATTTAGCCTCCTTACAAATTAATGATGCAAGGATTATGATTTGTTGGGTTGTGTAAGAGAGCCTTATTATTACTGGTTCTGTAGTGTGTCAGTTTTGTATAGTCTCAGATGATCTTTTGGTGCATCACCTTAGACAGTAGGTTTCATTTTAATGCAATCCTTCTTACCCTTTTCCTGCAAAGACTTTAGTATAAGCAATATAGGTGGAGTATCAATAGGAAGCCAGCCTTCTCTGGAGGTTCTTTCCATCACAGGTAACCCACGGACCTGGAAAGATCCCATGTTTCTCCAGATTGCCAAGTTTTACAACTCAGCAAGGGTGCAAATCTGAGAGACAACATATATCAATAAGAGAATGATAGATGTGGAGAGAGCAATCACTAAATGGAAACTTTGGGTACACATTGACGAGGATCGTTATAATCCTCTTCATTTAATTTATCAATCCGAGGTGGTGTCCAAAGGTTGTATGCATTAGGAACTTACATATTTTTTCGCAAACAGTTCTTTCTAATAAAAATAGAAAAAAAAATTAAATTAATCTAATGAAATCACACATGCAAAATTTAAACATACTTGCATAAATTAAAACTATGAAATTAAAACATGTTTCCATGAATTAAAAATACAGAAATAAAATAGCTCTTGCACTAAAATCTAATTTAATACATTTAAAATAAATAAAAATGCATAAAACTAAAATAGTACAAACAATCAAATAATTACCAAATGTTGTCCTCTTCCTCGAGATGAGCAACTTGCCCCTCCCTTGGAATTGGACCAAGATCATTCACCCAACTTTGTGCTCAATGCTCCATATATCTTATTTCTTCAACAAATTATTACAAATTTATTTCAAAAACTGTTGTAACTCTCTTATTCTAAAAATTTTCCAAAATAAAAACTCTCCTTAATTTAGAGCTAAGAGGTTTATTTATACATTGAAGATCTTCACCCAACTCCCTAAATTAGTGGAAAGCATAAGTACACTTGTCTTTCACATTCCTATGATAAAGGAACAACTCCCTTTATTCTCTACACCTATCTCTCCTACTCCTATGCTAAAGGAAATAAATTCCTTTATTCTCTCTACTAATCCTATTCTAAAGGAACAACATCCTTTATTCCCTCATTACAAAGTGACAACACATCCATATCCTTTTAAGGGAAAAATGTTTTATTTTTGCTACTTTTATTATTTTCCCAAAACAATTAGAAAATAAAAGGTTGAGAGAATCAAATCCATGGTTTTAAACCAAATGAGTTGAAAACACCTTTGGCTAAAATCAAGCTGGAATACTTTCGAAGTTGGCTCCGGAAATGATTTTAGAATGCTTCAAAGTTGGCTGAAAGAGGCTGGAATACTTCGAGACTAATTCTACATCATTTTTAAACATATTGCATTCTATTTTTTCAATAAACATTAGAAAATGTTAGCAATTAAATTGCAATAGACTTCTAAGAAACAAACCAATATATATCTATATTCTATTTTAAATAAGCTAATAGTTCGTAAAACTACATTTAAATCCACTTTTAATGCTAATTTTAAGAGAAAAAAGAGACGAATTTAGATGAGACATTTCTAGTCTCATCACACATTACCCTTATTGCAAGTAACAAAATTTTAACTCCCATCATCTCTAGGTATAGGAGCTACAAGGCAAGACTTTGAGCACAGGTGGACTCGGCTACTACTAGTGAACAAGACAAGAAAAGTGAAGTGATTCAGGAGTTTTACCCTTCTATTTACCCTTATTCAATTTTTTTCATAATCCTTCCTCGAGCAAGCATTGATATACCATTTTCCTTTATTGGTCAATATGTTCACTCCTCAAGTCATCCCGTTGTTATTAAAGATCATTCGCCTATTGTCTTGGTGTACGAAGGCATTTGTAATCTTGAACCTCCGAACTTAAACCTTTTTCAAAATTCAATGGTTCATGGGTTCAAAGTTCATTGTTCTATGCTCTTGAAAAGGCCACTCACCTTTGGTCTCTCTTGCAACACAATCTGTAGTTTTGGACCTTCCAATTGAACCTCTGTACCTTTTCTTGGTTCAAGTACAAAAGTTCATTATGTGTGGAAGTATAAAGGCGGAAGATTTAAATGGAGAAAATTAACCGGAAGGGAATATATTCAGAACACTTTATCAAGTGAAAAGTTTTAACTTATGGAAATTAAAGGTAATGATTACACATTAAGGTCATGTGTGGATATCACTGGTAGTTAATGCATGTGTCAGACTTTACGTCTTGTTAAGTAAATTCAACACGAATGGATCGATTTAGTAATTATTCGACCAGATTTTGTGCCCTTTAGCAAAGAATGAAAGATCTATGGCAGGATAGAATCATGTACAAAGGCCGCGGCTAGCAGAAACTTTCAAGGGTAATGGCTTTGTTGAAAAAGTTTCCAAAACTAAAGAACAACTGTAATTAGCTAAAGGCATATACAAAGAACATAAATTCCCAAGGATGGCGGTCTCATGAACTGTAATAGCTGCTAAATATACACCGAATTTGTACAAAAGGAATTTGTTGGAGAAAATAAGGGCTCATTTTCCTCTCTGAGTCTGCAAACTTTCTAATTTGCTTCTTGCATAACAAGTTATGGATTACTACGTAGTTGCTCCTAATATCCACGGAGGCTCAATCAAGAGATCGAGAAAGATAGTGTTTTGGTAGAAAATACACGCAAAATACAACTCAATCCAAATGCCTGTGTCAAGCAATAAGAAGTATCCTCTGACAGACGTATATGCAGCTAGAGATAGTAAATTCATTAATAGCTCTAAATGCTTCGATATGGAAGTCTTTTCTTGGTGCTTGTAAAAAGCATGTTCATGTTGGAAGTGTTGGTGCCTGCATAAAATTCAGATTTCAAGTATTCATTCGTAGGCACTTTTCGAGAAAACCCAAAAATTCTAAGTTTGTCGGCCTTCACGTTTTTATGCATGTATCTTTGTATATGCATTGTTGTTTGTATGTACATTTGAATATACAAGTGCAAATATACATTGGCGGGCTCGAAAATAATGTTCAATCGGCTTCAGAATGGAGAAAAATGGTTGTATGCATCTTTGTATGCATATCAGGTTGTATGTGCAGCAAATATTCCATCGTAGATTCTGTGCTTGTATGTAAGGGTTTGCATGTATATTTTGCATGTATGTTTGATATACAATGGAAGATACAATGGGAGATACAATGGAAAGATACAAGCCAGATTTCAAAGGTTTTTCCAATCCGATTGATAGATGAGTTGGAATCCGCATTGTATGTATATTGCATTTGTACAATGAGATATACAAGGAGTTATACAAAGAATGAAGATGCAAGCCGGACCCATTTGAAAATTCAAAGTGCTTCATAATGGTTTGGGGTCCGTGGCTTGTATATTGTGCATTGTATGTGCAATATACAATGCGATATGCAAGGCGAGATGCAAAGGGGAATGTACAAGGCCCAGACTTGATTGCGATTTCAAATTGTTTTATAGGGATTTGGGGTCCGCCTTGTATGTGTTGCGATTGTATGTATATACAATCTCACATGCAACTACAGATATAAAAGGAGATGCATTGGATCACCGATAGAGATACAAAGACACAGCAATAGTGATCCAATGGCAGGCTGCCACGTGTCCAAAAGCATTTGTATGTATATATGGCTGCATATACAAGGATTTGAAGGTGAAAAAGGCAAAAAGGGCAAAAAGACAAAATGTATGTCACTATGAGAAAAGTCAAAAAAGCAAAAGCCACCTGCGTGGCAAGATCTCATTGGCCAACAACTTTTCAGCATGTTTTGAAGCCGTTGATCTTGGCGATGAGGATGGAATCAACGGCCCTATTTTGAATGCCCGAGGAAGGATTTCTTTGTATTTGTAGTCACATTTCAGGCGGGAAGAACTGCAAAGCACACAACTGTCGCATTTTCTGAAGTTGTTGTATCCCACGGGTAGGTTGGCCATTAATGGCATATTTGCAGAGGTATGGGTCTGATTGACCGACCAACTACCAAATTTGTGAAGAAAATCTCTAGGCGGCTGCACGACTCCCAATTTTATCTGCTCTTCCTTCTTCTTCTGCCTAAAGTATTCAATGTTTTAGGCACCATTTTCATGGTGTGATGTATCTGGTAGAAGTTGGAAAAGACCATGTACCTTGAATGTTGAGTGCACATTCTTTCTATAAAAAGCAAACTCTGTTACTCATTTTAGGTTGTTGAAGACTTGGGCTTTTTTTTTGGAAAAATAACGAAGATCAGAGCATTTCTTGGCTGCTCTATCTCTTTTGTGAGTTTATGTGTTGCACTTGAATGCACCTTGCACACATGTTCAGTTTCATGTTGATTTTATATGATAAATGCTTTGTTGCGTGTATTTAGTTGTTTGTCTCCATTTGCTGTATGCATCCCTTCTTTTGAATCTGGTTGCTAAGGGTTCCTCAGATTCTAGAATATAGATTTTCTATATTGCATGCTTGATCTCTAACTTCTATTCAAGGAGTGGATTAAACTATTTTAGGTTAAGTATGAAGAAGCATGTATGTCAGCTGGGATATTTGTAAGTAGAGGCAGCTAAATACTCAGTCTTAGGTGGTGTTTGTAAGGCAAATACTAGTCCTAACCCCTTGAAACTTGAATGCCAGTGCAAATCATTCTCGTGTATATGTCTAGTTGACTCCTCACCCTGAGATAGACACCAGTTTGCTTCTTGTGTAGTAGTTATGATCCAAAACCCCCTGTCTTGCATCCAAAACATAAAAACATATCCTTTCATAATTCCAACCTGTTAGTCGTAGGAGTAGAAATAGGACCCCTGCATACTCTCATTCCACAACCAGTTAGATATGTCCAAGAAAGTTGCCAGCCTAGTGACTTATCGTGCAAATCTTGGTCCATACATGAGAGTATTCTGCCTGTTGTTGTAAAGCTAAATCTTTCTGTCATTGGGCGAGTCAAAGGTTAAATCTTTAGCTATAGGGATACCCCCCTTGGTGCGGCAAAACCAGAAGTGAAGGGGAGGCAGCTCACGCAACCTCCTATATTTGTTGGTCGGATCTGCCTATGCATTGGAACTGGCAAACCCTCTGCCAATCTGGAGAGAAAGAACCAACAGGAAGGATATCAGTAACATTGAATCATTCTTTGAAGCAAACCTTACACTCCACTACCGTTGTTGACATCCTTCTCACATAACATTTTAACAGTTTGATAGCGTACCTCAAACAATCTGAATGACTATGGATTTGAAGCAGTGAATATGATCAGCCAGTCTATGCATTTGGCTAGTTTATATCGTCAGACAATGTGAGTCTAATGGAAGGCACAGTCAATAATTTTGGAAAATATCATCTCGGGTTGTAATGAAGTTCCAATCATAAACACTGATCATCATTATGCATCAACTGCAGAAGATACAATAATAGATGTCCTAAAGGCAAGAATATGTGTAAATTGTGGAGGTTATTCATAGAGATATACAAGTTACATGAATACCTGTGGTTTTACCCAATGAATTGTGTAATCTATGTGATGAAGAATTTGATAGGGAGAAAAGGGATATTTAATCCATATCTATGAGATTGTTAGGAACTCCTTGACTACTTTCATACAAATGGGCAATCACTTCTAAATAGGCACCAATAAAAGGTCCAAATGAGATGTGGAACAGAGTGTTATATATACACAATAAATTAGACAAATATGTGGGGGCCACATTCCTAATCCTAGATAAAATCAAAAAATGGAAAGGTCACAAGGAGAGCAAATGTCATTATAGAAAGACCGAAAGACTTCTAAAGAGAATATGAAAGCTACCAAGAAACTGTTACAAAAAGGAGGAGCTTTTACTTTTCATTTATCGATGTTTTCAAGAAGCAGTTATAGAAACTTAAACATTCTCGGGAAAGAACTTATAAATATGTACTTTGTAAGCATTGGAGGGATTTCTTTCTAGCTATTCTGGGAACAGGGGAAGTAGGGGAAAGTAAAGTTTTTCTTCTCAACACAGTTTGCTGTATAGAGAGATGGGTCTTTGCTGTATAGAGAGATGGGTCTGTGAACTTAGTTTTTGCATTGAGAAATAAAGGGGATGTTTATAAATCTGTGTATTTATTTATGTTTTCTTTAGATTGCAAATGTCCTGTGTGATTTTATAATCATTTTTGGTGCAATCTCTGTTATATCAGATTGTGTGGATGTTCATTTTGAATCTTTGAATTCAAATATATTTATCTATCGTGAAGATTTTCTACCCAGTCCTTTCTTTGTTCTCATTCGGGGTTGTGGGATATGTGAACTATGTGTCATTTAATCTACATCCTCTCTATTTAAAATTAATCTATTGCATCTGTGTCATGGTTATGCACAGTTGTTAGCATTTCCTTTTCTACTTTCTAGTTAAAAGCATACCTTGTGTTTATATTCATTGCATATCATAAGAGGGAGCTGTACCTCTAAAATTCAGAGGAAAGTTGTCAATTCAATGGCAACTTCTTCAACTATTGGTGCTGTTTATCTTTCTTCCTGGGTATTTTGAGTCATTTTCCATAGTAATCTTCAAAGGACAAATCTGTTAACCAACAAGGAGGAAGACCAAACTATTTCCATGTGATGGCTTTTCATATGTTTATGTTATTTCTTTAAAACATTCTCTGAAACTATTATTTTAAAGACTTGTTATTAATTATCTTTTAAATCGATTGTCTTCAAGAAGCCGTTATTGTTTAAACACAATTATTTTATGACAAGGCTATATATACTAAGTATGTCTATGCTTATGAGATCTTTTGGTAAACTTTGTGTTGTTGATAGGTCATTTTGTGTTATTCTATATTTCAGTTATTTTCAATATATGAATGGAAGCTTGAGAACTTGATTTCTGAGAGCATAAAGTTTACATTATGGTGGATGAATGTATGTTCTTATGTTGAATATCTATCAGCTTCTTAACTTACAATTTTATATTGATGTAATTGGGAATCTTTATGAAGGCTCATTATTGTAGTTATTTCTCTTTTGATAAATGGTTGTAGTGGTGATTATGCTATGAAGAGTATCCATTTATGACTATGGTTATATGGTGTCTTTGTGCTTCTTAATTCTTTAGTTTTTCATTGAGATTCATTGCCTTTATTATTTTTTGGTTAAAAGCACCACCTTTTATGCTTTCTGGTTAAAAGCACACTTACTTTTTATTCATTTAATATCATTTGAGGGTAGTTGCACCTTGTAAAATAAGTAGAGAGTCATTGTAAATATCATTGCAGTCTGACTCAACTGTTAGTGCAGTTGTCATTTGTGTGGGCATAAGGATATAGAGTTAAGTGACAAATTTGTAAACTAACAATGTTGTATTATTCATGTGTATGTGTGAATTTATTAAATTTTAACTATTCTATCCTAGTACAACCTTCTATAACTTACCACAAAACCCTTGACCTTCCTCTTATTGTTCATACTGGGGTATAAATGCAACTCTTAAAAAACTTAGGCTTAGATCCTCGATCTATGCTCTATTCTTACTAACATTTTTGTTATGTTTCTGAGACCCCAATAAAGTGGTAAAGGAAAGAATCAGGTCACAAGTCTTATTTGCAATATTAAAGGAGTTAACATGAATAGATTAAAGATAAGCAAGAAAAAATTTCATGGTTTGTAGCATGATATTCTAGGTCCTAGCCTTGTGAGAGGGGGTTAGGCACTTAGAAGATGGAAATTCAAAAGGGGGGATCCTTAAGAGATCTATAAAGAGATGTAACCAATAGAATATAGATGAGAATGATCCATTCGGAATTATAAAAGGATTAGTGAAACACTAAACCATTAAAACCCATGGATAAAGGAGATAACAAGAAGCTAAGAGAGATTAAGAAAGAAATTAAATTAGCAATGGAATTGAACATGGAAGAAAAGAGGCTAAAAAAATTCAAGAGAGACAAGAGAGGTACTATAGGAGAATAAAAAAGGCTAGGGAAGTTGAGATACAACATGCTAGAGGGGATCCTACAGAAGATTATTATAAGGAGGACATAGAGCATGCGAGAGGGGCTTCTACTAAAAATATTAAGGATAAGAAGAATAGTAACAACCCACCAACATTAAAGGAATTAGTTATCAATGAGCATGCCATAGGGGCTACAACTAAACAAGATAATTTTATGGAGAACACTAAGATTATGCAAACAATGGGCCAATTAATTATTGCACCACTAAATAACAAAGGAACACTTGAGCAACTAAATATCCATATTGAAAAAGTAACTAAAATTATGTCAGGATTTGTAAAGTAGATCAAAAAATATGTTGTGTTTAGGGAGTCACTATAAGGAAGGATAGGAAGTAGTAGTGCTCAACCAAGGCATAGAAGAATAAGAGCTCTACCATTTGAAATTTTGACTCAGACACCTCATTCTAAACTTGATTTGTCGAACCTAAAAGTTATAGTTAATGAAGAATTTGAGGTTTTGTTAACCCCTATTACAAAATTACAACCCCCCAATCTTAGTGTAGAATATTTAGACAAAGTGGTAAGTAATAATGTGGGGTTGCGAAAAGAGATAATGATGAAAGATTGGAAATTGAAGGAGAGAGAAAGGAATGTGGAAGAGGAAGAATTAGAAAACATGTTCAATGACCTACCCATAGATACAATTGAAACAATTGAAAAAGTTTAGGAAAATCTAGCATTATTTGATGAAATATCGTTAACTAATGAAAATTTATCTCCCAAAATGAAATTGTTGTATGGAGAGGTGAAGCCCCTAACCAAGATTCATCTTCTATGTTGGTTAAGACAAGGAGAGTTATTTTGGAAGGTATATATAGAGATTCAACCCAAACAAGAAAGATACAACAAGAGTTTCTAAGTGATTGTGAAGAAGTGCTCGGAAGTAATTTCTTTGATATTGAATTGGCAAGACATAAGTGAATAAATAGGAAATTAATAGGGAAACAAGATTGTAGTAAGAAAATTAGATTATTGAAAGAGAATAAACATGTAAATTCAATAATTGGAGACAAAGACCTACAAAAGAGTAAGGGAGACTCCTCATCTAACAACAAAAAATCAAAGGAACCTATTAGTAGTATGGATAACACCATGAAACTACCAATTTTTGGAAAGGATAACACTGAAGAATCTAAACATATTTTTGTTTTGGAGTATGCATGGAGAAGGAATGGGACCCAAAACAACTAGGCCAAACATTATGATTTTGCAGGGACACTGAGGAATAATGCTCTCAAATGGTGTACATGAAGAATTGCCCGTAACATGACAATGATAGGACATCAAGGATGAATTCCTATCTAAATTTAAATCTCCTAAGGTTCCATCAAAAAGTGTTAGTAAGATAAGAGAAATTATGCAAGAAGGAGAAACTATTAATGATTATGACTGCAAGTTTAAGGAAGTCATGAGAAAGATGGATGAAACCCTTACTAACAAGAAAAAAATCAAATGGTTTGGATCTAAATTACTACCAAAGATTAGAACTGCACTAGATGGTAGAATATTTGAATTTTTTTCAAGTGCTATAGAATTAACCTATAGAGAGGCTAGCCCTGGAGTAGAAAAACAAAGAACTAGAGAATAAAGAAATAGAAAATTTGATATTAGAATTAGAATAATTGAAAATAAAGAAAGAAATATTAGAGGTGACAATAGTTTGATATCATCACCAATCAAAGAAAGAAAAAATGGTTCACCTATTACTCAAACAAAGGACACTTAAGGAATGAATGTTCTATAATGAAGGGTGAGAAGAGAGCTCCAACACTTAGGGTAGACCTGCAAACAACCCCTTGTAAGTTGAAAAGTGTTTACTGTGGAATATGTAGAGTGGGATGAACTTTAAATTGATGATTACTGAATCCCTTTTATTTAGGGTAAGAGATGAAGAAGAAGAGTAGGAATTCTAGTATAGCCACCATGATGAAAGTAATGAAATCATCCATAAGGGAGTGGCACAAGAAAAATAATTAGTGGAAAGAGCATTCTACACTGTAGACTATGGTAATAAGCATTTGACATAGAAAACATAGTGCAACATCCATGTGGCACAATATGCACCACCACAAGTTATGAATGAACAACCCTCTACTAGTTATCCTCCACATGAGAATAGGGGTTGCTACAACAATTATAGAGGAGGACGAAGTAGAGATAGAGGTTGAAACTATAGGAGAAGAGATGAGGCTACATGTTATAAATAATTTTAGTTGGTACATTATGCAAATGAATGCAATGAAGAAAAGAAGAAGAATGGAGGATTTTGTGAAGATAGTAACCATGATCTATTTAGTTGCACAAGAGCATAACAATATTTCAATAATACCACACCACAAACAAAAAGGAAAGAATTATTTAGACCCAATGCTTTAAGACGAGGTAAGGTAATGTAAGGGTACCCAAACAAAATTTTCAAGGGGCTAGGTGGTGTATGAGAGCCAAATTATATGAGGAAGAGGAAAGGAGCTAGCCCACATTAACATTAGAAGAAAAATTAGAAATATAAATATTTGAAAAAGAAAGAATAAATCTATGATCACTAAATATGGTAAGAAAAACAATGTTGTGGTAGTAACAAGAGGACGGATAGACACCACAAAAGGAAAAACATTAATAGAAGTTCACCGAAAGAGGAAGAAGAAGATGAATACTTCCACATAAAACTAAAACATGATTTGATAGTAGATGACACTATTGGCCATATGTGTTGTCATTGATGTCAACATATCATACATTGATGACAACATATCAGATGGAAATGTATAAACAAGGCGTGTACAAATAAGGAGTCGGTATGGTCACGACAAACTAGTCATGGAGAAGAAGAGATAATCTAAGTATGGATTAGTTTTGGGTTTGAATATGATGCAGAGGCAAACACTCATTTCCTAGCATGATTCTTGCATACACACATACACATCTCATCAATTGGGAGTACTGCACTCAAGGGTAAGTTTAATTGAAAAGTTTCTAAGGTGTTCACAGTGTATATTATAAGGCAAAGTCAACTTGAACTAGTATGTATCTCTCTGCAAAGAAAGATTTGGTCATGCAGTTCTAATAATTTATTCTAACATGAATTGGCATTATATATCTAAGGTTTCAACCTCTCACTTACTTAGCATGAAAAGTTAGAAGGGTTAGTACATCGGCCATCACTGAGATAGAGCAAAGCAGTATTAGGGAGACAATGGAATGCTCTGCATTCCTCCAGAAGAGATTTGTTTGTCATGCATCTTTAAGGAATGATTAAGATAAGTATGTTATATGCTATGATGAAGTTTCAAGTGTTTTAATGGTCTGTAAAGATAGTACTCAAGTGATAAAGGCATCACATTGTATTCTGGGGCCTGATGACACAAGGTTATGACTTACAAAAGTTGAAATATGCATATATCTATTACCAAAGCTTATGCAGAGGTATTATATGATCCAAGAAACTTTAGGTATGATCCACATGTAGACATCTTTCATTATCTACTACCACATCAAGCATTCTTGTCTGCAAGTAGAATTCAAGTGTAACCATCTTTCGAAACTACCAGTACTTAAGCCATTTTTGAATTCCTCTGAAATATCCATAAAAAGGATGTGCGGATCTGATGAATTACATACATTGACATCTTTGATCACTCTCAAAATATTTCAAGCCCCATACTTCACCGCAACCTCATACTTTGGGTTATGAAGGAGTACATAAGGTCTGGAAGACTTTGTTCTCTATAGAGTAATACATTTATTATCTTGTAGATGCACAAATTAGTATGATACCTCTCTCGAAAGGTCTATGGATGTTTTTAAGTTGGTGTATGATTGAATACTTGATCCACATTGAGGTTTTGGCTTCTCCCCGATAGTTGAAAGATGAATAGTTGACAATGTTAAGCAGTATGAGCCGACTGGTTAAATACCTAGTTCATGCGAAGGCTCCTCACTAATTTTCCCAAGTCTGAAAGGTGTGGAAAGATGTGTCCTGATGTTCTTCACAAATCCCTAAGGTCTACAACAAGTTTGTTGTCATTTTGCATGTGTTGTGGCCGACATGTGACTTGCTACACATTACATTCAATATTGTTTTGGATGCCGACCTAATAAAATTTTCAAGGTGCTGTGAAGGATATATATAGAAGATATAATTCATTTGAAAGGCAATTGAGGTGAATATGAAGATAGCAAAAGCAAATATGAAATGCGCAAATTCGGTTTGAAAAAGATATTGAGCAGAAATAACAGACTACACCATCAACATATAACAAATGTACTCTCTCTAACAGTCCTTGTATTTATACTATCACTGTAATAGCTATGAGCTAAGCTTTCAGGGAGTAGTAGCTTCCTTGGGTTAGTACCCTAAAATAAAGTTGTAAATCAAGGAGTAGTAGATTCCTTGGGTTGAAGCCCTAAAACAAAGTTGTAATACTTTAGCAGTGAGCATATTATATTGTGAGCTAATCCTCACCGTGGTTTTTCCCTGTTTTAGGGTTTTCCACGTAAAAATATTCGTGTTATGTGTTGACTCTTGATCTGCATGTTTTCAAAACTATTTAGTTTTATCAATAATTGTTTGGCTAAAGTTTTTAAATGTGCTGATTCATCCCCCCTCTCAGCACCCCATTGTGTTCAATAGACACTAGAAGAATCATCATAGAAGAAAAGAATAAAAAAGACTACTACAAGGCTTAAGACTATTACTACAAGAGTTGGCTAATTTTGTAGAGGAAGAGAACATATTAGAAAATAATAATCAATTTGCAAAATATTGGAATAAAATCAAAGCAACCAATCCACAGCCAAAAAATAGAAATTCGGCAAAAACTCTCAAAAGTTGGAAGAAAAATCCCATCATGATAGAATTGTGCATAAATAATAGATACTTTAAAATGTATTGATTGACCTAGGCACACATGTCAACATTATACCAAAAAGGGTTTGGGAAGAACCATGAAGAATGAAGCTACATGACACACCCTATAACATATTCTTATATTGTTGGTAATGTTGCATCTATTGTGTTTATTTATAAAATCTTAGTTTTGCTATCAAAAGCAAACCATGGTAAAAAAAGTTATATCTATTGAGAACCTTCTATGTAGAGTGAACTCCACAATTATATTCACATTACCTTGTCAATATATGTGATTACCATAATGTATTAGGTATCAACTATGTTGATTACACCCTTAATCTTGAATCTTATTACTGCCAAATGTTTGAGATTCTCTCATCATTAAGTAATGACTGTGGAAATGGAATTCACAATCCCTTCCATATTATTATTGATATTCTATTACTGAATTGACTATATTGAACATACCACTGGTATATATATAAATATATTAGTGTTATATAATAGAGTATGTACATATCTCTGTATGTCGAATGTGTTATTGCATACACAGTATATTAATGTTATATTCAACAGAGTATGGACATATCTCTATATGTCAAATGTGTTATTGTATACATAGTTATATTAGTATTATATAGCAGAGTAAGGACACCTCACTGAGTGTCAAATGTGTTATTGAATACATAGTTATATTAATTTTTTTATAACAGAGAATGGATATCTCTTATGTGTCAAACGTGATGAGTGTATTCACATATATCATGTAATATTTGTAAGAGATTAATCATTTCATTGATAGTCGATCGTGGTAAAGGTATTCTCAAATATAATGTTACTACAGTATGAGATAAATCTCATATTATGTAACAATTGTGTTAGGTATAGACTTCAAATGTAAAGGTTTAGCTCCTTTAAATATGAAAAGTTATTATCTTATGTTTATGAAGAACCTTGTGGTTTGACTGATAAACCATTGTGTTCATACTATTACTAACCCTAAATTTGTACGCTCAAAATCGTGACCTAAGTTGCCTAGGGCTATCAAGTAGGATTTCGGTATGCACACGAACCCTTCCCTCCTTGCCACGAGGCGAACCGCCACATCACTCTTGCTCTCATGGAATTAGCCAATCGAGAGGAGACGAGACACGGGGGTGGTCTGGCACATTGGAGAAATCAACTTCATAGAGAGGGGTCAACATGTTCTTGGGCCTTTGTTGTTGTGTGCTTGTGTCAATGTTTTGTTCAATGATTGTGATCGTAAATATAATCCTATGACCCAAAGGGTCACTAGTCAATCTTCTTTTGTTGGGGTTTATGATGTTCCACCTTTGTGTGGGTAAGTTGTTGTTTTCATTGATGGATTGTTGTCTTTCAAAGTATTGGATGAATGCTTGTTGTAGCAACTGTTGTCTATGTTCTTCTATTTGTTGGATGACTAGTGAAACCTATTGTGGTTGCAGATAGATCACCTCAATCTCATCGAGGATTGCCCTCACCCACTCACCTCTTAATCTTGGGCACATTCATGAGCTGAGACAAGAGATAGGTGTATGGGAACTACCCATGACTAGATCTAGGGTTTTGACTTAGGGTTTGATTGACCTAAGTTTTGGTTATACATTGACTTTTGTTGACCTTGTGATGGTATCAAGTGTTTGACTAGATAGTTGACCATGGTTAACCTTGTGATGGTATCAAGGGTTTGCAATTTATCTAAGTGCCTAATGTTTTTGTTCTTTTAGGGTTTTATGAATGCAATACTATATGAAATGCAAAAACTTATTTTTGTGCTTTTTTGGTATTTTGAAAATAAAAGATGCTTTTCTAATCTAGGAATCAAAAAGATGAATGCAACTATAATGAATTTACCTAATGCAATTGTTCTATGTTTTGGGGGGTTTTTGAATATTTTGAAATGATTTAATCTAAGAAAGGGGAATTGCATGTAAATGAATTAAACTATGAACGCAAATTACTCTAAGAATATGAAATCTAACTATTCTATTAAGGAAAAAACAATAAAATTACCAATTGTCCCAAGAGCAATTTCAATTATCTAATTACTATGAATTGATAGAAAGCATAAAGGAACTTGAAATAAAGAAGACTTGTGAGCCTCCACTACCCTCGGATATCCTTGTGTGGCAACCTCGTATCCTCTTGTAGTAGTGGGGAATCCTCTTGGCGACAAGATGACAGAAAGAAGTGAAAGAAGCTTTGCAAAAAGAGCTTAGTGAGAGCTATTGAAGAGAATGATGGCCTGATTTGGGTAGTGTATGGATGCATGATGAGCTTTATGTGAAAGCTTGATGAACAACGAACAAAACAAAAGGCTCCTTCATCCTGTATGAGCATGATAATGTTGAATAGAGAGCAATAACTTGCAAGAGTTGTGTGCACAAATGAAATTGCCTCCCTTTGTGCTTGAGGGAGGGGGTATTTATAGGTTAAAATAAGGGATGAGGGGTGAGGAAGAGGAAGAGTTAACTCAATTTGATTGGAGAGTTAACATAGAGGATCAAGAGTCATCTACCCAGTAAAAGTTTATCACTCAAGAAGAAGTGAAGAAGAAAGAGTGCATGGGAATGCATGAGTTGTTAATTTATTATAAAATGGAGCTAATTATGTATGTGTGGGTGTATGAAATAGTTAACTCCATATTAGTCTCAAACATCCATGCAAAAAGGAAGAAAAATCAGTGAAAATGGAGCTTTTTTGAGTTAGAAACTCGAGTTTATCCACGGTTGGAAATGTGACAAGGTCGCCCCTTTCACCTATAGGGTTGCCTGGGGGGTGACCCATGGGCAACTGTAATGTCCCCATTTTGGTCTAAGTTATATTTTCTAGCTTGAGCTTGTTTCTATACATGGAGAATCAGAAAGTTAGTTTATGTCTACACATGGAGAACCAGAAAGTTGGCTAAACTAGTATATTCTTGAGTTGAATGGAAAATACAATATTGAAATTGTATTTTTAATTATTTGATTTGATAGATTATGAGAAAATGGAGTATTTAATTACATTATCTTTTAATAGAGATTTGTGGAATTATTGATGGAATAAGGTGATCGCCCATGTTGAGGAATAGGTCCAAGCTATATGTCACCATTGGATTTTTGCATTGAGAAAGGTGTCATCGCTAAGGTTAGAATGTACATAGATTTGCATTGGATCATGTGATATAAAAGTGTACACGGTGGTTGGAGTAAAAGTGTACACATTGTATCAATAAAAATGTACACGGGAATAAAAATGTACACAATGGGAGCTAAAATGCATAGGATCATGTGCCAACATTTGATCAAGGAGATAATGACTTGTAATTGAAATGAAATTACATGGAATGAAATGCATTCACATTTGATCATGTTCCCAATGGCCAGAAAGGAGGAACGATCAACATTAAGGAATTATCTACATCATTTAGAGACCCAACGACCAAGGCCATAGCATTCGCCCAAGTCAAAAGGATTTAGAACAATAATTGAAATATGATTTTTAAATGCAGGTGAAGAATTTTAAATATTTGTTCCAGCTACCTATGGATTAGTAACAAAGAAATTCAATGCAATACCTAATCGCCACTATGAAGACATGATCGATTTGCTAAGAGGGATGAATTGACATGTGGAAGACATTTAATTTTGTGCATGATTAGTTACAACCATTTTAAATCGTTCAAGACTCTTATCATCCATTGGTGGAATCCAAATTGTATTGCAAAACGTCATAAAGGAGCATCACCTATCCTAGGAGGAGATAAATAGAGCCCTTAAACATCAATTTGGAAATATTGATGTATTGGTATGTTTTCTTATTCTATTGTTTTTGACTGAGAATTCTGATTTTCATGTCATTTTGAAGGTAATGACCCCTTGTGTTTGTATGGTGATGACCCCATACTCTATGTGAGGTGATATTATTCAGATATTCACCATTGAGCTTGTATTTGTAGGTTTAGAGGAGCTATTGGAGTGTATTTGATATCATATTGAAGCCCTTGATCCATTGGAAACACTATCAAGGTAGTTATTAGGGCCTATGGTATCATTGGAGTGAGATTTATACAATTTGTAGGGTCTAATTTTTTATGACAGCGAAATATTTACATTGTTTCAGGGTTTTTTGAACATATTGGACAAGTCTACAAGATCACAAAGAGTTGCAATTTGCATAAGGATTCCATCGCTTGGCTTGGGAGTGGGTTTTTGAAGCAATTGAAGATATTTTGCATTGGTTGGGTGAATTATACACCTACAGCAGTCATCATAGCCTGCTATTCATTTACATCAGTCAATTATATTTGTACTTCCAAGGTTGTAGTGATCAATTTCAGACTTGAGGACATTTGTCTATTATTTGTATATGATCATAGATGTTGTAAAAGGCATTTGGTTCACATTTTGTTCACATTTTCATGATGATATTAGGACTGATATGACTAATACAGTCACTGAAATCTTATGACAACAGTATGTTATGTGATGTAATTCCATGTGCAATCAATATGAATGCAAGGAGTTTGATGGCCTTCATAAATTGTGATATGTATTGATGTTTTCCATTGATTGTTGCAAGAAATCTTATCAAATCTTTGAACAAATTTTCAGTCATATATAATAGGGTCTCTTACAGTGGTATCAAAGCCATAATCCTGCCAGCCTATGGGAGATGAGTACAATTGATCCATTACCACATCTTTATAGAAGAAGAGCATAAACAATGGGTGATAGAAGATGAGCTAATCCACAGGAAGAAATGGATCCAATGCTTAGAGAGATAATTGATAATCAAAGGAGAATGGCCGATGGTCAACAACAAACAAATGCAACTATACAACAAACAAATACAAAAATTCAGCGAAGCATTGATAGGCTATGTCATATTTTGACAGGTAACATGATCAATAATAATAGAGCTAATCAGAATGATGCAAATAGTGTTGCAAGATCACAAAGAACAAGGAGAACATGTACACCAACAGTGGAGAGACCTATGCAGCCCACTTTTCTTCCTAGAGAAGAAGAGGTAATTGAGGAGGAGTTGGAGTATGAAGAAGAAGAAGGTGATGATTGGACAGCTTGGATTGATGAATATGATGCACTTCCTGATCATGTGCATGATAGAGTGAGCCTTAACAATTTCATAAACAATAAGCAGCATAAGCCAAGAGAAAGAAGGCAAAAAAGAGCAAGGCCAACACAACCAAAAGAATACAAGGATGCAATGGAAAAGATTCCTCTTCCTAGTTTTGATGGCAGTGGAAAAATGAGTGCTAGAGTATGGGTAAACAAATTGGACACATTTTCTCACACTCAAGCCTATGAGCGAAGAAAAGGCCATACACTTTTCTACTATACATCTAGAGGGGTTGGCTTATGAATGGTGGAATTATGGTCTTATGTCTCAACATCACAATAGGATTACTTCATATGATGAGTTTGTTCAAAAACTCATTAATAGGTTTGATAGAAAAGATGTGGAGGTCTACTACCGTGAGCTTGCATAGTTGAAGCAAAGTGGAAGAGTGGATCCCTATGTCAATGAATTTCAAAAGATTGCAGTCATGGTACCTGATATGTCTGATAGAAGAATCACAATGTTGTTTGTTGAAGGATTGAATGATCGGATTAGAGGTTTGGTGAAAGTTCACAAGCCAGCTACATTGGATGAGGCTATTTATTTAGCACTTGATTTGGATATCATTCCTACATTCACACCTCAAAAGAAGAGCTTCAAAGATGAAGTTACAAATCAAAAACCTTATGAGAAACCTACTCCCAAAAAGAATGACAAAGGTACTGTTAGAAATGAAAGCAACACTACTTCAATGGAAATCTGATTCAATATAAATTTCAACAATCTTTAACTATGTGTTATTAATGGAGATTGTAACACAGAAACAAAACTATGCTTCACAGAAATGCAAAATCATAAATATGAACACATAACACAATGTTTAACGTGGAGAAAGCCCTTTCGGGTAAAAAACTCCATAAAGGAAAGAGGCCCAATGTTTGTATTAATCTGAAAATGATTTACAATACAACAACACTTCAACTCTCTCCACCAGTCTTCAATCTGACAGTATTCTGGTAGCACCCGAGTACCTAAAATCTATATTGCAGCAACTAATACATGGAAAATACTTATAGAAACATTTTCTAACTCATCTTAGGCATTCACCTTCTCTCTCCTAAGATTCTCCAACCTGTAAACATTAATTACCATCTTACAAGCATCTTACGCTTGTCCAAAAATAGCCATGCAAAGGTTCGAGGCCCAAGACTAAATCTGGCCTCTTACAACATCTTATGATGAATCATAACCATCATAGATTCCACAAAAGAGTATCTTTCCAAGATAGAAACCTTGGTCTAAATATAGCAAATATACAACTAACATATCTGTCATATGCGTCATAGAATCACAGAATCTTATGACAACTTGCAGCTATCATAGATTCACTCACCAAACATTATGACAGTTGTCATACATGCCAAAAATAGTATATTCCTCAAGGGAGCACACCTATCCTCATTTACTATGAGTTTTTACATTTGCCAACTATAAATGTCACTCCGTAACTACCGCCGGTAACTCTGAAATTACAACTGTCAATGAGACTACCTCATTCCCTTATGGGTAATTACAAATAACAAATAATAAATGGAATAAAATACAATATTGGAATTTACAAGGTTAATGGCACCTTATTCCAACATTCTCCCACTTGACATTATACATTGTAAATCAACCCATAGGAAATCAAATGAAATAATCAGGCACTAGGAACAAGGCCCATTGCCTCTCTGCACCACATGAACTTCTCTGTGCTCACAGGCTTGGTCAATGAATCTGCAACATTCTCCTGATTGTCTATCTTCTTCAACTCAATCTCTCCATTTGCAATCAACTCAGGAACAAAGTGATACTGAACATCAACATGCTTAGTTCAAGCATGATACATGGAATTCTTAGCCAAACATATAGCACTCTGGCTTTCACAACCAATCTGAATGTTCCTGCAATCAAAACCAATACCTGTACACAGTCTCCTCAACCAAACTGCCTCCTTAGAGACATGAGTTGCAGCCATATACTCTGCTTCTATGGTGGACAAAGCAATTGTGGGCTACCTCTTACTCATCCAACTCACTGCACCTCCAAACAGAGTAAACACATAGCCACTAGTGGACCTTCGACTATCCAAGTCACCTTCCCAATCTGCATCAACAAAACCCTGTATGTCCAAAGATTTATCAGTACTATCAGTACCAGAATAAACCAAACATTGATCAAGAGTACCTGCAAGATATTTAAACACCCTCTTCACATATTTCCAATGCTGTCTAACAGGGTTAGACATAAATCTGCTCAAAACTCTCATTACTTGAGCAATATCTGGTCTAGGGAAAACCATTGCATACATCAAACTCCCTACAGCACTAGCACATGACACATTAGACATATCCTCAAGATCATCCTCAGTCTTTGGACACATATCTAATGAAAGCTTAGTACCAATGGGTAAAGGAACTCTAACTGGATTACAGTCCTGTAAACTAAACCTCTGCAAAATAGTATTCACATACTTACTTTGTGACAACTAAAGCTTTCTGTTAACTCTATCCCTCCTGATCTCCATTCCCAAAATATACCTTGCAACACCAAGATCCTTCATCTCAAATGCACCTGAAAGTTGGGCTTTAAACTCACTGACCATACCCTTAGTATTGCTGAAAAACAACATGTCATCAACATACAAAGTAATAACCAGTATAGAATCATCAACACAATGAATGTAAACACAATGATCCTCCTCGCTTCTAACAAAACCCAATTTCAAAACAAATGAATCAAAATTTTGATACCACATTCTGGGGGACTATTTCAAACCATAGAGAGACCTCTTTAACCTGTAAACCCAATGTTCTTTTCCTTTTACCTCAAAACCTGTAGGTTGTTGCATATAATTTCTTCTTCAAGATCTCCATGCAAGAATGCAGTCTTAACATCTGTTTGTTCAATCTCCAAATCATAAGCTGCAGCAATGGATAAGAGAAATCTAATAGAAGTCAATTTAGCAACAGGAGAGAATATCTCACCAAAATCAACTCCCTCTCTCTGGGAGTAGCCCTTGGCTACCAGTCTAGCCTTGTACTTCTCCAATGACCCATCTGCTCCAAACTTCTTCTTGAAGACCCACTTACATCCTATGGCCTTTCTTCCTTTGGGAAAATGAACAAGATCCCAGGTGTTATTAGAGTCTAAAGCGATCATCTCCTCCTGCATGGCTAGCTATCAAGACTCACTATCATCTGCAGAAATAGCTTCCCTGTAGGATCTAGGTTCATTATTAGTACTCAATAAAGCATATACACAATGGAAATCTAGTGGGCTATACCTGTCAACTGGATTCCGTTGTCTTGTGGATCTCCTCAAGGGTGGAGTAAGAGACTCTACTCATTCTTCTATATGATCATCTGTACCAACTTCTTCTATCAGAATAGATTCATCTTCATCAGAACTACTTGAATCTTCTTCTTCTTCTTCACCCCCTAATCCATCATTCTATTCTTCCTGAGGTTCATCTTGTTGCTCTAACTCAAAGTGCACTCTCTTTACCTTTTCATATTTTTCTTTTGGCTACTCAGGTTCATAAATAGCTCTAAGTTCCCTGAAAATTACATCTTTAGAAAAGATAATCTTACGGGTTAGTGGATTCCAAAGCTTATAACCTTTTATATTATCACCATATCCAATGAATATACACTTTTCAGCCTTTGGATCCAACTTAGATTGCTTTTCCTTAGGCACATGAACAAAAGCCTCATAGCCAAAAACCCTTAAATGTGAAATAGAAGGTTTCTTACCTATCCACACTTCATAAGGTGTCGAATCAGGAGCCTTGCAAGGTGTTGTTCTCAAAATTAGCTACGCTCATTTTTGTAGACAACCCCTACGAAACTTGTCTGTTTCGTAATCTACAGTCTAAGTTCATAAATCGAGACAAGATTCTCTTGGTCTTGTGCAAAGTCATATAGCATCCTAGGCTAGTTTACGACATTCCCTCAAATCAATTCCTCGAAGTTGCAAAAATTGATTAAGTTGTAAACTGATCGAAATATCAATTTTGGTCATTTTTAGGGTGTTAGTGAAATTTTGAGTCTTGATATGCACAGTCGGCCAAATTCGCCGCTCTTGCATGTCTTTTTGCTCTGTTATATGTATAGTCAGCTATTTCTGTCGCTTTTGCATATTTTACTAGGTTTTTGTTTAACATGCAAGATCGGTCTTTTTCACCCCTTGTACATGTTTGACCTTTCTTTCGATATGCTTGAGCGGTCTTTTCCTCCGTCTTTGCATTTTGAGTAATACATGCATCATCGGTTATTCCCGCCGCCCGAGCATAATCTTTCCAAATCAGTGGCATTAATGCGACTCGTGTTGGCATTAATGCATCTGGTTTAAGCCTTTTTAAACCATTTTAAATCCTTCTTGTTTGTTTATCTCTCGATTTAAACTACTGTCAATCCTCTTTATGATCAGTTGGAAGCACACAATTGACAGATTTGTTTGTGTTCCATGGATTGTGCATAGGTTAAGATTTTGCGTCGATCTTACGACAAGGTATGTCTTTTTTCCTTATTTTTGTTTTTCTATTTTAGGGTTTTGTTTATACATTTTTTCATTTTATTTCCTTGCTTTAAGTTTTAAAATAAATGACACTAATTGTTAAATTCATCTACCATGCTTTATGCACATTTCCTTCAGTGGTTACACATTCGCCAGGTCTATGTCATTTTTCATTTTACCCTTGTGCATCAGCGGCCTTTTTGTTCTTGTCCTAGGTTTTAAGTTAATGTAATGTCGATGGTTTGACTTGACAAGGTTTTACCCTTCCAAAACATGTTAATTGAAAACCAAATCTTACAAAATATTGTGATGACGACTATATTAGCCGCTCTCACACGTTCCTGCTCTGAACTCGACAAGATAAGAAGTCGGCAATTTTTCCGCTTAAGCCTCTAAAGATCTATCCAAATGTAAGGTGTACGAGCGGCGAAATCCGCCGCCCTTACGCAGATTTCCTATCAAACATGTAAAGTTAGTGTTATTCACCGCTCAAACTCTTACAACCCTACCTTACCTGTAGAAGCGGCATAATTTGCAGCTTGAACATCAAATTCAATTCATACCAATATGTATTGTCGACGTTTTCTACCGCCGATGCATAACACTTACAATTTCCTGCTTACCTGCAGTGTCGGCGAAATCCGCCGCTCCAACATACAAACATTTTTCCTGTAATATGCAATGGTGGTTGAAATTGCCGACCATGCATGTACCCCTACAAAAATATTTTTCCAAGTGATCACATGCACTAGCGGTGTTTTTCACCGACTTAATGTTCTTCCCAAACACATGCATAAGCAGTGAAAATACCCGCTTTTACACATGCAAATACTTCCTCATGCAGGAGCGGTCATTTTGAGTCGCATCAGAGGACTCCCTTCTTCTTCCAAGTTCCAAGAATGGATGTACACTTACATCAAGGTGATTCTACAAGGTACTCAGAGAATATTCTGGGGAGAACAAATCAGTAATGCACTACATGAGCAATTGGTAAAGGTCAATACCACCTTCAAATTTTATATGACCTCATATCTAGTATATGCTACTGCAAGCATGAGAAGCTTTCCAGGTTTGACTCAAGTAGGAGACAGGAGATTGATCCCTGTATATGAGTATTACCCTCAAATAACTCTAAAGGGATCAATTCATCATTTTCGAAGGGTCAATGATGCATTCTTTTCCGTATTCATGTGCTTATGGGATAGTGAACTTGTTCAGAAAAGGGTCTCTGATGAAGCTTGGTAGATTGTGAATTCTTTTGGTTGTTTGTTCTTGCAATTCCCCACTTTTAAATATCTCAGGGTAGGATATTATCCTGGTTACCCTTATATTCTTCCATGGTATCCTAGTGACCATATTATTCTTATGGAGCTATACAGACAGTTGATTGTGGAGCATAATAAACAGATGGAATTGAAGAAGTCAGGATAAAGTTCCCTGTTGAGATTGGAAGGTATTCAGTTCAATCAGCCAATAAAGCAAAAATAATTGATTCTGAATTACAGCTAGTTACTATGAGAACATACAAGAAAAGAGACCAGTTTGACTTCAGAAGAGTTCAAGATAAGATCGAAAGGAAATCAACCTTTCATATACCAATGGTTGAAGATATTTGGGCTGATCTCAGGACACAGAATGAGATCAGAAAGCTAGACTACTGCAGACTTCATCTGAGTCAGATTGAAGAGCTAGGCCTCGCTGATATTCCAGATGGAATGGAGGATGATGGGGATGTTCTAGATCCCAGATATGATACTGAAAATGTTGAAGCCTCGCCTCTTCTGGAGGTAAAATGGTCAGTCAAAGAAGAAACATCCATAAGGAAAAGATTTCAACCAATACTGGCCAACATAAATGTATGGTTGGAAAGTAAAGGGGTTGAATTGAAGGAGTTCCTCACAGGGTCAGAAAAGGAAACACAGGAGTAGACAGGCAAGAAGGTAGAGAACATAACCAAAAACAAGAGTGACGTCGCTTCTTCTTCTAAGATACACAAACCAAAGATCAAGTTTGTATCCAAAGGAGGGAAGAAGAAGGAAGTTGCAGAAACTTCCAATGTCACTGAAACAGGTATTGAAAATACTAATGTTGATCAAATGGAGACTGAAGATATGGAGGCTGAAGAGAAAAATATTTAGAAGTCTAAGGATGCTCAACAAACAATAGTATCTGATAAATCTGATGAAGAAGATGAAACTGAACAAGGCAAAGATGAGGATGTAGAAAAGGAACAACTTGGTGATTCACCTCAATCTCCTGAGAAAGATCTTCCCACAGGAACACAAGTTTCTACACCTCCTCCTCATGTTCCAATTTTTGGTAGTTTCCCAGTGGTCTCAAATGCTCCCCTTTCACCTATATTTGTTGTTTCCTCTGATAATACACCTGTTTCTGTGAAAACCAGTTTTCGAACTATTTTGATTCTTTCGGTTCTATTCCAAGTCTATCTTCTCCATCTTTTGACATTGGTGAACAATCTGTTTTAGAGAATCTTCTAGATGCTTAAAAAAAGATTCTTGATACAGGTGTAGTTTTTACCAACACCAGTCCTATTTTGACTATAACAGGTATGAACATGAATCCGACAAAACAAGTGGTAGACTCATCTCTGGCTGTTGGCGCTTCTGTTCTTCCCCCATGGTTATCTGAATATACTCCAAAGAGGAAGAAGCAAGCTATTTCGCTTGATGAGATTGATATTGAAAAGCTGTTACCTATAAAAGCAAAGACTTAGAAGAAGAAGCCTAAGACTTTTTCTAGGCTTGTCAATGAGAAAGGAATCAGATACGTCAAAATTGCTAAACCACCTGAAGATGCCACCATTGATAATTTTGACATGAGTGATTATGTCATTTCAAGGGTTGAGTTGGGCAAGCTAACTCATGAGGGTATAAAGGCAGATTTCCAAACTACTGCCAACACTTTACTTGAAAAGTATGATGAGGTGAAAAAAGAAAAAGAACAGTATAAGGCCAAAGCAGAACAACTTGTTGTTCTTCAAAAGATAGTAAAGTCATAAAAAATTGTAGAACCCATGGCAGTGATGGTAGAAGATCCCCTGATTCAGAAGGTTGAAAAAGCACAAGCTAGGGGAAGGGTGGTAGGAGATATAGTGGAACGCCTATTAGCTCAAGGGCGGATCCTACTAAAAACCACTGTGGAAAGAACATAGAAGATGGACAAAGCTAAAGCTGAGCTGGACAACCTGGTAGATTTACTTTCACAAGAGCTGCAAGATCAAGAAGAGAGCCTAGAAGAGTGGATAGATATGAAAAAGATTAAGATAAAGAATTTGATCACCATTGGGGTCATTACAAACAGGGAATCATATCTTAAGACCAAGGAGACTCTGGCTCATCGCATCCACATAATAAAAGGTCTACTTGAAGATCTGTGTTAAGCCCGAGAAGCCAGTGAAGATAGTGATGTCACACTTCTACAGTGGCTAGAAGAACTTCCATGCCCCTAATAGGGGAAGATCATAAGTTTCTCTTAGCAGAGGAAATGGTAAGTTCCTTTTAAGAGATGGTCCAAAGAAAATTTGAAGAGGAGACACCCTTAGTGCTTTCAATGGATAATCTATATGATCAACATTCAACTTTAGAAAACCTAAAAGATAATCTGGACAAGCATGAAAAGGCAATAAAGGTGGTAAAGGATGCAATTCTTCAGGCCCGCACCATTTCAGAAAACACAGCAAAACCAGATGCATGCGAGATGGCAGCCATACAGGCTATGTACCAGAATTTTCTAAAGAAGAATGACGGAGGAAGCTAGCGCCTTAGTTTATTTTTCCTATATATGATATGTAATTTGAATTTTGTTTTGGACATTTTCACGTGTAATTTTCCAAAATGTAATTGCATGTGAGACAATGGAAGTCCTAAGTCAAATAGGACTCTTTTGTTGAATAAGTCAAAGTAGTTGTAGATTTCCTATTTTTGCTCAAGGCCTCTCCCTATAAATAAATAGGGCCTCTATTGTAAATATTATCTTTTATCTATTGTAACAAAACTCTGCCAAATTGGGAAGCAAGTTGAGACTTTGTGCTTATTTGTGTAAATCAATTTTCAAATATTTATCAATACAAGGGAGCAAGTTAAATTTCAATCTTTGTCTTGCAGTGATTTGTTTTATGATAGAATTGTTCTTATGTCTTTGCTATCATATTATCTTTGATAAGTAATTGAAGTGTGAGAGTTTATTTCAAGTGATTAAGGAGTATTCTAAATCTGAGCTATAAATCATTTGTGAGAATTGTGTTGTGTTCGTGAATGAGAAATATCTTGAAGACTTTGTGCTGCAAGTTGTTATCTTTGATCTATTTATCTCATTTTGGCGTATAGTGAAGACTTTGGGCTGTACTCTACTCCAAATCATTTTATTTTTCGTTGGTGAAAGAAGCAACGATAGACTTTGTGCTCTTGTGGGTTTCTTGGTTTTTCAGTTTGTATCAAGAAAGTGCTCTTCTATTTTATAAACATCATTTTTGAAAAAAGAGAAATGGATGATATGGTCTCACCCCTGAATTAGTATTTAGTTTAAAGTATTTTGTGATAAGTGATAGGGAACCTCCCCTTGATGAGAGGAGAGATTTATCTCATTACTTTGTGGTCGATATAACCATTTTGCCTTCAGTTAGTTGAGACAAAATATTCACCCAACAATTTTTGGTGACTCTGTTAGGGAAGGAACATGCAACTTGAAGCCTTACGCTCCAAGTTGAAGCATTTTCAGTTCTTTTCCATTTGTTGCAAAATTTTGTTGAGTATACTACATTTTGGCAGATTCATGGTATACAAGAAGCAAGAGAGCTCAAGGTATTATTGATCCTGTATTTGAATTGATGCAGCAAAATAATTTTGGTCTTTTGCCTCTACGACCTCGTCTTCAGCGAACCAGGAGTTTTCCTCCTACCAACGCCAGGTCTCCAATACCAGGTGAAGCTTCTAGTTCTAGTACTAGCAGAGTTTTAACTGTTCATACTCCACAAAGGTTTGTTATCTCGCCTTTTAATCAGCGCATCATGGCAGCCCAAGGTCCTTGGGGTAACACTTTTGGTCCTCTAAATTTAACCCCACCATTGCATGAACTACCTCGTAGTTCAAGAAAGAATTTTCCCAAATTCTATGGTGACGGGAAAGTTCACCCTGATGAACACATTGCAGCTTTCTGCATAGCTTGTGGTGTGATAGGTGTTGAGCATGAAGATGTAGCAGTAAGGCTTTTTTGTGGAAACACTGCAAGGTGCTATTGCAGATTGGTTTTATCATCTTCAAGCTCAGACTATAACCAACTGGAACACTCTCCAAACCAAGTTTGAGGCTAGGTTCAAACCTGCAGAAGATGCACATGCCTTGTTGGCTCAACTTACACAAATGAAGAAAGAGCCTCATGAACCTATGCGAGACTTCATCGCCAAGTTTAATAAGCTGAGAAACAGGATTCCTACAACCACTCAACCAACAGCGAAAAATCTCAAATGCTTTTTCATTAATACTCAGCTTCCTGAGGTAAGTTTTCTGTTGAGGCGGGCTAGTCTTGCAAATCTTCCTGTAGCTCAAATTTTGGCTACTAAAGTGGAAGATGATCTTATCCTTACTAGTAAGATAAGAAGAGATTCTAATAGAAATAAAAGTTCCTCTTCTACTGAGAATTCTTCCACAAGCACCACGGACCCTATGGTGCAAAAGTTAGCAAATGAATTGCTAGCTCTGAAAAGGTAAATGTCCCAAGGTATGTCTGCCCCTCCTTCTTATCAGGATATACCAAGGAGGACATTTCCAAACAATTCATATCAAGGCAATGCTGCTAAAAATCAAGGGCAACCTAATCGTCTTCCACCTACACAAGGGAAGCTTGCCATTGAAGCAGTGCCAGTCAACTCAGCAGTTGGCTATTATGAAGCTGAACATGATCATTCTTTCCAACCTGAGTTGGACCAAGAGAATGATGCTAATCTCTTTGCAGAAGGAGAAGAAGAATTAGCTGGTGACTCTACCATTGGCTTTTTGAATTACCAAGATGAAGCCGAAAAAGAAGGAGAAGCATATGATGGAGCATATGCTATGTTTACTAGGTCCCAAAATCAGCCAAATCAGCAAGTTGATAAGGGAAAAGCAAGAGAAGAACCTCAACCAGTGATCTCAATTGCTAAACGAGGAACTTCGCTGCCTTTCCAATCAAAGGACCCGGTGGGCAATAAGCAAGTAAGTACGTCTAACAACCCTGTACCTTCTACTTCTGTCCCTAAGATCAGTACTACCTCAAATAAAAATTAGAATGATGGATTTCCTTCCTCTGTTTCTAGCTCATTCCAGTTATTTGATATAATAGATCATGCTAGGAAGACCAAAATCCAAATGTCTGAAGTTGAGTATTTACAAGCTAATCCTGAACAGTTTGATAGGTTAGCTAAATACGTCAAAAACAAGACCGTCCCTACAGGACAAGATTTTCCAAAAGTTGCCCATGATTCCTCAAAAAGCAAACCTACCCAAAATAATCTTGTCACTACTCCCCTTGTTGCTTCTAGAAAAATAGAACCTTTCTATGTTTCTTTATTGGTAAATGGTCATAAGTTGAGTAATTGCATAATAGATTCTGGAGCCTCTGATAATGTTATGCCCGCCAAAGTAGCAGACTCCCTTGGCCTCACCTTAACTAAGACTTTTGGGAGATGTTTCTCTATGGAAAACAAGCAAGTACCATTATTGGGTCAAATCAAAGATGCCCAATTTGCATTTGCAGCCTTTCCAGACAAGAGGATTAAAATGACAGTCCTAGTAGTTGATGTTCCAGCTTCCTATGGTATTCTACTTGGACGTAATTTCTGCAAGGATGTAGGTGGGAAGTTGAACATGGATCTATCTGAAGCAAGGATACCTGTTAAAGGTGTCATGCAGAAGTTGCTTCCTGAGAAAGAAGCAAAATACATTGTTACCCAAACATCAAATCCCAAAGCTCAAATTTGGTTTGAGTCCTCAGGAATGGGTAATTATTTCTTGTCTACCGAAGATGTTTCTACTTCATCAGATGAGAGTTCATCAAGTGAGAGCTTAGATAATTCAGACGGAGAATCAGAAGAGTTTTCAGATGAAAGTTCAAGTGAAGGTATAGTAATGCAGATTCTTCCCTCACTGATGAAGAGGAATCTTCTGATCAAAGAAATTCCAAAAAATCAAATTCTAATGAAGTCTGGATTTTAGAATTTGATGGCAGTTGTTCTTCTACCAGTTCTGGAGCTGGAGTTGTTTTGATATCCCCATAAGGTGATATCTTCCCTTTTTCATACAAGTTACAATTTGACAATACCAACAACACCGCCGAATACGAGTCATTGTTGCTCGGATTGGAAGCTGCTCATGCTAGGGGTGTTAAAATTCTTCATGCTCAAGGAGATGCCAAATTAGTGGTTTGTCAAGTGAGAAATTTGTACCAAACCAAAAATGAAAGATTGAGACACTATCGCAATCGTGTATGGGATTGCATTGAAGGGTTTGATGCTTTCAATATTTCTGCAGTGCCAAGAGAGTATAATGATCGTGCAGATTCATTAGCTGTCTCCGCAACCCTTATGGTTCCCCATAAGGATTTCAAAGGAAACAAGTATACTATTGAGCTGGTCTTTCGACCAAGTGTACCTGATAATGTTGACCATTGGTAGGTGTTCAATGGTGATAACCAAATCATTGCTTTCTTGGAAAAGACGGATAACTTTGATGAACTCTATTTTGAAGGCAGTGAATCTCCACCATGGGAATACATTTCTGAAATAGATTCACAAACCGGCGAAGTGTTTCTTCAATTGAAAGGGAATAAGATTCCAAAAGGTTTGGTTTCCCTTGAAAAGTTATTTGATAAGCATGACAGGTATATCAAGCAGCAGCAATAACAGGATTCAAGTTCCTCTATGGAATTTGAGTTTAGAGGCAGATCCCAAAATGGTCAATATTGGGAAATGTTGTACTGTCGATGAAAAGTTCAAATTCATTACACTCCTTCGCCATTACATTGATGTCTTGGCGTATTCCTATGACGACCTGAAGTCCTTCAGGCCAAAGGAAATTTAGCATGAAATTCCCCTCAAAGCTAGGTCATTGCCTCATAAGCAGAAACAAGGCAACACAACCCTAAAATATCAGGTACTATCCTCTCTGAGATTCAGAAGATGTTGAATGCTAGGATAATTTTTCCAATTCATCATTCCACCTGGATCGCAAACATAGTTTCTGTAAGGAAGAAGAATAGAGAAATCCATATCTGTGTTGATTTCAAGAATCTCAACCAATCTTCTTTAAAAGATAACTACCCTCTACCCATCATGGACCAAGTGTTGCAAACAGTAACTGGTTCAGAAATGTTGTCTATGCTAGACAGTTTTTCGGGGTATAATCAAGTGGAAGTCAATGAAGCAGATCAGTTCAAAACTGCTTTCACAACACCATGGGGCACATTGGCATATCGCAAAATGCCTTTTGGTCTGATCAATGCTGGCGCCACATTCCAGAGAGCAGTGGACCTCGCCTTCAGAGATGAGATGGGGAAGTTCATCGTGGTGTATCTTGATGACTTGACTATTTTTTCCAAACATCGACATGATCATGCGCACCATTTACGACAAGTGCTGGAACGATGTCGGCAAAATGGTATTTCTCTCAACCCTAAGAAGTCAGTTTTTGGGGTTACAGAAGGTAAACTTCTCAAACACATTGTATCCTGAGAAGGCACTAAAATTGACTCAGAAAGAGTTAAATCTATTCAAAGTCTTACTCTGCCTACTAGTAAGACTGCAGTTCATTCTTTCTTTGGAAAGGTGAATTTTATGCGAAGGTTCATTCCTGAATTTGCAGAGAAAACTCGTCACATCGTCAACATGAAGAAGGGTAAGGCTACTTTTCGTTGGACTGTAGAAGGTAAAGCGGCATTTGAGGATATCAAGAGGGCTATTGCTCATGCTCCAGTCCTTGTTTGTCCTGACTATACCAAAGATTTCGTAGTTTATAGCTATGCTTCAGAACATACACTTTCAGCTATTCTGGTTCAGCAGAATGAAGAAGGTGTGGAATCCCCCATATCATTTATGAGTTGTCCTCTCAAAGCTCATGAATTGAAATATTCTAATATGGAGAAGCATGCTTATGCCATGGTCAAAGTGGTGAAGCATTTCAGGTTCTATATTTTGAATTCACACACTGTTGTTTTGGTGCCCGATACAACAGTAAAGTCTATCCTAACTCAACAGGAGTTCAGAACAAAAAGAGGCAATTGGATTGCTAAGATCCAAGAGTTTGATCTTGATATCAAACCTACTAAGATTGTGCGTGGAAAAGGTTTGTGTCAATTGATCACTGATAACGTACCAAAAGAGACAGGGAACGAAGAAGAAGAAGTTGAGGATACACCAACAGTTCTTTTTGTCACTACTACTGATGAGTGGTAATCAAATATCGGTCATTTTCTTACCTATGGTGAGTGTCCTTCCCATCTATCTTATAAGGAGAAAAGAACTATTAAGTTGAAGGCAGCTAACTATGTCCTATGGGATAATAGTTTGTACAAAAGAAGCCTTGCTGGAGTATTTCTCCGTTGCGTGGATAAAGCGCAACAAAGTAGACTTCTGGAGTCTTTCCACAATTTGGCTTGTGGAGGACATTTTTCTACACCTGTGACATCTCACAAGATTCTGCGAGCTAGATACTATTGGCCCACACTGTTTCAAGATGCGTACAATTAGGTACGTAGATGTGAGTTGTGTCAACAGTTTGTTGAGAAACCAAAGTTGGCCGCATTACCTCTCAAGCCGATGGTGATTGAAGAACCTTTTCAACAATGGGGCATCGACTTCATTGGCGTTGTGAACCCACCATCAAGTGCGGGACACAACTATGTTCTCACCGCGACAGATTATTTTACCAAGTGGGTGGAAGCCATCCCAGTTAAGCATGCTACTTCTGAAGTGGTATGTAATTTCCTTAAGGAAAACTTTATTTCCCAGTTTGGAGTTCCAAACAAGATAGTAGCAAATAATGCTACTTGTTTCTATTCTCATGAGATTACTGACTTTTGCTATGGGCATGGGATCATTCTTTCTCATTCTTCAGACTATTATCCGCAAGGAAACGGTCAAGCAAAATCAAGTAATAAGAATCTAGTTACTATTATCAGGAAACTGGTAGATGAGAATCTAGAAAAACTTGGCATAAAGCGTTGTTTGATGCTTTATGGGCAGATAGGATTACCCCCAAAAGGGCGATAGGTATGTCACCATTTCAGCTTCTATATGGTCTGAATGCGGAGATACCAATTACCTTGGAATTGCCAGCACTGAAGTTAGCAAAGGCGGTGGAAGATATGACTATTGATAGTTCTAATGATAAAAGGATTATGTACCTAACTGAACTTGAGGAGTAGCGAACTATGGTAGTGGATCGTATCGCTGAGCATCAAAGTTAGGTAAAGAAACTCTTTGACAAGAAAGCAAGGGCTCGCGAGTTTTAGATTGGAGATCAAGTCTTGTTGTGGGACAAGAGGAGGGAACCAAAAGGAATGCATGGGAAATTTGATTCCTTGTGGAGAGGTCTGTTCACCATTCATTAGTTCTATGGTGAGTATAGCTTCTTGCTGGAGTATCAGGATGGAACACCATTCTTGCTGCCTCAAAGTGGACAATATCTAAAGCACTTCAATCCTTGAAGTAGCAGATAAGTTCATTTGTACATTCGTATAGTTTTGTGTTTTTATTTTTGTGTTTTTGTTTAGTCTTTTGTGTCTTTTTCTTTTTAGCTTGAATCTATAGCCCAATGGCATGGATGAAGGCACTTAGAGACTGGATTCTCCTCCCTTCGACCATTTCAAAGTTCGATCGATGGAAGTTCCCCAGTTAGAGCCAGCTGTTGTTCTCAAAATTAGCTACGCTCGTTTTTGTAGACAACCCCTACGAAACTTGTCCATTTCGTAATCTACACTCTAAGTTTGTAAATCAAGACAAGATTCTCTTGGTCTTGTGCAAAGTCATATAGCATCCTAAACTAGTTTACGACATTCCCTTGAATCGATTCCTCGAAGCTGCGAAAATCGATTAGGTTGTAAACTGATCGAAATATCAATTTTGGTCATTTTTAGGGTGTTAGTGAAATTTTGAGTCTTGATATGTAAAGTCGGCCAAATTCGCCGCTCTTGCATGTCTTTTTGCTCTGTTATGTGTATAGTCGGCTATTTCTGCCGCTTTTGCATATTTTACTAGGTTTTTGTTTAACATGCAAGATCGGTCTTTTTCACCGCTTGTACATGTTCAACCTTTCTTTCGATATGCTCAAGCGGTCTTTTCCTTCGTCTTTGCATTTTGAGTAATACATGCATCATCGGTTATTCCCGCCGTTTGAGCATAATCTTTCTGAATCAGTGGCATTAATGCCACTCATGTTGGCATTAATGCATCTGGTTTAAGCCTTTTTAAACCATTTTAAATCCTTTTTGTTTGTTTATCTCTCGATTTAAACTACTGTCAATCCTCTTTATGATCAGTTGGAAACACACAATTGACAGATTTGTTTGTGTTCCGTGGATTGTGCATAGGTTAAGATTTTGCGTCGACCTTACGATATGGGATGTCTTTTTTCCTTGTTTTTGTTTTTCTATTTTAGGGTTTTGTTTATACGTTTTTTGTTTTATTTCCTTGCTTTAAGTTTTAAAACAAATGATAGTAATTGTTAAATTTATCTACCATGCTTTATGTGTATTTCCTTCAGTGGTTACACATTCGCTAGGTCTAATTCATTTTTTGTTTTACCCTTGTGCGTCAGCAGCCTTTTTGTTCATGTCCTAGGTTTTAAGTTAATGTAATGTCGATGGTTTGACTTGACAAGGTTTTACCCTTCCAAAACTTGTTAATTGAAAACCAAATCTTATAAAATATTGTGATGATGGCTATATTAGCTGCTCTCACACATTCCTGTTGTGAACTCGACAAGATAAGAAGTCAGCAATTTGTCGCTTAAGCCTCTAAAGATCTATCCAAACGTAAGGTGTACAAGCGGCGAAATCTGCCGCCCTTACGCATATTTCCTATCAAACATGTAAAGTCGGTGTTATTCACCACTCAAACTCTTACAACCCTACCTTACCTATAAAAGTGACATAATTTGCCGCTTGAACATCAAATGCAATTCATACCAATATATATTGTTAGCTGTTGTTCTCAAAATCAGCTATGCTCGTTTTTGTAGACAACCCCACGAAACTTGTCCGTTTCATGAATCTACACTCTAAGCTCGCAATTGAGATGAAATTCCCTTGATCTCGTGCGAAGTCCTTTGATGTTTTAGACTAGTTTATGACCTCCCTTTGAATCATTTTCTCGATATGCGTGAAGATTGTTCAAGTCGTAAATCAGTAAAAAAGTTAATTTGGGTCATTTTTAGGAGTTAGTAAAAAATTTTAGTGTTCACATGCAGTAGTGGCATTTTTTGCCACTCTTGTATATCTTTTTGACTTGTTTTATCACATGTGTAATGGCAGCGAAATTGGCCGCTCTTACATGTTATTCCCAGTCTTGTGCATTGTTGGCGATTTTAGCCGCTTTGACATTTGTTGTCCTTCGTGCGAAGTCAGTTGAAACACCCGCTCCAACAAGATCTCCAGATCTTTTAACTGGAGTGACATTAATGGTCGCTCATGCCAGGTATTAATGGTTTGACTTTGACCTTTTAAATGTGATGTTTAACTCATTGTCTCTCGTCATTTTCTCTATTCAAAACCTTCCCAGTTGATTATCGATCCCTTCCTCAAACCGTTGATTGCGCCGACAGTTGGATTCAAACGGATTTCAAGTGGCCATCTTCGCATATAGGGTTTTTCCTTCCTTAACAGGTAGATCGTTAAATCTTTCTTTCTAGGGTTTCTTTAAATGGTTGCTCAGTAGTTTTGTCGTTTCAAATTTATTAGTTATAATGTTACGTTTCTGTTGTTGTTTTCAATTTGATCTTTTGCGTCGACTTCTCGTTCTTCCATTGTTCATTCGTGCCCTAGGTTTTAGGTTGAGGTGTGACCAAAATCCAAAACCATTCTTCAATGTTTCCTACCATTCGAAGCCCTTACGCGACCTTGAAGTACCATGTGCAGTGTCGACCGTTTTCACCGATCGAACACTGCAAACACCATATCTACCCTATATGCGGCGTCGGTTGGAATACCTGCCCGAACACCTCTACACGAACCTCACATGCAAAGCAATAGAAAAATGCTTCTTGGATGCCAAAGACATTTCCTGTCGTAGAATTGTTTTCCGCCGTCGGAATCCTTGCGCGAAGAGTAAAACCATTTACCTGCAAGGGCGGTCGAAATGCCCGACCGAACATCTAATGAAGTGTCTCCCAACTTGCAATGTCGGTAAAATTCCCCGCCCTAGCACTTGAAGTTAAACTCCCCTTAACATGCAGGAGCGGTCATTTTGACCGCCTGTGCATGTTAACCGATAATCTCCCACATGCTCAAGTGGCGTTTTCACCCGTCCAAACACCAAAACTTGTTTGGTCATTTCCCTGCCGAAGCGGCCGATACCACCGCTCGAGCACTTGAAGTTTTCACTCACACATGCAATAGCAGTCATAAACACCGCTCGTGCATGTCAAACGAAATCTCCGAGTCATATGCAATAGCAGCGTTTTCACCCACTCTTACACCTGATAACTCTCCCAACCTGCAATGGCGGTCAAATCACCCGCTCAAGCATATTTTCTTGATTTTTTTCCAACACTGGAAAATTCACCTTTCAAAACTAAAAGCCCGCTTTCGCCTTCGCCTTGATTTACGCACTCAAGCCCTTCAAACACATGCCTTCCTGTCCATGATCGTCAAATTGCAGTTGACCCAGTTTATCCAATTTTTCCCCTAACTGCGAGATCATGGTTTTTGCAGTTCTCAATCAGCGTTCGTGGTGTTCAAGTTCACAGTTTTCTCCAGAGCTCATGTCAGAATCATCTCCGTCAAAGTCCAGAGCCATGAAGTACAAGTACCAGGGTGTCTTTCTGGTAACGGCAGTACAGTCAAACGTTGATGAAATTAGAGACATGAAAATTGGGCATGTGGACTTGGCCGAGTTCGTAGATAGAACTAAACAAGCAAATCCCTCCAAGCCTATGCAGAAAATCATTGACAGCAGTATTCATTTGGTTGCGTCATTTCCAGTCAGTGCACACAATCCTGAATTTGTTCTACAAGTGGCCAGCCATTACAACAGGGACACTAGAGCTGTGATAGACTCACAGGGAAATGTAATCATGAGATTGGATGCAGAATTCATGGACAAAATCTTCATGTGTCCACCTATTGAGAACATCGGGCATATTGATTTTGCTCAGGGTCAACAAGACTATGATAATGACGTGGAATCCGCTAGGAGGCATATAAATAGCAAATGGTTAAAGATTCCTAGGGGAAATTTGACCAAATGGCCAAAGGACCTTCACAGGAGTGGTTTTGTGGAGGAAGTGTGTGATTTGATTACTCTCTTGAGTCGCATCAGAGGACTGCCTTCCGCTTCCAAATTCTAGGACTGGATGTACACTTACATCAAGGTGATTCTACGAGGTAACTAGAAAATATTCTGAGGTGAATAGATAAGTAATGCACTGCACGAGCAACTGATAAGGGTCAACACCACCTTTAAATTTTACATGACCTCTTATCTTGTCTATGCTGCTGCCAGCATGAGAAACTTTTCGGGTTTAACCCAAGTGGGAGACAAGAGATTGATCCCAGTGTATGAATATTACCCCCAAATCACTCTGAAGGGGTCAATTCATCATTTTAGAAGAGTCAATGATGCGTTCTTCTCAATTTTCATGTGCTTGTGGGATGGTGAACTGGTTCAAAAAAGAGTTTCTGATGAAGCATGGCAAGTTGTAAATTCTTTTGGTTGCTTGTTCTTGAAATTTTCCACCTTTACGTATCTTCGAGTAGGGTACTATCCTAGCTACCCTTACATGCTGCCACGGTATCCCAGTGATCGCATTGTTCTTATGGAGCTTTGCAGACAACTGATTGTGGTACACAACAAACAGATGGAATTGAAGAAGTCAGGGATAAAGTTTTCCATTGAAATTGGGAGGTACTCGGTTCAATCTGCCAACAAAGCAAAGATAATTGACTCTGAGTTGCAGTTGGTCACCATGAAGACCTACAAGAAAAGAAATCATTTTGACTTCAGAAGGGTTCAAGATAAAATCAAGAGGAAGTCAACTTTTCATGTGCCAATGGTCGAAGACATATGGGCAGATCTTAGGACTCAAAATGAGATCAGAAAATTGGATTTCTGCAGGCTTCACCTAAGTCAAATTGAGGAACTAGGACTCGCTGATATTCCAGATGGAATGGAGGATGATGGGGATGTCCTAGATCACAAATATGAGGTAGAAAATGTTGACGCTTCACCTCTCCCAGAGGTGAAATGGTCAGTCAAAGAGGAGACATCCATCAGGAAAAGATTTCAACCAATACTGGCAAACACCAACTTGTGGTTAAGAAGTAAGGGAATTAAGTTGAAAGAGTTCCTTACAGGGTCTGAAGAAGAGACACAGGAGCAAACAGGTAAGAAGGTGGAGAACCGAACTAAGAACAGGAGTGACACCCCTTCTTCCTCCAAAATACACAAACCAAAGATCAAATTTGTATCTAAAGGAGGGAAGAAGAAGGAAACCACAGAAGCTTCTGACGCCACTAAGTCAGATGTTGAAGATACTTATGATGATCAGATGGAAGTTGAAGATGTTGGGACTAAAGAACAAAATGTCCAAGGGTCTAAGACAAAGGTATTTGATGAAGCTGAACAAGGTGAAGAGGAAGATACAGAGGTAGAACGACTTGATGGTTCCCCTCAGACTCCTGTGAAAGATCTTCCCTCCAAGACACAAGTTCCTACACCTCTTCCTCATGTTCCAGTTTCTGATGGTTTGCCAGTGATTTCAAGTGTTCCTCTTTCTCCAATTTTTGTTGTTTCTTCTGACAATACTCCTCCATCCATGAAAGCTAGCTTTGGAACTATTTTTGATTCTTCTGGTTCCATTCCAAGCTTATCTTCCCCTTCTTTTGATATTGGGGAACAAACTATTTTAGAGAACCTTCTGGATGCTTCACAAAAGGTTGTTGATACAGGTGTTGTGTTTACCAACACAAGTCCAATTGTCACTATCACTGGCACGAATATAGATACAGCCAAGCAAGTAGTGGATCCCCCTCCAGCTGTTGATGCTTCTATACTTCCTCCATGGCTATCTGCCTATACTCCAAAGAGGAAGAAGCAAGCCATCTCACCTGATGAGATTGACATTGAAAAACTGTTGCTTGTGAAAGCAAAGAACCAGAAGAAGAAGCCTAAGACTGTTTCTAGGCTGGTCACTGAAAAGGGAATCAGATATGCCGAAATTGCCAAACCTCCTGAAGATGCCACGGTTGACACTTTTGACATGAGTAATTATGTCATCTCAAGGGTTGAACTAGGTAAAGTGACTCATGAAGGTGTCAAGGTAGATTTCCAGACCACTGCCAATACTCTACTCGAAAAGTATGATGAATCCAAGAAGGAGAAGGAACAGTACAAAGCAAAAGTAGAACAACTAGCTGCTGTCCTTCAGAAAATAGTAAAGTCATCAGAGATAGTAGAACCCATGGCAGTGATAGTGGAGGATCCCCTGATACAGAAGGTTAAAGCGCAAGCCAGAGGTAAGATAGTGGGGGATGTAGTGGAGCGGTTGTTGGCTCAAGGATGAGTTCTGCTAAAGACCGTTGTGGAAAGGAAAGAGAAAATGGACAAAGCTAAAGTTGAGCTGGACAATCTGGTAGATCTACTTTCACAAGAGCTGCAAGATCAAGAAGAGAGCCTAGAAGAGTGGATAGACATGAAGAAGATCAAGATAAAGAATCAGATCACCATTGGGGTCATCACCAACAGGGAATCATATCTTAAGACTAAAGAGACTCTAGCTCATCGTATTTTCATAATAAAGAGTCTACTTGAAGATCTGTGCCAAGCTTGAGAAGCCAGCGAAGATAGTGATGTCACACTCCTACACCAGCTAGAAGAACTTCCTTGCACCTTGACAAGGGAAGATCATAGTTTCCTCACAGCACAGGAAATGATAAGTTCTTTTGAAGAAACGGTACAAAAGAAATTTGAAGAGGAAGCTCCCTCACTGCTCTCAATGGATAACCTGTATGATCAACATTCGACTCTGGAGGACCTAAAGGATAATTTAGACAAGCATGAAAAGGCAGTAAAGGCGGTGAAAGATTCAATTCTCTGAGCTTGCACCATTTCTGAAAACACAGCGAAACCAGATGCATGCGAGATGTCAGTCATTCAAATTATGTATCAGAACTTCCTGAGGAAAAAAGATGGAGGAAGCTAGTGCCTTAGCTTATTTTTCTTGAACAATATGTAAATTGAATTTTGTTTTGGACACCTACATGTGTAATTTTCCAAAATGTAATTACATGTGAAACAAGAGAAGTCCTAAGTCAAATGGGACTCTCTTGTTGAATAAGTCAAAGTAGTTGTAGATTTCCTAATTTTTCTCAAGGCTTTTCCCTATAAATAAAGGGGGCCTCTTTTGTAAATATTATCTTTGGTCTATTGCAAGAATACTCTGGCGAATTGAAAAACAAATCAAGACTTTATGCTTTTTGTGAAAATCAATATTCAAATATTTATCAATACAAGAAAGCAAGTTCAATTCCAATCTTTGTCTTGGGATTATTTGTGTTGTGATAGTTTTGTTCTTACGTCTTGCTATCATAATCTTATTTGATAATAATTGAAGTGTGGAGTTTGTTTCAAGTGATTGAAGAGCGCTCTTAATTTGATTCTGATAGACTTTGTGTTATCAAATCATTTGTGCGTTATATGTTCGTGTTTGTGAGAATACAATAGTTTGGAGACTTTGTGCTGCAAGTTGTTATATTCGATTTACTTTTACCATCTTGAAGAGGAGTGAAGACTTTAGGCTGCATTCTGCTTCAAATATTTTCGTTTACAAGTAGCAAGTGAGGTAACAGAAAACTTTGTGTTTCTGTGATTTTGTGATAATTTATAAGTCTTCTATCAAGAGTTTGAAGTATAAACATCTATTCTGAAAAAAGAGAATGAGATGAGATGGAACCACCACAAATATAGTTTTTAGTGTATATAAATTTTATAAGTTGTTTGGTTTGCGAAAGTCAAGTAATTAGAGGGAACCTCCCCTTGCTGAGAGGAGAGACTTTGTCTCATCATAGCTGTGGCTGATATACCCATTGTGCCGTTAGTGAGTTAACGACAAAATATTCACCCAACATTAGCGTTTTCTACCGCCGATGCATAACACTTGCAATTTCCTGCTTACTTGCAGTGTCGGTGAAATCCGTCGCTCCAACATACAAACATTTTTCTTGTAAGATGCAATGGCGGTTGAAATTGCCGACCATTCATGTGCCCCTACAAAAATATTTTTCCAAGTGATCACATGTAGTAGCGGTGTTTTTCACTGACTTTGCATGATAATGAATGTTCTTCCCAAACACATGCATAAGCAGCGAAAATACCCGCTTTTACACATGCAAATACTTCCTCATGCAGGAGCGGTCATTTTGACCGCTCATGCATGTTTTCCTAAATTTTTCCCAACACTGAAAAATTTATCTTCCAAGGTCTGTTAACCCACTTTCGCCTTTGCCTCGATTTGCACGCACTCAAGCCCTTCAACGCATGCTTTCCTGTCCATGATCATCGGATCGTGGTTATCCCAGTTTGTCCATTTTTTCCCTAACTGTGAGATCAAGGCCTTTTGCAGTTCTCAACTAGTGTTCGTGGTAGATATCAATTTTAGAGTTCTCTTCGGAGTTGATGTCAGAGCCATCTTCGTCCAAGGCAAAAATCATGAAGTACAAGTACCAAGGTGTCTTTCCGGTGACGGCAGTGCAGTCAAATATTGATGAAATCAGGGATACAGAAATTGGACACGTGGACATGGCAGAATTTGTGGAAAGGACAAAACAGACAAATCCTTCTAAGCCTATGCAAAAGATCATCGAGAGCAATATTCATTTGGTTGCATCATTTCCAGTTTCTGCACACAATCCCGAGTTTGTTCTCCAGGTAGCCAGCCATTACAACAGAGACACTAGAGTTGTGACAGTTTCTTAGGGGAATGTAATCATGAGACTGGATGCAGAATTCCTCGACAAAATCTTCACGTGTCCACCTATTGAAAACATTGGATGGATTGACTTTGCTCAAGGGCAACAGGATTATGATAAAGATGTGGAAGCTGCTAGAAGGTACATCAATAACAAATGGTTGAAAATCCCTAGAAGTAATTTGACCAGATGGCCAAAGGATCTTCCTAGGAGTGACTTCGTTGAAGAAGTTTGTGATTTGATTACTCTTTTGAGTCGCATCAAAGGACTTCCTTCTTCTTCCAAGTTCCAAGAATGGATGCACACTTACATCAAGGTGATTCTACGAGGTACTCAGAGAATATTCTGGGCAGAACAAATCAGTAATGCACTGCATGAGCAATTGGTAAAGGTCAATACCACATTCAAATTCTATATGACCTCATATCTAGTATATGTTGCTGCAAGCATGAGAAGCTTTCCAGGTTTGACTCAGGTAGGAGACAGGAGATTGATCCCTGTATATGAGTATTACCCTCAAATAACTCTGAAGGGATCAATTCATCATTTCCGAAGGGTCAATGATGCATTATTTTCTGTATTCATGTGCTTATGGGATAGTGAACTTGTTCAGAAAAGGGTCTCTGATGAAGCTTGGTAGATTGTGAATTCTTTTGGTTGTTTGTTCTTGCAATTCCCCACTTTTACATATCTCAGGGTAGGATATTATCCTGGTTACCCTTATATTCTTCGACAATATCCTAGTGACTGTATTGTTCTTATGGAGCTATGTAGATAGTTGATTGTGGTGCACAATAAACAGATGGAATTGAAGAAGTCAGGGATAAAGTTCCTTGTTGAGATTGGAAGGTATTCAGTTCAATCAGCTAATAAAGCAAAAATAGTTGATTCTTAATTACAACTGGTTACTATGAGAACATACAAGAAAAGAGACCATTTTGACTTTAGAAGAGTTCAAGATAAGATCAAAAGGAAATCAACCTTTCATATACCAATGGTTGAAGATATTTGGGCTGATCTCAGGACACAGAATGAGATCAGAAATCTAGACTACTGCAGACTTCATTTGAGTCAGATTGAAGAGCTGGGCCTCGCTGATATTCCAGATGGAATGGAGGATGATGGGGATGTTCTAGATCCCAGATATGATGCTGAAAATGTTGAAGCCTCGCCTCTTCCAGAGGTAAAATGGTCCGTCAAAGAAGAAACATCCATAAGGAAAAGATTTCAACCAATACTAGCCAACACAAATATATGGTTGGAAAGTAAAGGGGTTAAATTGAAGGAGTTCCTCACAGGGTCAGAAACTGAAACACAGGAGCAGATAGGCAAGAAGGTAGAGAACAGTACCAAAAACAAGAGTGACGCCCCTTCTTCTTCTAAGATACGCAAACCAAAGATCAAGTTTGTATCCAAAGGAGGGAAGACGAAGGAAGTTGCAGAAACTTCCAATGTCACTGAATCAGGTATTGAAAATACTAATGTTGATCAAATGGAGACTGAAGATATGGAGGCTGAAGAGCAAAATATTTAGAAGTCTAAGGATTCTCAACAGACAATAGTATCTGATAAATCTGATGAAGAAGATGAAACTGAACAAGGCGAAGATGAGGATGTAGAAAAGGAACAACTTGGTGATTCACCTCAATCTCTTGAAAAAGATCTTCCCACAGGAACACAAGTTTCTACACCTCCTCCTCATGTTCCAGTTTCTGGTAGTTTCCCAGTGGTCTCAAATGCTCCCCTTTCACCTATATTTGTTGTTTCCTCTGATAATACACCTGTTTATGTGAAAACCAGTTTCGGAACTATTTTTGATTCTTTCAGTTCTATTCCAAGTCTATCTTCTCCATCTTTTGACATTGGTGAACAATCTATTTTAGAGAATCTTCTAGATGCTTCAGAAAAGATTGTTGATACAGGTGTGGTTTTTACCAACACCAGTCCTATTGCGACTATAACAGGTATGAACATGAATCTGGCAAAACAAGTGGTAGACTCATCTCCGGTTGTTGGCGCTTCTATTCTTCCCCCATGGTTATCTGCATATACTCCAAAGAGGAAGAAGCAAGCTATTTCACGTGATGAGATTGATATTGAAAAGTTGTTACCTGTAAAAGCAAAGATTCAGAAGAAGAAGCCTAAGACTGTTTCTAGGCTTGTCAATGAGAAAGGAATCAGATACGTCGAAATTGCTAAACCACTTAAAGATGCCACCATTGATAATTTTGACATGAGTGATTATGTCATTTCAAGGGTTGAGTTGGGCAAGCTAACTCATGAGGGTATAAAAGCAGATTTCCAAACTACTGCCAGCACTTTACTTGAAAAGTATGATGAGGTCAAAAAAGAAAAAAAGAACAGTATAAGGCCAAAGCAGAACAACTTGCTGTTGTTCTTCAAAAGATAGTAAAGTCATCAGAAATGGTAGAACCCATGGCAGTGACGGTAGAAGATCCCCTGATTCAGAAGGTTGAAAAAGCACAAGCCAGGGGAAGGGTGGTAGGAGATATAGTGAAACGCCTATTAGCTCAAGGGCGGATCCTACAAAAAACCATTGTGGAAAGAAAAGAGAAGATGGACAAAGCTAAAGCTGAGCTGGATAACCTGGTAGATTTACTTTCACAAGAGCTGCAAGATCAAGAAGAGAGCCTAGAAGAGTGGATAGATATGAAAAAGATTAAGATAAAGAATCTGATCACCATTGGGGTCATTACAAACAGGGAATCATATCTTAAGACCAAGGAGACTCTGGCTTATCGCATCCACATAATAAAAGGTCTACTTGAAGATCTGTGTCAAGCCCGAGAAGCTAGTGAAGATAGTGATGTCTCACTTCTACAGCGGCTAGAAGAACTTCCATGCACCCTAATAGGGGAAGATCATAAGTTTCTCTTAGCAGAGGAAATGGTAAGCTCCTTTGAAGAGATGGTCCAAAGAAAATTTGAAGAGGAGGCGCCCTCAGTGCTTTCAATGGATAATCTATATGATCAACATTCAACTTTAGAAAACCTAAAAGATAATCTGGACAAGCATGAAAAGGTAATAAAGGCGGTAAAGGATGCAATTCTTCGGGCCCGCACCATTTTAGAAAACACAACAAAACCAGATGCATGCGAGATGGCAGCCATATAGGCTAGGTACCATAATTTTCTGAAGAAGAATGATGGAGGAAGCTAGCACCATATTATTTTTCCTGTATATGATATGTAATTTGAATTTTGTTTTGGACATTTTCACGTGTAATTTTCTAAAATGTAATTACATGTGAGACAATGGAAGTCCTAAGTCAAATAGGACTCTTTTGTTGAATAAGTAAAAGTAGTTGTAGATTTTCTATTTTTGCTCAAGGCCTCTCCCTATAAATAAAGAGGGCCTCTATTGTAAATATTATCTTTTATCTATTGTAACAAAACTCTGCCAAATTGGGAAGCAAGTTGAGACTTTGTGCTTATTTGTGTAAATCAATTTTCAAATATTTATCAATACAAGGGAGAAAGTTAAATTCCAATCTTTGTCTTGGAGTGATTTGTTTTATGATAGAATTGTTCTTATGTCTTTGCTATCATATTATCTTTGATAAGTAATTGAAGTGTGAGAGTTTATTTCAAGTGATTAAGGAGTATTCTAAATCTGATTTTAATAGACTTTGAGCTATAAAATCATTTGTGAGAATTGTGTTGTGTTCGTGAATGAGGAATAGCTTGAAAACTTTGTGCTGCAAGTTGTTATCTTTGATCTATTTATCTCATTTTGGCGTATAGTGAAGACTTTGGGCTGTACTCTACTCCAAATCATTTTATTCTCCATTGGTGAAAGAAGCAAAGATAGACTTTGTGCTCTCGTGGGTTTCTTGGTTTTTAGTTTGTATCAAGAAAGTGCTCTTTTATTTTATAAACATCATTTCTGAAAAAAGAGAAATAGATGATATGGTCTCACCCCTGAATTAGTATTTTGTGATAAGTGATAGGGAACCTCCCCTTGATGAGAGGAGAGATTTATCTCATTACACTGTGGTCGATATAACCATTTTGCCTTCAGTTAGTTGAAGATAAAATATTCACCCAACACAAGGAGATCTGTTTATCAAGTAGCAAGCAGTACACACAGCCTCTACCCAAAAGCGCTTATCCAACCGTGCATTACTAAGCATACTTCTAGCCCTTTCCATAATTGTTCAGTTCATCCTTTCTGCAACACCATTCTGTTGTGGTGTATACGGAGTTGTCTTTTGTCTGACTATACCCGCATGCTTGCAAAACTCATCAAATTCCTTAGAGAAATATTCCCCCCCATTGTCAGATCTTAATATTTTTATCTTTAAACCTAATTGGTTATCTACTAAGACTTTGGATTCCTTAAACTTGGTGAAAACTTTAGATTTATGCTTCATAAAATAAATCCATGTCAATCTGGATACATCATCAATGAAGGTTACAAAATAACGAGATTTTCTGATAGATTCATTATCCACAGGTCCAAACACATCCGTATGAATAATCTCTAATTTCTCTTTTGCTCTATTGCTTCCTAAAGGAAATAGTTTTCTGTTTTGTTTACCAAACACACAATGCTCACAGAAATCAAAGTGCTCATCAGAATAAGAGAAACCGTCCAACAACTTTTTATTCTTAATAGTTTTTAATACATTATTACTTGTGTGGCCCAATCTATGGTGCCACAACATACATGCATTTTTAGTAGTGGCCTCATATACATAGGAGGCATTACAAATTATAGTGGCTTCAAGCTTAAACAAGTTCCTGAATCTCTTCCCTTTCGCTACCACCAAGTTCCCTCTCACCAATCTGCAGCCATGCTTGTGAAATGTCACATGCATTCCCAAATCATTCAACTTCAAAACTAAAATCAGATTTCTAGCTAATCTAGGAACATGCAAAACACCAGGGAGGGTTTTAATCCTCCCATCACTGAAACACAACAATACCTTTCCTTTCCTGACAATCGGATATGTAGAGTTGTCACCAAGGTAGATATTACCTCCATCATATTCTTCATATGAGGAGAACCATTCCTTATGCGGGGTCATATGAAATGAGCATCCTGAGTCAATCAACTAGTGATCATTAGAAACAAGATTACATGCAGAAAGTAAAACTTCTTCACCTGCATTCGAGGACTTATCTGAAGCACTCTCCGACTATTTCTTGGGATTTCTGCACTCCTTCTTCACATGTCCCCTTTTACCGCAATTCCAACACTTAACTTTGTTCTTTTTACCAGGAGTCTTAGACCAGCCCTTGGACTTGTCCTTAGCCCCTTTCTAATCTCCTTTAGGTCCTCTTTCCTTAGACCTTCCCCTGACACTGAGAGCATCCCTTGAACTATCTGAACTCTTCTTCCTCAATTCCTGTGAGAGTAGCACTGAAACAAGAGCATCTAACTTCAGATCCACGAGGTTAGCAGTGATAGCAAGGATAACATTCTCCCAAGACTCAGGTAAAGAACAAAGAAGTAAGATACATTTATCTTCCTCACTAACCTCAACATCTACTGAATCAAGCTGACTCACTAACAAATTAAAATAATATAAATGCTCTGCAACTGATTCACCTTCTCGCATTTTCATGGAAAACAATTTTCTTTTTAAATAAAGTTTATTTACCATACTCTTGGCTTGATAGATCTCACCCAACCATTTCCACAACTTGTATGCAGTCTCTTCCTTTGCAACATTCAACAGAACAGAGTCTGAAAGACACAACCGGATGGTTCCCCGTGCCTTCTTATCCAGTCTATCCCACTCATCTTGAGAGACATCGTCAGGTTTCTTCTCTTTTTGGATAGCTAACCATTGGTTTCTTTCTTCCAACAAATCTTCCATTTTTAGCTTCCACAACTCATACCCCATTCTGTTGAACTTCTCAATGTCCATTCGAGAGGTTGATGTAACAGTGGATGCAGCCATAATAACAATAAGATCTACAAAACAAATGCAACCAAATCTCCCACCACAGCTACAACTTCCACACTACCACCCAAGAGTCAAAGCTGGCCAGACTCTGATACCAAATGTTAGAAATGAAAGCAACACTACTTCAATGGAAATATGATTCAATATAAATTTTAGCAATCTTTAACTATGTGTTATTAATGGAGATTGTAACACATAAACAAAACTATACCTCACAGAAATGCAAAATCATAAATATGAACACATAACACAATGTTTAACATGGAGAAAACTCTTTCGGGTAAAAAACTCCACATAGGAAAGGGGCCCAATGTTTGTATTAATCTGAAAATGATTTACAATACAACAACACTTTAATTCTCTCCACCAGTCTTCAATCTAACAGCATTCTAGCAGCACCTGAGCACTTAAAATATGTATCGCAACAACTAATATATGGTAAATACTTATAAAAATATTTTCTAACTCATCTTAGGCATTCACCTTCTGTCTCCTAAGATTCTCCAACCTGTAAACATTAATTACCATCTTACAAGCATCTTACACTTGTCCAAAAATAGCCATGCAAAGGTTGGAGGCCCAAGACTAAATCTAGCCTCTTACAACATCTTATGATGCGTCATATAACTGTCATAGATTCCACAAAAGAGTATCTTTCCAAGATAGGAACCTTTGGCTAAATATAGCAAATATACAACTAACATATCCGTCATATGCGTCATAGAATCACATAATCTTATGACAACTTGCAGCTGTCATAGATTCACTCACTAAACATTATGACAGTTGTCATACATGCCAAAAATAGTATATTCCTCAAGGGAGTACACCTATCCTCATTTACTATGAGTTTTTACATTTGCCAACTGTAAATGCCACTCCGTAACTACCGCCGGTAACTCTGAAATTACAACTGTCAATGAGACTACCTCATTCCCTTATGGGTAATTACAAATAACAAATAATAAATGGAATAAAATACAATATTGAAATTTACAAGGTTAATGGCACCTTATTCCAACAGGTACTACATCAAAGATAAGTTATGAGGAAAGAGATAAGCTGAGAAGGAAGAAGCTATGCTTTGATTACAAACAACCCTGGGAACCAGGACACAGATGCCTTGCCAAAGGCAAGATACACTACATAGATGTACTTGATGAGGATGATGATGATGATGATGGGCAACCAACACTAGAACTCACAAGTGATGATAACAAAAGTTCTAGGATTGCATATCTTTTAGGAGCTTCAAGGTACAATCCATTCATCTTTGAAGGTACTTTGTTTGGTTGCAAAGTTTTGGCACTTATTGATAGTGGAGCTTCACATAACTTCATTGATGAGGGTCTGGACAACAAAAGAGGATTGCTTTGTGATGGATTTGAGGGATTTGATGTGTCTATAGTAGGAGGACTCACTATTCCTTGTAATAAGAAGGTGAGTAAGCTTAGTGTTATATTTGGTGAGTATACTCTTTGTGATGACTTCTATGTACTTGATTTGTAGGACAATGAGATTGTCCTTGGTATGCAATGACTACACTCACTACAAAGGATCATTCAAGACTTACAAGCTATGGAGTTAAGTTTCCTACATGATGGGACACAAGTTGTTTTGAGAGCCCTCAAATACACTTTGTCTCATCAAATGACAACCAAATCCATGATTGCTATAGGCCATGATTTATTTCATGAAGACATATATGACGCATGTGAAGATAAATGTATGGAACTGGCATTTGATGGTAAGCATTTGATTTTTGAGATGGATGGAACTCTTATTGATTGGCATGACATCATACCTGATTTGTTTGAGGACAACAGTCCTATTGTCATGCCCACATTTTCCATGCAGTCACAACATGCATCACACGTGTCATGTCCACATCTGTCATGTGGTCATGACACGAAATATCAAAAATTTTCCCACGCTTCCCTAGAAACCCCCTCACATGCGTAAGCATGCTCGGTGGTGTATGCTCAAGGTGAAAACACTACAGTTGTCAGCGGGGTACTAAGTACAATTGCATTCACCCAGACGCAAGCGGTCCAACAAGGGGGTCTCCACGACACCGTTAACGTCGCTACAAGGTTTGTAATTATCAAGGTTCCTAACCTTAAATTTTGAAAGATTCCGGCAGCATAACGCCTCACGGCGTGAGTGGGAATCTTTAAACAATACACTTATTACGAGGTTCCTTGATAGTTAACAACTTCCCACGATACCTTATTCATAATGAATTTTCACTTGATTTTCCTATTTGTTTATTTTTTAACAAGGCATGATTATCTGTATCATTTCTTGTTTCCTGAAATATACTCCTCCTTCGGACTTAGTATTCTCAACAAGGTCATTCATTTGCCCTCTCTTCCATTTCTCTGGATCTTAATTTTGATTGTATTTCTATCGTGTTCACCTTAACTATTTCTCTAAAATCTATTTTGTTTTTATTTCAGTCTCTCTCTCTTTTGGTTTCTAAGTTTTCTTTATATTTATCCTGTCTCTACTTCATATTCTTCATCAATCAGAGTTATCACTGTATTTTTGAATTACTTTAATCCTAATTCCCGGATGGACCAGATTACATAAACTGGTTTACTACTTCGCTGGACTCTGTCTCTGAGTTTTCTCTGCTCTAGGATTCACCTCTACGTTTGTATTAATTGTACAATCATCTTGTTCCTAAGCAGGATTATCAGAAGAGTAAATCCACTTAGTTCTTTTAGCCTAGTTTGGAAATGCCGCGCATTTTCTCCTCTAGGTTTTCCAATGTTAGTTTTTCTTCTTCTTTCTCTCTCTTTGATTTTCTCAATTGGACATTTACTAACTACAGTTGAGTATAAACTGGCCACACATGGAATGTCTGTGATGGCTTCTTTACGTTTATTTCCAGTGTTCTTTTTAAAAGGGAGACGCATAATTTTCCTCTTCATTTTCCTGATTCTTAAGTTACGATATTAGTTGAAACTTCCGAGAAACTCTTCTTAAAATATATTCTATATATATATATATATATTTGTGTTTATAATATGTTTTTTTTTTACATTTATAATATATTCTTCCTTGTCATTATTAATCCTCTTAATATAAAATTTCTCTTTTTATTTTTAGTTGTGTTAAGGGAATTATGGCTTCTCTTTTATATATATATATATATATATATATATATATATATATATATATAAAATTATACATTATTATATTTCTTTGTTTTATTGTAATATAGGCTCTCCTCTTTATAAAAAGCCAAACTATGGAAACAAATCATATTTTATTTGATTGTTTTGTTGAAAACCCTAACTGTCTTTTATTTTATTTTTGATGTAGGACAGAGGGCAGGAGAGGCGGCGGCGTCCATAGGGCTGAGGGCGCAGTGGGCGGTGGAGTGGCAGAGCGCAGAGATGGGAGCGCGGGAAAGAGGGCAGGCGGTGGTGTGAAGCATGGAGTTCATAGTGGAAGGAAGTGGGGCGGTGTTTGGGCTGCGGCGGAGGTGTGCGGGCCGCGCAAGGAGCGGCGGATGGAGGTCACTGGTGGGAGGGGGCGTTGCGTGTGGAGTTCGCAGTGGGAATGCCACGGGAGGAGGTGGCCCGCGGGTTAAGGACTGGCGGGGGTGTGGGGAGGGGCGGAGCCCCCACCCACACCCCACCCTCCCACACCCATTATTAATAACTGTGGTGGGGGTTCAAACCCCCACCCCTATTAAATTTTTTTTTTATTTTGTTTTTCATCCTCTCTGTGTGTTTAAAAAAATAGAGAATACAAGTTTTTTTTGTATATTTATTTCCATTAAATTTCATTTTGTATAAATAATTTAATTCTGCATAAACGAAGTAACTCAATTTAATTTTATATATATATATATATATATATATATATATATAGATTTTCCTCTTTACTCAATTCAAAGTTTAATCACAGATTCACCAATTAATCTTTTGTTGATGGTTAAACGAAATACAGTATTATTTGATGGTAACGGACAAGTAATTTGTAAGTTAAATGACGATTTAACTTTATAATGAATTTATATACAATTGCATTTTCAATTCATCACCAAAATGAAACAAACTTCAGTAATCTAAATTTAATGAATTAACTTTATAATGAATTTCTATACAATTGTATATTCAATGCATCACCAAAATTAACAATCTTTAGTAATCTAGATACAAGGATAATTTCCTTTCTAAAGCAATAAGTATGAGATAAACTTCAATTAAACTTCTAATGCATAATTTTTACCTCAATTCCCATTTCATTATAATAGCTAAGTTACAATTTCATATAATTTACAAAGAACTAATATTTTCACTAAATTTACAATGACATAAATTATTTTTTTACAACTTGATATTTTTTTTTTACAACTAATTTTCAACTCTACTAACAGGATTGTAAGAAATAGACAATTCTAACTTCTTAAAACAAAATTTTCTTTTCCTAATTTCCTATCAAGAATGGTAACAACGTAATAATCATGAAGAATTACATCCAAGAGTACATTGAGGGAGGACTTTCTTTCAACTCCCAAATAACAAGTTTCACAACAACAGAGAGTTAAATCTCTCCTCGTGGAAATCTACAAGGAAGGAGCTATTAAAGACCCAGCTCTCCTTTAGAGTAAAGACAAAATAACATAATTTCTCAGATCCAGTAATATTCTCCAAACTTCTCAACAATCTCCCAGAAGCCTGCATATCACACAAGAGAAGGAAACAAAACCACACAAGCTGCTCTCCTCCCTACCGTAGACCCGCAAGAGGGTCACCCCCGAGCTAGGGAGATCATACACACACCTAGGTAACTCAAGCAATCCACTTCACGATAGGGAACAACAACAAACCCAAAACACACATACTCCCGTGGATAAATTACACAACACCAAAAACTCAACTACAGTGAGTTTTACAAGGGGTAGGAGAGTGGACACACTCAACTCTAGAGTGTCACCCTTACAGATAATATAACCAACACAATTTCTCTTGGCCTCAAGCCAGATTTGATCACAAAAATTTTCCAAGGAGACCGTATTTTGACTCTCAAGCCAAAGAACAAGTCACCCACACATACCCTCAAGACTTTCAACATCCCAAAAGAACCCGGTATACACCCGAGGAGGATCACTCCTCCCCTACCCCACACTTGATGAGAATTTCTCCCAAGTGGGAGAAGCTCTGTCAACAACCCAACAACATTTCCCACAAGAACAACATTTACATAACAAGCAAATACATAACTTTCACACACTTTTCATGCAACACTAAGAAATACAAAAGAAAGATTATAAAACCAACCTTACACAACCCTTCAAGGATGAAACTGATGTAGAGCTCCACTGAGATCTCCTCCAACCTAAGCCACCAAACTCCCTCTCCCTTTTCCTCTCAAAAGCAATTTTTTTTTTTCTAAAAATAAAATAAAACTCTCCAAAATTCAACTCACTCCCTCCCCATCCCAAAATGGGATTCAAATAACCCAAAATTCTCTTAGTTTAGAGGAATGAGGAGGTGACACTTGTCACCTCCTCACTCTTCCCCAAACTACTATTATGTCTCAAGGGATGAGTGTTGGCTTATGTCACTCACCCATCCCTAAAGTCCTCCTTATCCCTTACCTCATGTCATTTCTCTTACGCATGGGAGAAATAAAAGGAGTTAAAGGAGGAAAAGACAGGTGACCCATGCCTCTTCTTCCTTCCTTCATTATGGATGACCACACAACTCATGGAGAATCTCACTAATGGTGAGGGTGACTTCAAGTCAATTCCTCCATAATTGATGGGTTTGTAGTCATCTCTTACCTTGGGGATTGAAGAGGGATGGGTTTGGGTGTTGGTACAACCCATCCTATCCCTCCCATACCTCCAAATTTCGTCACTTAACTTCAGTGTGAAGTTAAGATGACCATATGGAGGTTACCCAAGGGTTACCCATGCTAAATGGGACCCTGGACCCATGGGGTGTAACCCAGGGTCAACTTTGACCTATTCAGGACACCCAGGGTCATGTTAAAATACAAGAAAAGGCCTCAAGAATTTAAATAAAAGAAAAAGAAATTCAAATTCAATTTTTTTTTACAACACAAATCATAATTCAGTGTTACAAGAGCGTAGATCTAACCCATTCGACCTTATGAAAGACCACATTACAACACCACATCAAACACAGAGTGATCTTGGTTCCTCGTGGAACCAGATCGGCTTAACAAGGGATTACAACAAAAAGGTGCGGAATGATCTCCAATATCTGTGGTTTGATTAGTAAATCCTGCACACTAAATTACAAGATCAGTTTCACATATAATCAACATAGCCGAAGCAACTTAAAAACATGCATTACCATGACATAGTTCTAAATAGCATAATGACATCATTTTACAATTTTCTTTCCATCATCACCTAATTAACTTTTCTGAAATGTAAACGTTATCCAAACATCACCTAATTAGTTTTTCCTTTATCATAATAAAATTTAATAGTTGGAAAATCTGGGAACTACTGTCCCACAAATATAAAAGTATCAGTAAACAGTAATGTAAGTAGTCACAAGAACAGAAGTAAAAAGGGTAGTCCTCACATCCTCTCCCCCTAAGACTGTACTTCCTCCTGGTAGTTGTCAAAGAGGTGAGGATAAAGGGTCTTCAATCTCGCTGCATCTTCCCATGTCGCAGTGACTTCATCATATAGGTCCCACTGGACCCTAACCTGGTCCAACTCTCGACCTCGAAGGGCCAGCGTCCGACAAGCCAATATGCGAATTGGCTCGAACGCCAGCTGTTCGTCTGCCTCTACCTGAAGAGCACTCCAATCCAACACGTGAGATAAGTCAGAAATGTAACGTCGTAAAACTAAGACATGAAATACATCGTGGATACGTGACAGGCTAGGTGGCAAGGCTAGACGATAGGCTACAGGTCCTATTCGCTCCAAGATCTCAAAAGGTCCTACAAATCAAGGTGCGAGTTTAGAGCCCTTCCCGTAACGGATTGGACTCTTGTGCGGTCGCACTCTCAAAAATACCCTGTCACCCACAGAGAAGCTTCGGTCTGTTCTCTTAGCATCGGCATACTTCTTCTGCCTGTCATGTGCCTCTTGAAGTCTCTGTCTAATCTGTTTGACCTGCTGTTCCATATTCTGAACTATCTCTGGACCGATGGCCGTTCTGTCCTCTATCCGATCCCAACTCAATGGTGTTCTGCATGGTCTACCATATAAAGCCTGGAAAGGAGGCATACCCAACGAGCTGTGATGCCCATTATTGTAGGCGAACTCAACCAGATACAGGTACTCCTCCCATCTAGACTAATGATCCATAACGTACATGCGAAGCATGTCCTCTAATACCTGGTTAACTCTCTCTGTTTGTCTGTCAGTCTCCGGATGGTAAGCTAAGCTGAAATTGAGCTGTGTGCCCAACGCCTGATGTAAGGCTCTCTAAAACGATGAAGTGAATACAGAGTCTTTGTCAGATATGATGCGGCGAGGTACTCCATGTAGTTTAACAATCTGATCAAGAAACACCTTCGCTACTGATGGTGCATTGTACGTTGTGCATATTGGTAAAAAATGCGCCACCTTGGTCAGCTTGTCAACTGTCACCATAATAGCATCATGGCGACGTGATGACATAGGTAGACCAACGATAAAATCCATAGAAATAGTGTCCCATTTCCATTCAGGTATCTCATGAGGGTACAACAGTCCTGCTGGATGTTGATGTTCGGCCTTGACCCTCTGACACTCTAGGCAACGAGCAACATATTCTGCAATGTCACGCCTCATCCCAGCCCAATGATAAAGTTATCATAAATCAGCATGCATCTTCTTCACTCCTGGATGTGCTGCGTAGGGTGCTTTATGAGCCTCTGATAGAATCACGGTACGAAGATTACCCGCAAGGGGTACATAGATACGCTGCCGATCTCGAAGCAAACCATCAAACTCAAGGGTATATCCTGCGAATCTACCCTTAAGGGCCCTTTGATTTAGAATTTCCTGCTGCACCTCAAGAAACCACTCGTCCTCCGGCAGATGCTGTAAGATGCGATCTCTCAAGTCCACCCTCAAAGTCAAGGTTAGGATCTCGTGGCGCCTCCGACTCAAAGCATCAACGACCACGTTCTCCTTCCCTTTGATGTAGTGGACATCAAAGTCGTACTCGCATAGGAATTCCATCCAACGCCGTTGGTGGGTGTTCAAGTTTGGTTGTGTAAAAATATACTGTAAGCTATGATGATCCGAATGGAGTTCAAAGCGTCGACCTAAAAGGAAGTGTCTCCAGCAGACAAGAGCATGAATAAACACTGCGAGCTCTAAATCATGAGTAGGGTAGTTTAACTCATGTGTCTTAAACTTTCACAATTCGTATGCAATCGCTCTACCACCCTGCATAAGCACGGCTCCCAAACCCTCTAATGATGCATCTGTGCAAACAACAAACTCCTCTACATAATCTGGGACCGCTAAAGTAGGAGCGCTGGTAAGACGCTCCTTGAGGACTCCAAAGGCCTTCTCACACTGCTCGGTCCAAATGAAACCCTTCCCTTTTCGCTGAAGGGAAGTGATGGGATGTGCTATCCTGGAAAAGCCCTCGACAAACCTACGGTAGTAATCGGCTAATCCCATAAAGCTTCTGACCTCTGTCACATTGGTGGGTGCTGGCCACTCCTGAATTGCTCTGATTTTGGATGGATCTACGGAGATGCCATCGCCTGATAAAATGTGTCCCAAATACTGCACCTCTGTCCTAAAGAAGGCACACTTCGCCAAGTTGCTATAAAGCTGCTGCTCTCGTAATCGCTGCAAAACTTGACGCAAGTGCTCCACATGCTCCTCCTCGATCCATGAATAAATCAAAATATCATCTAGAAATATGATCACGAACCGATCTAGGTAAGTACGGAACACCCCGTTCATGAGACTCATGAACATTGCAGGGGCGTTCGTCAACCCGAAGGGTACCACTGTGAATTCGTAATGGCCATATCTGGTTCGAAAAGCAGTCTTATGAATATCTGCCTCTGTGATGCGCAATTGGTGATACCCAGATTTTAGATCAATTTTTGAGAACACCCTGGCTCCCTGCATCTGATCAAAAAGGCCGTCAATCCTAGGCAAATGATAATGGTTCTTCACCGTCACCTTGTTCAACTGTCTGTAGTCCATGCATAATCGAAGAGACCCATCCTTCTTCTTCACAAAGATAACCAGTGCGCCCCAAGGTGAAACGCTAGGTCGAATGTGCCCCTTCTCAAATAATTCCTCTAACTGTAGCTTAAGTTCGGTAAGTTCATGTGTAGTCATCCTATAGGGTGCACGGGATATTGGTTCTGCACCCGGGACTAAGTCGATGTGGAAGTCCACTTCTCTGCGTGGAGGCATACCTGGTAATTCCGGTGGAAATACGTCGGTAAACTCTCTAAGGACAGGGTGATCATCTAAAGTAGCCTCAGGCTTGTCTTTTGCTCTATCACTGACTGTAATAGCAAACATTTGGCATCCCTTCCGCATACAGCGCTTAAGTTGCTGGGCGGATATCATACGAACAGCCGTGGGCTTTTGAATGCCCACTATCTCAACCGATGAACCATGATCGTCTAAACAGCTAATCATTCTCTGGCGACAATCTAGCTTGGCTCTATGTGCCGCAAGCCAATCCATACCCAGAACTATATCGTAGGATCCTAATGGCATAACCCTAAGGTCACATGATGTAGTGAAGGAACCTAATGTGATCTCACAGTCTTTAACCAAGGTATCTACTGACATCCTGGCCCCAGAGGCCAACTCAACCTCCCACCTAATGTCTTGTCTAGAAGCCACCAGCCTGCAACGCTCCACTAACGATGTAGACAGAAAGGAGTCAGTAGCTCCAGAGTCAAAAAGGATAGAGATGGGGAAGTCCCCAATTGTACCTGCTGTCTCGATGACTGAGGCTTGGAAATCAGCCTGGCGGTTATCAACCGCTGCAAACATGTGGTGGGATCTGCCCACGTCACCTACGGTCTGCTTAGATCCTCCTGATCGGGGCTGTCCCCCTACTGTAAATCCCTGCGGGCACTCTCCAGCCAAATGCCCTGCCCCACCACACACATAACATGGTCCTCTAGCCTGTAACTACCCCGACTGTATCCTACCCGACTGTTGCTGCCCAGTCCGTCGAGTGGACCCCTGTGAGCCTCTGTAAGACTGCTGAGACCTCACGGGTCCTACCAATGATCCCTGTTGTCTCTGATCTTTGCGTGGACCCTGCTGCTGCCAACCACGGTTCTGTCCTCCCTGACCCCTCTGTTGGAATTTAGATTTTTACTAATGTTACTGCTGCTATGGAGGCCTAGGAGGTAATGATAAAGAGTTATATCCTCCTCTCTGTATTGTGTTTTGAGGCCTTCGAAAGTTCTGCTGTTGTTGGGGATTACGATCCTGATACTGCGGGCGTGAATTCTACCCTCATCCCTGAATTTCTTCTGCCATAAGGGCCTTCTCAACAGCCTCGCTCATGGTCTGGGGATCTGCCATACGAACTGGACCTGCTATCCCGCGATTCAGCCCTCTGATGAATTTGTGTATCAAGAGTTTCTCGTCATGGAGATACTCCGCGTAACGAGAAAGCTCAATGAATCGGCTCTCATACTGAGTAACAGTGAGTCCCCTTTGCTGTAAATCATGGAACTCATCGATCCTGCGCTGTCTGTAATGTTCTGACAAATATCACGCATTAAAACGCTCTATGAAGATGTCTCAAGTGAGTGTATCTACGGAAAATCGGTGCTTGCACTCCTCAGTGCGCCACCAGGTAGCTGCTGCATCTCTCAGGAGATGTACTGCCACTCGTGCTTTCGTGTTGCTTCCGTATGGTCGCAACGCGAAACACCTGTCTAAACTAATCAGCCAAGCCTCGGCCACAGCTCCCTCTATAGCACCTACGAAAGTGGGTGGGTTGAGCCTAAGTAGGTCTCTGATGGGGTCCCCTCTGTCTCTAAGTCCCATAACTATCTCTTCCACCCTATTCTCATACAGTCCATGATGTACCTTTTCTGCCCTCATGGTCTCATCTTGTCTTAAAGGTCTCGGAGGACGACTCCTACTCCGTGCACGGTAGGCTGACCCTACCTCCTCTACTGTAGTGTCAGGCTCCACATGTGGCACCTCTCGCGGATCAACGCGGGGCTCCACAAGTGGCTCAACACGTGGCTCCCTACGTGGCTCCTCTCGCGGATCAACGCGAGGCTCAACACGTGGCTCAGGAATCACTGGCGGTAACCTCTCTAGCATAGCCTGCAGTGCTTGTAAGATCTGTGGACCTATATCCAATACTGGTGGTGCCTGTGATACTAGTGGTGCTTGTGGTACAGGTGGTGCTTGTGGTACTAGTGGTATTTGTGATACAGGTGGTGCTGCTATAACTGCGGGTGCCCGTCCCTCGGCTGAGGAATCGCTGTGCACCTCGGCGGACGCTGTGTTGCGTGACCGCGCTCGTCAAACACGTCAGGGAGACATCTTACAAAATAAGGTAGAAACTAATTAATCAAAGTTGCGGAATAATAACGTGCCCAAATATGCCCAGTGTTTAAACTTGGGCTCTGATACCAAATGTCATGCCCACATTTCCCATGCGATCACAACACGCATCACACGTGTCATGTCCACATCTATCATGTGATCATGACACGAAATATCAAAAAATTTTCCACGCTTCCCTAGAAACCCCCTCGCATGCGTAAGCATGCTCGGTGGTGTACGCTCAAGGCGAAAACACTACAGTTATCGGCGGGGTACTAAGTACAATTGCATTCACCCAGACGCAAGCAGTCCAACAAGGGGGTCTCCACGACGCCGTTAACGTCGCTACAAGGTTTGTAATTATCAAGGTTCCTAACCTTAAATTTTGGAAGATTCCGGCAGCGTAACGCCTCACGGCGTGAGTGGGAATCTTTAAACAATACACTTATTAGGGGGTTCCTTGATAGTTAACAACTTCCCACGATGCCTTATTTATAATGAATTTTCACTTGATTTTCCTATTTGTTCATTTTTTAACAAGGCACGATTATCTGTATCATTTCTCGTTTCTTGAAATATACTCCTCCTTCGGACTTAGTATTCTCAACAAGGTCATTCATTTGCCCTCTCTTCTGTTTCTCTGGATCTTAATTTTGATTGTATTTCTATCGTGTTCACCTTAACTATTTCTCTGAAATCTATTTTGTTTTTATTTCGGTCTCTCTCTCTTTTGGTTTCTAAGTTTTCTTTATGTTTATCCTGTCTCTACTTCATATTCTTCATCAATCAGAGTTATCACTGTATTTTTAAATTACTTTAATCCTAATTCCCGGATGGACCAGATTACATAAACTGGTTTACTACTTTGCTGGACTCCGTCTCTGAGTTTTCTCTGCTCTAGGATTCACCTCTACGTTTGTATTAATTGTACAATCATCTTGTTCCTAAGCAGGATTATCAGAAGGGTAAATCCACTTAGTTCTCTTAGCCTAGTTTGGAAATGCTGCGCATTTTCTCCTCTAGGTTTTCCAATGTTAGTTTTTCTTCTTCTTTCTCTCTCTTTGATTTTCTCAATTGGACGTTTACTAACTACAGTTGAGTATAAACTGGCCACACATGGAATGTCTGTGATGGCTTCTTTACGTTTATTTCCAGTGTTCTTTTTAAAAGGGAGACGCATAATTTTCCTCTTCATTTTCCTGATTCTTAAGTTACGATATTAGTTGAAACTTCCGAGAAACTCTTCTTAAAATATATTCTACATATATATATATTTGTGTTTATAATATTTTTTTTTACATTTATAATATATTCTTCCTTGTCATTATTAATCCTCTTAATATAAAATTTCTCTTTTTATTTTTAGTTGTGTTAAGGGAATTATGGCTTCTCTTTTAGATTTATGGCGATTTATTCTCCTATATATATATATATATATATATATATATATATATATATATATATATATATATATATATATACACATTATTATATTTCTTTGTTTTATTGTAATATAGGCTCTCCTCTTTATAAAAAGCCAAACTATGGAAACAAATCATATTTTATTTGATTGTTTTGTTGAAAACCCTAACTATCTTTTTTTTTTTTGATGTAGGACAGAGGGCAGGAGAGGCGGTGGCATCCATAGGGCCGAGGGCGCAGTGGGCGGTGGAGTGGCAGAGCGCAGAGATGGGAGCGCGGGAAAGAGGGCAGGCGGTGGTGTGAAGCATGGAGTTCACAGTGGAAGGAAGTGGGGCGGTGTTTGGGCCGCAGCGGAGGTGTGCGGGCCGCGCAAGGAGCGGCGGATGGAGGTTCGCTGGCGGGAGGGGGCGTTGCATGTGGAGTTCGCAGTCGGAGTGCTGCGGGAGGAGGTGGCCCGCGGGTTAAGGACTGGCGGGGGTGTGGGGAGGGGCGGAGCCCCCACCCACACCCCACTACATGGGGTGTGGGTGGGGGCTCCGCCCCTCCCACACCCATTATTAATAACTGTGGTGGGGTTTCAAACCCCCACCCCTATTAAATTTTTTTTTTAATTTTGTTTTTCATCCTCTCTGTGTGTTTAAAAAAATAGAGAATACAAGTTTTTTTTTGTATATTTATTTCCATTAAATTTCATTTTGTATAAATAATTTAATTCTGCATAAACGAAGTAACTCAATTTAATTTGTATAAACAATTTTATATATATATATATATATATATATATATTCCTCTTTACTCAATTCAAAGTTTAATCACAGATTCACCAATTAATCTCCTGTTGAAGGTTAAACGAAATACAGTATTATTTGATGGTAACGGACAAGTAATTTGTAAGTTAAATGATGATTTAACTTTATAATGAATTTATATACAATTGCATTTTCAATACATCACCAAAATGAAACAAACTTCAGTAATCTAAATTTAACGAATTAACTTTATAATGAATTTCTATACAATTGTATATTCAATGCATCACCAAAATTAACAATCTTTAGTAATCTACATACAAGGATAATTTCCTTTCTAAAGCAATAAGTATGAGATAAACTTCAATTGAACTTCTAATGCATAATTTTTACCCCAATTCCCATTTCATTATAATAGCTAAGTTACAACTTCATATAATTTACAAAGAACTAATATTTTCACTAAATTTACAAAGACATAAATTATTTTTTTACAACTTGATATATTTTTTTTACAACTAATTTTCAACTCTACTAACAGGATTGTAAGAAATAGACAATTCTAACTTCTTCTTAAAACCAAATTTTCTTTTCCTAATTTTCTATCAAGAATGGTAACAACGTAATAATCATGAAGAATTACATCCAAGAGTACATTGAGGGAGGATTTTCTTTCAACTCCCAAATAACAAGTTTCACAACAACAGAGAGTTAAATCTCTCCTCGTGGAAATCTACAAGGAAGGAGCTATTAAAGATCCAACTCTCCTTCAGAGTAAAGACAAAATAACATAATTTCTCAGATCCAGTAATATTCTCCAAACTTCTCAACAATCTCCCAGAAGCCTGCATATGACACAAGAGAAGGAAACAAAACCACACAAGCTGCTCTCCTCCCTACCGTAGACCCGCAAGAGGGTCACCCCCGAGCTAGGGAGATCATACACACACCTAGGTAACTCAAGCAATCCACTTCACGATAGGGAACAACAACAAACCCAAAACACACATACTCTCGTGGATAAATTACACAACAAAAATTCAACTACAGTGAGTTTTACAAGAGGTAGGAGAGTGGACACACTCAACTCCAGAGTGTCACCCTTACAGATAATATAACTAACACAATTTCTCTTGGCCTCAAGCCAGATTTGATCACAAAAATTTTCCAAGGAGACCGTATTTTGACTCTCAAGCCAAAGAACAAGTCACCCACACATACCCTCAAGGCTTTCAACATCCCAAAAGAACCCGGTATACACCCGAGGAGGATCACTCCTCCCCTACCCCACACTTGATGAGCATTTCTCCCAAGTGGGAGAAGCTTTGTCAACAACCCAACAACATTTCCCACAAGAACAACATTTACATCACAAGCAAATACATAACTTTCACACACTTTTCATGCAACACTAAGAAATACAAAAGAAAGATTATAAAACCAACCTTATACAGCCCTTCAAGGATGAAACTGATGTAGAGCTCCACTGAGATCTCCTCCAACCTAAGCCACCAAACTCCCTCTCCCTTTTCCTCTCAAAAGCAAATTTTTTTTTTCTAAAAATAAAATAAAACTCTCCAAAATTCAACTCACTCCCTCCCCATCCCAAAATGGGATTCAAATAACCCAAAATTCTCTTAGTTTAGAGGAATGGGGAGGTGACACTTGTCACCTCCTCACTCTTCCCCAAACTACTATTATGTCTCAAGGGATGAGTGTTGGCTTATGTCACTCACCCATCCCTAAAGTCCTCCTTATCCCTTACCTCATGTCATTTTTCTTACGCATGGGAGAAATAAAAAGAGTTAAAAGGAGGAAAAGACAGGTGACCCATGCCTCTTCTTCCTTCCTTCATTATGGATGACCACACAACTCATGGGGAATCTCACTAATGGTGAGGGTGACTTCAAGTCAATTCCTCCATAATTGATGGGTTTGTAGTCATCTCTTACCTTAGGGATTGAAGAGGGATGGGTTTGGGTGTTGGTACAACCCATCCTATCCCTCCCATACCTCCAAATTTCATCACTTAACTTCAGTGTGAAGTTAAGATGACCATATGGAGGTTACCCAAGGGTTACCCATGCCAAATGGGACCCTGGACCCATGGGGTGTAACCCAGGGTCAACTTTAACCTATTCAGGACACCTAGGGTCATGTTAAAATACAAGAAAAGGCCTCAAGAATTTAAATAAAAGAAAAGAAATTCAAATTCAATTTTTTTTTTTACAACACAAATCATAATTCAGTGTTACAAGAGGGTAGACCTAACCCATTCGACCTTATGAAAGACCACATTACAACACCACATCAAACACAGAGTGATCTTGGTTCCTCGTGGAACCAGATCGGCTTAACAAGGGATTACAACAAAAAGGTGTGGAATGATCTCTAGTATCTGTGGTTTGATTAGTAAATCCTGCACACTAAATTACAAGATCAGTTTCACATATAATCAACATAGCCGAAGCAACTTAAAAACATGCATTACCATGACATAGTTCTAAATAGCATAATGACATCATTTTACAATTTTCTTTCCATCGTCACCTAATTAACTTTTCTGAAATGTAAATGTTATCTAAACATCACCCAATTAGTTTTTCCTTTATCATAATAAAGTTTAATAGTTGGAAAATCTGGGAACTACTGTCCCACAAATATAAAAGTATCAGTAAACAGTAATGTAAGTAGTCACAAGAACAGAAGTAAAAAGGGTAGTCCTCACACCTATAGCTTTGTATTTTCATGAGTTTGACATGCTAACACTTTTGGATGATAGTTATTCATGGTCTACTAATGATGGCATACATGATTGGAGTGTTAGATTTGGTAATTTTGTTGAAAAATAGGGCATTATACAATCTAATTTTGTATATTAGACCTATGAAGATGTGAAAAAGATAAGAAATATGTGATATGTGGCTAGATAAAGCTAGGAAAGCTAAGCTTGTTGTTGGTCAAGAAAAACAACATCTTGAAATGGTAAAAACAATGAGACAAACATCCTTGTTTGATCATTACGGGCCAGCTATTGATGACATACAGGTGTGTGACAATGAAGATGGATGTAATTCAGATTTACAAAGTTTATTGGTTCCTTTTGATGAGCTAGGTCAAACCATTTAGTTGACATAATTTCATATTGATGAGAGTTTCATATGGGAGTATGTGGTTTGGTCTAGTGATGGTTCATATACTTGGGATGGCACATTTTATATCATTTGGATGATATCTTTAGATTGCATACTATCGCTGTTATGATTTATGACAGCAAAACAAGAGTGATGAATACAATTATGTTTGGCACTCACATCTTCATGATTGGTACCTACATTGATATGGATATGATTGCATCATTATGCGACAATGGAAGCGGTCCCATGATCTCCTTCATCAACATCTTTGAGATGGTATGTGTGAGATTGTATGGACAAGTTAGATGGGTTTGGGATCCTGGTATTCATTGATTTTCATTTAACACTCCCGATTGTTTGGGGAAAGCAATCTTGGGGTGGGAGGACTTGTAATGTCCCCATTTTGAGCTAAGTTATATTTTCTAGTTTGAGCTTGTTTCTATACATGGAAAACTAGAAAGTTAGTTTATGTCTACACATGGAGAACCAGAAAGTTGGCTCAACTAGTATATTCTTGAGTTGATTGGAAAATGCAATATTAAAATTGTATTTTCAATTATTTGATTTGATAGATTATGAGAAAATGGAATCTTTAATTACATTTTCTTTTAATAGAGTTTTGTGGAATTATTGATGGAATAAGGTGATTGCCCATGAATAGGTCCAAGCTATATGTCATCGTTGGATTTTTGCATTGAGAAAGGTGTTATCGCCAATGTTAGAATTTACACGGATTTGCATTGGATCATGTGATATAAAGTGTATAGTGGTTGGAGTAAAAGTGTACACATTATATCAATAAAAATGTACACGAGAATAAAAATGTACACAATGGTGTTTTCAGTCATATATAATAGGGTCTCTTACAGCGACCCACTAGGGAGGGCACTTGGGTTGGTTTGCAGGATTGGAAATGGAAGAGGAGGAGAAGAGAAGGGGTTCTACCTCTGGAAACAGGTCAGTCATGTGTAAAAATCTAAATCTCCACTTGCAAAGTAGGATCTTCCGGTGAGAGATCTAGAAATAATAGGGGGAGATTTGGATTGGTTGAGTGAAACTGAAAATCGAAAGTGGGAGATGGCTAGGGGGACCTCTAGAAGGCTTCTAGGGGTGGAGAGGGTGAAAAACACATGGAAAAAGGTGAAATCTCACCTACAAGACACAAGGCTTAGAAGCAGGGTCGCAAGCTCAGAAAACGCAAATCAACAAGTGTCAAAAAAGTGTTGAAAAGCGTCGACGACAGAGAGAGAGAGAAAACGACAAAGGAGAAACAACGTAAGATGAAAGAGAAGACATGTCGCTAAGAGAATTGCTGTTGAGAGGATGTTTTTTCAAGCTTACATGTACGTGACAATGATTAAAATCATCATATCCTCGTAGAAGCTGTGCATGATTTTTGTGCTTACAGAATTGTAACAGGATATACCTCTATCTATCTTTGTATATCTCTCTATCTTCCACTCTCTCCTCCCTCTATATATCTATCCCTACACACTCTCTCTCTCTCTCTCTATATATATATATATCTCCCTCCATCCCGCATCCTCCCTCTCTCTTTCTATCTCTCTATCACTATTTCTTTGTCACTATCTCTCCATCTCTATCTCTCTCTCCCTCTATCTATATTTGTGTCTCTCTCCCTCTATCTATATTTGTGTGTCTCTCTCCCTCTATTTTATTTTGCTTTTAAGTAGCTTAAAATATGATTACATTATAATTCTCTTGAGTTATAATATATTCATGCTATATTGAGCTTCAATATGCTCACTACCAAACTATAAGGTGATCGCATCATTACTTATTTAGACAATTTTTTTTAGCTAATTTTTTTGTTCCCCATTTCTATGCATTTACCCATGAGACAAAAGTATAATATAATTTATGATATGTAATGTGATATAAATGAATAAATAGATGAAAGAAGACTAATGGATATATGACAGATTTGAGATCCATCCAGAGATAAATGAGAAGGGCGGTTTAGAGGGTGCGCAATGAGTATATGTAAGCAAATGTGTATTTGTTTAAGCTTTTTTTTGCACTGCATCCGAGCTCCATTAACTTCGTTTGACCGGACCGTCCTGCCTCCATTCCAGGTACAATAATAGACGGAGAAAACTTTTGATCTAGTGGAGAAAGAATCCAAGTATGCACCTAAAGCGCCACGTGATACAGAGACAAATCACGGGCTACTATGGTATGTTCCACATGTGCACACATCATTGGAAACTATACTGTTCACACGAACTATGCCTCGGAGGTTGCTTAATCGTATTAAGTGGTCGCCGTTGACCAGATACTCTTCCTAGAGATTTATTATTATTAAAAAGGAAAGGTACTTCCCATAGTGGGTTTTGTACATTCGCCCTCTTTCACATTTTATTAAGCTAGAATGTTTAGCTTGATATATTTTTCCCTTCAAATTTCACCCATTAAAAATGAACTGACTACCTAATTGATTAGGTAGGTCCCCACGAGATGAGTGTGGAGACGTAAAAGTGCAATTTAAGTATTAATATTTTAAAGATTTTTTTAATAAAAATAATTGGATTACACTGTTTCTTCAATTTAACATAGAAATGTAAAATATTGGTTATAATACTTAGAATGAATGTCGAAGTTTCCATTTTTAGGTTTATCTCGTCTTCTAGAAACAATCTTGTCTCACATTTCTATTTATTTCGATCTAAAATATTGCCAAAACTATCCGATCAGGGTTTAAATTTGACACTGGACCTTGTTTGTCAAGGAATTTTTTAATGACAATTATCTATTCAATGGTGATGACTATCAAATACTATGACATGCCTTAATATAAGTAAATCATATAAAAATCAACTATATATATCATCATAATCCTATATGAATTTTGACCATTTGTCCAAAATCTCTCCTTTCATATGATACAATCTTTTTAAAATTTGGATTGTATTTTACAACAAAAATGTCTAAATACAACTATACAACTGTCAAATTTAGGCCTTGTATCCGATCACCAATAAGTGTAGTGTCCATAATGTGCATAGTTTTGTAGTGAAATTTGGAGGGAAAAATGTAAAAATAAATTTGCAGAAATGAAATGAAATATTTTAATAACATCCACGAAGCCACAACAACCTATGGGACCAAGAGCAACACACAGTTCCCTTAAAAAAAGGTCACCCACGTCTTAAGATATTTGTAAATTCTCCCTGAGATCAACCCTTCTACAATGAATTTTGATCAAGAATTTTGAAGTTTGCATTCCAAGACGAAGTGTTGTTTCGTTTCCACCATGTCTTTGTTGCAAAAAAAACATTCTCTTTTTCCCATTTGTCTTTAGGAATCAATCATCTGCATATTTCACATTTAAGATGATGTGAGCAAATCCTTAGTTGCGTTATCTCTGAATCATACATGGGAGTGTAGGATTTTTCCTCATAAATTAAATTCGATATAATAAATTTTTTTTCCGACCCATTTACTTTGTCTATATGATATCCCTGTCAACTCAAAAACAAAAACTATCCCATCACCAATAAGTGTAGCGTCCATAGTTTTGTACCTGAAATTTGGAGGGAAAAAATGTGGGAGGGAGTCCAGCTTCCACGGCTCTGCCGGACAGGAAAGGCGCAGGGTATGCACGTCCATGAAAGCATAAAGGATGGAGGAATTTTCTCTTCAAGGGAGCGACTTGAGGATTTTCGGGGACCCATTTTGAGAAATTTTTTTCTGGGGCGTATGGACGTCGGCAAGGGCGCACAGGGAGGCCCGTGAAGGCCGTTCGTTACTATTTTCCCCTTCTCGTTTGGGAGCCATCTTGCTGCTTTTAATCACCCGAATGGCGCCAAGTCCTTGCGAGTAATCTCTTTCTTCTTTTGGAGTCATTTTTCTGCAAGTGACCTTCCCAAAGGGCGCCATTAATTTGCTGTTTCCAGACCGCCATAAGAGGGCTCTAGATTGCCTTTTTAGGGTCGTCATTTGTGGGGACTTTTCAAGAAGCTATGAGGGTGTTAAATACCATATTTACCATGCTGGCTGGAGAGGAAGGAGTGGAGTTAGATGCTGGAGCGAGCTATGGATTGGGCCTGGGATGGATGGCATGTGTGGTCACGAAAATTTCTAGACATATGGTTCAAACCCCTTGCATTTCAGAGCAGTGGAAAAAGGAGGACGCAAGGACAGGAGGAAGGCAGATTTCAACGCCTGCAGCAGAAATATCATCAACATCGTCCCTATAACTGAGTACACTTCTTCACATTATTTCCCTTGCATAGTATTTATTTCTGAATTCTTCATTCTTGCAGCATAAAAAAATTCATCTAGGCGGTGTATTGATGTTTATATTGATAGAGTATGCTCTGCTGTATATAAACATCTATTTTGATAGAATCTAATTTTGGGATCTTATAGTGGTTATATGGAATATCACCTCTGTTTTTTTAGAAATAGATATGGATTTTTAATATATCTATAACTGAGGTTTGGATGTGTCCGTGTGACTTAATCACACAACTCGTCACATCAGCAAGTCTAGTGAGAAGTGTCCTTAAAAATGATTTTTTAAAAGATTTGACCAAAATTTTTATCATGGAATCCCTAGCAGTTGAATAAAAAAAACATTTGTTGATAGAACAATGTCATATTCTTATTTAAAATATAACTTATATGCAACATAATGATCTCAATAACTTTTGGTAACCATGAATCTATTTATCTCTAACCTTTAAATCCTACACAAATGACTGATAGTTGAACACAAAATATATTATTTATTGTTATAAAAACAACACATTCTTATTTAAAATAAAACTTATATTCAACTTTAAATGAGCATAAAACTTTTTGACAATACAATGTATTTATTGTACTTACATTTTAAATTTGTCATAGGACAAACATATCATATGAAGTATTTCAATGCATGTACATTGCCACCCCAATAGTTGTACACATAAGAATAGTATTTGTCCATATAACAACAATACTTGTTTAGACGAGCACCTTATTTTATAAATGACACACTTATAGTGGATAGTTATGATATTTTATATAAAGCAAAAAGTATTTATTGCACTTGTTAATGAATGTGTTTATGATTTTTTATACATGGCATTCGTAAGTTCTCATGTGTTCATCTAAGGATCTATATTGATTAACATTTGGTCATTTTCTGATTTACATATGGAGTAATTATTGACAATATATAGTATAAATATGTCGCAAGACTAAATCATATAAGCACAAGTAAGTAGTAAAACCTTTTTCCAACATGGTAGTTGCCATCTCAAAATTAGATGTAGGACATGTAGATGCAAGTTTAATCAAAGAAATCACAATCAAGAGAAAATTTCAGTGACAATTCAATTAATAAACTGACCTCTTTCTCTTTCTCTCTCACCTCTCACATGTAGGGTAAATAGAAGTTCAAAGAACACAAAACATAGATAAGGCAAAAGAAGCATGGCCTTAGGGAATGCCTTGATGACAGGATATGTTCAAAACTGGTTTGTTGAAAAGGCCTTAGAAACTTTTAATTAAATGAATATCAACATCCTATCTACGTGCACTCAAATTGGAGCTTGGGAAGAGGGTATGGATACCCATCAAACTAAGTTGCAGGTTTTGGTACAGGTACAGGTAGGGAATAGGGTAATAGGGTTTTGGTAGTCGGTATGACGATTTTTTTCTATGATTTGCATACGGTTTGGTACAACTGTACTATATATATAAAATTTAATATTTATAATAATGTATAATATATAATATAATATTACAATAATAAATATTATACATAATATATATATTATATAATATAATATATATTATTATATAATATATTATTGCATAATATTATTATAATAACATAATATATTAATTTTTTCAAATGTGCTTAGATTTTGATTGGCTTGTCATAATTTCTTGCCATTTGGTGTATTGGAAAGCACCTTTGAAGAGTTTTATTTAGATGGATAATAGTCCAATGTCCATACTTAATAAAATTATTGAGCAAGCTATCAGCTGTTAGTATCAGCGTATGGAATCCGCCATTCTGTCAGCATGAAGTGGGCCAACTCTTTTTTAGAATTCAACAAAACTGTCACAGCAATGAATCTGATCCACATTTAGAAGAGAACAATGATATAATAGAGAATAAAATTTAATATTGTGTGTTTTGGGCAACACAAATAATGTGTTAGCAATCCCATCCCATATGAGTAACTAACCTAAATCCTAAAGTCACTGAGCTCAGAGAGCAAAACCTGCGCTATGACAGGTCTAATTCTTCAGTGTTATGACACTATTATTGCGCCATGTGCAAGGAGGAGTGATGTGATTGTGTTTTGATGCTTCTATGACTTTATATAGAAGTTAATGTTTCATAAAGGTGTAATTACCTTGCCTAAGATGTATTGGGTTTGACTGCCTTTCCATCTATCCAATTAATTACATGACCCATGTATGACACAATAACATATCAGATGGCTTCCAAGGTCCTTGAAGTTAGTTGTTGGCTTGTTTTTGGGGCTTCTTAAAAAATACATGCTAACTCTTCATCTAATCATGTCGAAAGGGTCATCTCACCAGTATTAGTGCCATTCTGATACTTCCACCACTATTTTTGCAGCTGTGATGCCTTTGTGCATCATTTTGGAACTCTTGTTTGTTTGGGTGTCTTAAAAAATTTCTGGTAACTTTTTATCTAATCGTGATGTAATTCTCATCTCAGTAATATTGGTGGCAGTGCAAATTTGATACTTCCACAGGCATTTTTTGAGCTGTAACACCTTTGTGCATCCTTCTGGAACTCATATCTGTTCAATTTTTTTGTTGTTTTCTAACATATAAAAGTTGTAATGGTGCACTTCTTTTTACATATGAGATCATCTACGGAAACTCTATAAGTTTGTCAATAGCTCAAGCCTTCTTAATTGAAAAAAGATGAGAAGTCCTGTATTTGCCTATTGACACTCTGTGCATGAGTTCATATATTTGAGTCAAATTTCATGTTACTTGTTTCACATGTTTGGTAATAGTTTTTTTTTTCTGAATCCACTTATCTAGGGGAAATGTGCAGTGGCCATGCCTGTATTTCACATTCATTAAAGTCCTGGAGCATAGGAAGTAGCTGATGGTGCAAGACCAAGTTGAAAGCAAAGGAGTACTTAGCATGTGATTAGGGAGCTATTTAAATTTTTAATCACTGTTTAGAGCTTTTCAGAATGTTACAATTCATTTTTATGATTAATAATTGTTGTACATCTTTATTGATGATTAAAAAATACGCTTTTAAATTTTATTTCTTGCTTAATGCATTTTAAGAACTAATGGAGTTAATTATGACAAATGAAACTATCTTACTTAGCATCTAAGATTAGTGGTTATCTGCACGTGCATAAGCTTGGCCTGTGTCCTACGTAATTGTGCAGTTCTTTTTAGTTCACTTGTGGTCTTTCTAAGGCAACATTGGACTGACTTCCTGTGTGTACAATGTAAGTGCTAATATGTGTAAGGCAGTTTGTCCATCTGAGTTCTTATAATCTGCTTTTCTTCCAATGTTTTCATTTTATATTGTATGCTTCAGATAAAAGACTGAGCATTCTTTTTGTTGTGTTATGCTGATGCCATGTTTCTGTTAACACCTATGCATTTGCTCATTTAAACATTTTGTATTCTTGATATTGCAGCTGGTCTCAGCTCTTGGAAACACTACCTCTTCCCAATGTAAGATTCCTTTTATAGATTCTACCATCTTTCTGTCTCGATGTCAGTATATAGCTGTTGCCAGTAATAGCAGTCTTTATCAATACTGCATTTTGCATTTGGTTTCTGAAGCACACATGCTTTATTGTAATGCTAATGAGTGAAGAATTTACATAACAATTAAATTGATAATAAACGAGTTTATTTTGTTATCAACAGCGCTCATAATGCCTGTTGACAATATTGTTTCAAATGATTGCTTTGAAGACAACACTTTACTAATTTTGACGTTGCAGATAAAATGGATATGCCCCACAGCTCCTACACGTCCAATAGCTCTTTTTGGTGGTTTTCCCTCTACCGCATGTACGTGACCTGTTGTTTGATTTTCCTTAAAATGGTTTTGATGAGCTGCCTTTTGATTTAAGTGCTTTTACTTAGAAGTAAAGCATTTGTTGTTGAGATAAATGAACAACATATTGAAAAATTTCTGGTTTTGAACTTTAAATTACTCTAATATTACTGCTATTAGTGATTTGCTCGATTTCTCAGTTTTAGCTAAATTTATCTAGCTTACACTGAATTTCTGCAAGCTCATCTAATTGTAATGGTCCCATGGGTATCAGGGTTTGATGTGGCCGATCTGTCAGAGGAATCTGCTGCTGACTTGGAAGGCTTAGATTCTTCAGCAGCACATGTTGCAAATCTTTTATCAACAGAGCCTCCTGAAAGTATGTAATTTAAATCTTGTAACTGCTAATGCATTTCCGTTCAGTGTTGATGCTAGTTTGAGAACAAACAGAAAAATCTATGAAAAAAGAGTTATTTGACTGTTGTTTTACTTTTCTACTGAATAATAAAATGACTATTGTAAGGACTCTAAAGATAGAAAGCTATGATACATATGTCAATGGATCTTAATTCAATTCACATTTTTTACCATGTATGTCCTCCGTTTGCATAGCTATATATGTTGCCATCTCAAATTTTTAATGTCTTCAATTAAAAAAAATGCGACTTCATGTTAAAGAGATTTGAGATTTAAGAGCGATAGTTTCTTCAAATGCAGTTAAACCAAGGACCTAGGATTTCAGTCTGTTTACTGTGTGTAGTTTGCAATCTTCATTGATGAGTACTTAATAAGTAGACATGAGATGTACTAATAACGGTAGCTTTTTCTTGAATATACAGTAAAGCTTGGGGTTGGAGGTTTCAGTATGGGTGCAGCAGTTGCCTTGTACTCAGTAACTTGTTGTGTTGTTGGAAAATACAGCAATGGTGACCCATATCCAGTTAATATTAGTGCAACTGTTGGTCTAAGTGGTTGGCTTCCTTGTGCCAAGTAAGACTGTGTTGCCATTTTAAGACTGGTTAGAGAATATTTCAATTTTTCTTCTATTTGGATTTAGTTTGATAATCTGAAAGAAACTTAATTGTTTATTTTCCATTATCCTGTTAAACACGCGGTTCCACACAGTTTGTCTATATTTTGATATTAATTTTTCTGTTGTACAGGGACTTAAAAAACAAGTTGAAGGAGTCTCAGGGGGCTTTAAAGCGTGCAGAAACAAAGCCTCTTTTGTTGTGTCATGGTAAAGGTGGGTAGAATCAATCCCAAACACTGCATTCTCTTTTGTTACTTGATTTATAATTTTATTCTCATAAAATGTTATGTTTTTTTGTAGTAAATCTAACATTTATTTTTCTGATCCCCAATACTTAAAACGTTGCATGCAACAGGAACTATTGAGTTCTGACCATAATGATGCACTCAATACCAAGTGTCCTTGCATTTTCTCTTTCCTTGTTTTTAAAAGTTATTTTTAAACTTTTGCTTATTACAAGATCTAGTGATCGTGTAAGTGTTATGGCTTTTGCCTTCCTGATAGCTCTATTAATGGTTGGTGTCGAGTAATTCTTGATGTGATTTTCTATGTTGTTTGTACCAATGTTTCTTCCGTGCCTGGTCTTTTTATTGACTAGAGTGCCATTTCACAGTTTAAGTAATCTCTTAAAGTTGGGATGAATTGAATGAGCCCTTCAACAATAGCTTGTGGTCACAAGAAGAGTGGCATTTGCTACACCACTGTAAAGAAATAAATGAATTCCTTTACAAAACTGAGGTTTAATGAATATGACAATCAATTGACCTAATTTAGAGCTGTGACATATCATGTAACAAAATCTTGAAATTTGGAAATAACAGAATGAAAGTACTTAGCTGATTTTGGTCGCTGATAGATAGTTGTCCGCTGTTTTGATCATAATGAAACATAACACAAAATCAAAACTTGCTATATGCCTTGGAAATAGAATGACAAAATCTGAACTGAGTTGCTTTCAGAATTTGGGAGATTGATCCTGCGCATTGCAGGTTTGATCCAGAGTGCCGCAGATCTAACCTTCCACATAGATTTGAACTATCAAAATACTGATTTCCGAAACCTGTTTGCCTTAATCTTTGATGTCTGATAAGCTTGTAAGGACTGCGATGTTTACAAACACCTTAGGGGAGATTGTCTGATTGCTAGGGTCAAGTTCTCCTAGGTCAACCCCTTGAATGGTCCAACTTTATGACTCTGAGTGAAATGTTCGAAAACAATATGCACAGTTGTGCATATGGTCTGTAGGATTTTGATGTAGATTATGATTCTTTGCCCCTTAGAAAACAAAGTGTGCTTTAAAGTTTTGTCCTTGTCGTCACTAATGAATTTATTGCATGTTGAATGCCTTTAAATGCCAAGACATTGCAACAATTTGCAGAAAATTGTGTTAAGTTGGATCACAATGACTAGTAGGAAAGTGTGAGTTTGAAAATTTGAATTTGAAATTTGAAATTTTGGGGTTAGTCCCAAGCCACTTGGGATCAATTGTGAGGCAATTAGGATTGACCCAAGATAGAAAAATGCTACTTTCAAGGCAATGAATGAATGTGTGGACATGGGTGCGAATCAAGGTTAATAAATGATTAATAAATGGTAAATATATGGGAGCGTGTGTAAATACGGATGGGATAAGGTCAAATTTGTCGAAATAGGTGTAAATGAATGTAAAACAAATAGGGATAAGCATTGGGTTATGAACCAAACTTAGAACAAGAGTCTGCCACGTTGCATCAAAATGGGCCCTAAACTAAATGGGGAATTAGCATTGATATGTGAATTTCACCATTACATTTTGCCCCCACTTTGAGGTGCATGTGAATCTAACATGAGCGTGCATCTCAAAGTATATATGGTCATTCTCAACCAACATGCAAAGTAAATATTCAGACATTTCAAAAGGATATTTGGTCCATACAAAGTAAATATTCAGACTTTATATTGAATAATATATTATGTTATATATTATAATAATAATATATATTATATTAATATATTATATAATATATAATAATATATTATAGTTTTTTAAAAGAAAATTTATAATTTAAAAAAAAATCCCAAAAAATCTCATGTAAAAAGATTTTTATCAACACTGCACTAATACACTACAATAATATAAACTTGGGTATATGAATTTCATCAATATAAATGACCATATACTACTACGCTCATGAATTGTTATCATTGATCAATGAACATAAAACTGAATATAGTAAGTTAGTGGAGTCCCAATTTCACCCTCATGTGAGGTGTTAGTAAACTATAAGAAACATCAACCTATTCACACAATATAATCTACAAAGCGAATTAATCACAATTTGAAATCATTCAAGAGAGTTTGTGCATATATTCCTCTCTATTGAATTCTACGAATGAGTTTTTGTGAAGGCTATAGTGATAGGAAGCCAGAACCTAGTAACTTAGCCATCAAAGTATGATTGAAAAGGTTTTTTTTGTTATATGTTGTAAATTGCAAGGGCCACTTCCTATCACTATAGCCTTCCCAGAACCTAGTAACTTAAGAAATTCTGCTACAAGGAATGCCACGGAATCCGGAAAATATCATTTTGGGCAAAATGAGTCACTGAATCGACCTTTCAGTGCCTCTCATTTCATCTATTCAGCTCAGGCAGTCAATGGTCAGGCTGCTCAAAGTTATAACATTCAGGAGGGCCGAATGTTTGCATGTTCAAACTATTTGCTTTCTTTCTCTAGTTTAGGAATTCTTGCATGCTTCAATGGACATCAAATAACAACCCCATTTCTCAGGGCAAAGCAATTTCAAGGGATGCTCTTAACAGGACAACATTCTTTCATGCCTATTCGTGGGGCCTCTGCTAGAACCTCAATCCCGGGTTAATTTAGTCCTCTCTGATGTCAAATTTACAGATCCTGGGTGAACTAGCTGACCCCTGTATATCTCTTGACAAAAGTTTTCGAATTTAGCATATATTAAATTTTTATTGATTTTTGTTGTTGCTTAAATAAATTGGGCTTTTTTATTTTGTTTTGAAGGTGTGCTCCTAGTGTTCCTGAAAATCCAGCAGGTGCACAACTGACAATATTCTATGCCGGGTCAGTAAATGTGTATGATGATTTTCCTGCAGACAAGGTGTGTTTGGTTTTTGAAACATGGATTTTGCATGATGCAAGTGAATCTCAAATGTTATTAAATATCGCCGATTGTAAACTAAAAGATAGGCTTCAAAGGGCTTAGGGCTAACAGGGTGTCCAGTACAATTGTTTTTCCTATCTTTTAAAGCTCTGTTATGAGATTATGTAACCCCCCAAAAAATATCATGTAATGAGATTAGGTAGATATTGACATTATTCAGTTTACCTATTCTGTCATATGTTTGTTTTCATTTATACATGGGAATTTTAACAAGTGTAATTGACAGGCAGAAGTTCTTATACTTATAGCATGTGGGCAAATGTGGATGTTGTTTCCAGGCTCAAGCAATTATGTTTCTGGCTGGCAAGGGATGTTCCTGTTCTCGAAAGACAACCCCTCGCCAACCTCAAAGCTCAACAATTTCAATGTCACCTGTCGGGCATGTTAAGCAAGCCACTTCTGTGGGCCCAAGTCCATTAAATGCATTGTCTACAACAAATCCACAAGCTAATTCCCCGAAGTCACATATGACTGTTCAAAGTCAAACTAGCCAATCTATTGCAATATTGCCCAGCACTAGAGACCGTTGTAAATCAAAGTAATGTTACTTCTAACAATCAACATGAAAATTTCAACGTTGGATGCTTCAGGGTCAACACCAAGTCATTTATGTCAAGAGGTAAGAAATTGCTGACTAATTAGTTTGGGACTTCTTAAGAATGTCAGCAAATTTATATTGTTGATTTATTACATTCCAGGCAAAAAGAACAGACCAGGTGCAGGGGAAGCACAAATTGCTCTGTTTTCTAACCAATACTTTTGTCTTGAGAAGCTAAACACCTTGGTTAACATTGAATCACATGCAATGTACAAAAGTCCAGAAATTAAAAGGAATAAAACCAGAAAAGATAAAGATTATAATTAATTGATTTTTGAAATGCAATGCAGAATGGGGTGAATAGAAAATGCCAAAACACACTTGAAGATAGCTGGGTAGTGTTGATGGTTGTTTTTCAACAAGTCAACAATTAGAGTAAAATACTGAGTATCTGACTCTCTCTTGAGCAAAGCCTCTCGGATGCTGAACTAGGTGATCAAACGAGATAACTCCAAGGTTCCTTCTAATAATTTCGGTAAGAGACAGCTCAGCGATTTAAGTATGATTTTGCTGTTAACAAACAAAGGGACTTACACAATTGTTCAAGTAACTTGCTGTTTCAAGGACTATGGAAGTAAATACTAGAGAGCCTAAGTACTGCAATTGACGCGTATGATTTAGCAATGGATGTTCTTTGGTTCTAATCCTAACTTAATGATAAAAAAAAGGGCAAAAGATGTAGGGTTTAGAAACACTAATCTAATCCTAAATGGAAGGACGTTTACTACTTAGAGTGAAATCGAACCAAATCCTGTTTCGCCAAGATAAAAACAACTACACAAGATAGGTGCAATCTTCAAAGGTGTACAAGATGTTTAAATCAATTATGCTCATGAAAGATTCAACAGGCATAAAGATCAAATTGACGTTCAATTGTTCAGACTAACCATACACTGTAATCCACAAGCCGTAGACTACAAATGGTATGAACTTAAAGACTTCACTACAAAGCAATAATGCAACCTTTCATTAACTAACTTAAACTTAAAGAAAACTTATAACTTAACTTAATGTTTGTTTGAAAATTGAAACCATGCAACACTCAGAAATATAAATAGAATCACCGAAACAATGAATCCTTTATTATCTCAGAGAGCTCTTACAACAATTTCAGAATTTCCAACCTCTTCAAATGAGAGCAATGAGAGCTCTTTTATAGACCTCAAAGGAAAGAAGGGTCAAGATCGATCGGCCGAATCAGCGGACCAGATCAAGCCACATCACAAGTAGTTGTAACAAACTATCCTTTATTAAATGAAGGAGGCTCACTTTATTAGATGAAAGAAGCTATAAAGGAGAGAACAAAGGCACGCTTTCCAAGAAGATAAGGAAGCCACATCATATGCCTTTTATGTAGTAGTACTATGAGATACAATGAATCTAGACACAATTTGAACAATATCTTCCATTGGTACACTTGTCGCCGCATTAATGGATCCTTCTGCCACTGCTACCTCTGACTCATAGACGCCAAGTGTCTTCTCCCTAGTTGGAATGTTGAAAGTTTCTTCAACTGCCTCCTTTTGCAAATAAGCTAATATCGTTCCATCTTTGGCTATAATTTGCCTTGTATCTACATCATACTTCTTGACACATTCGATGATCATCTCTGGACACGGCAAAGTTGGCGGAAAACAAGCAGCTTCAATGGCTCCACTCCTCATGATGGCTCGAGCAAGACTTCCTCCGTTGGGTTCTTCAAGGACTGACTTGATATCTTCTAAGCTGCTGTTGCCCATAGTTGTGTCTCCTACATTTGTCCACCTTGAGACGAGCTTTGATTCGGGAATCTTCCCCTTAGCATCCATCCGGATCTTTGCTTGTCGCTCTTTAGAAGTCATTGCCATGATCCTGCAGACTTGACGCGAATAAGTGATTGCAAACACAATTTAGACTTTACTTCAGCAACTTTAGTGGATTAACTTTATGAAGTTTTCCTTTACAATTATGAAATATTGCTACTAAACTCAAGGAATCTATGAAAATCCATTTATCCTTCTTAAATTTTACCAATACTTAAACAATTTTAATGCATCTAATGAAGGAAAAAGAAGAAAATCAATATTCAGATCAGACTTACTTGCTAGGCTGCTTTGAATTTGATACCTTGCAATTTGATCCACCACTTGCTTGAATTTGATAAAATCAAATTTATACTTCTAAAAAAACTTCTTGTTGCTGCTCCTTGAAGACAAATCTGCTCTTGGAAAACAAATCTGCTCTTTGAAAATGATAAAAATGAAAAGGAGATGAGGTATATATACATAATTTGCTTTAAAAACTTTACCTCTTACCTAGGCCGACTTCCTTTATTATAGTGCAAAAACATTTAATTTAGATTGATCTTTATTTAATAAATGCAATTTTCACGTTTTCCAAGGCAAAAATCATTAAATGTTTCTAACTTCCTTGGATTGGCGCATTGGATGGGGTCTTGATGATCTCCTTGTAGATTGCAATTACCTTCTCCTTCAAGCGCATGGGATCAAGAATTGAAATCCTCTTGTCTTGCATTTCGCATTGGATTGGCATGGTGAAGTCTTCTTCTTTGAAATAGCATGATCTTTCTTCATAACGCTCTAGGCGCATTAGATCAAGCATAGAGAATCCTCTAGCATTTGACATGTGTGGCGCTTTGGCTCAAGTTTTAAATCTTCTTATCATTTCGCACTAGATGAAATTTTTGGTTCCTCTCAACATGTCGCATTGGATGAAGCTCTAAGACTCCTCTTCAACATTTCGCATTAGATTGCACTTAGTTTTTACTTGTTTAAGGGAGTGGCGCATTGGATGGAGGATTGAAATCCTCAAGATTTTGGCGCATTAGATCATCCATTTGAATTCCTCTTATGCATGGCGCACTAGATAGGTAACTTGAAGTCTTCGAAACCAAACTTTATTCTCCCCTTTGGTGTGGCGCACTAGATGGGTAGTTAGAGATCTTCAAAAATGAAACTTTATTCTCTCTTCATGTATGGCGCACTAGATGCCAATTTTGATTTCTTCTTGTTGAACACTTTGATAAGGGGCTTGGAAGTGGCGCATCACTTCACTAGGTTGAAATCTTCAAAACTTTGATGTATTAGATGGCCTTTACCTTGAAATGGATCATGCATGGTGTTGGCGCATTGGATGACCTTGGAGAATCCTCTAGAAACAAATCTCACTCTTCTTTATATTGCGCATTAGATCACCTTGTTGGAAGCTTGAAAACTTAGAGGTATTCATGAAGTTGGCGTATTAAATAAGACTTTAAAATCCTCAAAACTCAAACCTTGAAGGCTTAACCTTGGATCTCACCTTCCTCCTTGTAGGGCGCATTAGATCAAGTTTTCGAATCCTCTAGATTGCGCTTTGGATAAGGATCCTTTAACCTTCACCTTGAAACTACTTGGGCGCATTAGATCAACTTTTTGAAGTCCCTGGAATTACCCCTCATGAGGTCGCATTAGATCAGCTTTTAGAAGTCCTCTAGACTTGGCCTTGGAGACTTGACATAGAATAGGCGCATTAGATCAAGGATTGGAATCCTTTGGTCTCTAGCGCATTGGATAGGGTCTTAGAATCCTCTGATCTCATGTTTGGTGAAGTGACTCTAACACTTGCATTGAATGTTTGAGTTTGTCAATTGGCGCATTAGATCAAGGATGAAAATCCTCAAGTTTTGGCGCATCACTTAAGCTTTTGAAATCCTCTTCAAACTAGATCCTTCTCAAGTCAACAAACCCTCAAGACTCCCTCTTCCTTCTTGGTGGCGCATTAGTTGAAGGATAAAAATCCTCTGACACTTGTCATTTTAATTCGCTCCAAGATTGGTTCCAAGACTTATCCTTTCATTTTCGCACTAGTTCAAGGTTGTAGATGGGCGCATCACTTCATTGATTGAAATCCTCATGCTCAAGCGCCTTTTCCTTTGTGATTTTGCGCCACTTAAGTGCCCTGTCGCACTAGATCAGCTTTTTGAATCCTCTGGACTTGTCAGGCATTTTTGAGGATCGCGCGAGTAAAGGTATATTGGAAAATATATTTAAGTATACTTTAAATATTTTTCAATATACCTTTCAGGATGTTTGAGATAGGTCCCGAATCCACCGGATTTAAGATGCAAAATATAGAATTTGGAGGATTCACCAGATTTCAGACTTAGCCATTTTTCAGGATTTTCAGGATTTCAGGCTCCAGGGTTAGTCTTTTCAGGGTCTCAAACATTCTTCAGGATTGACTTCAACATTCAATATCTAGATGGGATTCGATCAAGATTCTTCATTATTGCAAGTTCATCTACCTCTAATCATGAACCAAAGATCATAGGAGAGGAAATTATTACTGTATCGGCAGAGGAAAATGAATCAGGTCATCATTAAAATCTCATTGAAAACTCATTGAAAGCACAGAGCTCAAAAAAAGGGGGGTCCCTATTCCTAATGGGGTGATGTGTGATTTGGTCACAACAGGTAGCTGCCAGATCAGATAGATATGCAGACAGTGCAAATGATGGAAGTTTACCTCATCAAATGTGGAGAAGCTCGGAAGATAGGAGATTGGAGATGTGTTTTGAGAGAGTACTGCAGGTATTATGGCAGGTGCTGATTCTGAACCACAGGTAGGGAAGCTGGAGGAGCTTTTACCCTTTTTTTAATGAGAAGCTTTATTTCTAGTTTTAGTTGCATTGTATTGAGGCTTATTCAATTCAGCTGATTTTGTTTTCATGCTTTCCTTTCTTTGCATTATCATAAGAATTTACATTTGCAAAGAGGTGTTACTGCGTGTATTTCACACTGAAAATCAAGTTGCTTAATAACAACTCTCCAAAAGACAACCAAGAAAGAAAAAATGAAGACAAGATCACAAAATTGCGCATACCTGTGTATAAGTATCGTATTAATGTTCTTACTATTGGTGGTAATCAGAACAGTTCTATTTTATTTTCTACTATGATAGATATTTTAAATTTTAATCATAATGCACAAATTATTTTTCCTGATATCTCAGAACTGGGAAGTTCATAATTTTAAATGCAGATTTTATTTCAAGGCTATTGGCTTATTCCAGTCGCCTTTACATGACCCTACTGGAAAATTTCTCCACGACCTAGTTTTCAGATTTTATTTCAAGATTGCCAGTGATCTTCACATGACCCTGCTGGAAAATTTCTCCATGACTTAACTTTGAGTTTGGGCAATCGTAATAACTTAATAGCCATAGCTTAGTATTGGAGTCCAAAGCCTCACTAACCATTAAAATATGGGAAACAACAACTAGATTTCTAAACTGATAAAATTACTATGGACATACATAAATATCTGAAGCTATCTGGAGCCTTTAACAGCTAAAGGTTTATCTTTCCTGCCAATTGAAATCTCAGTTTTCATTCATTTCGCATGGATGACTCCAGATAAGGAGTTGAGTTCCAGAAACAAAATAACCAATGGAATTCATAGCTACTTTGTTGCGTTCAATTATCTCAAGGTTTAAATCTTTGTCTCCTAGACAAATGAATATTATAAAATACATGAACAATTAAAATACTTACCGTTCCAAAACCAAGAGAGCCTGTCCACCATGAGTACCCATTCATTATTAGGGTTGCAAAAAGATAACCCAAATGCTAGTCTTCCAGAACAGAACATATATTATTTAAGATTATTAAAATGAGAAAAAAGAATAGTCTTTACGTATAAGTTTGTTGGAAAATAGGGTTTACATTTTGCAATAAAGTTATTTTTAGTGACTTAGTTAGTATTAAAATGTATAGTTGATTTTGTCTTGACTGTTGGGAAACTACTATGATCTCACTCTACTTAAATATCACCCATTTCAGTAGTCAAACAATCAATAGCAATTTTCCATCTCATTCATAACAAAAAGTGGTAAATATTCGTCCTATTTTTATTGGCTAAAATTAACCTTTGACTATTGAAGTGGATGATATTTAAGAAAAGCCCTATGATCTACAATTTTAAACATAGTATCAGAGCATAATGGTTCTATTCTTGTTCTATTCTTGTGAGTGTGGACTTCACTTAAGTGAGTTGGAGACGTTGTCGAGGAGAGATGCTCCGTGTAGTTGTTGCCGTTTTTGTGAAGTCACAAATACCTATTGAATGCAAGAGGACATGCCAGTATTTCACTCATTTGTTTCTCTAAATTTATCTTCATTCGTTTGGAGGTTAAATGAGCCGTTCTTCACCTGCCATCCGAAAAAGAAATAACCACCACTGGGAGGAAGACAAAAGCATTGGAGGTACCTTGTATTTTCCAGCTGCTACCATTGAAGAAAATGTTAAAATGGTGAGAAAGCCCTCTAGATTTGACGTGGGATGTTTCATATCTTTTTGCATGATTTTCAGAATCAATTTTCTGGCGAGAGTTTCTTTTGTCGCGTCTAAGGCATAGATCTGGCAAACTGCTAAAACCAAACCATTTAAAAAGCACCGGGGAATTGGGCTTTAGAGGAAAAGGCCAAGTTGTTTTATGTTGCTGGGTTTTTTCCTTATAGTCTTGCCACAATCCAAAATGATTGTGGGAGAACATGCTACCAAGGCATGGAAGATATTATGGTGAATCTTGTAGCCCCTTTTATCTCAGTTTTTTAAAGAAGTTTCAAGATTTGATGAAAGTTTTTTCGTAAGTGGATTATAAATTAATATTTGTAAATGTGACATAAGCTAGAACTTTTTCACATGCACAGACTGAAAATGTTGAAGAAATAGGCATAAAGATGGTTGCACTACCAAAGGTGTTTGGAACCCACAGGAGGGTAGTTGCTATCACACAAGGTGTAGATCCTGTTGTCATTGCTGAAGATGAAGAGGTAAAATTGTTTCCAGTGATTTGGCTGCCCAAGGAGACGCTTGTTGACACCAATAGAGCAGGAGATATATAGGTAGGAGGCTTCCTATGTCAGTTGATGCTAGGTAAATCGACTAAAGATTGTTGGTACCACCTTCAATGGGAGCTTCAACAGTGATGTGCATCTGTTACTTTATGGTGGATGTTGGTGTTATGAAGATCTCTTGTTTCTTGATATGTACAAGAAGCAGTGAGAGTCTTTTTATAGTTCTTTGTTCTATCAAAAGAGAATGGTTATCTTCATGTGTTTTAAAGATGTTGACATGGTGCGGAGGCACCCAATCTACAGGAGCCTTCATGAGGCATTAGCTGTCTTAAAGTTTGTTTTTATGTTTTCAATGAAGTCCTAAACGGACATTAAATGTAATAAGGTCTGAATTGACCATGCTTTGCTATTTTTAGATAGTTTGTTAAGAGTTTGTTAAAAAACTCCCAGCCGCTGGGAGTCATTTTCTGTAATATGTGAGGTCTGATCGATCTCAAAACAGGAACAGTGATAGGGAGAGATAGACAGACACAGTTTGAGAAACTTTGGAGATGTAATAGTTGTAAGCATTTCTGAAAGCAATAAGAGATCTTGTTTGTGTTATTTTCCTAGCAGTCGATCTTTTCTATTTTGTTGTCGAGATGGATGGTTAAGCCCATTCCACCGGTTGATTACTCCATAATCGGTGGAATGGTAATAAATAGCTGTTTAGGTTTTGTTTTATTTTCTGTTTGTTCGAATTCTACATTCACAGGATTGTTTAGCAGTAAGCTGGATTAAAACCTAGCATCGACATATGCTAGGCTAATAAGTTGTTGAATTTTGTTTGGTTGCTGGGCGGAGACTCAGTGAAATTGCGAGGGGTTTTAGTTAAGCGCAGCCGACGTGTTCGCGATATTCGGCGGCTCAATAAGACGGTGCAAAGAGGGCGTAAGACACGCAGCAAGGTGACAACTGAAAGTGTCACCGGAAGACCGTTTATCGAGGGTATAGTTTGATGGTAAATACATCGGGAAAACGTATGCAATCGGGGGAGATTATTTTATTTTGCTGATAATATAAGTGCAGCTTAAGCAAATGAATGCTTAGAGTTAGGGGAATGCAGACAAGGGGTTTGGCTCCACATCAAATTGGTATTAGAGCTCAGAAGATTTTGAGCGTGTAGATAAAGCGCCGAAGGAGGCAATCTACACCAAGATTTTGGGATGAGCAGTTGCAAGTTCACTCGCTACAGTAGACAGACATGAAGGTCTGTCGAGAGGGCCAGAGAAGATGGTCCATTGGTTGTCGCCAAAAGTCTTGGGGAGAGAGGCAAGAGAGGACTCCCAGGTGAGGGACAAAAGTGTTGGTGTAGCAGGGAGAAGTGGACTTAGGATAATAGAGATGCATTTTGGAAGCAGCCAGTCAAACTCCATTGATAGGAGTCACAGTTGAAGACATAATGAAGTTGTTTGCAGCAGACCACATAACTCTTGGGACAAGAGTTTTTTCAACTTGGGGAGTATGGTGCGGAGGCACCCAATCTACAGGAGCCTTCATGAGGCATTAGCTGTCTTAAAGTTTGTTTTTATGTTTTAAATGAAGTCCTAAACGGACATTAAATGTAATAAGGTCTGAATTGATTGTGCTTTGCTATTTTTAGATAGTTTGTTAAGAGTTTGTTAGAAAGTCTGTTAGTTTGTTAGGACAGCTGTAACTCCCAGCCGCTGGGAGTCATTTTCTGTACTACCCTGTGAGGGGATAAATATGTGAGGTCTGATCGATCTCAAAAGAGGAACAACGATAGGGAGAGATAGACAGACACAGTTTGAGAAACTCTGGAGATGTAATAGTTGTAAGCATTTCTGAAAGCAATAAGAGATCTTGTTTGTGTTATTTTCCTGGTAGTCGATCATTTCTGTTTTGTTGTCGAGATGATGGTTAAGCCCATTCCACCGGTTGATTACTCCGTAATCGGTGGAATGGTAGTAACTAGTCGTTTAGGTTTTGTTTTATTTTTTGTTTGTTTGAATTCTACATTCACAGGATTGTTTAGCAGTAAGTTGGATTAAAACCTAGCATCGGCATATGCTAGGCTAATAAGTTGTTGAATTTTGTTTGGTTGCTGGGCGGAGACTCAGTGAAATCGCGAAGGGTTTTAGTTAAGCGCAGCCAACGTGTTCGTGGTATTCGGCAGCTCAATAAGACGGTGCAAAGAGGGCGTAAGACACGCAGCAAGGTGACAACTAAAAGTGTCACCGGAAGACCGTTTATCGAGGGTATAGTTTGATGGTAAATACATCGGGAAAATGTATGCAATCGGGGGAGATTATTTTATTTTGCTGATAATATAAGTGCAGCTTAAGCAAATGAATGCGTAGAGTTAGGGGAATGCAGACAAGGGGTTTGGCTCTGCATCATGACAACCTATTGCCATGGAGGGCTCTTGGAGTCTTTGGTTGAATTGTTAGTTATGATTTGTTGGTTTAAATGGAGGATCAGTTTATTGTACCATGGTGAACTCTGGATGACTAGTTGGAGTTTTATCACTTGAGATAGATGATCTTCCTTGGTAAAGATGCAAATCATGTCAACATTGGGAGTTCCTTGACTCTACATGCTTTCTTAATTATAGTGGGAGCGTTGGTTTGGGAGAAGTTCTTGGATTTTGTATTGATCATGTAGTGGGAGCTTTGGTGGTGGTTTTTGGTAGTCTGCTAGATGAGTGTAGTGAGCATTTTGTCTTGTGAGCTTTTAGTTATTACAATGTTGTAGTTGGAGTTCAATCAACATGAGATGATTAGTCGTGCCCCTATATCAAATTTAGTTGGGACTAGATCTCTTGCTTTTAGAGATCACGTGTTAGAATAATGACTCACTAGATGAGGTTTCTATAGAAAGACCAGGGAGCCTACACCTAGAGTTGGATGTGAATTCAGCATGGACTTGTTGAGGAGATTTGCTTTAGAGGTAGAACAATCACATACCCCACTCTCAATCCACTCAATGATGTATGATTTGATAGGTATTGCCCACCTGATTTTTAGATGGATTCTTTTTTGTGTCTTGTCTTTTCATGTATGTTGAGTCTTTACCTATGTCAATTCTGAGGACTTCTTAAGGAGTAGATGTATGATTATGGTTTTTGTTATCTCTTTACGTTTGGATCCTGAACTACAATTTCAGTTTTGAGGTCAATGTGTTTTGAAGAGTATAGGAGATGGTTAATGGCTTTGGAAATGATCCCTTGTTGTGGGAATGATTGTTTGATCTTCCTTTCGTTTGAGAGGCTTACATCTATTGCTGCCATGTTTTGCATTGGATTGAATGATTAAATGTTGACAACTTTTCTATTTGGGGATTTAGAATGAGATCTTACATATCATAGCTTAAGCATGTGTTGGTGTTGGCATAAGGACATGGTTTGATTTTCATATTTCTCTCTACGGTTTGTTGTGTATCTTAAAGGTTTGGTTCTTTTTATGTTAGAGATTTATTACGTCACAACTTGATTTGGTAGATCGACGGTTTCTGTTCATTGAGTACAGAGGAAGACAATTCAAATGTCACTGGCCGCTCGATTTCGCTGGATATTTTTTCGTTCACTGTTTGCGTTGGTAATTTGATTTTTCATTCACATCATGCCCGATAAGTTTCAATATTGCGAGGTACTTTATTATTGCGAGTTTGATAGAAACTAAAACAAATATTTGCTTACCCACTCTACTTAAATATCATCTACTTCAATGGTCAAACAGCCAATAGCAATTTTACACCTCATTCACAACAAAAAATGGTAAATATTTGTCCTGTTTTTATTGGCCAAAATTAACCTTTAACTATTGAAATGGATGGTATTTAAGAATCTCGAAGGTTTTTAGAAACAAAGCCAAGAACAGTTTTTGCTTTAACGTCAAATGTTAGTATCAATAATTGGTGGGATGAGGGGTCTTTTCTTACTATATATTTTGGTTTCGTATATTCATGTCTTGTCACTTTTTAGGAGGGATAATCACAATGTATTTAATGGAGATGGTCAAATGTAACATGTGATGTAATATAATTAAATAGCCAGTGTTTTAAGGGTCCTTTTAAAAATATAATTAATAATTTACATCATCTAAAATATAATAATTAAGTAAATATAATATATATTATATATAAAATAAATATATTCAATTTAAGTAAACAATTTATAGTATTATATTATAATTAAAATATAAACATATAATTTAATTACTTTGTCATATGTAAATTGCATTAAAGTCTATATTGTTCATGATTTGGAAAAATGAAAAGATAAAGAAAATATATTTAATTATATTATTATATTGTAAAATTGTTTTTTTTTACTATTTGTCTTATGTTGATACATGCAATATGAGGACATGATCTTGACCAATGTTAATAAAATGTGGAGTATGTAATCTTATTGAACTATGATTAACATTTGAATTTTTTATATGGATTATGAAGAAGTCTCAAAATATTACAATAAATTAAATCTTCAAATATAATATTATCAAATAATATTATATACCATATAAAATATATTATATTTATATATTTATATTTATAATATAATGTTATAAAATTGTATATTTAAGTTAAACATATTATATATTTAACATTTATATTTGCTTATAACTTTATTATATTTATTTTATATATATTTTTTTTATTCATGGGTAAACGCTTTTGACCGGAGCTATGAACCGGTTACAATTATCAGGTGGGCAGGGGGAGACTGGACCTCGTGACCATCTTTACCGCAACAGAATTACTTAGCCAATCGAGCCAGGGCCCCTGCCCATATTTATTTTATATATACTATATAATATCCACTATCATTATTTATTGTTATATAGTATACTTTATATAATACAAATTATTTAATATATTTAAAAAATATTATATTATAAAATTGTATATTTATAATAAATATTTATTTATAGTTTAATTGTATTTATTTTACATATCATATATAATATCTAATATAATTATATTTATTATTGTATATTATATTTTATATAATGTGAATTGTTTAATATATTTTAAAAATATTAATTCAATATAAAAATCATATAATTATATTACATTTAATTATATATTAAATATTAAAATATATATGTTCTTTTATTATCCATAAATATTAAATATTATAAATCTATGTAAATGGATCAATATCTTTTCTTTGTTCTTTAGAATTGGGGTATAGGAGTTGCTTTGTAAAGAAAACACATAAAAAGGGTAAATTGATTGAGGTAGAAGATGTGCAGAAATGATTAATTCAATTGGAGGTTTTGATTTGATAATAGGTGGAAGTTGGATAATAATATGAAGGCAACAATAGGAACACAAGGGATGGGTTAGAAGAGAAACATTCCTCTATTTTCTATTTTCTATTAATTTCCACATACTGTGAATTATATAAGCTATGCATTGTGTTGATGTTTAAATTTGTCAATCAATCACCAACAACGGAAAATTCTAAGAATGTGAGATTGACTCTCAAAATAATCTCCAGATTTTCAAGAAGCTAGTTCTTTTCTATGGGTCTTGGGGAAAAGGGAAGAAAAAACAAGATTTCAAACAAAATGCCTAAATTGCTAAGGCGATGGGTCGGATTCATTGTCTACTCAACAACATAGTGATTAAACCCTAAAATATTTGACTGGTAAAACTAAAGAGCATACAACATGATTTCATTGTCGACCCAACAACACAGTGATTAAACCCTAAAATATTTGACTGGTAAAACTAAAGAGCATACAACATGATCAATTCTTTCCAGCATATTACATTAGATTTATCAGAGGTTCACAACAGAAAGCAAGAAGAAAGAATAAAAAACATATTCAGATTTGCACAAAGCACTATACTCTCTTCATTGTTTGACAGGCGAACAAAATACAGAGGCAATAACTTGCACAAAATACAATATTACATCCCTCATGAGAGACACCTGCCGAGGCAAGAAAAATGTCTCTACTCTACTGCTAAACTTTCTAATATTTGGTTGTCTTGTGTATTGTCTATCTTCTCTGTCCCGGATCTCTATATTTAAAGCCAAAGAAACCTTTTGTAAAATATTTTGAAATTGCCTAGAAAAATCTCCAACTGTAATCTCATAAATCTTGGCTCTGATAATCCCATGCTTGTGACTTTCATTGCTTTCACAGGTGTAAGAAATAAAACTCACGCTCTTTTCTTCTTGTTAGCTTGCCATAAAAATAAAAGCGTGGCTTTATTATGAGGAGTTGCATATTTATTTCCCCGTAGATCATAAGAGTCATGAATCTTTAATCATTTAATAAAGAATTAGCTTTATTAGTTTTGGGACCCACTTCGTAACTCCATAATAAAAGACTCTTCAGTTTTAAATCTGATTTTAATCTTCCCCCGTGAGCTTTTAGAAACTGAAAGAGACTCATATTTATATTAAAATAAAGCTCACCTTTAATTAAGGGGCCCCACCATGTTAGACTTAACATTAAAATAATGACTCAGGGTTTTGGAGACTCACGTGACTTTTCTTTGACCTTTTAGAAGATTTGACTGTAATATAGACTTTCTAGTGAATTTTATAAAAACAAAACAGAAGATTTATCTGTCTTCCGCGACCTCCACGTGGGGCATTCTCGCTCTTCTTGGAGGAAATTTTCCTTGCTCCCTCTCAAATTAGTGTGGTTGCACCAAGTGGCAACCTTCGCGGCTTCCTTGAGTGAGCCCTCTCTTTTCTATGGGTCTTGGGGAAAAGGGAAGAAAAAACAAGATTTTAAACAAAATGCCTAAATTGCTAAGGCGATGGGTCGGATTCATTGTCTACCCAACAACATAGTGATTAAACCCTAAAATATTTGATTGGTAAAACTTAAGAGCATACAACATGATTTCATTGTCGACCCAACAACACAGTGATTAAACCCTAAAATATTTGACTTGTAAAACTAAAGAGCATACAACATGATCAATTCTTTCCAGCATATTACATTAGATTTATCAGAGGTTCACAACAGAAAGCAAGAAGAAAGAATAAAAAACATATTCAGATTTGCACAAAGCACTATACTCTCTTCATTGTTTGACAGGCGAACAAAATACAGAGGCAATAACTTGCACAAAATACAATATTACATCCCTCATGAGAGACACCTGCTGAGGCAAGAAAAATGTCTCTACTCTACTGCTAAACTTTCTAATATTTGGTTGTCTTGTGTATTGTCTATCTTCTCTGTCCCGGATCTCTATATTTAAAGCCAAAGAAACCTTTTGTAAAATATTCTGAAATTGCCCAGAAAAATCTCCAACTGTAATCTCATAAATCTCGGCTCTGATAATCCCATGCTTGTGACTTTCATTGCTTTCACAGGCGTAAGAAATAAAACTCACGCTCTTTTCTTCTTGTTAGCTTGCCATAAAAATAAAAGCGTGGCTTTATTATGAGGGGTTGCATATTTATTTCCCCGTAGATCATAAGAGTCATGAATCTTTAATCATTTAATAAAGAATTAGCTTTATTAGTCTTGGGACCCACCTCGTAACTCCATAATAAAAGACTCTTCAGTTTTAAACCTGATTTTAATCTTCCCCCGTGAGCTTTTAGAAACTGAAAGAGACTCATATTTATATTAAAATAAAGCTCACCTTTAATTAAGGGGCCCCACCATGTTAGACTTAACATTAAAATAATGACTCAGGGTTTTGGAGACTCACGTGACTTTTCTTTGACCTTTTAAAAGATTTGACTGTAATATAGACTTTCGAGTGAATTTTATAAAAACAAAACAGAAGATTTATCTTTCTTCCGCGACCTCCACGTGGGGCATTCTCGCTCTTCTTGGAGGAAATTTTCCTTGCTCCCTCTCAAATTAGTGTGGTTGCACCAAGTGGCAACCTTCGTGGCTTCCTTGAGTGAGCCCTCTCTTTTGTTCTTTTTCAAATCCCCGCTAGCCGTTGATAAAACTTAATCTGACGGATGCTTGAGTCTTCTAAGCATGTGTAGAAACTAGGGTTCCTGTATCCTATAATGGGTAGCACCATACCATTATCTCTGTTATCTTCTTTACTGGCTAGACATGTTTCAGATGCGATGTGATTGGATGCTGTGGCTTCTTTATTTCGATGGTGCCTTTGTTTATTGTGTGCGCTCTTTGTTAGAGAATATGCTATGATTGTGACCTTTGAACCGCTGTGTGTCTCCTTCAATGGCACTGTTTGATTCGATGAGGCTGAGCCTTTAATGTGGATTGTGCTAGTTTTATATGTGTTGTGTCTTCTATTTGTGTTGAGGATGAGCATATAGAGGCCGCCTGCTTCTAACAGTGCCTTGTTTTTTTTAGTTTGTGTATTATATATGGTCAATCCTTCTTGCTTGTCATGCCATCCATTTGGCTCTAGGATACTCAATCTCAACAGGCTGCACTATAATCTTATAACCTTGCCAATAATGGATTGTGCCCTTCTCTCAAAAGGCAATGCCTTTGTTTTATTGAAGGTGGCTGTGTTAGAAACCTCGAGTTGCCATTGATTTGGCTGAGTGCCATATATTCTATGGTATCATATATGTTTGGCAGGCCGCACGAGCTTATGTAGGGTAGCGCCATCATTTCTATTCTTCATAGCCTTCATAATGCAGTGCCATATTAGAATGGCTATGGATTGGTAGAGCCTCAATCTTTCACTTAGAACCCGCGCCATGATCATTTTCTAGGCTTTGATTCAAATATGGCCGAATTTCATCTTTTAGAGGCCACGCCTCGTGATATAGGCTGTGCTCCATTTGGTGCTATGGATTTGTAATGCTTGCGCCTCACTTAATGTTGCTGGTCTTGATACAAAGGTGTGCTTTATATAGGTTTTGCCTCCTTATTAATGGTTGTGTGCCTCATATTAATGGCTGCATGCCTTATAGAGGCAGTGACTTCTATGAAAGACCCATGCCTGCCTGTTTAGAAGTAGCTGCTCCATGTGATTTACACCATGCTTGATGAGCTGAGCGCTTATAATGGCAGCACTATTTAGAGAATATATATTATGCTTTGCTCATGACATAGGCTGTAATTGATAGGCCGAGCCTTCTTGCTTGAAATGGTTGAGCATTCCTTTATGAATAGATTGTGCCTCTATTTCCTTTAATGACTGAGTCATATAGCAGGCTCCTCTTTCATTTATAATATGATTTAGTCATATTAGATATGCCCTCATATTATGATGATTGTATTTTGAACAATGCGTGCCATTGAATCTTACTAATGTTTGTGGATTTAGTACATGAGCCATGCATTTTGAAGTAACTGAGCCTTTTGTGTAGCTGGGGCGCTCTATTAGAGGCCTTAGAACATGCTGCACCTTTGTTCTTGATCTGCTGAGTAAACATGTGCCTTGTAATGTCCCCTTCTAGCAAGTCAAAATTTTCTTAACCTTGCACAGAATTTCAACTTGTAAAAGAGAACATTAGTAATCAATCCAACTTATAATATCAACATATTATTATTAGGGTTAATATCCACTTATTAATATCAATATTAAAGTCCATATACTTTCCATATTTCTACTTTAGTTTAGTAACCTTATAATCATAATCATATGCATAACATATTCACATTATTTCTCTCACAACTCTCATGCACTATCTTGAGGGAGTCTTAGGGTAGCCCTACCATTAATCAATCCTATCTCCCATATGAGCATGGCTTGTTAAGGCATCCATATCCATCCCATACGGAGGCCCAATGGCTTCACCCACACCCGGGGTCCCTCACCAATTGGCTCGAGGGGACTTCATGCACACCCGGCATTCCTCATCCCATCGAGAGTCACCTACCATCGGGCACAATTATAAACAATATGAGCTCATACTTACCATAGGCCCAAGAGCTTCACACACACCTGGTGTTCCTCGTCTTTTGGCTCAAGGGACTTCACACACACCCGGTGTTCCTCATCCACTTGAGGGTCGCCTAGGTTTAATTATACATCCTTAACTAACCCCATACTTCACAAGTGGTAAGATGATTAAGGGTGAGGCTTGACATCCTTCTTGATACTTTATGAGATTATGAGTTATGAATCCATTTTGATAATATTATCCTTTTCGGATCATGATATCATATTTCTTATTCCACTTGGGAATCTTATCATTTATTTTTACTAATTATAGATTGAACAAATTAAATATAAATACTTACCTGTTGTAGCTTACCTGGGATTTCTTACCTGTGCCGCCGTAATATAATTTTTATTGCATTGCTGTTTTCGTTTATATATTTTATAATATATATTTCACACCCTTTATCTACTATATATATTATTTATTTTTACTTGAATTATTCCTCCAATTTGCTATTGATGTACATATCTTTATATATTATATATATCCGATATTCTTTTTACATTTTTCCTCCCATGATCTTTTCCTTCTATCTCACAACTTTTATTTATTTCTCTTTCAAGAGATATATTTTAAGAGGCACGTCTCTTATTATGCTTGGTGGTAAAAGACATACGTACCCTCTTATAATTTTTATTACTTTATATTAATTCTTTTTTTTTTTGGTAAAACTAGTTCTAACCATACGTAACTCCGTTATGATAAGAGGTTTATTTATTTTATTTATATTTATATTTATATTATATCATTTATATTATAATAAATGATATATGATATATTTTATATTATTTATACTATATCATTTATATCATAATAAATGATATATGATTTATATTATATTATTTGTATTTATATTATAATGTAAGATAATTATAAAATATTCATATTTATATTATTAGATATATTTATAATAATATATTATATTTATATATATTGTTATTTATAATATGGATATTATATTTTAATTATAATAAAATATTTATATAATAATATTATTTATTAAATAATATATAATGTATCTAATTATTTCTATCATCTGAAATAATATTTTACAAACCATCTATATCATGTTCAAATCTTTACTTTAACAGTGTCTTGATATGGGGACATGACATGCCTCTCCTTTAGTAGAAAAATGCAACAGAAAAGGCAAGGTCCTCTGTAGGCCTATTAGGAACATGACCCCCAAATGATAGAAACCATCCACTCCAGTTTTCTGTCCACATTTTGATCCTACTTGGAGAAATTGGAGTAAACGAATCACAGTAAAACCCATTGCAAGTGTTGATAAATGGATCAAGAGCATTTGCTTGTTGACACACCACCCAAGGAACTTTTGTGTTTAGAAAACCAAAGGTGGAGCCTTACATTTTGTTATGATGGTGTTGGAGATTTTAGGCTGATGCCTTTGTTATGCATATGTTGTGAGGACTCTATCTTTCAACGTTGATGCCTCCTTTTCATAGGCTCGTACCTTTTATTCTGAATCAGTAGAGTCTGCGTCTTATCTTTGAATCATTCCCTGGAGAACAACAAAACCCTGAAACTCTTGAAAAGAACCAGAAATATTACTAAACTGACACACATAGAAAAGTTTCGAAACACATTGAAATTTTTTGAAATGGTGTGCAGAAAATGCACAACACATTACATTCAAATGTAACTTGACAGAATAAATATAGATCAAAGCGCCTAGGGATCGCGCTCCATTCAATTATTTATGATTTTATTTTTTTATAAATATAAATTGATATTTTTAATTTTATAAATGAATAGCTCAATTCTATATATAAAAGTTTTATGTATATTTTTTTAATTATTAATATTTTAACTTTATGTAATATGAAATTTTAGTTATATATTATTTATTTAAAATAGTTATATAATATGTTTTAATTTTTATAGGTACAATATAAGAAAATATATTTTAAAAAATTAATTATGCTTACATTTTACTAATAAATATTTATTTGCCAACTTATACAAAAATAAGGGAGAAAACATTAAGAAAGGATCTCTAACCCAACAACTAGATATACATGAAAATATTCTCCAACCCCCCTAAAAAAAGATATAAAATCTTGGCGAATTTTTGGAAAAAAATATTAATTTATATTGGTGAATCTTTCTTTTTTTGAAAAAAATATTAATTTTATTGGCGAATTTTCTTAAATCACTAGAAATTTGTAGAAAATCCTAGTGAATCTTGATGAAAAATAGGTAAATGCATTAATTACCATGGTGAATCCTTCCTTTTAAAAAAAATTAAATTCTTATGGAAAAGTAAAGGCTTGAGGGTGGCAATGATTGACTAGTTTAAGGTGTAGTGCTTGTGTCTATAATTCCGTAATATTTTAAATCAAACATTGAATATTTTAAATTGGCCCTAAATTCTTTTTTACCACCATTGATTTTATCTATTATCTAATGGTTTGGGTTCTATTCTGTGGGCGAAAATGTACCCACGGAGCTCCAATGCCCATGGGACTCGAAATTGAGATTAATGGTCCAAATGCAATATTGAGTCCCATGAGCATTGGAGCTCTGTGTGTACATTTTGGCTCATGGAATTTAACTTTAGCCATTAGATTATAAATTAAGATCAGCAACACATACAATTTCAGACTCAACTGGAATTGGAGCTGCCTGGGTACATTTTAACCCATGGAATACAACCCCAACCATTAGATTATAAATAAAATCAATAGTGGTGATTAAAAATTGGTGATATGGCCCTAAAGTAGCCAATAATTATACTAGCATAGATCTTAAATACATCTATCTAAAAGACGTTGAGAGATATCAATGGCTGGCGAGGTGCCTATATTGAAAATGTTATTGAGAATAGATAGGCGCCTCAAACTATCTCTCTCGGCATCTTTTAGATAGATGTATTTAAGATATCTATGCTAGTTCTAATTTACTTCTTACATCCTATATTCATTGGCGTTTATGACATATATTTCCTTCCTAACGATCCATAAGATATAAAAATATTACATGTCATTTAGAAGAATTAAAATTGAATGCAATTTTGGTATATAATTGAAATTCTTTATAAATAGTATGAAATAGAAATGTCATGTATTAATAAGTGAAAAAATAAATATTCATTGGCGTTTATGACATATATTTCCTTCCTAACGATCCATAAGATATAAAAATATTACATGTCATTTAGAAGAATTAAAATTGAATGCAATTTTGGTATATAATTGAAATTCTTTATAAATAGTATGAAATAGAAATGTCATGTATTAATAAGTGAAATATAAGTAATTTAAGTAATTTAAGGCATGTGGAGTGCTTCATGTGGTCGGCCTCCTTTAAGTAATTTAATTTCTGTTCTTTACTAAAGTTGCCTTATATTATAGTTTCTGCTCCTTTTAAAACTTTTAATCATTGTCTTTTTTATTTCCCATGCTCACCCTTTACCATTGTAACCATTGCTCCTTAGTCTTTATATATATGACCATATTATATTTGTCTTTGGTTTCTTTGATATATTGATACCATAATGAGGGTCGACCTCATACAAAATGAGTTTGTTTATTTAAACTCAGCCTTAATCTTGGCGCCAATGTAGGAAGTTGGCCCATTTAAATAAGATGGTTAAAATCTTCAATTTAAACTATAATTTTGGTGCTTAATACATGATCGACCTCTTCATAATATTTGTGACTTCTTCATAATACATGGAGATCGACCTTATTAACTTGCCTCAAATCTATCTTTACTTCCCATAACAACCATGGGATGTACTTCGACATCAGTGACAACATTTACTATGACATTCTTGTTCATACATCTTGGACAACAAATCCCACAATCTCCACAACAAACTCTTTGACATCAATGACAATAATCTTGTTAGTTTCATTCATACTTTTGACATTAATGACAACTATCTTGTCCATGCACTTTTGACATCAATGACAACATTTCCAACAATAAGTGTAACAACAACACATGTGGTTATTAATAAAATTTTCATAGTTTGTTGAACCTGTCGAGTTCGTGGATTTTGACATCTATCACCTCTATGCCACTGACAAAAGTCGGTCCAATTTGGTATGGGGTAGCTTTTGGCATCTATCACTTGCATGCTACTGGTGAAAGCAAGCTAATCCCTATCATATCACTGGTTAGCTTCTAGCATCCGTCACTTTTGTGCTACTGGCGACAACTAGCTAAAATCGAAGATACGGCAGATAACACTAGTGAGAGTTGGCTAAACTCAACCTTAATCTTGGCGCCAATGTAGGAAGTTGGTCCATTTAAATAAGATGGTTTAAATTTTCAATTAAACTATAATTTTGGTGCTTAATACATTATCGACCTCTTCATAATATTTGTGACTTCTTCATAATACATGGAGATTGACCTTATTAACTTGCCTCAAATCTGTCTTTACTTCCCATAACAACCGTGGGATTTACTTCAACATCAGTGACAACATTTACTATGACATTTTTGTTCATACATCTTGGACAACTAATCCCACAATCTCCACAACAAACTCTTTGACATCAATGACAATAATCTTGTTGTTAGTTTCGTTCATACTTTTGACATTAATGACAACTATCTTGTCCATGCACTTTTGACATCAATTGCAACATTTCCAACAGTAAGTGTAACAACAACACATGTGGTTATTAATAAAATTTTCATAGTCTGTTGAACCTGTCGAGTTCGTGGATTTTGACATCTATCATCTCCATGCCATTGACAAAAGTTGGTCCAATTTGGTATGGGGTGGCTTTTGGCATCTATCACTTGCATGCTACTGGTGAAGGCAAGCTAATCCCTATCATATCACTGGTTAGCTTCTAGCATCCATCACTTCTGTGCTATTGGCGACAACTAGCTAAAATCGAAGATACGGCGGATAACACTAGTGATAGTCGGCTAAACTGCCCCTATATCCTAACATGGATAGACCTCGACATTCATCACCTCCATGTTACTAGTGACAATAGGATAGTCCTAAGATATGATAGATAGCACCTAGCATCCGTCACTTGCATGGTACTAGTGATAGCCAACTATTTTCACTTGTATCAAACTCGGTTTTGACATGTGGGGTCATCTTATAACCAAGTACACATATGAGGATATTACAAGGATTCATAATTATTGGTCAAGTTAATCAGGATACATGCTACTTAAAGTAATCCATAAAGTTATAAACTGTACACATGATCTTGTAGATCCTAGTGTCTAAATGATTGGTTGAAACACACAAGTAACGCCCTAGCTCACATGATTTGGCTTCTATTTGGTCATAGATACAGACTCAAAGTAATATGAAGTCCATTCCATACATTCAACTTATTACTTGGAAACACAATATGCATTATACGGAAGTCAAACCCACAATAGTAATATTAGACAATATTCTATTTCTAAGTGCCTAATATTTACATAATACCGATCACAAAGCTTAGCATACAATTAACCACCAATCCAGGTGTTAAGGTAGAACATCACACATAGTTGGTAATTTTCACCATTAATTGCCCATAGTGTTCAATACACAAAAATCTGATCATTTTAGTCCAGACAAGTCCAAAGGTACCTTCGTGCATTCACATTAGAGATAAATTGTGAAGACGGTGATTCTAAAAGTTCATCCATGATTGGAGTAAATTTAGAGAGCCAAACCCAACAACCTCAGAGTAGATGAGCTTAGTGTTGATAGAGTGCCTTTTACTAGCTCAGGCCTATATAGTGGGGACTTATTAATTGGATGGTGAGTTCACAATCATCTAATGCAAATTTTAGCTTTAAGTCGAAGCATATAGAAGAGGAACGTTGATCAAGTTTAGGAACACCCCAAACCTTGGAGTAAATTCCCTTAACCCTTCCCCTATGGACTCGGGGTCTAGGGGCATCCTTTGCCTAATAATTGCCTACATACCCACTTCTAAACGGGATTGAAGTCACATGTAGTTCTCCTCACTTAATCTCTTAAAGGTTATACCCATAGGTTCTTACCCCCAAGGTTTCATCGTCATCCCAATTTCATACCAACACTTACCAATATTTCCATAATCAAATCCTTACACACAAATATGCATAACATAATCAACATAAAATGAATTGTCATATTCGAGCACATGACATAGTAGTCAATATATCTTCACAATGCATTTTAATTATGCAAAGACTTGACATGACACCAAATGATGTCCTACTATAATTTGATCCAATGATATCAAATATCATTATCATATTATAGTATGACATCCAAGTTCATATGTGGAACATAACACGTTGGAATACCAACCATATCATACAAAGTTCTTTAATATATAATTGCCAAACATAGGGCACTCATGTTTAAAAACGCATACAACGATATTATACTTAGACTTACAAACCAAACTTTGTATCATATATCATTTTCCTATAACTATTGTGAGTAATCCTGGTAACAGACTATTATCACAATCCTCATAACTATCTGCTTCAAGACAAGCAGACCCTAAGGGCATTACCTTCTGAAGGGTTACTCACAAATGCTCCACTTGCTAAGGTAATTACATCATTTTCACCTTGTAAGGTATCAATACACAAGTCTCACCGTACCACTTGTAACAATATGCTTATTGCACAGATAGTTTATATTTTCATATTTAGAGCATCTCTTTTGTTAGAAAATGATAGGACTCGATATATCATACCAAAATTTAGTACTTCCAATACCAGGCACATGGATACCAAATGTAGTACTACTCCATACATAGTGATAATCTATTTATCATTATGTTGCGAACAAAGATAAGGTACAAGATCTTACCCCCACATTATTACATTGTTCTACGACATAGTAATATAATGGAAAGATCCTTACCTTGTAGACATGAATCTCCAAGATAAATATATGCCTTTATCTCTAACATTAAAATACTTATTTTGCTATGCTTTTAACTAGAGATAAGCACTACTCTTCCCATAAGGTAAAATTCAGTCATCTATCATCCATATAATCCACAAAATACAATTTTAATGATACAAAATAATATCAGCATAGTATTAATGCCTCCAGAAGGTAAGGGAATCGTCACTTCATTTTGGTGGACTAGCCTCGCCTCTTCCCAAACCCCAACTTGGCAATATGTAAAACCAAGGTAAGGCGAGGGGGGTCGTTGGGCAAAGATGTGGAGACACCTTTGAGTTAACAAAAAAAAATAAAAAATCATACAAAATCACAATTCCATGAAACCATATATTCTAGTCCAATGAAGGACACTAAGTGCCTATCAATGCAAATGTTGGTTGTGTTGCCTTACTCCATTTTGTAAATTCCTTGCCAAGAATTATTTTCTTAGCCATTATGTTCATGGATCTAACTTAGTTACAACCCCGTCATAATAAGGGCTTTGATAGCCAATCATATTCCTACATATATAGTGTAGTAATAATTACAGTAGACAAGTTGATACACACAGACACAAAGTGGAAGTGTTCACAACACATGTGAGCTGACTAATAAAATAAGAAATTATGCAGGCATACTATGCATGAATTGTTTGACAAAATACCGCCAATAAAATATAGAAACCTATAGAGTTAAAATTATCTATCTTTTAGGTTGATTGATCTAATTGTTTCTGAGAGTTTTTTTGCATCTAGTTTCGGATCACACTCTGTGATCCATCATCAGGAAGAGGATAAAATGATACACAATTACTGAAACTAACTCCTTAAAAAGATAGAAAAAGAGGGATTGACACGGAAAAACAAGACAAAGTAGCAGAAGGCTTATAAGTTCAAGATGTAATCACTCAACTAATAGCTACCTATAGTCTTTACAGAAATTAGTACACTGCCATCAACAATGTGCAACCCAGATTTATATTAATTTTCTATAAACCCACCTCGAAACGTATTATCTACCAGCTGAGTATTTCCGTTATAAAGAATAAGTTGACACGGATCAAGGCCAAAAGCAATGTAAGGAACACATCATTTGTGCCCTTCCTTAAAGATAGTATTATACATAACTTTCATAGCCTACAGTTGGAATACCCAATATTTCATACTCAAAGCATAAATCATCCTATGTTAATTATCATTCAACTACCTGAGTGGATAATTCAGAATTAGATACTATTTTAGGAAGGTAATCGAGGAGTATACTCATCTTCAGGGATGCCAATGGTGAAGGTATTTCTAGTGCGAGTGCTAAAATCTTCCTCTTTTCCTTGAGTCCTTTTGTCTAACGTGCCCTTGCAAACCTCAAAACTTCCCACCAATCATGAATTTCGCCCCAAAGTGGTGTTCAAAATTGACGCCTCTTTCCATCTTTTTCATTTGGCGCTTCTCTCAATCTTCTTCAGCTTTTAAAAGTATAATAAATCCTCATGACTACACATTCAGGTGTGTCAGATTTATGTCTTATTTGTAGATAATTTGCATTGTCCAAATCCCATGCTATTTGTTAAGCTTTTCATGGACCAGTTAGGAGTCAAACCTAGGACCTTCCATTTTTTGTTGGAGTGCTCTACCAATTGAGATATTAGCCCCTTGTGGCCAGTCCATCATCGGTCTGGGTGTGGCTTATTTCCAACACCCCCCTTAAGCCACACTTCAGGTGCTTAGGGATCCTAGCCCAACTCTGATACCATGTTAAACTTTTCATGGGCCAGTTAGGAGTTGAACTTAGGACCTTCCATTTATTGTTGGAGTGCTCTACCAACTAAGCTCCTAGCCCCTTGTGGCCAATCCATCATCGGTTTGGGTGTGGCTTATTTCCAACACTATTTTCATACCATTTTGAAGACCGCCTCTTTCCTCTTCCAACAAATGAAAAATAGCTACAAACGGAGTTGAGTTAAAAGGTAGAAAATACAGACATGTTTTCATGATTATTTTAATGGCAAAGATGAAGAAACTTCCTAGTGCAATCAAACCATATGGCCTTCTTAATAGGCAATCCATATGACTGTATGTTGCAAAGATTTTGACGTGAGCAAGTTGTAGAGGATCTGTGTAATAACCCTGCAAGAGACACATGGGAGGATGTTGGAACGTGAAGTCAGTTTTACTTATTCCAGCAGTGATGAGAAGTCAACAACGAGTACCTGCCGGGCGGGGCCGAAGGCCAAGGAAGGTCAACTGAAGGTTGAAGGGTAGGGGGTCGCAGGGGGGGCCTCACGGAAATTGTTTTGGTCATATGCCACATGTACACCATACAAAATTGCATGTGGAAGTGTCACTCGCACTTTTATGCATGGAAATCTTTCTTCAGAAAGGATCTGTTTTTTGCATGTGCTTTTTCATGATTATTTAAGTTAGTCCAGTTTGAGTGCCAAGGCATGAGAAAAAGTTTTTGTAACAGTGAATTTTCTTTTGAGAATAAAATTGAGAAATCTTTACCCGTAGTTTTTTCCTGACACCAGGTTTTCCACGTAAATTTGTGTTGTACATGATGTTCTCCTTTTTATTAATATGCTTGCTTTGTCCTTTAATTGCCTCCTTCTAAGCGCCATTCCCGCTGTCCTACCCAAGAGTGATGATAAATGGGCAGTCTGTGATGCCATTCCTCTATAATGGTGCAGCCACTAAACCTCTTTCTTTTTCCGGGGGCCCATGTCCTTGTGTTTAATCTGTCCCCTCCAACCGTTTCCATGAAAAATGGGTGCCATTTTAGTGACCCCTCTTTTTAACTAATGCGTTGTCCTTTTAATATTTACCACAACAATAATATTGGGACTTAAGGTGGTAAGTTAGTTTTATTTCATATACTTTAAGCTTTTATCACGGTTCACCATTTAATTAAAATATTCATTTTATTTACTGGTGAGTAGGCTCCCATGATGGGATGTGACATTAACTTTTTGTGTAATTTATAGATGGATTCTAGATCATGGCTCTAGCCAATCTGTTTCATATTATATTTGTTTTTTACCTTTTGACAGTTTGATATGCTTGTTCATTATGATTCTCATGCACACCAAAGTGGGGGTTAAATGTAATGATAAAAATGCATACCCTATAGTTTTAGAACTTGTTACATGTATCACTTTATATGGATGTGTTAAAGTACATGTCCTATCATAAGATTTTGATTGGTTTAGTACCCCTTTAACCCAATTCCCTAGTCTTAACATTAGAACCACAATACAACCCCTTGTCAAATAGTTTCCACACTCAAGTTTACTTGCTTCTCGGGATAGTTCACTTCAACGCCCAAGGATTTGACCTAGTTCACTTTTGCACTCATAGATATGACTTCAAAAGTTCTAAATCCAAATTTAATTATGGGTGTGAACCATGTCTTCCCATCTAGTCATTGTGTGCCAACCCTTATGCAAAAACTTTCAAATTTGTGTTTAGTCAAGTATATAAAGGCATCACCCCTAAGCCATTTGATTAGGACATTACCGCTAATCTACCATCTCCTATCACGCACCATCTCTCCTATCCACCAAAATCATACACTACTCCAGAATAAAAATTATAACTCTAAAATCATTTATTGCTCCTAAATGATGCATTTACTCGAGAGTCATCTTATTGTTTGGGAAACCCTAGTTGTGGGCTAGGTCTTTGCATCAACATCTTGTAGTGTAACTCAGGTTCCAAGTTCCACATCAGCCTCATTTAGGAATGTGTTTAATGCATTTTAGCATGTTGTCTTCTCTTTTGTCAACCAACATTGAATCAGATTTAGGGGCTTATCAAAAGGAGAAGATCTTCACCTAGCAAGTTCCCCAAAAAAATGTTTACTAGCAAGTTCCCCAAAGGTGTTTATAAAAATTGCTAGTTTGGTTATTGCAGGTTCTAAATGCTCAAGTGAGATTCTCTTTGTAGATCACAAGTTCAGATCCATGGGCAAGGTTTGGATCTGTGTGGTGGTTCAAATTAGAGGAGTGAAGATCATATCTATGGGCACATAAATAAACCAAAATTTCAAACAATTCAAAACTTTCAAACCTTAGTGCTCTTAGTCAATTAATCTCAAATCTAGTTTTAGAAACTAACTATCAAATATCTATCACAACATGTATCATCTCTAACTCCAACATATATTTTTATTTATGATTTCATTTGGCTTTCAAAGTCGCTTAGAAACACATTTTTAATCAAAAGGTTAGCTAATTATTCGTGGATGTAGATGAAATTTATCTGTTCATCCCATTGTCCCTCAAAGGTTTCATACGATTATTTAAATGGAAAATAAAACTTCATAGAAAATAGAAAATAAAATAGAATAGAATAAAAAAATATTTTTTGGGTAAAAATCTCATATGTTTTTTTGGGGGTAAAAACATCAACCTTGTCTTACAAATGAGGATTCCTTTACAATGTCCGTAACACCCATTTGTCTTCCATGAGATCAATTTCCACGTAATTACGAGTGATAAACCTACTCACGGCTAGGAAGCAACGCCGATTTCAATTGTAGCTTCGAAGAAATGGTGGGTTAAAAGGCTGGGTGGAAACTGTCTGTCTGAGAGTAGTAGGCAACTACCTAAGAGTTTTTGGTTTCCTCCTGTGCAGTTTTTAAGATTCTGCGAAATTTCCCCCACCTCACAGTGATACAGATTTTTTTATATTGAATAAAGACACAACTAGGTTATAGGAAAGTTCATAATAGCCAATAAGAAAGTTCAGAACACCGCGGCCAAACACTTGGCGACAACAAACGCAATACACAGTGATGTGCTGAACCAGTGCGTTATTTCCTGGAATGTTCCTCGAAATGTAAAGGGTTGGTTTAACTACATAATCTCACGCGGCATCCGTACGATCTCCCCGCGGAGACCTGTATTTTGGTAAAGAAATGCCCTGAGCTCTGTATTTTGGTAGCGACGGTCAGCAAGGTTGGACAAGGAGGCTTGGTGACTACTGTGGGAACTAATTGTCTAAGAATAGAAAAAAGATCTTTCTGATTATCCAATAGGTACTTGAGGATCGATCGATCTATTGCTTGTCTTTCGGGTTTTTTTATCTCTAAATTTTTGAATGTTTGAAAGCAGGTATTCAATTATTAAACAGAGTAAAATGATTGTTTAGTTTTGGCTTTTGTTTCATGCAGCTTGATTATATATAAAGATGAATAATCCTTCAGCCAGTAGTGCTTCTCCTCCCACTCCCAGTACTGGATCTTGTTCTAGCAGTGGTCCTACGAGATTATTACCCCTTGATGTACTAGTCCTTGAAGGTTGCATTGATGATGTTTTGTCTTCTCTTACGGACAAGGTAAATTCTAATTTCATATTCGTACCAAACAATTGGATTTTTTAATATTGAAACTATGAGTTTCTGCTGGGTAGCTTTAAACACATTTATTAAGATGGATATTTACAGGGACTGAGTTGTAAACTGCTGGAAAGTGGTACGAAACTAAGGGATATAGTGCAGCCTGTAGCATCCGATTTTTCGAAATTATTTGAATCCATTTCAGAAGGCGCAAAAACAGTTTCGGATAAGGTAATTTATGATTTGGCCATCCTAGATGTAAACTTTGAAGGTAGTTTCTATTTGGATAAAGATCCTAGGTTTTTAATGACTGGTATAGTCCATCTTTATTTGGAACAGAAATCCTCTTCCTCAAAGCTTTCTAGCGAAGCACAATCAGCGGCCTTGGAGGCAGCGAAAGATCTGGGAAATATTCATTGGGCTGCGATTGGGCTTTTAGCAATAGCTAATGTTCTAGAAAGATTTGACAAGATTTCTGCAAACGATAGAGATTGCGTGGACCTTCTGAAAGTGATGCTGGAGCTCGCTAAATTTCTAAAGCAGCTCAAAGATATGAATGCCGACTCCCACAAAGAAATTTCAGAAAAAATGAACGAGGCGCTTCATTTGATTGTTAGTGGTGCAATCTTGTGTCGTTCCTTTATCGCATACAAGAAAATGTTGAAGTAAGTAAAATGACTAATTCAAATTGAATATTCTAAAGTATTTTGACCAATTAAAATAGAATAAATATCTAGTTTTTTGGGTTAAGAAGGAAATATAAAATATTTGATATGATGTTAAGTTATAGTATTAAACGTTATTAAAAATAATATCTTAACTCGCTGAAATGAAGTAAAGGTTCTTTATCACTACAAAGATCCGTGACGAGCTTCTCTACATACGGAGAAAGGTGGATAGTATAATAGGCCAGCTGAGTCTGCAGATGCAAGTTAAGGTTGCCTCTTTTTATATGTCACGGCAACAGCCATACAGTGATGTTGCAGGTGAACTTCAGTGCACCATTTACTTTTCACTTTGCAAGTCTTCTTTGTTGTAGATATGATATTTCCACAGTCCATTATATAAGATTGTAGAATTTTTGGAAAAACTTTGTGTTGTTTTTTTGTATCGATATTTCGAATCACACTCTGTGATCCATCATCAGGAAGAAAAGAAGAGAATGAAAATGAGTTAAAATTGCAGAAGAAGTTCCTTAAAAGGAGAGAGGGGTTGGGCACAGAGTACCAGTTTAACCTGAGGTAAATAAACAGTACTGGTTCTTTTTTCTTATCCCTCTACTGTTTATTTACCTCAGGTTAAACTGGTACTCTGTGTCCAACCCCCCTCTCTCCTTTTAAGGAACTTCCTCTGCAATTTTAACTCATTTTCATTCTTCTTTTTTCTTCCTAATGATGGATCACAGAGTGTTATATGAAACGTCATGAAAAAAACAACATACAGTTTGTCCAGAAGCTCTACAATCTTAACTCTTTGTTGTATTTGTATCAGCAATAAATTTTAGCTGTTGACTCGGTATTGGCACCAGGTGGACTTCCTTCTGAGCAATCAAGTAGCAGTAATGAAATTGTTCATTGTAAGAAAACTCTCTCCCGGAAGCACTTTTTAATCGGCTTGTTTTTTTACTGCACAGAAAGCTAATGTGCCGATTTGGCATTAACAGGTGAGATGGAGCATGCAGCCCAAACAGAGATATGTGCAGCGAACTCAAACGTTGTTTCTCGAGTGAATGAATGGAAAATAGACGAAGCTGTTTCATGTAAAGCGAGTAATTTTGTAGACAGGCCTCAAAAATCAAAAAGGCTTTTACCCACTTTTTTCAGGGCCCCTACATATCTTAAAAGGCTCACAGAACGTAGATCTTCATCTCAGAGAACGCAAAAGCTTGGCAAGAAAGTAGTTCTGGGAATAAGCTTGGACAAAAGTCAGCTGTCTTCGTTTAGTATAGAACATGACTCTGGAGGGCTACCGATCCACTTCACTCTCAAGGAATTGGAGAAAGCGACTAATGGGTTTCAACACGAACTCAGAAGCTACAATTCTTGGTGTAATTTGTATAAAGTAAAATTTTCTTTTGGTCAAATAAATTTTATTTGAGAATAAAAGTAGTGAAGGATACTATAAAATTTTTTGGTTTCATTCATTTTTCTCCAGGGAACTTTGTCCAGCGGAAAACAAGTGCAAATAAAGAAGTTCCCTAGACAAGAGGCGTCGAGCAGCGAACAAACCCCTGAGAAAATCATGTTGAAAGAGTTGTGTATGGTAAATTTGCGGCACAAGAACATTGAGAAGCTTGTGGGATTTTGTAAAATTAGAAAAAAGGAACCGATGCTCATGCTAGTGTATGATTATCCGACCAACGGATCTCTATCCGACTTTCTTTACGGTACAACTCTGCCCTCATTTATTTTGTACCTGCTTATCCTTATGGCAAGCCGTTGTGTTGAGAATCTAACAAATTCAATTATAAACAGGAGATTCTAAACAGACTGAATTTCTTGACTGGCCCAAGAGGTTAAAGATTATATTGGGAGTAATTAGTGCGCTCGTTTATCTTCACGAGGGTGTGGACGAGCACATGTATTGTGTACACAGAGATATTAAGCCATCTAACATTCTTCTTGATGACAACTTCAATGCAAAGGTGTCAGGGTTTGGGATCGCAGAGATTTTAGCTTTTGATGATTCCGAATTCAGTGGACGTGTAGCGTAAGGCCAAATTTTCTTATATCACAACCTAACATATTTTTATTTTATTTTTCTCAAAATAAACGTTTTATGTGGTTAAGTTCAATCAGTTTTTCATTATTCATTTAAATCCTCTGTGGCAGCGGTACAATCGGCTACATTGCTCCGGAATCTATGAATGGTCATCTGAGTTATAAAGCGGACATTTACAGCTTCGGAATTCTGGTGTTAGCTGTTGTAGCTTGTGGAAGTACGGTTAATAGAACATGTAAAGAAGATGACGTGTTCATTCGAGACCGGGTAATAGCATATAATTACTGCAATATATACTCCTAGTTTGAAATTTATCAGCCATCAAAGCAAAACAATGTCTCTTCTGAGTTCTTCTTTGTGTTTGCAGGCGTGGAGGTTATACAACGAAGATCGTCTTGATGAGCTGATATGTCCTGAATTACTGGAAGGTGAAGGTTGTGAGTTAAGCAGTATAAAAAGAAGCATCAAAATAGCCCTGTGGTGCGTGGTAATAGATCCTTCCTTGCGCCCAACAACGTCACGCGTGTCATCTATGCTTTCCACAGAAGAGGAGATTCCCCCACTACCTGCCTATAGTATGTTAATGGAACCACATTCATTACAGCACGGCACTCCTAGTTCTGTCCGATCTGATGAAGGTCACCATATGGCAGCATTTGAGATGGAGATTGGAGAACTTCCACGTGCTTGAAAATGTGCAAAGTTGAAATTGAAACTTTTTTTAGCTATGTATATGGCCATGTGTGCGCTCTACACCAGGAGTAAATTGAGTTCCTCTCTTTTGTAATATGTAATATGCTTTTGTACTGTGTCTTTCAGTTGTCATATGTCAGGAACCTGGTTCGTTTTAATTTTTTTTAAAGATTTTTTTATGTACTCTGTTCTGAAAGTATTATTTTCAGGCTGTTGGGTTTGGAAGTGTTTATTTTAGACTTTTTATTTCTGCTGCATATTCTTTTAATATTATTAATAGATTCTTATAAAACTTTTTAAAGTTTTTTAAATGTATTTTGTTGTAAAATTATTACTTTCAAGCTGTAGAGTTTGGAATTGTTTGTTTCAACTATGGAGTTTGGAAGTGTTTCTTTCAGATTTTCTATTTCTACGGTATATTTTTTAATATTATTAATAGATGGAGTTTTCCCATTTTAAAAAAATGTATTTGACCATTGAATATTATAACTTGTGTCCAATTTAGTGTTTACTAAAGTTTATTTTTTGGTCAAAATAAAACTTATGTCTAGCTTGTTTTCGGTGAATACCAAATGTTACAATTTACAAGCTTAATTATGGGATACTATATATAGATATCAATAAGGATGCCTAAGATGTAATAGGACATTTGGAATATCAATGCTGGTCTAGAAGAAAAACTGCACAAATTTCCTTCTCATAAATATTGTGTGGAAAGGTTTACATGTACTCTAAGATGTCTATTCAACTTAAATGTGCCATATTTTAGATATATCTTTTAAACTATAAATATGCTACTAGTTAAGAATAATTGAAAGTAACTCCCTATGAGAAGGTGTTATTTTTAGTCAATTGTAAGAGAATCCCCTATTTGTAGGGATTGACTCTTCATTTATTATTTCCCTCCAAAATAAGGAGTTACATTTTTTATTGTCTTCCACAATTTTAGGGGCCAGCAATCTTTTGATTGGGGCATAGGAATTCATGGGCCCCTTTACATGTTGTATACTTTGGTGTATTGTAAACATTATTTGTTAATATAATAAGTGGTGCTATTTTGTGGATTTTTTTTCCTCAAATGATTTGTTATGATAATTCTTGTGTCATCTTTAAGTGTGCCATTGTTTACTTTATGTTGCATTTCATATCTTGTATTAAGTTAGCATAATTTCTCTTGTAAAAGTTCATTAAGGAAATAGTAATATGGATCAAGGATTTGTTATTATTTCCTTTCATATGGATCCATACATTCATTTTTCCTTAACTCACTCCTTATGAATTATTGTAGTGTTCTCGTCATGAGCATGCAACATGCAACCTGCAATAGACAATCCAACCAACCCAACTTCTGAAGAACCCACATTATGCAACTCCTTAGTCAAATTATTATTAATGTAATAGGTTCTCATAGTACATATTGTTGAATCTATGAAACTTTTGAAAGAAAACAAAACTTTGTAACAAATTTTACATTGACAACTCCAATTACATTCTACAATTTATCAAGAAAATAACTTAAACAATAAAATGTGAAAAGTGAAAATGTAGCCATACGTAAATAAATTTCAAGGTACGAAGAAAATTATAATTTAATAAAACTTAACATATATCAGAATCATTATTTGTAAGAACTATTTTTAATTAAATTCCCAAATATCCTCATCACCATTAGTAAATAAACTAGCACTTGCACCCATAGAAGGTTCAAGGAATATGCACTATAATATTAAAGTCATCTATGCCATAAGGAACAACCAACCAGTTTAGAAAATTTTCCACGACGTGAGACATTTCTGAGCACTATAATATTAAAGTCATCTATGCCATGTTCCACCACTTGTATAGAAGGGACATAAATCCATTAAAATAATATTAAAGTCATCTATGCTATGTTCCACCACTTGTATAGAAGGAACATAAATCCATTAAAATAATATTAAAGTCATCTATGCCATGTTCCACCACTTGTATTGAAGGGACATAAATCCATTCAAATAATATAAAAGGAAAATGATTTTTGAATGTCGTTCAAACATAATCTTGTCTGTGTAGAATTTTGACTCCGAGCGAGTAGAAGTCTTGTCCCGAAACAAGTCACTCTTCCCTCCTTTATTAAAAAATTCCCAAAAGAGAGCCAAAGAAAATACTTAGTAGGTTATCAATACATGTCACCTGGGAAGAAAGTGACAGTGAGTGGGAGTAGTGTCCTAACGTGACCACCAGCTTGAAATTTCAATCAAAGAAGGATGATCACATGACCTGGGGATTAAGAGACAAAATCTGAGGCCTGGGGACCCTTTTCTTCATTATGTGGCTCTAGGTATACATTAGAGAAGAAATCTAGAAAGTAGTGTTAAAATATAAACTATATTTAATCACAAAGAGTCATGTCTCATGTAAGAGATACACCTGTCCATGTATAATATGTATTTAATGGTCTTTGGATCCATATATTTTACAAGAGAAAATCTATTCAAGCTCTCCAATTTTAACAATTGGTATCAGAGTCAGATTGCAGCATTGATTGCAAAAATCATGCCTCAATCTTAAAGGAAAAATTGCAAAGGTTTTTTTTTTAATGGAAAAAATCATTGAAGAAGTTTTTTGATCGCAAAGATCATTAAAGAAGGTTTTTTTATTTGCAAAGATCATTGTAGAAGTTTTTTGATTGTAAAGATCATTGTAGAAAGTTTTTTGATCACAAAGATCATTGCAAAAGGTTTTTGATTGTAGAGATCATTACAAATGGCAAATAATTTATTGAGTGCCATCTCTATTAAGTTAATTGGTGATGAGAATTATGGATAGTGGCATCATCAAATGAAAATATTTTTCTTTTGGCGGACCTCACCTCTATTGTCAATCGAACTATAACAAGACATCCCACAAATGTTTGTCTACAAGAAGACTTTGATAAGAAATCATGCCAAGCACTAGCCTTAATAAACTTGTCTATTGGTGGTACATTAATAGAAAATGTGTGAAATGCAACCACACCAAAGGAAGCTTGGGATGCAATCACTACAATATTTGAGCACAAGAACGATGTGAGAAAACACATGCTCCAAACTCAGTTATATAATCTAAGAGTGGATGGTTCGGTAACTGACCATCTATCAAAAGTCAAGGGTATTTTAAATCAACTCGTTAATGTAGGTGAAACTATAGCTAATAAAGATATTGTCTCCATAGCTCTTAATAGTCTACCAAAATCATTTGAGAATTTCAAGACTACACTCACATTAAGTGGAAAATTGGCAACAAATTCAATGATCTAGAGGGCCTATTATTGCAACATGGGGAAATATTTAATACAGATAATGAAGGTGAATCAACAAATGCTTTTGCCTCTAAGTTCAAGGTAAAGAAGCCTCAATGGAAAAGAAATACTAATATGGATAATGATGGACAAAGGAAAGCAAGGGTTTGCTATTACTGCAATCGTCCTGGTCATTTTGAAGAGCAATGTTTTGAAAAGAAGAAAGATATGAATAAAAATAAATAAGGAAGTATGATGGCTGATGCAGATATTGAAGACGATGAAAGTCACATACTATTTTCAGAAGATGCCTCAAAATACATTCAAAATGATGATGTTTGGATTATCGATTCAAGTGCTACTCACATGACTGGTAATGTTGACAACTTGAGAAATGTAAGTAAAGAAATCGAGAGACATGGTTACATTGGGAGATGATTCACAATTACATGTTGAAGGAGTTGGCATAGCCCCTCTACATGTTCCACCCTAATGTAAAACAAGTATTGATAATGTCTTATTTGTTCTAAGATTAAATAAAAATCTTATCTCAGTTAGTCAAATCATTGGCAAAAACATGAAAGTTATTTTTAAAAAAGGAATTTGTGAGGTGTTTGATAGTGAGGGAAAATTAGTATGTGATGGATATATGAAAGGAGTCCTATTTTATTCAAGGACAAACTCCTCTAAAGCCTTAGTTTCAAATGTTGTTTCAAGAAATAAATTATGGCATGAAAGGCTTGGCCCTATTAACCTTGAATCACTTAAGGAAATGTACAATCAAAATATAGTATATGGACTTCCACCCATCACTACATAGAAGTGTTTTTGTGAAGCTTGTGTTATGGGGAAACAACATAGAGACAAATTTTATTTTGAAAAAGCTTGGAGAGCCTCAAAGAAATTGGAGTTAGTTCATTCTGATCTTTGTGGACCTATGAAGACAGTTTTTGTAGGGAAATCTTGATATTTCATGGCATTCATCGATGACTTTACTCAAAAGGTCTGGGTTTATTTTTTGAAGAACAAGTTCGAAGCATTTGATGTTTTCAAAGAGTTTGTGCACCAAGATGAGAATGAAAGTGATGAAAACATTAAAATTCTAAGATCAGATAATGGGGGGAAGTACAACTCATGAATTTGTTAATTTTTGCAAACAAAAAGGAATTAAGAGGCAATTTTTAGCTCCATATACTCCACAACAAAATAAAGTAGATGAAACAATGAATAGGATACTTTAAGAAAAAGCTAAATCCATGCTCAAGGCTTGTAATCTTGAAGATAAATTATGGGGAGAAGCAGTTCATATAGTTGCCTATTTGATCAATTGGAGTTTGACAAATAGCTTAGAAGGCATCTCTCTAGAAGAAGCATGGCTAGGTAGGAAACCAACAGTCAACCATTTGAAAATCTTTGGGACCATTGCCCATAGACATATTCCAAAAGAGAAGAGAAGAAAATTTGATCTAATAAGAGTCAAAAATGCATCCTTGTTGGATATGATGACTCTAGTAAAGCATATCGGTTATATGATCCTAAGGTGAACAATTCACATCTCTAGAGACATCAAGTTTGAAGAAGACTATCACCTTCTGAGTGCTCATCATGTTGACTTGATAGAAGAGAAAGATGATAGTGATAAATCATCATATTCACCAAAAAATGTTGAGCCAGAATCAGAAAGTCCTATTGAATATATAGAAGAAAGAGAAGAAATTGATGAGCCAAAATCAAGCTCATTATCCACTCCACAATCTAATGTTCCTCTAAGGAGATCTTTGAAACAAGCAAGGAGAACACCCATCAAATTGTAGGACTATGAGGTCAATTATGCATTAATGACAACTATTCTAAGTGCTAATGAACCAAGCACTTTTGATAAAGCAATAAAGGAAGAAAAATGGCAAAATTCTATGAATCAAGAGATAGATTCAATTCATCAGAACCAAACATGGGAGTTGGTTCCTTTACCTATTGGAAAGAAAGCCATTGATTGTAAATGGGTATTCAAAATCAAGTTTAAAACTGATGGTTCAATTGACAAGCACAAAGCAAGATTGGTAGCTAAAGGCTATAAACAATTGAAGGTGTTGATTATGAGGAAACCTTTGCTCTAGTTGTAAAGATGATCATTATTAGAATGTTGATAGCACTTGCTTCCCATCACAGTTGGGAAATCCATCAAATGGATGTCAAAAGTGCATTCCTAAATGGTGATTTGATAGAGGAGGTATATGTCATGCAACCTCCTGGTTTTGTTGAAAAAGGAAAGGAACACATGGTATGTCACTTACAAAGGCACTATATGGTTTGAAACAAGCTCCACAAGCTTGGTATTAAAAAATCGATAAGTACTTTCTTCAAAGGGGATTTCAAAAATTTGATGTTGATCCAAATTTATACATTATGAATTCTAATCACAAAATATTGTTCATTGTGTTGTATATTGATGATTTGCTTATTACTGGGAATAATCAATCACTTATACAAGATGTGAAAGAAGATATGAAGATCAATTTTGAGATGTTTGATCTTGGATTACTTCATTACTTTCTTGGAATTGAAGTATGGAAAACAACTAGAAAAACATTTCTCTCTCAAATGAAATACACCAAAGAAATTCTTACACGGTTCAAAATGCAAGACTGTAAAGCTTCATCAACACCAATGGAGACAGGAACCAAATTGACTGAAGACCCGAATGCTAAATCAATTAATGAAACACTACATACGAGTTTGGTAGGAAATTTGATTTACTTGACAACTACTCATCCAGACATGTCTTATGCAATTAGAATCTTGTCTCGATTCATGGCTCATCCCAAACATAGTCATTGGTTAGCCGCAAAGCAATTTTTGAGATATCTTCAAGGAACAAAAAAAATTGGATTGGATTATTGAAAAATGAAGATTTCAAACTTGTTGGTTTTTCAGATTCAGATTGGGCAGGTTGCATAGACTTACAAACCAAACTTTGTATCATATATCATTCTCCTATAACTATTGTGAGTAATCCTGGTAACAAACTATTATTGCAATCCTCATAACTATCTTCCTCAAGATGAGTAGACCCTAAGGGCATTACCTTCTAAAGGGTTACTCACAAATTGTCCACTTGCTAACCTATAATTACATCATTTTCATCTTGTAAGGTATCAATACACAAGTCTTGCCATACCATTTGTAACAATATGCTTACTGCACATATAGTTTATATTTTCATATTTAGAACTTCTCTTTTGTTAGAAAATGATAAGACTCGATATATCACACCAAAATTTAGTACTTCCAATACCAGGCACATATATACCAAATGTTTTACTACTCCCTACATAGTGATAATCTATTTATCATTATGTTGTGAACAAAGATAAGATACAATATCTTACCCCCACATTATTAGATTGTTTTATGATATAGTAATATAATGGAAAGAGTAATCCTTACCTTCTAGACATGAATCTCCAAGATAAATATATGCCTTTATCTCTAATGTTAAAATACTTATTTTGCTATGCTTTCAACTAGAGATAAGCACTACTCTTCCCATAAGGTAAAATTCAGTCATCTATCAACCATATAATCCATAAAATACAATTTTAATGATACAAAATAATATCAGTATAGTATTAATGCTTCCAAAAGGTAAGGGAATCACCACGTCATTTCGTAGAAAAATCATACAAAATCATGATTCCATGAAACCATATATACTAGTCCAATCAAGGACACTAAGTGCCTATCAGTGCAAATGTTGGTTGTGTTGCCTTACTCCATTTTGCAAATTCCTTGCCAATAATTATTTTCCTAGCCATTATGTTCATGGATCTAACTCAATTACAACCCCCGTCATAATGAGGGCTTTGATTACCAATCATATTCCTACGTATGTAGTGTAGTAATAATTATGGATGACAAGTTGATATATATATGTGTGTGTGTGTGTGTGTGTGTGTGTGTGTGTGTGTGTTCACAACACATGTGAGCTGATTAAGAAATTATGCAGGCATACTATGCATGAACTGTTTGACAAAATACCTCTAATAAAATATAGAAACCTACAGAGTTAAAATTATCTATCTCTTAATTTGATGAAGGTTGATTGATCTAATTGTTTCTCAAAAAACTGTGTAGAGTTTTTTGCATCGATGTTTCGGATCGCACTCCGTGATCGATCATCAGGAAGAGGATAAAAATGATACACATATATAGAAACTAGCCTTAAAAAGAGAGAAAAGGAGGGAAAAACAAGACAAGGTAGCAGAAGGCTTATAAGTTCATGACGTAATCACTCAACTAATAGCTACCCATAGGCTTATTAAATTAGTACACTCCCATCAACAATGTGCAACCTAGATTTATATTAATTTTCTATAAACCCACCTCAAAACGTATTATCTACCAGCTGAGTATTTCTGTTATAAAGAATAAGTTGATAGGGATCAAGGCCAAAAGCAATGTAAGAACACATCAGACTGATTCGTGCCCTTCTTTAAAGATGGTATCATATATAACTTTCATAGCCTACAGTAGGAGTACCCAATATTTCATACTCAAAGCATAATTCATCCTATGTTAATTATCATTTAGCTACCTGAGTGGATAATTCAGAATTAGATACTATTTTAGGAAGGTAATCAAGGAGGAGTATACTCATCTTCAAGGATGTCAATGCTGATGGTATTTCTAGTGTAAGTGCTAAAATCTGCCTCTCTTTTCCTTGAGTCCTCCTTTTCTATAACGTGCCTTTGCAGACCTCAAAACTTCCCACCAATCATGAATTTCGCCCCAAAGTGGTGTTCAAACTGGCACCCCTTTCTTGCTTCTTCATTTGGCGCTTCTCTTAATCTTCTTCTCATGCTTCTCAGAACTTTGAATGCCCTGTTTGACTTTGCAATAATGTAAAGCAATTTGAAACACAAAGAATGGTTTCCTTTGCAACTACCATTCATGCACCATTTCTTACACAGTCACCTCTTCTTCTTGAACTCATAGTTTGATCTATTTGTGGTTGTGCAAAATTGCTACACGACTTCTAATAGCTGCTTTGTAGAAATGTGGATATGGCTCCAAATATGTCTCAATTAACTCTACTGTGTTTTTTTTTCCTTACTCATGTGACATCAAAGGATCCTTGAGAATGAGTCATTTGAAGACATGGACCAAGATGATTTTTAACTTTTCTATAATAAATCCTCATGATTGCACATTCAGGCACGTCAGATTTATGTCTTATTTTAAGATAACTTGCACTGTGCAAACCCCATGCTATTTGCATACCATTTTGAAGATCACTTCTTTCCTCTTCCAGCAAATGAAAAATAGCTACAAACAGAGTTGTGAGTTAAAAGGTACAAAAAATAGACAAGTTTTCAAATTATTTTAATGGCAAAGATGAAGATGTTGAAGTTTATGATAAACTTGAAACACCAGGATCACCTGTAAAATCTAAGATTTAACTTCCACAAGAGAAAAAAGTAAAGAGGAATAATTTGCATAATATTTGATGAATTAATGAAATGGATTAATGAATTACATGTGAGAACTTGCTTTTATATTTACAAGTTAGAGAAAACCCTAATATGACTTAAGAATAACCTAAGACTAAAACTAAGCCTTAAGTAAACTTAATAGAGTGTAATTAAATATTTAATTATCAACACCCCCCCATAAGTGCAACTTAGGGAGAAATGAAAAATATGCAACTAATGCAAGAAAGATGGGTCCCAGCTACAAGGTCATGTTAGGTACCCATGAACAACAAGAATCTCCCATAAAGTGGAGAGAAAGGAGAAAAACACAGTGGGAGAAAACTCCTCTCCAAAAGAGAGAAAAATACAAGTACATGAACATGTGATGGAAGGACTAACACTAAGACTCAAAAAGAACTGAATCCATCACAAAAGTACAGTCATGAATGCCCCTCAAAAGAGAGGAAGTAGAGAGGTCTGGTGACCCCCCATAAATGAGAAGGATAAAACCGCATGCGGGGATATAGTCTCTCCCAAAATAGAGATGAAAAGAGAGACCATGCAGCCACTCCTCAAGATGACTCCTGCAGTGTTGGAAGATACTCGACACAAAATAAGTATGTTAGCTGGGATGTTTGTAAGTAGAGATAGTTAAATACTCAGTCTTGGGTGGTGTTTGTAAGGAAAATACCAGTCCTAACCCCTTGAAACTTGAATGCCAATTGCAAATCATTCTCTTGTATACATCTAGTTGACTCTTTGCCCTGAGATAGGCACCAGTCTGCTTCTTGTAGTTATGATCCAAAACCACATGTCTTGCATCTAAAATATAACAAATCCTTTCATTATTCCAGCCTGTTAGTTGTAGGAGTAGGATTAGGACCCCTGCATACTCTCATCCATAACCAGTCAGATATGTCCAAGAAAGTTGCCAACCTTGTGATCTATCATTGAAATCTTGGTCCAAACATGAGAGTATTCTGCCTGTTCTGAAAAGCTAAATCTTTCTATTGGGTGAGTCAAATGTTAAATCTTTAGCTAATAGGGATACCCCCTTGGTACGGCAGAACCAGAAGTGAAGGGTAGGCAGCACACGTAACCTCTTGTATTTGTTGGCCGAATCTGCCTCTGCATTGGAACTGGAAAACCCTCTGCCGATTCAGAGAGAAAGAACCAACAAAAATGGTGACTCTACTGGCATTCCATATTTCTGATTATTTTCAATATCCATAGTAAATTTGTAGGCTTGGTGAAGTGTGACTGGTTCTTTATCTCTCAATAAATAACTCATTTCTTCATCAAATGCAGCCAAATAAATTGCCAAGCACAATGCATCATTGGGTCTCATATATTCAGGAATCTGCTTGAGCAACTTAATAAATCTAAGATTAAAGGCTCGAACTAGTTCCTCATCTTCCTTTTGGATATTCATGAAATGTATGATCAATGAGGCCAGATCAAATCTTTCACCAAACTGTTCTAGGAATGCAATTTCTAAATCTACCCATGAAGAAACTGAACACACAGGCAGGTCTGAAAACCATACCCTAGCATCATCCTCTAATGACTGAACAAAAAGTCTCATTACTACATATTCAGCCTCTACCTCGTAATCTTCTATCAAACTACAAAAATTTTGCAGATGTTTGTTTGCAGACTCAGAATTTGATCCACTATATTTAGGCAAACATCTTCTAATCTTATTGGGAATAACATTTGGGTAACCATTTATTCCTTTGAAATTTAGGGCTTTATATCTTTGAAAAAAAAATGGCCTTCTTGGAGAGCACAACTAGGATTGCTACTCTAAACTCTATCATATTTGAATCAAAAGATGAATACCTGGAAATATGTTGCAGCTTTGGATAGGTTCAATCAACAGAGTCACCACCTCTCATAGAGAGGACAAAATATTAACAAGGCACCTTTGTTTTCTGGATTCATCACGCCAGCAGAGCACCACATGGTTGTTCTTTGGTATTGCTGCAACAACTTCACTGGGTCTTCTAAATCTTCAAATTGCTTGACTCTTCCCTAGGGGAGTCACCATGCATATCACATTGTAAATTGCACATACAATGCGCAATATACAAGCCATGGACCTCAAACCATTATCAAGCACATTTGAAAGCACCATCAAGTCCGGGCGTTGTATCTCCATTCTTTGTATATCAGCCTTGTATATCGCATATACAAATGCAATATACATAGAATGTGGATTCCAGCTCATTTATCAATTGGATTGGAAAAACCTTTGAAATCTGGTATGCATCTTTTCCTTTTGTATATTGCTTTGTATATTGCATATACAATGCGCCATATACAAGCCGCGGACCTCAAACCATTATGAAGCACATTGCAATTGCTATCAGGTCTGGCTTGTATCTAACTCCTTGCATATTCTCCTTGTATATCGCACATACAATGTGCAATATACAAGCCGCGGACCCCAAACACTTATCCGCCACAACATATTCATCATTCGCGTCCAGACTTTGCATATGTGCCTTTGTATATTGCGTTGTATATGCACACATACAATCCGAGACATACAACTGCGGGGGCCCACCAATTGTATCTTTTCCTTGTATGTTCGCAAATGCCTTGCATTTTTCCCTTTTGTACATCGGCCATCAGAGATACTTCTTGTTGAGCAGCCGATGAATGTTGTCTCACCAATAAACCCTTATATGTTTCTTTTGTATGTGCAAAGATACAATCGCCTTTGTATGTACCCGCCAGGCCTGATTTGATGAAATTTGGAATCCAGGACTTGTATGTTCTGCTTTGTATATCCATTTGTATATCATACATACATGTAATGCTTTTGATACAATCCGCGGGCCCGACCACTGTTTTCAATCCGATTTGAAAACCTTTGAGATCCGTTGCTTGTATATACCCATTGTATATGCGAATATACAACAACAACATACAAACCCTTATATACAAGCACGAAATCTAACCTGGAATATGCCATGAATGCATCCGAATGCCAAATACAAACCTGATATGCATGTAGCGATGCATACAACTAATTTTTGCACTTTTGAAGCCGATTTAACTCCTTTTTCGGGTCCGCCAATGTACATTCGCGCTTGCACATTCAAATGTACATACAATCAGCAATGCATATACAAAGATATATGCATACAACTCAAGAGGCCCAGGGACTTAGAATTTTTTGGGTTTTTTATGAAAGTGCCTGCGAATGAATGCTTGAAACCCAAATGTTGAAGCAGGCATGGACAGGTTTGATGGAGATATTATTTTAAAATAGAAAATTTAGATTTAATTGCATAGAGGAAGGTGTTCAGATGTGAAGGAGATGAAGCGTTAGGATGAGAAGAATGAATAGGCTTATGCCTGTTCAATTTCTAGACATATACACAATATATAACCCTCGATTTAGACTTTTATGAGTGGCCAAGAGAGGAGATGCGCCAGAGGAAGAGCGTCAGAGTAAGAGGAAGATTACAGATTGGAAATAAGTTTTTCTTTTTGTGTGAAGATTCAGCCCCGAGAGGGCATATTTGATTTGATTGTACGAGGGTAGCCATTGAAGGCTAAAGATAAACTTTTGATTGTAATTTGTGAGATTGATTTCATATTGTTGTGTTATTATTCAAGTTAAAATTTGTCTCTGCAATTTGTGTTTGTCTTGTGAGTTTGTGAATTGTTTAAGCAAGAGGAAGTACCTCTACGTCAGGTAATAAAGATGTGATATCGATAAGAGAAGGAGAAGCAAGAGAAGTCTCTATGTCATCTAAACTAGCAAGACCTATCAAATATGCAAGCTCCTCAACTGTATCATCATCAAAAGGTATGCAATCTGCATCATCGAGGGGTATGTGGCAATCCATAGCAGGATCATCTAGGAATGGATCTAGATAAGTGGGTCCCCATAGATCTCCCAAATGCTAGTCCAAAGAGTGTGTGGGCACTCAATATGTGAGATAGAACACATAGTACATCATAATCAATACTAGAACTAATCAATCCTACAAGATGATCAATATAATTTCCCCATGCAAAATTTCCTCCCAGGTGTATCTGGTTCAGGTATGAGTCCATAAAGATAAGGCAAAAGATTAAGCCACCAGAACGCTACTCTGCAACATAGAACACCACTGCAACACATTATTTCCTATTTTTATTCAATTTTTCTCAAAAGCACTTGGAAACCAAGCACCAGAAACATATCATCAACATCTTTAGCACTTCATCATTACCACCAAGTCAACTACAACATAACAACTCAACTATACATCCATAGACATAAACTTATCAAAGCATCATAAGAGACATCAACTCAATACCAACTGCTCACATCCTTGCAACAAACTCCTGATATAATTGACACCAATGACAACACAAGCTTGTTGAAATCAATGACAACACCATTTGCACATACTTGCAACAGATACTTAGACCTAAACTAAAAGCCTAGAAACCCCTACAATACAATCCAAATGATATCAAAATACTATGCCAAGGGTTATATTTATAAAAAATCCATCCTATAAACCATTTGTCATTTCAACAAAACCATGGGCTAATTTTGACACCCCTCATGAGAAGTCAACAATCCCAAAATAGAATATAACTATCAATGTGTAAGATTTCTCTCTTACCATCTCTCTTTGTTTGTTGAGGAGCTACCTCTTTATCTCTCTATATATCTACCTCTATATATCAATCTCTCTCTCTCTATCTGCCTATTTCTCTTTATCTCTCTCTTTCTCTCCATCTCTATCTTCCCTTCTTATTATTATCTATGACATTTATCTCTCTCTAGGTTTTTCTCCCTCTCTTTCTTTGTCCCTCTCTTTCTCTCTCACAATCTATATGTATCCCTCGAGCTATCTCTATACCTCTCTTTCCCTCTCTATCCATGTGCCCATCTTTATATCAATCTCCTTCTCTATTATTCTCTCTTCCTCTCACTCTATGTCTCTTCTCTCTATTAAAAATAAATATATTTTAATTCCATTTAAGGTGTTCGATGGTCATTTAATGTTCAAAAATTCACTAAAGGGATTCAAATTTTCAGGGCTTAAAATTGAAAGTTGACCTTGCTTGTGAAGCAAATTTTCTGTGATAGCTATCAAGTTTTCTCCCTCCCTCTCTTTGTCCCACTCTCTCTCTCGCCATCTCTATATCTCTCTATCCCTATACCTCTCTCTCCCTCTCTAACTCTATACCCATTTCTATATCAACCTCCCTCTATATTATTCTCTCTTCTCTCTATTAAAAAGAAAAATATTTTTAATTTCATTTAAGGTGTTCAATAGTCATTTAATGTTTAAAATTCACTAAGGGATTCAAATTTTTAGGGCCTAAATTTGAAATTCGGCCCTACCTATCAAGTAAATTTTCTATGACAATTATCAATCTCTATTATTAGCTTTTCCTCTATCACTCTATCTCTCTTCTCTAGGCTTTTCTCCCATCCTCTCTTTGTCCCTCTCTTTCTCTTATATAATATTTCTCTATCCCTCTCCCTCCCTCTCTATATCAATCTCCCTCTATTATTCTCTCTCCCTCTATCACATAAGCTATCTCTCTTCTCTCTATTAAAAAATATTTTTAATTCTATTTAAGGTGTTTGATGGTCATTTAATGTTCAAAAATTCACTAAATGGATTCAAATTTTAAGGGTCTAAATTTGAAAGTTGGCCCTGCCTATCAAGCATTTTTTGTGACAACTATTAATCTCTATTATTCGCTCTTCCTCTGTAACTCTATCTCTCTTCTATAGGTGTTCTCCCCCCTCTCCTTGTCCCTCTCTTTCTCTCTCACCATCTCTCTATCCTTCTCTATCTATATACCTCTCTCTCCCTCTCTATCCCTGTACACATCTCTTTCTCTCTACTATGTTCTCTATCTATCTTATATCTATCTTTCTCTCCTACTATGTCTCTCTTTCTCTATTCCTCTCTCTTTGTCAATATACCTCCCCTCCTCTCTCTCTCTATCTCTCTTTCCCTCTATATCACTTATCTCTATTCCTCTTTCCATCAATCTCCCTCTCTCTATCTCCTCCCCTCTCTCTTTTTGTCTCTCTATCCCTCTCTATCCCCCCTCTCCTCTATTTACTCATCTCTCTCTTTGTTTAACTCTTTGTCTCCCCTCTTCATTTCTCTTTCTTGCATTCTATATATATGTATCCCCATCTCTCTCTTCTTCTACTCATTTCTCTCTTTCTTTCATATAACTATAATATAGATTTTATTTAAAAAAATTAAATATATAATTAAATCATTACAAGTTACCACTTGGACAATAAGCAATGAGACCTAATTTTTATAGATGGAATTGTTATATGCCTTCTTAAGTATAAAACTTCATAATAAGTCAAATTTGATTTAATCTTAAATCTTTCTAATGTGGATAATGTCTTAAGGTTTCCTTTATATATGTAGGGCTAAGAAATTGTGTTGATGAAGGTATTCACAATAAAATGTACTCTCTCTCTTACTCTCTATCTCTCTATCTCTATACCTCTCTATATCTTTGTCTCCCTCTCCACCTCTCTCCATTTATCCTCTCTCTTTCTCTTTCTCTCTCCTCTCTTCCTCTATCTCTATTTCACTCTTTGACCCCTTTCTCTCCTCCTTTTTATCTCTTATCTCTATCTCTTTCTCTATTCCTCTCTCTACCAATCTTCCTCTCTTTATATCTCTATCTCTCCCTCTTTCCCTGCCTTTGTATCTCTATATCACTCTACCTCTCACTATCAATATCCCTCTCTCTCTATATCTCTATGTGTCCCTCTTTATTTATCTCTCCATCTACATGTCTCTCTATATATCTTCTTCAATGTGATTGTTTAAAGAATCATTTTGTACAACAAATCTCCTCTAAATGTTTTTTCTGTAATTATGATAATTGTACAAATTTCACTACTTCCAAAAAGCACTTCAATATTCTAAATATAGATAATATATTATATACCACTCAATTATGTTGTATCTCAATAATTGTTGCACTCAATTTTCCACCTCTCTCTATATCTTTGTCTCCTCTCTGTCTCTTTCTATATCTATGTGTTTCTCTATCTTTCTCTTTTTCTTCTCCTCTTCACCTAAACTCTCCATCTCTATCTTTATCTCTCCCTTTCTCTTCTCTATCCCTCTTCATCTCTTCCCCTCTCTATATCAATCTCCCTCTCTATTATTCTCTCTTTCTCTGTTACTCTATCTCTCTTCTCTAGGTTTTTCTCCCTCTCTTTGTCCCTCTCTTTCTCTCTCCATCTCTATTCCTATACCCATCTCTCTCTCTCTCTCTCTCTCATTTTCTGTCCTTCCCTCTATATATATCTTATCTCTCATTTTCTCTCCTGCCCTATCTCAATTTTTCTATTCCTCTTTGTCAATATCCCTCCCTCTCTATTTCTCTCTCATACTCTCGTTGTGTCTCTCACTCTCTCTCTCTTCCTCCATCTCTTTCTCTTTATTCTCTATCTCTCTTTCCCTCTATATAGCTTATCTCTATTCCTCTCTCTATCAATCTCCCTCTCTCTCTATCTCTCTCCCATTGTCTCTCTATCCCTCTCTATCCCCCTCTCTCTCTCCTCTCTCTACACATCTCTCTCTCTCTCTCTTTTTAACTCTATTTGTCTCTTTCCCGTTCTATATATAAAGATATCTCTCTCTATATGAAGATCTCTCTCTCTCCAATTCATTATTAGTATTATATTATTAACCATCAATAATTATTTACAATAATCTCTCTCTCTCTCTCTCTATATATATATATATATCCACCCTGCTCTTTCTCTCTTTCTTTCACGATTTAGGCTTTTTAGTTGATAAACACAAGAAAGGAAGGGTTCTAGTGGAGCCCATCATTTGTATTGTCTTGCACCATTCTAAGATGATGTCAAAACAATAAATATTTCTATTAAAATAGTTTATGCATATTAATATTTAATATTAAAAATAAATTAAATAAATATTTCTATAAAATAGCTTGTATATATTGTTTTTTTATATTAAAACACATAAAAAATATAAAATTAGATTTTAATGTTGAAAATAAATTCAATAAATATTTCTATTAAATAATATATACAAAAGAACATAAATAATATAGAATTATATTGTAATATTGAAAATAAATTAAATAAATATTTCTATTTAATGGTTTATATATATATATATAAATACTTAAATAATATCAAATTATATTTTGATATTGAAAATAAATTAAACATATTTAAATATGGTAAAAAAAATAAAATCTCTAAATATTGAAGCATGACCATTAAATTTCTATTACTTACATACCTACTCTTATGTACCCAAAGATAATTCGAGTGATGTACTCAAATTCAACTTAACATGTTGGATTTGTTGTGTACACAAGAGTCATCACTAACTTGTGTTATACTCCATATATTATGTATCTTTTGACATGACTTTGCAATTCTAGTTGTATCTCTGGAGTTTGTGCAATTATGTGTTTATTTATTTCGCTAGATATCAGATTAAATAATTTCTCTGCCACATGTTGTGCTAATAGATGGGCCCTCACCAACTCCACTCCAAACTGTTCTAAACAAGGTCAAGCCAAGGTTAACCTTATCCCAGGTTAGTGTTATGATAATTTTGTTGGTGCCAAAACTTTCAGGTCGTGCCATTTATCTATTTCCAAACGTATAAGATGTAGATTCATTCCAGAGAGCTTGGAGTGCTTGTACACCATCCATAAAAAGTTGTCAACACAAAAAGAATCGAATGAGAAGAATTCTTCAATAGATTTAGAAGACACAGAAGAGGTAGAAATGTGTATTCAATGGCTACAATGTACCAGAATAATGATTTCAAAATAGTGAAACCAGACAAAAATCCATGCTACTTTTAACCTGTCATGCCCACTTTTACCGAGTGGTCATGACACGAGAAAACCACATGTCATGCCCACATTGCCCATGTGGTCATGACATGAACCACCAAAAATTTTCCAGCTATCCCTAAAACCCCGTCACACAAAGGCGGGGAAGGCAACAAGGTGCGAGAAAGCCAACACGACACCTTGACAGGTGATCGCAACCCAAGAGACACTGACACAAAGCATTGGTTTTTTTTTTAAATATGTAAAGCAGTAAATAAAGACACCATCATTCATCTAAGGATAAAATAAACCATTTTATTGAGAAGAAGATAGATACTTTTAATCATTCACTCATGAAGGAGTATAGTGAAGGGTACTAGACATAAGGATTTGTAACCAACTTGAAAACATAGCATAGGGACTTAAATGAGAGTACAAGAGCATTGACATACAGATAAACAATATAGAATAAATGAAATTATTTTCCACATTAAAATTCTCCTACAATTTAAATATCAATCTCTAAAACAAAAGATAGCTCATTGCATTACAAGGTGAAGGCCTCTTTCCCAAACATGGGAGGAACACACTTCAAGGATCAAATTACGAGAGTAGATGTAATACAACATAAAATGTCAAAAAGCAACCATCAATATAGGATAAGTATTACAACATAATTACGTCTCAAGAAGGGATAAACATTCATAAGCAGATGAGATGCAATTTTGTGCTTTCTAACATACAAGAACATCAAAAGAATTTCTAAGATCAAGCTCCAAATCAGCGTTGTGTAATTTCTTTTAAGCATCAAAAGAGATATGAGTTAATAACAATTAAAGAAAAAATATATAAGATCAGTAAATTACATAACTAGTAAGATTACGTTACCAATGATGATCACCTCATTCACCATTTTGGAGTACATCATGAATACATCATAAATAAAAAAGAGTGTACAATATTCACTAATCTAGAGTACATCATGAATATCTCATAAATACAATATTACAAAAAAAAATACATCATGTTCATACCCATAGATATAAAGAAGAATAGACAATGCTCATAACTGCAGAAGAAGGACAGTCACTACGCAGTGAAAACAATCTTGGATCACAAGTCCCCAATGGAGGTGGGTGCACACCAGCCAACCACGTGGGTCCAAAAAGGCCCACTCCCCCATGTAAAGGAGGTAGTCATAAGGCCAACAACACCAATCACACGAGGAAGAGGAAGGCTTACACACACAAGACATTGTGCTAACATGACAAACAAACTCACAAGTACAAATACGTAAGAGTACACTATCCACACCATGGGTACTACTCAGAAACCACAATAGAGATTGGATAATAGATTACGACATAAGAGAATGTCATCACATAGCTCGAAGGGATGGCTCATGTGAAACCAGACTATCTCTCATACGGACGAGCATAGGCAATTATCTTGTATCATTATGAGCAACCCCAAGTTTAATTTAATGTTATCACTTGATTACGAAATCTTCTACGAGTTATCTCGGCAGCCACTTTGGGCGTCAGCCCTCGTAAAAGACCACTCCCAACTCCCTTCAGAACCCATTCCTTAAGCTCATTTTCCTACCCAACAAATAAATATCTCATAAATACAATATTAAAAAAAAAGTAGCCCAAATAGAAAACTGAAGCTAAATTTAAATATTACCCTTCAATGAAAATGTGACAACAATTTAGATCCAAACAAACACACAGAATCACAAACCAAAGACACTTTTTTTTTTGTGAATCAGGTGTAAAATCATTATTGATTGTTTGACCATTGAAGTGGATGATGTTTAAGTAGAGTGAAATTCAACTACCTTACACATCGCTTGGAAGGTACCCATATTTAGGCAAGATAACTGCCATTTAGAACTGTTTTATCAAGAAAGAGGTGTAGTGAAATAGGTTGTGATTTATGCATCCATGAGCTCTAGAACATGTGTATGGATAGGCATCAAAGCATGAAGTTGTTATCACACTGGTAGGCATAAATACATAATGTGAAAGACTGAATAAGAATGTGGAAGCATTAACACTGGCGTGTGAGCTGGTTGACAGTCAACCTCAAAGAGATGTTTCTTTCAAATGGAATGTGATGATCTTCATGAAATAGATTTGTTGAAAAGATTTTAGGAACTTTCAAAATAAATGCGAAAGATAGATGTAGAACCAAATATGATGGCCTCCCTTAACATTCTCCTATGCAGCCTATGTAAAATGGGAACTTGAAATTAATTTAGAAACTTATAAGAAAATGTAGTTGGAAACTATAAAGGCGTATGATGTTGGGATAATGCCTCATAGAAATGTGATCTCGTGGAATGAAATGATTCTAGGATGTGCGCACAAAGGGTCTATCAAAAAGGCTTTAGAAACTTTTAAGTGATGTATTTGGCAGAAGTAAAGCCAATTTCCTAACTTTTGCCAACATCCATGCTGGCTGCGCCGGAATGGGGGCTTCAAAATAGGGTACGGACATACATCATAGCACAAAAGAAAATGAATTGTACCAGGTGTTGTAGTTGCAAATGCCTCGGTAGACATGTATGCAAAACTGTGGAAAGCGATGACAAAGCACGAGAGTTGTTGACAAAATAATTCAATGAAAAAATGATCTCAGGGACTACAACGATGGCAGGATTCGCACAAAGTGGTTTTGTTCAAAAGACTTTAGTAGCTTTCAAGCAACGACAGCTGGTAGATGTAAAGCTTAACTCCAAAACCTTTGCCAGCATCCCACGATCTGTGCCCAAGGGGCCGCCCATGACAGGGTAAGGACATACATCAAAACATAAAAAATAGAGGAATTTATGCCAAATATAACAGGTGGAAATGCTCTGGTCGACCTGTATGCAAGCCATAGGGGCATAGACAGGCATGTCCACTATTTCCAACATGCTAAGGAAAATGTAGTCTCATGGACTGCAAATGCTTGCAGGATATGCACATAATGGATCTGATGAAAAGGCATTAAAAACTTTCAAGTAGAAGCGATTGGCAGGAGTGGGGCTGACTCCATAGTCCAGTGCCCACAGCCTCCCTACACGTGCCATCATGGGAGCTTATGAACAGAGGTATGGACATCCATTAAAACATAAATGATAGAGGAATTTTGTCAGATAGTTGAAATAAAATTGGGCATATTTCCTTAAATGCAACCATAGATTTTAGTTTTCATGCCAGAAAAACAAACAAGGCACTGATGAAAATACCTCCAATTTGCAAATCGATAGGCTCACCTGAGATATTTTCCTTTTCTCCTATGCCACCCTCCCCTGTTTTCCTCTTCCCTTCAAACCCTAGGCATCTCTCCATTCCCCACCAAAAAAAATCCCCAGCATTTGTGGGTCACCATCCCCGTTAGAAAAAAAATGAATGTCTTTTCCTTTTTTTTTTTTCCTCTCGTGTGTGTGAATTCCCCCCCCCCCCCCCAAGACAATACGGTAAAAAAAGGAGTTTTAATAAAGACCTTCCAAAAAAAAAAATCAAGCTCCTAGATAATGTTAATAAAAATAATGTCAAAATGAAATTGAAATTAAAACATTACAAAGTCATGCTCAAAGCTATGGTAAATAAAATAATACCAAAATCAATTTCCCAAACCAATAAAATGCCCATATGCAAAGCTCATTCACATAGTCAATAAGGTGAAGCCATAATGAGGTACTGACAACCTATGACGAAGAACCTCAACCGATGATATTGGCAACCTCATAAACCAACTGGGCATACAGATGTCACTGTAGGGTAACTAGAGGTTAAACACACAATATGAAACACACTGTACTAACAGGGTACAATGGTTACGCTAGGGAAACAGGGCTTGTAGACTACTTGCATAACCACCATTGGGAAATACGAGTACGCTCAAGCCTGTGAGTCTAGGCGGAGTCGATACTCAATACTTGCATTTCTCAAAACACAATACAGACATCCGCATACATATATATCATAACATCTAAATCAACATGATGATACTCATTACTACCACATCATCTACCATTCAACTGATCACTATTATACAATAAATCACTCTTAGTTCGAGCAAGCTCGCAACACCTAGATATACCTTTTGTACCACATTTTCATAATGACTATCATTAAATACGTAACATCAAATGAAATCATAATATGATCTTATCACTTATCATATAAAAGCTTGAATCTATACCTCCTTGTTACCTTAGTTAGGCCAGACCCAGGTTATTTTTTATATAAAAATACTTAAATAATATCAAATTATATTTTGATATTGAAAATAAATTAAACATATTTAAATATGTTAAAAATAATAAAATCTCTAAATATTGAAGCATGACCATTAAATTTCTATTACTTACATACCTACTCTTTTGTACCCAAAGATAATTCGAGTGATGTACTCAAATTCAACTTAACACGTTAGATTTGTTGTGTACACAAGAGTCATCACTAACTTGTGTTATACTCCATATATTATGTATCTTTTGACATGACTCTGCAATTCTAGTTGTATCTTTGGAGTTTGTGCAATTATGTGATTATTTATTTCGCTAGATATCAGATTAAATAATTTCTCTGCCACATGTTGTGATAATAGATGGGCCCTCACCAACTCCACTCCAAACTGTTCTAAACAAGGTCAAGCCAAGGTTAACCTTATCCTAGGTTAGTGTTATGATAATATTGTTGGTACCAAAACTTTCAGGTCGTGCCATTTATCTATTTCCAAACGTATAAGATGTAGATTCATTCCAGAGAGCTTGGAGTGCTTGTACACCATCCATAAAAAGTTGTCAACACAAAAAGAATCGAATGAGAAGAATTCTTCAATAGATTTAGAAGACACGGAAGAGGTAGAAATGTGTATTCAATGGCTATAATGTACCAGAACAATCATTTCGAAACAGTGAAACCAAACAAAAATCCATGCTACTTTTAACCTTTATCACACTACAAAACAATCTCTATATTCTTCTCGTTAATAAGAAAAATAAACATTCTTGTTTAAATGATTATAATTACCTTGCCTCTCTTTGATTTGGTGGTGATGTATGCATTGGGCTATGATACAATTCAAACGTGTATGTATTGTAAAATGTGTACATTCATCAAAGGTAGCATTAGGGTTTAATTGGCACTAGATTGACCATATATACATAGAAACACCTAATAGAAAGTGGGAGAAATTGACAACGAAAGTGATGAATGAAAGTGAGAAGTCGCACCCATCCAGATTCTTCCACACTCGAAAATGAGAAGTTGTTTCTTAATAGAGAGACAATGTTAAGCACACCTTCCCCACTCGTAAAAAGCCCCCAACAATTACTATATATTATATTATATACAATTTTTTAATTTCAATACGTATATATTTAATATTTTAATACTTATATATTTAATATTATAGTTAGTTAAATATTTTATATATAATATTTACATATATTTGTTATTTAAATTAAATATTTATAAATACGAGTTTCAATATTTATTATATATTTCTACTTAAATTTAAGCAGTTTAAGCTGCATAATGAAAAATATGACATGTGACTGCATATATTTCCTTCCCTTTTTTTTAAATTTTCTTCTAAATTAACGTAATTAAGATAATTTATTTTTTTTCCTTTTATATAATAAAAAACTACATAATTACTTATTTTAAGCAGAAAAATAAAATTTCATAGAGTCACTGGGTCCACAAATATCTTCGAAAAAATTGAGCAGTGGCTGCTAGCCAAAATAAGCTAAGCATCAGCATGGGGACATGCCCTTACAGTATAAATTTAGCCAAGCCAAAAAGGAGGTAAGTATTATTATAAACCTATAGGTACGCTATGCTCTTCGATTTTATAGTTTAAAAACGAGTGAAAATAGAGAAGCCGTCGGGAGATGGGTATTCAAAGGTGGGCTGTCAGGTCTGCGCTCACACGTTTTGTACAGCACCTTTAAGAATGCATATGTATCAGCGCGCGTTTGCCTGGACTTTTATGAAATGAAACGTAGTAATCTACTAGAAAGCGAGAACAAAAAATAGTGTCGGAGAAGAGAAAAACAACGAGATCCAAATAATTTGCACTGCATTTTTTTGAGGAGATCTGATGGCTCATATCATTTCAATTGTCTTGCACGTTTATCCGGAGCCCTCCATTTTCGATTTCAATGCCAGACCAGTCCCTCTCATAGCCTTCGGCATAATAAATATAATATTTTAGTATTTTTAATAAAAAGCTACAGCGACAAACCAACAGTCCAAAGACCACAAGAAAAACATGTAGGTGAGACAAAACCCAGACAGTGCCAAGCAATTTTCCTGAGAAGACACAAAATGAGATCAACAACCAACAATCTAAATATGCAGCTTAAAGCCAAAGAGCTCTAATAAACCCTAAACTCCATCCCCTACCCTTTCCCTTGAAACATTGCTGCAGGAATACTTCCTGACTGCACTCTCTTTCATCGCTGTTGACAGTAAAATTCTTTGAGCTTCTTAAGGCCATCTTATCAGAAAAATCTCTGGTTTGCTCTTTGTAAGGATGAGTGGAGGATAATATTTTAGTATTAATTAGCCTAGACAATAGTTGGCCTTTCAAGTTCAGGGGAAGTGATTAATAAACCTTGGTGAATTCAAATCATTTGTTGGTGTTCCTTGTGAATTATGGACCTCGAAAGGACTGCTTGCCTGATGAAAGGAATTTAAATACGTCGGACGCTGTTGGCCGGTATTCAGCTTCAGACTTAGAGCACAACAAAGTTATTTTGGCTGTTCTTATTATGCTTTTTGAGTCAAACTCTCTAGTGTTGAGTAATCAAGGGTCAATTAGCTCACTAAGTCGATCCTTGTTAGATAACTCATGCGCCTGCGAATACACACAAAAAGAAGTTACAGATTATTGTTCTGGCTCGCTGAGTCCACAACAAAATTTGGAGCAACGATACATATATGATAATGGTAGAGTTACCAGCTGTAGAAGACTGCATCTTATTTGTATCGATTTCTATACATCTTTTGCCAGATACCATATTCAACAAAAGCAATCCAACACTGTAAATATCCGTCTTCTTTGTCACATGACCGGTTCTTATGCACTCTGGAGCTACGTAGCCACTTCAAACAAGGAAAAATGGAATGAAATTATATTAATACTCAGGATAGTTTGTTTACCTGAAATTAATCTTTAGGATGTGTAAATAAATCAATATTATATTTTATTCTGCAGATCAAAATAATTGAGTATTTAAATTAAAAAAAATCTATGTTTAGACATGTCTTCAGAATTCATTATAAATAAGGTAATTGATAGACATTTCTTTTTAAGTCTGGTTAAGCATTATGGAGCTAAAAAGGTCAATTTGACTTAAGATAAATATATATCATATTTTGATTACTAAACTGGATGATGTTTAAGTAAGTGTGTAATTTAAACCAGGGAAAACTTACACTGTGCCCCTAGCTCCTGTTGAATGATGTGTACCAGCCAATTCTTCTTCCAAATCTACATATACTCCTTCCTCCTGGGATTTTTTTATTATCCATGGATTTCCCTTTAGGAAGTTTTCTTGCATTTCCAAAAACTGAAACTTTGACATTGAAATTTTCATCAATAAGAATGTTTGTTGGTTTAATATCTCTGTGCACTATGCACAGATCGGCAGTGTCTTGAAGATACGCTAGTGCGCTCGCTACTCAATGTATTATCTTCCTTCTGGTGGGCCAGTCAAGGACATGACTCTCTGTTGACTCTGTCATTTGGGATTAATTTGTGTTTTGAGAAGAACCAATTCATCCACAGAAAAAAAAAAGGAATAAAGAGTAAGCTATGATACTTACCGAAGAGTAACTTGGCTAGATTTCCTTTGGGCATATAGTCATAGACGAGCAGCAACTCATCTCCTGTAATGCAAGATCCCACCAGATTCAAAATGTTTGGATGCTGTAGGTTTGTTATGCAGTCCAACTCCCTCTGTAATGTGCTACTTTTATCCCGCGATCTTTTTACTACGACAGGCTTTCCATCAGATAAAATTCCCTTCAAAAGTAAGAAATGTCCTAATAAGTTTTGTGTTATAGGTATTTCTTCTGAAAGTAGGAAAAATGTAAGGACCCGCTTGGTCCAAACTTAAATTTTCAAAAATTTTACTTTATTAACAAGTTCTTATGAGATATATCAAGACTTTGATTGAGTACTCAGGAAAAACTTTGGCCAAAATGGGTCATATGTTCAAACGGAACATTCTTAAGCCAACCTAGGCTCTTCTATCCTTTGGGCAAATAGGTTCATACGGAACTGGGTCAAACGGACCTTATCGCTACCTGATACGGGTAGAACAAACAATGGCCAAAAGGCCTAGTGGGTCAAATGGATCAATACTCTATCCAATCCGAGATAAGTAAACATGACAGCCTAACGGGCTAAAGAGGAGAGGAATCATTATGCTCTGGCACTCCCTCGGGACCAATACGGGTTCATGAGTCACTTCCTGGGGACCACAGTCTGCCCAGACACTGTACTAAGGATGTCAACCAGGGAACACATACCATCAACTTGTACTCACCTTAGTTTACGGAAAATCTGGGTACAAGTAATCCACCCCGAGGATTCTTCTGAGTACTAGGAGAGTTCTTAAGTTACCTAGATAACCTTTAAACTAGGGATCGAGATTACGAAGTTGATTATAAAAGAGTACCCTATATTCAAGGGACCTGAGTACTATGGGCATCCTTCACCATTCAAATTGCCTACATACCCTGTATCCACGGGATCAAGGCCCTCTTCGGATGCCATCTACACGACGAATGAGAACATGTAGTTCTGTCTTGCACTATGTTTGATGTAACTGTAAGTGGGTACACAGTTCTTCGTCGACTGCCCACCCACTCGAGTGATACAGTGACAGAATTCCTAAGACACTAGTTTACAAACACACCTTCCGGGAGTGTTTGGCGTTTAAATTTTCCTAGAACGCGAAATTGTCTGATGAGGTTTTCCGTTGACAGTTAAAAAGTTTTCCTGTCGTGGTAATCGTTCTACAACTATTTTCGATAGCCTTGTCCTTTCTTTTTATTAATCTTTTTAGTGAGATATCCAAGGAGATTTTTCCTTCCTACGGATTTAACTTTGACATGTTCCTTATTACTCCCCGACGATTTAGAGGGATGGTGCCTAGACATCATTGTTGTAGCTATGTTAGACGTGAGGTACTTGGTTCAACACGATGACATTACCCATAAACGTGACTCAGAGGTACCGTAAATACCAAACATTACGAATGTTTGAGTTTGGACGTTTAATTATAAGGTTTACCTATCTAATGACAAAAGAAAAAAAAATTGCATAATAACAGTTGATAAAGGGAAGTACTACCTTAATCAAAATGCAAATAAAAAATGCTTTATCATAATGAATAGAACTAGAAAATAAACTTAATCAATTCATAAACATATGACTGGAAAGATACTTATTTCAACTCATAAATAGAAAAGATCTTTGTAAAATTTAATCTAGGTCAAATTAAAGGATCTTTGATAACTAGTTCAACTACAATTTCAATAATTCCTTTTTACTTTATCACAATTCCAAGCATTTGTTTCCCAGCCATTCTTAAAACAATAATACCCATGTTTGATCACTTAGAAATTCACATAATCTAATATATGATATGATAATGAATTCACCATATACTTGATTCATGCACTTTTGATGAGACTCATAATATAAAAGATATACATATCTATCCCTCATACCCTATATGTGTGATAATGCATATATACATCGTGTCAATTGAGATACAATTTCTTGAACCCACCAAGGTTTAAGTGTGAGATCTAACATGATACGTAATCTTAACCAATTAGAATATTAAGGTGGACCAAGAAGCTTAGGTTGAGTATTAATAGTAACATAATAATCCACCACCATCGTCAAGGTAACAACTCCTCAATATAAATCCCTATCTCTATATCATATATAAGTATAATCTTATGTTAATAGATCTATTCTTTATGGATTTGTCTTGTATAGTTGTTTCTCAAAATTCTTTGTATATAAGCTATCCTTGTATCTCTTATTAGGCATCATAACTCTTTGTTGTTGTATTATTGCATATATTTATTCATATATTTGCCATGTATAATCTTACCCTTTGGAAATCATTTTTCTTATACTTTGTTACACACTAGTTTACCTTATGCCATTAATTCTTTTATTCTATTATGTTATCACTTGCATCTTTTAAATCATTTACCTTATGATCTTGAATTAGTGTACTTTTTCATTTATATCTAATTCATCATTTTACTACGATATTCACTCTCTTTATTTACACCATATACTAACACATTTCTTATTCATCTTTAACATTTAATACCCATTTTACTTTATGATAGTATCCACATTTTTTTTAAACTTGATATCCTATCTACAAGTAGTTCTTACAAAACAAAATTCATATAAACTCCAATGACATTCTAACATCTACATTAATGTTAGACTGTATGATGTAAATGATACTTGATTTTCATGTTAATACCATCCACATACCTACATTAAATGTGTGGGAAAGGTTCTACATGTTTCTTGATATAAGATTTTAGTTTTATATTATGATTAAAACTTGTAGGTTATTGATATCTTTATGAAACAAACTCATAAATTGGTATTTGGGCCTCAAGCCTCCAAATTTAATAAGTACATATAAACCTATAAAGATTCACATTTTTCTATGGTATTATTTAGATACATAATCTATTCACTATGGAAAAAAAGATGTCTTAGTTTCAAATATATGAAAATTAATTAACCCAACCTTATGGTATAATATAAATGTAATTATTAAAATTATAACCAAATCTCAGATACTGAGATTTAGTTGGTCATGTATTTGGTGAGTTCTTAAACACTAATCATTGTAATATAGATCATATACAGAACTATGTGACTTGTTTCCTCTGCAACTAAAAAAAAGATAAATGTTATAAATCATTTGTTTAAGTTCAGTCTGATAGGACTGGGTAAATTCATGATTCCAATGCAGTTGAGTATTCTATGACAACATTTTCTTCATATTTAACCAGCTTCATTCAGTGATTTTGGAACACTTAGAACTGTATGCTATTGCTACCTATCTGGCGCTTAGAATAGGGCATGGATTTACATCAAAGAATAAAGGAAGACAAATTTCATTAGATGTTGTAGTTACAAGCTACGTGGTAGACATGTATTCAAAACGTGGAAGCACAGACAAGTCATGAAAATTGTTTGACAAAATGACCCAAAGAAATGTGATCTCACAGAATGCCATGACAGTAGGGAGGGGCGTTCAAATGAGTTTGTTGAAAAAGGCCTTAGAAACTTTTAAGCAAATGCAACTGGTGGTAAAACTAGACTCCTCAACCTTGTAATGGTCCTCCCTACCTAAGTCTGCGTGGGCCCTAGAACAGGGTGTGGACACTCATCAAACCATAATTGAACATGGATTTTTGTTAGAAAATTATACTGGAAATGCTCTGGTAGATACGTATGCAAAAGTAGAAGCATAGACAAAGCACGAAAACTATTTGACAGCAGGGTTCGTTCCATATGGTTTCATTGAGAAAGGCCTTAGAAACTTTTAAACAAATGAAACTAGCGAGTGTAATTCTAGATCCCTCATCATTTGCCAGCATCCTCATGTATAACGAAAGGGGGGGAATTTTTGTCAGATATTATAGTTGGAAATACACTGATAGGCATGTATGCCAAAAGTGGGAGCAAAGACAATGCACTAAAACTATCTGACAACACCTCATGAAATGCAACGATTGCAGGATCACCCAAAATGGATTTGTTGAAAAGGGATTAGAACTTTAAACGAAATTGGCAGGTGTAAAACCAAAATTCCACAACCTTGGCTAAAGTCCTCCCTTCCTGTGCCTGCATGGCTCTAGGATAGGGCATGGACTTCAATAAAATTTCATCAGGTGTTGCATTTGAAATCGCCCAGTAGACATGTATGCAAGAGTGGAAGCGTTAACAAAAATGACTCAAAGGAGTGCGATCTCATGGAATCGCCATGGTAGTAGGACAAAATTATTGAAAAGGTCTCAAAAACTTTTATGCAAATGCAACTAGCGAGTGTTAAGCCAAATTCTACAATCTTTAACAAAATCCTCCCACTCGTGCCAATATGGAAGCTTTGGAACATGGAATAGTTGTATAGACCTCCGTGTGTGTGTATTCAAGAAAATGCAATTGACAGGTGTAAAGATAAATTCTAAACCCTTGCCGTTCATCAAAACTTTACACAATTTGCATTTTAAAACATACCATCAAAAATAAATCTAAAATTTATTAACAACAGTCAAGAACCAACTTTCAAAAGAAACAAAGCAAAATGATGAAGAGGAGAACACTTACAAATTTCTCCAGCTCTCCCCAAACTAGAGATCCGTGGCTTCTTCCTCACAATCCGAGCAATTTATAGAAAAACTTGACCCTCATGGAAGAAACTCCAAGTCTTCAGCCAAGTCTTCATCTTAAATGCTCCTCTCTATTTTCAAGATTGCTTTTTAATTTTTGTGGAAAAGGACTCTTATAATTCATAAATATGTTCCCAAATTTTCCTATGGTAATAAATTTAAGGAGAAAAAGGGCTCATCTCATAAATTGGGGTCTTGACTTGAGGATGGGAGGGAAGGTTCCTTATTTATTGCCCATTTCTAGAAGTGTCCTTACACCATTTGTCATTTAAACTTGTTTATTATTTTGTTTTTAAATGAAACTATATTTATCTCATTTAGTTTTCAAATTCAAAATTCAAAAAAATTGAGTTGTGACAAAAAATTACTTTGTATGTAAAGCCGAAACCTCCTTGACCCAGCAACGTTCTAAACCCTTTTGTTGCCATCACCAATTCCTCAAAGGTGAAGCCATGTTCAACTGCCAATGGAAACAATTAGTCGATTTTCAAATGTAAACTGTCAATAGCAAGTGCTTTTGGTTGCTTCATTGAAAGTGTATGGACAGGCTTTCGGCATTCTTCAAATCTATGTGCAGCAATCTTTCTAAGGCCATTGGCAGTGTATATGAAATATTCCCCAAATGCGATAAACATGCACAGTAGCCTTTCTTGTAGTTGGAATGCATTTTTCTGATTAGAAATATCTGGATTATCAGATTCTTGTGACATAGTCTCTACGCATGCAGTCTCTGATGTTATTGAATAGAGATCTGTTTCAAATCTGTTGGGCATTTCTCCTGTACAATTGACATTTTGAATATGTAATCAATAAAAAATTGAATTGAAACAATATGTAATAGTATCAGATCTTACAATTTAATAACATCATTGCATTCCTCTAAGGAGAATGAATCAGTAATTTGCTCTATTCTCCTTTACTATCTTATCCATAGTTTTTTTTTTAGTTTTTTAAATCAGTGAATGTTTTTGACTGAACTTATGTGAACGTTGCATTAGGCCTAGTGGTTCAAACCTAGGAGCTCATTGGCACAGCAGGGACTTTAAGCTGCGAGCTCATTGGTCTAGAAGGGGCCTTGTGCAACTCATCAATTCAGCGGGGCTCAAAGACCGCAAGCTCATTGACCCAGTGAGAATTTGAACCTTGGTGGAAAGAATAACAAGACCACAATTTTACCATCACATTGTGCCATGAAGGACAACTAAATTTATTGTTGACAAGGATTGAATTGAATTTGAACTTTTATTGACTATGTTAAGTGAAAATAGAGAACAAACCCATATATCTCCTCACCTGTATCATTAGAAGAGTGCTGCTGTAAGCTTCCATCATCATTAGTATGGTGATGTTGCCTTGATAGGTAGAAGGTAAGAGAACACAGGGTCATATGATTCATCAGAAGAACAATATCTATTCTCATTCCATTGACTTTTCCTCGTAGATACACAAGTTCTTGATAGATCTTCTTTGCCAACAAGGACCTTGATTTATTTATTTATTTTTCCATGTGAGTAGTAATTACAAAACAACTATATGTCGTACAACAATAGAAAAAGAAGTATATTTGATATGAACAAATACAACTGTAGTCAGGTAAAAACATTGCTACAACCCTGCAAACAGCAAATTAAAACCCTAACCATGCAATGGAGCTCTTAAACAACCTAGAATCTAAACATAAAGAAAGAAACCCTAGGATGACTAATGCATTTCCTCCATTGCTGCTATCTAACCTAACTATTCTAATGCACTCAAACTTGCAAGTTTGCAAATTGGATGAAAGCTCAAGTGTTGACAATGGCAGAAGTCAAATTCACAAGTGGTGAGTTGAAAATTATGGGGTAAGAGTGGTTTTATAGAAGGTGAGAAGTGAATGGAGGGCTAAGATGAAGAGTTGACTTAGGGTTAAGATCAAGGGCTCAGAATGATTTAGGGTTTCTAGCCATAAGAAGACAAAAGATATTTTTAAATTAGAGGAAATGGTGAGGTGGGAAGTGTTTTAAAATTAAATAAATTGTGCTAATTTATTTAATTTTTTTTAAGGAATGGGTAATGTATAGGAATTTAATTAAATAAGTGGGAACTTATTTAATTAAAACAAGGTTGATAATTTAAATTAGATGGGGAATATGGGTATTTGATTAATGAATAATTAAATTATTTAATTGTAGAGGAATTTAGAAGAAGATAACTTGAATAATTAAATAAGTGAAATTTATTTAATTATAAGTGTAGGTGAGAATGAATTAACTAAATAATTTTAAAAATTATTTAATTAAAAGAAAAATATTAAATTAAGGTGAAATATGCGTGAAAATGTTGTTCGCAAACCCATGACATTTTTAAGTGTCTACATTTTGCCACTCTTTGATATAATGTCAAATCTGGCATTATATCAAAGAAAAATTTGAGAGATGTGCTCTAAACGTGCCCCAATGTATTTTAGACAAAGTGTGATGGTCTTATGCCCCCTCGGGAAATTTTTTTAATTTTCTAAAAAATTTCTAAAAGTTTGAAATTTTTTTTGAAAGGCTGTGCAGGATGCCCAAAGAGATCTAAAAGTGAGAAAACAACTATAAAAGGTGCCAGCATTTGAAAGAAGGTCGTCAGTTGGTCAATTTAGTGAAAAGGAGGCCCACTTAGGTCAAAAGATCCTATAAATACCCCTTAGAGGGCCCATAATCCTCATTTGTGCATTTGGAGCTTTAGAACTTTGAGAGAGTATAGTGAGCCCTTGGAGATTTCACGTGGAGCTACTATCAAGATGTTGCCTATACTGCTTCATCAGCACCATGGATCAATACTTCGGATGTATGGATGACTTCCTAGGATAGGCACCCCGGTATGTATCTAACCCTAGCTTGTCAATTTATGTGTTTTTTTTGTAGATTTTAGGGCATGAAAATAGGGCATGCATGCGGTGCACTTTTGTGCACCGCATGTGTCGTCGTGTGCGCTACTTACACGTGGTGGTGTGACGCCTGTACCAAGGTGCGATGCATGCAATTTTTAGAGCTGCATGCGCCAATGGGTGTGACACCTCTGCTTAGGCGATGCACATCCGTTGGCTGCGATGCTTAAGTTTAGCAGTGCGCCACCTACGTGAAAATGTGATGCATATTTGAGCAGTGTGACGCATGCACCCAGGTGGACTGTAAGCGTTGAGCAATATGATGCATGCACCCAGGTGGACTACATGTGTTGAGCAGTGTGATGCATGCGCTTAGCTACAACACACCAGAATGGTAGTGCGCCGCATGTGCCAAAAAGTGCATTTTTTCTAATTCCTAGCCCTGTTTGGCCACAAATGTGGCATTTAGGGTTTTTAGATTGACATGGTATCTTGGCTACATGGATACAAGCGAGGTTACCACCTATTTACACATGTGAGTGTCATCCAATTAGCTATCAGTTGTGTAATTCCTTGTCGATGGCAGAGTAAGACATTTCGACGCCCTAGGATTGTATGGTGCCACTTTTTTGCCCAAGATTTGGACTAACCGAGGGATATTGACTACAGTGGTCGAGAGATACCACTCTGAGACGAGTGCCTTTCATTTTTTGATAGGAGAGGCCACAGTGACTCTTTTTGATGTGTGGTAGATTCTTTGGCTACGCATTCATGGGGAGGGGGTGGTCTACAATCTGGAGATTGGATTAGCTACACTACATCGATTATTTGAGACTGAGGACGATGCAACTTTGGGAGTCAAGGAGCATGAGATTCCTTAGGATACGTTGACAGATCGTTATGATCAGTTGATTGTGGTTATTTGCACCTGTATCAGTGGTCTTGTATGTCCAGATCGGTGCGACCATGGATTTCTAGTTGGCTGGGGGAGATGCTAGAGGGGATGATGGTAGATACTACTTCATATGCATGGGGACCCTACTTCTTGGCATAGTTATACCACCAGTTACATGGCGTTGTATACCGGGTGAGCAGTCGATTAGTTGTGGTGTAACCTTACTTATGATATGGGCATGGGAACATATTGCAGTATGCAAACCTCCTATGGATCGAGATATATTAGAGGAGTTGCCTTATGTTATTGGTTATATTGGGGCTCTTCCTTAGGTTTGGATGGGTGATGTTGGCTACTAGCAACATGTTATTGACCACATGGATTCATTCACTTGGATGCCATATAGGGATTGCCCTAGGTGGACTAAGGATGATGAGCAACTACCCTATTGTAGGCACACTTGATATCTCATTGGCCAGATTGTACATGCACAACATGTTATAAAGTGACATCTACCATCACAGGTACTTCGATAGTTCGAAGAGTAGCATGATACGCTAGTCAGTATTGCAGAGTTTGCCTAGATGACATGGGAGATTTTAGTATGGGGGCTAATGATTCTAGTTTAGACGACTCTTGATGAGATTACAGGATTGCAGTCGTTGCAATGGGGGGATGGTCCTGCCGTAGATCCAAGCATGACTCCTGCATATGATACATGGTAGGCCACTCACAAGCCAGTTCCTTACCTGCATCCTGATGCACCAGCACTAGTGGAGTGGTTGGGTTGTGGGCTGAGGGGCAGATTTAGAGGCCGAGACAGAGATTGAGGCAGGAGGGATGGTGGTAGGGGTGGTGGCGGAGGAGATGATGATGGAGCTAGCAGTGGTGGTGGAGATAGGGGCTAAGGAGGCCGAGGGAGAGATGGTCGACATAGGGGTGCTGCACTTGCCCCTATTCAGGAGGAGGGAGAGGAAGTTGTAGGATGGGTGGTTGCAGCTGTTGGGGTGATGCAGGTGGGGGTGGGGAAGAGGATGTGATGATAGAGGATATCGACAGGGGAGTTGGTGGTGGGGAGGAGATTGAGGAGATTGAGGAGGAGGCCGATCAGGAGGCTGATGAGGAGGAGGAGCATATCAAGGAGCAACCTTGCAAGATGTACCCATTGTGGAGGTTGGGGATGATGAGGTGGAGGAGGAGGAGAGGGGTGATTGAGGAGAGGATATGGTGGTGTAGATAGCTGCCATGTAGACTCAGATGGATATTATGCAGGCTCAGATGCAAAGTATGTAGCAGCGGATCCAAGAGGTAGAGGGTCATCTTGCGTAGAGGATGGCTGAGAGAGATATGGTCATGATTAGAGTACAGAGGTCAGAGCAGCGGTGTATTGACCTTGTAGCGACTATGAGCAGACCATCAGTGGATTTTGCACAGGCATTCATTAGATTTACACAAGAGGCTCAGTATTATAGGGGACTTTATGAGGGTTTGGTGCTAGCAGAATAGAGGGCACCCAATTTTTAGAGCAGGAGTGTCAGTCGCTCTCACTCTCACAAATCATAGAGCAGTGTTGGGCATTCATTGATGTGGGCCTTGCCATATGATAGACCATTTGGATCGAGGGTTGGGTCAGAGCACAGGGCCAGTAAGATTAGGAGGTCATGATAGTGTCAGCTAGGCCATTTTGATAGTCCTGATGTATTTTGATTGAGCTTGTGTGCTCTTGCTTATGATTGAGCCTGTGAGCTCCATTTTTGACACACATATATGTATTCAGATTGTACTGTGACACATATTTTTGATGATTATATATATATATGCAATGGACTTATTATGATTGATCTTGTTATTTCTTTCATGGTCATGATGGATGGATGTTTGATGATCATGGTGCTATGTCTTATGATTCATGATTTAGGATGATGCAGTACTAGATGCTATGATGTTTATGATGCTTATGATGTGGTGTTTATGTGATATTTATGATGTTTCTCCTAGATGCATATGTTGATGTGATAAATGTTATGCGATGGTACTTTATTTCTATGTGTTGCTCATGTATGGATGCAAATGGGAATATGATAAATTCTTAGGTATATGGTTTTTTGTGTAGATGATGATGATTTCCTATGACCTAATGCCATCTTATGATTATGAAAATGATAGTCGATTATGATGATGATAACTTATAATGATGATGTCGTATGATGGACTAACATGTGTGTGTATGCAAGTTATATGATCTAATGTTGTTTTTGGTGTGTCACAGTAGGATGAAAGAAGAGCTGAAGAAATGGCGATGAAGAAATGAAGAATTGGACGAGGGATGAAGAACCAGTTGAGAAGAGTGGATTTAGACTTTGCAATAAAAAATTTTGAGCTTCTTTAGTGCAGTTACTATGTATCATCATAGTGCTTATTGGATCAAAGGATGACAAATGCCATGGTATATCATGACCAAGGTACAAAGTGTGGTCCTTTGCAAAACAAACACAAAAAATAGACAAGGATTTCTAGGCTCATCCCAAGTCACTAAGGCACCAGGTTGTTAGATCATGTGATGAGAACAACCCTAGGTGTATAAGTCCTAATACATGGAAGTATCTAGCCATTCCAATGTCTAGGATGTGTTTGATTCACCCAATAGTGTCTCAGTCACACACAAGGAACTTAGTTGCCCCAATCGTCTTGCCTAGACAAACCACAAACAACAATCAAAGAAAAGAGATCTCTCTTCATCTCTTAAGGACTGCCTTGAGAAGCTTAGGAACGAGATCATAGAAAACAATCCAAAATGAAGTGTGAGACAACGCCAACAACCATCAAGTCATGTGCTGAGTGTAGATGTGATTGCCTGAATGAATCTTATGATAAGTTAAATGATGTCTGGTTTTAGGATAGGAAGCATGTCGTATAATACATCGAGTCTTGTTTCAGCAATGTGACCTCCTATATAAGGCAGATGAAAGTTGTGGGACATCTCGTATAAGACATGTGGTCTGGTTTTGAGATTGTCGTGAGTTGGGAAATGGATGATTCATGATGAGTGATAATGTCCAAAAGATGAGTGTTGTCATATAAGGCATGGAGCTTGGTTTCGACTGCATCCCATGCTTGTTTTCAGACATGTGGTTGGGAGTGTTGGTTGGTCATAGTGATATTTGGTTAACACCCTGTGCGTGATGAGTGACAATGTCCTGCCTGTGTTGTTGAGCTATCTTATTTGAGTGTTTTGGATGTTTATTTCTTTTGCATGCTTCAAGTGTCTATCCCATTAAAGGACAACTTATTATGATGGTTAGACATGACGGGCCCTAAAGGGTTGATCTAGTGCCTCAGGGGCTCATCAATGATGACCTTTCCTACATGAAAGCTTAGAGGCAACACAGTTCAACAAGGGTGGACTTGGTTTGACCTAGGACCTAAGGGGAATGTCTCGGGGGTGTATCAGAGATGGCCTTGCCTACATGCAAGCTCAAAGGTGTCATAGTTTGATGATGCAAGTTGTGTGACCTAAAATCTAGGATGGGAATGCCTCAGGGGTGCATCAGAGATGGCGTTGCCTACGTGAAAGCTTAGAGGCATCATAGTTTGGTTTATTGGTTTGGGGTTGTTTTACTATTTTGGGATTTTTGGTTGACTATTTGATGTTTTGTGATTTTGGGAATATTTGGATGTTTTTGGATTTTTGGCGATATTTGATTTTTTGAATTTTTTGAATGTTGTAATTTTTTTGGTTTTTGAATATATTTTGATTTTTTTTTGGTTTTTGAGGAATATTTGGATGTTTTTGTATTTTCTAAAATGAGTGTCCTCCAACATTGACCTCAGGATTAGGAACTGCCCCCAGTCAGATGCATTGGCATGTTATGGTGAAGGCAAGGCAGGGGAAAATGTGAAGACATTAAATGTTAATTTATTTCTAGGCCATGGAAGGAACAATATGATACAGAGCTAGCAGGTTTTATCACTACAACAAATCCATGTGATTAGCTCCCTTTTTTGCTCCATTTTTTACTTTCACCCACTATTTTAATGTATTTTTCTCTAATTTTTTGAAAAAATTAGAGCTATTTATTGGGATGGCGCTACTTTTGGCATTTTTTGCACCGATCAAAACAAGTAGGCACTAAATTAGGCAGAAATTGACTCCTAAATTAGCACTGACTTTAGTGTCAACTTTAGCGCCGACTTTGGCGGCTAAATTAGTGCCGTACCTCTAAGTGTCTATGGATTGTTTAAGATGTTTTAGTTGGAATGTCAGAGGTTTGGAATCCTCTGAGAGGAAATATGCAGTTAGAGATTTTTGTACCACTCTATGACTTTTAAATGACACGGTTCAATGCTATTCCACCCATGTAAAGGAGTTGTATACCATCATGCAAGTCATCAAGCAATGATCTCACTACATCTTGGGAAAGGAGGTCCAATCATCCACTTTGATCACAAGCCACTCCAATTCTTGCAAACTTAGAACAAATTAGAAATTGTGCACCACGTGAAATGGATGACATGTCTACAACAATTCCATCTAGTTATCAATCACAAGAAGGGAAAACACAAAAAGGTATTTGATTACTTAATCTAATATCTAGTTCATGCACTCACCACAATTTTGGACTCATGTGGTCACAACTTCTTTGACTAGGAACCTCTCTACCTACCAGATTTGGACTTTGCCTAGATCTACACCAAGCTCTTACAAGGTGAATAGGTTGGTGAATTTTACATGTCTAACAAGCTTCTCTACAAGCTCAAGTATCCAGTCTATGTTTTAGACACCACATGCCACACTAGAGACTCATCTAGGAAGCATACTATGCCAAAATAACTCAACACTTCAACATTACTAAAACACTAGCAACACTTGAACAACACTTCTAGTGGCCTCACACATTTGCAAACATTGAGAACCACATCAAGTCTCTCATTCTTTGTAGCATTGCAAAATATTGCAAATAAGAAGCTTGGACTACACCCCTCTCTTAGTTTTGACACCACCTTGGGAATCATTAACAAGGATTTATTAAGAAGACTACCTATGACAAAGCACTAGTGTAACTCCATGTTTCTTGTGGTAGATGAATTATCCAAGATGACCAACATGATTGCTTGCAATAAAAGTCTCACCATGCCAAATATTGTGCCACTTTTATTGACCCATGTTTGGGTCCATTTTAGCTTACCCACATCCATTATCTTTTACTATGACCATCATTTTATTAGTCACTTTTGGTAAATTTTGTGGACGATGTTAGATATGCAACTAAATCAAGTTATATATTTGCACATATAGATAGATGGATAAATAGAAGTGGTCAACTGCATTGTTGTGCATCTAATGTGCATCTATAATAGTGCACACCTACACACTTGAGATGACAACATCCTTTGCATTTAAAATTTCTACAAAAATGCTCTACACAACTCTATGATGCATAGTCCTTTCTAGACATGTCTTGGGTTCCAATAGGAAGCATCCCTTGACATATCTTATTGCACACCATCCACATTAGAGTCATGTATATAGGAATAGGAAATCAACAAGGCATAAAAGTTTATGCAGCACATCCAACATGTGCACTAATGTGTTCATGAGATACTTACATGACAACAATTGAAACACAAAAAGTGCCATGACACTCACCACACACTTCACATTTTAGGTTGATGACAATTATGGTTGCATTTTAAGAAGGAACACTTCAAGGGTCTTTAGTGCCCTTGACCTACTAATATTTGTAATGGTCCTTCCACTCTTTTTTGGTTCTCTAGCCCTTTTTTGTTGTTGTATATTTTCTTCAATAAGCTCATTTCAGGGGCTTAAATTTGTAAGAAAGTCTTTACAATCCTTCTCTCATTTATTCCATCATGTATACTTATCATCAAAGGATTTATAGAATGAAAATAACTATATCTCACTAGATACCATAATGGTTTGTAGCATCTTACAATCATCAATTTTTTTTTAAGGGGGTAGAACACTTTATGTGTTCACTTAGTCTAGATATGGCACCACCATGTGTTCCAATGTGCACTAGCTTCAAGGATCTAGATAGTGTGGCTATACACATTGCTACACATGTTGGTGTCTAGTTAAACACATGGAACATCAACAACCACATGTTATGCTTCCATACTAATGCAGAGTAGGGTATCAAAGATCAAACTTAATCAATCTTTGGCTAAAGTATTAACACCTCAAACAAAGTGATTTTCTTCACAATCTTCTACTATTCCTTTTAAGATAGAAAATGAGGTATTTTTGACATAATTTGAAGGAAACAACTCAAACCTATGAACTAAAAACTGTTTTGGATACCGAGTATCCTCTTACACAACATACTTCAAATGAAGATGGGGTTGTTTTGTAACACAAGGGTCAAAATAAGACTGTTACACTGCAATTTAGGCCTTATTAGGTTTGTTTAACTAGGTCACTATATGGTTTTCACACTCCAAGGGTTAAATCTACATACCATTGGCTCAAACACATCATTTGACATCTATCAAATCCTTCCAAGCAAATTCAATCACCACTTACGAGTTTTTCTTCAAACCCTAACACCTATGCAATTACTAACTCACACAAACTTTGATGAAATCAGATGAAACAAGATTTTCATCTTACCTCTTTGTATATTTCCTTTGTTCATTTTGAATAGAATTGACATATATGTTTGAGCCCTTCTATATTTGAATGTGTTTTGGTTTACATATCTAGTTTCCTTTATGTATTATATGATCTTATTACATTAGTAGATAATATAGGATTGTCCCTCAATTCACCTTGGGAATTAAATTAAATAACATCTGAAGTTGATTGTAAATTAACAACATGGTGAGCATTTTGTTGATTTTCTTCCTTATTTTCACCCTTTTGAAAACTAAATTTTTCTATTGAAATTTTGAAGGATGAGATCCATTTTAAGTGCATTAGACTTAAGAAGTTTCAATTCAATGTTTCTTACATTTGCACACAAATCCATGGAAGAATAATAGTTGTTTAGGTACATTGTCTCTTGGATAGTAGGTAATAAGCCCTTAACAAATATTCTTTGTAATTCATCATTAGGAATTTGATAGTGTATCTTTGTTGACAAAGTTTGAAAGCCAATAACATAATCATGATTGCACTCATTTGATCCTTGTTTACATCCTACTAAATCTAAAATTATAACTTTTAAACCAATAGTGACATTAAAGTGATGTACAAAAGCATTGGCCAAATCATTGAAGGAATGAATAGAACTATGAGGAAGAGAGTAAAGCCATTCAATTGCGTAATCCTTTTAGTTTCTAGGGAAGAGCTTTGTAAAAAGTTTATCATCATAAACATAATCAAAACAAACTCCCAATTGTGTCATAAGGTCCCCTTTACCACTATACATTACAAAAATAGGGGCCACCTAACAAAATAGAAATGGATAAGAAATAACTCAAATGAAAGTAGATTATGCTTGATTTCTCCTATGATATCCTTTGATTACTAGGGGTAATGCATCAACTTTACTTTGCATCTCATCAATTCTTTTAAGGATGACATCTATGTTGGAAGGATGAACATTAGGAGTTATGATTAAAGTGGCAGTGGAAGTGGCAACATGAGATAATAGGTGGAGTGTAGGTTGATTTTGGGACAAAGAATGAAGTTGGAATGACAACACTAGAAGTGGGAACATGAGTAGTGGGTGAGAAGTAAACACAATCAGGGGATGAGTGGAAGGTACAATATGATAAGTAGGTATAGTGAGAGGATCAATGATAAGAGCTATGAAAAATTGATAATCAATACAAAGAAGAGAAGAAATATGTGGTATGGATAATGCAAGAGAAGATGTGGAAGGAGGCACACTAGACGAAGAGGCTTGTGAAGGAAGGGGAGGAGACACACTATTTAAGGAACTTGATGAGCTTATCCTTTGACCTATATCACTTAATACTTCCATGATGTAGAGTAGGGTGGGTGAATACAAACGAACTCAACAACACAAGATTTTCAAATTTAGAACCCTAACTTAGTGGGTTTCTCTCACAATCTCACTATTCTCCTTGCAACACTTGAAACTAGGTTTTTCTCACATAATTTTCAAAACAGACCTCATAACTAGAAACTAATTGTTGTTTTGGATACCGTTTTGGACATTTGGAAACATATAAAATTTTTAGATGGTGTTACTTTGAAATGAAACCCTCAAAATTTGACTGCTACTGCTCAAATTAGGCCAATTAGGACAACAAATGGGCTTTTTCTGACATAACTTTCAGAAAACAACTCAAACCCATGAAATAAAAACTATTTTGGATACCCATTATCCTCTTAAATAACTTCTAATGTAGATGGGGTTGTTTTTTAAAACAAGGGTCAAAATAGGACTGTTACACTGCAATTTAGGCTTGATTAGGCTTATTTGAATGGGCAACAACAAGATTTTCAAAACCCAGGCTTCAATTCTTCACTCCAATGGCTTAGACAAGTCAAATAATGTCTACCCCAACATTCCCAATCATTTAAAACAACTTCCAATGAGTTCTTCGAACCCCAACTTCTATGCATCTTATTTGCCTAAATTATGAGGTCTTCAACCTAGGGCATCAACAAATCTTCACTAATCTTCCTCCCATGCTCCTGCAACCTTCAAGAACACAAAATATACCCTAACTACTTCCTTGCCACTGATTTTGAGGCCAATTCATTGATGGAATGGAGAGGAATCCATTATTTACAGTTAATCCACACCCTAATGAGGGTTTCAAATAGTTTTTAGTAAATCTACTCTAACTTCCACCAAACTTGATGAAATCAAGTGAAACCAAATGCAGAAGAACAATAACTCAAAGAAATATCAATTCTAATCAAAATTTGTTCACCTTCAGACCGTACAAGGCCATACAAGTTGCTGTAGCAGCAAGAAACACTAGAAAAATGCATAAAACAGTGTATTTTTATTGTTTTTAACATCAAAAATTAACTTCCCAGCCTTTCTTTGACTTCACAAAGCATATATCAATTTTTTTCAACCATTCCCTGACTGCCTTTTAATTTTCCAATTGTTCAATATCTTCTTTCCAACCGGTGACTCTTCATATTCCCTCTTTTATTGCATTTTGCAACAAAACAACATTTACAAAATTAAATAATTTGATCCCATAACCCACCTAACAACTTAAAAAGGACTCAAATACATTAAGCATGGTAAAAAATGACCTTATTACATCAAAGACACAAAACTAAAACCAAAAATGATAAAATTGTCTCATAGAAGCATGAAATCAACTAGGTGCTCCTGCACCATTCCATCACATAAGGATTATCCATTAACAAGTTATGAAGAACATCAATCAAATTTGAATAATTAACATTATTTCTCAAATTCATAATGGTTTGATATAAGTATTTGTGTAGTAAGATTCATGTCTTGCCTATCCATATGTGCAACATGTGCATCATGATGAAAAACATCTTCCCCATTAAAATATGTAGTAGTCATCAAAGCCTCAATCATAACTTCCTCGCAATGAATCTAGGCCATTGTAAAGTTAAGCCTAAGGTTTCTTCATAGTGTAAAATGAGGATTAGGTTGAGACCTTGACATTCAAGCAAAATATAAACCAATGAAAAGGAAATTGCATCCAAGTAATCCTAATTTTTTCTGCCAACAATTCATACCAAAGATTAAACAATTTAAGGATATTGCAATAGGTAATTTGTATCGACACAAATAATATTACTGAGGCATTTCAAAGTTTAGGCCATAAGAATCATCCTTTTTTAAACATGGATTGCAAATAATTCTAAAAATTTAGAAGTCTTGGTCATTAACATTATTGTCTCCTACAATCTCATCCAGTGTATCATTGTCAATGTTCATATGTTCTTTCAAGTATTTAATATTATCATCATCCTCATCTTGACCTTCATCATCTTCATCATCATTGAATTTGACTATAGACCATCTATATTGTTACCAGATGTATTTGGATCATTATTTTCTATACCATCCATATTGTTGTCTTCCATAATTGTTATCACCTAAATATTCACCCTAACTAATTTGCATAAATTAGTCTATTTGATGAAACATGGGAAGACCTCTAAAGTTGTGGGTTACTCTATGAATATAGGTCAACCTTCAGAGAAGGCCAACTTCCTATGGATATCACCTAAACTACTACTTTGATGAGGAAACGGGTAAGAATATTCTTATTTAAAACAAAGTGGTGAAAATGAAGTAAAAATGGGTGATACACCAAACTAATAAGAGCTATGAGACACCAAGATTGACATACACTTGGTTATTTATGATGAATACTAAAGATACACAACATGTTACTATAATTTTATGCATAAATGTTTCATGAATAGGTCTGTTTCGCATATATTTTCAAGAAGGAAAGACAAAATTTCACAAACTAGAGGTTTCTATGCAATTTTAAGACACAATTCATAACCTGCATATTCCTACTTTTGCAAGAAAGGCATAAAAATGAGACAAAGTTAAAGGAGAAAAGAAAAATCTCACAAATAACTTAGTCAATCACCTGGTAATGCACAATGCTTGCAAGAACAAGAAGGTAGAAAATTTCTTCAATAATCTCCAAGGTAAAATCTGTATTTCATACTCCCAAAATGATGAGTTACAAAAGATGCTCAATACTATAACAAAGGACTGTATCAGTCACAATCTCCAAAATTTTTTTTGCATAATCAGAACTGAGTACAATAGAGTCACAAAAGTGACTATAACCACCACTCTCCAAGTGGTTCCACAAAAGAAGGAATGTCAAACTGATTTGGGTCGGATGCCCAGGAAAAGCCTAAAATCTACGGCCTATATCCTCTCTAAAAGTGCCCAAAATACAAGAAAAAGTCCCTTAGGACTTAGTCAAACATAATGAGTCATGAAACAAAAGTCCAAAAGGACTCTAAAAGGCAATAAAAACCCTCCTAGATGCTCTCAAAACACTCAACGCAAGTAACAACTTCTTCCATGACTTAGTCAAAACATCTCTTCTCCTTTGCAAAACAAAATGCTATGTCCTTGGCATGTGTATGCCACATCTTCAACATTCTAACTATATCTCCTCAAAAGCAATAAAGCTTTACTCCATTACCCTCCTTTGCATTAAACACAACAATACCCCCTTTTGACTTATAATAATCATCATATGGAGGTTATTGTTTCACATTTTAAAATATATGCAAGGAAAAAATAAAGCAAAACTGTATCTGCTATATTCTTCATCTTTCTATCTATGGTCGTGATATTTAGGTGTACATGACTGGTTTCTTGATATAAAGCTACAAAACTTTATGATTTTCTGAAGCTTTTCCTTTTACTGTATATATTGTGTATGTCTACACTTTTCTATGACTATGATAGATGACTTCCTTTTATGCACAAATGACTATTTTTCATAATCAGGTATAGGCTACAGAAAGTAGCAAAGAATGTGTCATTTCTGTTGCCTTTACATGCCTTTTTCTGTCAATCTTTCATAAGTATGGTTATTTCAGTAAAAAATTAATGAAAATAAAGTTCATTTTCATTAGGGTTTCTAGATACCCTATGTCACTTTTTGAATGGCTACATGAATATAACTTCAAAAAGGCTTCAAAGATGATCTCGAAAGCACTATTACTTTTCTAGAAATGATGGAACACAATGGATCCCTTTCTTCTAATTTTTTCCAGTAAGGGTTTCAAGAAAAACAAAAACCATCACTTCTATACTGAACATCCATGAACAAAATAATTCATTCTGTCTTCTTGATTTCTGTAGAGTGTCACAGACCTTTTACTCATTTTGAGCATACTTTGCTATATCTTATAGGATGAACTCCTGTAGTTGCATCTTTTTTGCATTTAAGTCTACTTATCTATCATATTCTGCTTTGTATGCTGAACAAGTTGACTTCTCTGGAGCTGTATCCTGTTCTCTGTCTTTAGATTATTAGAATCTTCATAGTCCTTGTCACTGCCCAAGTCTCCATGGCAAATGTTTTTTGTAGTCAAAACCCATTTCTTCATGATGCCTCTACCAATCCCTTTTCACTGACCCTCTCACAGCTATGATAGTCATTTAGCATGTGACTGTCCTCTTTTTACTATTGCTACAGTCATTTCCTTATGATTGCACTCTGCTATTAGTGTTTGTACTAATAAACCAGAGTCAGACTTCTTGCATTTCATGGTTGTCTTCTATTTTTTGTTTCTTCATTGACCTCCCTTTGTTCTCAGACCTTAACTATCTTGTGCCTTAGGATTATTTACACAATATAAAACACAACCCATATGACTGTTCCACACATCTCCTTTACCTCAGAAATCAATTAAAAAACATTGGATGGATACAAGAGTGTTCACTTTTTTCTATGAGATGACATCTCTTTGAAACCTATAGCTATTCTAAAAGCTCTCTACCTACATATACCACTTGATGTCCTTGTATTTAAACAAATTGTGATAATTATGAAGGTCCAAATGACTATTAATCTATTCTTTTGTGTGCTAATTGTTGTAACAGCTCTTAGATCTTGCTGACTGTACATTATCCTCAAAGCATTTTTGATAGTCTTCTACACAGTCAGCCATTGACTGATCCATACTTGATAATTATTTCCTTCTTGATTCAGCCAATCTGATAACTGTTTTGTTGCTCTGTACTTGAATAATGTGACTAAACATCATGACTGCTTCTTCCTTTTCATAAGTACTTGACTATCATCTCTATTGTTCTTTCAAATGCTGACAGTCATCTACATGCTATTAAAAGACTGTTCCTCTATGCTAATTGTTCCATCAACCTTTTGATGTCTTCATGAAGCTCCTGGTGCAGTGTAAGATTACAGTCCTCTAATAATTTGGAGATGACTATCCTCTAATAGGGATGACTCCCCTATCCTCAAGCATTGTGATTGTTACTCCTTTATGCTTTGCATGTATCTACTATAAGGGTATTGTGACATACCATGAGGGTTACCTCTCACTTGATCAAAGCTAACTCAAAGTTGACTATCTATTGGCCTGTGGGCTTTATCTCTTCTTTATGATAACTTCTACTAATGACTGCACATGTCTTCCATACCGTGCCATTTATGACTGTCATTTATGATTTCTTAGCTTGCCATGACTATTATGACATGATTTGATGGTGACTGTAGCTGATAATGCCGATTATTGTGACAGCTCCTAGATCTTTTAAAACTATATTTTGAGCATTCTCATTGGCTTCTACACTCTGAGGATTAATCTCTTTGTTTACACAGGCTGTATAGTTATAACATGAAATTATATGAAATGCTTCTGTAACACTTATGACCTGGGCTCAACCCTTGTGGGAGCCACATTTTGTCTATTGATAATATAATCTGATGAATCACACAGAATCATAATTTCACCTGTCTCTACACATGAATCAAACTTCTTTGAAAATAAATATATACCTTGGATGTGTTTGATGACTTGATTGTTCTCTAGGACCTCCAAGGCATACATTTCTTGCTTAATCCATTTTGAGAGCAGTTTATGCATGCATAAGTACCTGTTCATGTCAGGTTAGGGACCACTCATTGCTTAGAGTGTTACTCTAACATCATTCTTTTGCCAGATGCAGGAAATGGAGATGACATAGAATTGGAAAGACAAAGACAAGTCTGGGCAATAGGACTACACACTAGGACCAAACCCAGTCATTCTCAGGCAATGACTGGCTCTACCCTTATATGCACATGTTTATATATTTACTTATTCATGTATAAAATTGTTTCTTCAATTTCATTGAATAAGAAAGTTAATCTCACAGCTTGTGTGAGATAATGTTATTTTACATTCAATAAAGATTATTTGTTTGAATCAGAAAGAATTTGTATAAATCCCTCTTATGCTACATGCACTTGAATAAATGTAGTAATTTGATAATCATAATCTTTTAAATTATTCCATTTATGCATTTGAATGTAATGTAATAAGGATCAGATAAAATGTACCTTTTAGACTTTGAATCAAATATCTACCTGAATGAGCTGTAGTGAAATTTAGGTAACAATAACATCATCTAGCTTTGGATTGCTGTCTTCTTGTGCCTAAACATAACCATCTTCAAAATCATCATGGGTGTCAATTTCTTCGATATTCTCTAATCCCTCTCCCTCATTTTGTTGGCCATCATTATTTTTCTTAGTATCCACTAATGCATCGTCAAATACATGCCTTAATCTTGGATCATAATGCATGACAATTATCCATTTCGGGTCCAAAATATCTTCATAGAAAAATACCTGCACATGAATGACATACATATATTAGACGTATGGTATAACAATTTTATTGATTAATAAACACATGTATATATTCGTAATAAAATATGAATTAATAGATTAATGATCACTACCACTTCTTGTTTGAGTTAAAGAAATACCTACTCACAATGAATTGATAGAACATAAGGCTCCTTATCCTTAGGTAGGAAACATGAGGAAGTTATAAAAAGCAATCCACTATGGGTATCATGTCTTCATGTCCTTTCAAATGCTTTATACCATCTACACTTAAAAATATAACATTTAAAAGAGTAGTAATCCAACTCAATAATTTCTTATATTTTCCCAACATATTGTAGATTCCCTTCAATTATATTCTTATCTTTTGAGCTTGATCGACTGGATTGCTTGAAGCCAACCATGATGCCACGATCGAAGGATCATCTCTTTACATCTACACTTTCTACATGATAATGTTGACCATATGCCCACATTGCTGGATATTTCCTTTCCTGTGAAAGACCATTTACTTCAGTGAAAACAAATATAATGATGGATATTAAAATAGTTAATAGTGTCAAAACTGTAAGGAAACAATATTTTGTAAAATTCCAACTGTACCTTTCTTTCACATCCTTTAGACATGTTGATTTCATCTTTTGTTATGTTTGAATCTATACCTGCATCCTCTATTTGATTTTGAATTTGTTCAGTAACCCATTTTAGTGTGCAATCTTTGCCCCATTCCCCAAGTAGATAAGTGGGAAGTGGAGTATTCCTTGGGTTTAATCTCTTAAACTATCTCCTTGCTTCTAACACTACTTCTCTTTTGTTCATACAGATCAATCCATTTGTTCATAAAGTCCATGTGGTATAGAATGAACTTGTCAAGTATAGCACTTTCGTCTACACCTATTACATGTCAACATGTCAACTTGATGATGAGGAGAGCTCTAGCAGCTCTAAAAGCTCAGAAGAAGAAGCAGAACCTCAACCTCAGCCTTTGAGGAAGTCTACACGAACAAGAAAGTAACTTGATAGGTTTGGCTATTCATTGCTTGATTCTAGTTGTGCTTTTCTTTGGTAGCTAATATCGATGAGCCTAGAACTGTGAAAGAGGCTGTGGGCATGAAAGATGTAGGTTCCTGGAAGGAGGCCATGGAAGATGAGATGGATTCTTTGAAGAAGAATAAAACATGGGACTTGGTGCCTTTGCCTGAAGGACAGAACCCTGTTGGATGTAAATGGGTGTTCAAGAAGAAATTCAGTGTAGATGGAAGTGTTAAAAAGTACAAGGCCAAACTGGTTGCGAAGGGGTATTCACAAGTGGAGGGAATTGATTATGGTGAAATTTTTTCTCCCATTGCAAAGATGACATCTATTCGGTTCCTGTTATCTCTTGCAGTTGCTTATGACTTAGAGGTGGATGAGATGGATGTGAAGACAACTTTTCTTCATGGTGATTTGAAGGAAGAAATCTACATGTCATAGCTAGAGCATTACATAGAGAAAGGTAAAGAAAAGTTGGTTTGCAAGTTGAAAAAGTCTTTGTATGGTTTGAAGTAGTCTCCTAGAATGTGGTACTTGAAGTTTGATGCCTTTGTGTTGTCGATTAGATATCTGAGATCAAAATCAGATCATTGTGTGTATTACAAGTTTGACAATGATCGCATTCTCATTATTGCATTGTATGTTGATGATATGTTGTTAATCGAGAATGGTAAGAATATGATATTTGATTTGAAGTCTCAGTTGTCAGCACAGTTTGAGATGAAAAATCTAGCGGAAGATAGGTACATTATGGGAATGGAAATCAGAAGAGACAGAGCTAACACAAAACTTTGGTTAAGCTAGAGTATGTGAAGAACATGTTGGATAGGTTCAGCATGGCAGATTGTAGACCATTGTGTGTTCCTATTTCATTGGGGACAAAGTTGTCTATTAATGATTGTCCAAAATCTCCTAGCGAGGTGGAGGACATGAGTAGAGTACCTTATGCTAGTGTTGTTGGCAGTTTGATGTATGCTATGGTCTGCACAAGCAGTAGGAGTCCTTAGTCGATTTATTTCTAATCCTGGACGGGTACATTGGGATGCAATTAAGCGAGTGTTCAGATATTTGAGGGGTACTTTCGAGTATTCCATATGCTGTCATGGTAATGTTACAAGACCTCTACATTCTATTTGTATTTGTGGATTTGTGGATTCTAATTAGGCGGGTGCCTTTGATAGCAGGAGATCCACCAGTGCATATGTGTTCACAATGTTTGGTGGTACAATTAGTTGGATGAGTAAGCAACAACTTGTGGTTGCTTTGTCCATGATAGAAGCTGAGTATATGGCAGCAACTCATGCTTGCAAGGAATCCATTTGTCTTAAGAGATTGTGTTCCAATATTGGTGTTGATGCAGGACATATTACGATTTGTTGTGATAGTTAGAGTGTGATTTTCCTAGCAAAGAATCCAACTTTCCATGCCAGAACAAAGCATATTGATGTACAGTTTCACTTTGTGCGAGATATGGTAGAGGATGGGAAGGTGAATTTGGAGAAGGTAGATACTTTGAAGAATGTTGCAAATACATTGACGAAACCAGTGGGCATAGAGAAGTTCAGATGGTTTTCAGAGTCTATGGGCCTCTTGGCCTATAACTAAATCCTATTAATTTCATTGGCTCTTACAAGGTGTTCGACAAGTGGGAGAATGTTGGGAATTCAGGTGTCTCAACCTTGGTAAATTCTTTATATTATTGCATTGTATTTATTTATTTATTGCCTATTGTGTAATTAGGCTGCAAATCTTATGTTGTCATTTTGTGGGACTTGGCACGGTGATGTGTCATCCTACATGGAAGATCAACACATGTAATTTTGTCCTCACATGAAGAGATAGGCATCCCACTTAGTGGTAGGAATATTTTGCCATGTGTCGGCATCTTAGATGTGTAAGGGAATATTGACCGAAACGGTCATTACAAATTCCTATGACAGTTCTATGACACGTAAGAGTCGTAAATGGAAGATTCTATGACAGGTGAAGACATGTGTCGAGAAGCATCTTTGAAAAAGGCATCTTTGGGTGCCCCAAGGAGGGTTATGACATGTTGTAAGAGAATATTCTATTTATAGCATGTTTATGATAGATTCTCTTACAGCTGTAAGATATGTCAGTATGACGGATTCTATGATCATTGTAAGAGTCGTAAGAACATCTGTCATTACCCAAATTGGGAATAGGCGACCTCTTTGGGATGGGGTGACTTAACAAGTGTCAGGAACATCCTACAGTGTTGGACAAGTGTCGATAGGCATGGGTTTTGGGCCATGAGGCCATGTTGGACGCCCATCTCAAGATAGAGCCATTTTTGCCTTGTATTTTCTATATAAATAGGTGTTTTAGAGAGTTGTATTATGTGATTGACAGGTACTGTTATGCTACTAGATTATATCCAAATACTAGTGTTGAAGACTCCTGCAAGAGCATTCACTCTGTAACTGTATTGTAAACCTCATTGTTTATATAATACATTTGAATTATGTTTTGGAGTGTGGGGTTTTTCACCTGTAAGGGTTTTCCCCACGTATATCTTGTCTCTCTCTTATTCTGTCTTACATTCTTGTGTATGTGTTTGCTGCAATATCTCTGTTATGGGGTGAATAACACTATAATTGTAAAGGTTGAAAAGAATTTTTACTCATCTCTCGTCATTAGATTAGTGTAGGAAGTGATTTCCGCACACCTAGCTTCCTTTCAGATGGCACCATTTGAGGCTCTTTATGGGTGCAAATGTCAGAGACCAATTAGTTGGGACAAGGTTGAAGATCAAATAGTAGTTGGACCTGACATGTTAAAGGAAATGTAAGATCAAATGAGGCTAATAAAAGAGAAATTGAAACAAGCCTCGGATAGACAGAAAAGTTATGCAGATAAGAATAGGACTTTTAGCCAATTCTTAGTGGGTGACACAGTGTTTTTAAAGGTCAAGCCACATAAGAATTTGATTTCATTTGGCAAGGCATCCAAACTAGCTCCAAGATTCGTAGGACCTTTCGATGTTCTAGAAGTTATCAATCCAGTTGCATATAGACTTGCTCTATCGCCAGTTCTCACCAGGATCCATAATGTTTTTCATGTGTCATTACTCAAACCTTATCATCCTGATGTATTACATATTCTTGATTGGCGTGCTCTACAGGTACAAGATCCAGGAGTGGTGCTAGTGGAGCCCATTCAAGTCTTGGAGAAGTGCAATGTTAAGTTGCGTAATCAATACATAGTGTAGTATAAGATCCAGTGGTACTAGTATTCAGTGGACAATGCCACTTGGGAGGATGTTGCAGACATTGATAGATCTTTTCCACATTTGGGAAATTAGAATAGATGTTTTTATTACATGCATATTAGAGATACTTGATACTAAGATGATGACACTTTATTATTTTGATACGTTATTGTTTTGTTTGATGTAATAAGACATCGAGACAATGTCTCTTCCAATTGGGGAAGGATGTCACATCTCAAACTTTCACATTTACTTGATAAATGGTTAAATTCATGAAAACCATTGAACTTTAGTTGAGGATAAATTGCTAGAGACATATTATTGGTTTAAGATTCAATTGATTCAGCTATATTTTGGGACTAACCTATTGATAGTGGTATGAGCATGATTGTCTGCAGGTATTATCGAAGGACAAGAGCATGGCTTAGGTAGAGGGGACCTAGCTATTTGGCAACACGTGTTGGGTTTTATTTGGTGTCACATACACTCATGTAGATTGCATGTTTGTTTTGGTGGATGTTGCATTGCTTGATTTCATGTTGTTTCGATGGATGTTTGTTGATTTCACCTTGATTGAAAAATGTCGATTGTCTTGCTTTGTCTTTAATTTAAGATTCGATACTTGTTTAGGACAAAGACAATAAATCAGTATTACATTTTGATCTAAATGAATATAAAGTATTATACTCATATCAACAATCTTAAATTATCTTGAGAAATAGAGTGTTGTAATTAATTATATATATATATATTCAATAGATATACTCCTATTCTAAAGTAATGCAAATCAGATAATAAGTAATTATTTATAAAACTAGATTATGTTAAAATTTAAGTATTCAAAAATTTGAAGTAATCCTCGATAGTTATTTATATTTAATTTTATACATATTTAGTGGGGAGGATTTTAGTGCATGATGTAAATATAATAAAAAAAAAGAGGAACAAGAAAATTTGCATGCGTATGCATGCATTAAGGAAAACTTTGCATGAGAAAAAGAAAAGGAGAATTAGGTTTTTAAAAGCTTAATAAAAAGAAAGAAAGTGGGGAAAAAGAAGAGGACAACAACTTAAGAAAAAAAGAAAAGAGCGATATTATGGAAAAAGGAGGTTTGTACAGGAATTTGTTATAGGAAAAGAAAGAAAAGAGCATTGAAGAAGGAATTTCCTTAGCATCAGAGACCAGGTATTGGATTAACTATCCTTATTCTATGTGTTTATTTTTTCTTAAATTGAGTCACAGGTTGAAATCGGCCTCTCTTCTTTCTCTAAACGATCCATACTTTAATGAATTTTCTTATCTAAAATTAGATCTTGATATATTTTTACTTCCCAATGTATTGAGTGATCTACTTTATCTGTATCTTCCTTTTACTGTGTTTCTGATCTGATCTACCCTGAATTCAATATCCATGGATTAGCTGATGACCATCGACTTTCACTGTCTTGTTGGATTGACCTGTGTATTAGCCTAACCCATTTTTTTTGTTTGATCTACACTTAAAGTAAAAGCTTGCTCAACCTCTAGTGGAGAAATCCTTCTTTCCTTAGGCAAACTCAAGCATTGCGTGATCATTGGCATTTAAGATCACTAGATCGGCCTTGTCTATTAATAAACATCCCTGCACCATACCCTTTCCAATTCGTACCTTTTGTTTGATCTATGTCCTCGATCTATCTTTGGCAACCTCTTCAAATGGCTTCAGTGGAATGGCACGTTGGAATCCCGGTTCAAAACAATAACGTCTTCTTCTTCTTGTATTAAATGGCCTCTCAAAAATGACCTCCCTATTGATAGATCGACCTTAAATAATAACCTCCGGTCTACTGATGAGATCAGCCTGTGTAATGCCATCAATCTTTCCCTTAAACAAATGATCTTTTCATCCTCTATCAGGACAAAATAAAACGACCTCTGTAGGATTAGTCTAAGTTTTCTATTGCTGACTGTAATTGCTATTGAATCGACATCTTTGGTCTTTAAAAATTGTCCTCCCTCATTTTCTAATTCGACCCCTTCATAATGATAGAATCGACCTTAGTCAACCCTCTAGTCGCTTCATTAAGTTTTACTTGGTTATTTTTTTTCCTTTTCCGAGTTAATCAATCGGCCTCTCCTTGTGTAAGAAATCAGCCTTTGGTCTTCCTATAAGATCATCCTTTTGATGCCTTATAAACCGTCTCTTTCTCTTGAGTTAGTCTGAGATCCCTTTTAGATTCGACATGAAGTCCTCCCTAATTATAGATCTGCCATGCAATTTTAATAGAATCAAACTTTATTTAAAGTAGAAGCTCACGATTTATAAGGTTTCTTCCTCTCACTTTAGTTTGCCATTTTCAAACTATAATTTTAGAAAACATGATCTTTATTTAAATTATTTCAAAAACAAAATTAAGATCTTCTGTAAACTATTACTCTTATATATATAAAAATGAGTCTTATTTGGTGACCCTATAGGGGCTTTTCTAAATTAGAAACCCTATAAATGGGTAAACACCTTTGACAACAATTCTTTCACTATGTTTGGTAATTGAATATTAGTGTGATGGTTAGAATCAAAATTCAATTAATAGGAAGGAATATGTAATTGTTTATTTTCTTCTTCTTGTCACGGCTAAATATTATGTTGCCATTTATCATCTATTACAATTCGACAACTCCTCAAACTAAAACCTTTATAGACGAATAACTTGTTCTGTTACTTTCCTACTATGATTATTAACTGAATCAAGCAAAATAAAGGTGGATAGCTTAAACAACTTTATTTCTCTATTGCTAAGAATGCGTGGTAGGAGTATAGTTCTTTTTCTTTTCTCCCGCAAAATGTAATTTGGAAAGTAAACAGTTACTCATGTTATTCCATGTTGCATTGTCCCTTTTGGGAAAGATTGCCTTCTGGGACGAGTGTCAGGTATGGGGTAAAAGTGAAGTAGGTTTTCTTTTTCAAAACCTACACACTGTTAAACAGCTAATGCTTTGGCCAAAGCGATTGTGATGTTGAAATAGACATATTTATGTACCTCAAAGTAGAGGGTTGTTTGCCTAGTACATTTTACTTTTTCCCTACCATATCCTATTGATGAGATTCTGCATTCATGATAGAAATGCATGTAGATTGATAGACACACACCAGATTCCACCATGCACTTGTTTACAGGTTGCTAAGCTCTTCGAGCAGGGTCGTGTATCCTTCAGTTTGAAGGATACTGGGGAAGTTCAAGCTTCATGGTTGGATAGAAAAGCGCCTGAACCATGTTCTTGTCCTTCGACGCAGTAGATGGCCAGATGGTCAATGGCGGTCGAGGACTGATTGTTGGATTTATTGATATTGATGACAGTTGTACATTTCTATTTATACTCCAATGTTATGTAAGGTGAAAAGCCATATCTAAAACTGTATAATTATTATTTGAAAGCCCTGTAATTGAATTCAAAAAGATGCTTTGTATCGTAATTGAAATGAATTTAGAAATTAATGAATGCAAATCTTGTGTTGTCATATGATGTTAATTATATCTCTTCTACTTGATGTTGTAATAAAAGTTACTTTACTTAACTTTTCTTGTAGTAAATTTAGTTTTACTTCAGTTTTTGCATGTTTGTGAAATTTGAGTACTTTACACCCAATGAGGTGGCTTTAAAAAATTGATATCAATATCCTATTAAACTTAGGCTGGATAGATGGCTCACCAATAGGAGGCACCACCTCTTTCCCCTTCTCAAGAGGGTTTGAAGCTATATAAGAAGGCTGCTTAGTAGCATGATTACTAGAATTTCTTGGAGTCTTGGTAGGAGCTTCACTATTGCTATGGTTCCTATTGTTCTTGTGGTTCCCAACTATGGTCCATATGTCCTCCGTTTTAGGAGGAGGAGCCTTAGAAGACTGAGAACATTACTTGTTACGTGAGGAGACTAAGAGACAATCATTAATCTTATGATCCAAGGATTGACACCTGAAATAAGTATTTGGTATATTAAGATAAAGGACACACAAGATGTGATGCATTTACCAATTTTAATGTCCACTATTTCCTTTAAATCTTTGGAAAGGTCAACCTTCACATAGACTCATTTTTAAGCATGAGCTAACAAAAATCTATTAGGCTCAACACAAACCACTTTCCCAAGTGTGCTAATGATAATGTTAAAAAAATGGCAACACAACAAAGGTAAGTCTAAAAATTCTACCCAAACAGGGACATGAAGGACCCTTTCATCCAAGACGACAAAGTCTTGAGTCTAGGGTTGGAAGACTAGAAGAGAGGCATGGACAAACTAGGGGCCATGCTTAAGAATAGCCTTTGCATGAGTGACTTTAGCAAAAAGAAACAAAAAAACCTTTAGTAAGGTTTTGGACAATGTCAAAGAAGGCCCAATGTGGGGCCCAAGCCTTGCTTGCCTAGTCTTTCAGCATGCTTTCAAGAGGGACCCTTTCAACAAAATAGCTTATTAAACAAAATTTTTCAATCCATTTACTAGTACTATCAAACTCTAGGATGGGCAACACCACATTTAGAGGGGATTCAAAGTGCATGTACCTCATGGAACACATTGGGGACAAATTTTTTGGGTTGCTTGGTCAGTGGAGCCATCCTCAAGAGCTATCAAACCATCAACACCAGCAACTGCTAGGTTAATAAAGTTTGTGACCATTAAGAAATAGAAAGGGAGGCCCTAGTGTGGGCCAAGCTAAATTCTCCCATAATAAATGCACAAGAATGAGGAAATATCCTATGTGAGTGTGCAATATGACATCAAAAGACAAAGCAGCACAAGACAAGAATTAAAACCTTAGCAAAGCTCCAAAATCCTCATCTCATTCTTTATATTTTAAAAATAAATAGTTCTAGAAATTTTTTCTTTTGCTACTGTAGGTTAGAGAGCATAATTATTATTGTATTGCTAATAGTAGGGATTAAAAATATTAAAATGCAATAAAAGCTAAATTGTTCGTATATAGAGAATGGTAGTGGACCACTGTAGGGGAGAGAAAGGAAAATAGGCTAAGAACCTTGGCTGAGAAGATATAACCAATGCTACTTGAGGCATCCTAGTAAACTTTGGCCAACTAGAGAACTCACCAATAGAAGGCACCACCTCTTTTCCCTTCTCATAGGGGTTTGAAACTATGTTAGAAGGCTGCTTAGTAGTATGGTTACCAAAATTTCTTGGATTCTTTATAAGAACTCCATTGTTGCTAGGGTTCCTATTGTTCTTGTGGTTCCCTACCGTGGTCCATACTTCCTCCTTTTTAGGAGGAGGAGCCTTAGAAGAATGAGCATGTTGCTTGTTAGGTGGGGAGACTAAGGGACAATCCTTAATCTTATGATTTGAGGATGGACACCTAAAGCAAGTGTGTAGATTAAGATAAAAGATACACTGGGTGTGACGCATTTGACTAATTTGAATGTCTATTGTTTCCTTTAAATCTTTGGAAAGGTCAACCTTGACATAGACTTGTCTCTAAAGATGAGTCGAGAAAAATCTATCTGGCTCAACGTAGACCACTTTCCCAAGTGTGCCAATGACAGTGTCCATAAAATGCCAACATGACAAAGGTAACCCTATCAATTCTACCCAAACAAGGGCACAAAGGGCTCTTTCATCCAAGACAACAAAGTCTCAAGTCCAGGGCTAAAAGATCAACAGAGAGGCATGGACAAACAAGAGGCCATGCTCAAGAATGGCCTTTGCATGATTGACTTTAGCAATACAAAACAAAAAACCTTTGGTAAGGTTTTGGATAGCGTCAAAGTGGACCCCATGTGGGGCCCAAGCCTTATTTGCTCAGTCTTTCAACATGCTCTCAAAGGGGGGCCCTTCCAACTAAATCACTTATTAAAGTAAAATTTTCAAGCCATTTATAGGCACCATCAAACTCTGGGATGGGCAACACCACATCCAGAGGAGATTCAGAGTGCATACCTTGTGGAACACCTTGGGGACAAATTTCTTGGGTTGCTTGTTCAATGAAGCCATCCTCAAGAGCTATCAAACCATCAACACCAGCAGCTGGTGGGTTGATAAAATTTGAGGTCATTAAGAAGGGAAAAATGATGCCTAGGCCAACCAAACTGAATTCTCCCGCAATAATGCAAAGATCCAAAACCCTAAGAGAGCTCCAAAATTCTCATCTCATATGAACTTTATATTTAAAAAATAAATAGTTCTAAAATGCTTTTCTTTTATATTTCTTTTGCCACTACAGGTTAGGGAGCATAATTATTATTGTATTGCTAATTGTAGGGATGAAAAAATATTAAAATGTAATAAAAGCTAAATCGTTGGCATACTTGGAAATTACATAATAATATTGGATGGAACACATGTCAACCAAAAAAGAGTTACAAATAAATCTGCACGCCTCTGTTCTGTTTTAGTTGTTTTTGTGTGGAGCATGTGTGCTGAATGGCCGACGATTGAAGAGGCAGGAGCAGGTAAGGCTGATTTGCCTCCCTGAGGAATTGCGAATAATTCACAAGGATATCAAAATAAGCAACCTTCGAAGAAGTAACAGCAGGTAAGACTGATTTACCGAATTTTAATTCATAAGATATGAAAATAAGCAATATTTTACTGGATGACCAATTCGGTCCTAAAATTGCAAACTTTAAAGTGTATTGGGATGAAAATTTATCATATAAAATGGTGAAGGAAAATATAGAAGTTCTGTATAGGATAGATAGAGAGTTAAACTATGAGATAATTAGGAATGCCCAAGCTCAAAGCTAGGCCGTGGAGAAATTTTCCATCAGAGTCACGTGAAGATCACCTGACATCTTTGAAATAAAATCTGAAAACTAGGTCGTGGAGAAATTTTCCGTAGGGTCATGTAAAAGTCACTGGAAATAGGCCAACGGCCTTGAAATAAAATCTGCATTCAAAATTATGAAATTCTCAGTTCTGAGATCTCAGGCAAAATAATTTGTGCATTAAACTATCTAATACTGTAGGAAAAAAAATAGAACTCTGTTCTGATTACCACCAATAGTAAGAACATTACGACGATACTTCTACTCATACACAGGTATGAGCAATATTGTGATCTCGTATTCAGTTTTTCTTTGTTGGTTAAGTCTTTTGGAGAGTTGTTATTGAGCAATTTGATTTTCGGTGTGAAATACACACAGCAGCACCTCTTCACAAATGTAAATCCTTATGATGATGCAAAGAAAGCAAAGCATGAAAACAAAATCAGCTGATTAGAATAACCCTCAATGCAATGCAACTAAAATTGGAAATAAAACTTCTCGTTAAAAAGGGGTAAACGCTCCTCCAGCTTTCCTACCTGTGGTGCTGAATCAGCACCTGCCATTATAGCTGCAGTGCTGTCTCTTAGAACACATCTCCAATCTCCTATCTTCCGAGCTTCTGCACATTTGATTAGGTTAACTTCCACTGTTTGCACTGTCTGCATGTCACTCTGATCTGGCAGCTGCCCAGCTATCTTCAAGTGTGTTTTGGCATTTTCTATTTCCCCCAATCTGCATTTCATATCCAAAATCAGTTAATCATTAACTTATCTCTTTTCTGGTTTGATTCCTTTTACTTTCTAGATTTTTGTACATTGCATGTGATTCAATGTTAACCAAGGTATTTAGCTTCTCATGACAAAAGTATTTGTTAAAAAGCAGCGCAATTTGTGCTTCCCCTGCCCCTGGTCTGTTCTTTTTGCCTGGAATGTTATAAATCAACAATGTGAATTTGCTAACATTCTCAAGAAGTTCCAAACTAATCAGTCAGCAATTTCTTATCTCTTGACATAATAGACGTTGGTGTTGACCCTGAAGCATTCAACATTGGAGTTTCATGCTTATTGTTAGAAGTAACATTAGTTTGATTTACATTGGTCTCTAGTGCTAGGCAATATTGCAATAGATTGGCTAGTTTGACTTTGAACAGTCGTCTGCGACTAGGAAATTAGATTGCGGATTTGTTGCAGGCAATTTATTTAATGGTCTTGCGCCCACAGAAGTGGCTTGACAGTGACATTGAAATTGTTGAGCTTTGAGGTTGGGGAGTGGCTGTCTTTCCAGAACAGGAACTTCCATTGCTAACCAGAAACATAATTGCTTGAGCTTACAAACAACATCCACATTTGCACATATGCTTTAAGTATGAGAAGTTCATTTTGTCGATTACACTTGGTAAAATTCCCATCGATCAATGAAGTAAAACATATGACAGAATAGACAAATTGAATAGTGACAATGTCTACCTGATCTCACTACATGAATTTTTTGGGTACATAATCTCATAACAGAGCTTTAGAAGATAGGACAAACAAATGTACTGGACACCCTGCTAACCTCTGCAATTTAAAGCCCACCTGCTCTTTGAAGCCTATCTTTAAGTGTTACAATCAACGATATTTAATAACATTTGAGATTCACTTTACATCATGCAAAATCCATGTTTCAAAAACCAAACACACCTTGTTTGCAGGAACATCATCATACACATTTACTGACCCAGCATAGAATATTGTCAGTTGTGCGCCTGCTGGCTTTTCAGGAACATTAGGAGCACACCTTCAAAACAAAACAAAAAAACCCAATTCAGTTAATCAACAATAAAAATCAATATATGTGAAATTAGAAAACTAAAGTCAAGGCATATAAAGAGGTCACCAGGATCTGTAAATTTTGACATCATAGAGGATTAAATTACCTTGGGATTGAAGTCTAGGAAGAGGCCCCAAGAATAGGCATGACAGAATGTTGTCCTGTTTAGACCATTCCTTGAAATTGCTTTGCTAGACAGATAGGGCTGTTGTTTGTTGTCCATTGAAGCATGCAGGGATTCCTCAATTAGAGAAAGAAAGCAACAAGTTTGAAGTTATAACCTTGAGCAGCCTGATCATCAACTGCCTGAGCTGAATAGATAACGAGAGACACTGAAAGGTCGATCTAGTGACTCATTTTGCCCAAAATGATATCTTCCCGATTCTGTAGCACTCCTTGCAGCAGAATCAAGATTGAAAGTCTGCAAAAGTTACAAATAAAGTTAAAAGTTTAAACTCTTAACTATTGTTTACTCAGGAGCAATAATATATAGCTTAAGCAACATAAAGGATCTTGCTATGATGTAACTTATAGATCTAATCTAAATATGCAGATCATAAGCCATGTTACCAAATGGTTAACTGTAGACGGAAGTCTGATTGCTTAAAATTACTCATGAAACAGTGGAAGATCCAATCATGGTAAAGTCTAATAACAGAATCTTAATTTTTATTAACAACTCACTCTTGACAGCTGCAGACATCATAATGACATATATTTAAGTATTTCCGGCGAGAATACAAATCTACAGATTTTGACTGAGATGATCCAAGGAAGCCATGAAGAAGAAGAGTAGTCAAGAGACTTTGTAGAGCGGTTGCCGACACCAGATTTACTGCCTGTCCTGGATTGCAAGTTCTGATCTTGTGTGGGTTTTGCTTGTCTTCCCCAATCAGATGTATTCTTGTTCTTGGGTTGCCTGTGTTAGGGTAAAACCAGAAGGACCACTTGTTAAAAATAACTCATCTATATTACAGAAACGCAACGGGATGACACCGTTTCCCGTTAAAACGGACAACGCGTCGTTTCTTTTGAAAGGCACTTTCGGGTATATGGTGACGTTTTTATTCTCCCGCAATGTTGCATGTTTTTGTTGCAGCCATGGGGGCGTAGGGCCATGGCTGCGTTTCAAAGCAGAGATATCTTTGTTTTTCCAAGATCCGATCCGTTTCTCAACTTTAGCATTTCCATTTATATCTTGGTTTTAATAAAAGCTCCTTTTATATTTTGTTTTTAATAAAATATGGTTGTTATTTTTTAATAATGTAAAAGGAATTTTTTTTCGAGTTGTTTATTATATAATTAATATTAATTTTTAAGTTGATTAAAATAGCCCTGTTTAATTTGAATGAATATATGTGTGTGTGTAACCTTTTTAAATTTTGTTCCTCATTTCTTTGTAGTTTATGTTTCACATTTCTAGTTGCATAAGTCCTCATACACAAACTAGGCCTAAGATCTAGTTGCAATGTTGCAATCAACAGAATATTGAAAATAGGTGCAAAACCTTTATATACTTGATCAAGAAGGTGTTTCCTATCTTCTTCCATGGTCTTGTGATGCAGGAGCATCCTGGGTGAATGAGTTATCCAGCATCAACAAAAAAATTGCAGGATTAAATTTTTAGTTTTGTTTGTTTGGATTTGCATGTTGGAGTACTGAACAACACTGGGGGGGGGGGGTGAGTCAGTGTTGTATAAACTTTTAGAACTTTTTGCACCTTTTAACTTACAAGACAAAGAGAGAGGAAGACTTCAATGATTTGTCAAACACATATGCACAAGTATGATAATGAAAAGTATGAATTTGGACCTTAAGAACAAATCATTAGGACACATGAACACATAAAGACAAACAAGAAACATAACACCTGATTTAATGAGTGGAAAACTCTCAAGGGGAAGAAAAACTACTCTGAAATGCCCCACTGGCTTAACCAAAAACTTCACTGGTTACATTCAAGCCTCACTAGCTACAAATAGGTTTCACTGACCAAATAAGCCTCACTGGCTATCAGGTGAACATATGAAAGAAACTTAATTTAGGGGGTTACCTTGATTCACTCCAATGCATTTAATCATATACCACATCATTTGTCAATGGTTACACAACAAACATTACTTCAGTGCCCCCTCCTTGTGTGCATTAAAATTTTCCTTCAGATTGAACTCGATGTCTCTGTAGAACAAGCTCACAAACATGCTCATTACATCTTCTGCTCTATCAACATTCTTTGCATACTTTCTGCCTCTGCAATTTTCATTTTTCAGCTATCCACAACAAACTTCACACCAACATATAACATTCCCTTATAGAGATCTTTGTCCTTAACAAAGAAACAACCTACATACCTTCTCTGCCATGTCACAAACTGCTCATTATACATACTATTCTCAGTGATGTCATAAAATATAATTCCTGATTACAATCTACCTCTGCATCATACAAACAAACCTTAACAAGGAACCTGCATATCAATATATTAGAGATTCAACTCCTTCAAATACATTTTCAATACAAAAGAATCTTTCCTGCAAAATACGACATTCCATATCACAGATAAATAAGGAAAGCAATATAAACTAGAAGATCCTTCATACAAATCACCAACACTCTTCTCTACCACCTTTTCAATTCATTGTCTCCATAAAGACTACCAGATTTCATTCAACTTCAAAACTGGTCAGACTTGCTTCAATCTTTGTAGAATATTTCAATCTTTTGATATTCTTCATAAAAATGAGTAAATCTCATATTGGCATGTAGATATAGCTTTTACCATCTCATATCAGTTATTAGAATACATAAAAACTTTGCACAGATCTCATATTAAATTTCTCTGGCCCTCTTCTTCATTCTTCTCCTAGACCCCTCCTTTTGATATGCCCTTATTCATGATAAATCTGCCTTCTCAGAGCATTACCCTCATACAAAACCATTCAACTGCATCATAATCCTCCATCTATTTATATGTATATTATCAAGTAATACATCTTCTTATATACTATAGAACACCCTGCAAGCCATTCAATACCACATGTAGGTATTTGTCTCTACATTCATGCCAACCAAGTCACATCTTACCATCCATTATACAGAGCTTTTTATCAATTCTCCTAGCCTTTAAGTTTGAGTAACTATTCAGTTACAGGAAGTTAATCTGCCTTCAAAAATATGCACGTCAATTTTAGTGTATAGGAAATGGTCGTTAAATTTTGAATTTTATTTAAATGAGAACCTTTGATTTCTTCTCTGGCACCATCGAAACCTTTTAATCTAGGCCCTTGATCATATTTTACCGCCCAAACCAAGGTTGATTCACTGGAAGAAGTGGTTGCACTAGGCCTAAGGGTGGCTTTATCCATGAGTATAAACCCATCAATCGGTAAACTTTAAGTGATTTACCTTCCATCCCAAGTCAACTCAACAATAAAACATAAAGTGACTTTTAGTAATGATGGGTAATAAAGAGTTAGTCATAATATATTTTGAACTCTTTTAGGGTTTTGTTCCCTAATCAAATAAAACCCTAAACACCATTAAACCACTCTATTAAAGCTCTACAAAACCATGAACTTATCATGGAAGCCAAGATCTCAAACAACTATATCATGTGACCCTTATCATAAAGACCTTGTGGAGACAATTACATTGATCCAGTTATGAGCACCAACATAATGATCCATAATACCAATATCATCACCTTTGTAGCAGACCCTTATCATAGTATGAACTCCTGGAACACCTTTTCATGACATATGGTCATCACCTTGCATGAACTCTAAACCATTTGAACACATCCTATCTTGCATCACAAGACATCAAAGATCTCAAACACATAAACCTTACTTTATGAATGCACAACCTCCTGATACAAGATCTAACAAGATCCATACCATTGTATCTCTATTCTGCATAATTATGCACGATGAGAACCTGTCAACACTGAGCATGAATACTAACATGACCATGAACATAGCATAACAACAAACATTGATACATTCAACATCTTTGTTCCTCTGCAACATGTTGAAGTTGCAAGTCTCACAATAGCAATGCATGATGAAGACCTTCAACAACTTTAACTAGATGAACAAATATGAATTCTATCAACTGCCACCAAGATGTAAACATGAACCTTCTCCTTTGCATCTCATAATATCTTGAGACATGGTGACTCTAATTGAAGCTAAGTTCTGATTGAGAGCATGACAATCAACATAAACAACATAACTATATATGATCAACTTATAAGGATCAACCTATGACCTTGATTAACAACTCAACTCCTTTATCATCTTCAACTCCTAATTGACAACATGAGCAAACAAGTTCCAACTCTATCAAATTGTCTTGAAGCATAACAAACCATCACCATAAGTTAGAACAATGAAGCACACCAAGACACATAAACCTCCACAACATGAAGCATAACAACATATGAGTCAAGTCCTGATTCTATCATGGCAAGATCATCTAACAAACCTTCTGACACGATCAACCATCAACCTGTGAGTTCAACCTTCTGACATGATAAGACCTAATCATTTTTGACATCAATGACAATCATGCCATCATTGCAATGGCATCTCTTGGCATACTTTCATGAGGATAAGGCACTGGCACTGTCAAAGAACTACACCACGCATTGCATGGCTGGGTAGTATTTGAATTGTCATGGCTTGATCAACTACAATAATGAACTTCAGATCAACATCTGTATGGCACTCAAGTTTAAGTCCATGATAAAGAAGGAATTTGATCGTATCAAAGAAGCTATAGATTGCCTTGCATTGGTTTAAATTTTGAATAACATCTACATCAGAGAAGGATGAAACGTGGTTGGAATTGGATGAATAACTTGAGGTATGCACACTAGGAGTAAACTATTATTCCAACTCATGATATCTACTTCTTTTTCTTGAGAAGACATCCATGTCTAGATGCAATAAAGGAATCTTCATTTAAATGTTTGCTTGAAGTCTTTAGCTATACGGTTGGGAAAGGAAGACTTTATTGATATTACTTCCATTGATAATAATTTATAAGGAGCGATGCCTTTATGAGGGGATATTGAATATTAAATCATAAATGATAGACAAGGGGAAAAAAGGTGCCATACTCCTAGCACCAAAATTAAACAGATGTAATGCCTCATTTGTCATCCTTTTGAAATGAAATGGTGTGAATAATTAGAGGTTCGCAAGTGTTTGAAGAATATATATATATTAAAACTTATAAAGTTGCTTCATATGTTTGTGCTTGAGTGGGCTGCGGCCTTATGAATAAAGGATTGAGTACCGACGCCTCCAGAATGCATGAGTTTATCATTTAAAACCAGCAGTGTAACAGTCAGCGATGGGACATCTCATATACAGAAAATGGAGAATTTGAAGAATTCTTCATTTGTATCAAAGAAAAGATAATAGTCTAAAACTGGCCGCAAATAATATGGGAAGATTAATAGCCTCATTTGATTAATGTTTCAATTATTTTGTTTTCCTTGAAGTTCGTGTCTATTCTTATTTTGTGATCAAGGGAAATAATATAGAAATTGATACCTATAAGAAGTTAGAGGGTGTTCAAGGGAAAGGGGTGGCCTCCAAGGGAAGAAATAGGGGATAACATCTATTGGAATGTGTGGCCAAAGGGAGTGATTGACCAGATGGGTGAAAGTAGAGGAAACAAAGGATATGCGATGTTTTTGTAAGGATTGTTATAGGAGATAAAGAGGATATTTGCATTAAGGTTGTCAGATAGATTGGTAAAGAAGAACATGTGCTATTGAAGACTTTTTTGTAAATACTGTGATTTCTCATGTTGTTTAAACTTAATAAAATGTTGAAGATGAGTTATGTTGTTTTGCAATTTTTTCTGTATGTTTGAGCTTGTGTGTGGGGCAAAGGCTTTCTACATCAATTGGTATTAGAGAAAGGTGATCCTAAGAGTGCAGAGTATGTACCAGGACCTAGATGGGCTATTCTCAGATAAAGACTAAAGCTGGGTAGAAGGTGTTGAGTTCTGCCACTGAGAGAGAGAGAGAGAGAGAGAGAGAGAGAGAGAGAGAGAGAGAGAGAGAGAGAGAGAGAGAGAGAGAGAGAGCAAATTCTATCTTCTTGGGTAGAGAGTAGTAGGAAAAGTGTTTGATAGAATGTTGAAGAGGAAAAGTATGAGATTGGTCTTGAGAAGACCTTTAGGAATTTCATTCCTTGTAAGGAGAGACAGAATATTGATGGCAGAGTTGGATAATCAACTACAAGATTTGTGACAAGAGACATGACATGTTCTGAGAGAAAGTATAGTGGAAATGAAAATGGAAAAGAAAATGGATGAGAAGAAGACCCATGTTTCTTCTAATGATGTTTTGTATGCAGGTGGATTTGTGTGTGCAGGAAATGAGGACATAGAAGATGAAGAAAAAGATGGAAAAAATAAAGAGATTATAGTAGAAGAAGTTGCAGAAGTTGAAGATGAAGTGGTGGGAAGTGAGGATGAAGAGATTGAAGGTGCAGCGATAGAATGTGAAGAGGTTGTAGCGAAGGATGAGGAGAAAGATGATTTGATGTTGTAGATTTTGACGGAGCAAGAAGAGGTAAGAGAAATGAAGGTGAAAGAAAATGAAGAAGTGATTGTAGCAATAGAGGATGTAGTTACAGCTGATGAGAATGTGGAAGACATCGTAGTGAAGTTTGATATTGTAGCTATGAACATGAATGAGGTAAATTAGTTATGTGATGTTATTTTGTTTTCAGATGTGGTAGTAGAAAGTAAGATGAATAGAGGACAAGAGAATGTTGTGTGGTTGTGTGTAGAGATGGTTAAGGATGTTGCAAGATATTGGTGGAGGTGGATGGTTAAAGGTGGGTTTGAACCCATGGAGGAGGAAAGGAGCGAGGAAAGAATTTGGTGGAGGAGGTCGGGCTTCGGTGGACATGAGTCCACGAGGGGAAAGAGGAAGAAGAAGCGGTGTTGCTGGAGGAAGGTGGTGCATGTTTTGGCATGATGCTAGAAAAGGAGAAAGAAAGATTGATTTTCAGCTCTTGTATAGCAAAGGATTTTGTTGTAGGTTGATGGCAACGTAGAAGGGTAGTTAGACTACTCAACTCTGCTTTGTGAGCCTATGCTCACAAATATTCTACCTGGTGTGTCTGATGTAGGAGCATCCTAGGTGAATGAGTTATCCAACATCAACAAAAAAATTGTAGGATTAATTCTTCAATTTTGTTTGTTTAGATTTGTAATGGCATCTCTTGGCATGCTTTCATTAGGATAAGGCACTAGCACCATCAAAGAACTGCACCACACATTGTGTGGCTGGGTAGTATTTGATTTGTCATGGGTTGATCAATTACAATAATGAACTTCAGATCGACATTTGTATGGCACTCAAGTTTAAGTCAATGCTAAAGAAGGAATTCAATTGTATCAAAGAAGCTATAGATTGCCTTGCATTGGTTTAAATTTTGAATAGCATCTACATCAGAGAAGGATGAAACGTGGTTGGAATTGGATGAATAACTTGAGCTATGTGTAGCAGGAGTAAACTGTTATTCCAATTCATTGTATCTACTTCTTTTTCTTGAGAAGACATCCATGCTTAGATGCAACAAATGAATTTTCATTTAAATGTTTGCTTGAAGTCTTTAGCTAGATGGCTAGGAAAGGAAGACTTTATTGATGTTACTTCCATCAATTATAATTTATGAGGAGTGATGCCTTTATGAGGGGATATTGATTTTTAAATAATAAATGATAGACAAGGAAGAAAACAGGCGCCATACTCCCAGCACCAAAATTAAATAGATGTAATGCCTCATTTGTCATCCTTCTGAAATGAAATGGTGGGAACAATTAGAGGTTCATAGCGATATATATATATATATTAAAACTTATAAAGTTGCTTCATATGTTCGTGCTTGAGTGGACTATGACCTTATGAATAAAGGATTGAGTACTGACGCATCCAGAATGCATGAGTTTATCATTTAAAACCAAAAGTGTAATGGTTAGCGATGGGACATCTCATATGCATAAAATGGAGAATTTGAAAAGTTCTTCATTTGTATAAAAGAAAAGATAACAGTCCAAAATTGGCTGTAGATAATATGGGAAGATTAATAGCCTCATTTGATTAATGTTTCAATTCTTCTATTTTCCTTGAAGTTTGTGTCTATTCTTATTATGTGGTCAAGGGAAATAATATAGAAATTGATACCTATAAGAAGTTAGAGGGTGTTGAAGGGAAAGGAGTGACTTCCAGGGGAAGAAATAGGGGATAACATCTATTGGAATGTGTGGTGAAAGGGAGTAATTAGCCAGATGGGTGAAAGTAGAGGAAACATAGGATTTGAGATGTTGCTGTAAGGATCACTATAGGAGATAAAGAGGATATTTGTATTGAGGCTATAAGACAAATTGGTAAAGAAGAACATGCTATTGAAGACTTATTTGTAAATGCTATGATTTCTCATGTTGTTTAAACTTAATAAAATGTTCAAGATGAGTTATGTTGTTTTGCAATTTTTTCTGTATGTGTGAGTTTGTGTGTGGGGTAGAGGCTTTCTGCATCATCTTGTCACTCCATCTCCTTTGGAGTGTTTGAGATGAGTAAACTCTATCGTTGTGAGAAACCTAAGTCCCTTGTCTGGAAGTCCTTGTTGGAAAGAGTTGAAGGCTATGATGCAAGGGAGTTTTTTCTTTCAATAGCTCATATGACACCTTTGAAGCTCATTGTAGACCAACTACCCACTAGAGACAAAATAGATTGTGGAGACCTAGTCATTATATTGGACTATAGAAAATAAAGAAAAAAAGAAAAAGAAAAAAAGTTAGGGCTGATATTCAAAATTCAAGAAAACCAAGTGGGTAAGTTCAATAGAAGGTATAGGCACTACCTTGCATCTGTCCTTTGGATGTTAAATACTAATAAGGTATCCTTAACTATTATCATCATGATCAAGCTTGGAATGAGCAATTTGATGTGGTAAACCAACAACGTGGTTTTTCAAGGAGTGTTTGTAAGATGTTTTTAGAGAGGATTTTTTTAAAGTTGATTAGTTGAGTATTTTTTTTTTCAATTGTATAAATTGAATGTAGAATAATATTGTTTATGTTAAACCAACCAATGAAAAAGTCAATTATTTATATTTTACAAAGAAAATTATCAATGATTGACATTAGTTATGGTCATTTATTTTGGTTAAATTTTTAATTCTTGTTTTAAAGGTTAATATATTGCAATTATTTAACCTCAACTAAAAATTAAACATCTTACTTTTTATTATAATTGAATAGTTTAACATTCAAAAATCTCTCCCAAAAAATCTAAAAAGCAAATAGAAAGATTGATCCACAAGTACATAGGGGAGGGGACCCAATAATCGTACACCCTAATTTGACACCCCTCAATATGTTAAACATTAAGTTGAATTTCTATGAAAATTTCAGCATTCCTCCATAGGTGAGTTAAGAGCTTAGAGATATTGTTTAGGGTTCTACGAACGATGAATTCTCCAAAAATAGCCCCAAAAAAGTTAGATTGAAACATGTGAATCAAGGCATGTCTTACCAATCACCTTACGTGTCACCATATGATTAGTTGTTTCTTTGATGTGACTTGTGAAAATGAATACTTTTTGTTCATTATTTAGATACAAATATAATAGCTACTAGTGCTTAAAAAATGGGTAAAAGTAAAAACAAAAGGTCATTGTTGCACAAAATTCTAGCAACTATTAGAACATGTTCATTAACTAGTTCCTCTACCATGGTACATACTATGTTTTTTTAGGTAGTTACCTACTTGTACTCTTAGACAATTAGTTCCATAGTAGCCACCAAGCCTTTTTGTCCAACATTGGCAATTTCTTCAAAGCTAGAATTAATTTAATCAATGTTGTTTCCTAGGTGTGTATAACTTTATCACTTGTAATGACATTGAAATAGATTGCAAGGAAGGAAAATGGGTGTTATGGACATTCCAAAAGAATTCACATTTGTATAAAAGGTTTGATAATCTAAGCCCATCTATGCAATTTCTTGTAATAGAAATGGACCTACCATTTTTATTTTTATTTATAAATTCTATTTTTATACTAATAGGCATTCCCTTAGTGAGAAACACTTGAGGGACTACTTAGATCAATGGTGAAGATTAAAAGAACTACCATCAAATAGATAATATGACTTTACACTTTTTAATCCAATCTTACTTAAATAGTCATTAAAAATTTATATCTATTACACTCTCCAAAACAATGTCAATTACATAGTCATATGTGAAATTACATTTAATTATTTATTTAAATTAAATTATATAATAAAACTGGAATATACTATTATATGAAAATATTTAGTAGAGTCCTTGAAAAAGGTTGATTTATTGCATCCTTTTTGCTACTTGATCCTTGTTGTTGCTTCTTGACATTGGTTGAGTTTCATTGTTCTTATTTTCTTGCATTGTAAAAAAGAGTTAGGGTCCTCTCAATAACCCTACCTTTACACTTATCAAAACAAAATATGTCAAGCACACAACATAATTAATTCCCCCTATTTACATGCTTTCCAATTGAAACTTATCTTAAAAACATTTATTTTATTGAAACATATCATATTGTTGCCAAGACAATATGAAATCAAAACTCCTTGGTGTTGTATAAAATTTGAAATGTTAAAGGTGCGGATTCAATCTAAAGAGCTTTGAGTGCATTTCATAGAATTTAGGGTGCATCTACACCCTTATACAATATTTCTAACAAGGAAATTTGCATAACTATAATACTTTCATACCAAGTCTTGTGGGGTGATCCCATAGTAGTATGCCCCAGTTGTGGGACAAGGCACAAAGATGAATCCTAGGCACCAAAAAATGGAAAACGCCAATGAATGAACTAAAATATTTGAATGAAAGTGACTTCATTTGAAGGTGACATCATCTTAACCTTTGTTCGAAGATAGTGTCTTCATTCAAAGATCAGAATCTTAGGTAAAGGCACCTTCGATGAAGGTAATGTTTTATTTATTAATAAAAAAAAGGTCAAAACAAACAACCACATTTTAAGATACTACTGAGTTTTGTTAATAATAGATAGTGAACAAACTTCATTCAAATAAAGATGGAAGTTAAGGATGGTAGTGACTTGGACATGACAACTTGGGAAAAATTAAATATAGAGGTCTAGGCTTGTTTAGGTGAAAGAGAATTTTTAATTTTTTTATCTAGGAATTTTGTATTTTTTCCTTTAATTTTTAGGTTAGTTTAATGAAAGTTCAAAATTTCCCAATTTTACCTTCATTTTTCTCTAGGATTCACCATTATATTTTGCATAAATTGTTTTATTTTATTAAAACCCTAAAATGAAGAAACGTAAAAATAAACCCTGTGTCACACTTTTATAAAGGAAACAACCAACACTGGTCTAAATTTTTAACTTGAATCTCTAAAGAGTGACATATATGTTTTGAATTTTAAAATAATGTAAACTAATAAAATGTAGGTGTATTTTATGTTTGTATTTTTTTAAAAAAATTAAAAATTATTTAAATATAGTATTATTAAATTGACACTATAATTTAGTTGCTGATAAAATGTTGAAAAATAAGGTGGAATGGGATATCACACTTTATATATTAAATTTCATTTATTTTTCTTCTATATTTTTTCCTATATTCATAACTCAAAACTTTAGTGCATGGATTAATTTTTTCCCCAATTTGATAAATATATATATTTTTTAAAATCTTGGAAGTTGCATGTAATGAAAACACAACTATTTCGATGGGACATCAATTTTTATCTTGATTATTTATCAAAAATAGGAAAAAATATATCTTAACAAGGAATCTCTCTTCTAGTGCATCATTTTTTTTCAAATTTTTTTGATAAAATTTATTGTTTTTTCTTGAGAGGACAATCAACACCATATTTTGGTGATGATGGCTTAATTTTAGTAGAAATAAAAAATAAAATATAAGCACTAATTGAAATGTTTAAGAAATTATATTTTTACAAAGTAGACTTATAGATGTACAAAAGGGTATTTTTAGATTCTTTTAAAATGATTATTTGCATGAGTAGGAGTTGTTAAAACATCAAGTTTTTCAAATAATTTCATTTTTTTGGTAAATGAGCCCCAAAGTGATGTTAGATATGTTTTTAGTATATGGTTCCAATTGGAAAGTTGTGGCCTAGATCTAATTTAGCTAGAATGGATCCAGATAGAACATAAGTTTCACCAAAATTGACTTTTAGTTGGAAATACTTAAATTTGTTTATGCTCATAAGTTGGGCCAAAGTGTGACATCTTTGAACTTTTAGCCCCTAGAAATGAAAAGCCTAAACCCTCAATCCTAAATATATCATAATAAAAACTCTCCCCTTTCATGTGATATAATATTTCTAAAATTTTAATTTTATTTTATGGTAAAAATGCAACAATATAATCATAAACTGTCAACTCTTCATCCATGTTCAAAACACTAGCATGCAAGTTAAGTTTGTTCAAATACACCTATCCTAAATTAATTAATGAAATATATGATGGCACATTCACACACACTTACCCTCTGATATCAAAATGATGGCACATTCACACACACCTATGCTCTGATACCAGCTATGATGGAAGACCAATTAGTCACAGACAAAGTAGAGACACTTCAAGTAATAGAGGACAATAATAAACAGTAATCACAAACTATAGAATGCTATCCCAAATTGATAGACCAATCCTTTGTCCAAGTTACAGGAACATTGGCAAATCTTGTTGAAATACTTTAGACCACTGAGAGGGGGGATGAATCAGTGGTCAACAAAAATGTCTTTTAACAAGATAATTCTTCAAAAATGAATTGTATTATGCCTAACTGGCCTTAGACCTCACTAGTTACAATGCCTCGTGCTTAGAAAAATAACATATGCCTCACTTGGCAAACAAGATCACATACACCACTTTTGGTTGACAATTTCAGATTAAAACAAAAAGGACAGAGGGTCACTCTGTTTCACTATAATTCACTACTCATCTTGTCTATCTTTGTAAGTCGTCATTTCAATAAAAACATCTCCTTAACTCATACATTCCACAACGCCTATTGCATCACACTCTTTCGATAAATAATAACATATATCTGTAGCCACAATGCAAAAATCTCCATCTGCATGATACAAAATCACAATCTTTGATGATATTCTTTGTTTCATCACTAAAACAATTGACCACCAAGTTCCCCTTTTTAAGCATTCAAAACCCATACATATACGAGTTCAAAGATGCAATTACAAAACTACCTTCTTAACTATCTAGTAGAGGTGACATGCATATGCCCGTCAACCTTCAAACACATCGCCTGCCCATTTTAAACTCTGTCCGTTGATGCACCTTTTGGCACCTTTGGGATGGCCTTTGATCGCGTGCTCCTACTCAAACACAAAGTGTTCACTGTTGAGCCCAGTTATCGCTAGGAGAGTGGGCTGGTTTCACCATGATTTGGGACCCCTTAAGTTGTAACTTAAGTGGGTGGCCACTGATAATAGCAGGTCAATTGCATTTTATAACAAAAAGTAAAATGCCAATGACATCCTTTAGGGAATATAAACCATAGGCTTTTAGAATGCTTTCTTAGGGTTTCCTTAACTTGTCTTTAGGGTTTTAGACATTTTGTTATCACACTTTTATTGCCTTAACCTGTTTCAAATAGAGAAGTAACAATGCTTATCTTGAGATCAATCATTATGCTTGCCACATCAACCAACATTAAATAGATCCCTAATCAAGATCACTGTTCAATGAGATCCCCAATTCAGATCACTCTTATAAAATCACTTTGTCTCCAAGATGAAAAGCAACATAAGATATGAGACATGGTATGAACAACATGAACACCATAAGAACATGTTGATATTTGAACATTGTCAAGTACCAATAATCAAGTCACTAAACACTCTCTTGTGCTTGATTATCAAAACATTCTCTTGTTATCATTGACATCCATTGACATCACTGACTTGTTATTCACTTGTTATATGGCTTTGATCTTGATCAACCTTAGCTTGGAGAGTTTTGACATCAATGACAAATATTGTCAATCAACAAACTCCCCCTTTGTCATTGATGGCCAAACAAAACTTTTATACCACTCCCCCTTTGACATCAATGACAAAGAAAAAGCTGACTCCCCCTACAAAAAAATGGAGGTATGTAAACCATTATCACTGTCAATCCTGAAAGCTCAGGAAACATCTACAAAAAGTCAGATCAAACCACTATCATAAGGAAACATAGAGCACTATCACTATACAGGGCATTAAACCACAAGCATGATAGAATGAGCAGGGGCATAAACAATGAACATAAAACTCCCACAATCTAAAACACTTCTACCAATGCAATACCTAGTGAAAGTCTATCATGAAAAAACACTGTCACCATGAAACAAATATGATCAGCATTGTCACCATTGAATGAGACATTGTCACCATTGCTTGAAGTGATTGAGTTGAAGGTATCATCACACAAATAAGTAGAGGTAGATATAACACAGTCAAAGACCATAACATATTATGCAGAAGGAAACAATTGTATGAGAAGCATGTTATAATGTTCGATACGAGCACACAATCACTATAATGGCAAGTTAAGATTCTAATTGCACTAGAATATCACGGTCACATTCGAGGTAGGACCAAATACCACTGTCACTTTATTCCATCACTGTCATAGCTCACCAAACTATCAATAACAAACCTCGATTATCTTGGGACTGATTACTAAGGACAAATAACATACAAGTATTGTTATAGTTTCATAGTTAAGTAATAGAAAACATAAACCCCCCTAAAACTAAACTAGGACTTTTCTTTATTGAAGAGAGGATAGAGACAACACTCCTAACCTTTTCCTTAAGCATTCAAATACCTCCCTATCCAATAGTTTAGTGAAGATATCTGCTACTTGATTTGAAGTAGAAACATATTCCAATACAACCTCATTTGCAAGAACCTTTTCTCTCAAGGAATGATACTTTATAGTAATATTCTTGGTCCTAGATTACATGAATAAATTTTTGGAGATGTTATTCCACTAGTGTTATCATACAAGATAGAAACAGGTTAGAAGCTTCTACACTGATGTCCTTAAGAGTTTGAACCATCCACAAAACCTGAGAACAACATGAGGCAACGTCAATATATTCTGCCTCTATAGTTGACAAGGACACTGATTCTTATTTTTTGCTATGCCAAGATACTAACCTTCCACCCAAGAAGAATGCTCCTCCACTAGTACTTTTTCTATCATCAATGCACTTTGCCCAATCAACATCAGTAGAGGCAAGTAAAGTGAAATCATCATGTCTAGGATACCATAAACCATAATCATTGTGTCATTAAGATATCTAAAGATCCCTTTGAAAACATTTAAAACAGATTGCTAAGGAGAGGAGTAAAATCTTGCCACTAAACATATAGCCTACATGATATTAGGCTTAGAAGTTGTCAAATATAAAACACTACCTATCATAGAACTGAATAGGTTCTAATCTACATTAGGGAAGTCATCAATCTTACTCAATTTGCAACATGTTACCGTAGGAGTACCAACTGGTCTTCTTTCATCCATCTGAAACCTTTTAAGTATCTATTTAGCATACTTTCTTTGAGAGATGAAAATCCTTTTCTCAAGTTGTGAAACCTCCAATCCAAGGAAAAAAGACAACTCTCCAAGTATAGACATCTCAAAATCAGATTTCATGATGTTAGTAAAAGCATGACACATACCATCATCATTGCTACCAAATATAATGTCATCTACATAGACAACAACAACAAGAATATCCTCACCTTTTTCCATTAAATATAAATTGTTGTCCACTCCACCTTTTTTGAACCCTTGTTGTTGCAAGTACTTGTCCAACCTAAAATACCATGCTCTAGGTGCGTGTTTTAAACCATACAATGCCTTCTTTAGTCTATAGGCATAATCTTGTTTTCCTTCACATTCAAATCCTTCAGGCTTTTGCATATAGACCTCTTCCTCTATATCCCCATTGAGAAATGCTGATTTCACATCCATATGAAACACCTTGAAGTTTTTGTAAATAGAGAAATCTAAGAACGTCCTTATGGCTTCAAGTCTAGCCACAGGTGCAAATGTCTCATCAAAATCATTACCTTCAACTTGAGAGTACCCCTTGCAAACACACCTTTCCTTGTTCCTAACAACATTTCCTTTGTCATCAAGTTTATTTCTAAAGACCCATTTTGCTCCAATGACATTCTTGTCTTTAGGTCTAGGAACAAGTTCCCATGTCTTGTTCTTTTCAATCTAACCTAACTCTTCCTCCATGGCTTTGATCCAAAACTCATTTTTATTGGCCTCTATCTAGGTTTTGGGTTCTATTTCTAATATCAAGCATACATGTGCTTGATCACTTGTGTTGGCAATCTTTCTCTTTGTTTGTACACTAGCATTTTTGTCCCCAATGATCAGCTCTTGAGGATGCTCATCAGGCAAGGAAAATTGTAATTTTAGATGCATAGCCGAATTAGATTTGATTATTTTGATACATTTTTTAGTCAAAAATTAAAAAATCAAAGAAGAGACCCTCATTAATTTTCAGAGAGCTTTCTGAAAATGTAAAGAAATCAGAGAAATTCCCTGATTTGCGCCCAAAAATATAGATTTATGAAAAAGGTACAGTTGGTAAAGATTTGATATTTTCGCATTGTAAAAGGCCTCCAAATTAAATCTATAAAACATAGACCCCCATTATAATTTCAAAAGCTTTCCAGAAATGTAAAAATTTCTAAACAATTTGCTGATTTACGCCCAGAATTGCGATTTTATGAAAAAACATAAAAACATGATAAATCTCGTAAAAATCACGATAAACCTGAAATTTTTCTGCTGTAGCTTCCTTATATCATGGACAAACCTTTGCTAAAATCTTATAAAAAAATTCATAGCCGTTTGGAAGATATGATGAAATCTTTAAAACCTAGGGTTTTGTCCAAAATGTAGCAGATCTGCAACAAAAAGTTAATTAAACCTGCAAAACTCAACAATGGGGGTTATATGAATGCAAATTTTTACTACAAAAACTTACAAAAAAGATCAAGCGAAGTGAGTCCCACCAGGCGTGCCAAATGTAGTTAGGGTAAAATTGCAATCAGGGCAAATGAATAAACAACAATGATAAAAACCCTAGCAATGCACAATGAAGCACAAGACAACATGAAAATCAAAATAACAAATGTAAATGCAAACCGATTTCCATGTTAAACTCGATTTATCTCCATTGCTCTTCTCCACCTCGCATGAGCATGCAAGATTTTGAAGGATTATTGTTGGAGGAATGTTGGGTGCTCATTTCTGCATCATAACATTAAGATGAAGATGATAGAATGAATGGTAGATGAAGGATGCAAAAGCTCTAATGATATTTCAACAGCATGTGGATACTTGAGGATCAATGCATCTTAGAAAATTTAGCAGAATAAGGGTACTTGAAGCTAAATGCATGCTAATGGCTTGTGAGGGGGTTGATTTATAGGAAAGGCTTGGTTCAAATGGATGGTTGAGATTAAAAAGCTAATTGATTGATGTGGACGGCTAGGATTGATTCAGTTATCCCACTCTTTAAGGGAGTTGTAGTCATTTGACAAGTGTCAAGGAGAATAGGGCTCATGTGTGCTTGTGTACATAAAAAAGTACTACATATAAAAGATATTAAATAAAAGGCTGTAGTACCACTTATCTTTTTTAAATGAAAGAGGCACACATGGGCTAAATGATAAGATAAATTAATTAAATAAATAAAATTTATTAAATTAATTAGAAAGTCGGCTTATAATGAAATGTGAGAACTTAATTCAAATCAAATATTTGAATTAGTTGGGATATGAGTTGGATATTAATTAAATAAATAAAATTTATTTAATTAATTGGATAGTGGGGAACTTAATTCAAATAAAATATTTGAATTAGTTGGGATATGAGTTGGATATTAATTAAATAAATAAAATTTATTTAATTAATTGGATAGTGGGATTAGGATATGATATGGAAATTAATTAAATAAATAAAATTTATTTAATTAATTGGAAAGTGGATAAATGGGATTGAATGGGATTTTAATTAAATAAATAAAATTTATTTAATTAATTGGCTAATGGATAAAGTGGGATTTAGGACAAAATGCTACATGATGTCTAAGTGATGTTTTTGACAAGGTGTTGCAAGACATGGACAAATTTGGGTGTCTACATTTTGCCCCTCTTTGAGATGATGTTCGAGATGATAAGATTTATGTCAAGTAACATCATTTCAAAGAAGTTAAGATATGGATAGAGGAAAATGGATAGGATGAAAAAAATAGGATGATGACAGAAAGATAGGATGATGATGCCCCTCGAGAGGATAGGCGGGTTGGACAAACACGGGTATGCTCTCGAAATGAAATAGCTTGGCTGGAAAAGAAAGATAAGGGGATAGATAGAAGAAATAGAGATGCGTTATGCTGCAATGAAAGTGAGCAACCATGATGTTTGATATAGCACTAGACGTTATGCACCAACGTATAAGGACCAAGGTGACGATGTGTCTCGTGCCCCAGCATAATACAACCTTGTCTGTATACAAGATATGAATATTAGCTGGAAATGATACCGATGTGATACAAATGCAAGATAAAATGATAGCACACACAAGCAAGAAAGCAAGCATGCACAAATAATTCAAAAACAAACAAGGTATTGCCCCTATCAAGCTATAAACCAATGATTAATTGCTGATTGATGATAGTTGAGAGTGTTGTCATTGCGGGGAAAGCTATATCCCTAGATCAACACGAGGTTGTTTGCTGAGTTGGTTGGCTAATTAATTGATTGATTTGGCTTACAACAAGGCTAGGATCAAGACCATTGATTGCGATTAAAGAATTTGGCTTGTTTGATTAACTTGATTGGTATGGCTTAAGGATTGACTTGCATTTGGATCATTGTTTGGAATGATTTTGAGGATTGATTTGATTTGATGAATGGATGATTTGTGGTGGATTGAGTTGCTTTTGATTTGCTAAAGTGATTGGATTTGTTTTGATGGTTGGCTTGATGTGCGTTGGTTTTGATGTTGATGATTGATAGGATTTATTTTGATGGTTGGATTGATGTGCTTTGAGTTGATTTTCTTTGGTGTTGATGCTGATGATTGATATTGTTGGGTTGATTGTTTTGATGATTGGATTGTTTTGAAATGATGATAATAATGGTGTGATGATTAGAGTGTCGATTCAATCTAAGCATAAGCAAGTGTTCTCAGTGTGCTCAAAGGATGTAAAACAAACAAGGTATTGCCCTTGTCGAGTCATAAACCAATGATTGATTGTTTTGTTTGATTGATGATGATAGATAGTGTTGTCATTGCGGGGAAAGCTATATCCCTAGATCAACACAAGGATGATGTGGGAACGCTATATCCCATTGATGATGATTGATTGGGCTCATGACAAGATGAGGATCAAAACCTGTTGATTTGATTGGATAATGTTCCTCAATTGATTAGCTTGCTTGATATGGATTAGTGTAACTTGGATTTAAGACCATTGCTTAGATTGATTTGATTGATATGATTGGAAGAAGTCATTGATTGAAATGGATGAATGTGATTGATTTTATTGCTTGGATTTTTCATTAGATAGTTGATTTTTTTTAGATTTTTGAGAATATTTTGATTTTTTTTTAATATTTTTTTGGGATATTTTGATTTTTTTGTGTTTTTGAATGTTTTGAAACATCAATGGATTTACAATTTGGGTAGCCTTGAGCTTGATACCAATGACAAGGGAGAAAACCAAGTCTAGGTGCAAAGGATGGATGAAAGGATGGGCTCATAGTAAATGTGATGGAAGGCTCATGAGAGTTGGATGGGATGGAAGGTTCATAAGAGTTGGATGGATAGATAAGAGGATAGGCCATATAAGGGATGGATGCTTGCCTCATGATAAACGGATAGGTAGGCTATAGTGGAAAGCTCAAGATAAACGAATGGGGATAATCTATAATATGGAAAGCTCATGATAAGGATACACCATAGTGGATGGATCATAAGGGAGCTAGGATGTGATCTCCAAAGGCTATGTTGCATAGGAAGAATAACTTGCCCCATTCTAAGTGGTAATGCTTAGGATTTTTTCATGACAAAGTTCATGACCAAGGGATGACATGATAGATTTTACATGGCGCTTATGACGATAGGATGAAATGATGGATTGGTTTAAATGGGATGGATAAATGGTCAATGGATAGGCCTTGGTTTGGAAAGAAGGTATGCCAAGAAATATCCAAACATGTTTCAACATTTTGCCCCTATGTCTTCATCAAGATCAAAAGGAGGAGGATGGATAAATGGGTTCAATAGGATAGGCATGTTTATGTAATGGCTAAGGATGGTATGATGGTATGGTAATGATAGGATGGAAAATGATATAATGGGATGGATAGTTGGGAAATGGATAGGTTGGATGAGACAGTGTGCCCCCAAGTGTAAGTGACATAGAAGATCAACCTACATATGATGCCTGTTTGCCAGGTTTTCATTATGGTACTTATCCAAGGCGCTTGTTTACCTGGTTTTCACCATTGGACGAAGGGATTTCTCTTTACTATTTTGATTTCTTTTTTTTTTAATTTTTTTTAATTTTTTTGTTTTTTGCTTTTAAATGGGTTGACAATTACACATGGCGCCTGTTTGCCAGGTTTTCACCATGGTAATGGATAGGAGGGACTCAAGTGGCTAGTTCAATGGATGTTGGTAGTCCCATTAGAGATGGATGATGTCTTCGTATGGACCATGTCAAGTGTGCTCATAGATGTTGGCAAAGGGATTGCATGGATGGGAGATGGATTCATGCAAGGATAGATGGATGGGGATAGTGGATTATGGTGTGGATTTATGTAGGACTTAGGCAAAAGCATGGACCATAGGGATAGCATGGGGGAGATATGTAGGATAATGGATGGAAGATGGGGAGATGTAGTTATGTGGAGGTCCTGCAGAGTGAAAGGGAATCATGACCAACGGTTGCACACACCATGATAAACATTGAAGCTTTTGGTGAGATGGTGGTGTAGGAAGCAATGGAGATGTTTGCTTAGGAGATGGTTGATGAAGTGATTTAGGAACCCACATAGATTTAGTATTTTTAATGCTTTTGCTTTGCTTGTAGGATTTTTGAAGGGAATGGAAGTTTTGGATGGAAGTAGGCTTTTGGATGGAGATAGGTAATTGGGATTCTTGAGAGGTGGATAAGGATGTCTCATTTGACTTTCTAGATGTTTGCTTAGGAACCCAAACCATTTTTCTTTTGGACTTTGCATTTGGAGGTAAAGGCTTTGATAGCGTTGTGAATGTACTTTCTGTTGATTCTTTGCACGTGTGCTCTAAGACAGTAGGATCCTTAGGATTTTTGGTTTTATAGGTAGAGGCATAAAAAATTTTACGTTTGAATCCCATGGGGTGGGTGGAGTGGATGGACTGATTGGAAGCTTTATGCTTAAACGATGTGTACTTTTGTTGGCCAGGATTAGGGATGTAAGGATACTTATGAATGATAGGTATGTTAGGTGTTGGAAGCAATGGTGGCAAGGTGGATGGAGGGATATTTGGAGTTGGTAAAAGTGGAGGCAAAGTGGATGGCGGAAGGTGTATGGTCACATGCTTTTGACATTTATAGGATGATGGAGGGGGAATGACTACATATGTTTTGGGTAGATGATAGGGGGTGCGATGGAAAGTGGTAGGCTTAGGACGCATGAAGGGATTACCAACACCTTTAGTTTGTTTACCTTGGGATGTGTATCTAAGGCCATATGAGCATGGAGGAACTTTTACATGGTTTGGCTCCAAAATACCTTGTTCATAAAGGCCTAGGCCTTTGCCTTTGTAGTTCATGTTTTGGAGTATGCGATGGACAATGGGACTAGTTGTGGTTTGAACACTAGACTTGAGTTCATTATTGGATGAAGAAGGTGAAGTGGATAGAGGTTGTTTTTGTCCTAAGGAAGAACATTCATGTATAAGGGTGGATAGACTAATAGGACATGATGGTGGACTTGAAGTGGAATCGATGGTGGATGTGGAAGGAGGATCATTAAGATCTTGATTAGCATTGTGTTCATGTAGATCCAAGTTATTGATTTGATCTTCTATGCTTATGTGTTCTTGGGAGGCACATGTCTCATTATGACAAGTGGATGTTTGCTTATTATGGACAGGGCTAGATGGTGGATGACTAGGAGCAATGTGGATATCTTGCTCATGGATAGATATAGGATTATGGATAAGATCAAGGTGCTCATGGATAGCTTCTTCATAGGTATCATCTTGATCATAAAGAAGGTAAATGTTATGGATGGGTTGCATGAAAGTGTTTTGATCTTGAGTTGGACTAGGGCTTAATGTTTCCACATGCTTAGGATTAAACCTTTGACATACCTCTTGGGTTTCTTGAATGGAAGTAGAAGGCACTTGGATAGGCTCTTGGTCAACTACATAAGAATATGATGACTCTTGACTTGGATTAATGATAGAAGGTTCGCAAATAGGCTTGATGGCTTGTAGGTCACATGATGGGCTTGAAGGGTTAAGAATGTTAATTGAAGGCTCTTGGATAGGCTCAAGGATAGGTGGACCACATGATGAGATTATGACCTTTGGAAGTTCTTTGGTAAGCTCATGAATGGGTGTTTGACATGGGGGTAGTTTATTTCTAGCTAGTAGCCAATGGATCACATCCTTCGCAAGGGTATGAGTGGATGGGCAATATAATGGATGAGTAATAATAGCGGATGATGTTGTAGGCTTAGGACTAGGATTAGGTTGAGGGCTAATTGGATTGGGTGGATTAGGATTTGGACTAGATGGGGGTGACACATGGGATTGGGATGATGTGGCATGTTTTCCCATTATAGGTAGGTACACCTTGTAAACAATTGGAACAAATATTGGGCATTGATTTGTATTGTGGCCTTTGGTCCTATGGTATGCACAATAATCATGTTCATCATATGGACTTTCTTCACATGGTTTGACTTTAGGAAGTTCAATGAGTTTTTGTTCAAGCATTCTTTGTAAAACTATCTCAGCTGCATCCTTTGGTGAAGGATTAGAATGACATGGTGATGAAGGTAATGGAGGGCTTGGTGGTTTGGAAGGTTGATGGACCAATGGACTAGGGGTAGGATCACATGGTGCAGTTGGGATAGGACTTGTTGGCTCATGTGTTGGTGGGTGATTAGATGATGAAGACCACTCTAGATCGGTATCTCCCTTGTCAAAGGTAATTAAGTCTTGCATAGGATAACTTGGACTCATTTGATTTATGTACAAGGGGCCATTGGGATTTGGATATGATTCTTGTTGGAAAGGTGGATTTAGATCTATCAATGGTGCTTGGTGGTCTTGTTGAAAAGGTGTACTTGGACTTACTTGATTTATGTACAAAGAGCCATTGGGACTTGGATGTTGTTCTTGTGAGGACACTTGGTTGCCTTGTGGATGGGCTTGATAGTGCATTGGAACAGTGGCACGAGGGATTGGATAAGCTTGAGGTGGATGTTCATAGTTTGATGTGGCATTGACTTGGTGGATAGGTGGATTAAGTTGATAGGAAGTGGATGGATATGACATGTGGCTATGAGGTGGATTACGTTGATAGTGAATGGCTAAAGATTGTTGTACTTGTTGAGCTTGACTAGTGGCTAAAATGTGTTGGACTTGGGCTACGAAGTGTTGCAGTTGAGGTGATTGGCTTACGTGGGGTTGAGCTTTTTGGATGAAGAATTGTAATATTTCAATGGCATCTTGGTTTAGGGGTTGTGATCCTTGATAAAGATTTTAGAGGAATCTTTGGAATTTGATTTCTAGGTCCTCTAGTGTAGACATGTCACCAAGTGTTTGTCTTAGGTCCTTTTAGCAAGTGCTTGTTTAGGGATTTTGATGATGATGTGGCTTGTTTGGATGACTTGGCTATGTTTGGGATGAAAGTGATTGGGTTTGAATGTTATTGGAAGAATGTGTAGGATGACTTGTCTTTATGTGTTTGGGTGTTTAGAGCTTGATGTAGCAATATTCAAACAAATGATTATGCATATACACACATGAATCACTCACGCAAGACACATAAGCAAGTTTTAGTTTGAAATAATGTGATGATGGTTAAGCAAGCACGTGAAGACACTTCAACAAGTCCTATTCAAGGCAAGGCCACTATCACAAGGAGGTTCTAGTGAAAATTTGGGGAACCGGCACCCCACGAGCATCCAGCAAGCCACTTAAGACTTTAAGTAACCCTACTAGGAGTTTTAATATACACAAAAGGTACACCTCCTTTCGAATTAGCACTGTATGGTGAGCGCTAATACCGATTAGACTTGGCTTTCACCTTATCCTCTAATTTTTATAGCGGACCGGATGAAAGTACCACTTGAGGTCGTTCCCTTGGGGTGGATACCAAGGCAGGCCTCTCTAAGGTTTAACAAAAGCAACACAAGTAAATATTTTTGATCTCCAAGTTCGTGTTGGGACACGAGGAGAGAGCATACACATTTATTTGGTCACACTCGCATGGGGTTCATTACCCTTAGAAATTCAATGTGTGGAAGACAATGCAAGCACTTGTTTGTTTTAAAGCCCAAATCCAAATGTGATGAAAGACAATGGTTTGTTTTAGCCCAATTTTTTGATGTGAATTTGCAAACAATTGTTCATTTTATGCCCAAAATCCAAATGTGTTTGCAAACAATGATTAGAAGATGAGAAATGAAATGATTGCACCTGGTTAATTCGCTATCCAAATTGCTGTAGATGTTAATGTCAATGTTGCTCCAGCTCCTTATGATCACCTACAATATAAAAAAAAATGATATTATAATGCAGGCATAAAAAATAGGCTCATCAGGCAAGGAAAATTGTACTTTTAGATGCATAGCTGAATTAGATTTGATTATTTTGATACATTTTTTATTCAAAAATTAAAAAATCAAAGAAAAGACCCTTATTAATTTTCAGAGAGCTTTCTGAAAATGTAAAGAAATTAGAGAAATTCCTTGATTTGCACCTAGAAATGCGGATTTATGAAAAATGTATAGTTGGCAAAGATCTGATATTTTTGCATTGTAAACGGCCTCCAAATTAAATCTGTAAAACATAGACCCCCATTAGAATTTTAAGAGCTTTCCAGAAATGTAAACATTTCTAAACAATTCACTGATTTACGCCCAAAATTATGATTTTATGAAAAAACATAAAAACGTGATAAATCTCGTAAAAATCGCGATAAACCCAAAATTTTTCTGCTGTAGATTCCTTATATCATAGACAAACTTCTACTAAAATCTTGTAGAAAAATTCATAGCCGTTTGGAAGATATGATGAAATCTTTAAAACCTAGGGTTTTGTCCAAAATGTAGCAGATCTGCAACAAAAAGTTAATTAAACCTGCAAAACTCAACAATGGGGGTTATATGAATGCAAATTTTTACTACAAAAACCTGCAAAAAAGATCAAGCGAAGTGAGTCCCACCAGGCGTGCCAAATGTAGTTAGGGTAAAATTACAGTCAGGGCAAATGAATAACCAGCATGATAAAAACCCTAGCAATGCACAATGAAGCACAAGACAACATGAAAATCAAAATAAAAAATGTAAATACAAATTGATTTCTATGTCAAACTCGATTTATCTCCATTGCTCTTCTCCACCTCGCATGAGCATGCAAGATTTTGAAGGATTATTGTTGGAGGAATGTTGGGTGCTCATTTCTACAGCATAACATTAAGATGAAGATGATAGAATGAATGATAGATGAAGGATGCAAAGGCTCTAATGATATTTCAACAGCATGTGGATACTTGAGGATCAATGCATCTTAGAAAATTTAGCAGAATAAGGGTACTTGAAGCTCAATGCATGCTAATGGCTTGTGAGGGGGTTGATTTATAGGAAATGCTTGGTTCAAATAGATGGTTGAGATTAAAAAGCTAATTGATTGATGTGGACGGCTAGGATTGATTCGGTTATCCCACTCTTTAAGGGAGTTGTAGTCATTTGACAAGGGTCAAGGAGAATAGGGCTCATGTGTGCTTGTGTACATAAAAAAGTACTACATATAAAAGATATTAAATAAAAGGCTGTAGTACCACTTATCTTTTTTAAATGAAAGAGGCACACATGTCAGCTAAATGATAAGATAAATTAATTAAATAAATAAAATTTATTAAATTAATTGGAAAGTCGGCTTATAATGAAATGTGAGAACTTAATTCAAATCAAATATTTGAATTAGTTGGGATATGAGTTGGATATTAATTAAATAAATAAAAATTATTTAATTAATTGGATAGTGGGGAACTTAATTCAAATAAAATATTTGAATTAGTTGGGATATGAGTTGGATATTAATTAAATAAATAAAATTTATTTAATTAATTGGATAGTGGGATTAGGATTTGATGTGGAAATTAATTAAATAAATAAAATTTATTTAATTAATTGGAAAGTGGATAAATGGGATTGAATGAGAATTTAATTAAATAAATAAAATTTATTTAATTAATTGGCTAATGGATAAAGTAGGATTAAGAGTGGGATTTAGGACAAAATGCTACATGATGTCTAAGTGATGTTTTTGACAAGGTGTTGCAAGACATGGACAAATTTGGGTGTCTACACCACCAGCATCAGCATGTTGAATCAGATTAGTGTGATCACATTTTGGTGATGTTTTGTGTCTTCCTTCAACTCCTTTCTCTTCAAGATCATTGGAATATGAACAATGGCCTTCTACAAACCCTAAACCAGTTTTATCCTTATGGCCTTTTTGTTTGCCCAAGAGGTCTACTAACTTCTCACTACTATCACACATATCGAGCCTTTTCCTCAAAGATACAACTTCTACTTCTAAACCATCACAATCCTTTTTCTTGGTGTCTAACTCCATTTTATTGATCTCTACAACCTTTTTGCTCTTTTCAAGTTGAAGTTTTAGGTTTGCAACTAACTTTTTAGACTCATTAACCTTGTTGATTAGATTTTTAGTGTCTATTAGGGTCTGATTTCTTTGCATAACTACCTCCTTTTTTAGTCTTATTTTTCACCAAGTGCACATTTTAATTCTCCTTCAAGATCAACCTTTTCTTCATCACTAGCAGATTGATTTTCACTCTTTTCTTTCTAATTTTCACTTAAACAAACAACAGTCATAAACAAAGTTTCCTCTCCTTCAAAGGAGTCTCCTGAACTACTAACAATTACATCAACATCTTTAATGAATAGACTTTTCTTCTTTTTGAAAGAGTTTTTCTTTTTAGGATTATATTGTTTTTTCTTTCCTTGTCTCCTACTATCCTCTTCATCACTTTCAGGATCTTGTTGATGATTGTTTTGATGCAATCATAACAATAAGTTAAAATTCACACGACATGAACTGAAACTATACTTGAAAGATAAGAAGGAATCATTTGGTGATTCAACTAATCCCAAGTCTACAATGGTTCGGTTGGTCAAGTTCAGTTGGTCAATGTGAAGCTGTAATGTTCAAGGGGCCGTACGTAGTTTAGGTTTGTTCTGTGGTTTACTGGCCTAAGAATATGCAAAAAGATCATGAGATATGTCAATACTCTTCATTCCTTTGCATAAAGGTGCTACTGTGCAGCAAGTTTCAGATGGTTTTCTTGGATTTTTTTGCAGCTTTCTTCTTTATCTGTTTATGAAAACTGTCTACTTAGACTCTGTTATGCATGCATCCTCAAATTTGAGACAATTTCCTTTGGATTTCTACGTTTTCAGCTAGATATTCCAGATGGGTTGGGAAAAGTTAGAAAGATCTACTCTATACCTCACTTAATCTACCGAAGGATCTAAGTGTTTCTGTTATGCACTATGTAAATACCACAGTAGTTTGATCAAATCCACAGTAAAAACCCTAAATGTAAGTCCTGAGCATTTTCACAAACATACATTTAAAATTGCAAGCTCTCAAAGAAGATATTTCAAAACACAAAGAAGAGCAGGAGAACACTCAGAAGATAGATGCAGAACTCCAGATTCTATTGTATTAGAAACGAATAGCCATACATGATTTACAATGTAAGAATGACTCTTAGTTTCATTGATCATACTACAGAGAACTTACAAGCTTTACAGATACAGTAAGGCAGCCAGACATTCCACGCGCACCTTACTGCAGACAAACAGGCGACCTCCTTCTTCTACTTCTAAACTATTCTAACTTGCTGTATGTTCCTAAAAAAAAGAAATTCTGTTGTAGCCACTATTGCTTTCCTAAAATCCTTGTTGTAAAGTATTACAGTGTAAAGAGGCACAATATAAAGACATCCTGATTGTCCTCACTACAGCAAAAAACCTAACTGAACCCCTGGTTCAAACCCCTGGTTACAGTAATAAATACAGGTGAACCAGTTCTCAAAAATATCTCTGAGCAGTGTCAAATCTGGGCGAAATATTGCCCCTTCTGAGAAGTTCCGGCAGCTGGGTAATAACTTCTGTTTGTCTGTTGCATTAATGCCTCCAGCTGCAACTCTGTCTTTCTCTTGAATAGCTTTGACTTTCGCACTTCATCTCTATCTTCTTGCTCTTGAGATCAGATCTTCTGCCTCCATGAGGTCACTGCGCTGACTTTCCAGCTGCTTCCTCAACTGCAAGCCTGCAAGACAAGACAAGCAATAAGTTTCACATTTATCATAAAAACAGCATGAAATTAAAATAAGCGTTCAAATCCAGGTGACAGCGCAAGATTGAGAAAATCGGATCCAAAATCCTCTCAAAACGCGTCCAAAATGCGCTCAGACTGCCCAAAATTGATCAGGTCAACTATCGCTGACTGAAAAAAATGCCAGAGGCGCCAAAAAAAACACTTTAAAATGTCCACCGCCTCATTTCCCGCCCATCGGCATGTATATCTCTGTCGGCGCGTCAAAAAACAGGTTAGTCGATATACCCCATCATTATGATATTCTGGAAATATGATGCATTCCCTCCTGAAGGTCCAGATGAATGTCATCATGATGTTTCGCTTCTGCATATCGGGGAAAAGAACAACATCATCATCATCATATTGTTGAAGAAGAATAGGAGGATGCGAATATGATCATGCTGTTGAGGAGAGGAAAATGATGGTGACGTCATCATGATATTCGGGCTTCATTAAAATGCTAAGGATGACGTCATCGTCATATCCGGCTAAGATCAGGGGGCTAACTGTGATATCGGGTCACCCAAAGAGCATGATCAGGATGATGAACATAATATGATCCTTTTGCGGCCAAGGCAACCCTCTCGAAAGATCAGTATGATGAAGATGATCATCATGATATTTAGGGCTTTTGTCGAACTTGGAATAAGACGTCATCATCATATTTGGGAACCGGATCGTGCTTGAAAAAATATCCTGCTTGAAGGAAAAAATGTGATGATGATGATCATCAGGATATTAGCCTCTGTCGAACATAGAATAAGACATCATCATCATATTTGGCGAACCAGATCGTGTTTCAGAAAATATCCTGTTGAAGGGAAAAAATGATGATGATGATCATCAGGATATTTGGTTCTTCGTTTACAGATCGGGATGACGTCATCATGATATTCGGGGCCTTCGTAAACTTTAAAACATGACGTCATCATGATATTTCGCCAACCGGATCATGTTTTGGAAAATATCTTGCCGAAGGTAAAATGTGATGATGACGTCATCATGATATTCGTGCTAGGGTGATATTGCAAAATATGATCATGCTGTTGAGGAATGCAATATCGACCACTTGTTAATAAATAGGGTGATCATCATGATATTTCGCTAACCGGAGATCAGGAGGATATGAAGATGATGATCCTCTTTGTCGAATTATCATGATGATGTCTCCATCACTTAGCGAATTTCAGCGAATATGACCTTCTTGTGAAAGATCAGGATGATGATCATGATGTTGCGAAAGGAGACCAGGAGGATATGAAGTCGTCGTCATCATAAATCGAACTTCAGCAAATATCATGATGATGACCCTCCGATAGGATTATAACATGCGTATGCAAATATGCCGAAGGTGGATTTTCTAAGTCAGGGTGATCTTATACTATCAGCATGATATTTTAGTTTTAGGCGATGCAAAGATATCATGATGATGCCCGTGATATAAAGACCGCTCGACGGGGAACTTACCTTGACTTAAAGTTGATATCATCATGATATTTGGGCTTCAGGATATTATCGGGGGGGGGGTCAAATATCATGATGATGATGCATAATGCGCATAAGGCCATTTGACGGGTAAAAAGCACTACCACCTAAGATTGACGTCCGGATGTTGCGACTGCATGATTTTTATCGTGTGATAGACCAAGATCATGATGATCTTGACAACATGACTTAGGATATAAAAATATGATGATCCTCCTGCGAATATCAGGTTTGACCAAAACTTTGACCGTGCATAACTTTCACATATGGAAGAATTTTCAAGTGAAGTAAAAGGCAAACCTGCATGGAATTTCAAGCTCTTCCTAAATATGAGGTCACAGCAACAAAATATGAACTTTGACAAACTGACCTCATGATGATGACCTACCTCATGCAATATCATGATGATGATGCACCTGACCTTCATTTTTACCAGACCGCCAGAAAGCAGAAAAACACCAGCAGAAGCAAAAAGCAAACATCAGCAGGGGTCCCCATTTTGCTAAGGAGCATAATGGGGCGTGTTGTGAACATCACAACAACTAGCAACCAAAACAAAACAATTAAATTCAGAGTGTTCAAGGAAACTAGATGAAATGAACTCATAACTTCCAACTATCTTTCTTGCAAATTACTATTCAGCCTGAGACTCAAGGTATTCAATAAAGATGCATGAATTTCCATTTTCAGTTTAGTTGTGTGCATGTGATTAATTATCCTCATCTTGAAGATCGGTTGAACAAACCAGTGACTGACATTAGCCTACGTAGGTGAGGATATTCCCTCATAGCCGACCGGATAGAGCCTTGCTGCCAGCGAGCGTCCATAGCCCCGGCAAGGTTATCGTTACAATTCTCCTAAGTAGAGCCCCACTGCCAGCGAGCGTCCATAGCCCCGGTAGAGTTACTTAGATGGCTTAATCTGGATTTTCAGTATAATCCGCTTTATTTATTTATTTTTTTGTTTTCTAATTTTGAAAGATTTCATAAGATATAGCAATTTGTAACTTCATGATGATGCAAGGAGTGGACACTTGCTGAAATTAAGCTGAGAATTGTAATGGTAGCAAGGGTGACCTCTGATTTTTCACCTAATATCTACACTGGTAGGTTCAACAAACCCAAGGATTTTAGGTGTGTCATCGTGAGAAACCTGCTTCAAATTCTCAATCACATTTATTGAATACGAAACTTCAGAAGATGAACAACTCTCTACATTCATGACAGTGACAGGTTATGTGTAAATTGCAAACGGTTAACCTGAATATCCTAAATTTTATACTGTTTTGAAAGGTTGCTAGTTTTGCTCCTTAATACTCTACAGTAAAATAAAGATCCCTGCTGAGGAGACAACAAAGAAACCAAACAAACAGGCTGTACAAACAACAAAACAACAGAAAAAACTGTACAAACAGACAGAAATAAAAAGCAAAAACAAACGGAGGACAAGCTATACAAACAGCCAACCCAAAAGAAAACAGCAAAAGCAGAACTGTACATTATCTACAACACTTTACATTAGGAAAGAAAGGACTGCCTCATCCTAACCTTCAAGCCTGGAAGTAGTGTTTCAAATGCTGGCCATTAACTGGTAATGGCACATCTTCTCCAGTCAAGGTCTTAAGTCTAAAGGTGTTATCTCCTATTATTTCTAAAATTTGTAATGGACCCAGCCATAATTTATCGAATTTTCCATGGCTTCCTTTCTTTTCATGTGCTTTGTCCCAGCACAACACTAAGTCTGATATCCTAAATGTTTTGACTCTTGCCCTTTTGTCAAACCACCTCTTAACAACTGCTTGGTGTTTGGCAAACTTCTCGAGGGCTTGACCTCTTTTCTCCTCTAGTTGCAACATTTGCACTATTCTGGCTTCCCTATGGTTATCAAAGCCTAGATATTCATTAGCAAACTTCCAGGTTGGTATTCTCAGATTAACCGGAAGTATGGGATCAGTCCCATAAACTAAGTGATAAGGTGTGCTACCTAAAGCTGTTTTGAACTTGGTCCTGTCTACCCATAATGCATATCTTAATAGGGTATTCCACTCTCTAGGACTTTTGGCAATTAACCTCTTGATGATGTCTAATAAGATTTTGTTTGTTGATTCAGCCAGTCCATTACCTTGAGGGTAATAATTCGAAGAAAACCTTAGAATGATCCCATATTCAAATGCCCATTTAGAAAATTTTAAAGAAGAGAAAGCAGGGCCGTTATCACATACCAATGAATAGGGCGTTCCAAACCTGGTGATAATGTTTTCTTCAAGGAACTTGATAACTACCTCAGTTGTGGAAAATTTGCAGCAGGTGGCCTCAGTCCACCTTGTACAATAGTCTGTCACCGTCAATATAAACTTGTGTCCTACAGAAGATGGGGGATTGATGACTCCGATAAAATCCAAGCCCCATTGCGCAAACGGTCTGGACTCGATCACAGGCTGCAGTGGATTGGCCAGGTTTCTTCCTTTGTCTGCTGCAGTCTGACAGGTGTGGCAGCTTCTGTTGTGACTTTTAGTATCTTTGAATATAGTGGGCCAGTAATAGCCCGCTCTCAGTATTTTGTGTGCTGTAGCTAAATGGGAACCATGGCCGGTTCCGTATTTGTCATGTAGTTCTGTCAACACTCTATCAGCTTCAGTTCTGTTTATGCATCTCAAATAAATTCCATCATGGTTCTTCCTGAATAGAAGACCTCCTTGCACCATATAATGCTGTGCCTTAATCTTCAAAGCTCTCCTCTGAGAAGCCTTCATCTTGCCTGGGTACTTTCCAGCTATCAGGAAGGTGCTTAAATCATCGTACCAGCCTGATGCGTCCTGGGAATTCAATACATATTGCTGTTTTATCAGATTTGGATCCATGTTTGCTATTGTCTGCACCAACGCCTGCCCTCTGACCAACTTTGCGGGAATGATCTCCATGTCGAATTCTTGCAGTGTGTTGATCCATTTGGCTCTTTTTTCTCCAGGCTCATTTTGCATCAGCAACATCTTTACTGCTGCGTCTGGTACTATGGCTTTAATCTGGCTGCGCAGAATATAGTGTCTGAATTTTTTCACAGCCTTTACTAATGCGAATGCCTGTCTTTCGATATCTAGATATCTCAGCTGTGCATCCTTCAGGGGTGCACTCATAAATGCTATGGGCCTCTCTTCATTATTTTCACCTTTCTGTGTCAAGGCAGCAGCGACAGAATGAGAAGATGCAAAGGAGTAGATGTAAAACGGGCTTGTGTAGTCTGGACTTGCCAATACAGGGGCATTAGAAATTGCCTCCTTGATATCTTCAAATGCGGCTTTGGCTACTGGCGTCCATTCCATCTGTGCATCTTTCTTTAACATGGCATTCAACGGCTGCACAATCTCTGCAAAACTTGTTATAAACTTCCGAACAAAGTTAATTTTACCAAAAAATGATTTCAATTCTTTCCTACTGTTTGGTATTTGCAAATTTTTTATGGATTCTATTCTATCCGGATCAATTGAAATTCCATTTTCAGAAATGACATGGCCTAATAATTTACCTTCAGTTATGCCAAATATACATTTCTTAGGATTAAGGGAAATCCCATACCTTTCACATCGCTGGAGTACTTTTCTGAGGTCCTCAGCGTGGGTGGATGCATCCTTGGAATACACAGTTAAATCATCCATATACACAACAATGCATTTACCTGATAATCCACGGAAAGCAACGTCCATGGCCCTCTGAAAAGTGGCACCTGCATTAATTAGTCCAAAAGGCATTCTTCTATACGCATAATTTCCCCATTTGCAAGTGAAGGTGGTTTTTAGTCTATCTTCTCTGTCAATTAAAACCTGGTTATAACCTGAAAAACCATCTAAAAAAGACATCATCTTTGCGCCATTTACTGCTTGCAGTACTTCATCTATTGGGGGCAAAGGATAATTATCCTTTTCAGAAGCCTTGTTTAAATTTCTAAAGTCTACGCACAACCTAATGTCTCCGTTTTTCTTCCTTACTGGTACTAAGTTAGCTACCTAGACAGAATGTCTGACTGGAAAAATTATTCCAGCGGACAGTAGTTTTTTAACTTCCTCAAAGATTAAAGGCTCTAGAATGGCGTTTACAGGCCTCTGTTTCTGCCTAAATGGTTTGACTTCTTTTCTTAAAGGTATGACGTGAGTTATGATGGACTCATCAAATGTTTTCAAGTCTTCATAAGTCCATGCTATGACATGTTTATATTTTTTCAGAACATCCAGAACTTCCTTTCTGATTTTCTCAGAGCAAGCTTTCCCAATTAGTACATTTTGTGGATTTAGCTCAGTCCCTAAGTTATGTAAATCACACTTACCCCCTTCTGTTTTGGGTAAGTCTTTCTGTCTTATTATTCCGTCGAAGTCAAAGATGTGTTCTAATTCAATTACTCCTTTTGGCAAGAAGTTGCTCTTTAAGTTGATCATATCTTCTTCGTCCCATGTTACTTCAGGCCTTTCTTGTTCATCAATAATTTGGGCCTCAAATGCCTCATTACAAGTCAGAAAATCAATAATTTGCTGATCCCCTCCAAATACCTGAAAGTGTGTAACGTTGTCTGGTATACTGGGCACGTTAACTAGCTCAACAGCAAATCGTCTTAATCCTGACAGTGTCAATGGTTCTAATGTACTAGCAGCAATTGCTAACGCATCTGGCCTGTGGTTCAGCTCTCTAGGAATATGCTCTATGTTAAAAGCATCAAATGAATCCATTAAACCCCAAACTCTATGTCTGTAACTGATCATCTTCTTATAATTGCAGGCATATAGTTTCCTCACTTGTCTGACTACTAATTCAGAGTCTAAAAATACTCTGATGGTTTTTACCCCTTTCCTGATGGCCATGACAAGTCCTAAAATTAGGGCCTCATATTCAGCAATATTATTAGTGCAGGAAAATTGTAATCTATATGCTGCCAAATGTGATTTACCTTGAGGATTTATGAGTTCAATACCTGCACCTGCGCCCTGTTTTGATTTGGACCCATCACATTTTAATGTCCACATGCCATCTTTACTTTTCTGATCTTTTACCTTGGCATACTTTGTCTCTTTTATTGCCTGTGGGGTGTTATCTTGTTTATTCATGGGTTTTTCCGTTTGGTTATCTTGCATATGTGTGTTTGTAGTTTGCAGCTCAGAAAGATAACTACCCTTGTCCTCTATTTCTTTTCCTAAATCTGGGGTCAGGGCATCTATATTATCCTGAACATATCTTTGTGTCGGATCAGGATTCTCATTTTTCTCTTGTGACTCTATCCTCCCTATGCACTTTTTGTATTCATATTCAATGATGTCTTTACATATTTCACAATTTTCCTCAGAATGTTGCCTATCATGGACTCTACACCTATTTTTATATAACTTACATTGGACTGGGAGATTGTGTGTAACACACTCTTCCACCTCTTGTCTAATGGCGTGACCAAATTTGTCTATTGCATTGTTTTCCTCATCTGAAGAATTTCCGTCAGACTCAATGAATAGTGCTGTTCTATTGCTGACACACTTCTTTCTAATGTTTAATATCATAATCTCTTCAATCTGCATCCCATTGTTGGTAACTCTATAGACACCTGGTTCAACAGCAGCATATAATATTTCATTAGTTCGATTATACTCTGTTATCATATGTTTCATTCTGGGCTCTGCCTCTATTCTGATCTGGTTTGGGATGCCTCTCCATGGTAACCACGTGTGTGAAAAGTCAGTAGCCATATATCCGTTTAATGTCTTGGACCAATCCCTACTTAGCAACATTCCATAATTTACGGGTATATCCACTACTTGAATGTCAATGATTTGGCTCACCCTAGGGTCTGAAGCTAACTGCACTTGTATGTTCATGAGTTCTCCTATCACACTAACCTCGGTCTTATCTAACTGTGTGACCACCTTGGCAGATTTGGTGGGAGTCAGCCTGAGAGTTTTACATATTCCTAAGGGCATTACGTTGGCTGAAGCACCAGAATCTACCATGCAATTGTGTATATTCTTCCCACACAACCTAACAGTTAACAAGAAAGGTTGAGTATCCCTCTTATCCGCATGTATTACCACATTTGTATTGGAAGGCTGCTCAACTTTCTTACCCTTCTCCTTAGGTGGTGAATCACTATTAGGAACAGTTATATCAGCAGACACCTTGTTTGTCATGGATGTATCCAGGGATTTTAAAAAAGCATTTCTGATCCCTGGGGTCTTCAATAATTCATTTAGAGGTATGCTGACCTTCATTTTCTTTATTTCCTCTGATAAGTAATTCATTAGTCTTGTTGTCTCTACTGCTTCTGTCTTACTTGTTTGATCCTTTTGCACTGCTGTTCCGTTATTTGTGTGCTGACTAGATTTAAGTATGGCAGGATTGTTGCTAGCATTCTGATCTGGGGGTGTATTGATGTTATTCGGGGGAGTGGAAGTGGTGAAAGGTCCTCCCGGCCTAGGGTTGTTCCTCAAATTGTAGGTGTGGCTTTTATTTGTCTGTTGAAAGGCCTGCACCTCCTCTATTTCATTTAATATCTCATTTTCAGATTCAAAAGGAAACTGAAAAGCATTTAACACAAAGGCTGATTCGGGATAAAGACTTTCACAACAATATGGTTCATCCTCTAGCAATTCATCCCCCTTCTCTTCTGCAGTTGCAAAGGTAAACGTTTCTAAGACTAATGCTGTGTCATATTCTGAGGGTACTACCTCATTACCCTTAGGAATGAGAAATTCAGAGGTAGGGGGCTGTACATCTACGTTGAAAATACTAGCTGCCAAGTGGAACTGTGGACAGTCATGCTCAGCATGGGCATTAGTATTGTGAAATCTGCACCAATTTTTGGGTGCTGTATTGGCCATTTGTATGTTAGTTATTTGTTTTGCACCATGATTATCTGTATTCTCAAAAGGAGAAGCCAGAGTACCGTTGTTGGGCCCAGTGTTCCATGTCTTGGGTGGCCTAGGTTGATTCTAGTTTTTGTTATTATTGCCCCAGGTCCTATTATCTATCACTGGCCCCCTATTTTGCATTGGTTGTCCCTGACTGGGGCCTTGATGCTGATTGTAGTTTTGGTTCTGATTGTACTGCTGATTTTGATTGAGACTATAATTCTGATTTTGGCCTTGGTTGTGATTTTGATGTGGATTGTAGTTTTGGTTGCTTCTTCCATAGAGGTTCTCATTTCTTAGCTGTGTCACTTCGGTTGTTAATCTTTTCAAATGTGCAGTAATCTCTTTGATTTCTTCCCTATCCTCTTGTGCTTTTGCCACAGTTACCTCCCTAGGAAGTTGGAAGAAAGGCTGACCATTATTTTGACTGTTATTGGAAGTACTAGCCGTGTAAGGAGTTATAGCCTGGATTGGAGTAGGATTATACACAGGTGTGTAAGAAGGAACCAGATTTATTAGTGGAGCATGCTGCACAGGGACTCCATTCCATGGGTGTGCCTGATTCTGCACCCCAAAATTTCCTCCAAATGGACTGTAGGTTGTATGTCTCATTTCTTGGTTCACTGAGGCTGCCTCTTTATAGGCTTTGGATATTGAATCTATGTCAGGTTTCCTTTTGACAAACATGGCAGTTAAAGGATCCAAAGCAGCATAGTACATAGCCAACAAGGGAGCATCATCTATGGTATAAGGAGCTACTAGCCTAGAATAAGCCTTTTGAAATCTGTCATTGAAATTATCAATTAGCTCTCCCTCACCTCGCTTTATAGAAGCCAACTTATGATACAAAGCACAAGGGTCAATGGGTCCTCTAAATCTTGACAGAAATGCTTCTTCCATAAGTGCCCAGGAAGAAATGTAACCATTGGGTAAGTTTACGTACCAGCTAGAGGCCTGCTCATTAAAGGTGTAAGGAAACAACCTACACACAACATCCTCGTGCTCTAACATAGCCCTAAAACATGCTTCCTTAAATATTCTAATATGATCTTCTGGGTCTTGATGCAACTGGTATTTGGGACATATCTTTTCCAGATTTTTTGGCATGTCATGATAATCATTGAAGAATATGGGAGAATTGACATCGAAATAAGCCATTGCAGGTGTTTGAGCTTGACTTGAACTTGCAGAAATACCTGGGTTGATTGGTGGATTAGGATTTAGAGGAGGATGGAGACCTCCAGGAGTGCCTAAACCAAGATTTAAAGATCTAAACAGCGATTTGTCAGGACTTACAATACTACGGATGTTAAAAGGTGACCCAGGAGGTGTTCCAGATGAACTTCCTGCTTGCAATATCTTTGGATTCCAAATTAAAGGGCTTTTACTTCGCCTTGTATCAGGTAGTTGCACAAATATATCTCCTGAACTGGACCTAGACCTAGTCACTCTATTACTGTCGTTAGCCAGTTTGAAATGAAACCTAACTCAGGCAGGCCCTCCTTCTAGCGCCAGCAAACTGTTGATGATTGTTTTGATGCAATCATAACAATAAGTTAAAATTCACACGACATGAACTGAAACTATACTTGAAAGATAAGAAGGAATCATTTGGTGATTCAACTAATCCCAAGTCTACAATGGTTCGGTTGGTCAAGTTCAGTTGGTCAATGTGAAGCTGTAATGTTCAAGGGGCCTTACGTAGTTTAGGTTTGTTCTGTGGTTTACTGGCCTAAGAATATGCAAAAAGATCATGAGATATGTCAATACTCTTCATTCCTTTGCATAAAGGTGCTACTGTGCTGCAAGTTTCAGATGGTTTTCTTGGATTTTTTTGCAGCTTTCTTCTTTATCTGTTTATGAAAACTGTCTACTTAGACTCTGTTATGCATGCATCCTCAAATTTGAGACAATTTCCTTTGGATTTCTACGTTTTCAGCTAGATATTCCAGATGGGTTGGGAAAAGTTAGAAAGATCTACTCTATACCTCACTTAATATACCGAAGGATCTAAGTGTTTCTGTTATGCACTATGTAAATACCACAGTAGTTTGATCAAATCCACAGTAAAAACCCTAAATGTAAGTCCTGAGCATTTTCACAAACATACATTTAAAATTGCAAGCTCTCAAAGAAGATATTTCAAAACACAAAGAAGAGCAGGAGAACACTCAGAAGATAGATGCAGAACTCCAGATTCTATTGTATTAGAAACGAATAGCCATACATGATTTACAATGTAAGAATGACTCTTAGTTTCATTGATCATACTACAGAGAACTTACAAGCTTTACAGATACAGTAAGGCAGCCAGACATTCCACGCGCACCTTACTGCAGACAAACAGGCGACCTCCTTCTTCTACTTCTAAACTATTCTAACTTGCTGTATGTTCCTAAAAAAAAGAAAATTTGTTGTAGCCACTATTGCTTTCCTAAAATCCCTGTTGTAAAGTATTACAGTGTAAAGAGGCACAATATAAAGACATCCTGATTGTCCTCACTACAGCAAAAAACCTAACTGAACCCCTGGTTCAAACCCCTGGTTACAGCAATAAATACAGGTGAACCAGTTCTCAAAAATATCTCTGAGCAGTGTCAAATCTGGGCGAAATATTGCCCCTTCTGAGAAGTTCCGGCAGCTGGGTAATAACTTCTGTTTGTCTGTTGCATTAATGCCTCCAGCTGCAACTCTGTCTTTCTCTTGAATAGCTTTGACTTTCGCACTTCATCTCTATCTTCTTGCTCCTGAGATCAGATCTTCTGCCTCCATGAGGTCACTGCGCTGACTTTCCAGCTGCTTCCTCAACTGCAAGCCTGCAAGACAAGACAAGCAATAAGTTTCACATTTATCATAAAAACAACATGAAATTAAAATAAGCGTTCAAATCCAGGTGACAGCGCAAGATTGAGAAAATCGGATCCAGAATCCTCTCAAAACGCGTCCAAAATGCGCTCAGACTGCCCAAAATTGATCAGGTCAACTATCGCTGACTGAAAAAAATGCCAGAGGCGCCAAAAAAAACACTTTAAAATGTCCACCGCCTCATTTCCTGCCCATCGGCATGTATATCTCTGTCGGCGCGTCAAAAAACAGGTTAGTCGATATACCCCATCATTATGATATTCTGGAAATATGATGCATTCCCTCCTGAAGGTCCAGATGAATGTCATCATGATGTTTCGCTTCTGCATATCGGGGAAAAGAACAACATCATCATCATCATATTGTTGAAGAAGAATAGGAGGATGCGAATATGATCATGCTGTTGAGGAGAGGAAAATGATGGTGACGTCATCATGATATTCGGGCTTCATTAAAATGCTAAGGATGACGTCATCGTCATATCCGGCTAAGATCAGGGGGCTAACTGTGATATCGGGTCACCCAAAGAGCATGATCAGGATGATGAACATAATATGATCCTTTTGCGGCCAAGGCAACCCTCTCGAAAGATCAGCATGATGAAGATGATCATCATGATATTTAGGGCTTTTGTCAAACTTGGAATAAGACGTCATCATCATATTTGGGAACCGGATCGTGCTTGAAAAAATATCCTGCTTGAAGGAAAAAATGTGATGATGATGATCATCAGGATATTAGCCTCTGTCGAACATAGAATAAGACATCATCATCATATTTGGCGAACCAGATCGTGTTTCAGAAAATATCCTGTTGAAGGGAAAAAATGATGATGATGATCATCAGGATATTTGGTTCTTCGTTTACAGATCGGGATGACGTCATCATGATATTCGGGGCCTTCGTAAACTTTAAAACATGACATCATCATGATATTTCGCCAACCGGATCATGTTTTGGAAAATATCTTGCCGAAGGTAAAATGTGATGATGACGTCATCATGATATTCGTGCTAGGGTGATATTGCAAAATATGATCATGCTGTTGAGGAATGCAATATCGACCACTTGTTAATAAATAGGGTGATCATCATGATATTTCGCTAACCGGAGATCAGGAGGATATGAAGATGATGATCCTCTTTGTCGAATTATCATGATGATGTCTCCATCACTTAGCGAATTTCAGCGAATATGACCTTCTTGTGAAAGATCAGGATGATGATCATGATGTTGCGAAAGGAGACCAGGAGGATATGAAGTCGTCGTCATCATAAATCGAACTTCAGCAAATATCATGATGATGACCCTCCGATAGGATTATAACATGCGTATGCAAATATGCCGAAGGTGGATTTTCTAAGTCAGGGTGATCTTATACTATCAGCATGATATTTTAGTTTTAGGCGATGCAAAGATATCATGATGATGCCCGTGATATAAAGACCGCTCGACGGGGAACTTACCTTGACTTAAAGTTGATATCATCATGATATTTGGGCTTCAGGATATTATCGGGGGGGGGGGTCAAATATCATGATGATGATGCATAATGCGCATAAGGCCATTTGACGGGTAAAAAGCACTACCACCTAAGATTGACGTCCGGATGTTGCGACTGCATGATTTTTATCGTGTGATAGACCAAGATCATGATGATCTTGACAACATGACTTAGGATATAAAAATATGATGATCCTCCTGCGAATATCAGGTTTGACCAAAACTTTGACCGTGCATAACTTTCACATATGGAAGAATTTTCAAGTGAAGTAAAAGGCAAACCTGCATGGAATTTCAAGCTCTTCCTAAATATGAGGTCACAGCAACAAAATATGAACTTTGACAAACTGACCTCATGATGATGACCTACCTCATGCAATATCATGATGATGATGCACCTGACCTTCATTTTTACCAGACCGCCAGAAAGCAGAAAAACACCAGCAGAAGCAAAAAGCAAACATCAGCAGGGGTCCCCATTTTGCTAAGGAGCATAATGGGGCGTGTTGTGAACATCACAACAGATCTTTATAGGGGCATTGAGTATCATAATGTCCTATCTTACCACAACTAAAGAAATTGAATGGAAGCTTCCCTTTGTACTTTCCTGACCCTTTTTTCAATCTTCTTACAAAGTTGTATTCTTTGTCATTCAATTCGTCAGAGTCTAAATTTATCTCTTTGTCCTTTTTGATAGATTTAAAAGCAGCCTCTTTACTTGTGGAGTCATCATTACAAGTTATCATCTCATAAGAAATAAATGTGCCATGTAACTCATCTGAGGTAAGTTTATTTATATCCCTTTCTTCTACAATAGTTACCTTAGAATCATACTTAGATGTTAGTGATCTTAGTGTTGGCAACATGGTCAAGTGACACTGCTAATGTGATTGAGATATGATGTTGTCATTGATGGAAACAGTCAGAAGTGATTGGGAATAGGTCTTAAGACAAGTTGTGTATAACATTTTTGGTCTGATAAGAAAGACTTAGTCAAATTGACTAAGTGTTGGCAGCCTACTAAGTTAGTGACAGAAAGGTTGATGGTATTTCTCTACAAATGCAGACTCTGGTATTAGGTTTTGGTATGTTGCATATAGTTGTTTGATAATGTTATATTCCAAATCTCATGTCCTAGAAATCTTCAGAAGCTACACTTTGATTTGCTTAAGTCTAGGCTAATAGTGTTCAGTTATGTTCAGTTATGAATGCCTGAGTATTTTAGTCTGTATTCCTCCACTATTGGTTATTTAAATTTGTAGTTTGGAGGTGTTGTAAACACATAATAGGAGTATCCAATTCCAAATTTGTGAAGTCCGAGGTTAACCAGATGATCTTCTACAAGCTCCTAAGTATTGACATTCAAGTTGACAGTATTTCACATTGACGGAGACAGTAGTTCAGTGATCCGCACTACGCCGCATAAGAATATTATGACTCACAGTTCTGAAGGTATGATTGGTGATGCATAATGAATGTTCAATATGAATTTTAGAGTCCCATGTGGTTCACATTAGAAGTTGTGGTATGATAGTACATTTGGTTAAGTGTATACTTAAGAATGAAGCTGACTACAAGTTGTCTCAATATGCGTTAAAGATGTATTGTTTGGATCATCATTTTAAGTGGTTCTAAAATAGGTCCACACCTATATGAAGACTCTTAAAGGTTTGCATTGGTCTGCATAACTTCATGTAAAGAATTCAAGCCGATAGAGTATAGCCTTTTGTGTACATATTTCATCTCTGGCAAGCTGACCAAATTTTGAGTTAGATCTTGTTGTGGATATAAATACCCGATGGATTTTGATGTGATGTATTAGTGTGATTGTGCATGCGCAATCTAACACTAAATTTGTGATGCAAAAAGTGCAATAAGAAGCAAAAGGAAGAAGAACATAATATATGTGAAGCAGAGTAGAAAAGTAGAGTAGTTATAATGAAGAGCTTTGAATTTGTATTTTGAGCTATCATTGGAATTGTTTCCATCATTCAACATATGCAATTGTAACAATTCTTTCTTGGCAGTGAGCCACACTTTCTCTATCTTCTTTTCTTTATGGCAGTGAGGTTATTGTAGTGAGCACTTCTTTAGACAGTGAGTCCTTGGGCAGTGAGCCCTAAGGTAGTGAGCCTTTCTGTAATCCATTTTTGATATTATAATATATTGTGAGCTAACACTCACTGTGGCTTTTGCCTTTTTGGGTTTTCCATGTAAAAATCTTGGTGTCTATGTGTTATGACTTTGTGGTTGCTATTTCTATGTTTATTTTTCTTTCATGTTATTGAATTTAGTAAATGGGTTAAAGAGCATGTGAAGGAATGGTTTTATAGAATATTGATTCACCTCCCCCTCTCAGTATTCCTTGCGTTCAACAATTGGTATCAGAGCAAGGTTCCTTGGAAGAAGTTTAATAGCTTGAGGAAGATCTGGGAAAGTGAACACATGGCAACCAGAATATATCCTACCCCTTCGGAATCAATTCATCCATGTTGTATTACAATTGTTGATAGCATATATGTTAGCAATGAAGAACTGAAAGTTGCTCTCGAAGATCTTGATAAGTATGAAGTATATATCCGGGATCTGAAGGAAAATGTTAAGGAGGCTGATGAATGCATCCTGAAGCTAAGGGAGCAAATTAGGAGATCCAAGGAAAGGAGCAAAGAGCTAAGTGAACAATTGAAAGTAGCAAATGAAACCTTAAATAGTTTATCAATACTAATTGAAGAAAAAGAAAAGGTTGAGGAGCATTTAAATCAAGTTGTCAAAGGCAAGTTTGAGGAATGTGAAAAGATGGCAAAAGATGTTGTGATTCTGAAGCATGATCTAGAAATAGCTAATGGTTACGAAGAAAAGTTCAAAATAAGCTCTACAAAGCTTGATGAATTGATTGATAGTTAGAAAAGTCCAAATGACAAGCAAGGTTTGGGTTTTGAAAAAGGAGAAAGTTCTAAATCAGGACAAGTTATCACTAAAATGAAGAGAGTCAAAGGCAACCAGGTTTGAAATTAGAGAAACAAACCTAGAAGATCTTTGATCAAGCAACCAAAAGCTCAAAGGTACCCATCTTTCAATGGCTATTGTTTTAATTACAATAAGTTTGGTCATAAGGATACTCAATGTAGGAGCAGAAGGAATCAAAATGTCCCATCATTCTCCAAACAAGGTTTCAATTGCAAGAGAATTGGTCATAGAGCAAATGAATCTAGAAGTCTGATAAGGAATAGTTTCAACAATGGAAGGGATACTCAATCTTTCAATCAAAATGCTTTACATGCAATAGATTTGGGCATATAGCTTTTCATCACAATGAAAGGCCTTTTGTATGACGTCAAGGATAACAATTGGATGACAGTGACAGGAAGAATGTGAGTTTGTTATTTTCTTTTTCTCTTGTATCTTCCAAGTTTGACAAATTTTAGTACCTTCTCTTTTGTATTCCCCTACTTTTACTTCATTTTTGGTTATAGTGGTTCATGAATAATATTGACACACATGCATTACCAAGTGTATTGGAGAAATCCTCTGGGTGTTCTTTTTACTATTAGTGTACTCCCTGTATTGTACTTAATTTATGTTTATATTAAAGTTTAAACATGTTTAGCTTCAAGTTGAATTACATTTTAGGTTTCTTAATGTATGTTCGTGTTGTGAATTTAGTTTATGCATGTTCATTCCAAGTTTGTTGGTACATGCAAGATGTAGGTTGCAGTTCATGGCCTTAATATTTCAACTTGAGCAAGCATACATTTTATGTGCTCATTGAAATTTGAGTGGAAATAGTTGGAATTTTAGGTAATGACCTACAATTTTCATTGCATATTTGAATTTTAAATTCTAGCGGTTATGACACCCATGGTCAATGAAAGAAAATGGTCCATGATGTTCATAATTTTTTGAAGACACCATAAGTTGTGATGTCTAAACTCACAACCTTTCTAAATGTGACCCAGATAAAGGGACTAGCCTAGCGGAATGATCAACAACAAAAATGGCGTCCTGGACGATGCAAGATGATGAAATTAATTCGGACCATTTATGTTTCTATTGCCGCTTTTTTCTTTTTGTTTGCCATTGTCCATTTTTCATCGGTTTTAATTTCTTTCTCCCTACTCGTTCCAACTTCCAATACACGGGAAGAAAATGTAGTTCAACTTAAATATAATAAAGAAACTACATGAAAATTCCTCTAACAGATTCTCATGTCAAATATATTAAAGTGAAGATAATATATAATATATTTGAAATATAAGATTAATATTGTCAATAAATTTTTTTATAATTATGCTCCCACTAAATTATTTGTAACGTGGTTTAATTATAGCAAGGTATCTATTAGTGAGGTCATACATATCTTACACATTATTAGTACTTGTATTCAGTAGTATTATTGTGATCAACATCATTTAACTAATGATTAAAAGTTATATTTATGTTAGAATTTTTTGCACTTATAATTTATGTTTTTTTAATAAATTAAAGATGTAATTTTTTTAACTAAAAATGTTTTAAAAATATTTATCAATTATTTAATTGGTTTCTATATTTTAAGTGTAATTTTGATTGGCTTATATTTGAGGGAGAATAGTTAATTTTTTTTAATTGAATATATTCATTTTAACAATTGATTAATGGAACTCGTATCCATGCATGGTTTTAAAAGATTTCTCTCATGCTTAAATGAAAGACACTTTCATCAAAAATACTCTTTCGTAAGATTTTTTTTTAATAGACCACTTATTTATGACCAACATGAGTTGACAACAACTTTAAATATAGAAATTCTATTCCACCTTCATTTTTTAATATAATTTTCTACTAATAAATTTTTATAAATTAATATTTCTGATATTAGATCAAAATGCAATATATTTGATCTTTAATAATTGATAATAATCATAAACATCTTTTTCATTTTACTTAATTATTGTTATAGTTTAATCTATTTTCTACTCATCTTTCATTATTATAAATTAGTTGAAAGAATACAAAAATCTAGTAATATCATTATATTTAAGTTCTCCTCTAAGATAAGACATAGTCATAACACAATTGACCTTAACATTGTTGTATTTAAGTTTTCTAATATTTTAAATAGAAATTTCACACTCATCACTTAATTTATATAAAAAATTAGAAAATATCTTTCATTTTTATATAAAATTTCTAGGTAATATACCACTTATTTATCATCAACTTGACTTCACAACAACTATAAATGTAGAAATTCTATTCCACCTTCATTTTTTAATTTGATTTTCTAAATCATTCAACCCAATGTTTCTAATTAATATCAACTATTCGAAGATCAAGAAGTAGGAATAGGAGGAGAAAAGGAGGTATCACCTTGGCCTCAAGAAGATCCCATATCTTCCTTTCAATAGGATCAACACTAATCTTCCTTGAAAAAGGATGTTGAAACATGATAGAAAGCACACAATTTCTTTTCAAAATGGTGAGAATAAGACAACATTAAAAGAAAATAACAATAAATGCAATGCAAAAGGTTTTTTGATTTGTTAAAAAAACTAATGGTAAGATTTATTTTATGGTAGTCCTTTTAATCTAGACCATTCATCTATATAATTCTTCAAGTGCTTCTCACATTCAATACGAGAAAACTTGTCCCAAATTTATCTAACTCTAACAAAATTGCACTCTTAACAAATAAAATTATCAGTGTGCCCATTAAACCTTTGGGTCCAATTGCTAGTTTACGCCCACGGCAGTTAATTTTAATGGGAAATCATGCTTTTGTGTATATGTAATTTTTATTTCCTTGTTTATCTTGTCAATCCCTCTCTGTTTTTGAAGGTTCCATCGAAATTTCCGCCCTATAAAAGACAGATAACCTCACCTGAGGTGAATTTTTTATATTGAATAAAGACATAACTAGCTTATAAGAAAGTTCACACGAAAGAGTTGACAACAAACGAAATAAAACAATTTCGTTTGGCGTGCCGACCAAATATGTAATTTCCTGGAAAATCTTCCGGCCAATGTGAAGGGTTTAACTGAAATATCTTACACGGTATCTGTACCATCTTCCTGAGCAGAGGTGTATATGAAGAACAGAGCAGCAAGAGTTCTAGGAAAGAAATGCTCTCAGCTCTATATTTTGGTAGCAACGGCCAACAAGGTTGGACAAGAAGGCTTGGTGACTACTTATCTAAATCTGAAAAAAGACATTTCTGATTATCCAGTAGGTACTTGAGGATCAATTTATTGAATTTCTTTTGGGTTTTTTAATTTATAAATGTTTGAATGTTTGAAAGAAGGTATTCAATTATAATACGGAGTAAGATGTTTATTTATTTTTGGCTGTTGTTTCATGTAGCTTGATCATATATAAAGATGGATGCTACTTCACTCGGTACTGTTCCTTCTCCCATTCCCAGTAGTGGATCTTGCTCTAGCAGCGGTCCTACAAAATTATCACCCCTTGATGTACCAGTCCTTTAAGGTTGCATTGATGCTGTTTTGTCTGCTCTTACTGACAAGGTAAATTCTAGTTTCTTCTTCGCATGAAACAATTGGGTTTTAAAAACTTAAAACTATGAGTGTTTGGTGGGTAGCTTTTAACACATTAACATAGATATTTATAGGGACTGAGTTGTAAGTTGCTTGAAAGTGGTATGAAACTAAGGGATATAGTGCAGCCTGTAGCATCCGATTTTTCGAAATTATTTAGATCCATTTCAGAGGGTGCAAAGATAATTTCGGATCAGGTAATTTACGATTTTGCCATTGTAGAGGTAAAGCTTGAAAATATTGTCTATGTGGATAAAGTTCCTAGTTTTTGTTTGATAATGGTATAGTCCATCTGTATTGGAGACAGAAATCCTCTTCCTCCAAGCTCTCTAGCAAAGCACACTCAGCGGCCTTGGATGCAGTGAAAGAACTGGGGAATATTCACTGGGCTGGAATTGGGCTTTGAGCTATAGCGAATGTTTTAGAAAGATTTGACAAGATTACTTTAAACGATAGAAATTGCTTGGACCTTCTTAAAGTGATGCTGGATCTGGCTAAATTTCTCAAGCAGCTCAAAGATATGAATGCCGACTCCCACAAAGAAATTTCAGAAAAAATGAACGAGGCGCTTCGTTTGATTGTTAGTGGCGCAATCTTGTGTCGTTCCTTTATCGCACACAAGAAAATGTTGAAGTAAAATGACTAATCCCAAAAGAATCTTATACATCTATAAACTACCGTACCTAAAATGAGCAAAATAACTTGATTTAATGTTTAGTTATTGCTATATGAATCGTTATTAAAAATAATATTTAACTTGCTGAAATGAAGGTTCTTGTTCACTACAAAGATTCGCGAGGAACTTCTCTATATACGGAGAAAGATGGATGGTGTAATAGGTCAGCTAAGTCTTCAGCTACAAGTTAAGGTTGCGTCTTTCTACATTTCTCGGCAACAGCCATACAGTGATGCTTCAGGTGAACTTCTTCGCACCATTTACTTTAAGCTTTGACAGCTCCTAGTCTTCTTTATCTGTCTGGGCTGGCTTTTCTTAAATATCTATCATTTATTTTAATAGTGAAAGGTTAATTTTGGCCAATAAAAGTAGGATAAATATTTAGGACTTTTTGTTGTGGATGAAGTGTAAAATTACTATTGAGTTTTGACCATTGAAATGGATGATATTTAAGTAAAGTGTATTGAAACCATGTAGATTTCGGTATGAGCAATCAACCACGACTATTGAAATTGTTGATTGTAAGAAAACATTCTCCCGGAAGCATATTTTAGTTGGATTCTATTTTTACTGGACAGAATGTTAATGTGCCAATTTGGCATTAACAGGTGAGATGGAGCAAGCAGACCAAACAGAGATATGTGCAGCCGACTCGCGCATTGAGATATGCACAACGGACTCAAACGTTGTCTCTCGAGTAAATGAATGGGAAATAGATAAAGCTGTTTTATGTAAAGCAAGTAATTGGGTAGAAAAGCCTGAAAAATCAAAGAGGATGTTACCCACTTTTTTCAGGCTTCTCACATATCTTAAAAATCTCGGAGGACAGAGATCTTCATCTCAGAGAAAGCAAAAGCCTGGCAAGACACTAGTTCTGGGAATAAGCTTGGACAAAAGCCAGCTGTCTTCGTTTAGCGTAGAACATGAATCTGGAGGACTGCCAATTCACTTCACTCACAAGGAATTGGAGAAAGCAACAAATGGGTTTCAAAACCAACTCGAAAGCTACAATGCTTGTTTCAATCTTTATAAAGTAAAATTTTCTTTTGGTCAAGCAAATTTTATTTGAGAATAAATTAGTGACGAATATTATAATTTTCTGTTTCATTCATTTTTGATCTCCAGGGCACTTTGTTCAGCGGAAGACAAGTGCTAGTAAAGACGTTCCCTAGTCAACTGGCGTCCAGCACAGAACTAACTCATACCGATATCATGTTGAACGAGTTGTTGTGCATGGTAAATTCGCGGCATAAGAACATTGTGAAGCTTGTGGGATTTTGTAATATTAGAAAAGAGGAACCGATGTTGCTCTATGATTATCCGCCCAATGGACGTCTATCTGACTTCATTTTTGGTAAAACTCCCTCATTTTTTTTTATTTTTTTGTTTATCTTTATGGCAAGCGTTAGCCCTCTTCCTTCTACTTAAATATCATTCATTTTAATAGTCAAACAATCAATAGCAATTTTACACCTCATTCACAACAAAAAGTGGTAAATATTTGTTCTATTTTTATTTGTCAAAATTAATTTTAACTTTTAAAATTGACTTTTGACTTTTGAAATGGATGATATTTAAGAACAACCATTACTCTTAACAATCTAACAAAATCAATTATAAAGACTCTGGACAGAGTAAAATCCTTAACTGGCCCAAGAGATTAAAGATTATGTTGGGAGTAATTAGTGCACTCGTTTATCTTCACGAGGGTGCGGACGAACACATGTATTGTGTACACAGAGATATTAATCTCTGTAACGTTCTTCTTGATGACAACTTCAATGCAAAGGTGTCAGAGTTTAGCCTCGCAAAGAGTTTAGCTTATGATGATTCGTCCTCTGCTGGCGGACTGAGTGGATTATTGTAAGTCCAAATTTACTCATATCACAACAAAATATATTTTTGATTTTTTTTCTCAGAAATAAACGTTAGATGATGTTAAGTTCAACCAGTTTTTCATTTTTCATCTACATCCGCTGTGGCAGCGGTACCGCCGGTGACATCGCTCAGGAGTGTGCTGCTTACAACCATCTGAGTTATAAATCGGACATTTACAGCTTTGGAGCTCTAATGTTAGAAGTTTTCTCTGGCAGATGTAAGATTGATCCAACATGTAACAATAATGACATCTATCTTGATCAGCTGGTAAATACTTTATTGAAACATCATCTATTTCAATGGTCAAACAGTCAATAGTATTTTTACACTTTATTCACAACAAAAAGTGGTAAATATTTATCTTATTTTTTTATTGACCAAAATTGACCTTAAGATTGATCCAACATGAGGCATCTGTCTTGACCAGTGGGTAAGCATTCTACTGAAACATCATCTATTTCAATGGTCAAACAGTCAATAACAATTTTACACTTTTTTTTAACCAAAATTGACCTTTGATTGTTGAAGTGGATAAACCCATAGGAACATATAATTACAATATTAACCACTCCAGGTTTGAAATTTATCAGTCATGAAAGCCAAACAATGTCTTTGAGTTCTTCTTTGTGTTTGCAGGCGTGGAGGTTATACAAAGAAGATCGTCTTGATGAGCTGATATGTCCTGAATTACTGGATGGTGAAGATTGTGAGTTAAGCAGTATAATAAGGAGCATCAAAATAGCCCTGTGGTGCGTGGTAAGAGATCCTTCCTTGCGCCCAACAACGTCACGCGTGTCAGCCATGCTTTCCAAGAAGAGGAGATTCCCCCACTACCAGACGATAGTATGTTAATGGAACCACATTCACATTCATGACAGCAAGGCACTCCTAGTTCCGTCCAATCTGATGAAGGTCACCATATGTCAGCATTTGAGATGGGGATTGGGGAAATTGAAGAACTTCCACATGCTTGAAAATGTGCTAGTTAAAATTGAACCTTTTTAACTCAAACCATTTATCACCACTGAAATATGTATATGGCTATGTGAATATTAAAACCTATGTACAATTTGGCGTGTACTAATGTTTATCTCCCTTTTTTTTAAATAAAATTTTTGTCTAGATTGTTTTCAATGATTATCCAATGTTTCAACTTATTAACAAGAGACGCAATGCGTCATGTTCCTGCCTTTACGCGTTTAATGTTGGTGTACTATAATGTGAGAAAGGAAAACTCGATGGGATGAGAATAGCTCATGCGAGTAATGATTTCATATGTTGAATTTAGTCTGCAGACCATCAAATAGAAGATTGAGAACAGAGGAAAAAGCATTAGATGAAAAATGTGCAATGAAATCTTGGATACAAGATAGTCTGAACAGATTATTTCATTATGTATTAAGGACCATAGTTCTTTTTTCTAAATACTTCGTGTGTACAGACTGTCTTGAGAATTAAAGCAAAAGAAGTTGTTTGGGATTGCTATAGCAGTACTAATGATTATTGTAATTTCAATCTTCAACTGTGAGCCATAAATCATTCATCCTTAGTGTAAAAATCATGTTTGGCATCTACAGTTAAATATTTATTATTTCGAGATTAAAATAGCCACAATTGGTTCCTAAATTTGCGTCATAAAAGAGCAAATATTAATGCTTGCAATAAATTGCACGAGGAAATCTAACCTAAAGAGAACTTAGTGAGCCGGCGAAACTGTGAACTGTTGAATTGATTGAACCAATGAACCAGTTCAATGAAGCGGCTCAACTGTCGGCAGAACTTAGTGAGGTGGCGAAAGTGTGAATTGTTGAACCGATTGAACCAATGAACTGGTTCAATGAAGTGGTTCAACGGACCGGTTCAATAAAGCGGTTCAACAAACGGGTTCAATGAAGCGGCTCAACTGTCGGCAGAACTTAGCGAGGCGATGAAAATGTGAACTGTTGAACCGATTAAACCAATGAACCCGTTCAATGAACCGGTTCAACCGACCGGTTCAATGAAGCGGCTCATCTGTTGGCAGAACTTAGTGAGGCGGCGAAACTATGAACTGTTGAACCGATTGAACCAATGAACTGGTTCAATGAAGTGGTTCAACGAACAGGTTCAATGGAGCGGTTCAACTGTCGGCAGAACTTTGTGAGCCAGCGAAAGTGTGAACTATTGAACAGATTGAACCAATGAACCGGTTCAATGAACTGGTTCAACAGACCAGTTCAATGAAGCGGTTTGACTGTCGGCAAAACTTAGTGACGCGGCGAAAGTGTGAACTGTTGAACTGATTGAACCAATGAACCGGTTCAATGAAGCGGTCAACTAAGTGGTTCAATGAAGCGGTTCTACTGTCGGCAGAAGTTAGTGAGCCACCAAAAGTGTGAACTGTTGAACCGATTGAACCAATGAACCAGTTCAATGAAGCGGTTCAACTGAGTGGTTCAATGAAGCGGTTCGACTGTCGGCAGAAGTTAGTGAGCCACCGAAAGTGTGAACTGTTGAACCGATTGAACCAATGAACTGGTTCAACCGAGCGGTTCAATGAAGCGGTTCAACTGTCGGCAGAATTTAGTGAGGCGGTGAAACTGTGAAATGTTGAACCGATTGAACTAATGAACCGGTTCAACAAATCAGTTCAATGAAGCGGTTCAACTGTCGGCAGAACTTAGTGAGCTGCTGAAAGTGTGAACTGTTGAACCGATTGAACCAATGAACCAGTTCAACGGAGTGGTTCAATGAAGCGATTCGACTATCGGCAGAAGTTAGTGAGGCGGCGAAACTGTGAACTGTTGAACCGATTGAACCAATGAACCGGTTTGACCGAGTGGTTCAATGAAGTGGTTCGACTGTCGGCAGAACTTAGTGAGCCGCAGAAAGTGTGAACTGTTGAACCGATTGAACTAATGAATGGGTTCAATGAAGCGGTTCAACTATCGGCAGAACTTAGTGAGCCACCGAAAGTGTGAACTGTTGAACCGATTGAACCAATGAACCGATTGAACCAATGAACCGGTTCAATGAACCGGTTCAAAGGAGTGGTTCAATGAAGTGGTTCGACTATCGGTAGAAGTCAGTGAGGCGGCGAAACTGTGAACTGTTGAACCGGTTGATTGAACCAATGAACTGGTTCAATGAAGCGGTTCGACAATCGGTAGAACTTAGTGAGGCGGTGAAACTGTGAAATGTTGAACCGATTGAACCAATGAACCGGTTCAATGAACCAGTTCAACAGACCGGTTCAATGAAGTGGTTCAACTATCGGCAGAACTTAGTGAGCCACTGAAAGTGTGAACTGTTGAACTCATTGAACCAATGAACCGGTTCAATGAATCGGTTCGAGCAAGTGGTTCAATGAAGCTGTTCGACTATCGGCAGAACTTAGTGAGCCATCGAAAGTGTGAACTATTGAACTGATTGAACCAATGAACCGGTTCAACGGAGTGATTCAATGAAGCGGTTTGACTGTCGGCAGAAGTTAGTGAGGCAGTGAAACTGTGAACTATTGAACCGGTTCATTGAACCAATGAACCGGTTCAATGAAGCGGTTGAACCGAGCAGTTCAATGAAGCGGTTCGACTGTCGGCAGAATTTAGTGAGGCGGTGAAACTGTGAACTATTGAACCAATTGAACCAATGAACCGGTTCAATGAAGTGGTTCAACTGTCTGCAGAACTTAGTGAGCCGCCGAAAGTGTGAACTATTGAACCGATTGAACCAATGAACCGGTTCTATGAACTAGTTCAACGGAGTGGTTCAATGAAGCGGTTCGACTGTTGGAAGAAGTTAGTGAGGCAGTGAAACTGTGAACTGTTGAACTGATTGAACCAATGAATCAGTTCAATGAACCGGTTCAATGAAGCAGTTCAACTATCGGCAGAACTTAGTGAGCTGCTAAAAGTGTGAACTGTTGAACCGATTGAACCAATGAACTGGTTCAATGAACCGGTTCAACAGACCGGTTCAATGAAGCGGTTCAACTGTCGGCAGAACTTAGTGAGCTGGCGAAAGTGTGAACTATTGAACTGATTAAACCAATGGACCGGTTCAATGAAGCGGTTCGGCTGTTGGTAGAACTTAGTGAGCTGGTGAAAGTGTGAATTGTTGAATCGATTGGACTAATGAACTGGTTCAATTGTTTGCAGAACTTACTCAGCCGGTGAAACTGTGAACTGTGGAGTTGATTGAACCAATGAACAGGTTCAATGAAGTGGTTCAATGAACCGGTTCAACTATTGGCAGAATTTACTGCACTGGCGAAACTGTGGACTGTTGAATCGTTTGAAGCAATGAACCGGTTCAATGAACCGGTCCAACTGTTGGTAGAACTTACTGGGCGAAAACAAAGGTAGAATGAATGCAAATTTCATGTGTAAAATGAGTAGTGACAATAAATTAAATGCCTCAGAAAATAGGCAAAACAAAGGTAGAATGAATGCAAATTTGATGCATAAAATGAGTAGTGACAATAAATTAAATTCCTTAGAAAATAGCCAATAAATTGTCTGCGTTTATAAAGATTACCTCAATAAAAAAACATGTAATTAGAAACATAATTCTGATACGTGGCTTACATTTTTGAGCCCTAAAACCTTGTGATGAAGTTCAGAAATCGTGTTATCAATGTTTCTGTGAATTGGGTCTACTCTCAATTGAATCTCCTGTCCCTGGACATTATTCGATCATTTGGTTAGCCCTTGTCTGAAATACCCATGACATAAATTTCTGTATTACAAAATTCTGTAACATAATATTTATAGTTTTTTGAATCATGGACTATGAACAAGAGATTGTACAAATGTTTTGTTGCAAATTACATATACGTTATATTTGAAATAGGTCTTGACCTATTTGTAAATTCAAGATAGATAGAATGTTGTGTTCACCCAATTGGGGCTTGGTGTATATCGTATAGCACAACTGAGATGCTCAAAATGCTAAGGCCGATAGGTGATTCAGCATTTTGTGACTAGGTCGGTCTCTAGAAGGGATCTGACCTAGCTACGAAAATCAACAAGATGCACACACATATATGCTGCTTTGATGTTCCCTGTGCCAGTGGAACCGTTGAACGTGTTGAGCTGTGGAACCTGTTGGACCCTTGTACCTATTGAACCGTGGAACATGTTGGACTGTTGAACCTGCTGAATGGTTGAGCGATTGAATGGTTAAATCTTTGAACCTATCGAATTGTCGAAACGTTTAGACACTAACGATAGATAATTGGCATAATACTCAAGTGCATTGGAATCATAAATTTACCAAGGACCATTAGGCCTAGGCTAAACAAATGATTTGCAAATAATTTTGGTAGCCATTAGAATAATTAAAATATCTTTGTATCTGAAAAAGCATTGGCCATCTATAATATACAGATGTAATAGAGTGAATTATGTGCACATACAGGAAGAGAAGCTTCCAAATTAAAAGTTAGAAATATATTTTATATTACAGAATAAGTGATTGGAATTTCTTCAATTGGCAACTTGACCCATAATGATCGTTGCCTCTTCAAATTAGAACATAATTGCATGATAGTATCTGAGCAGATAGTATTGCTTGGCCCCAAAGGTTTAATCTTATCAACACTTTTTGACAGTAAACAGATCATATTATATAGAACAAGTTCCTACAAACTTTTGCCACCGAATTATTGAACACACATAGTTAAATAGGGCACTATTCCTATAATGCCCATTGCCGTATGCAATCTATGATTTTGTTAAGCCATTGGGCATCGAAAACTGTATGATCATTATTATATTGAATGAACTATTACACATGAGGAAGATAAATCTCATTGAATGCAGTGAAATGTGTTTATTGTGCTTTTGGGTTGGATGTTCATTGTTTGGTCATCTTATGTGTTCTACATAATACTTACACAGAGCTAATGTTGTTCTTTTGGGTTGGATGTTAATTCTTTGGATGTTTATTTACAGTTGTTTGATCTCCATACTGATTTTGCATTTTGGTGAAGTCAATTTACAACAAAACAAAACAAAAATTTATTTACTAGCAAATTAACAATAACTGTATTGTAATAGAAAATGCCATTAATTTGTTCACACACATTCAAAGTTGCATGTAATTGCAGGACACTCTGCCAATCTGCAAATGGTTAAAATACCAAAGTCTAAGATTAACAGATCAGGCAAAGAGGGTTTAGCTTACACAATTGGGCTTTTGGCAATAGCAATGAGCAATTTATCTAACAGTTTGGCATAATCCATGGGTCATTAGGATTGTGTAGCTTTGGCAACCAAGATTGCCCTACATTGCTAGAGAATTTTGGCACTTATAGATCAAACGATTTGAATGATTTCTACAAACTGAAGAACTATTAAGCTAATTGGAACCTATTCCCTTGTTCAAAAATGTGCACCATGATTCCAAATTAAGGATGAAGTTGAAGTGTCTTCTTACACAAAAGGCTAAAGATTGTGAAAGAAACAGTATTGCAGTATCATATTTAGGCTTATTGCAGGACACGCTAGCCAAGAAGCCTCAATTTAATAGGATACACATTCTTGTTAGATATGGATAGAGCTATTGGGGTTTACTGTTCAGTTGGATTCCGGTCGCACTTTTCTGGTCAGCGGTGGCTAACCCATTAGTTTTAAGCGATTGGCGAGCTTCTTGCTGTGAGGTATTATTGTTCGCTGTGAGGTACGGCGATGAACTATATCTCTATCATGTAAGACGCTGACGCCAATGCAATAGAAAATGCATAAGCACAATTGTGGTGGATAATCCAGAATGGATAGGTAAATAGACAAGTCCAGAAATTGCCAGCATTGATAGTCGAATACAATGTGGCAGTGTATTGTGTTGTTTAGAAGAAATAGATGATGGAACAAATGTAGTGTTATGTTGGGTTGTCAGACAAACACAATCCAATATTTGCTAAAACAAGTTGTAATGACAATGCATGTGTGTCAAATGCAGGCATCGGTTCACTGTGTGCTGCGAGTGCGAAATTGGAGTCAGATATAATTACATCCAACCAATACAAATTTCCAGATCTTGACCTTGTCTACAGTGGCGATTGCAGTTTCTCAGCTGGAGGTGGTCTTATTACATTACTAGTGGCTAGAATGCGATGTGGGTGTGTTTAACTTTGGGTTCATCTGTATATGAAAAATATATGGATCGGGATTACCTATTTGTCAGATGAAAAATAGTAGCTCCTCAAATGAACGATCAGATTTCTAACACTGTATACAAACACCATTAGGCTATCTCAGATGTAATTTTTTCTGTAAGTTGTTAAGAAAACTAGAGCTCAAGATGATAACAACATCTATGCTGAATATAAACAGAATACATAAGATTGCACTAAATTTAACAGTATTGAAGTCAAATATAGTAATAATGAAAGTAAAATGTAGTCACAAAAGAACTTTACAAGTTGGGATTTTCTGTAGTGAAGCAAAAACTATTGCACTTTAGTCATCTAAACAATTGCTGTTTTATCTGCAATATACTTGTCATATGTGAGATTGCTGAGGGTTGGAAGAAGAAGTTGGATGATAGAATTGTCACAAAAATACTGAACTGTTTGATTGTTCTCAGTGGTCACAGTAGTTTTTAGGTAAAGGGAGTATATGTATGTGACATCTTCATCACATTTGAAACAATGAGCTATTTGGTCTTGAAAGGTTTCATAACATATGGTAGGTTTTCTTCCATACATGGTAAATAATATACAATCCTACCACCGCCAGTTTTGCAGGAAATAGCATAGAGTTCTAAGTGTTCGAAAATCATTGAAGGAAGCTGGTTAAATATGAAGTTCATCTTATGAAATTAAAATAGCTGATGTTTAAGTACTCACCAAATACATGACCAATTAAATCTCTGTATCTGATAAAGCATTGGCTATCTTTAATATACAGATTTTCAAGTAGCAAATTGGCATAGAGTGAGAAAGCATCTAAAACAACCATGCAAATAATTGCCCAGAGTAATCTTAGAGGCACTAGAATGAGGTTTGAATATTCCAAAATGTATACAGAGTTGAAACTTGTAACTAACATCTAACATCAGTTCCACTTTTTACCATGAATCTGAAAACCATCACAACTAAAAAAAATTGAAAATTTATGTCTAGAAAACACACAACATAAACCATATATATGATAACAGCTATCCACACTTTTAGAAGTGTATAAAAGGTGAGACAACTTGGTGAAATGTGAGTAGTCATTCTCTTTGACAGTTTAGTACACGGTTACTTGACACGTCAATGGATTCTTCTCCACCACTGAATAGCTGTCACTTAAATAGAATCAATGCTTTATAGTGTTTACACACTTGCATATATAGAATTAGATTTCACAAATACCGAAGAGAGAAATGAATATTTTAAAAAAATGTGTCATCATATATATACAACTGCCACTACCACTAAGATCATGCAAAACCAGACACAAAAGTTGAAGCCTTCGTGAGGTAAATCAATGAAGCAAGAAAGTTGAAGACGATTTTACTGTAGATTATCATAGTATGCATAATGAGAGAGAGGTTTACAACATTCTTATTTTTCTTGAGAGAATTTAAGAAGCTTTCCAATATTTGCTTATAACGAAAAGAAAATTTAAGACACATTTGATTAAGGGGTTTGATTTTGTAGTCAAAAATACCAATTACATATAAAATTAGGTAAAATGATAAAGTAATGTGTAGTTCAGAGAGTAAATAGAGTATTAAAGAGGTATTGTGTATAAGATATATGTAACAAAAATGTAGTTTCGTATGCTTTGTGTTCATTCTTTAGGACAACATGCATCAATGATGACATTGGACTTATTCAATGTAAATTGTCCTTTTTTGCTGAAGTCTCGTAACATAAAGATGACTGCTGATTTATCCTTGAGGTACTTGTCATAGCTGATCTGTTGCAGGTCTGGCAGTAGCATTTGGATGATATTGTTGGCGCATGAGCAATGTTTTGTCTATTTGTTGTCTATTGTCAAAATAGTCTTGAGATAGTGCGAGTAGATATAGGCGACCTGTTCCTTGCATCTATCACATTGGGCAGTTTCATTGTCAAGTGCTCCATAGCTATCAAATTTATAATCACATTTTGAGCAAAATGCGTGGAAAGGACTGGAAAATGCATTGGCTATTTTCAATGTTCCTTGTACCTGCAATACATATGGAAGTATTGTTTGGTTAGGAAGATTTTTTTTTTGTTAATTTTGTTTTAGATTTGCCAGGGAGAAGATTGGAGATTTCAAGAGTTGTTACCTCAAATGTTGAGTGCAGCAAACTGTTTAAGTGATCCAAGGTCCTTTTGTCATTTAATACATCAATATATGTTGACTGGGAAGTGTGAAGCATGTTGTCTTTTGCATTGATCTGTTTGACAATATTTTTGAAAAGGATAAGTGGAAATTCATTGCTTCGGAGCTGTTGTTCGATTTTTACAAAATGGTCCTCAAAATTCCGGTGCATCTGCAGCTGTAGGTGTAAATAGTGTAAGTAAGAAATGAAACTGCAGAAGAGTAATGTATGTTAATTGAAAAGTAGGTTCAAGAACTAGAAACAATTTAAACAAGAAAGGAGACAGTTGAAGCATAAACAAGTACATGTAGCTCTTGCATTTGGAACATGTTGTCCACTTTAAATTCCTAATTTTTGTTTTATTTTGAAGCTTTACCGAGACAAAGAGCTTTTATTTTTGCATTTGTATTTAAGGAAAAAATCAATTTGAAGTAGTCGCGTATTTATGAAGAGATACATTACTCTATGTTTTAAAAAGTATCGAACTGAGTGAATTGTTGACTTATGTGCAATTAGCTGGTGTTATGAAATGTTTAGAATTTTACTTAGAGACGTGACATCAGACCGTTGTTCATTCCTGCAGATACCAGCTCTGTGTTGAGGCTTGAATGCATTTCTGTCAATTTAGTTGCTATTTTTTGTGGCTTATATGCATTTTTTTTGGCCTTTGAGATATAGCTGGATTAGTGATTCTCAATGTTAGGGTTTGTATCTGATGAAGGATGAGCATTTGTTTTTAGGGTTTGTTCTAGCTAACGGCGAGCTCGACGTGCACGAGAGGGGAGATAATTAGGATTTGCGTTTACAGGGAAAGAGATTTGTATCATGATTTGTATTGATAGGTACCATCATTTTCTCTTTTTTGCGCTAGGTGAGGTGAATCTGCTATTCTTATTTTATCTCCTTTCTGCTATTCTTGTTTTATCTCCTTTCTGGTAAATAAATGATATAAATCACATGCTACACAAAACATTATAGCAAAGGCCCCTGGCAGATTTGGTCCATTTTTTTTTAGTAACTTCTACCAGGTTTTAATTACCTATAATGACTTCTCCATTTGTGGAAGGTGGTGTTTTCCCATTGTTTTGTTTGGGTTTGTTTATTTCCATCAGTGGTTTGATTTATACAGACGAATCACTACTTTTAATCTCATGGCTGGTATCTGGTTTTAAATGTAAGTTGATTGTGACCCCCTGTATCGAAACTCTGCATTTTGGGTATATAAAAAGAATAATTTTTCAGGGATCTGTTTGGACCCGTATGAAAATCACTCTGAACTTGGGCTTGTGAGTTTTGAAATACTTTGCAGGTCTTTGTACTATGTTTTGAGAAATGAAAGGAAACCTACTTAACATCTTTGAAGAATGTGGTCTCAAATCCATGCTAGGTGCTAGATATAGTATATACCATATTGCAAATTACTAATTTCACAAATCAATGGTAACCTACAGAACAAGTTTGCAGAATAGATCCCTAAATACTAAAATTCAACATTGGATAAAGAAACTTGCATATGTTGAGGAAACCAGATAACCAAATATGCTAAAATCAAAAAATATTTTGTGCAGACTAGACTTAGTGACCTAAATACCTCATTCCTCACATGCCTACCTTCAAGGAAGAGAAAAATACATCAACATGACAAAGCACCCGTTAAAACTTAGAGATGAAGTTAATCTAGTTAGAACTTTGAAAGGAGAAGATATTAAAGAACTGTACTTCATATAAAATCTGCAAATCAGCCGTCTAAAGCCTAGGTAGTCAGAAAAGCACAACCTACTACAACTAGTGTGTCTTGTCAAATTGAGTTAAGAATCTCATCAGTATATGTATAATATATTTCTCAATCATACCAAAGTAAAGAAAAATGTGTAAGAAAGGATAATATAGTGGATTAAACTGTTTCTACCTTTCTAGTGTTTAAAAAATGTGTAAGAAATGATAAAATAGCAGATTACACTGTCTCTACCTTTTAATGTAAACTAGGACAAAGAGGCGTCAAAGCCTTATCATAACAAAATGCATATGAAATGATAAATTAGCAAATTATCTGCAAGAAAGTAAAGTAATGTGCACAAAATGGTGGGTGAACAGTAAATGATGGTCATACTGTAAGAACCTGCAAGCCTTTAACTACATAAAGAAATTAAATATAAATAATTTTTTTTTTTTTAAATCTAAAGTTTATGAAATGCACTGACTTCCATACCTCTTGTTCCTGCAGGGTCTTGCAAGGTCTTCAAACTAGAACAGGAGGATTTACCAGGTGCTCTGGATTATACAGTCTTGTATACAACTAGACTTATGGATTATGCAGTCTTCTATACAATCACTGATATCTATTGATTGATTGGACACTTTGAGTGGACAATGGACACTTTTTTTACAAAACACAATGCTTTTCGGTGAACATTCAATGCATACATGAATGTATATTGAATAATTTAATATTTTTTCAAATTTCAATACTTACAGAGATATTTTCCAAATCTCAGTCGACATGATATATGATTTTAAAAATATGTTTTAAAATCAGATAAGACATCTTTCTGAATAAATATGATTTAAAAATAATGTTTTAAACTTGGATAAGACATCTGTTAACACTTGGTTTTAAATGCATTAAAATATCTTAAATATTATTCATATCAAACGAATACTGTAGCCATTATATGCAATTAATCGATTCAAAATACATCAGATTTTCATAGCTATGACGACAAGTATTTTGACAGCTATAACCATAAATATAGATTTAGGTTTTTTTATTATTAAAAAATAAATAAAAATTCTTTTCTACACTAACTGTTTAGAATCTCATCCAATAGAAAAAGTAATAAATACTTTTTAAAAATTATTGAAAAGCAAAATAAATTCCAAAACTTTAACAACATGCATCAATTTTTTTAATTTTGCATTGTGATTGGTTAGATAGAAAAAAAAATGCATCCAGCACTTTAAGGCTATGATAATAGACAGACAACATATTTTAGTGACGTCACCTCCAAGTTGAACTTTGTCTAGGATCTCCTAGTTGGGTGATTTGCTGTGAGGCATGAATGTATTGGGGATTCACATAATGTAGGTGTATGAATTTTATTACTTATTTTAGATTTGAGGGTATGAAGATTAATTATTACATGTTAGAAAACATCATTTTGGTTGCCAAAAATTATTCTATAGATTTTTAGATACAAAAGTGTAACTTTGAGCAAGAGGGATGGTAATAGTGGGTTCAACACATATCATAATTTAATCTTTATGGCACTTATGATCATTGATAAAAGAAGTGTGATACTTAGTTACTCTTAGTAGGACCTTATATTGTTGATTCAACTATTATGTATATCAATGGCCTATCATAGAATAGCCTTGAGTTAATATATCATACTAGCAATAGAAGAGGATAACAATGTGGCAAGGTACTTTACTTGTTCACACTTACTGAAGGAAGAGAGGTAGATTTGAAGGTTCTCTTTGCCAAATAAGGAACCACATTACACACCACCTAATATGCAACACCACACAACTATATAATGTAATGAAATCTAGTTTCATGAGAATTTTATGGAAAAGATAAGGATCTAATATTACTCCTACTCATACATGCACCAGGTGCAGGGGAGAAATTTGTTTAGTGGTTTGGTTATGAATCCCAAATTTTTCTACAGTATGCAGAGCTTATCAGGCAAGTTATTTCTTCCAAGCACGCTGGTGACTGTGGAAGGTCCCGTATGATTCAGAAGATGCTCTCTGTGGCATTCGGTAAGGGACTCATTACTGTTAATGGTCCTAAATGGCATCAACAACACAGAATTGTGGCGCCTGCTTTTCATGTAGAAAAACGCAAGGTGGTCATTACTTTGTTATCTTTCACTTATCTCTCAGTTTACTCATTGTTTCTATACTACTATACCATTCTAGACATGTTTCACAATGTGTGTTTGTGGTCTTGTCAATCAAATCCTGCTTACTATAGAAAACTGTTGTGTACAAATACAGGCGTCTATTGACATCATGTCCATGTGTACGGATCAATTGGTAAACGAGTGGAATGAGATTATAAAGGAAGCTGTAGAGAAGCGTTGTAAATTAGAGCTAACTAGTTTTATGAGTAGGCTTTCTGCAGATATTTTTATGAGGGTAGGGTTTCCAATGGACTACAACAAAGGGGAAAAAGAAATATAAGACGACATCAGGGGGTTAGAGGAGATAATGTACCGCAATTATCGTTATTTGTGGCTGCCAAGTACCAGGTATGACATAATTACCTAATAGGTTCTCTTTAGAAAGAGCAACTTGGGATTTTGTTTGTTTTGAATATTGTAAAGACTAATTCGAATTCACATTTCTATTTTTCAATAAAGATATATCCCCATGCCCTCAAATTTGGAGGCTTGGAAACGAAGTAGAAGATTGGAAAATAACTTGAAATAGATGATAGAGAAAAGAAGAAAGAGTAGATCATATGGGGATGATCTTTTTGGCTTGGTGCTCTTTGAAACAGAGAATGTTTCTTCAGATGACAGGAATTTCAACTACACAACACAGCAAGTAATTAACGAGTGCAAGACGTTCTTCTTGGCAGGAAGAGTAACCACCAGTGTTTTGTTATTCTGGGCAATACTTTTGTTGGCATTCAATCAGGGTTGGCAACAAAAAGTGAAAAGGACACTGAATGCAATTATAAAAATAACCATGTATACAGATATGTCAACAGTCACATAACCTTTTAAAATCAAATTCTATAACAATGCAAATCCCAAGCAAGAAATTACAATAACCTAAAAGGGCTTAAAGTTTAACTTTAGATAACCATTGTTTGCAAATAATGAGAGGAGAAAAATGAAGATTATTACAGTGCAGCATGCAAGTAGACTTTTGAGAGAACTTATACAGCGGGTCATGAGGGGTTGTGGTCTCAAGTTAACTGAAACATAGTTTTGTTCAAGCTGGGAAGATATGATAAAGAGTTGGAAGAGAGAAGCATGTTAAAATATAGTGCAGTTACCATATAAAATAAAATTTTCAAAATGATTTAAAGTTAAAACTAGTATGTGGAACCTTGAAAAGTGTACCTGGGCTTTGTCGAACTCTAAATCTCCATCTTGCACATCAACAATATATTAGAGACCTATTTTTTTTGCTCTTGTGACCAATACACCTATGGTGCCTGTAGCATATTGTTCGGTACTTGCCAACAATTGTTTTATGGCTATGCTGGGGATGAATTTATAGTCAATACAAACTCGTGGAATGATTTCCACTATTGAGGACTTTGTTAGAACCAGTATGCAGTCGCAATCTCCACGATCATAATCTGTTCTAGGTGCAATCTGGAAGTTGGATATGGATAGTCCTGAACCTAGAATTATTTTGTCTTCATAGTGAGGAACGAGATCAGCAGTTACATTTAGCGTAATAGTCATTTCACCTTTTGTGTCTGTGAGGTCTGCACAAAGTACTTCACGTGTCTTGTTTGTCTTATCTAGTATAGCTTTATACTTCACACTGACATTGCCTTGGAAAATGTTGCCTGCTTTACGCGCATTCAAGTCTTCAATTGAAACTTGATTTTGACTCTTTACTTTTGATCTGGAAAAAACAAAACAAAATTAGTTGAAATCTAGAATTTTGACAAGGTACAGTGTACATGTAACCAAAGAATATTGTTTACCTTTTCAATTGTTGTTGGTTAATAGTGTCCATTTGTTCTTCTGTTCTTTTGGCATTGTCCATTGTAACCTGTATTTTTTTTATCAATTTGTCATTTACATAAATTTCTGCAGGCAAAATGAAAATATGTTGTTGTTCTAATGTTATATCAGAATATGTATAATTGGTACTATGGAATAAAAGAATAAGACAATTTGTAGACACAAGAAAATGAAATTGTATTGAAATGATGAAGCGATGTAATACATATGTCTTTTCTTCGTGGACATCAGGGATTTTTTTATTTATTCATTTGATTGACAAGATTTTGAGAGTGTTGGTTTAGATGCTTTTGAACTAAAACAAATGGCATATTTAAGAATATTTAGTTTTTTGTAAGGATTAAAATTAGGGAAAATCAGTGAGGTTGTTGCTGTAATATGCTTTTTATTTGTAAATTTGGATTTTTTGTGTCAGTAAATTGGATGATACATAATTGAACAGTAGTTTGTATATAGATTGGATTTGTCAAAATATGTTTTTTGTTGATTTGGATGTTATTGAACAAAAATAGTTGAGATATTTAAGAACATTGAGTGTTCTGAGAGGGTCGAAATCTTAAAAAAGTAGCAAGATGGTCACTCCAATATGCTTCCGATTTGTAAACTTTAGTTTTTTTTGTTAGTGCATTGGTCCATAGATGATCGATCAATGGTCTAGATAGAGCATGACACCTGCTTAATAAGAAATGCATATTGTGGTTTTGCATATGACTCAGGAGCTATTTTTTTTTGTAGTTTTCTGTACACATGTCAATGTTGAAATCTCCCACTAGGTACAAGGTTTTATTTCCATCAATACATGAGAATACTTGCTTGGTGATTGCTATAATATCTACAAATGGAGCATTGGGCTTGGCATATAAGTTACATATGTTAATTTGATTGTTCATAGAGCTTATTGTTAATGTTATTGCTTCTGTATATGATGTTGAATGTTGCATTGTTTTAGAGACTAATATGTTTTTCTTGGTTATAGACATTACTCCGTGTATATGGTATGTTGAGTAACAATTGAAATCTTTCAAAAGATTATTTGTATGGGAGTCTTGGATATATGTTTCTTGAAGGCATAAGATATTAGATGCCATGATATTAGTGTCATTCATCATGTCTTCAATATGTAGGTGTAGATTGCGAGTATTTAATGTGCACAATAGTAGTTCTGAATTAGTCTTATGTTTGATATCTCCATTTTCAAATTGCCAGTGTGCTGTTGGTTTTAGACGAGACATTTCAAGGACTATTTTTTCTTTTATTTTGAAATTTTGCTTGGTAAGAGGCTTTAACAAGAATAATGTGTGGATTGTTTTTGTCCGCGAAAGTGCTGTATACGTTAATCCATGTTGCCTTATGGCCGTAGGATCAAATGCCAAGCCTTGCATTGTGAGTCCTTGAGATCTATGTATTGTTCTAGCACAAGCAAGTTGAATTGGAAATTGTTTTCTAATAGTTATTTTCTTGTTGTTTGAGATTTTTTGGATTGGCCTTGTGGTGCGAAGTATAGGTGTCCATTGTTTATCAATGTCATTGCTATAACATTGCGTTAATTTAACACGTTGATGGTGGCCAATGTTTGGGTCATTGAATTCTATCCAAACAATGTCAAAAGCATTGGATATGGTATATGCTTTAAATGTTCCATCTGACCCATTGACTAGACCATCTTGCGTATCATAATTACCAGCATAAATTTCTACAAGCATGTTTGGTTTCAAAAGTATTTGAGATGGTAAAGACATTGTGTGATTATACAGATGTATTTCATTGTAGTTTTCATCATTTTCATCAATTGCATTTAGTACAATTAGCTCTCCCGGAACTATTGACAACATATTTTGATTATGTGCATTAACATCTTTCCTTCTGTAAAATAGATAGGGAAATGTTGGGTCGATGGGTGGTGAGCATAAACAAGTCTGATTCAAGTACTCTATATCATTATCTGTTTGTGAACCTACACGTATTCTATTGAGTATTGCAATAAACTTCTCATCTGTTTGCCACATAGTTGATTGTAGCTCATAGTATTTTATGTTGTCTTTCCAAAAGTTGTATGGCATTAATTTAGCCAGTGTTGGTGTATTATCAAATACAACTGAATCTAGTACAAGTTGTGCTTGATATAAATCACCACAAAAAATTGTATCAAGATTTCCAAAGTATGTGGTTGGCATTTGCATTATATCTCTTAATCGCTTATCAATGCAACGTAAAAATGTTGCACCTACCAATGAAATCTCATCTGCTAATAGCACACGTAGTTGCTGATAATGCTTTGACATTGTATCTAAGATTTCAGTATTCAATGGAACGAATTCTGATTTGTTGAAAGGTATTCGAAATGCTGAGTGTAATGTTACTCCACCTATATTGTAAGCTGCTTTTCCTGTATAAGCAACTACTAGGCCTTTTGGTTTGTCTGGATCACTATCAATGGAGTTATTATATATGCGAAGAGAGATTGAAATATTGCTTTTGCAGTAAAAGTTTTGCCAGTGCCTGCTCCATCTGTTAGAAACAAGTGTAGTGGAGTTTTAATATTTTTTAATTTCTTCAACACAATGTCCTTTACAATTGCTTGTTGTTCACTATTTAACATTCATCTCAAATTGAAGTATTCAACATTGTCCATAATATGTGGATGTTTTCCAATTTCAAATGCATTAGAGAATTGAGTTTTTGATTTGTTATGCTTTAGTGTTTGAATATTGTCTTTTATGTTGTATGTTTCTTTCTGTGGATTTTGATTTGAAATGATTGATTCGTTTGGTATGTGACTATTTTCGGAATAGATTTCATCTATAGCTTTGTCAATATCGCCCCATTTAGAGTTTATGTGGTAATTGTATTTGATACGATTAGTATTAATTGTGTTTTCATGATATGAATAAGCATGATGCCATGAATGGAAACCATGCTTCAATGTTTTTTCATTTATTGTGAACGGTACATAAAGTAATAAATGTTCTCTGCAATAATTTTCCAAGTCAACATGTTTGTTAAAATTGGTAAAACGTATAATATTTGGTTTAGCTTTGCGGTGCATTGGTTTCCCATCTTTTCTATATTCTGATACGAATTGTGCAAGGCAAATATGTGTGAGTGTTTCAGGTCGTGCTAAATAGTAAGCTATTAAAGATTTACAGGCCACATTTTCTGATTCATCTGGTTCATTGTTCAATTGTTTTGCAGACTTTAGAACAAAAGTTTGATCACTATCAGCTCTTGTATCAATGAATATACACTTTCTTGAACTATAGTTTAGTGGAAGTGATAGTACAATGTGAACAGCCTGTTGTGTAGACATTTGTTGCAGATTTAGCAATGCATTTCCAAGTCTACTTATCATTTTTATAGCATCGATATTATTTTGTTGATGGTCCTTACGAATTCTTTTAAATGCGTTTGTCATTGTTTTATCCACTTTTTGTCATGTATGAGCTACAATACATTGCTACAGCATATGCATTAAGCACAAATTGTGCATCTGTATTTGCTTTCCATAGCTCTGGTATTTTTTTTGAAAAGCTGTTATTCCATATCTGCGAAGGGTTTCGTTTTAAGAAAATTGTAGGCCTATGGATTGTCGATTTTATAGCTGTGATGTAATCATGCTCATTCAAGTTGATGTCTTGTAGAAACATTTGAAAGGAGAATAATTGGTCGTAATTAGATTGTTCTAATATGGAAAATATTTTTGTTGCCATTGAAACAATAATTTCATTACTCTCTTTCAGTGGTTCGAGAACCATAGTTTTTTTCATTGGTGGAAATGGGAAATTGTATTTACAACAGTGCCGTTTTGATTTTCTGCATCATTTTGTATGATGGTGCCTGTGTAGGATAGCTATTTGAGGAGTCAAATCATTAGTGTTACAAGTGATGTATTTGTCAATAAATTGTTCAATATTTGCAAGTTCATCTTTTCCATAAATTGGAGCATCTTTAATCCATAAAAGAAAGTGGTCATGTTCATTGCCACGATTTTGGAATTCAGTTACAGAGAAATAATCCAAGAGCTCTCCGAAGAAAGAGCTATCTGTAAATATCAATTGTTTTAGTGCATTGATTCTATGTTTATAATAGCGTACACATGTTACAGGATCTTTTTTTATGAGATAGAAAATATTTTTCTCATTTTGTATGTCATATTTTTGTTGTGAAGATGCACAATATGTATTATGCAAGGCTTCAAGTGCTTTTGAAAGGTGTTCCCAATGTTTTTCAGCACTAGTAAATGTAAGGAAAAATGTAGGCGATCCAAGTTGCCGAATCATTGCAAAGACATTTTTTTTTAATTGATGTAAATAATCCAGAGATATTCTTATTCTTTTAAAGTCAACATATCCAATGTCTGATTTGAGAATCTTCTCTAGGTTAGGTTTGCATTTGACATCTTTTGCTATTAGTTTTCTTCCTTTTAACTGACCTTTTCGTACTCTTATCCACATTGTAGATAAAACTTGATGTATCAATATCTTGACTGTTTTGAAAAATAGATTAGTTGTATGATATGCAAATTGTCTATTGGAATGAAGTAGTTCCCATTGTGCAATTTTTTGATAGGAGAAATTCTTGACAATGTCATCATTACGTGGGTTTCCAAAGAATAGTGTGGGAAAGTTCATTTCTTCTGCGTATTTGTCTTTAAAGATTCCAATAGGATAATGGTTTTCTGCTGGTGCAACTTCTATGATTTTGTCTTGCATTTCATGTATACATTTAGATTCTGTGTATCCATGGACCAAGGTCTCACAAGGATTTGCTCATCTATATCAGATTCTGAACCTGTTTCATTTGTGCAAGGGTCGTCTACTATGCCACTTTCATCATCTATTTCAAGAGATTGTCTCCAGTGCTTATTTAATTGGATTTTCTCATTTTTGTATAGCATTGTTTCGCTCAATTGGTTCAAAGCTTTCATTATAATAGTTGATCGCACCATTCCCTTCTGATATGCATTTTTATATTGTAGTCGTCTTTTTAGCGCAACTGCAATAGTGTATGTTTCGTCGGTAGAGCGGGGCAATGCATTTTGTACAATGTTCATGTTGACTGGGACATTAATGATAGACCCAGTCAATCTAATTTGGGGTCTTTTGTAACCTAATTCCCATATTTGTGTGAATGCAATTCTCAGTGAAACAAGGTGCTCTTCTAGTTGCGTAAGCATTTTTATGTATTGTAAAGCTATATTCATTTGAATATGTTGTGGTGTTGCATATTTTGGAAGCTTGCATTGTTTCAATGTTTCATGGCATATGCGACAAATACAATTCATCAATACATTGTTATTTTGATTTGTCAGTTTATAATATGTTTGCTTTTCTTTCTCTCTAAAAGCCATAATGTTTTTCTTAAAATGCAATGTCTGACAAATTGCACAAGTATGTATCGGTGTATCTTGAATTTTTTTGTGAAATAATTCTATTGGTGATGCTGAGTGTCTAGTTTTCTTGGTTGTATTTTCCATTTGATTATTAGCACGTATTTGTTGTTTGATCTTGTGAAGCGATGTAGTGTTGCTATTTGCAATTTTTTGTTTTCTAATAAAATCACCATCATGATGTTGTTGATTACTGCTTTGAAATTGTTTTAGTTGTCAAGATGTGATACATGGGCTAGCATTGTTTGCTTGTACTAGATAAGGCACAAGCGGCTCAAAATGTCCTTGGAGGGGATTTGTATCATGAAATAAGATAGAATACGATTGTCCTTGGGATGACGGATTGAAGTGCAAGTATTTCTTTCCTGAAGTAGTTGACCAAAGGCATATTTGTATGTCTAGCCACTTTGACAACCAACAGATACAAAACAAGTCACCCCATAGGCCAACTTCATTATTATTTGTAGAATGCATTGCAGAAATATGCATTCTACGCAAGTATTCTTCAACATTTTGTACACCGTGCAGTTCATGCAATGTACGACTATCCAGTTCATAATTATATGAGGTGATTGCTTCTGGATCACCTTGTGTGAGGCAACTCAAGAAGTGGTCTATAGCTCCATTCCGTAATTGACTTGATGTGTATTGAGAATGAAGAAGTAACTCCAACGAGTCAAATAAGCAATCCCCTACATTGTAGTTAAATACTTGAATTCTATGCAATCCTTCATTTCTCAATGCATAGTCAATGTTCATAATTTCAGTTTGAATTGCTAATTTGTATTTCTCTACATCTATGATCTGTTTTTGTTTATCAACTACTGGCACTCTTGTTCTCTTCATTTTTTTTGCAAACAAGGACAATTTTGTTAATCCTAGAATATCAAAAAAATGGTGTACCTATAATATATTCATAACCATTGGTTAGATAGTTTTGATGATTGATAATTACAAAAGGCATATTACAAATGGAAATTAGAAGCAGGCTGTTTCCTAAAAGCAATGTCGATATGCAATTTTGAAATGCATTTAGTATTTGGTTTCCTTATTTCAAATCACAAATAAACATTTGAAAACAAATAAATTCAACGCTAAAATTCTAAGTAGTCAAGGCATTGTTTAAATGTAATGAAAATAATTGTTATTTTTGGATTGTACAAGAAAATAAGGCATTATAATGAAGAAGAGAATTCTGAAGGATTTAAAACTAGTGGCAATGGCAATGTCAGATTCATTCGCTTGCATTATTTTCTTTAGAAAATAAAGAAATAGAAATCACCATTTGGTAGATAGTTCTGATCATTCATAGCCACAAAAGGTTTATTAAAATTCAAAATAAGAAGCAAGTTTTGATTTGAAAACATTGTAGACCTGTGACTTTGAAATTCATTTTGTACTTGGTTTTGATATTTCAAATCAGAGGTTTACATTTAAAAATAAATAAATACAGTGTTAAAATACTAAATAGCCAAGCCATTGTTTAAATATTGCAAAAATAATTGTTACGTAGTTGTGTAAATAGTGCAGGAACAATCCTTGGACAAGTCTAATGACATCACATATTCTCTGAGCCATAGGCTTCAAATAATTAGCAATTTGCATATATGAATAATATATTGAACATATAAATTAAACAATGGAAGAAACAAACAAACAAGAGATATGAAGAAGCAAATGAACTTGAATAGATGACAATAACATTTTCTAGAGTTGACTATGACTTGGAAATAAAGGTTTTAGTACCTTTTGATAAGCTTGTGCTTGGATTGTAGATGCAGGTGAAGGATTAGAATGATCTGCAAAAGTCTAAAGGATTGTATACTAGTTGCAATTGCAATATTATATTGATGGGATTGTGTTAATTTCTTTACAAAGTGAAAAGGTATTGTGCATTGTTAAACAGTATATGCCTCCAAGTGGTTTTGTCACTTGTATAATCATTAATAGAATTTTGCTACTTAAATCTTGCAAACTGCGTTATCTATTTATATTTTGATATTGAATTTAACTATAACACGTAAAAATAACAAATATAGTAGACATGGATAGACTGTAACAAGATCTAGAGCTAGGATACCAAACATGTAACATCAAGATTTCTTCAATGCTAGCCTATACACAAAAAAAGATATTATAACTAGTTGTTGAATCTTGCAAATCATATAACTATCACCGGAATATAATTCCAATATTAGTTTTCTTGTTATCAAGTCTTATAGAAATCCAGACTAAAAAATATTGAAAACTATTAGAAGTACTTTTGACAATTTACTATTGTTATATGTCTTCGCATTCATACTCAATAATAGCTAACTAGCACCAAAAAAGTACAGTAAGACCAATACATAAAATATAAGTGACATGTAAAAGTGTACAGTGTTTTTCACAAATATCAGCAACAAGGATAATATGACGACTTGAATCAATAGAATAACAAATGATTCCAACATGAAATCATCATAAATAGATACAGCCATCTCTTCGATGTTCTAGAAAGCTATGTAAATTGTAATAACAGTGATGTGGGCAGTTATTTGCAATTTGTTATAATTGCATACGTGCGATTCGTATAACTTGTGTGTCACTTGCCACAATGTGCTTTGAAATGTTTGCTGCACCAAAATGCATGATTTTAGTTGTTGCTCTGAAAAAATAGACAACCATAAAAGAACAGTTTTAGAACATTATGCATTCTTATGGAAATGCTTTCAAAAGGAAAACCAGAAATGCCCTATGGACTATTGGTGAAAACCAATAGGCTGGTACGTTCTAGCAATATCTAGACAGACCTTATGGCTTTTTCTATGTAAAGGCTCTTTCTGTTTAAGATCAAAAGATACAATTGTGGATGGCTTGGAATGCTGGTGGAATGATATACCTTTGATATACTCTTGCAATTATATGTCCAAAAAAATAGCACTACTTGGCTCAAAACTAGTTCTTTAGCTGCTAACTTGTAGAAGTCACTAGAAACTAAATGAAACTAAATGAAAATTAGAAACCTAACTTGTATTATCTTGTCTACTAGAACTATTTGAACTGACAAGCCAAGATGATACAAGATTTACAAAATTGTACATCATTGATAGTGCTTGTGATAGATTGTAAATGTTGCGAGGTGCCGAGGATCGAAAGCTTCTATTTGGAAATGCAAGAACAACCCCATTGTATTTGAATCTGATTGTTTGTAAAACCCCTGGTGTATCACTCTGCACAACAATTTCAACATTTAAAGGACATGAAATAAAGAAGAACGCTTTCAACAATCTACATATTTTTGACTCATTGAAGACCAATCAGAAGGGCTAGGTTTCACTCTTTGTTGGCATGCTTGTTGAGTGGAATCAGGTATTTACTACAGGCTTTGACACTATTATTCAAATGGAGGCCTAGGCCATCATTATGGCTCTAGAGAAACTTTATGAGCTACATTGGAAGAAGATAGTGTCACATAGATTCCATGACACTGTTGTCTCTTCTGAATAATGGGAACTTGCATGACTCTTCTTAAGATTGGTAGCACTTGTCTAGCATGTTCTTCATCTTTCTTGAAACTTTGACTGCATGTCTTCTCTTCATCTTCCTATAGAATCGAAAGCTGCAGATTGTTTCGTCGATTGTTTCTACTATTTGCTTGGGTTCTTGGAAGTTAAGCATCAATGTTAAACCTCTATTGCATTCTATTCTTTGGACTTTTTTTATAATTATTGCTAGTTGGAAATGTTTTTATAATCTTTTATAGATTCTTAGTTAATATATTTACCCTTTTTCCTAAGATTTAAAAATATGAATTAATTATATAATTATTATTGAGATTTATTTGATTAACTTTAAATTTAACATTTCATTTGACCAATGGAAATAGAGTATTAAATTCATTTGCCAAATGCTAAAGTTCAAAATTAATTTTTTTTTCAATGATTTAATAAATCCAAGCATATACTAATTAGGATTATATATATAATTATAAGATATTATTATATTTTATAATAATAATATATTATAAATTATGAGTAATATATTTAAATTAATTAACTTATGACTTATAATTATGCATTATATGAACAGGGATGGGTATATAAAGTTAGATGCATAATTAAGTTGTGTAGTCATAGATTTTAACCTTGATTCTAACCCTAACCTTAATTCTAATTCTAATGTCAAACATAACCCTATCTTAATTTGTTATGTTATAATAATTATATTATATTAATATTCAATTTGTCCAATTTTAATTATATGTATTATATTAATCTAAGAATTATTCTGGCTCAACTATTTTAGAGTTAATTATAATTATAATGTAACTAAACTATTATATTTATTTCAGTGAATAGTTAAATATAATTGGGATATAATATTATGAGCAAAGTATGTAACAAGGTGTTTGAAAAAATGTATTAAAAATAATGTAGTAATTGAGTAATTATGATTAGAAATTATGGTCAATTATGATTAATACATTATATAGTCATAATGTAAATACATTATTTGCACAATTATGTTTTTATTACTATTATTTATAGAAATTGGTATCCATTTATCATATATATATGTTTTATCCATGGATGTAGAATTTAGCTTTAATTGCTTGGCCTCAACTTTAGTGACTAATATGGTAACCATGAAGAAAGGATCTTAAAACTATTTTCTTCTTGAGTCTATGATCTGAATTAATGATGCAATTCCAAAGACAACACACCAGCTATGGACTCAATTCAAACACGGGCGAAATACCCATGTGACTTGTATCTAGAGCCACCTCCTTTCCCTATTGCAATTTCTCAGAAGCCACATTGTAGGCTTCGCTGCCCTTCTGCTTGGTATAATCAACAGCAACAGAAGCCCCTTTATTCACCTGTTCACTTAAGCTATCTTTGGCCGCCTTGCTCTTCTCTGCAGTATAATGCAAAGCTGCCTTAAACCTCTCGGCAGTGTACTCCTGCAGTATAAATCAAAGGTACCAACAGCCTGTGCTTTTTCATTTGTCTCTACCATTTCAGTTGCATAAATCTACCCCAAAACATACTTAATTAATGTTTCTGAAATTTGTTCTAATTATTTTTCTTTCAGGGTAATCTTATATATACTATTCTTATGATTTGCAGAATACTTTAATAGAGAGTGATATACATTATCATTTCAAAAAGCCGAGATCTTCTACATATCCTAAAGACCATGTTGACAAACATTGTTGGTGACCCAGAACCTGATTTTAGAAATGTTGAGGATGCACATAATAAATTATGATTGCAAATAAATTTAAGAAGAATTGAACCAATTTTGGTTGTATTGGATGACATTTCAGAATTTTCTGACCTAAAATGACTGTTGTTCAAAGGGAAGCATTACAGGACTATAGTAACCACCAGAAATAAAGAGACCATCCAGTCCATCCCATCCTGGTTCAAGCAAGGGCTCTATGAGCTACTATCCTTGAAAGAGGAGCATGCTCTGTCACTTTTTTGCTGTTGTGCCTTTGACACATAATGAAGAACTGGTCAAACAGATGTGGGGAAGACAATTGAAGACCTTGCAAGTATTGATAGCAGTAGGCTAACAATGCTAGTTTACAAAGGAATATAGCAGTCCTCAAAGGAGAGACTGCTAAGGAAGGATAAGGACAACAAATTAAGAAACCATCCAGTGTCATATCATACAACAAATCTATATTAAACAAATTAGTATATTGGGTTCTTTAGTGGCAACCATTGGTTAGGTTAACATGCATTTGACTACTACATAGGATCTAAGCTCAGCAATTACCTTGTTTGTGTAGTTTAAAGTTTAAAGTTTAAAGTTTGGTAATTACAGACACATAAATGAGTAAAAGTTCTCTAGACAATGGATTATGAATGTGATCTTAAATGATGATATAAAATAAGCATTCACCATTACCATCATAAAGTGTAAGAATTTTATATTTCTAAATTAAAATTTTCTAAAATGTGTTTTTTAAATTATTTAGATCCTAGAATATTTTAAAAATGGATAAAATGGCTACTATAACATTTAAAACAAGCGCATAGGAAAATAATAATGCTATGGTTCCTTTACCCTTGAAACTAAAATTAAACTGGCCTAAAATCTAAATCGTGACAAAAAAAAATGCAATCGCCACCTGCAAACACAATCGCCACCTGTCTCAGAGGTGTACAGCTGTAGCCCTAACAATTTTATCAACACATGCATCTTTTAAGGTTCTCAAATGTGGAACAGAGATTAGTAGCTTTCAGACGATCTTCAAATGCAACCACATAGAAATAGCTTCAGAGGGGTGCATCAATTTTAAAGGCCAAGATTTATTAACTCCTACCCAGGAAACAATTAGTCCCAGAGCTGGTGATTTGGAATCAGCATCGTTGAGATCAAACAATTCTAAGAAAATGGATTTTTAGAGTTCCTCATTGGGATGAGACAGCTTTAAAGAGGAAGCAGCTGTGCTCAAACTACAGAAAGTTTATAAAAGCTACCATAGAAGATGGAATCTTGCAGATTGTGTTGTGTACATTGATGTGTACATTGAGGAACTCTGGTTCTATACTGTGCCATGCCCATTTTTTTTTCACTTTTGTGAGTCGAGATCCAACTAATTGGTTGCATGGGCTTGCTGTCTTCACTTCCCTTCTAATGATTTTGCTAATGCCAGTTGTTAAGATTCATTTTTATTTTTTAATTTGTGTCTTGCAAACAAAAATTGGCAATTTTTTTTTCTGATTAGGAGAACTGTCTTTGTTATTAACCTACATTGACCTCTCCCTTGTTTCCCCAATTTTACCTCAGTGTTCTCTTGCTTATAATTTAATTTTGTAGCAACACCCCTCATTTGGGATATATTTGGGTATTGTTGTTTAGATATTCAGATGGAAACAGTCTATTTTATTTTAACTCTTCATGTCCAGCATTAACCTCTTCTACAGAATTTCACAAAATAGTATTCCAATGTGTAGAGAAGGGTACCAACTAATGTTGTTCTGTCATGAATTCTCTTTCATATCTAAATTTGCATTTTCCTTCACAAGATTGGAGCACTTTTTTTGTGGGTATTTTCCTTGTGTGACCATAATCTGTGCCATTAAACATTATAGGGACACGATAACATATCCTTATTCTTTCTTTCAAAATAGAATGTTTGGTAGAGGACCAAACAAGAGGGCGAGCCTCTGTTCCAAATTGGGATTACTAGCAAATTACCTAAATTCATTAATACTCTCTGCTTCAAGGTATGAAATTCACACCCTTGCTATGTATAAGTAAGGTCTATAGCACCGTCGCCATAAAATTCCAGCATATTATATGATGGGTACTGAGTGAACTCCGAGCCTCAATCATTCAAACGTAAATTAAACACCGAACACATGCATGAAATCACTTAAAAGGAGCTGTAAGTTGTACCAAAGAAATTGCAGAGTAGAAAGTTGCAGCAGAATATAAGTAGACGCTTTACAGCTTGAATATATACAATGTATCTGGAAATGAAACAAGTAATACTGCATGTAGCATGAGCACTTGTATAGTTAGTTCTTCCTGCAACCTTCTTCGTTATTTAGTGACACAGTTGCATAGCTACTTTTATGTTCCCAAATCATGAATTTGTCAATATATTGAAACTTGGCAATTCATACCTGAATGTCTAGGAATTCTATAATTGATATCCGAGTTTCTAAAATAGAAAACTTAAGTTCTGGAAAGAGATATCTGAACTCTAACAGAAAATTGAGAAAACTGTAAAATTTCTATAACTGAGAGTACTCTACAATCTAAAACTCATATAATATCTGAAATCTTTAAATTTCTATGAATAGTAGCACTGGTTTTCTATACGGATTACGAAATAGAAGTCCATATAGAGGCTTACCATAGATGCAGCTTCATAGGCTTCTGGATGCCCACTTTCGCTACTCTCTGAGTCCAAACAAATTGAGAAACAGCAATCCAAAGCGCATACAAATTGAAAACCTCCGATCAAGACATGACCTGTCATCTTGTAAGGATGATTAAAAATCATTAATTAACATTGCAAACGAAATAAATTCAACAAGCTTAGCGGCGCTGTCACTTTGCATGACCTAAACTTAACTAAATGACAATTAATTATTTTTGAAATAAAAAAATTCAAAACAAGATTTTGGGGCCTCAAAATTAATACGGTTAATGTACATGTATTTGTTTATTGGCATCGTTCGAAAATTCAATAATTTTTTAAATCATTATTTCATTTTTTACTCTTACTGTTCACACCATAGACCAATCAGAGAATAGATAAATGGTATTTTTTAAATGATTAAATTAAAAAAAAATAATGAACTGTAGCATTGTGGTTGCAAATTTTTAGTTCTTTCACATGATTGGACGAATAATTTGGGAAATTGCATCTAGCCGATGCATTAGTATACCTGCCGAAGGCAGGAACTAATAATAATAATCCACTCAGGAACAGCAAAAACACGACCACAATGTTGTCATTTATGAGCTTAATTATGGGATATTGGCCTCTTTAATCTTATGTTTGTTATTTTTTTCATTTCGCCAATATGAAAGTTTGTGCTATTTATGTATGATTATTAGTTCATAATTAGTTTAATAATTTTTTATGATTATTAGTTCATAATTAGTTTAATATTTTATTTTATTTTGTAAAGAAACAAATGAGTTTAGTTACTTTAAGTGAGTAGAAAATAAATTAAGAAACAGCAAAATATGCACTTCTCTCTGTTTCATTACTATTTTAAATAATGAATAAAATAAAAAATAATATCATTTACTAAATGACTCAAGTGAAAAAGAATCTCATATTATTTTAATTAGAGCAATATCAAATGACATTCCATACAAGGTTTGCATGTTTAAAAAAGAAGTGTTGATTTTTTAATAAAAAGCTGTTCATTGATCAAATTACTTATAAATGTGTTAAAGTGAAATTATTAAAATAAAAGTAAATGCAATAGATTAAATTGTTTAATTTGTTTTTGTATCTTTTGTTTCACACTAAATTTTAGTCTTGTTATAAATATATCAAATATGTTTTAATAATTTAATTTGATTTGTTTTGCACATAAGGTGATTGTGGTCCTGGTTCTATTAACCATGAGACTCTCTCAATGGCCTAGATCCATCTATTTTGATACTTATTCTTACACCTTGGATTAAATTAAGTGCATGGATATATTCCTTGGATAGGATTGCCTCCACTACCTATTCCTCCCTTTTCAAATCTCATTTCCTACTTTCCCAAACCAACCCTTTCAAAAAAAAATATATATATGATAGTCACCCATTTAATTGCATACCAGAACTTCTCAAATTAAATACTTAGGACCTTCTATTTAAAGACAGTCCCATGTCTTTTGTTTTGATTGGATTATTTCTTCAAATATCATTTAAATAACATAAAGGAACTTCAATCTTAGATAAGAACATGCATCATCAAATAATATACATCAATTTACTATTTAGGTACTTTGCATCTTTAATTGGTATGTGTTCCAAAAAAAAAATTACTTCCATTGTTTGCACTGTCTGCATGTCACTCTGATTGTGTTTTGGAATTTTTTATTCCCCCCAATCTGCATTTCATAGCCAAAATCAGTTAATCATAATCTTATTTCTTGTTTGGTTTGATTCCTTTTATTTTCTAGATTTTTGTACATTGCATGTAATTCAATGTGAGAAATTTGTGCTTCCCCTGCCCCTGCTCTATTCTTTTTGCCTGGAATGTTATAAATCGATAATGTGAATTTGCTAACATTCGCAAGAAGTTCCAAACTAATTAGTCGGCAATTTCTTATCTCTTGACATAATAGACGTTGGTGTTGACCCTGAAGCATTCAACATTGGAGTTTCATGCTTATTGTTAGAAGTAACATTAGTTTGATTTACATCAGTCTCTAGTGCTAGGCAATATTGCAATAGATTGAACAGTCATCTGTGACTTCAGGAAATTAGCTTGTGGATTTGTTGCAGGCAATTCATTTAATGGACTTGCGCCCACAGAAGTGGCTTGACAATGATATTGAAATTGTTGATCTTTGAGGTTTGGGAGTGGCTGTCTTTCCAGAACAGGAACTTCCATTGCCAACCAGAAACATAATTGCTTGAGCCTACAAACAACATCCACATTTGCACACATGCTTTAAGTATGAGAACTTCATTTTGTCGATTAGACTTGGTAAAATTCCCATCGATCAATGTCAAAGTAAAACATATGACAGAATAGAATAGGCAAATTGAATAGTGACAATGTATACCTGATCTCACTACATGCATTATTTGGGTACATAATCTCATAACAGAGCTTTTGAAGATAGGAAAAACATGTTTATTTTGGTAGCTAGGTCAGATCCCTCTTAGAGACCGACCTAGTCATAAAATGCTGAATGGCCTATCGGCCTTAGCATTTTGAATCTCAGTTGTATTATCCAATTTAAGGCAGGCCCTATTTGGGCGAATTCATTCAATGTATCTTGAAATTGCAAATAGGTCTGGACCTATTTCAATGTAACGTGTATGTAATTATTTGAATTACTATAACTTGGCGCCAAATTGTATAAGGCCGACCAAGGTTATTGTTTGTGCGATCTCATATAAATGTAAAGTGACTTGTAGTCACAATTCATAGCAACATACGCTCTGAGAAAACTATCCATCAGCGATCTACTTCAAGTCTAGCAATATTGATCTGCGACAATGCAAGGAGTTCTGCCGATAGTTGAACCATCCGACAGATTCAACGGATTCAACAAGCTCCAAAGGTTCAAAAGGTTCGACAGTGCAAGGAGTTCTACCGATAGTTGAACCATTCGTCAGGTTCAACGGTTCAACGGGTTCAACAGTTCAATGGGTTCAATAGTTCAAGGTTTTTGCCGATAGTTGAACCGTTCGACAGGTCCAACGGTTCAACAGGTTCAACGGTTCAAAGAGTTCGACGGTTCAAGGAGTTCAATGGTTCAACCAATTCTGTGGTTTGATAATTTGTATTCTTGGACCCTATGATTTTGTGCCCTAGCTAGGCAAAGTTGTAATCTGCCTCTGTCATTAATATAATTGGATCTGAGATTTTCTTGCTAGGTTTTTCACCTCTAAGAGAGAGGTTTTCCCAAGGTATCTTTGTGTTATGTGTGCATTTATGTTTTTCTTGTTCCTTACTATTAATCTGATTACTAAATTTAACATGGTATCAGAGTTCGGTTCGAATTAGTGTAATCAGATTTGCAGTAACCAATCATCTACTTCTACTCTTATCACTTCTTCAAGATGGTTCTCAGTCTCAAGGTGGAAGATAGATTGGATGGGGCTTCCAATTTCACATCATGGAGAGTTTGCATCATGCTTTTGTTGAATGAAAATGATCTTGTAGACTTTGTGAGCAAAGAATCTTCTGAGCCTGAGAAAGAAGAAGAAAAGACCCAATGGAGGAAGAAAGATCTTCAAGCTCAGAAGATCCTAGTTGATTTCGTGAAGGACCACATTGTTCTCGTCATCTCCAAGCTAAAGACAACAAGTGAAATGTTCAAAACCTTGGAGGAGATGTATGAAATCAATAACACTAGTCGTGTTCTAGCTTTGAAGCAGTAGCTTCATCACATCAAGATGGCTAAAGGTGAATCCGTCATGGCTTACTTCATGAGGGTTTCTAATTTGAGAGATCAGCTCTCATCTATTGGAAAGATTGTTGATGAAAATGATTTAAGTATGCTAGCCCTCAATGGTCTTCCAGCATCTTGGGAATCCTACATTCAAGGAATTAGTGCAAGGGTTGATTTGCCCAAGTTTGACAGATTAAGGGCTAACTGTATTCAAGAAGAGTCTCGACTGGCTACTAGAGGAGTTATCAAAAACACTCATGAAGACAATCATGTCCTTGCTGCCCAGTCTTTCAAAAAGAAAGGAGGCTATTGGAAGAACAATTTCAAGAGGAATAGAGATCAAAGGTCTAACCCACGTCATGATTTGAAGAAAAAGAAAAAGGACCTGTCTCACATCAAGTGCTTCAGGTGTGACAAATTCGGTCACTATGCAAGGGATTGTTTATCTCAGCCTAAGCAACAAGGAGCAAACTTAAATGAAGTCTCAAATCAGTCCAATACTGAAGACTTCCTTTTCATTTCTACTCTGTCAAGCAATGTACCCTCAGACAGTGATACTTGGCTAATTGATAGTGGTGCATCTAGACACATCACCGGCTATCGAGAGCACCTCTCATATTTAGTGGAGAAAGAGTCTAATCTTCATGTGGTCATTGGTGATGATGCTTGCTATTCTGTGAGAGGTTTTGGTAATATTCCCTTAATTTAGATTCTAGAATTTCTCTTCACCTTAGTGATATTTTGTTTGTGCCGAGAATTAAAAGAAACCTTATCTCCATATCAGCACTAGAAGATAAAGGTTATCAGATTGCATTTTCTGAGGGAAGAGTGCTTGCATGGCCTAAGAAGTCCAGCATCAAATCAGCTCGTGTCATTGGGAATAGGTATGAGAGCCTATATAAGCTCTCAGCACGTCCAGTTCAAGCTCTCATTCATGAAGCACTTGAGTCAAGCAAGCTATGGCATAGAAGACTTGGACATCTTCATTTCCGAGCCCTCCCTACACTTGAGAAGATAGTTAAAGGTATGCCTAAACTTAGTCATATTCATGATGATACATGCAAAGGTTGTGCTATGGGTAAAAACACTAAGAGTCCATTTCATCAAAGTGAAAGTAGGTCTAAAGAGAAATTAGCTCTTGTGCATTCTGATTTATGTGGACCTATGTTTGTTGCTTCCACAAGTGGATTCTTGTATTATGTAATCTTTATAGATGACTACTCTAGGAAAACTTGGATTTACTTTCTCAAATCAAAAGAATCTGATGAAGTTCTAAGTAGATTCAAAGAATCTAAAGCTTTAGCTGAAAATCTATCTAGGAAAAGAATTAAAGTTTTAAGCTCTAATAATGGAGGTGAATACACCTTGAATAGTTTTCATGATTTTTGTGTTGAGGTAGGGATCAAGAGGGAGTTTTGTGTTCCCTACAACCCTCAGCAAAATGGGATTGCAGAAAGAAAGAACAGATCCATAGTTGAGGCAACAAAAGCTATGATTCATGATCAGGATCTGCAGACTTTCCTATGGGCCGAAGCATCTAGCACCGTTGTCTACATTCAGAATAGATGCCCTCACTGTGTATTGAAAGATATGACTCCAGAAGAAGTATTTTTAGGGATCAAACCTGATATCAGTCACTTGAGAATCTTCAAGAGTCCAGTATATGTCCATGTACCCAAAGAGAAGAGAACCAAGTTGGAACCTTCTAGAAAAATAGGCATTCTTATGGGCTACAACAAAACATCCAAAGCATTCAAAATTTACATTCCATGTCAGAAGTTTATTGAGGTTAGTAGAGATGTCACTTTTGAAGAAAATATTGCACTCAAAAGATCTAAAGGCTCAAGTATAGAGATTGACAATGAAGTTCATGATAACCCTCAAGACATGGATATTGAGGATGATACTAAGATTTAGAGAGAGTCTACAGAATCTGAAAATCATAATGATCCAAGTGAACCTTTGGATCCTACCGATGGGCCTAGGGACATTACCGTGAGTAAGAAGAGACCTCTCTGGATTCAAGAGGCAGAAAAGTTTGCAACTCCAAGTGGTACATTCAAAAAAAGTAGGAGTCCTCAGAAATTCTCCAACTATGTTGCATTGATGTGCAATCTCATTGAGACTGAACCTTCCAATGTTGAAGAGGCCATGAAACAACAAGCATGGAAGAATGCTATGGATGAAGAATATCAGTCTATCATCAAGAATGATGTTTGGGATATTGTGCCTAGACCAAAAGGTAAGTCTATCGTATCTTCCAAATGGTTGTTTAAAATTAAACATGCTACTGATGGAAGTATTAAGAAATACAAAGCTAGATTTGTGGCTCGTGGCTTCTCTCAAAAAGAAGGCATAGATTATGAGGAAACCTTTGCCCCTGTTGCTCGATATACCTCTATCAGGACTATCATTGCTATTATTGCAGCTAAGGGATGGAAGTTGCATCAGATGGATGTAAAGATAGCCTTCCTCAATGGTGTTATTGAAGAAGAGGTCTACATTGAGCAACCTGAAGGCTTTGTGGTTCATAAGAAAGAATCTCATGTATGCAGATTGAAGAAAGCATTATATGGCCTTAAGCAGGCCCCCTGTGCTTGGTATGAAAGAATTGACAAGTACTTGGTAAGTCTAGGATTCTGTAAGAATGATGCTGATCCTAACCTTTACTTCAAGGTATTCAATGATGAAATGTTGATTTTGGTTTTATATGTTGATGACTTATTCCTAACTAGAGAAGATCATCTCATTCTTAGATGTAGGGAAGAATTAACTTTAGAATTTGAAATGAAAGATCTAGGTCTCATGCATTTCTTTCTAGGGTTAGAAGTATGGAAAAGACCCAATGAAATTATTCTAAGTCAAGGAAAATATACCATTGATATTTTGAAGAGATTTGGAATGTTAGATTGTAAACCAACGCCTACTCCTATGGAAACTAACTTAAAGAAGTTGAGTGAATCTGCAGCTAGGTCTGATCTTGTGGATCCTACTAAATACAAGCAGCTGATTGGATCCTTGATGTATCTAGTTAACACTAGACCTAACATTTGCTATGCAGTGAGTGCCCTCAGCCAGTTCATGTGTGAACCAAGGTAGATTCATCTTGTTGCAGCCAAGCATATCTTGAGATATTTGCGTGGTACAGTTGAATATGGATGGAAGTACTCTTCCAATACAGTCATTACCTTGGAAGGCTATTCTAACTCTGATTGGGTAGGAAGTGTCACTGATAGAAAGAGCACTTCTGGAGTTTGCTTCAGCTTGGGATCCACCATGATATCCTAGTGAAGCAGGAAACAGTCTTCAGTAGCATTGAGTACTGCTGAAGCAGAATATATTGCAGCTTGTGTGGCATCTCGAGAGGCAGTGTGGCTTTGAAAACTCTTTGCAGGATTGTTTGGACAACCTTGGGAGCCTACAGTTATTCATAGTGATAACCAGAGCTGTGTGAAGCTCTCTGCCAATCCTGTGTTTCATGACAGATTAAGCATGTGGAAACTCAGTATCACTATATCCGGGATATTGTGCAAAGGAATGCTATTCAGCTGAAGTACATCAGCACTGATGAGCAAACAGGGGATGTTCTCACCAAACCTCTTGCTCGAGTAAAGCTTGCATATTTTCGAGACAAGCTTGGAGTTGTAGAGAATGAAGCCCTAGCTGAGAGGGAGTCTCAGCACTAGTGATACATTATACTGTATCTTCCACCCTCTGCGAGTAGGCATGGTGGATCCACCCTCTGCGAGTAGGCATGGTGGTAATGCACTCTTCTCTGAGAGAAGTTTGAGGTGAAAGCCCTCTTCCACTCTCTGCAAGTAGGCATGGTGGATCCACCCTCTGCAAGTAGGTATGGTGGATATCATGGGAGAAATTCCATGATGTGCTTGTTCACCCTCTGGGAGTATCTATGGTAAACGTCATGTGAAGATGACAATAAGCACTTATGTTTTCATCTATGGGAGTAGCCATGGTGGTAGTCACTATGTGACTTGATCCTTATGAAGGAATCCTCCCTTGCTAAGAGGGAGTGTTGATTTTGGTAGTTAGGTCGGATCCCTCCTAGAGACCAACCTAGTCATAAAATGTTGAATGGCCTATCGGCCTTAGCATTTTGAATCTCAGTTGTATTATCCGATTTAAGGCAGGCCCTATTTGGGTGAATTCATTCAATGTATCTTGAAATTGCAAATAGGTCTGGACCTATTTCAATGTAACGTGTATGTAATTATTTGAATTACTATAACTTGGCACCAAATTGTATAAGGCCGACCAAGGTTATTGTTTGTGCGATCTCATATAAATGTAAAGTGACTTGTAGTCATAATTCACAGCAACATACACTGATCTGTGCTTTGAGAAAACTATCCATCAGCGACCTACTTCAAGTCTAGCAATATTCATCTGCGACAGTGCAAGGAGTTCTACCTATAGTTGAACCGTTCGATAGGTTCAACGGTTCAACGGGTTCAACGAGCTCCAAAGGTTCAAAAAGTTTGACAGTGCAAGGAGTTATGCCAATAGTTGAACCGTTCGTCAGGTTTAATGGTTCAATGGGTTCAACAGTTCAAGGTTTTTGCCGATAGTTGAACTATTCGACAGGTTCAACGGTTCAACAGGTTCAACGGTTCAAAGAGTTCGACGGTTCAAAGAGTTCAATGGTTCAACTAGTTCTGTGGTTCGATAATTTATATTCTTGGTCCCTATGATTTTGTGCCCTAGCTGGGCAAAGTTGTAATCTGCCTCTGGCATTAATGTAATCGGATCTGAGATTTTCTTGTTGGGTTTTTCACCTCTAAGAGAGAGGTTTTCCCAGGGTATCTTTGTGTTATGTGTGCATTTGTGTTTTTCTTGTTCCTTACTGTTAATCTGATTACTAAATTTACCAAAACAAATATACTAGACACCCTGCTAACCTCTACAATTTAAAGCCCACCTGCTCTTTGAAGCCTATCTTTAAGTGTTACAATCAACGATATTTAATAACATTTGAGATTCACTTTACATCATGCAAAATCCATGTTTCAAAAATGAAACACACCTTGTCTGCAGGAACATCATCATACACACTTACTGACCCAGCATAGAATATTGTCAGTTGTGTGCCTGTTGGCTTTTCAGGAACATTAGGAGTACACCTTCAAAACAAAACAAAAAAACCCAATTCAGCTAATCAACAATAAAAATCAATATATGTGAAATTAGAAAACTAAAGTCAAGACATATACAGAGGTCACTAGGATCTGTAAATTTTGACATCAAAAAGGACTAAATTACCTTGGAATTGAAGTGTAGGAAGAGGCCCCAAGAATAGGCATGAAAGAATGTTGTCCTGTTTAGAGCATTCCTTGAAATTGCTTTGCTAGAGAGATAGGGCTGTTGTTTGATGTCCATTGAAGCATGCAGGGATTCCTGAATTAGAGAAAGAAAGCAACAAGTTTGAAGTTTGAACAAGTAAACATTTGACCCTCCTGAATGTTATAACCTTGAGCAGCCTGATCATCAAAGTTGCCTGAGCTGAATAGATAACGAGAGACACTGAAAGGTCGACCTAGTGACTCATTTTGCCCAAAATGATATCTTCCGGATTCTGTAGCACTCCTTGCAGTATAATCAAGATTGAAAGTCTGCAAAAGTTACAAATAAAGTTAAAAGTTTAAACTCTTAACTATTGTTTACTCAGGAGCAATAATATATAGCCTAAGCAACATACAAGATCTTGCTATGATGTAACTTATAGATCTAATCTAAATATGCAGATCATAAGCCATGTTACCAAATGGTTTAACTGTGGACAGAAGTCTAATTGATTAAAATTACTCATGAAACAGTGGAAGATCCAATCATGGTCAAGTCTAATTACAGAATCTTAATTTTTATTAACAACTCACTCTTGACAGCTGCAGACATCATTATGACATATATTTAAGTATTTCCAGAGAGAATACAAATCTACAGATTTTGACTGAGATGATCCAAGGAGGCCATGAAGAAGAAGATTAGTCAAGAGACTCTGTAGAGCGGTTGCTGACACCAAATACTGACTGGCCTGGATTGCAAGTTCTGATCTTGTGTGGGTTTTGCTTGCCTTCCCCAATCAGATGTATTCTTGTTCTTGGGTTGCCTGTGTTAGGGTAAAACCAGAAGGACCACTTGTTAAAAATAACTCATCTATACTACCAGAAACCCAACGGGATGACACCGTTTCCCGTTAAAACAGACAAAGCATCGTTTCTTTTTAACGGCAGTTTCAGGCGTATGGTGACGTTTTTATTCTCTTGCAATGTCGCATGTTTTTGTTGCAGCCATGGGGGCGTGGGGCCATGGCTGCGTTTTAAAGGAAAGATATCTATGTTTTTCCAAGATCCGATCCGTTTCTCAACTTTAGCATTTCCATTTATATCTTGGTTTTTATAAAAGCTCCTTTTATATTTTGTTTTTAATAAAATATGGTTGTTATTTTTTTATAATGTAAAAGGAATTTTTTTTTTGGAGTTGTTTATTATATAATTAATATTAATTTTTAAGTTGATTAAAATAGTGTTGTTTAATTTGTATATATATACATATGTATATGTATATTATGTGCAACCTTTTTAAATTTTTTTTCTTATTTCTTTGTAGTTACTATTATGTTTCACATTTTTTAACTTAGCATAAGTCCTCATACACAAACTAGGTTTAATAAGATCTAGTTGCAATGTTACAATCAGCAAAATATTGAAAACAAATACAAAAACTTTATATACTTGATCAAGAAGGTGTTTCCTATCTTCTTCTATGGTCTTGTCACTCCATCTTCTTTGGAGTGTTTGAGATGAGTAAACTCTATCCTTGTGAGAAACCTAAGTTACTTGTCTAGAAGTCCTTGTTGAAAAGAGTTGAAGGCTATGATGCAAGAGAGTTTTTCTTTCAATAGCTCCTGTGACACCTTTGAAGCTCATTGTAGACCAACTACCCACTAGAGACAAGATAGATTGTGGAGACCTAGCCATTGTATTGGACTACAGGAAATAAAGAAATAAAAAGGAAAAAAAGTAAGGCCTGATATTCAAAATTCAAGAAAACCATGTGGGTAAGTTCGGTAGAAGGTATAGGCACTACCTTGCATCTGTCCTTTGGACATTAAATACAAATTAGGTATCCTTAACTATTATCATCATGATCAAGCTTGGAATGAGCAATTTGATGTGGTAAACCAACAACATGATTTTTCAAGGAGTGTTTGTAAGAAGATTTTGGAGAGAAGTTTTTAAAATTTGATTAGTTGATGACTAAATTTTTCTCAATTGTATAAATTGAATGGAGAATAATATTGTTTATGTTGAACCAGCCAATGAAAAAAAGTTAATTATTTATATTTTACAAAGAAAATTATCAATGACCAACATTAGTTATGGTCATTTATTTTGGTTAGATTTTTAATTCATGTTTTTTATTGGTTGATATATTGCAATTATTTAACCTCGACTAAAAATTAAACATCTTACTTTGTATTATAATTGAACAATTTAACATTCAAAAATTTCCCCCAAAAAATCTAAAAAGAAAATCGAAAGATTGATCCACAAGTACATAGGGGAGAGGACCCAATAATCGTACACCCAATTTGACACCCCTCAATCTCTTAAACATTAAGTTGGATTTCTATGAAAATTTCAACATGCCTCCATAGGTGAGTTAAGCGCTTAAAGCTATTGTTTAGGGTTCGAGGAATGATGAATTCTCCAAAAATAGCCCTAAAAAAGTTAGATTGAAACATGTACATCAAGGCATGTCTTACTAATCACCTTACCTGTCACCATATGATTAGTTGTTTTTTAGATGTGACTTGTAAAAATGGATACTTTTTATTCATTATTTAGATTGTTGGTTGACAGATTTGTCATTTAACTCTATATTCTTTCGCCCAAACAATGACAAATGTAACCACAGTTGAAGTAGTTACAATGGTATTTTATAACTAATTCTCTACTTATTTTACAAGGTGGCAGCTACCTTCAAATGATATATAATGAATTAAATTATATGTTGCTTTTAACCAGAAAGCAAGAAAAGGTAGTACTTTTAACCAGAAAGCTTTGAAAGGAAATCCCACACATCCAAATGAATTAAATGATTATAATAAGCTCAAAGACTTCAACATCAACTCAAATAAAGAATTCAAATTCCCATCACCATGACGTATTTATTCAAAGATAAATATCCACAGCAATAAGATTATAAACTAAAACTCCCAATATAAAGAAACAAAACCATTGACATAACATTCAACATAAGAAGAATGATGATCCAAAACACCACAACACAAAGACCATATATGCTCGAACCATTCAACAGTATATCTTTTCTATATTGAAAGAGATAGAAATCAAAATAAGTATCAGAAGTATCTAACTTAATTGAGAAAATCAAAGTTTTGCCCAAAAAGAAAGATCCATACTACATTGCCTATAGCATATTTATAACCATACATAAAATAATTGTCTTTAGGAATAGAACGATTTCTTGGAGACAACCATTTTAAAAACAAAGTCTTTTAAAGAAGTTTAAGAGCCAAATACTAGAAATGCATAAAAGAAAATAAAATCATCTCGCCACCCCCTCGCCTTCTTTGTGGACTTCAACACTTTCCATAGCTTGATTTTCTGCCATCTTTTCTCGCACCTTGACCTTCAGCTTATATTCTCGGTACTTACTTATAGTAGTTGTGATGCCTTTTTTCCCTAGGATGGTGGTGATCTGCAGTCTAGTTCTGAACTTAGCCAAAAAAAATTACCCCTGCCATAGTTTCATTGATCATTTCATCTCTATTCCTGAAACCATTTGAGATACATCTGTATTAGGCCCATCTTACCCAATGATTCTCCAAAAACTACTTCAAGATCAGTGAGTTCATTATACAACATGTCTTTGACTTCCTCATTAATCTCTTTGGGGTCCCGTAGATTCTCCCCGAATTCATCTAAGATGCTCACTTCTAGTGCCCGACAGTCCCTTTGAATACCAATCATTAAATCCAGATACTCTTGCAAAGCCTTATTAATTTGTTCAATAAGATTATCATACATATTCAGGGTCCAATCTAATGAGTCATCCCAATATTAGTCAATCTCATGAGGGTCATTAGCCAAGCTCTGCTTCAGGAGTGTTGCAGAATGTAAAGCTATCAACTTAGAAACTTCCCTTGAAAGCACATAAGTACTCCCTTACTCTTTTCTTACTTGTTGGAGCTCATTGATCAATTATTATCTCTTGTTATGTACCTGAGAAAAATTCTGTATCATTTTGGTTAAGAAAAACATGATGTCACAAGACACTTTTTCAATCCACTCGGAGATAGCCTTGGCATAATTTTGTTTTTTTCTAATTTGTTGAATAGTACCAACATCAATTCCAACAACCTTTGAGCTAGATGCTTCCTGTGATGTGAGTGACACAATGGATTGAATGAATTTGCTTAAAGACAAAACTTGAGACTAAAGCTTTATATTCTCTTTCCTTTCTTCCTTAGCTCTTTTAATTAAAGCATTGACAGAAAAATTAGCATGATATGAATCTCTTCCAAAGTAGGTCCCAAATTAATGTGACTTATTTTATAATTAGCTTCAGTAATTTCCTCTTCATTCAAATCCTTTACAGGATCTGCAATCTCCAACACTTGGTGACTAGTAGTAGCATCATTGACCATTCTTGACATTCTCCTGGTCTTTTTGGGCTTAGAAGTACCTTGCAAGAGCATGGCAACTGTGTCTACTTCTTTTGTCATGGAAGGTGCATTTTTCCTCTTTTTCTCCACCACCTTTTTCAACCAACTCGGGGAGGAAGTAACCACACTGGTATCCACATTGCTAGACATAGATTTATTCTGATTCTCAATTGAAATGGGGGCAGAAATCTCCTCATCATTAGGAGAAGGAATTTCAAGAAAAGTAGGAAAAGAACAATCATTAACTATCTGCTAAAAAATATGATCCAGACTTACAGACACTGTTTTGGCTAGAACATTTTTCTTTGCAGATAAGGGGAGATTATCTAACTCACATGCTGACTTCAATCTGAGAGCATCATCAGGCCTCTCACCATCACCTCCTAATTGAGAATTAGAATTAGGTTGTAGAGCTTCTTGTCTTCCTGAAGTAATGCATGCACCAGAACTCTGTGCAGGTCTCTGTTCACTAGCTCTAGGGTTTACTTGATTGTGGGGTGAGCTAGCATTCCCACGCAATCTCCTAGCCAGCCAATCTTCAATTCTTTTTATTATGATAGCAGAGCAAACCTTCAAATCAACAATTTCTTTTTCAGACCAATTGACTCGGGGAAGAGGCCTAGTTGCCAGGGCTTGATACTCTTCTTCAATAATTTTAAAACTTTCTTCTATCCCTTCTAGGATGTAAATAGTGAGACCAAAAACCTGTATTTGACTCAAAGTGAGCATCATACAATTCCTTCTCTGGACTTCCCTCTCATGTATGCAATCTTCCCAAAAATCTTCTAGAGTCGGGCGATGCTCATAGGAACCAGAGCCATGAAAGCTCTGCTTCACATAGTTTTTACTATCGAAATTGGACCTCATTGACAAAGTATGCAAATTGAATTCAACTAAAACATGTTCTGCTCCCCTAGCAACTTCATTTATTTTACATGAGTAGGAGGATAACTTCAATGGAAAATCATACCCCTTCTTCTTCATACTATGATACTTAACATTCACTACAGACATTGTCTGCATACCTCCAGAAAAATGACAAAATCATGGGGGTATCTTGGCAATTTTGTTGGCGCATTTTCATAACCCCCTACTCTTGGATAAGTAAACCTATTGAACTAAATATAAAAACTTCCAAGGAAGTGGCTTCTGGTCAAATCCTCAGTTTAGGGTTTGCATCTAGTTTTCTCACTACATACATCAAAAAAGCATCATTTTCGCGGCTATAGTCCTTCATTCCAACATCCTTTTTCAACTGAGGAAAATAATTAAACATAGGTGTGCTTAGAGTTAGAGACCCATGTGGCCTCAACCCAGCCCAAACAACCTCTTGACTAGCTAGAATGTAAACCAGGTATGAACACATATGAAAGGTCAAAGTCCCCTGAAATCTCATTAACTGCTCATTCAAATGAAAACTGATAATTTCAGCCCAGTTTATGTATTTATCTTCACCACATATTAGCAAAATTAAATGGCACATCCATTCCTCAAGAGAGTTTGTATTTTCACTTCCTACCACTCTATGCAGCAAAGTAATCATATCTGAAGTTTCATCCTTGAAATGGGCTCTTCTAAGTTTTTGAGGCAGTTGAGACTTACCTTTCTTCTCTGACTTCAACTAATTACATGTGATGGAGTTTTTGCACCAGTTCTCATTAGCTTGAAAGAATTCCATTCCAATAGCCACGAACATCTCTTCAAATTCTTGCCTTTCAGGAATTTTTAATGCACGAGTAATGCAAGATCTGGGTTAATTCTTCCCAACACAGTTCTGTCTTTGGCCTTGATTTCAGAAGTTTCAGGGATGTATCTCCTCATGAAAGCCACAACTAACTCCTCACTTTGCACAAAGACCAAGAATCCTCCTGCATGCGCTAGACCATTTTCTAGTATTTTCTTTGCAATTAGCGACCTATCTTCTTATTGTAGTCGAGACCAGAACTCCTCCAAATCAATGTGACCAAGCTTAGTATCACTGATACCAGACCAACTATTTTTTATTCCAAAATTATGAGGGGCTCCCTGGTATTTGAATTTCATTACCGCTGCAAAGTAGAGAACAACTAAGTACAAAAAGAATGATAGCAGAGTACGGGAGAAATGGTGACTGCATCACTTAGAGAAAATTCTGTGAGAAAATGAAAAAGACTGTGTGTGATGGAGGGAAATTACTAAGTGCTTTAAATACTGAATCGATGTGGCATTCAATGCATGCCTCGAGGATGTAGCCCTTAGATTTACCCACTTCCTAAAATTTTTGAAAAGACATTCCTTTCGTGTGTTGTGCCCATCATTTAATGATCATTATGAGCCTCGGGAACCCGTTGATCCACACCTTGTCATGAAGTCACAAGATATCAGAACCTTAGAACCTTAAGTCAGGGGTTTTAGTGTTTAGAAAACCTCTGACCTAGCGACCGCAAGAACAAAGGTTAAGACTTAGCTATGCAATACACAGTCGGGAAGTCGGCAAGTTCAATAACTTTATAACCATGTGACAAGGGTTGCGAACTTCAGGAATTCAGTGACTTAGTTAAACAAACTCTAAGACATGTGACCTTTCAAAATTAGCTAAGGCAACCAAAGGAAAGACAAAGCACCGAGACTTGGCCGAAAACACTAAAAAATTTAAGGCATAGGAATGAAAATTTTGGGGTGTAACAACTGGCTCTGAATGGGGATAAGGACCATAGGGACGTAGAGAATCTAGAATCATGGCGCAAGGCCTTATTCAATGGGCAAACAAAGCAAGAACAATACAACAAACAGAAACAAAAAGAGACTAAAGAAAACTATGATACAAGGGGAAGACTTGAGACCGCTACCAATTAAACATTTTAAGGTCTTGCCCATTATAGGCAAGAGGTAAAGGAGTACCATCTGGATAGGTCAGTAGAAAGGAATTATCACCAATAACTTGCTTGATTAGGAAAGGACCTCTCCACAAAGAATCAAACTTTTTGTGTGCCCCTTTTGGTTCTTGCCTTCTATCCCAAAGAAGTACTGAGTCTCCAACAGTGAAATTTCTTTGTTTAGCCTTCTTATCAAAAATCTTTTTAACCATTTGTTGATGATTGGTTATTCTGTCCACAACATTTCTCTTTCCTCTTCCATCTTTTTTAAATACATGACCCTTCTTTCAAGTGCAGATTGCAATTCTTGATTTTCTATAGCTTTCTGTAAATCCAAGGCTAAAAGCTCTAAAGAGACAGCAATAGTGCTATCAATCCCATACACCAATTGAAAAGGTGACATACCTATAGCCCTCTTATAAGTGATCCTATCTGCCCATAGAGCATCATATAATTTATTATGCCAACCATTCTTATTCTCGTCTACCAGCTTCTTAACAATGGAAATCAAGTTTTTATTGTTGGATTTAGCTTTCCCATTACCCTGCGGATAATAAATAGAAGAATGCCCCAAACTAATGCCATACTCATAGTAGAAAAGAGTAATTTCAGAGGATGAAAAAGAACTAGCATTATCAGTGACTATTTTCTTTGGAATGCCAAATCTTACTATGATGTTCTCTTTTAAGAAATTGCATGCAACTTCTGAAGTAGTCTTCTTTACTAGAATAGCTTCTACCCATTTAGTGAATTAATCGGTAGCAGTAATAATGTGTGTATGCCCAACACTTGAGCTAGGATTAACAAGGCCAATAAAATCTAATCCCCATTGTTGAAAGGGTTCATCAATCACCATGAGTTTCAAAGGCAAGGCTGCAAGATGGGGTCTGCCAACAAATTTCAAGCACTTTTCACATTTGGATACCCATTCATGAGCATCTTTAAACATGCCAGGCCAATAAAAACATTGACACAAGATTTTAAATGCTGTGACAGAAGCAAAGAAATGTCCCCCACATGCTTCATGATGAAAAGCTTTCAACAATTTCATTTGTTGTTCTTTATCAACACATCTGAGAAAGGTTCCATCTACCCCTTTTTTATATAGGTTTCCCTTCCAAAGAACATACTTACTTGTCTTAATCTTTAAATTAAATTCCTTCTTTCTTTAATTGACAAGTGTGCAGGGCAGTCACCATAGGTTAAGAAATGTGCAATATCTGAAAACCACTCATCAGTTGTGCTAGTGAAGAGGACTAAAGACAACTATTCTTCTTCATCAATTTTATTTTCTGCAATTAATTTACATACACCCTTACCCTTGACCAAATTGGTAGGCCTGATATCTACATCATACTCCTATACTTTTGCTATCCAAGACCCCCGTTTATTACATCCAACTTCCTGTTGTGTGAGGATACTCTTGACAACACTTTCAGGGACAAAGACAAAGGTATGTGAATGCAGGATATAGAATCTAAAACTTTTTAAAGCTCTAACAACAGCATAAGCATGTTTTTTGAGTGGGGAATACTTGAGTTCATAATTCTTGAGAGGAGTACTCATGAAAGAGACAAGGGCTTCTATGTCTTGTTCATTTTTTTGCATTAGAATAGCTGATAAAGTATGTTCTGATGCATAACAATATATAATGAAATCTTTACTAAAACCAGGGCATACCAGAGTGGGTGCATTAGCAATAGCAACCTTTATATCTTCAAAAGCTTTCTTCCCTTCATTACTCCACTTGAAAATCAGATGGTTCTTCATCATATCAGCTATGGGTCTTGTCAACTCAGCAAACTCAGGCACAAATCCCCTTTGGAAGTTCACTTGACCAAAGAATGACCTAGTGCTATCTTTGTTTGCAGGCAATACCAATTGCAAAATAGATTTTACCCTTTTGGGATCAACTTTGATACCATCTTTTGAGACAATATGTCCCAAAAGTTTTCCTTTTGTAAAAGCAAAGATAGACTTCTTGGGGTTTAATGAGATTCCTTTTTCTCTACAACGTTGAAGCACAATTTCTAGGTCGTGAATATGGTTGACCTTTTTCTTATAGAATATTGTTAATTCATCCAAGTATACTACAATGATCTTATTTTTTAAGTCACCAAATGAAAGATCCATAGCCCTCTGGAAAGTGGCACCTACATTAATAAGACTAAATGGCATTCTGTTGTAGGTGAACACACCAATGGGAGTAGTGAATGCCGTTTTATGCTGGTCTTCTGGTGTTACTTCAATCTGGTTATAACCTGAGATCCATCTAACATTGACATCATTTTAAAACCAGCAACAGTTTGTAGAATATGATCCATAATAGGCAATGGGTAGTTATCTTTTAGTGAAGCTTGATTTAAGTTCCTGAAATCAACACAAATCCTTATTTCTCCAATTTTCTTCCTAACAGGAACAATGTTTGCTACCCATGTAGAATGATGAATGGGATAGATAATCTTGGCCTTGAGCATTTTATCTATCTCATTAAAAATGGCCTCTGCTATCTTTGGATTATATGTTCATTGTTTCTGTCTATAAGGTGCAGTAATAGGTTGTTGCAAGTATGGGCCCAACTAGTGTTGTTATTGATGTCAACATACTCATGTTGCATTGATGTCAAGGATTGAATGAGCTGTGTGCTGAGGATATTGAGAAAATTGGTCCTATTAGGAACAGAGAAGAATAGTGAAGACAGTGAAGCTCTATGAAGTGAAGATCCCAGCTAAGATGAAGATCAGAGGATGTGCATCAAAGGATTTGTAGATATGTCTAAAGATGATCCAGTCAAGATTTGAGAGGTCCACATGAAGATTCAAAAAAGTTATGGCCATATGAGTAAAAGTAGTTCTGGCAGATGTTCAGAGGTAACAGAGTGACACAAATAGGTCTGGTGAGATCCAGAAATACAATATCTTGTTCTACAGATTTGGTGGAGTGTTTAGGTAGTCAATGTGAATTAACAACTCAATTGGTTCATGGTCTGGAGGTCTGCAAGCATTTATTCCAATATGACAGTGATGACAGACTATGTTCTTGAGCTTCTGGATGAAGAAGAGAATGATTTCAGTAAGCAGAAGTAGTGTGGATGTTCTTGGTGATTCAGGAAAGCTTGTGGGGGTCTCTAGATTGTGTCCAGTTCATGTTGGTGGTCCGCATTGAAGATTGAGCTCATAATTGAAGAATTACTTCCGGATGATGATGTTCTACCTAAACTGGGTCGATCAGATGATTTACACATCTTGCGGATGATATTGAAGATGTTCTGCAATGGATGGCGTGTTCCTCAAAGAAGATTGAAGTCACAAATATATGTGGCCGACAGTGTAGTGATTCGCATGAAGTCTTTTGCAATAAATCAAGTTGTATTTGTGTATTTGCTCTATAATAAAATAAAGTATGTCGACTTTGATGATTATCCCAAAGTTAATGTCTTGTATAAATAAGAGTTGTGAAGTCATTTCAAAGTATCTTGGAGAAGATGAGAGTGTGGTAGAGAGGAAGAGCGAAAGGTAGAACAGATGTGTTGACCTTAAATGGAACTGACTCAAGCATGGTGAGGATGATATTCTTCAGTTCAAGTATGTAATATTTATTATTTTGTAGACAATGTGTCTCCTGTAGGCAGTGGGCCTCTTGTGAGTAGTGTGCTCAGGTAGTGAGCCCTAATTGGCATGTGCCATTTTGTTCCTCTTATTCTTTTAACAGAGAATACAATCTTGGGTTAGTCACCCCGTGGTTTTTCCCTTAACCGGGTTTTCCAGGTTAAAATCTTGGTGTCATATGTGTTAATGTGTTTTTGCTCTTGAATCATTGCATTGTGTTTCCATGATTGATTTATTATTATGCTGCTAAATTACAAGAAGGATTTAAGTGGTTAATAAAAGGAAAGTTTTGAGACAACCGATTCACCCCCCCTCTCAGTTGTCTGTCTTGAAACTAACAATTAGTATCAGAGCTAAGTTCCTCTAAAAGAGCTTAATCACTTGAGGAGATCCAGGATGTCTTCCTACAATAAGGATAGTCTGAGGTTTGATGGAACCAATTACACTCTTTGGAAAAGCCACATGGAATGTCACTTGCAATGTATGGGAATGCAATATTGGAACATAACTTCAAAGAAGTATGTTCCTCCAAAGAATGGTCTGACAACTGTAGATGAAATCAAAGATGTTGAAGACAATCTTTAGGCTAAAGAAGCTTTATTACGTGCCTTATTTGATTCAAAGCTGACAAATGTTATAGATCTAAAAACTGCATATGAGATTTGGGAAAAAATGCAACTTCTGCATGAAGGAAACAAATACGTTAAATGTGCCAAGCTACAGAGTCTAGAAGGAAAATTTGAAAACTTGAAGATGAATGAAGATTAGAATATCACTACATTTATGCCAAAAGTAAATGAGCTTGTTTGTGGAATTAGGTGTGCTGGTGGAATCTTGGATGAAGATGAGATTGTTGCCAAAGTTCTCAGATCCCTACCTCCTGCTTACAAATACAAGGTTGCTACTATTGAAGAATTCAGATCTTTTTCAAATATCACAAGAGATCAATTGGTTGGAAAATTAGCTGCATTTGAATTGGCCGAGTTTGGAGATGCACCCCCAAGACTAAATCTGCATTCAAACCTAGTGCCTCTGTAAAAGGCAAACAAAAGTTTGATCCAGGAGAGAACTCCTCAAAGAAACTATCATGGTATGAAAAAGTAAGAAAAGATCTGGAAGAAGATGAAGCAGAAGCTACTCAACTTGAAGCCCTTATTATAAAAAGACTGCCAAGAGGATCTGGTAAGTATGAAGGAAAATTGCCCTTCAAATGTTTCAACTGCAACAAGATTGGTCATTTTGCCTCAAGGTGTCTAGAAAGATTTTCAAGGGCAAATCCAAATAGATCAAGATTCCAAAAGAAATATTACTATGTTCATGAAGATGATGATGATGAAGGAGTAACAGATGATGAATCAGAGACAAGAAACAAATCTGGAAGTGACTGGGTGTTTATTGCCATCAAGGAAGAAGATCCAATACCCTCTACATCTGTCAATCATAAAATGATAGAAAGAGATCTGGCTGCTCAAGTTGAAGAAAAGGATGATTGGGTCATTGACAATGGATGCTCCCACCATATGACTAGTGACAAAAATAAGTTCATAGATTTGGAAAGACATGGAGGAGTTGTAAAATTTGGTGATAATTCTGCTGGCAGAATCAGAGGTAGAGGAACTATTTCTTTTGATGGAAAGAACAAAACCAGTGATGTACTGTATGTTGAAGTTGTGAAGCACAATCTTCTTAGTGTTGGATAGTTGGTGGACAAACGCTATAATATCTGATTCAAAAATGGAAAATGTAAGATCTTTGAAAGTTCTAGAATAGAGATTGCATCTGGTACTCAAACAAAAGGTAACATCTTCCACTTGGTTGGTACTGGCAAAAGTTGTTTATTTGTTCAAATTGATCAGAGTTGGTTGTGACATAGGAGAATGTGTTATGTGAATTTTGATAATATCATCAAGATAAGCAACACTCAAGCTGTAAGAGATCTTCCAAGACTGGTGAAACCTACTAATAGTTTGTGCAAAGAATGTTAGTTGGGTAAGCAGAGCAGAGTCACATTCAAAAGTAAGGAATAATCTTCTACCATATTGTTGGACTTAGTACATACTGATCTATGTGGACCGACGAGAATTAGGAGTTTACAAGGTGATAGATACTTCATGTTATTAATTGATGACCACTCCTGAATGATGTGGGTGACTTTTCTGAAAGAAAAATCTGAGGGTCTTGAGAAATTCAAAATATTCAAGGCTATGGTGGAGAATGAAACTAGATTAAACATAAAATGTCTTAGGTCTGATAGAGGTGGAGAATTCACATCCGGAGAGTTCATAGAATTCTGTGAGAAACATGGGATAAAAAGATAGTTATCTGCTCCAAGGACTCCACAGCAGAATGGAATAGTGGAGAGAAAGAATCAGACCATCCAAGAAGCATCTAGAACCATGATGATGGAATCAAATGTTCGTTAGATCTACTAGAGAGAAGTTGTAAGCACTACTGTCTATACTCTTAATCAAGTACAAATCAGAAGCAATACTGGTAAGACCCCTTATGAACTCTGGTTTGGCATCACTCCCACTGTGAAGTATTTCAAAGTCTTTGGTAGCAAATGTTACATTAAAAGAGATGAAGACCTTGGAAAATTTGATGCTAGAAGTGATGAAGGAATATTCTTGGGTTATTCTACTCAAAGCAAAGCATACCGGTGTTATAACAAGAGATTGAGAAAGATTATAGAAAGTACAAATGTGAAGGTCGATGAAGGTATTGAAAAACCCTCAAGGTTTTATGAATATGAAGAAGATGATCAGAATGATGTTTTGGTCCAAGAAGTCCAACCCCCTTCTGAAATTCAGATCCTGACTGATCTGGAGAATCTTGAAATACAGGAAGAAGGGATAAGTTTGAATGAACCTGTCCAAGAAATAGCAGTGTAAGAAATTCCCAAAACTCCTAGGTATGTAAGACTGAATCATTCTAAAGATCAGATCATAGGTGACAAAAGCAAAGGTGTTCAAACAAGAAGAAAGATTACTCAAGACTTAGAAAAGTATTATTTGATTTCAAAAATTGAACCAAGAACAGTAAGTGAAGCTTGCAATGATGAAAGCTAGACTAAAGCAATGAAGGAAGAGTTGATGCAAATTGAGAAAAAACACACTTGGGATCTTGTTCCCAAACCTAGAAACAAAAATGTGATTGGAGCCGAATGGGTCTTCCAGAATAAACTAAATGAAGATGGTGAACTAGTTAGAAATAAAGCCAGATTGGTCTACAAGGGTTATTCTCAAGTAGACAAAGTTAATTTTAAAGAAACTTTTGCTCTGGTGGCAAGAATTGAAGCAGTCAGATTATTTCTTGCCTTTGCTGCCTTCAAGGATTTCAAATTATATCATATGGATGTCAAGTCTGCCTTCCTGAATGGTGACTTGGAAGAAGAAGTATACATTGAGCAATCAGATGGATTTCAATTATCTAATCATGGTGATATGGTCTGCAAGTTGAAGAAAGCACTATATGGACTCAAACAAGCCCCAAGAGCCTAGTATGAAAGACTAGAAAAACATCTTTTGAAGATTGGTTTCAACAAAGGTACTGCTGACAGTAACTTGTACTTCAAAATTGATAATAAAAATATCTTGATTGTTGAAGTATTTGTTGATGATATTATTTTTGGAGGAAGAGATAGTATGTGCAAAACTTTTGCAAATCAAATGAAAAGTGAATTTGAGATGTCCATGTTTGGGGAAATGAATTTCTTCTTGGGTTTGCAAATCACTCAAACAAAGAAAGGAATCTTCATTTCACAAACCAAATATGTGAAAGAATTGTTGAAGAAATTTGGGATGGAAGACTCAAAACCAATGAATACTCCCATGGCAACTGGATGTAAATTGATCAAAGATGATGACTCTCCTAAGGTTGATCAGAAAAATTATAGGTCAATGATTGGAGAACTACTGTATTTTACTCAAACTAGACCTAACATTATGAATGATGTTGGTCTTGTTGCTAGATTCCAAACTGATCCTAGAGAATCTCATGTCATGGCAATCAAGAGGATTCTCAGATATCTAAAAGGAATGGTTGAGTATGGTTTATGGTATCCTAGAGATCATGACTTCTCTCTTCATGCATATACAGATGCAGATTGGGCAGGAGATGTGGAAGACCGAAATAGTACCAGTGGTGGAGCATTCTTTTTAGGGAAAAGATTGGTTTCTTGGCTAAGCAAGAAACAAGAGGCAATATCTCTATCCACTGCAGAAGTAGAATATATTGCAGCAGTAGGCAGTTGCACTCAAGTATTATGGATGAAGCAAGTGCTAAGAGACATTAGAGTGGAATATGAGGAACCTATTACAATCTTCTGTGATAACTCAAGTGCAATAAATATATCAAAAAATCTGGTGTTACATTCAAAGACAAAACATATATCCATCAAGTTTCACTTTTTGAGAGAGCAGGTGAACAAGAATGAAGTCAAATTGGAATTTGTACCCTCTAAGTATCAGATTGTAGACATCTTTACTAAACCTCTACCTAAGGACTCTTTTAGTATCTTAGGGAGAAGTTAGGGGTTATTACCCCTCTGGTTTTGAATTAAGATGCACTAATGTGCATCAGTCCAATGGATATCAGTCATATCTTGTGATCCGGATTGATGATAGGAAGCTGCTACTCAGGGGGAGCACTCTGTATAATTCTAAGTGATCCAAGTATGTGCCCTTTGCCATTGATGTCAAAGGGGGAGAGAAGACATGTGAAAAATAAAAAGTGGTTGCAGTAAAGGAAGAGAAGACATGTGAATGGTTGTTGGTGATAGGGGGAGCTATGTCAGTCAGTGAGGAGAAGTTCTTATCTTGATGGTTAAAACAGTTTTTCACATCATATGTTGCCATCAATGACAAAGGGGGAGATTGTTGCAAGTATGGGCCCAACTGGTGTTGTCATTGATGTTAACATACTCCTGTTGCATTGATGTAAAGGATTGGATGAGCTGTGTGCTGAGGATATTGAGAAAATTAGTCCTATCAAGAACAGAGAAGAACAATGAAGACAATGAAGATCTATGAAGTGAAGATCCTAGCTAAGATGAAGATCAGAGGATGCGCATCAAAGGATTTGTAGATATGTGTTTAAAGATGATCCAGTCAAGATTTGAGAGGTTCGCATGAAGATTCGAAGAAGTTATGGCCATATGATTAAAATAAGTTCTGGCAGATGCTCAGAGGTGACAGAGTGACACAAATAGGTCCGGTGAGATCTAGAAATGCAATATCTTGTTCTACAAATTTGGTGGAGTGTTTAGGTAGTCAATGTGAATTAACAACTCAATTGGTTTGTGGTCTAGAGGTCCACAAGCATTTATTCCAATATGACAGTGATGATAGACTGTGTTCTTGAGGTTCTGGATGAAGAAGAGAATGATTTTAGTAAGCAGAAGTAGTGTGGATGTTCTTTGTGATTCAGGCAAGCTTGTGGGGGTCTCTAGATTATGTCCAGTTCATGTTGGTGGTCCGCATTAAAGATTGAACTCATAATTGAAGAATTACTTCTAGATGATGATGTTCTTCCTAAACTTGGCCAACCGGATGATTTACACATCTTGCAGATGATCTTGAAGATGTTCTACGATGGATGGCATGTTCCTCAAAGAAGATTGAAGTCACAGATATATGTGGCGGACAGTGTGGTGATTCGCATGAAGTCTTTTGCAATAAATCAAGTTGTATTTGTGTATTTGCTCTATAATAAAATAAAGTATGCCAACTTTGATGATTATCCCAAAGTCAATGTCTTGTATAAATAAGAGTTGTGAAGTCATTTCAAAGTATCTTGGAGAAGATGATAGTGTGGTAGAGAGGAAGAGCGAAAGGCATAACATATGTGTTGAGCTTAAATGGAGCTGACTCAAGCATGGTGAAGATGCTATTCTTCAGTTCAAGTATGTAATATTTATTATTTTGTAGATAGTGTGTCTCCTGTAGGCAGTGGGCCTCTTGTGAGTAGTGTGCTCGGGCAGTGAGCCCTAATTGGCATGTGCCATTTTGTTCCTCTTATTCTTTTAATAGAGAATACAATCTCGGGTTAGTCATCCCATGGTTTTTCCCTTAACCGGGTTTTCCATGTTAAATTCTTGGTGTCATATGTGTTAATGTGTTTCTGTTTTTGAATCATTACATTGTGTTTCCATGATTGATTTATTATTATGTTGCTAAATTACAAGAAGGATTTAAGTGGTTAACAAAAGGAAAGTTTTGAGACAACTAATTCACCCCCCCTCTCAGTTGTCTATCTTGAAACTAACATAGGTTTCCATGGTATCTTGTGTCGCAGTTCTCCATTTCTGAACTTCTTTAAATCCGCATAGCACCATGCAAAAACATCCTTATACCTTATGAGCAGAGAAATTAGTTTCTCTCTTTCCTAAGGGGAACAACATTTTCCTATACACACTATCTTAGGATCTTCTTTTGTGCCAATATTGACACGATCATAGTCAATAGATGATTTGACACTAACCTTATTCCTTCACTTTAGGTACTGGTCATGTCTATTGAATAAATCTTCTAGAGAAACTAAAACCTTTAGGTATTTTGTTACCTTTCAATTGAATCATTTCATATTTCTCACCGTCAGGGGTATTGATATGTCCCTCTAATACATCATTACTCATATCATCACTTCATTCAAAGAAGATGTTCACAAAGGTCTCAGATTTCTCCAAGAATGCAATAGTCTACCTATCACTATTGAACACTTGCCAATGATTCACATTATCAAGAACACCCTGGTGAGACACCACTTCAATTCTATAAGGTTTATCTTTAAACTCTCGGTGAGGCAATAACAAAGATGCAGACACAACTAATGAATCTGCTATGGCATTAAGGTCTCTAGGCATGACTTCAATAGAAAAGGCATCAAAATCCTTAATGCAATACCAAACTCTATTTCTATAATGTCTCAACCTGCCATTCTTCACAGTGTATTGCTTCCGGACCTGTTTAACAATTAGTTCCGCATCTCCTCTAACCTTTAGTTGTTTTATGCCTCTTTCTTTGGCTAAGTTCAGACCAAGTAGAAGGGCCTCATATTCTGCAGTATTGTTTGTGTTTTCAAATTCCAACTTATAAGCATAAGGGAAACTATAGCCATCCGGGGAAATCAAAACAACTCTTGAACTGGAACCAACACTTACGCAACTGCCATCAAATTCTAATGTCCAAGATAGAACATTCTTCCTCTAAGGATGTGCACATATAAGTACCTGGCCTAGATTCTACAAACAGAATATCTGCCTATGGATCCCCTGACTTTAACACTGTGAACTTAGCTTTGGGTTCTAGGTTTAGGCGTACTTTCTTTCTTCTAGTGGTATTATGGCATGAGACCAATCCATTTGTATTTCCCCACCCAGGTCTCTACAAAAAATTTCTACTCAAAAGCATACCATAACTAGCGGGAATATCAGCAACAAGAATGGTCAGCTTCAACCTCTTTTTTCGAAAGACAACTAAAGCAACTTGAGCATCCTTTATTTTTCCTAAAATTGGGACTTGTGAACCATCAATAGAAAAGCATTTTCCATGGAAGGAAGTGTAAGATAACCCTAGAGCACTAGCCACTTGAGTAGGCATTACATTGTCAAAAGCGCCAGAATCAATAACACAATTGCTTAATCTAAAACCGGCTATATAAAGGGATACATAAAATGGCTCTGGCTTAGAAAAAGGATTTTGTTGACTTGGATCTATTTCATGTGAATTTGAGCAAACTTACTCATTGACAGGTACACTATACACTTGAGCGTTACTCTGGGATGAAGAAGGTTCTTGTTTGATATATTTCACTAACTGATCTAACTCAAATGGATTGAGTCTAAGGTATTCGTCTTGAGAAATTTGAATCTTAGTGTTTTTACATGACTCAATTATATCAAATGAACTAGTAACAAGAGTATCAGGAGAAGGAACCAATGGTACCTCTATAGATGTATTCTTGGGCGTAGAATTCTCAAACTTCTTGGAACTGGAAGTGGCTTGCCTAGATAGAATATACTTCAGAGTAAAAGGTAAGATACTTGTCTACCCATTGGGTCTATGCCTTTTTGGGCTTGTTGACCCCTTGTGAAGACTACACAATTTGGATCAATCTCTGTATAAACATCTTCTCCAGCCTCAGTGTCAGATTCATACTCAAAAAAGTTTACACCGGCATCATGAGACTAGCCGGGTTCTTCCACATATGGTACTTCATTATGTTCATTAGTAGATAGCATTTGCATAAACTAAACCATCTCAGGACAAGTGGATCCATCATGATCTAAAGTTAAATGAAAATTACACATCATCTTACCTTTACTGGTAGAGGGTCCATTTTCAATAGTGAGCCTTTGTGAGGGACCAGGTAAAGGTAAACTTTTGCTGTAACCACCTGGAGGAACATAATCTTTCCTTGGTATATCTTGATATTGTCCCTTTGGCATTTGCCTCTTCAAAGTGATTATATCATTGGCCAACCTTTGTATAACTGGATCGGTAGAATTTACAGTAGAAGGTTTGCCAGTCTGCAACTCCTTTTTCCACTTTGCGGCTATGATTAAATCATCTTCTATTGATATAGCTCTCTCTTGAGCTGCATTCACATTAGCTACTCCTCTTTTAATGGTAAAATTGACATCTGGAGGAAGAGTATTAATAAAGAAACACTTCAATAACTCATCCCCATGTCTCATATTCTCAGGTATTCTATTGCACATCTTATTGAATTTGGCAACAAATTCCCTCATTGGCTCATGTATTTCTTTCTTCATTGTAGCCAATTGAGTGATGAGAGTCTACTTGTTCTCAACAAATTTGAACCTACTTTCAAACTTTGTTTTCAAAGCATCCCAACCATTGATAGAGCCATTGGAAAGGTGATAAAACCAATCAGCGACAACATCCATTACAGATTCTACAAAATGCGTCACAGCAACGTCTTCATGTTGTATAATAAGAATAGAAGAGGCAGCGAAGAAGGCTTGCATGTGTTCTTCAGGAGTTACTTTCCCATATCCTATAAATTTAGGTATAATTTTCCCTGAGACTTTAGGCAAATCATGTAATTGGGCCCTAAGCTTGAGAGGACCTATGGTGGCTCCCCATGGGATGGGTGGAGGCTAGGCCATGATTTGAGGGTTACAAATAGGAAAGTTTACTTGTAAAGGGAGGGTAATCCCGTGCAGTAGAAGTGCCTAACAAGATGTGGCCGAAGTGTTTCTAGAGATTTGACTAGAAGGAGGGCATGGAGGTTTACTAGTGGACTTAGACTTAATCTTTTGATTAAGTGGGAAAGAAGAGAAATTAATAGCTTCTAATAATGCGAAATCTTCATCCCAAATCCCTTTCTTTCTATCTCCTCTAGTATATCTTTTAGAAGCCAGATTTAAACAATAAAATTTAAGATTACAAAGTCACCAACTTCACCTACTAATTAGCTCATAGAGGATTTTGCTGATTGTTCAACTGGTTTCTTTGGTTAGCCACTTGATTTATGTGCCTATTGTTGGGAAGTTGTTGGATAGGAAAAATTCTTTCTCTTCACGACACAAGCACAACGACCTCAATAAAAATAATTTCTTGGGTGTTCTCAAAATGGATGGCGTTATCTCTTATGATCTCACCAAGTTCTTCTTCTTCTAGGACTTCACTAACATGATGATATTGCAGGTTGGTTCTTCTATGTTGCCAAGCAAGTAATCTTAGACCAGTAACAATATCTTCCTGGTCACCTACAAGCCAATCTACCTTAGGCTAAAGGATTGGAGTGTTATGCCTCTGAAGAACCATTAAAACAACTCATTACACATATCTGACAATATCCATAGTAGAGTCACCAAGAATTTGTTGGTTGACAGATTTGTCATTTAACTCTACATTCTTTCGCCCAAACAATGACAAATGTAACCACAATTGAATTAGTTACAATGGTATTTTATAACTAAGTCTCTGCTTAGTTTGCAAGCTAGCAACTACCTTTAAATGAAATACAATAAATTAAATTATATGTTGCTTTTAACTAGAAAGCAAGAAAAGGTAGTGCTTTTAACCAGAAAGCTTTGAAAGGAAATCCCACACATCCAAATGAATTAAATGATTATAATAAGCTCAAAGACTTCAACATCAACTCAAATAAAGAATTCAAATTCCCATCACCATGATGTATTTATTCAAAGATAGATATCCGCAGCAATAAGATTACCAACTGAAACTCCCAATATAAAGAAAGAAAACCATTGACATAACATTCAACATAAGAAGAATGATGATCCAAAACGCCACAACACAAAGACCATATATGCTCGAACCATTCAATAGTATATCTTTTCTATATTGAAAGAGATAGAAATCAAAATAAGTATCAGAAGTATCTAACTTAATTGAGAAAATCAAAGTTTTGCCCAAAAAGAAAGATCCATACTACATTGCCTATAGCATATTTATAACCATACATAAAATAACTGTCTTTAGGAATAGAACGGTTTCTTGGAGACAACCGTTTTAAAAACAAAGTCTTTTAAAGAAGTTTAAGAGCCAAATACTAGAAATGCATGAAATAAAATAAAATCATCTCACCACCCCCTCACCTTCTTTGGGGTCTTCAACACTTTCCACAGCTTGATCTTCCACCATCTTTTCTCACGCCTTGACCTTCAGCTTATATTCTTGGTACTTAGTTATAGTAGCAGTGGTGCCTTTACTCCCTAGGATGGTAGTGATATACAGTCTAGTCCTAAACTTAGCCAAATTTTTGATTACCCCCGCCATAGTTTCATTGATCATTTCATGTCTATTCCTAAAACCATTTGAGATACATCTGTATTAGGCCCATCTTACCCAATGATTCTCCAGAAACTACTTCAGGATCGGCGAGTTGATTATATAGCATGTCTTTGACTTCCTCATTAATCTCTTTGGGGTCCTATAGATTCTCCCCAAATTCATCTAGGATGCTCACTTCTAGTGCCTAGTAATCCCTTTGAATACCAATCATTAAATCCAGATACTCTTGCAAAGCCTTATTATTTTGTTCAATAAGATTATCATACATATTCAACTTCTAGTCTAACGAGTTAGCCCAAGATGAGTCAATCTCACAAGGGTCATTACCCAAGTTCTCCTTCAGGAGTGTTGCAGAATCTAAAGTTATCAACTTAGAAACTTCCCTTGAAAGCACATAAGTACCCCTTTGCTCTTTTCTTACTTGGTGGAGCTCATTGATCAATTCTTTTCTTTTGTTATGCACCTGAGAATAATTCTGTATCATTTTGGTTAAGAAAAACATGATGTCACAAGACACTTTTTTAATCCACTCTAATTTACTGAATAGTACCAACATCAATTGCAACAACCTCTAAGATCGATGCTTCCTTTGATGTGGGTGACATAATGGTTTGAATGAATCTTCTTAAAGACAAGACTTGAGATTGAAGCTTTATATTCTCTTTCCTTTCTTCCTTAGCTCTTTTAATTAAAGCATTGACAAAAAAATTAGCATGATATGAATCTCCTTCCAAAGTAGAAGGTCCCAAATCAATGTGACTTATTTTATAATCAGCTTCAGTAATTTCCTCTTCATCCAAATCCTTTATAGGATCTGCAATCTCCAACACTTGGTGACTAGTAGTAGCATCATTGATCATTCGTGACATTCTCCTGGCCTTTTTGGGCTTAGAAGTACCTTGCAAGAGCATGGCAACTGTGTCTTCTTTTGCTCTGGAAGGTGCATTTTTCCTCTTTTTCTCCACTACCTTTTTCAACCAACTCAAGGAGGAAGTAACCACCCTGGTATCCACATTGCTAGACATAGATTTATTCTAATTCTCAATTGAAATGGAGCCAGAAATCTCCTCATCATTAGGAGAAGAAGGAATTTTAAGAAAAGTAGGAATAGAACCATCATTAACTATCTACTAAAAAATGGGATCCAGACTTACAGACACTATTTTGGCTGGAACATTTTTCTTTGTAGATAAGGGGAGATTATCCAACTCATAGGCTGACTTCAATCTAAGAGCATCATCAGGCCTCTCACCATCACCTCCTCATTGAGAATTAGAATTAGGTTGTAGAGATTCTTGTCTTCCTGAAGTAATGTGTGCACCAGACCTCTGTGCAGGTCTCTGTTCACTAGCTCAAGGGTTTCCTTGATTTTGGGGCAAGCCAGCATTCCCATGCCATCTCACAGCCAGCTAATCTTTAGTTCTTTTTATTACGATAGCAGAGTGAACCTTCAAATCAATAATTTTTTTTAGACCAATTGACTCAGGGAAGAGGCCTAGTCACTAGGGCTTGATACTCTTCATCTATAATTTCAGAACTTTCGTCTACCCCTTATGGGATGTAAATAGTGAGACCAAAGACCTGGATTTGACGTAAAGTGAGCCTCATATAGTTTCGTCTCTGGACTTCCCTATCATCTATGCAATCTTCCCAAAAATCTTCCAAAGTTGGGCGATGCTCATAGGAACCAGAGCCATGAAAGTTCTACTTCACATAGTTTTTACTATCAAAATTGGTCCTCATTGACAAAGTATGCAAATTGAATTCAGCTAAAACAAAATCATTGGGGTATCTTGGCAATTTTGTTGGGGCATTTTCATAACCCCCTACTCTTAGATAAGTAAACCTATTAAACTGAATATAAAAACTTTCATATTGCATGATTAGGGAAGCGGCTTATGGTGAAACCCTCAGTTCAGGTTTTGCATCTAGTTTTCTCACTACATACATCAGAAAAGCATCATTTACGTGGCGGTAGTCCTTCATTCCAACATCCTTTTTCAACTGAGGAAAATAATTAAACATAGGTGTGCTTGGAGTTAGAGACCCATGTGGCCTCAACCCAGCCAAACAACCTCTTGACTAGCTAGAATATAAACCAGGTATGGACACATATGAAAGGTCAAAGTCTCCTGAAATCTCATTAACTACTCATTCAAATGAAAACTGATAATCTTGGCCCAGTTTATGTATTTATATTCACCACATATTAGAAAAATGAAACAGCACATCCATTCCTCAAAAGAGTCTGTATTTTCACTTCCTACCACTCTATGCAGCAAAGTAATCATATCTGAAATTTCATACTTGAAATGGGCTCTTCTACGTTTTTGAGGTAGTTGAGACTTACCTTTCTTTTCCAACTTTAGCCAATTACGCGTGATGGAGTTTTTGCACCAATCCTCCTTAGCTTGAAAGAATTCCATTCCAATAGCCACGAACATCTCTTCAAATTCTTGTCTTTCAAGAATTTTTAATGCACAAGTAATGCTTTCTGGGTTAATTCTTCCCAACACAGTTCCATCTTTGGGCTTAATTTCAGAAGTTTCAGGGATGTATCTCCTCATGCAAGCCACAACTAACTCCTCACTTTGTACAGAGACTAGGAATCCTCCTACATGCGCCATACCACTTTCTAGTATTTTCTTTGCAACTGGCGACCTATCCTCTTATTGCAGTCAAGACCAAAACTCCTCCAAATCAATGTGACCAAGCTTAGTATCACTGATACCAAACCAACTATTTTTTATTCAAAAATTATGAGGGGCTCCTTGGTATTTAAATTTCATTACCGTTGCAGAGTAGAGAACAACTAAGTACAGAAAGAACGATAGCAGAGTACGAGAGAAATGGTGGCTGCATTACTTAGAGAAAATTCTGCAAGAAAATGAAAAAGACTGTGTGTGATGGAGGGAAATTACTAAGTGCTTTAAATACTGAATTGACGTGGCATTCAATGCATGCCTCGAGGACGTATCCCTTAGCTTTACCCACTTCCCAAATATTTTAAAAAGACATTCCTTTCGTGTGTCGTGCCCATCATTTAATGATCATTATGAGCCTCAGGAACTAGTTGATCCACACCTTGTCATGAAGTCACAAGATATCAGAACTTTAGAACATTAAGTCGGGGGTTTTAGTGTTTAGAAAAACTCTGACCTAGTGACCACAAGAACAAAGATTAAGACTCGGCTATTGAATACACAGTCATGATGTCAGCAAGTTCGATAACTTTATAACCATGCGACAAGGGTTGCGAACTTTAGGAATTCAGTGACTTAGCTAAACAAACTCTAACACACGCAACCTTTTAAAACTAGCTAAGGCAACCAAAGGAAAGACAAGGCACCAAGACTTGGCTGAAAAAATTGAAAAATGCAAGGCTTAGGAATGAAAATTTTGGGGTGTAGCAACTAGCTCTGAATGGGGACAAGGATCATAGGGACGCAGAGAATCCAGAATCATGGTGCAAGGCCTTATTCAATGGGCAAATAGAGGAAGAACAACACAATAGAGAGAAACAAAAAGAGAAAAGAAAACTATGATACAAGGGGAAGACTCGAGACTACTACCAGTTGAACATTTTCAGGTCTTGCCCATTATAGGCAAGAGGTAAAGGAGTACCATCTGGATAGGTTAGCAGAAAGGAATTATCACCAATAGCCTACTAGATCAAGAAAGGACCTCTCCACAAGGAATCAAACTTTTTGTGTGCCCCTTTTGGTTCTCACCTTCTGTCCCAAAGAAGTACTGAGTCTCCGACAGTGAAATTTCTTTGTTTAGCCTTCTTATCAAAAATCTTTTTAACCATTTGCAAATGCTTGGATATTCTGTCCACAACCTTTTCTCTTTCCTCTTCCAGCTTGTTTAAATACATGACCCTTCTTTCAAGTGCAGACTGAAATTCTTCATTTTCTATAGCTTTCTGTAAATCCAAGGCTAAAATCTCTAAAGAGACAGGAATAGTGCTATCAATCACATACACCAATTGAAAAGGTGACATACCTATAGCCCTCTTATAAGTGATCCTATCTACCCACAGAGCATCAAATAATTCCTTATGCAAACCTTTCTGATTCTCGTCTACTAGCTTCTGAACAATGGAAATCAACTTTTTATTGTTGGATTCAACTTGCCCATTACCCCGCGGATAATAATCAGAAGAATGCCCCAAACTAATGCCATACTCATAGTAGAAAAGAGTAATTTCAAAGGATGAAAAAGAACTAGCATTATCAGTGACTATTTTCTTTGGAATGCCAAATCTTACTATGATGTTCTCTTTCAAGAAATTGCACGCAACTTCTAAAGTAGTCTGCTTTACTGGAATAGCTTCTACCCATTTAGTGAATTAATTAGAAGCAGTAAGAATGTGTGTATGCCTGACACTTGAGCTAGGATTAACAGGGCCAATAAAATCTAATCCCTACTATTGAAAGGGTTCATCAATCACCACGGGTTTCAAAGGCAAGGCTGCAAGATGGGGTCTACCAAAAAATTTCAAGCACTTTTCACATTTGGATACCCATTCATGAGCATCTTTAAACATGCTAGGCCAATAAAAACATTGACGCGAGATTTTAAATGCTATGAAAGAAGCAGAGAAATGTCCCCCACATGCTTCATTATGAAAAGCTTTCAACAATTTTATTTGTTATTCTTTGTCAACACATCTGAGAAAGGTTCCATCTATCCCTTTTTTATATAGGTTTCCCTCCCAAAGAACATACTTACTTGCCTTAAGCTTTAAATTCCTTCTTTCTTTAACTAACAAGTGTGCAGGATAGTCACCATAGGTTAATAAATGTGCAATATCTGAAAACCACTCATTAGTTGTGCTAGTGAAGAGGACTAAAGGCAACTATTGTTCTTTGTTAATTTTAATTTCTGCAATCAGTTTACACAGACCCTTACCCCTAACCAAATTGGTAGGCCTAATATCTACATCATACTCCTATACTTTTGCTATCCAAGACCCCCATTTATTACATCCAACTTGTTGTTGTGTGAGGATACTCTTGACAACACTTTTAGGGACAAAGACAATGGTATGTGAATGTAGGATATAGAACCTAAAACTTTTTAAAGCTCTAACAATAGCATAAGCATGTTTTTCAAGTGGGGAATACTTGAGTTCATATTTCTTGAGAGGAGTACTCATGAAAGAGACAAGGGTTTCTATGTCTTGCTCATTTTTTTTGTATTAGAATAGCTGATAAAGTATGTTTCGATGCATAACAATATATAATGAAATCTTTACTGAAATCAGGGCATGCCAGAGTGGGTGTGTCGGCAATACCAACCTTTATATCTTCAAAAGCTTTCTTCCCTTCATTACTCCACTTGAAGATTGGATGGTTCTTCACCATATCAGCTATGGGTCTTGTCAACTCAACAAACTTGGTCACAAATCTCCTCAAGAAGTTCACTTGACCAAAGAATGACCTAGTGCTATCTTTGTTTGTAGGCAATCCCAATTGCAAAATGGCTTTTACCCTTTCGGGATCAACTTTGATACCATCTTTTGAGACAATATGTCCCAAAAAATTTCTTTCTGTAACAACAAAGATAGACTTCTTGGGGTTTAATGAGATTCCTTGTTCTCTGCAATGTTGAAGCACAATTTCTAGGTCGTGACTATGGTTGACCCTTTTCTTAAAGAATATTGTTAAGTCATCCAAGTATACTACAACGATCTTATTTTTTAAGTCACCAAATGAAAGATCCATAGTCCTCTGGAAAGTTGCACCTGCATTAATAAGACCAAATGGCATTCTATTATAGGTGAACACACCAATGAGAGTAGTGAATGCCATTTTATGATGTTCTTCTGGGGCTACTTCAATCTGGTTATAACCTAAGAATCCATCTAACATTGACATCATTTTGGAACCAGCAACAATTTGCAGAACATGATCCATGATAGGCAATGGGTAGTTATCTTTCGGTGAAGCTTGATTTAAGTTCCTGAAATCAATACAAATCCTTATTTCTCCATTTTTCTTCCTAACAGGAACAATGTTTGCTACCCATATAGAATGATGAATGGGATAGATAATCTTGGCCTTGAGCATTTTATCTATCTCATTAAAAATGACCTCTGCTATCTTTGGATTATATGTTCGTTGTTTCTATCAATAAGGTGCAGTACCAGGTTTCAATGGTATCTTTTGTTACAGTTCTCCATTTCTGAACTTCTTTAAATCTGCATAGCACCACACAAAAGCATCCTTATACCTTATGAGTAGAGAAATTAGTTTCTCTCTTTCCTGAGGGGAACAACATTTTCCTATACACACTATCTTAGGATATTCTTTTGTGCTAATACCTACATGACCATAGTCGGTAGATGATTCAACACTGACCTTATTCTTTCGCTTCAAGTACTGGTCATGTCTATTGAATAAATCTTCTAGAGAAACTAAACCTTTAGGTATTTTGTTACCTTTCAATTGAATCATTTCAGATTTCTCACTGTCAGGGGTATTGATATGTCCCTCTAAGACATCATTACTCATATCATCACTTCCTTCAAAGAAGATGTTTGCAAAGGCCTCAGTTCTCTCCAAGAATGTAATAATCTGCCTATCACTATTGAACACTTGCCAATGATTCACATTATTAGGAACACGCAGGTGATACACCACTTCAATTCTATAAGGTTTATCTTTAAACTCTGGGTGAGGCAATAACAAAGATGTAGACACAGCTAATGAATCTGCTATGGCATTAAGGTCTCTAGGCATGACTTCAATAGAAAGGGCATCGAAATCATCAATGTAATACCAAACTCTATTTCTATAATGTCTCAACCTGTCATTCTTCACAGTGTATTGCTTCTAGACCTGTTTAACAATCAGTTCCGCATCTCCTCTAACCTTCAGTTGTTTTATGCCTCTTTCTTTGGCTAAGTTCAGACCAAGTTGAAGGGCCTCATATTTTGCAGTATTGTTTGTGTTTTCAAATTCCAGCTTATAAGCATAAGGGAAACTATAGCCATCTGGAGAAATTAGAACAACTCTTGCGCTAGAACTAGCACTTGACCAACTTCCATCAAATTCTAATGTCCAGGCTAGAACATTCTTCCTCTAAGGATGTGCACATATAAGTACCTAGCCTAGTTTCTACAAACAGAATATTTGCCTATGGATCCCCTGAATTTAACACTGTGAACTTAGCTTTGGGTTCTAGGTTTAGGCATACTTTCTTTCCTTCTAGTGGTATTATGGCATGAGACCAATCCATTTGTATTTCCCCACCCAGGTCTCTGCAAAAACTTCTACTCAAAAGCATACCATAACTAGCGGGAATATTGGCAACAAGAATGGTCAGCTTCAACCTCTTTTTTGGAAAGCTAGCTAAAGCAACTTGACCATCCTTTATTTGTCCTAAAATTGGGACTCAGGAACCATCCATAGAAAAGCATTTGCCATGGGAGGAAGTGTAAGATAACCCTAGAGCTCTAGCCACTTGAGTAGGCATTACATTGTCAGAAGCACGAGAATCAATAACACAATTGTTTAATCTAAAACTAGCTATATAAAGGGATACATAAAATGGCTCTGGCATAGAAAAAGGATTTTGCTGACTTGGATTTGTTTCATGTGAATTTTAGAAAACTTGCTCATTGAGAGGTACACTATACACTTGAGCGTTACTCTAGGACGAAGAATGTTCTTGTTTGATATATTTCACTAACCGATCTAACTCAAATGGATTGAGTCTAAGGTATTCGTCTTGAGAAACTTGAATCTTAGTGTTTTTACATGACTCAATTATATCAAATGAACTAGTAACAAGAGTATCAGGAGAAGGAACCAATGGTACCTCTATAGATGTATTCTTGGGCGTAGCATTCTCAGACTTATTGGAACTAGAAGTGGCTTTCTTGGACAGAATATACTTTGGAGTAAAAGGTGAGATACTTGTCTGCCCATTGGGTCTATGCCTTTCTGGGCCTATTCACCCCTTGTGAAGACTGCACAATTTGGATCAATATTTGTATAAACATCTTCTCCAGCCACAATGTCAGATTCATACTCAAAAAAGTTTACACTGGCATCATGAGACTGGTCGGGTTCTTCCACATATGGTACTTCATTATGTTCATTGGTAGATAGCATTTGCATAAACTAAACCATCTCAGGACAAGTGGATCCATCATGATCTAAAGTTAAATGAAAATTGCACATCATGTTACCTTTACTAGTAGTGGGTCCATTTTCAATAGTGAGCCTTTGTGAGGGACTGGTTAAAGATAAAGTTTTGTTGTAACCACCTAGAGGAACATAATCTTTCCTTGGTATATCTTGATATTGTCCCTTTGGCATTTGCCTCTTCAAAGTGATTATATCATTGGCCAACCTTTGTATAACTGGATCGGTAGAATTTACAGTAGAAGGTTTGCCAGTCTACAACTCCTTTTTCCACTTTTCGGCTATGATTAAATCATCTTCTATTGATATGGCTCTCTCTTGAGCTGCATTCACATCAGCTGCTCCTTCTCTTTTAATGGTAAAACTGACATTTGGAGGAAGAGTATTAATAAAGAACACTTCAATAACTCATCCCCAGGTCTCATATTCTCAGGTATTCTATTGCATAGCTTATTGAATTTGGTAACAAGTTCCCTCATTGGCTCATGTATTTCTTTCTTCATTGTAGCCAATTAAGTGATGAGGGTCTGCTTGTTCTCAACAGATTTGAACCTACTTTCAAACTTTGTTTTCAAAGCATCCCAACCATTGATAGAGCCATTGGGAAGGTGATAACACCAATCAGCGATAGCATCCGTTAGGGATTCTAAAAAGCCTCACAACAACGTCTTCATGTTGTATAACAAGAATAGAAGATGTAGCGAAGAAGGCTTGCACGTGTTCTTCAGGAGTTACTTTCCCATATCCTATAAATTTAGGTATAATTTTTCCTGAGACTTTAGGCAAATCATGTAATTGGGCCTTGAGATTGAGTGGACCTATGGTGGCTCCCCATGGGATAGGTGGAGGCTAGGCCATGATTTAAGGGTTACGGATAGGAAAGTTTACTTGTAAAAGGAGGGTAATCCCATGCAGTAGAAGTACCTAACAAGGTGTGGTCAAAGTGTTTGTAGAGCTTTGACTAGGAGGAGGGGATGAAGGTCTACTAGTGGACTTAGACTTAACCTTTTGATTAAGTGGGAGAGAAGAGAAATTACCAGCTTCTAATAACGCAAAAATTTCATCCCAAATCCCTTTCTTTCTATCTCCTCTAGTATATCTTTTAGAAGCCAGATTTAGACAATAAAATTTAAGATTACAGAGTCACCAACTTCACCTACTGATTAGCTCGTAGAGGATTTTGTTGATTGTTCAACTGGTTTCTTTGGTTAGCCACTTGATTTATGTGCCTATTGTTAGGAAGTGCTTGGATAGGAAAATTTCTCTCTTCACGGTAGAGGCACAACGGCCTCAATAAAAACAATTTCTTGAGCATTCTCAAAATGCATGGCGTTATCTCTTATGATCTCACCAAGTTCTTCTTCTTCTAGGACTTCACTAACATGATGATATTGCAGGTTGGTTCTTCTATGTTGCCAAGCAAGTAATCTTAGACCAGTAACAATATCTTCCTGGTCACCTACAAGCCAATCTACCTTAGGCTGAAGGATTGGAGTGTTATGCCTCTGAAGAACCATTAAAACAACTCATTACACATATCTGACAATATCCATAGTAGAGTCACCAAGAATTTGTTGGTTGACAGATTTGTCATTTAACTCTACATTCTTTCGCCCAAACAATGACAAATGTAACCACAATTGAATTAGTTACAATGGTATTTTATAACTAAGTCTCTGCTTAGTTTGCAAGCTGGCAACTACCTTTAAATGAAATACAATAAATTAAATTATATGTTGCTTTTAACTAGAAAGCAAGAAAAGGTAGTGCTTTTAACCAGAAAGCTTTGAAAGGAAATCCCACACATCCAAATGAATTAAATGATTATAATAAGCTCAAAGACTTCAACATCAACTCAAATAAAGAATTCAAATTCCCATCACCATGATGTATTTATTCAAAGATAGATATCCACAGCAATAAGATTACCAACTGAAACTCCCAATATAAAGAAAGAAAACCATTGACATAACATTCAACATAAGAAGAATGATGATCCAAAATGCCACAACACAAAGACCATATATGCTCGAACCATTCAATAGTATATCTTTTCTATATTGAAAGAGATAGAAATCAAAATAAGTATCAGAAGTATCTAACTTAATTGAGAAAATCAAAGTTTTGCCCAAAAAGAAAGATCCATACTACATTGCCTATAGCATATTTATAACCATACATAAAATAACTGTCTTTAGGAATAGAACGGTTTCTTGAAGACAAACGTTTTAAAAACAAAGTCTTTTAAAGAAGTTTAAGAGCCAAATACTAGAAATGCATGAAAGAAAATAAAATCAGCTCACCACCACCTCACCTTCTTTGGGGTCTTCAACACTTTCCACAGCTTGATCTTCCACCATGTTTTCTCATGCCTTGACCTTCAACTTATATTCTTGGTACTTAGTTATAGTAGCAGTGATGCCTTTGCTCCCTGGGATGGTAGTGATATGTAGTCTAGTTCTGAACTTAGCCAAATTTTTTATTACCCCCGCCATAGTTTGATTGATCATTTCATGTCTATTCCTGAAACCATTTGAGATACATCTGTATTACTCCCATCTTACCCAATGATTCTCTAGAAACTACTTCAGGATCGGCGAGTTGATTATATAGCATGTCTTTGACTTCCTCATTAATCTCTTTGGGGTCCCGCAGATTCTCCCTGAATTCATCTAGGATGCTCACTTCTAGTGCCTGGCACTCCCTTTGAATACCAATCATTAAATCTAGATACTCTTGCAAAGCCTTATTAATTTGTTCAATAAGATTATCATACATATTCAGCCTTTAGTCTAATGAGTCAGCCCAAGATGAGTCAATCTCACGAGGGTCATTAGCCAAGTTCTTCTTCAGGAGTGTCACAGAATCTAAAGCTATCAACTCAGAAACTTCCCTTGAAATCACATAAGTACTCCCTTGCTCTTTTCTTACTTGTTGGAGCTCGTTGATCAAATCTTTTCTTTTGTTATGCACCTAAGAATAATTTGTATCATTTTGGTTAAGAAAAACATGATGTCACAAGACACTTTTTCAATCCACTTGGAGATAGCCTTGGCATAATTCTAATTTTTTGTAATTTGTTGAATAGTACTAGCATCAATTCCAACAACCTCTGAGCTAGATGCTTCCTGTGATGTGGGTGACAAAATGGATTGAATGAATCTGCCTAAAGACAAAACTTGAGACTGAAGCTTTATATTCTCTTTCCTTTCTTCCTTAGGTCTTTTAATTAAAGCATTGATGGAAAAATTAGCATGATATGAATCTCCTTCCAAAGTAGAAGATCCCAAATCAATGTGACTTATCTTATAATTAGCTTCAGTAATTTCCTCTTCATTCAAATCCTTTACAGGATCCGCAATCTCCAACACTTGGTGACTAGTAGTAACATCATTGACCATTATTGACATTCTCCTAGCCTTTTTGGGCTTAGAAGTACCTTGCAAGAGCATGGCAACTGTGTCTGCTTCTTTTGCCATGGAAGGTGCATTTTTCCTCTTTTTCTCCACCACCTTTTTCAACCAACTCGGGGAGGAAGTAACCACACTGGTATCCACATTGCTAGACAGAGATTTATTCTGATTCTCAATTGAAATGGGGGAAGAAATCTCATCATTAGGAGAAGAAGGAATTTCAAGAAAAGTAGGAAAAGAACCATCATTAAGTATCTACTCAAAAATGGGATCCAGACTTATAGACATTGTTTTGGTTGGAACATTTTTCTTTGCAGATAAGGGGAGGTTATTTGACTCACAAGCTGACTTCAATCGAAGAGCATCATCAGGCCTCTCACCATCACCTCATGATTGACAATTAGATTTAGGCTGTAGATATTCTTTTCTTCCTGAAGTAACACATGCACTAGAACTCTGTGCAGGTCCTTGTTCACTAGTTCTAGGGTTTCCTTGATTGTGGGCTGAGCCAGCATTCCCATGCCATCTCCCAGCTAGTGAATCTTTAGTTCTTTTTATTATGATAGCAGAGCGAACCTTCAAATCAACAATTTCTTTTTCAAACCAATTAACTCGGGGAAGAGGCCTAGTCGCCAGGGCTTAATACTCTTCATCAATAATTTTAGAACTTTCTTCTACCCCTTTTGGGATGTAAATAGTGAGACCAAAAACCTGGATTTGACACAAAGCGATCCTCATACAGTTCCTTCTCTAGACTTCCCTCTCATCTATGCAATCTTCCCAAAAATCTTCCAGAGTCAGGAAATGCTCATAGGAACCAAAGCCATGAAAGTTCTGCTTCACATAGTTTTTACTATCAAAATTGGACCTCATTAACAAAGTATGCAAATTGTATTTAGCTAAAACATGTTTCGCTCCCCTAGCAACTTGATTTGTTTTACACAAGTAGGAGGATAACTTCAATGGAAAATCATACCCCTTCTTCATACTGCGATACTTAACATTCACTATAGACATTTGTCTGCATACCTCCAGAGAAATGACAAAATCACTAGGGTATCTTGGCAATTTTGTTGGGGTATTTTCATAACCCCCTACTCTTAGATAAGTAAACCTATCAAACTAAATATAAAAACTTCCATTATACATGATTAGGGAAGCGACTTATGGTGAAATCCTCAGTTTAGGGTTTGCATCTAGTTTTCTCACTACATACATCAGAAAAGCATCATTTACGCGTCAGTAGTCCTTCATTCCAACATCCTTTTTCAACTGAGGAAAATAATTAAACACAGGTGTTCTTGGAGTTAGAGACCCATGTGGCCTCAACCCATCCTAAATAAGCTCTTGACTAGCCAGAATATAAACAAGGTATGAACACATATGAAAGGTCAAAGTCTCCTGAAATCTCATTAACTACTCATTCAAATGAAAACTAATATTCTTATCTCAGTTTATGTATTTATCTTCACCACATATTAGAAAAATGAAACGGTACATCCATTCCTCAAAAGAGTCTATATTTTCCTCTTCCTACCACTCTATGCAGCAAAGTAATCATATCTAAAATTTCATCCTTAAAATGAGCTCTTCTAAGTTTTTGAGGTAGCTGAGACTTGCCTTTCTTCTCTGACTTTAGCCAATTACATGCGATGGAGTTTGTGCACCAGCCCTTGTTATCTTGAAATAATTCCATTCCAATAGCCATGGATATCTCTTCAAATTCTTGCCTTTCAAGAATTTTTAATGCATGAGTAATGCTTTCTAGGTTAATTATTCCCAACACAGTTCCATCTTTGGCCTTGATTTCAGAAGTTTCAGGGACGTATCTCCTCATGTAAGCCATGACTAACTCCTCACTTTGCACAGAGATGATAATCCTCCTACATGCGCTAAACCACTTTCTAGTATCTTCTTTGCAATTGGCGACCTATCCTCTTGTTGCAGTCGAGACCAGAACGCCTCCAAATCAATGTGACCAAGCTTAGTATCACTGATACTAGACCAACTATTTTTGATTCTAGAATTATGAGGGGCTCCCTAGTATTTGAATTTCATTACCACTGTAGAGTAGAGAACAACTAAGTACAGAAAGAACGATAGCAAAGTATGGGAGAAATGGTGGCGGCATCACTTAGAGAAAATTTTGCAAGAAAATGAATAAGACTGCGTGTGATGGAGGGAAATTACTAAGTGGTTTAAATACTGAATCGACATGGCATTCAATACATGCCTCAAGGATGTATCCCTTAGATTTACCCACTTCCTAAAAATTTTGAAAAGACATTCCTTTCGTGTGTTGTGCCCATCATTTAATGATCATTATGAGACTCAGGAACTGGTTGATCCACACCTTGTCATGAAGTCACAAGATATCAGAACCTTAGAACATTAAGTCAGGGGTTTTGGTGTTTAGAAAACCTCTGAGCTAGTGACCACAAGAACAAATTTTAAGGCTCAGCTATGCAATACATGGTCTGGAAGTCAGCTTGAGAACTTTATAACCACACGACAAGGGTTGTAAACTTCATGAATTCAATGACTTAGTTAAACAAACTCTAACACATGCAACCTTTTAAAATTAGCTAAGGCAACCAAAGGAAAGACAAGGCATCGAGACTTGGCCGAAAACACTAAAAAATGCAAGGCTTAGGAACAAAAATTTTGGGGTGTAACATAGATACAAATATAATAGCTACTTAAATAATGGGTAAAAGTAAAAACAAAAAGGTCATTGTTGCACACAATTATAGCAACTATTAGAACATGCTCATCAATTGGGTCCTCTACCATATCTTTTCCGAGTATCTTTCAACCTTGAAAATCACATAAAATTAAATGCATATCTTTATTGAATATCTTTCAACCTTGAAAATCACAATATGTTCAAACGTAAATAATAGTGAAATCATTTCACTTTACATTTACAAATATTTTGTACTTAAAAATATGAACAAGTTTACATAAGTTTGAAAATCATAAGTCAAACATGAAGTACATTGCATCTGGAATCTTGATATTTTTCACTCAAGTCTCAGTGAGTCTTTTGCTACAGAGGGAGAGCATCATCTGAGTGCTTTACCTCCAACCATAGACTGGCGGTCCCCCGCACACCTTCCTCCCTAAAAGTGGCCCTACCCTTCATGAAGAGTATAGACATAAAGAACCAACAGCTTGCCATCTGAGTTTTAGTTTTGTGTCCTACGTAACTCAATCGACCATACAACTCTAGATATTCTTCTAGCTAAGTATGATTACTCTAACAACTTATGCCATCTCGACATGGTGAACCAACTAATGCATGTAGAGACAAATGCATCACTTTGGCCAATGTTTCTATATAAAATGACGTTTTCAATAAATGTAGTCATGTTTTCACATACCTATAACTCAACTTGGAAACTATCTCATCCTACAGTTTGACTTTCTTTGACTAAGAACTCTAGACATAAATTGTCTTGGCTAAACTCAATTCCTAGTCAATTTGACTTAGAATTTAATCCTAAATCTAGGATATAAACAATGTATAGACTTAGAAGATTTAACCTTTCAAAGAGTACTTCATTACATTCTTGCAATCATTAGAGTATATGACTTCCTGTCATTCTACTCATTGACTCAAAGATTAAGCACTCTTGTGTTATGAGTCATGTTTTGACTTTAACAAGAAATCATTAAACTTTATCTCTGTTGCTCTTAGACTCTGTTCTAATTTACATGGTTTTAAACTATGGTTTTCTCGACCATCAACTATTGACCATGACACACAATAGACTATAACAAAGTCATAACCAACTTAAGAGTTCTAAGATTTCTAAGCCCTTCTAGATTGATTCTAGGGTTGTGACTTTTCTGACCCCAAAAAGAATGAAATATCAAATACCTTTGTTTTAATAAGTTTTAATAAAATAACATAAATATTATAACCCCTATTTGACTCTTGACTACTTGGGTATTGATCAAACTATCATTTCTCAAAACATGTATAAATAAGGTACATGAGTTATACCCTCTTTTAGATTTTAATGAGTACTATCATTATCATGACAAAACATTTAACTAAGTACAATCTTTCAACCTAGATAGGTTGAATCTACAATAATAATATGATAATTTCGACCACTTGGTCTTCTTGATTCCATCAACTCTCGATATTGAAAGGATACGAACTCACGCACATAAACCATGCATATAACAAATATACTTGTCATATTTGATGAATTCATATATTTCAATATATACATGTATAGCATCTTTAGGTGTTTCAAATAATATTTATATCATTTCTATATACTTAATATTTAGAGAAACCTATCGCTAAGTCTTCGATAGTACATAGTATCATTTATACATATAAACTTGGAAATGAAAACCTATGTTTGTCTCAACTCCTACAAGCTTACCTCTAGGTTGATACTAGAGTCTTCGACAAGTTTAATATCATCTCTTATATATACAGATCTTTTCTTGTTGTACCACTGAGACAGAAGAAAGATGATAACTAAACATAGAACTCAAAAGCTTCTCCTTAAGCATCTTGATCATACAGCTTAAGTGATACAAAGTCATCTAACAAATAGATCTACAATCATAAATATTGACAAGACGACTATAGGGATGAAGAGAAATCATAACCTACGTAATAGTTTTGACATTGTTGACTGAGTATGAATAAATACATTTGGCCTTCAATAGATATGTGCCATGTTGTTCTTCGGCCTGCAAGGTTTTCTATGCTTTGAACATTAACTAAAATCTCTTGGTCTTTCAACATACAAAAGTTTACTATCTAAAGTTAATATAACCAAATTTCTTGGCCTATCAACCTTTAAATGTTTACTATGACTTTGAGGTTATCAAACTAAGGTAAGAGAGTTAACCTTCAAAGTATTCCCTCTAGAAACTATGGTATTCCTCTATTTTCTACTATATGGTTGAAACTGTCATAGCAGTGTTAATACTCTAACAATAATTGGTCTCAAAAGATTCAACTTATTTGAGTTCTATTATAAATTAATTGCTTTACTCAAGACTATAATGTTTTCTCTACAAAATCGCAACTCTATGACAAATACAGAAAACAAAAATTGCAGATAAAGAATAATAAAATCATTTGAATGATATACTCTTACCTCTTTATATCAATTTCTAAAACCTGAATAATTCCTTCTCTCTATCACTGCTACCCATGCTCAAGCTATGCTTTCTTCTATATTATCCTTGCTCCCTCACTGTGGATCACTTACAAAGTCTATCTCTCTCTACGGTAAGAGATTTCTGAGTTCTATGGAGTCTCTCTAGTTCCTGCCGCGCAGACTCTTGCACACTATGCCTCTGTTTTAACCACAGTATGTAGTTTTATCACTTCAAATTGGAGTCACTATCCAACAATTGATATCTCCCCCTTAACATTGATATTGTATCCTTTTAAAAGGCTTCACTCGACTCTATCCACCCTGCAGTTATCTACCCAAAAATAAGCCTACCTTGGCTCTCGGTAGTGGCTTGTAGATAAAGGAGTTAATGGTCATTAAAGATGACTTCTCAAATAGTTGAAACACTCCTACACTCTCTCCAAATGGTCATGGAGTAGTGGAACAATAAGTGATCATGTAAAAACATGAAGAGGTTTGCAATAATTACTACCACACCATGATACTTATGAAGCTCTTCGAAAACATACTATAAATTAAAGCTTATGGATAATATTTAAATAGATATAAAACATCATAATGTAGGTATATACAATGCATACTTATGCTTTTTTTATTACTTGACATGATACAAGAATGGGGTCAAGGTATTCTCCCCCTCTCTATCTTGCGTAAACACCAACATATATAGGTTAGCAAAATGGAAAACTTATTGGAAATCATTGATAATGAAATAGCTTAACCACAAATTATATTTAATTAGTTATAATAATATAAACTATAATCATATCACATAAGGAAAATAACGACTATCGACCATGTCTTGTCGATGGTCATATTATCCTGACTCAATTTGTCAACAAAACTTATGCTAAAGAATCTTTACAACAAACTGATGATTGTCGAGTCGAAACCAAACTTAGACTAGTTGGGTTGAACACAACTTACCAAACTTGACAAGGGTTCACTAAACTATGAAAACATGAGACTTTGATGGCAACCAATCTGTTCTATCCATATGTCTATTTTCTTCTCTCCGATGATGCTCTCCATATCTTTCTTGAAGGGTAGAAACATGTTTCCTGGTTACAACTTGCATTCATCAAACTGAGATTAGTGCATCATTCATCAATCCATAAACCTTGTGAATAAATAATCTTGACATCATATAATCACATGTCTAAATTCTAAATATATAAACATAAACTCATGATGTCATTGATTTATCCTGACATTTTCATATAATAGGCATGAGTTTTCCATAGCCCATGAATAATGAGTTGAGTGCTTCTGGATTAAACTGTATATGTTTATGCTTCCATAAGCACTCTACTCATTTTTCATATAATGTCAAATCAATAATCCATGCAAAATTATCTACTAATTACATACAAGCAAAAAGTAAAACATAGTCAAAATTAGGGGTGTGACAGATCTTGAAAAAAGGATCTACTCTCAACTCTTAAGAAAATTTATTTTGGGAGGTGAAGATCTAGATCTTGATTAATCTAGACATGGGCATAGATTATTTATGATTTATTCAAGGTACACTCAATTTATATAATTTTTACAAGACCACTAATGATAGCTTGCAATAATTTTACACTTCAAAATTCTATATCAAGACCATAAAGATGAACCCAAATACTATTAAGAAAGGAGATAATATGGATACTTTAAAAACATACTTCCCAAGCTTTGACCAGTATTTCCCAACTTTAAAAACACCAAGAGGATTGAGCAATATTTTCCTTTAGATGGTTTCGGATGAGAGAAGAATTGAAAAGGTTCCTTTTGGTAAGGCAAATAAATTTTCCTCCACATCCCAATCCCTATGCACCCAATCTAGAACATCTTCCTTAGTTAACCATTTGTCAAAAGTGAAACCAAACGTTAGTCTTAATTGAAGACTTTCTATATTTTGGATCACTTCTAAAGGATCTAAATCAACTTCTAGCATCTTGATATCTACTCCTACCATTCTCATAGGGACTCCACTCAATCCAACCTATGGTTTACACAAAAACAAATCTAATCTAGTTGGAGCCTTCTCTTTACCTTTTGATGAAGTTTAGAGAGTTTCAAAAATTATAATCATGTAAAATTAGCCTTGAGAAGTCTAGTCCATGATTTCCTAATGACCCCCTACTTTCTCTACCATTGGGATGCCAATATATGAGCATGCAATTTATGTCATAGAGATTATATCTAGAACATTAACCTCTTATTTCTTTTTCATAATAACCACCATGGTTAATACTACTTTTTACACATTAAGTACTAATTTAATTGACCAAGCAACTTATATCCAATATGGAAGTGCTATCTTCAAAGATTTACCAACCACAACCATGCAAACAAATCTATGCCACAAATTATATACTAGCACTAAATATAGTAAGCTCCCAATTTTAGGGTCATCTCTAGACCTACACCCAAACATAGACCTCAAGGGTTCATTTGTAATGGCCCTACCTATGTATCCCATCCTAGAATTTAGAGGCTTTGTAGTTCGTGCACTAAAAATTAGAGAGATTTCCTTCACTCCCTTGATATCAGATGTTTGATCTTACTTTTAAAATCATAGACTTTAAATGAATCATATGCTTCCAATTCAGTTCATACACCATGTAGATGCCTAAAATTGGCTCAGATTGAATTAAGTAAATATTTTAATATTTATCTTAATTCTTATTTTCTTCTGTCAATCAAATAAATATTATAAGTTTATTTGATTGGTTCATTATCCTACAATTAAATAAAATCATTTTATTTAATTAAAATCCCTAAATTCTTCTAATGTCTCAAATCCTAAATCCACCTCACAAAATCCACCTCATCTCTTCCATCTCACCATGTTGCACATATAATTAAATATTCTTAATAGTTAATTAGCTAATATCCTCCAAAATCCAAAATTGAATATTTAATTCAATGTTCCCCACTAGCCTTCACCAATTGAATTTTCAATTCAATTGTTCCCCACTAGCCTTCACCAATTCAATTGTTCCCCACTAGCCTTCACCAATTGAATTCTTAATTCAATTGTTCCCCACTATTCTCCACTCCTTGAATTCTTAAGTCAATTATTCCCCATTATTCTCCACTATTGAATTCTTAATTCAATTGTCATAACTCACTATCCTCCACCATGAATTCTTAATTCAATTGTCATAACTCACTATCCTCCACTTTGAATTTTTAATTCATCCATTATGAATTAAAGATTCACAAAAAATGAGAGCCATTGATCTCATCTGTTGATCCTCACCCTCCATTGCCTTTTCAGAAAATCTATAAATGAGACCCTTCTCTAAGCAATTAGGGAGACTTCTTTTGGCATCCTTACTATGCCCAAATTCCTCTAGGGAATCATTCTTCTTCTCAAATCTCCTCATTCTAGCCATTCTCATATTATCCTCCATCATTAGGGTGTTGAAGCTCATCTTCAATCACACAAAGTATCATAGCCATTTCTACTTGTCATCTTGAGAAATTGAAGCAAGGAAGCAAGCTCACTGAGGGCCCATCTTCATCATTCAAGATCAAGAAAGAATAGGCGAACAATGGAAGCCGCAGGGTAACAGGTTTTGTAAGTTTGTACTTCATTTGTTTATTTTTGTTACTCGCATATTTCATTGATGTTTGGGTTTATTATTTATCTTAATTGATCAATCTAATTTTCCCATTTACATTTTGGCGCCCACTGTGATCTAACCCCCATCTTGTTTGTGAGTGTTTGGCTTTGAAAGTGCTTGTTACAGATTCAGGTGTGTTTCAGAGAGCATTTGGGAATCAACTCTCACAAGCGGCCTCCTACGAGCAAATTGAGCTCACCGTTGGGTCCAGACGACCTCGGAGGTAAGAAATCCCATATCATTTGTCTAGGTTGCTATTTGAATTTTTTTGAAATTTTTTTTTACATCTCAATGTATTTTTGCAATAAAATCAAATAAATTTTTTTTAAAAAAAAAAATCGCATTACATTTTATTCATTCATTGTTTCTTTTTAACATTTTTGTTCTTAAAAAAAAAAAATCAAAAACAAAATCAAAAATCACAACATAATAAAAAAATAACATACAAAAAAATAAAATAAAATAATACAAAAATAAAAAATAAAATATATATATATATATATATATATATATAAAGCACGGTCCGCAGGGGCCGCAGCCCCTGCCAACCCCCCAAAACCCCCAGACACCCCTTCTCTCCCTGCCTCCCCCCGACCCACCCAAACCCCATCCCTCGACCACCCCCCCCCCCCCAACCCCCCCGGCGCCCAAGCCCCAACCCAACACCCCCCTCCCATCCCCCATTCCCCCCTCCCTCCCGCGGCCCAGCTGTCTCCCCTCCCCATGGCCTCCCTTACCCCGATCCATCCCCAGTGCCGCCCTCCCACAGCACCCCTACCACTTCACCCACCGCCCCTGCACACCACCCTACCTCCACGCCCCGCTCGGCTCCACCACCCCTGCCACCTCTGCCGACCACCCCCACCCAGATCCACCGCCCGGCCTCCCTCTACTGCATCCTCCGCCCCTCCACCCTGCACCCACCACCGCCTAGCACCACCTGCGCCTAACACCACACCAGCCACCACCGCCCAGCACCACCTGCGCCCAACACCACTCCACCCACCCTGCCACCACCACCTACACACACACACACAAAAACTTAAAAAAAAAACAATAATAATAATAATAATTTAAAAAAAAAAAATTAAAAAAAAAGGGGGGAATTAATTTTTTTTCCCACAGCAAATTCGACTGTTTTTTTCGTTTGCTCACAACTTTCACATACGGAGCCAAAAATTTGCAAACGAACACTCATCAAAAAGAAGACTCAGTGAACTTTGCAGTGGTGAAGACCTTATCAAGTGATGCTACCGTTTTCCAACTTTTTTTCGCAGTCAAAGTCAAGGATGCTTCAAAACTTCAAATGCTCATATCTATTGCAAATTTGATCCTTTTTCAGTGAAATTTTTTTTCAAAGTGTATGGAATTTCATCTAGAATCTAATTATGCACTCATTTGTCCTAAATTAGTTTATTTTTTTCATCTACTTTTTATCAGATTCTTGATTTTTACATAACGATCATCTTGGCTAGTCTACGTGCTTCATTTTTTATTTTGTGACTTGCAGGTGATCATTCGGGGCTGGAACAACATCCGGATCAACATCTACATCAATTTGGATAGCGAAAACAATCTGGGTGCACTCATTCTATCTCTCATTTCTTCATAATCTTGTTTGCAAACACACTTCAATTTGGGCTCTCTAACACGAACATTTATCTTCACATATCAAATTGGGCATAAAATCAACCAGTGTCTTCAATCACATCTTCAAATTAGGCTTAAAATACACTAGTGTCTTCCATTCACATCTTGATTTGGGATTTAAAATAGAACAAGTGTTTGAAGTGCCTTCCTCACATTTCAATTCTTAAGGGTTAATTTACAACTGCAAGTGTGAATCAAGTGTATGTGTATGCTCTCTCCTCGCACCACAAGGTGATCTTGGAGATCAAAAACACTTCACTTGATTTGTTTTATTTACCTTTCTTAGGAGGCCTGCCAGGGGATTTTATCACCCCTAGGGATGACCTCATCCGAGGCTGAATTGAAAGACACCCTCATTAAAATCAGAATCTTGTCACTCTTGGCTAAGCCCCAAAGAACTTTCTACCTTTGGGAAGTGAAGGTGTAGGGTGGGTTACCCCCTTCTCATGACTGTGTGACAAGATTTCACTTTCAATCCTTAGTCAACCTCGTGTAAACATTGCCCAATACCTAATTGGCCATACCCTACATCAAACTAGACATTAGGGCATGTTGATGTGTCTTCCACGTGTGTTTGTTTAAACATCATCATATTCTTCAAATTCAACATTCAAAATTGCTTATGTGTCTTGTGTGAGTGACTCATGTTTGTACATGTGGGATCATTGCCAAATCAAGTTAAACACCAAACACATAAGACAAGTCATTCAACTCATTCCTCCAGGCACATTTGATCTCGACTTGTGACACATTTGCCTTCTGTTACGACACATTTACTGCTACACATCCCAACTAGTCAGCTTTTCCAATCTGGTGTCAATGGCAAACCACTTAGAATATATTGATCAAGAAATCCCATATCTACAATTGCAAATAAACTTAAACCCCTTGCCCCAAGACTGTATAGCAATTTGTCAACATATCCAAGTCTTAAAACAAGAATTGACAATTTTGCAAGCTGAACATGCCAGTACTAGCTATCCCTCACCACAAAATCATATATCTTTTTCACATACGCATGACAAGGCAAGCACCACCTCAAGTTGGAAATCGTATACCACCCTGTCTACTAGTCCTCCTTCGCTATCTTCTAAGACACATATCCCAAAGCATACCGGATCTCCACCAACACCGACATCTAGTTTCTTAAATTTTAAATGGCACACCACAAAAGAATCAGATGAGTTTTGGGAAAAATATTTGTTGGATTTATACAGCAAAAGAAAAGCTAGAAAGAAAGAAAATTCCACTCATACCCTTCCTAAGGATGTGATCCATTGGCTACTAGCTAGGGATAAACTACCTCCATGTCAAACACCCATTCATGAGCCTACTAAAGAACTTCCAAAGGTCATGTCCAATCCTATAATCCCATCATGTGGTCCACCTATCCTTGAGCCTATCTGAGAGCCCTTAATTAACGTTCTTAGCCCTTCAAGCCCATCATGTGACCTACAAGCTATCAATCCTATTCAAGAGTCTCCTATTATGAATCAAAGTCAAGAGTTCTCATGTTCTCATGTTGTTGACTAAGAGCCTATCCACGAGCCTTCCACTTCCATTCAAGCAATCCAAGAGGTCTGTCAAAGGTTTAATCCTAAGCATGTGGAAACATTAAGCCCTAGTCCAAGTCAAGATCAAAACACTTTCGTGCAACCCATTCATAACATTTACCTTCATTATGATCAAGATTATACCTATGAAGAAGCTATCCATGAGCACCTTGATCCTATCCATAATCTTATATCCATCCATGAGCAAGATATCTACATTACTCCTATCCATATTCCACCTAGCCCCATCCATGATCCAACAACTTCCACTTCCTTTGATGAGACACTTGCCTCCCAAGTGCACATGGATGATCAACCCCATAACCGGGACCATAAAGAGCATAATGATGATCAAGATCCAAATGATCCTTCACCATCCATTATTGACCAAGCTACAAATCCTCCACCATATATCCTTGGTCTTACTACCTTCATGCATGAATGTTCTTTCTTAGAACACCAACAACCATTATCCACTATCTCGCCTTCTCCATCCAATAAAGAACTTGTGTCTAGTGTTCCACCTACACATAATCCTATTGTTCACTGTATACTCCAGCATATGAACTATCAAGGTAAAGGCTTAGGCCTTCATGAACAAGGTATTTTGGAACCTATCCATGTCAACGTGCCTCCACCTTCATACGGCCTTGGATACATACCCCAAGATGCACAAACTCAAGATGTTGGTACTTCCTCCACTCCTCCTAAGTCTACCACTTTCCATCGCAAACCCTATCATATCCCCAAAACATATGTCGCCATTCCACCTCCATCATCCTATAATTGTCAAAAGCATGTGACCATACATCTTCCACCATCCACTTTACCTCCACTCCTTCCAACTCCAAATATCCCTCCATCCACCTTGCCACTGTTGCTTCTGACACCTAACATACCTATCATTCATAAGTATCCTTACATCCCTAATCATGGCCAACAAAAGCACACATCATTTAAACATAAAGCTTCCAATCAATCCATCCACTCCACCCACCCCATGGGATTCAAAAGTAAAAATTTTGATGCCTTTATCCATAAAGCTAAAAATCCTACCAAAAATCCTAAAGGTCTTCATACCTTAGGACATAAAGAATCAAAATCAAAGCAAAGTTCATATAAACAGCCATCTAAACCCTTTACCTCCAAATGCAAAGCCCAAAAGCAAAATGGTTTGGGTTCCTAAAAAAATAGCTAGCAAGTCAAATGAGGCATCCTCATCCACATCTCAAGAATCCCTACCACCTATATCCATCCAAAAGCCCACTTCCATCCAAAACTTCCATTCCCTTCAAAAATCCCACAAGCAAAACAAAAATTAGAAAAATACTAAGTCTATGTGGGTCCATAAATTCCTAAATCACTTCATCAACCATCTCCTAAGCAAACATCTTCATTGCTTCCTACACCACCATCTCATCACAAGCTTCAATGTTTATTACAGTGTGTGCAGCCATTGGTCATGGTTCCTTTCCACTTCACAACACCTCTACATAACTACATCTCCCCATCTTCCATCCATTATCCTACACATCTTCCTCATCCTATGCCTATGGTCCACGCTGTTGCATAAGCCTTCCCTCCATATTCTGCATCATAATCCACTATCTACCTATGCCATATCACTTTCATACAATCCCCTACCAACATCTATGAGCACATGAGACATGGTCCATTCAACAGTATATATCTAGCGGGACTATCCCCTTTCACGGAACTATATATGTAAGTCTTTCCATATCCACCTTCTCCAATCTAAATATTCAAAAAAAAAAGTACAGAAAAATCCCTTCATCCAACAGTGAAAACCTGGTAAATAGGCACCTTGGATAAGTACCATGATGAAAACCTGGCAAACAGGCATCATGTGTAGCTTGATCTTCTATGTCACTTACACTTGGGGGCACATTGTCTCATCCAACCTATACATTTCCAAACTATCTATCCCATTATATCATTTTCCATCCAAACTTTCCTCCTCTATTCTTTGGTCTTGATAAAGATTGGGGGCATAATGTTGACAAATGTTTTGAATGGCTCTTGACATACCTTATCCCTCCAAACCATGCCAATCATTCATTATCCACTCATCCTCCTCTCGTTATTAGCATTGCCATGAAAAATCCTACGTACTCTACTTGCAATGGGGCATGTTATACTTATGCGACATAGTCCTTGGAGATCACATCCTTGTTTTCCCCCTATCCAACCCCATCACCTTCACCTCTAGACTTGGTGTTCCCTTGTTATTGGTATCTAGCGCAAAGGCTATCCAAATGAAATCCAATGAAACCATCATAATAAATCATACCCTTTCCAAAAATCAAAAAAATCCAAAAACATCGCAAAATCAAAAAATCCAAAAACATTGCAAAATCAAAAAATCTAAAAACATCACAAAATAAAAAAAATCAAAAACATCACAAAATCAAAATATCAAAAACATCACAAAATCAAAAAATCCAAAACCATCACAACAAAAATCAAAATATCAAAATATCCACAAAATCCCAACAACAATTATCATCACAACGCTTCACTCTTTTCTCCTTTTCCACAGATAACCCCCTTTAACGGACACACTGCTCCTACGATAAGGCTATTATCTTCTCAACACTTTCCTACATCATCACATCAACTAGAACTACATATTCTCGCTTTTCAGTCTTAAGGTACCTTGATCCCATAGACATGGGTATGTAGGCAGTCTAGCATACGAAGGAAGTATCCAGTACTCAGGTACATAAGATTTCCCCCTTTCACCTTGACCCATTCATCACGCTATCTAGAACTACATATTCTCATGCCTTTATCTTCATCATAACTGTGCCTTGATCCCGTGGATACAGGGTATGTAGGCAGTCTCGAATACGAAGAATGTATCCAGTACTCAGGCACACACGATTTATCATTCTCCACCCATCCCATTACATTAGCATTGTCATCTTTCTAGTCTTCCATTTATCAAAATCCATCCACCTCAACTTGACTAACTCAAGCAGCAAGCTAGCACATCCTTTCAAAGCAAAAAGTCCTTAACGTACCTAGAGCAAAGAGGCCTACTTCCAGAGTCATCTACTGTCCTACTGTTTCGATTGCCAACATTAGCTAAATCCCACTTAACCAAAGCCTCAGATCCACAAGCTTGTCTTCTGCAAAGTGTTCCATTGTCGAGACCAACACACGCGTCTCCTGTGACATGTGGCATTTCCCGCAACAAGATATTGTCTTTTTAGGTAGATAGCCCCTTTAACGGACACAGAGTTCCTATGATAAGGTGATTATCTTTCCTATCCAATCTATCCTGAGTAACCTCTTTGGCAAGAGAATATGTTGGCTGTATGTTTACTTTGTAAGTCACTCAATTTACTTTATGGTTTATCTTTTGCTCTTTTGTCCATTACCTATTCAAGGCTACCTTGATTTGTCTATAATCTTGGTATGTTGCGATGCAGTACAGATTAGGGGCATAGTCATTGTTTTTGTGTTGGTTAGATTAACTTACAGAGTCTTGATTTATGCTATCATGCCTTTCTATGCTACTCGAGGATGCCAAAAGATAGAGATGCTATGATGGGGGCATGATTATTTTCTTTGTTTGTTGCTTGTGGATTAAACTTTAGTAATGTGACGATTTCTGTCTAACGACATGATCGGTAAAAGATCATCGAGGACTCTGAGATCTAAACATGAAAAGGGGCAAATCCTTGTCTGTTGAAAAATCCCTGTAAGCAATACTCAGGACATCTCGATTTAATTATACTTAGATGCTTGTATTTTCTTACAACATAATAAAAGCCCAATGATGAAAGCGCTTCAAAATACTTGCTATATCAAGGTGACAAATATTCATATCACATCCCATATCTATACCATATCTAATTGCGTCCCATATCTATATCCATATCCATATCCATACCATATCTAATTGCAAGTCTATCCTTAATCCATGCCAATAAAGTCAAATCAATCTTGTCAAATGATCCAATCACAATCAATGGTCTTGATCCTTGTCTGGTCGTAAACCAACTTAATCAATCAATCAATCAATTGTCTTAGACAGGATGTTGCATTGTCGAAATCAGACCAACACATGTGTCTTACACGACATGCTTCATTTCCTGAAACTAGACACTATCCTTCGTGTTGCTCTAAGGATCCATCATTCCCCACCATGACAACACTATCGTATCAAATGTCTTAGACAGGATGTTATATTGTCAAAACCAGACCTAGAGTCTTATACGACATATCTCATTCCTGAAACTAGACATCATCGACCTATATCGTTGGTTTACCGCTCGACAGGGGCAATACCTTGTTTGTGCTTGTGTCATTTGTGCATACTTGCTTACTTGCTTGTTTGTGTTATCATTTTTATCTTGCATTCCATATCATTCATCCCTTTCTTTTGCATTCAACCATTTCATTCCTGTCAACATATCTTATCGTGAGATTGTCCGTCTCACACCTGCCGCCTTCTCCTCGTCCAATCTCCCGAGGGGGCATCCTATCGTCATAACCTATACCAGGGCCAAACTGGGGCATGTATCATTATCAGACTATTCTTATTCTTTGAAACAACATGATAAAACACATTGCTTCAAAGAGGGGCAAAATGTAGATGCCTAAAATTGGCTCAGATTGAATTAAGTAAATATTCTAATATTTATCTTAATTCTTATTTTCTTCTGTCAATCAAATAAATATTATAAGTTTATTTGATTGGTTCATTATCCTACGATTAAATAAAATTATTTTATTTAATTAAAATCCCTAAATTCTTCTAATGTCTCAAATCCTAAATCCACCTCACAAAATCCACCTCATCTTTCCACCTCATCTCTTCCACCTCACCATGTTGCACATATAATTAAATATTCTTAATAGTTAATTAGCTAATATCCTCCAAAATCCAAAATTGAATATTTAATTCAATGTTCCCCACTAGCCTTCACCAATTGAATTTTCAATTTAATTGTTCCCCACTAGCCTTCACCAATTGAATTTTCAATTCAATTGTTCCCCACTAACCTCCACCAATTGAATTCTTAATTCAATTGTTCCCCACTATTCTCCACTCATTGAATTCTTAATTCAATTATTCCCCATTATTCTCCACTATTGAATTCTTAATTCAATTGTCATAACTCACTATCCTCCACCATGAATTCTTAATTCAATTGTCATAACTCACTATCCTCCACTCTGAATTTTTAATTCATCCATTATGAATTAAAGATTCACAAAAAATGAGAGCCATTGATCTCATCTGTTGATCCTCACCCTCCATTGCCTTTTCAAAAAATCTATAAATGAGACCCTTCTCTAAGCAATTAGGGAGACTTCTTCTGGCATCCTTACTATGCCCAAATTCCTCTAGGGAATCATTCTTCTTCTCAAATCTCCTCATTCTAGCCATTCTCATATCATCCTCCATCATTAGTGTGTTGAAGCTCATCTTCAATCACACAAAGTATCATAGCCATTTCTACTTGTCATCTTGAGAAATCGAAGCAAGGAAGAAAGCTCACTGAGGGCCCATCTTCATCATTCAAAATCAAGAAAGAATAGGTGAACAATGGAAGCTGCAGGGTAACAGGTTTTGTAAGTTTGTACTTCATTTGTTTATTTTTGTTACTCGCATATTTCATTGATGTTTGGGTTTATTATTTATCTTAATTGATCAATCCGATTTTTCCATTTGCACACCATAGTGTGATAGAAAAAATATTCCCTGTCAAATGTTGGTTCATTTCCAACATCAATGTATGAGAATACACAAAACCACATAGCGACTAGCTCATATTGACATCACCTATTCATCCATAGTGATTTCCTCAAATATACATCACATAAACACCATTTGAATAACTTAGGAATGTGTCACATATACATAGTGTGAATAACTCATGCATGCAACATACATACACGATATAATTAGTTTACACATACATCACATATACATAATGTGATTAGCCCATTTAGGTGTCACATATACACATAGTGACTAATTCACACACATAACAATACACCATGCGACCTATCTCATGCATGCATCACACCTACATAGTGTGATTTATCACCTACATGCCACTAGCAAAATTTTATATAAACCCTATAAAAATGAGTAGCTCCTAGCATTTGTCAGCTAGATACTACTAGTGAAAGCCTACTGATCCCTATGAAATTAGGTAGCTCCTAGCATCTATCACCTATGTGCTATTGGTGAAATCTTACTAAGCCTATGATACAACTAAATACTTATTTAGGTAGAGCATGCTCCTTGATGATTGTCAAGTTGAAGCATCGATAAGCTTATAGTTGATGTAGTTCATAGGATTTATAATATTAATGATCACCATGGAAGGAGTAGAACAAGCGACATTCTATGAGGTATTGCATTCCTCCTACCTATCTCCTCATAGAGCCCTTACTCCAACTAGCATGTGATTCCAAGAAGTTGGCTTCCGTATCTATCTCAGTTCAACATTCTAAACTTAAATGGTTTAAGAACATTGATCTTTAAAACATATTGTCCCAAGGGTTTACACCTTAGATTAGTTAACTAAGTTATAGTTACCATATAGAAATCCATAAACCTTTACACATGGTCTTATAGGTCCTCGAGTAAAAATTACTAACATGCAACTAACATATTGAACCCACATGAGCTAAGTAACATATACATAGAAACAAGTCATAGAGAAATCTTGAAAACCATTCACATCATTCTATTGCTACTTGAAACATAATATTTATAAGACAAAAATTTAAACCCACAATAGTACTAATATACAACATTCTACTTCTAAGTATGTAACATTTACATACTAACAATCATAAAGCTTAACATATACTTACCCATTAAATAGATATATAGGTATACACCATACCATGTTTAGTAATACCTATCATTAACTTACCCACATTCAACATAGGCAGTCATAAGGGATTCCATCCTAACTAAACATAAATATAGGCACATATTTCTAGAGTAGGAAAATCATCCACATATTACGAGTTGTTCACACCATTAGATCATAACGGGTCAGTTCAACATCAACATTAAATGCAAAGTTAGCACATTTCCACAACTCATTCATAACCTTGTCATGTCCAAAATTATCATGACCTTACTTCTTAGAAGAATAGACCTTTCAAGTGTCTTGAGTCTAACCAATACCTTCTTATACATAGCACTATGCCCAAACACAATGCCATAGTGTTCATCACCCAAAACTCTTATAATGTTAGTCTCAACAAGTCTATAGGCATTCTCATGCATTCACATTAGAGACTAACCATGATGACAGTAACTATAAAAGCTCATCTAATACTAGAGTTTATTGAGGAATACAAACTCCACAAGGTTAGATTAGGTAAGCTTGATTATAATAGAGTGGCTTTTATCAGCTTAGGCCTATATAATTAAAACTTATTAATTGGATTGGATGGTGAGTTTATATCCATCAGATGTAGTTTTAGCCTCAAGTTGAAACATACTGAAAATAGAAGGTTGATCAAATTTAGGAATACCCTATACCTTGGAGTCATTCCCTAAACCCGTCCCCTATGGACTTTGGGTCCAAGGGCATCCTTTTCCCAAGAATTTCCTACATACCTACTTCTAGATGAGATTAAAGTCAAATATAGTTCTCCTCACTTAATCCCTCAAGGGTTAAACACATAGTTTCCTACCCTTAGGGTTCCATTATCATCCCAATTTAATATCAACACTTACTATATTCCCATAATCAAATCCATGCATAGAAATAAGCATAACATAATAAACATAAGATAGGTCCATTCATATTTGAACACAAGATAATAGAAATTAAATATCTTCATGATTCAATAGTTATGCAAAGCCTTGATATGGCCCCAAATCATGTCCTACCATATAGGATTCAATAGTATCAAGTATTATAATCATAATCTGGTATGACATCCTTCAAAACTAGGACACATCATGTTGGGATACCCAAGCCTATCATACATGGTTCCCTAATCTATATATATATATATATATAATTACCAAACACATGGGACTTGTATTTGAGAACTCGTTTACTGATCTTAATATGCTTATGCTTTGACTTATGAAACTGAACTTCGTATCATATGTCATTGTTCTATAATTATTAAACATGGTAATGGACTATTACTATAGTCCTTAGAACTATCTTCTTCAAGATGAATACATTATATACTCTATAGGGCATTGCTCCAACTATATGGAATCATTCTTCTCTAGTACATTAGACCATAGTGGAAACATAAACAAGGAGTTACATTATTCTAATTATGATTGCCACCTCTAAAGTTATAACTAGATGTAGGCCTTGTAAGTTTTTATCCTTCTAGATCAACAAGACTGAGCAACACACTTTAGGCACAATGTTACATGTTTAGATATTGAATTGCTCCCATTAGGCATACCTATGGTGCACTCAAAGGTATTGTTTACAACTTGACACTATACATTTGCAACCCTTTCAAATTGAAGGTATCAATGACCATGTGAATATTATGCTATGCACTGGTAATCTTATTATTACAAGTCTATACCTCCACGTAATTGACAAATTATTCATATAGTAAGTTTATTCCATAAAATAAGAAAATATAGCTATGAAACATTACAAACCTCATCTTATTTACATGGACCACCTAATAGGATCAGTTATCAAATACCTCTGCTTATGAGAGATAATCATTAAAAAAGAATAGATGAGAGGTGTAATACAAGTCATAATCAATCAATGCCATAACACATGTATCTACACAAGGTATTTTCATGTATATGCTATATGGTACCCAATCAAGTTTGGATAATACATGTATTATTTAATCAATAGAATAACTTACTATTATGTTAATATCATCAAACAATGTATCTTGATAATGTTTGTATCACCATACCATGCAAGATGGTATTACCTCATTACCCTATAATGCCCAATGGCCTTACTAAGTATAGCAATACATTTTGGGGCTTATTTAATCTAATTTATAATATCAACCTCAATCATCAACCCTATGATCAATAATAAAAATAGAGGTACAACTTCAAACTTTGGACTAAACAAAGCCTTTGTTGCTCTTGACATTCAAACTAGCAAACAAACATGACATAAAGAGTAATGGAATGGGTAGGAATAAACACATTTTATAACAGTAATAAAATGGTAATGTTTAATGCACCTCTTAAAATCTTGGACATCATTGGGAATAAAATTGTCCTAGATGCCAGTGGTGACTAGCTCATGGAGAAGATCATCATTGTTCGAGGGTGTCATTCAAACATTAAAGCTCATGCATAAGATTGGGAAATTGGTGTGCCATCTAGAAGCCCATGAACCCACCATAGTTGTGGCCAACCACAATCATGCTTTCCACTTGTAAAATTACTTTGAATGTGCTCTCACACATTCCACTTGGTATATCTCTGAATGTTTAGAGATGCTTGTGGTGGAGTCCCTAACAGTAAAATATATAAAATGTAAAACTTGAAATGCTTTCCTAAAGCCTCCATTTACTTCCTCAACATTTAAATTAACTTTCCCAGAATAGAAACTAGGAACAAGAATCTTATAACCAAAATCTAATTTAGTTATATTAGTCACATGATTCCTAGTCTCCAAGTCAACTCCCCACCACTCCTACAACATCATAATCATTCATTGCATTTTATTTTCCTATCAGGTATGCCTCTCTCACTATAAATCACTCTTTATGATCATTGAAAATATTTTTGAAGTCAAAATCTCTAATGTGGATACAACTGGAAGGTAGTGAATTTCAACATCAGACTTTGTATGCTTGGACCTCATTTTAGTAGACATACAAACTATAGATAATGATTTAGATATTTAGGGATCTCATTCAACCTCTAGGGCTATTTATCATGCTTATGATTCATTTCTATATCCATTGAACACAACATTTATGGTCATCCTGATTATTTTTATCCATTTTTATATCCTTCATTGATTTGTGTCTACACCTTAAGGAATACACACCAAATCCTCACTCTACTTAAACATCATCCACTTCAATGGTCAAACAGTCAATAGCAATTTTACACTTCCACCAAAAAGTGGTAAATATTTGTTCTATTTTTATTGGACAAAATTAACATTTGACCATTGAAGTGGATGATGTTTAAGAATAACTCCAAATCAGTGTGGGTATATATTATTACTAATCATTCATAACATTTTGTGTAGTTCATAGATGGATTCTAGATCATGGTTCTAGTTGATCTACATCATGTTATGTTTATTTTTCATCTTTTTATAGTTTGATATGCTTGATCATGTAGACTCTCATGCACACCACAGTGGGGGTTAAATGTAATTATAAAAATGCATACCCTATAGTTTTACCATATGTTACTGTATAGACCTAAAAATGGCACGACTCTGTCTAAATAAATATTCTTCACATTCCTCCACAAAATTAAATAAATGCATTTATTTAATTAAAATCCCCCAAGTTCTTGTAAATTAAATAATACCAAATTATTTAATTAATTCTTCCAAAATTCCTCTAAATTAAATAATATAAAATTATTTAATTACCTCTTCTAAATTATAAAGTCATTCTAACTTAAATAATGTCCAATTATTTAATTATCTCTTCTAAACTTAACATCCTCTATATTTAAATAAATCAAAACATTTATTTAGATTATCTATTTCCTCTTAAAAATGGATTAACACCAAAATTAATCCATACAAATCCATGTGCACACTTAATTAAATATTTTAATATTTAATTAGTTGTTCCCTCACACACATGTCCTATTTATCCTCCACTTCAAATCCGTTAACTAATCAATCAATCCACTTAACTGATTAGTCTATTATGTTAACCAGTGATCAGTCCACTCAGTTAACTCCTCAATCTATTTCTATTAACTCCCCTAATGCAAAAAAGGCTAGGACACTTGTCCTCTTCCTATTCACGCACATCCTCTCAAGTTTCCTCAACCATTGATCCTCTTATTCATTCTATACCGTTGATCTTCTCTCTCTCAAACCTATAAATACAATCCCTATTCCTCCATTTGAATCATCCAAGCTTTTAGTAAACTTACTCTATAGAAATCACAACGTACCTTTGGCACCAACATCATATCCATAGCTTGTGATCATCATTTTTATTGTATTGAAGATCCTCTTCATTACAAGAATTATCATAGTTGTTTCTCTATTGTCATCTTAAAGAAAAAAGAAAGGAAGTGCGCTTTCTGAGGGCTTCATTCACACGAAAGATCAATTTGAGATTAGGCGACCAATAGAAGCCTCGAAGTAATAAGGTTTGAAAGATATTATTCTTTGTGTTTGAATCTTGATTATTGCAATTTCTATTGGGTTATTATTAATCATTGATATTATCTCCACATTTTCCCATAACATTTCTGGTGCCCATCGTGGGCCCTTGCCCCAATTTAACCTCAAAATTGAGCTTTTGTGCATTAGGTTCCATACGCAAGAAATTTATGTGCATCTGTTCACTGGTAACACACATCTAATCTCTGTAGAGACGCATCTGTTTAATCAGCGCATATACTCTCTAAATCAGCGCATCTGTTCTCTAGATCAACGTATATATTCGACCTACGCTTTCATTTCCTATTTGAACGTTTTACTCTTTGTAACTGTGCATATATCATAATTGCGCACCTATTCTTTCTTTCAGTGCATATACTCTCTATAACTACGCATATACCAGATCTGTGCATCTGTGCTCTGTATCTGCACATATATCCTCTGTAACTATGCATTTGTTCTGACAGGGTTCTTGAGATATTTCTTGTGATTTTGCTAACACTAATATCTCTCGCAAGGATATTCTCAAATTTGATTTGTAGGTTAGGGGCTGGTTAGACATTTAGTTGCTTCATCAACTCACATTTAGATCTAATTAGCAAGGAAAGTAATTGGATTGTTCATGCAAATCTTATCTAGATCTAAATAGGAAGGCTATAATTTGAACTTGTTACATCAACAACTCAAACATAGTCTGAACTAGGAGGATCTAAAATTGAACCATTGCTTTCTATTTGCTTCTTTCAAAGTTAAAAAATATTGTGTGTACCCAAATAGCATAACTCATTTAGTTTTTTATTTTAAATAGGATTAAAGAACCATTGTTCTCCATGTTTTCAGAATGATAGTAGGCCTATGCTGTCCCCTTTCTTGGGTGACCAGAATGCCAAACCTATCATTTTGCATGTTTAACCTTTAGAGAGGCCTGCCCTTGGATATCCTTTCGTCCAAGTGGGAACGACCTTAAGTGGTAACAAGCTAAAGCCAAGCTCTGCCTAGCCACTATAAAGAAATTGTGCTTAAGGTGAAGCTTCATGCAATGAGTGCTGATTAGTTATACCAACAACCATCCTCCCCCAAAACCCTCCAAGGCGCAACCCTTGAAGGTTGGGAGACTCCATAATGGAGAGTAGCACTACTGCATGTATAATCACTCAAACAGTTGCCCTTACTACTTATCCATTGTTTTAGAAGCCAAAATCCCCTATAAACCGGTGCTGAAAAGAGCAATTATCATCTTCCTAAGATGACTCAGATTCTTACAATTTAACAATAATAATAATAGGGAAATCCTAAGGTTTGCAAGCCTTAGGAACCTGAAACTTGGTGTACCAAAGAAGTTTGTGCACTTGTAAGGGGGAGCCTGTGTCCCAAGTTCCTAAGTTATCCGCTTTGAATAGCATAGCAGGTGTAAAAACTAAGAGAGAATTCAGTTTATATTGCCCTTGTCATCCTAGGATTTGTACTTGTTTTTGTCAAAAAAATCAAAATCCAAAAAAAAATATGAGAAAAGTCAAGGGAGGAAAATACAAAAAAAAAGTGAAAAGCACAAAAAAAAAGAGAGATACAAAAAAAAGAGTGAATGAGAGAAGATTGTTGAATGTCCATACTCTTGGGTGGAGATTAGTCTAAACTCAAAGCCTCAAGAGTGACATTCTAACAAGGAAATACATGTACAAAGCACACACACACACTAGCTAAGCTAAACTGACAAGTCCAGTAGTCTCTAGGATCATCTTCTATCTAGGGACCCTTGTTCTTCCCTAAATATCCTTTACCCCGGGTCTATCTTGCTTTCCATCTATGATCTAAGTCTAGTGAACATCAATAAAATTTGTTACTTGTCTAAGTTGAATGCTTGTCAGATTGTCTTATCTAGATAAGGATCAATGTTTAGCCTTTAGCAAAGCCTAGAAATTAGAAACACTCCGTAACTCATTTAACTCCCCACTTGAGTTTTTTCCTAAATACTATCTCATAGCCTTGAATAGGTCTCTTATATCAGGGCAACCCACCATCCCCTAAATCAAAAATCATATTTAAGAGCGGTCATTTTGTTTGTTCCATATTGCATTCATGCCAAAATTAAAAAAAGTCTCAAAGCAATAAAGTTCAATGTTGCGGCTCATGGCGTTTGGTGGAGGTACACATTGCCTACCGTCATCCATCATCTGATCGTATCCATTTCACCAAACCACCTAGCGATAACCTATCATGGCTTGATACTCTATCGACATTGTTGCCTTACCTACCTAAGGTTTATCCAATATCCTATCCATAGTGTCAGCCTATCATAGCGTCCATCGTTAGTATCTTGTCTTGTCAAACTACGTTGCCTCTGAGCTATCACGTAGGCAAGGCCATCATTGATAAGCCCATGAGGCTGCCCATCTATTTCGTACCTCTTTCACCCATCAAACACAGAAAATGGCAGACAAAAGTTATTATTTCTCAAATGATTCCCAAATCACAATCCTCAAATCTACTCAACCTCTTCTCGGTTGCTCCTCTGTGCTTTTATTAAGCCAGAGTTGGAAGATCAATGGTTTCTCAACGGTTAGGAAAGGCCAACTGCCCTGAATCCCAACCGATTCCTATTGATCTTTTTGGATTCTATTAGAGACAAAAATGTGTCCATTATTTGCCAAATGGAATACAAAGACTTCTAGGTTTTAGAAAACAAAACATGAATAAGATGACATGGCCAAATAGGCCTTATTTCAACATAGAAGATTTTACTATGGTGCCCCTTCACCAAGCGAACATCAATAAAATTTGTTACTTGTCTAAGTTGAAAGCTTGTCAAATTGTCTTATCTAGATAAGGATCAATGTTTAGCCTTTAACAAAGCCTAGAAATTAGAAACACTCCGTAACTCATTTCACTCCCCACTTGAGTTTTTTCCTAAATACTATCTCATAGCCTTGAATAGGTCTCTTATATCAGGGCAACCCACCATCCCCTAAATCGAAAATCATATTTAAGAGCGGTCATTTTGTTTGTTCCACATTGCATTCATGCCAAAATTAAAAAAATTCTCAAAGAAATAAAGTTCAATGTTGCAGCTCATGGCATTTGGTGGAGGTACACGTTGCCTACCGTCATCCATCATCTGATCGTATCCATTTCACCAAACCACCTAGCGATAACCTATCATGGCTTGATACTCTATCGACATTGTTGCCTTAACTACCTAAGGTTTATCCAATATCCTATCCATAGTGTCAGCCTGTCATAGCATCCATCGTTAGTATCTTGTCTTGTCAAACTATGTCGCCTCTGAGCTATCACGTAGGCAAGGCCATCATTGATAAGCCCCCGAGGCTGGCCATCTATTTCGTACCTCTTTCACCCATCCACTAGTCCATTTGCATCTACACCATTTCCCATCACCTAGGTCCTAGGTCCACAAAAGTCCCTCACCACGAACTACATTACCTTTGCATTGTCACATAGGCAAGGCCATCTATCAATGTGCCCTCGAGGCACTAGGTTAGTCCCATAGGGCCTGTTTCTTTGTATCTATTTATCAGTTCATCCATAATAAGTTGATCCTTTATCTAACTGGGGGCAAGTCCTTGACCTGGTTATGGAATTGGATTCTTGAATGCCACATGTTCTAAGAGGACGCCAATAAGGATTGCGATACCTTTCACTAGACATGTAAGCGCAACAAAGCACACTTCCAAACAGAAATCTTGACGCAAAAACATCAACCTATCCAAAGCAAAGAAAACAAGTGCCTAAACACTCAAAATGATTTTATCTAACTTATGGCAAGAAAGCATGTCTAATGAAAGAATGTTTTGTGTTTGTGAGCAGGTTAAGTTACAGAGTCTTGATTTTTGTTATCATGTCTTTCTACACTACTCAAGGATGTCAAAAACTAGAGATTCTATGATGGGGGCATGATTATTTTATTTGTTTGCTGCTTATGGATTAATCTTTAGTAATGTGAGGAGTTTTGTCTAAAGACATGATCAGCAAAAGATCAATGAGGAATTCAGAGGTCTAAACATGAAAAGGGGCAATCCTTGTCTATTGACATGCAAGAAGTACTCTGGTCATCTAGATTCAATTTTGACTAGATGCTTGTATCAACTTACTATATCAAAATCCATGTAAGTAATACTCAGGTCATCCTGGTTTAATTGTACCTAGATGCTTGTATTTTATTACAACATCTCAAAAAGAGAAAAGAAACAAAAAGTGCCCAATGATGAAACAAGCACTTCAAAATACTTGCAATATAAAGATGACAAATATCTGCATCTATCCATTTCAAATTACATTCCCTATACCATCCATCAATAAAGATTTTGTTCATGGTGTTAGAGTTTACAAAAACTTGTGAGTCCTTCAATCGAGTCATTCTTTTGTCCAAGTCAATTTTCTATCATTTGTGTCTTTCATTGAGTCTCATTTGTATTGATTACGTACACTTGGACATCAAAAACATGATAATCACTTTACATTAAGTGAAATAGTCATTAATTTGATTAAATCATTTGCATTCATATAAGTGCATTAAGTCATCAGTTTGTAATCATTTTGCATTAAGTGAAATAGTCATTAATTTGATTAGATCATTTGCATTAATGTAAGTGCATTAAAAGTCATCAGTTTGTTATCATATTACACTAAGTGAAATAGTCATTAATTTGATTAGATCATTTGCATTCATGTAAGTGCATTAAGTCATCAGTTTATAATCATCTTGCATTAAGTGAAATAGTCATTAACTTGATTAAATCATTTGCATACATATAGCTGCATAAGTCAAAATATCATTGCCTTTAACTAGAAAATATAAAAAACATAGCTATTGTTTAGTGGAAAATTGGATTTGTTAATGTTTTAGTGTTTTGATGTTTAAATCCTCGTCTCCACTTTACATTCAAGGATCTAGAGTCGAGTGGCAAGCACTATCATACCCTAGATCACTGTGAGATGTAGGGAAACTTGGATTAGGGAATTTAATTATCAATTTCTCTTCTCTTATGCTCAATTGACCATTAAAATCCTAATTATGCAAGTACGGCAATAAACTGACAAATAATGGAAAATTCTCTTGAAGACAGAAGTAAAATAGCAAATCACATAATACTTGTTTCCAAGGTTCCAAGGCGGAACAGTTGGGGACACTGGAGGGGGTGCCCAAGTCCAAGGTACTAGCTTCTTTGCGGGATCTGAACTTCCTTCTGACACTGATCAGTCCTGTAACTTCTATTTCCAAAAATTTAGCTTGAAAGGACACTAGAGCAAGCACCCAAGTCCTAGAAATGCTTCGATGTCCTACTTCTCTTCAAATCCTGAATCCTTGATGCCTGCCAATCATTCCTACAACTTCACTTCTCCTGAATATGACATAGTCTGTAACTTGCAATCACAAGATTTGGTTTGGGGGTTGTGGTTTTTAGAGGCTTGCCTCAGTTAAGCCTTGGAGGACACTTAAGTCTCTGAACACCATTGTTAGATAAAGAGTGTGTGCCCTTGTGAGGTAGAGGCAAAAACTAAAGGAATTGATAATGAAAACATAGTATAATGTCACCTTGTAGTGAAGATATCATGGGAGGAAGATGCCCTTCATGCCATGATGAAATGGATGCTCAAATCTGCAAATACAAACACACAAACCACACAAGTCTACTCTTGCAACACAATGAAAGCCTTGAATCACCTTGAAAATGCCTAAAGTTCACAATGATCATCTATTTGAAATCTAGTCTACAAATGAATGCCTAAACATGCTTTTATATGCAACTACAAACACTTCCGCCAAGATTTTCATAATTCAAACTTACCATGTCAGCAAAGGACCCAAATAACGGTCATAAACTGACACTAAAAAATTAAGGCTGTCCCAAAATAGGGCAGGACTAGGGCGTGGCCACCCATGTCCTCCCCCCTATTTTGGGTAGGGTACAACTCAAGGGGTCCTCCTAGGTCCACTCTGCCATGAAACCTAGGTCTCATTCCATTAGGATGCCAAAATATGAACTAAGATGTCCTAAATGCATGCAAAAGACCTGAGAGCTAAACCTTATGAGGGAAAAGCCCCCAAGGGGACATTTTCTAACATTACATTTAGCCCCCACTTTAATGTATGTATAAACATGTGGCCAATACATGCATTAAAGTACGGTCACAAACACAACAAACATGCCAAGCACTGAGAAGACATGCCAATCACATAGAAGATAGTCATAGGCACACAAAACACAGAGAAGATAGTTACAGTCATGCAGAACACGGAGAAGATAGTTAATGCATAGAAGACACACTAATGTATGGAGGACAAAAATGATATCTTTTCTTTTGTTTTTCTCATATATATGAAATGCAGATGCAAGTACTGGAAAGTAAACAAACCTCCCATAATACAGGATGCACTCATCGAGCAAGTGTTTAGACTGCATATATGGGGCAACACACACGCAAGACACGCAAAACCTCCCAAAATGCACTAATCGAGCAAGTCTTTAGACTGCATATGGGGCAACAAACACACCACACAAAAAAAGCACACCAAAACACACACACTTGAAGACACAGAGAAAATATGGCAAACAAGCGATGGTGTGTTCCCTATTTCTAGGCTCATCACCATCTTGGGCACATTACAAGCACACACCGACGATTGTGCTTCACCACAATAATCACCGAAAACACACTTAAGGGTTAAGTTAGTCACATAACTGCTCCCCGCCTCCGCAGAGGACTTTTGAAAATGACAAGATGATGCAATCTACTCTGAGAAATACACCATCCCCGCCTCCATAGAGGACTTAAGAAAAAGGATATGCTCAATAGCCCACCTCCGTAGAGGCTTAAATGATTGATTTATTGATTGCAAACAAACTCAGGATGCAGGATGCACTCATCGAGCAAGTCTTTAGACTGCACCTGAGGATAAACACATAACTAACATCTACAACAGACAATTACCTTATATATGCTCCCACCTTAAGGTGGTTGAAATCAGTTATGGATATCAAGCATGTTAAGGTAGGAAGAAAACACACAAGGGAACACCGACTTTCGCAAAGCCCATGCCCCTCGGAGGTGACATGTACTTCACGATCACCAAATGTTCCCCACAAACACATCCCTACAAGAAATATGTTAGTGTCTAAAACATCATGCTAAACAACAACATCAATGCATATGATTAACCACACAAAGAGCCAAGGTTATACAATGAATTCAGAATTTGAGGATAACCATGGGGCTATATCACAAAACTCTCTGAATTGAGTACCACCAAGGCCAAATTCAAAGATAAACAAAGGTGCACAGAGCAGCAATATTGTTAAGGTTTGTAAATGTGACAGAAACATCATCAAATTCACTATGCGGAAAGCATGAGTGCTTCCACTAGCTAAGCATCAGATAAGATATACAACCCCATCATCATATTAGGAACTAAGTCCATTTTTTGATTGCTCTCTAAAGGGACACTAGGTCTGCATCAGTATAAATGTTTGTCGTCATATGCCCGCTAGGTGGAAACACTAGAGGAAGGGAAACAATAAATAAGAGAGGAGAAACAAGTGTCTTAGGGACAGTCATGTAGGAGGGTGCCCCCAGGTCACCAACTGCGACGCTATGTCCATAAGACACAACACACAACAATGAAATCAAAGAGAGAGGTAATATAGAAGAATGATGGTACAAATAGAAGAAGGTCACAACAGAGGCAATCTCCCAGTATCTTGGACCTTACGAAAGAATCAGGGGTCATCCCAGGAGGCCTAAACAACATATAACACATCACGGGGGAAGCACATCATGAGAGAGATAAAAGGTTAGAGATACTTACCTATAGGGCCCCTGTTGAGTTAGATGTTGTCTATAAATAAATCATCATCGTCATCTTCCCACTCCCTAATGTTGGAGGAAAGTGGGACATAAGGTATCATAGTTAAATTCATGTCTTGCTCATTATGTTGTTCGTCATTAGGATCATGATTGTTTGGTTGAATGTTGGGATCAACGTTTTCTTGCTGAGAGGCAAGGTTTATGGCATATTCTTGTCTTCTTTTTCTTCTTTCTCTTGTTTTTCTATTTCTCTTTTTTCAACCACTTATCTCCTGTAAGACAGGGCCTTGCTCTTTCATAGGTTTTTGCAAATTAGAGGATGAAGCACCAGGATCAATTTTTATTTGATGCGGTGGAATATTTTGTTGTTGACAATGACCTCCCGATCCTTGTAAGGATTTTAGGGGAGGAACCCCAACATAGGGACCTTGTCCCTTCTATCTAAGATTCTCTTCACATGCGGGTTGTTTGTATTTTGTCATTTCTTATGTAGGAAGACTAGGTACTTTAGTTTTATCCCAAAAGTAATTCAACTTGTAATGTGTTTTCTGAACCAAAGGTTTATACTTGTTGTGAGGGATGGTGATTATATGGCCATCCAGAGGAAATTTTAGACAATGGTGTATTGTTGAAGGGATAGCTTTCATTTCTTTTAGCCAAGGATGTCTCAATTTAATGTGAAAGAGGTCAGAAATAGGGACAACATCAAACCATTGTTCGACATGTTTTCTGGATAGTGTTACTAATAATGATATCTTACCCAAAGGCTTGATAAAGGTTCCCTTATGTGTCTTAATCATCATGCTCGAGAGGACATAAGAACCTTGCATTAATTGATGTGAAAAGAGGAAATCCTTAGTGAAAACATTAGTCATACAATTAGGATCAATAAGAGTTCCATCCACAAGGTTTCCCATTATTTTCACAGTGATGTAAAGAGGTCCTTCCTTGTCTCCAGTTGTTCTATCATGAGGTGTAAAAACAATTTTAGGTTTAGATGCTTTTCTTTTTATGTAGGATCTAGGAGGGAACCTATTATTGTTATTGTGACTAGAGGCCATGTTTATATGTTTAAATCAGATTTATAAGTTTTTCCAAAAGTATAGCAAAGACAAGTGTAAATCTATATGCAAAAATGGCCTTAAAATGCTTGGTTTTTTGTATTTTTTTAATGCAAATGAATGAACCAAAAGAAAGGATTTCAGTCAAGGATAGAAAGTTATATGTCTGATATCAGTATAAAACAGAAAAAGTATCCTTCTTAACACAATCTTGATGTGATTTCAAGTTAATGTCAAGTCAAAACATAGTGAAAATATGTCAAAATAGGCACTTTTTTCACCAAAATTCAATGCAAAAGGGCATAGAAAAGGGTATTGTGAGGAAAATGATGATGGAAAGAAACTAATATTAGTAATAAAAGCCTCATGGTGCCAAAATATCCAACACAACATGCTTTTAGTGCCTCTTAAGGTCAAACCCTAGTGAAAATATAGCAAAAATGGGCTATTTTTCACAGTTTTTTAATTCTAAGATCCAGAAAAAGGGGTGTTCTAATCAATTTGAGGAGGTATAGAAAACAATATCAATAATATCAGTCACCTCAATCCATAAATTTGATCACAACATGCTTGGAGTGCAAACTAGGTCAAACCCTAGGGCAAAAATAGCCAAAATGTGTAGTTTTTCACAAAATTTTCACTACAAGAGCCCGATAAAAGGGTGTTGTGAAGATTTTTAGGAGGGGAACAGAATGATTACCCTAATAACAGTAAATTAATGCAAAAACTACTCTTCACAACATGCCTATGGTGGAAGTTTATCGAGTCGATAAGGCCAAATTTAGTGAAAATCATTGTTTTTGAATCCCTAGGTTTGAGATGTTGACGTAAAATGCTATGTGAATGTTTTAAGGTCTGATTTGTGATAAAAATTAAATAATCTTAGATCTAAAAATGATTTTCAAAATTTAATATGCAAAATGTCAATGTCAATCTAACGAAAAATGCATGAGAATTGCTAGTTTATTGTTGAAATTTTCTATGCAAAATTGCAAATATTTTTAAATATAAGTGAAAATTTACACTAAAATGAAAGACTATAGCCAAATGAAAATTTGAATGAGCCTCTAAAATCAGTAGAAAAATCTGAAAGAAGATTTTGTCTACCAACCCTAGATTTTCGAATTACTAGGTTATATGAAAATTGTCAAAATCTCTACAAAAGCCTAGCAAATTAATGATGAAAATGCAATGCAAATTTTTGAATTTTTATATTTTTCTATATTTTATATTAGATCTGATGCAAAAATCATGAATTAGGAAAATTTAGAAAGAATTGATGTAATTTAGTAAGCCAAACAATGCAATTTTTAAAAAATTTTCAAATTTTTCAAATTTTTTGAATTTTTCTCAATGCAATAAAATGAATGACTATATGAGTAAATGAAATCAATCCAAATATGAAGACACACACTCAGTAAGTTGCAATTTAATTCCAAAAACATGGGTTCACCAAAATGGTTAGTGGAAAATTGGATTTGTTAATGTTTTAGTGTTTTGATGCTTAAATCCTCCTCTCCACTTTACATTAAAGGATCTAGAGTTGAGTGGTGAGAACTATCATACCCTAGATCACTGTGATATGTAGGGAAACTTGGATTAGGGAATTTAATTATCAATTTCTCTTCTCTTAAGCTTAATTTACCATTAAAACCCTAATTATGCAAATACGACAATAAATTGATGAATAACATAAAATTCTCTTACAGGCAGAAGTAAAATAGCAAATCACAAAATACCTATTTTAGGGGTTCTAAGGTGGAATAGTCAGGGACACTGGAGCAGGTGCCCAAGTCTAAGTTACCAGTTTCTTTGCGAGATTCAAACCTCATTCCGACACTGATCAACCCTGTAACTTTTGTTTTTGGAAATTTAGCATTAGAGGACACTAGAGCGAGCACCCAAGTCCTGTAAATGTTTTGTTGTCCTTCTTCTCTTCAGATCCTAAATCCTTGATGCCTGTTAATCCTTCCTGCAACTTCACTTCTCCTGAATATGACACCTGTAACTTGCAATCACAAGATTTGGTTTGGGGGTTGTGGTGTTTAGAGGCTTGCCTCAGTCAACTCCTAGAGGACACTTAAGTCTCTGAACACCATTCTCAGATAAAGAGTGCATGCCCTTGTGAGGCAAAGGCAAAAACCAAAGGAATTGATAATGAAAACACAATATAATGTCTCCTTGTAGTGAAGATATCATGGGAGGAAGATGCTCTTCATGCCATGATGAAATAGATGCTCAAATTTGCAAATACAAACACAAAAACCACACAAGTCTACTCTTGCAACACAATGAAAGCCTTGAATCACATTGAGAATGCCTAAAGTTCACAATGATCATCTAGTTGAAATCTAGTCTACAAATGGATGCCTAAACATGCTTTTATATGCAGTTCTACAAACACTCCTACCAAGATTTTTGTAATTCAATCTTACCATGTCGGCAAAGGACCCAAATAACGGTCATAAACTGACACCTACAAATTAGGGCTGTCCCAAAATAGGGCAGCACTAAGGTGCGGGCACTCAAGTCCTCTCCCCTATTTTGGGGAGGTTACAGCTCAAGGGGTCCTCCTAGGTCCACTTTGCCTTGAAACCTAGGTCTCATTCCATCGGGATGCCAAAATATGAAATAAGATATCCTAAATGCATGCAAAAGACTCGGGAGCTAAACCTTATGAGGGAAAGCCCCCAACGGGACATTTTCTAACATTACAGCTATAATCACAATGTCCACATTAGATCATCATAAAATGTGAGCATATAGAGGCATACATATAGGTGCATTTAAAACATCCATCTACATTTGTGTCATTATAACATAACTACATGCATAATATCCCATCAGAAAAACATCAAAAACATAGCATGTATACATCATAAGTAAACTACACCCATGATCATCGCATAAACATCATACATATAGGCCAAAGATAACTACATGTAAAATGTCATAAACATGTGCATCACATATAAACATCATAAGTAAGAATGCATCCATGATCATCACATAAAGAACATACATATAGGCCATGGTGACTGCATATAAAGTATCATAAAACATGTGCATCGCATATAAACATAACAAGTAAAATGCATCCATGATCATAGCATAAGCAACATGCATGTAGGTCATACGCTGCATCATCATATAAATAATAAAAGTGTCCAAGTGTACAATATCAATATGTCATCTAGGAGTCACATCATAAAAGGGTCTAAACATACATGCAAAATGATAAATGATACAATGTCTCAGTAACTGCACAAAATAAAAGTGGTATATACATATAACAGGCTATCCATGAGCCATCAAAATAATGTATGTACAAGTGCAAAATCTGTCCAAGTAGCAGCTACCCCTATTGTCATGGGGCAATACTCCTAGCGCTATCCCCTCCTCCTCCTCCACCACAGCTTGACCCAGGCTATTGTGGGCCCATCACTGACACTCCTAAGTGTGATCCACCTGCCCTCTGTGAAGCCACTGACTGACTCCTATAGCTTGATGCCTACTGATCTGTCGACACTATCTCATGGTATAAACCCCTGTAATACTACGTCTGAGCCTACGCTTTGGCTAGCTCACCCTAAATCTGTGCAACCTAGGTTTGCAACTGTGTCACCTGGGCCTGGGCCTGCATCACCTGTATCACCAAAAATGTTGTAGCCCCGTCAGTACCCATAGCAGCTACGGCTATGTCTCTCTCTACCATCAAGGCCCATACCCTAGCCAGTGTTGTGTCCCGCTCTCAAGTAAGACCAGCTATAACCCCTGTGTATTCCTCCCTATGGGACTTCGTGGCTCTTAGCTATTGTCTAACCTGCCTTAGATGGCCGCGTAGCATAGTAACTACTGCCACCTATGCAACCTGTACCTGCTAAGGTGCCACTTGCTATGGTGGAACTTAAACCTGCTGATCTACCTACTCTACCTCCTGCTGGGGTGGGTCCTACCCCACTCTCTACTGCTGTCTTGGCTGACCGTCACCTCCATCGTCTCCTCCATGTCCTTGGCCCCCTCCTCTGCCATCTCCTCTGTCTCCTTGGCCTCTACCATCTTCGTTCCTCCTCCTCTATCTCTTCCTCCTCCTACCTCCATCCTCCTCCTCCTTTGACTCCACCTCCTCTTGACGAGGAGCTAACTCTCTTGGTCCTGAATATCTAGGGAACGGGTGTGCTGTGAACCAATCCTCATAGTCCCAAGTCATCTAGGCATCCACTATCTCCCTCCTCATCGGCCACGCCTGATAAGGTATCTAAAAAAAGTCTATCCTGGCATCCTCATAGGAAGCCACCAATCCCCACCACCTCCTCTCTGCCTAAGTCCTAGCAAACAAGGCCTACCCCTGTGGCATGCCCTGCACTCTCCCAAACTACTACATAACTCGAGTGACTATGTGCCTCTCCAAGATATGTGGTGTCCGCCCAATTAGCCACCACATTTGAAAAATGTAAGGCAGCTCATCGGCCTCATCATCCCAGACCTCACAATCTATGTAAGGTTGCCAAACCACTACATCCACATTATCTAGTTGATGTCACCAGTACTCCAACTTCCCCAGTCTGTGCTGAGAAAGTACACCAGAGTATCCGTATGAGTATGGCTCTCCTGGCTGATGGTGAAATGTGCATATGGGCTGTGTCATGGTTATATGCTCCCAAGCCCAGAACTAAAGCAAAGACACTCCTGTAGACAAGTTGGCAGCTCCACAATACACCACCTGATGCATGTCATGATAAAGGTGAGCAAGAATGCAAACAGCCCAAGCAAATTAGGTGCCCTCAATCAGCATCCACTCTAGAGTCCATCCCCAACCAATAGGGAACCCATGCAATCTCCAATCAGGGCATACAACACCCCTGATCAACCCAGCCATAATCCCTAGAAAGTAGTCATAATAACTATACATATCCTGTAAGCTGATCACTGCTCCTACTATGCTAGGTTCATCAAAAACCCTCTTGCACTCATCTAACCCAGCGTGTGCTATAGGTCATACTCTACCTGCTCTCCTACTATAGGAAGATGCAAGATCTGGTATACATCCTCCAAGGTAACTATCATCTCACTAGTGGGGAGGTGGAAAGTCCCATCCTCACTGTGGAAGCACTCCACAAAGGCAGTCAGCAGACTGAGGTTCACGTGAACCTCGGGCATGAAACACACATAATCCAAACCAAGAGCACCAAGCACTGTCTGATCTACCTCTATCAGCATATATTGTCATAGCATCGTCATGGGGAACTGCTCCCACAATATAAGAGTGTCAAAAATATCCTCCTGCAACCAGCAAAACAGTGCGTCAACCATAACCATATCAATGTAAACCTGCTCAACTATCAAACCTATCAAATTGATCAAACCAAGCATATCATCTCTTGTCTAGATTCTATCAATCTCAGAGATCGCTTGTCGATTGTCGCATCGATCAAGATGCCAATTGAGTCAATTTTGCTAAGTAACTGACTATCTAAAGCAAATGCACCATTCTAGGATGTATTTGTGCAGTATCAGAGCAAATGCGCAGCTTTCTAATGCATGCGCAACCAAAGCAAGAAAATGCATAGTTTCTGAGCATATGCGTAGCTCTGCGCCACAGATGCATAGAACTGTCATATGCACTACAAGAAATCTTACATGTGCTAAACTATAACAAGTGCGCAGAATGACAAGTATGCACAGAAGTACTAAATGCACTGAAACATGACCTAAATGCGTGGAATCAAAATGTATGCACGGTTTTGGGTAGTGAATGCACCAAAATGCAAATTAGCGCATATACTCCCCTAACTTTGTCTAGCATTTATTGCATCCATAAATGCCCCTAGCCTAAAAGTTTCAAAGTACGTACTGAGGGTCCTGCCTCTGTTGGCCGTCCAAATCATCAGACCCTCTCAAACTGGTGCTCCTTGTGCAAAATATCCATATCTCTGCTGACTGCTCTAGCTCCTACGCTCTGTAAAGCTCCAAGTATCTCTCAACAAATGACAAATGTGCAAAGGACTGGGATTGTGGACCCTGCTGCTATATATAGATGCCAACCCTAACTTGCTGTGTGGCAACCTTGCTTGTTCTCTGCACCCTTTTTCCTCTGCTTTTTCAAGCCATAACTTGTTTTCTTCACCCTAACCTAACTATTCAACCTTCTTCATCGTGAGATTGACCATCTCACACCCTCCAAATTTTCTTCCCATCCAATCTCCCAAGGAGGCATCCTAGCATTGTTAAACCTCTACCAGTGGCAAACTGGGGCATGTATCATTATCAGAAAGTATCTATTCTTTGAAGCAACATGATAAAACACATTGCATCAAAGAGGGAAAAAATGTATACACCGAAAAATGGCACAACTCTGTCTAAATAAATATTCTTCACATTCCTCCACAAAATTAAATAAATGCATTTATTTAATTAAAATCCCCCAAGTTCTTCTAAATTAAATAGTACCAAATTATTTAATTAATTCTTCCAAAATTCCTCTAAATTAAATAATATCAAATTATTTAATTACCTCTTCTAAATTCTAAAGTCATTCTAAATTAAATAATGTCCAATTATTTAATTACCTCTTCTAAACTTAACATCCTATATATTTAAATAAATCAAAACATTTATGTAGATTATCTATTTCATCTTAAAATGGATTAACACCAAAATTAATCCATGCAAATCCATGTGCACACTTAAATAAATATTTTAATATTTAATTACTTGTTCCCTCACACACATTTCCTATTTATCCTCCACTTCAAATCAGTTAACTAATCCATCAATTCACTTAACTGATTAGTCTATTCTGTTAACTGATCAGTCCACTCAGTTAACTCCTCAATCTATTTCTGTTAACTCCCCTGATGCATAAAAGGCCAAGACACTTGTTCTCTTCCTATTTGCACATATCCTCTCAAGTTTCCTCAACCATTGATCCTCTTATTCATTCTATACCTTTGATCTTCTCTCTCTCAAACCTATAAATACAACCCCTACTCCTCCGTTTGAATCATCCAAGCTTTTAGTAAACTTACTCTATAGAAATCACAATGCGCCTTTGGTACCAACGTCATATCCATAGCTTGTGATCACCATTTTTATTGTATTAAAGATCCTCTTCATTACAAGAACTATCATGGTCATTTCTCTATTGTCATCTTGAAGAAAAAAGAAAGGAAGTGCGCTTTTTGAGGGCTTCATTCACACGAAAGATCAATTTAAGATTAAGCGACCAATGGAAGCTGTGAAGTAATAAGGTTTGGAAGATATTATTTTTTGTGTTTGAATCTTGATTATTGCAATTTATATTGAGTTATTGGGTTATTATTAATCATTGATATTATCTCCACATTTTTCCATAACAGTTACATATGTCACTTTATGTGGGTGTGTGCAAAGTACGTGTCGTAGCATAAGATTTCACTGGTTTAGTACCCCTATAACCCAATTCCCTAGTCTAACCTTTAGAAATGTAATACAACCCCTTTCAAATAGTTTCCATGTTCAATATTACTTGCTTCTCATTATAGTTCACTTAACACCCAAGCATTTCCCTAGTTCACTTCCACACTCATAGATATGACTCCAAAAGTTTTAAATTTAAACTCAATGATGGGTATGAACCAATCCCTTCCCATCTCTAGTCATTATGTGTGAAGCTTTCTTGACAAACTTTCAAATTTATGTGCTTCTAGTCAAGTATATAAAGGCATCACCCCTAAGTCGTTTGATCAAGACATTACCACTAATCTCCCATCTCCTATCATGCATCCTATCTCCTAGCCACCAAAATTAATCACTTCTCTAGAATAGTAATCCAACTCAAAAATCATGCATTGTTCCTAAATGATGTATTTACTCTAGAATCATTTTATTGTTTGGAAAACCCTAGTTGTGCACTAGGTCTTTGCATCAACATCTTGTAGTGTAAGTCAATTTTCAAGTTCCAAATTAGCCTCATTTAGGAATGTTTTTAATGCATTCATAGCATTTTTGTCTTAATCTCTTCTATCAAACAACATTGAATTAGACTTAGAGGCTTTTCAAAGGGAGAAGATCTTCACTAAGCAAGTTTCCCAAAGGTGTTTATAAAAATTGCTTGTTTATTTATTGTGGATTGTAGATACCTAGGTTAGATTGTATTTGTAGATCACAGAGTTAGATCCATGGACAAAGTTTGGATCTATGTGGTGGGTTCAAATTTGTAAGAGTGAAAATCATATGTGTAAGCACATAAGTAAACCAAGATTCTAAACATTTCATCTCAATCATCTTAGCCAATTCATCTCAAATCGTATTCTAAAAATATCAAATATTTATTATAATATTCATCATATCTCAATATAACATACACTTTTATTTAGTATTTCATTTTATATTCAAATCCACTTAAAAACACATTTCTAAGGTAAATCTATTAAAACTAGATTAATTATTTATTCAATTGCTCCGTTTACTTAATTAACCAGATTGTTTATGTAGGTGAAATTTATTTGCTCACACATTTGTCTCCGAAAGGTTTCATACAAATTATTTAAGGGAAAAAAAATTCCCGTAGACCAAAAATATATATATATATTTTTTTTAAAGGTACGGTTTGCATTGCAGGCAATTGCACTCCAAGGGGCTACTACTAATGAGAATTCCTTTAGAATGTCTTGTGAACTATTTCAGCGTAATTACAACAGAAGAAACAACGAAGATCGTCAATTATTGTGGCTTTGAAGGAGAAAAACGAGGAGAAAAACACGGTCGTTAGGAGCCCACGACAGGGAATTTTGATGGGAAATCATGCTTATCTGTATATATAATTTTTATTTCGCCTACGTTTTACATGGATTTCTACACCTTTAATTATTTTTATTTCCTTCTTTAGGTTCTCCCGAAGTTTCCCCCATCTCATACTTCGAGAAAATTTCGTTGTTCTCACCGTAAGGACAAACAACCTCACGCTGATACAGATTTTTTATATTGAATAAAGACATAATTAGTTTATACGAAAGTTCATAATAGCCATTAGGAAAGTTCACAATATTGACTAAAGGCCACAATTTTAACTAATAAAAATAAGATAAATATTTATCCATTTTTTAGTATAAATAAAATTAAATTAAACTATTATTGATTGTTTGATGGATGATATTTAAATAAAGAAGTTGGGGACAACAAGAAAATACAAAAATTTCCATGACGTGCTGAACAAATGCGTAATTTCGTGGAAAATGTTCCGGCCAATGTAAAGGGTTTAACTAGTGTCTTACGCAGCATCTTCCTGAGGAGAGGTGTATATGAAGAACAGAGGAAGAGTGTTGGGAAAGAAATGCTATGAGCTCTCCACATTTTGGTGACTACTGTGGGAATTAATTGTCTAAAGAGTAGAAGAAAGATCTTTCTGGTTATCCAATAGGTACTTGAGGATCAATCTATTGATTTTATTTCGGGTATTTTTATTTCTAGATTTTTGAATGTTTGAAAGAAGGTATTCAATTGTAATACTGAGTAAAATGATTATTTAGTTTTAGCTGTTGTTTCATGCAGCTTGATTATATATAAAGATGAATGATCCTTCAGCCAGTAGTGCTTCTCCGCCCACTCCCAGCACTGGATCTTGTTCTAGCAGTGGTCCTACGAGATTATTACCCCTTGATGTACTAGTCCTTGAAGGTTGCATTGATGATGTTTTGTCTTCTCTTACGGACAAGGTAAATTCTAATTTCATATTCTTCCAAACAATTGGATTTTTAAAATTTAAACTATGAGTTTCTGGTGGCTAGATTTAAACACATTTATTAAGATGTATATTTACAGGGACTGAGTTGTAAACTGCTGGAAAGTGGTACGAAACTAAGGGATATAGTGCAGCCTGTAGCATCCGATTTTTCGAAATTATTTGAATCCATTTCAGAAGGCGCAAAAACAGTTTCGGATAAGGTAATTTATGATTTGGCCATTCTAGATGTAAACTTTGAAGGTAGTTTCTATTTGGATGAAGATCCTAGGTTTTTAATGACTGGTATAGTCCATCTTTATTTGGAACAGAAATCCTCTTCCTCAAAGCTTTCTAGCGAAGCACAATCAGCGGCCTTGGAGGCAGCGAAAGATCTGGGAAATATTCATTGGGCTGCGATTGGGCTTTTAGCAATAGCTAATGTTCTAGAAAGATTTGACAAGATTTCTGCAAACGATAGAGATTGCGTGGACCTTCTGAAAGTGATGCTGGACCTCGCTAAATTTCTAAAGCAGCTCAAAGATATGAATGCCGACTCCCACAAAGAAATTTCAGAAAAAATGAACGAGGCGCTTCATTTGATTGTTAGTGGTGCAATCTTGTGTCGTTCCTTCATCGCATACAAGAAAATGTTGAAGTAAAATGACTAATTCAAATTGAATATTCTAAAGTATTTTGACCAATTAAAATAGAATAAATATCTAGTTTTTTTTGGGTTAAGAAGGAAATATAAAATATTTGATATGATGTTAAGTTATAGTATTAATCGTTATTAAAAATAATATCTTAACTCGCTGAAATGAAGTAAAGGTTCTTTATCACTACAAAGATCCGTGACGAGCTTCTCTACATACGGAGAAAGGTGGATAGTATAATAGGCCAGCTGAGTCTGCAGATGCAAGTTAAGGTTGCCTCTTTTTATATGTCACGGCAACAGCCATACAGTGATGTTGCAGGTGAACTTCAGTGCACCATTTACTTTTCACTTTGCAAGTCTTCTTTGTTGTAGATATGATATTTCCACAGTCCATTATATAAGATTGTAGAATTTTTGGAAAAACTGTGTGTTGTTTTTTTGTATCGACATTTCGGATCACACTCTGTGATCTATCATCAAGAAGAAAGGAAGAGAATGAAAATGAATTAAAATTGCAGAAGAAGTTCCTTAAAAGGAGAGAGAGGGGTTGGGCACAGAGTACCAGTTTAACCTGAGGTAAATAAACAGTACTGGTTCTTTTTTCTTATCCCTCTACTGTTTATTTACCTCAGGTTAAACTGGTACTCTGTGTCCAACCCCCCTCTCTCCTTTTAAGGAACTTCCTCTGCAATTTTAACTCATTTTCATTCTTCTTTTTTCTTCCTGATGATGGATCACAGAGTGTTATATGAAACATCATGAAAAAAACAACATACAGTTTTTCCAGAAGCTCTACAATCTGAACTCTTTGTTGTATTTGTATCAGCAATAAATTTTAGCTGTTGACTCGGTATTGGCACCAGGTGGACTTCCTTCTGAACAATCAAGTAGCAGTAATGAAATTGTTCATTGTAAGAAAACTCTCTCCCGGAAGCACTTTTTAATCGGATTATTTTTTTACTGCACAGAAAGCTAATGTGCCGATTTGGCATTAACAGGTGAGATGGAGCATGCAGCCCAAACAGAGATATGTGCAGCGAACTCAAACGTCGTTTCTCGAGTGAATGAATGGAAAATAGACGAAGCTGTTTCATGTAAAGCGAGTAATTTTGTAGACAGGCCTCAAAAATCAAAAAGGCTTTTACCCACTTTTTTCAGGGCCCCTACATATCTTAAAAGGCTCACAGAACGTAGATCTTCATCTCAGAGAACGCAAAAGCTTGGCAAGAAAGTAGTTCTGGGAATAAGCTTGGACAAAAGCCAGCTGTCTTCGTTTAGTATAGAACATGACTCTGGAGGGCTACCGATCCACTTCACTCTCAAGGAATTGGAGAAAGCGACTAATGGGTTTCAACACCAACTCAGAAGCTACAATTCTTGGTGTAATCTGTATAAAGTAAAATTTTCTTTTGGTCAAATAAATTTTATTTGAGAATAAAAGTAGTGAAGGCTACTATAAAATTTTTTGGTTTCATTCATTTTTCTCCAGGGAACTTTGTCCAGCGGAAAACAAGTGCAAATAAAGAAGTTCCCTAGACGAGAGGCGTCGAGCAGCGAACAAACCCCTGAGAAAGAGTTGTTGTGTATGGTAAATTTGCGGCACAAGAACATTGAGAAGCTTGTGGGATTTTGTAATATTAGAAAAAAGGAACCGATGCTCATGCTAGTGTATGATTATCCGACCAGCGGACGTCTATCCGACTTTCTTTACGGTACAACTCTCCCCTCATTTATTTTGTACCTTCTTATCCTTATGGCAAGCCGTTGTGTTGAGAATCTAACAAATTCAATTATAAACAGGAGACTCTAAACAGACTAAAATTCTTGACTGGCCCATGAGATTAAACATTATATTGGGAGTAATTACCGCGCTCGTTTATCTTCACGAGGGTGCGGATGAGCACATGTATTGTGTACACAGAGATATAAAGCCATCAAACATTCTTCTTGACTACAACTTCAATGCAAAGGTGTCAGGTTTTAGCATCGCGGAGATTTTAGCTTTTGATGATTCCGGATTCAGTGGACAAGTAGCGGAAGGCCAAATTTTCTTATATCACAACCTAACAGATTTTTATTTTATTTTTCTCTAAATAAACGTTTGATGTGGTTAAGTTCAATGAGTTTTTCATTATTCATTTAAATTCTCTGTGGCAGCGGTACATTCGGCTACGTTGCTCCGGAATGTGTTACTGACAACCATCTGAGTTATAAAGTGGACATTTTTAGCTTCGGAATTCTGGTGTTAGAAGTTGTATCTGGTAAACGTGCAGTTAATTTCCCATATGACGAAGATGACGGGACCCTTCTAGAGCGGGTAAGAGCATATAGTTACAGTAATAGACACCCCTGGTTTGAAGCTGATCAGCCATCAAAGCAGGACAATGAGTCTTTGAGTTTTTCTTTGTGTTTGCAGGCATGGAGGTTATACAAAGAAGGTCATCTTGCTGATCTGATACATCCTGGATTACTTGATGGTGAAGACTATGAGTTAACTAGTATAATAAGAAGCATCAAAATAGCCCTCTGGTGCTTGGTAAAAGATCCTGCCTTGCGGCCAACATCGTCACTCGTGTCAGCTATGCTTTCCACACAAGAGGAGATTCCCCCACCACCAGATGTTAGTATGGAATACAGCACTACTAGCTCCGTCCAATCTGATGATGATCACCACTTGCCAGCATTTGAAGTGGAGATTGGAGAAATTGAAGAACTTCCAGATGCTTGAAAATATTCAAATTAAAATTGAACCTTTTTTAACTTATGCTTTATCACCACTCAAATATGTATATGAGCATTTGAAAGTTAGCTATCAAGTGTTTTCACAATGTCACGTGTATTAAAACCTATGTACAATTGGTGTTTGCTCTCAGTCTGGCAGCTTTATGGTTGCTGTTTGTCATTGTTTCTGCTAAACTTGTTATTCATTATTTTGCTGTTATAAGATTGCGGTTGGTGTCGGGTCTCTTCAATCGTCTTTCAAGTTGTCGTCTTGTTCTTCTGCGGCCCTGGTTGCTGCCCATATCGTATTCTTTGTAATCAGCAATGTTTCAATACAAGAAAAAGTTTGTCCCTTTTTTATAATTTTTCAATAAAATTTATGTCAAGCTTATTCTGTTAAATACCCAATGTCTCAACTAAAAACGAAACTCAAGGAAGAGACAAAACGACCATAAAATGCCCAGCCGTAAACAGCCCAAACCAATTAGATGCTTGCGATCAGTGCAGCCTTTACAACGCACCTGGTTACGCTCTTCTCCATAAAATGGTCTGTAAAGCACCGGCTGGTTACACGCTTCCCCATAAAATGGTCTAACCTTTACTACAAGCTTAAATGCACATAGCAGCTTTAATTACGGGATATTGGTCTCTTTAATTCTAAGCTGTGGCTCAGCAACCATAACCCCTGCCCACGGCATGCGTGATTCGAGATTTGAACTCGGGCACGAACTACCACGCACTTAGAGCAGGCAGCAGCACCACTCGAACTAAACCTCGGAGGCATACTTTTAATTATTTTTATGATTTTTTTATTAATTTTATTTGATTGATAGGTTAAGTTTAATATATAAGATTTTGGGTTAAGTCTAAATTATAGAGGCTGTATTAAGTAAAGGATAAAGAAATGGTTAAGTTCATATGTTAGAATCTTTCAAATTAAAAGTAATAATGATGTATTTATTAACAAAATTAAAATAAGTATAAGATAAATTAGAAAAGTGTAAAATATGTAATTTTTTTGTCTTTATTAATATTTTAAATAACTAATAAAATAAGAAACAATGTTATTTCTTAACTAATCAGTGAAAAAAAATTTCATATCATTTTAATTAGAGTAAAAAGAAATAACATTTGATGAAAGCTTTGCATGTTTACAAAAGAAGTGCCTTTTTTTTAATAAAAGGATCATATCCAAAGATCAAATTAGATGTAAATGTATGAAGTATGATCAAATTATTAATATATAATGTAATGTAATGAATACAAGTGCTTAATTTGTGATTTTTTTTTATACTTCATTTTGGTCCTATCATAAATACAACGATGTGTCCTAATATTCACTTTGTCATTTTTTTGTGCATAAAGTGTCCGAAGCCTTGATTCTATCAAGCATCAAACTTTGCTAATTCCTAATGGTCTAGAACTGTCTATTTAACACTTATCCTTGCACCCTCAGCTAGATAGCAAGTGTAGATATGTCCCTTGGAGAGGACTACCCCCACTAACTATTCAAGTCCCTTTTCAAATCTCAATTCCTACTTTTCAAACGAACTCTTTTGGAGGATATGATAGTTACCCATTAAATTGCATGCTAAAACACTTTGAATTGAACACTTAAGACCTTATTTTTAAGGATGGCCCTAGGTCATTAGTTTTGATTGGGTTATTTCCTCAAATCTCATTTGCATAACACATATAGAAACTTAGAGATTGGAGAAGAACACGTGCCACCAAATACTACACATCAATTTTATAATTTAAGTACTTTTCAACTTCACTTAGCATGTCATCCAAAAAAATATTCACTACTATAGGGGATTGACTAGCTTTGAAGGAACCTATCATAGTCTTCCTCTACCCCAACAATTCAATTAGTAAACTTATCCTATATCACCTTTGATCATGGAATCTTAAACTTAATTTTCATTTCTACCTATAGATCTTAAATTTCTCGTACACCCTCCCAGTACATAATTCCTATTAAAATATCCCCTCTATTTACCATATATCCTAGGTACCTATTTTTTAATGATATTTTTATACCCCTATTTATTTATACCTCATATATTTAATTAAATATTTCATTTCTACCACTAGCACACCTAGCTCCAAATGAAAAATATTGAATGAATTTGTATAGGATACTATGAAAAGAAAATACATTAAACATAATAAAATATTAAGATCCAAAATATATTTAAAAAGTAATGGTACTATTTGATGTGAATATGTGGTCATTCTAAATTTTGTTTACATGTTTGGATCATAAAAATAAATTAGTAAATGTGCATTGGTTAAATTGTAAGAAACTAAAAATATAATTTTCCACCCATCTCAAATCTACCCATCAAAACTAAAAATCCTCTTTAGTGTTATCATCTCATAGTCTTATAAACAAGGTATTTATTAAGATCTAAACATATATTTAAAAATAGTAAATAAGGTAAATATTTTTCTTTTCATCACCAAGTGAAACACTAGTTTGTTGTATGAGACACCCATGAAAAATGTGCACAAGAAAGTTTATTTCATAGGTATGTTTTGTCCAACCAATTGTAAAACAAGTAAAATCCCTGTTTTTGAATCAATCTTGCATCTCCTATGTGTTGTACAAACAACTTCATCCTTTCACTCACTTATGACTAAAAAAATCTATATGCAATACTACATAAATAATAATCAATTCTTTTTTGTGGCCTCATGAAAGTCAAATAGTTTAAAGATAGATAAATTTATATGAATATCTATTTCAACCAACATTCTAAACCTTAGACCTAACCACCAACACTTCCACTCTCTTAGCCTAAAGACACAATAAAATATATTAATATAATCCCCCTCTACCTTAATACCTAGTAATATATCTATCTATTTTTATTCTAGTACTAAATAGCCCATTATAAACTAATGTTCTTTGAGATTTCTCAAATTTGTAATAACTTGTATCAAAATATGTTGAACCCATCTCAAATTCCAAGCTACTATAATTACTATCATTCTCATCCCAACATGATGAACCCCAATCATACTGAATCAAAGGGTCACAAAAAAAGTCATTTACTTCTACTCTTTTTCCTTTATCTTCTATAGGCAAAAGATGATTATTGGAACATTCATCTGTTATTTTATTTTATTTTTCATTAGGAAAGGGTATTAGTACTTTGGACTATTTTTCCTTCCCTTTGTTGGAGGACAAACCGGCTAGGGCCTTCACAGTCTTCCTCTTATGTATTGTCACCTTTATAGTCCTCCTATGAGGAACCGTCCTCTCTCCAAGAATTTATTCAATTCTTACTAGAAATTTAAACATTTTAGGGACTATACCCATATCACAATTCTTTCATGCTCCTAAATCACTCAAACCTCATTGTGCATTACTCATCTCAATTGTAAAAAACACTTCTTGGCATTAAAATATAATTGTGGGTTTGAAATTTATTTTTCAATATGTACAACCTCTTACAATAAACAAATGAAATGAAATGAAAACAAGCTTACACACATGATTTGGTTGAAATACACATTGAAGGGAAAATGTAAGTTGAAAATTATGCCATGTTTTCAACTTGCAATAGTTTGTCTTAAAGACAATCTCAAAATAGACTTGTTGGTCTCCAAGTATTTAATTCTTCCCAATTCCTACAATATACCCAATTTGTGAATCCCATTTCTCCATGGTTTTAGGGTTACACCCATATGGGCATGATCATCCCTTTCCTAGTAATTTGGTGGCACACTCCACCCCGTCCCTACAGACAAAACTTATAACCCTGTCTACATCTTGGTACAAGCAACATTAAAATGACTATACCTTTATTTCTACATGGATTTCTAAGGTTCTAAACATTCCTTAGATCACTTTATCTACTTAAACACACTTTCTCAATTCATTAATAGCTTAGTAGTTTCCTTTCAATCTTAAGCCTAACAAGTAGAAAAACACACTATATTTTCCAACCTAAAAGTGATTATCTTAAAGAAAATCATAAAATAGATTTTATCTCCTCAAAGAATATAGAAAACCTTAGTATTCATACACTAACTTTATCATAGATGCTTAAACCCTGGATTGTAATTGTGCCACTCTTTGAAACCTATTTGTACATGAATTGTTATTGTAACAATTTTAGTCCGATTTGTAAGTTTAAGATGTGCATGAATTGTTGTTTGATTGGAATTTAACGAGATGTTTAGCAATATGGTATATAACAAAAATCTCAAACTAGAGTTTTCATATGAATTTTTTATGTTAGTAAAACATTTATTTCACTGATTGTATTTTGGTATGCTCATGTGCATGTAAAAGCATGTAAAATGGATGTCTTGGGCATGCATGTAGGTACAAATAGTATGGAACTTAATGCTCACCCTCTTTGAAATCCATTTGTACATGAACTACTATGATAATAGTTTTAGTCTAATTTGTAAATATAATACATGCATTAATTACTGTTTGATTAGAATTTAATAATGTGATGGTATGTTAGAAGCATGCTATATGGTACATCTAGTGTGGAGCTTATCTTTATTCTCTATTACAAGTGTTAGTGATAGTTTAATTTGGAAATTAATTACAATCTCTACTTGATCATGGTTATCTATCATCCATATAAATTGGCATGTTTGAGACACCATAACATCATATTGAATTTTTTATTTAAAATGAATTATTTATATTAAGGAATACAATTAATTTAAAATTTAAATTATCAATAACATTTGTAATAAAAGGTGTATTCTTGCTAGTTGTTAATACAAAGAAGGGATTTCAATTAAAAAGTTAAGGCACACTATCATCTAGTATTTTCAAACGAAGCACCATAACCAATAAAAAAAATTCAATCATGCATATCGATTCATATAAGGACAATAATATATTATGTAATCTTGCTAATGAATTTTTTAACTTAGTCATATAACCATAAGCTTCATAGAAGCATTCATAGATAGTTAACTAGATTGTATTAAGGATTGATATTACATTGACACAATGTGTAATAACTCTCCATGTGATGACTACACTATGCCTATTTTTCATTATAAGAATCTAAAGATTATCCTCCAAAAATTTAATGAGCTATGCTACCATCTATTATGAAACTATAATAAACTTCTGAGAGCCATTATTACACAAGGAACCATTATTCAAACACCCTCCATATTAGAATCCATTTGAATTGACCATGCAAGTACATATAAGAATTCAACAAGATATATCACATGCACACAATTATCATAAATAAAATTATATGCCAATGATAATACATAGATATAGATATATCACACAAGAGGTTCTGGATAATTTTTGCATGAAGGTTAGCCATTAGACTTGCAGGTGGCTTTCTTCTGCTAGAAGGGTGACTCTTTTGAAGTCGGTGGTTTAGGCTTTCCCTATTTACAGATGCTTTATATAGGTGGCTCCCTCTAGCTTTGTTAAAGAGTTTGTTTCTCTATCCTGCCAATTTCTTTGGTCTGGTAACCTTCTCTCTTTGAAATGGAGTTTAGTCAAGTGGGACACGATTTGTAGACTAAAGCAAGAGTGTGGTCTTGGGCTTCGGCCAGTTGGCTTGATTGGTCAAGTTCTTGTAGCCAAGTTATATTGGAGGTGGTGTACTTGCCAGGATCAGGACTGGGCTAAAATTCTTACTCACAAGTATCTCAAGGGAGCTGATAGCTCGAACATGCCTCGACTCAGCTTGGAGGGGAAGGGTTCCATGATTTGGGATACTCTTAAAAGAGGGGCGAAGCTCATTAAGGAGGGGCTTTTCTGGATTTGTAATAAGGGTTCTGATGCTCTCTTTTGGCATGATTCATGGGATGGTGATCCCCTGATCATCTCTGAGTTTCCTCTTCTTTTTGCCTCTTTGTAACATTTTGTCCAAGGCCGGTTGGCATAAGGTGGAGAATTTTAAGACTATTAGGGTTAAGGGTCAGTTGGAGGTGACATGTTGGAAGGACCTTCAGGATTGGCTAATGGGTGGTACTGTGGAGGATCATTAAGAGCTAGATGGGATCTTAGCTAGCAGACTTTGTAACTCCCTTAAACAAAGTGATGTTTTGGCTTGGGGTCCTGATCTGAAGGGAAAAATTTTTGTGGCTTCAAGGTATCAAGAGTTGGATAGACAGATGCATGGTCAAATTGGGGTTCCTTGGTGGAAACAAGTGAGGAATAACTTTTCTTGACCTAAATGTAACTTCTTTGTTTGGTTAGTTTCCCACAACAAGTGCCTCACCTAGGAGAATTTGTGAAAGAGAGACTTTTAGGGCCCTTCTATCTATGTTCTATGTGGTCATAGTGAAGAATGTATTTCACATCTTTTCTTTCAATGTCCTTACTCTAGGGAGATTTGGCACCTTTGGTGGGGGTGTGGAATCATTCTTGTATCCATGCTACCTCTTTAGTTGAGTTCTGGGAGAGTATGGGTCTAGCTCCAACTAAGACCTCTTTTCTGCTTATCGCTTGGAGTATTGGCCCCACTTTCATTATCTGGAATTTTTGGTTAGAAAGGAATCATCAGATCTTTCAAGATTCTAATATGGGGAGGGATCTCTTGTGGGGGAAGATTGTCAGTAGGATTCAAGAGACTATTGCGGCTAAGTGTGATTTTTCTGAGACAGTTGATCCTAGTGATCTGGCTATTATGAGGAATTTGAATTTGATAGGTAACGGGTTGGGAGTTTCTGCTAGTAGAAGTTTGAGACAAGGCAAACAAAAGATTCATCGTGAAGGGCATTGGCTCCCACCTCCTAAGGGAGTTCTAAAGGTTAACACGGATGGTTCTTCTAGGGGGAATCCTGGGCATGCAGGAATTGGTGGCATTAGTAGAGGCAGTGATGGTGGTGTTGTGTTTCTGTTCTCTATATATAAAGGGAAACATTCCAATAACCTTATGGAGGCTCTAGCTATTCTTCATGCTATGGAGAGAGGATGCTCACTGGGTTGGAAGAGGATCATCTGTGAATTTGATTCATAGATTGTGGTGGACATGCTGAATGAGCAAAGATTGGATGGATCTAATTGGCATTTAGCCTTGGTGGCTAAGCAGATTATGAACTTGTGCTCTTCATTGGAGATTATTTCTTTCTGTTATATTCCTCGAGAGTGGAATAAAGTGGCAGACTATCTAGCTAAATGGGCTTCAGAGAATGGTGATGGTTGGGATGTGGATGAGCCAGAGAGTTTTCCCCCAGAACTTTTAAAGACTTTGGAAAAGTTAATTATGGATGACAAAGCTATGTAGTTGCTCTTTCAGAGGAGTTCCCTTTGGAACTTCTTTTTTTTGTTTATGGTCTTTCCTTGGTTGGGCCTTGGGACTTTGCTTTGTACTCTTTGTTGGTTTTTCAATAAATTTTTAACCCCTTTCTTTAAAAAAAAGAAAGATATAGATATATCACTAGATAAACTTTTGGTGCCTTAGTAGCTTTCTCACAAGGAATAAATGAAGAAATTAATTCTATTGTTCCACCTGACCATCCCAATAGTAAGTATCCAATTCCAAAGGAAAAAAATAATAAATTTATAGATTTTGAGACACTTGTCTAATCAAGCCCTAAAATCTCAATATTGTGGAAAATACAATTCTTAGAAACTTCAACATCACTTTTCTATCTATAAAACTCAACTAAATATTATATTTAATTCATAAATCAAATTATATTTAATTTTTTCAAATACCAACATATTTATCTAAATGAATTATTAATTAATTACAATAATTATTTGATTATCCTTAAGTGAAAGATGGAGCAAATTAGGGAGTGCTAAAATGACCAATAGATTGGTCAAAAGGAGGCACTAAATAGAAGACTACTTTTAACATTAGCACAACTTAACTTCAATCATGATATTAACTAACATTTTCCTTAGACCCACCCATGTTGAATGTCGGGAACTTGTTCAATATTTCTCTTTGAACTCAAAAAACACCTAGTCTTTTTTTGGATGAAAACTCCTATTTAACATTATATTAATAATAGAGAAATAGTACAATATTCAAAAAAGGGATAGGGTCAGGTAAGAGGGTACACCCACAAAGTCCAAAAGGACCAAGTCCTAAACAAAGACAAGAAAAAACAAAGGGTAAATCCCACAGAAAACTAAGCAACCAATGTCATGCCAGTAGAGGGAGTAGGATCCTAATCATAAGGGTTTCCCCAAACATCTCTAGGGGTGGCATCATCAATTGACTCCTAACCAGTGAGAGCACCATTTCCATCTTCATGGTTCTCCTCAAGATGTGGCTAAACATGAACTAGAGAAACGATGAGCTGCAGATGAGGAAACTTCCCTATGTTAGGATAGGCAACAACCTTATGCCTTGAAGAAGAAGCAAAGGGTGGCCTAGAGAATTGGGACCATTCTCCATATTCAACAAAGTCCCTATATGTCTAAGGTAGGGTACCACAATAGTGAGATCCATAGTCACCACGGTTGCATCTGGTTTAATGGCTAAGCCCATGCTGATGCCCTCTAGGAGAGGTAGAGTTAGGTGAAACCATGGCAACAGTGTAGGTGATAGTGCCCCACTAGTGCAGCAGCTCCGAAATATGAGAAACTTCTAGTGGAAATTTACTAATTTGCACCTAGATCTGCATCAAAACATTAGAGCAAATGATAGCTTTAGTATACAGAGAAAAATACAAATTAGCAACACACTGAGTAATATCCTTCCAAATGCTAAAAAGAATTTCCACACTGAAAGCATGCTATATCTAGGTATACTTAAGTAGGAAAGGCTAGTCGCCAAGCAACACCTAGTCTTTTCATATTTGAAAAAAGTAGAAAAAGAAATTTTAGAGTACATGGCAACTTGTTGAAGAAAAATTAATAATGACATATTTCATGTGGAATTTTTATGTCCTTTCTTGTGGAAAAGCTTAACTTGTATGTAGTATCTTACTAAACTACCCCTTCCCCTAATTTATAAACATTCTTCATCATTTATAGAGTTGGACATTCATCATTTGATACCTTAGAACTTGTTTGAGACACTATAGTCAGTAAATTGCCTCAATGACCAACCCTTAAAGATCTTAGAATAAAGTATTTATAACCATTTTCCAACCTATTATTGGGTGATACAGTAGAAGTGTATTGGATTTTGAAGAAATTGTAATGAAGAAAAAGTGACATATATCACTTTTTACATTACATTTCGTAGGTGTTGGAATTTAAAACATGAACTTACAAAAAACTAGAAAATAATTTACAATAATAAATTGCAGAGTAAAAGAGGGGATACAGAGAGGAACCTAGAGCCGGAGGGAGGAGGTCATTGTCTAGGATGCCATCACATCATGTGAACATTCACACTAAGTGTTGTCATTCATACGACCCAAAAACATGAAAATCAAAAATCACAACTCACCTAGTCTGCAAAACCAGAAAAGGGGAGAAACTACCAAGTACTAACAGAAGTAGAAATAACAAGAATAAACTCATTAAATTAAATAAAATAATAAAAATGACAAGAGAAGGGAACAAATCAACAAACCTTGATGCATTCGAATCTTTCTCTACAACCTGCACAACAAAGAATAGGAAAAATGTTTGGGGTTGTTTGGGGGTTTTCCCTAGTCAAACTGCTATTTTGGTATTTTAACCTCCACAACAACCAATAATAAAAAGATAGAAAGTAAGGTGTGCTCCTATCCTATGTGCATCTAGGAATTAAGAGCAATGACAACAAAATAAAACTAAGAGCATTATCCTTGGTCTACGGGGAAACACACCAGTGTATGAAAGACAAGTAAGGTGGTGCTCTACACCAAGATTTGCTAATAGAGAAATGTAGAAACAAATGATAAAAAATATCTACATTATTATTTAAAGAAAAAATATAAACAATATTACTAGACTGATTGTAGAAGAGGGGAGAATGAGCTCTTTGAAGCAATCAACCAACGTGTGGCAATGTGAATCCTGGTGTGATGGAATCTTGAAACACCTCAAGTACCATAATCTCATGCCATATTAGTATGGGCTTATCCCTAAACTAGGTAACCAATCTCAGAAGAATAAGTGGTTTAATAATATTGATCATATTTGTGGATTAATCAACTTACATATACCAGATGCCTCTTTGTATGTCATCATGGATATTGAATGTCCACATGCCTTTTAGATCAAAATTTGGGAAATACATCAAGACTCAACCATTTCTCCCTTCCAACATGATCCTACTATGATCACAACACACATCCCACATCATGTTTCAGATACAAAATATCTAGTTGACATAGAGGAAATCATCATGCCACTTCCACCTGTTGCTTCATTAGATTTCAAAGTTGCTTCTTCAAAAGCTTCAAGTACTTCTTTGTAGCAGAATCACATTTGTCTTCCTAACATTGTTGATTGGGATAGATTTCTACTTGCCATTACTTGTCTGTTTGTAGAGTCCTGCATTGCTGACATGTAAGTATACATTGAGGACATGAGTCTTCTCTTTGAAGATAGTTTCGATGAAGTTGCATCTCCATTAGCCTCTACATCCATCTACACATGGTTCTAGATTTTCATCATCTTCATCTATTAGGCATGCACCTAATTTGATTATGACATTCTTTGGCATTGACATGAGGACATCTAAGCATTCTTTGAAGGCATCACAATGGGCATCATCTTCCTTGGATCCGTATGAGCATGATTCAGGATCATACATACATCTTCCAGCATGGTAATATATCCTACATCTTCAGGTGGCTTCATTTCTTCCCAACGGAAGGAACATTGTTCAGCATTTTGGGATCTACATCTACATCCTTTATCGACTATCTAGCCTCACTATAGTAGGACATGTATTATGGGGGGATCTCATAGACCTTCTATCATTTTCTCTCTTATGGGGGAAATCATATATTGTACTTAGTGAAAGAAGTAATACTTCTTCATTTGTATAATTTTCATGTGTCTTTTCTCTCTTTTAGAGGGTAGTTTTTTCCTGTGGGGTTTTCTTCATTTCTCCACTTCATGAGAGATTAATTTTTACATGGGTACCTCACTAGGCCTAGTAGCTGGGACCAATCCCTTCTTGTACCCACCTAGAAGCTATGATTAAGGGGGTGTTAGTGTATATTTTACCTATGTCTTATTTTATTTCTATATATGATAAATTTGGATTAGCTGAAATGATGAAACAAATACATGCATTACCCAAACCTATCATTTTCCATCTTATCACGTCCTATCTTGCCATATCCTATCCTACTATCCTTAGCCATTACACCCATATACCTATCATATTGACTCCATCCACCCACCTTTCCTCTTTTGATCTTGATAAAGATATGGGGGCAACAATGTTGAAACATGTTTTGGATATCTCTTGACATACCTCATCCTTTCCAAATGAACCCTATCATCCAAGTCATAAGTCTTATCATGTAATATCCATCATGTCATCCTTTCGTCATGCAAAATCCCAAGTCTATTACCTAGATTGGGGCATGTTATTCCTATGCAACATAGTCCTTGGAGATCACATCCTTGCTCTCTTACACATACATCCATTCCATTCCATAGCCTATCCTTTTATCCTATCCATTTATCATAATCCTTTCATCCATCCACTATCGTCCATCCTTTTTTCCAATCCCATTCATTCCCTTGAACCTAGACTTGGTTCCTCTTGCCATTGGTATCAAGCACAAAGGCTACCCAAATTGTAAATCCATTGACATCCCAAGCTATCCCAAAATCCAAAAAAATCAAAATTTTTCAAAAACCCAAAAAAATCAAAATTCCAAAAAAAAATCAAAATGTCAAAAAAATCAAAACATTTCAAAAACCCAAAAAAATCAAATATTCCCAAAAAGACAAAAAAATCAAATATCCAACAAAAATCCAAGCAATAAGATCAATCATTATCAAACAATCCATCACATCAAGCCAATCTATCAATCAATCAAAATCACATCAATCCAATCCATATCATCCCATCAATAACATCACATTATCAAACATCCAATCAATCTCAATCAATCCATAATCATATCAATCCATCCAGCTTCATCATCACCATCAATAAGAAAATCAGAACTACATCTTATCTTTATCGTTAAATGCATTGATCCCATGGATACAGGGTATGTAGGCAATCTAGGATATGAAGGAAGTACCTAGATTCAGGCATAGGCGATAGACTTCTTCCATCCTTTTTCTAATCTTCACTAATTGTCATCTTCATCCATCTCACATCAAATTCATCTATCTTCCACATCAATTCAATCAAATCAATCATCACAACAATCCAATCAATCCTCACTTCATCAATCCACTTCTTAAATCACATTCTTCCAATCAAATCAATCCCAATCATCAAATTCATCACATCATCAAATCAAACAACCCATCACATCAAATCCATCAAAACAAATCAAGCCAATCTATTAAACAATCAAAAGCAAATCAAATAAAATCATCCAATTAATCCCAATCAATCCATAATTTGATCAATCCAATCCATATCATCCCATCAATAAAACATAAAATCAAAACTACATCTCATCTTTATCGTTAAATGCCTTGATCCCATGGATACAGGGTATGTAGGCAATCTAGGATACAAAGGAAGTGCCTAGATTCAGGCATAGGCGATAGACTTCTTCCATCCTTTTTCTAATCTTCACTAATCGTCATCTTCATCCATCTCACATCAAATTCATCTATCTCCCACATCAATTCAATCAAATTAATCATCACAACAAATCCAATCAATCCTCAATTCATTAATCCACTTCTTAAATCACATTCTTCCAATCAAATCAATCCCAATCATCAAATTCATCACATCATCAAATCAAAAAACCCATCACATCAAATCCATCAAAAAAATCAAGCCAATCTATCAAAAAATCAAAAGCAAATCAAATAACATCATCCAATCAATCCCAATCAATCCATAATTTGATCAATCCAATCCATATCATCCCATCAATAACACACAAAATCAGAACTACATCTCATCTTTATCGTAAAGTGCCTTGATCCTGTGGATACAGGGTATGTAGGCAATCTGGGATACAAAGGAAGTGCCCTTCATCTCCTCTCATCATCTTCTTCTTATCATCTATCTTCATCAATCTTTCAAAACATTTCTTTCAATCAATCTAATTCTTCAAGTTTTCTTCAATCACTTCTTCTATCTCAAATCCATTCATCGAATCATATCATATCATTCAATCCAATCCAAGAAATGATCCAAATGCAAGTCATCATTTATCCATACCAATCAAGTGAATCAATCAAGCCAAATTATCCAATCACATCAACGGTCTTGATCCTAATCTTGTTGTAAACCAAATCAATCAATCAATCAATCGTCATCATCATCAATGGGATATATCATTCACACATCCTTGTGTTGATCTAGGGATATATCATTCCCCCAATGACAACACTATCATCATCAATCAATCAGTTAATCATTGGTTTACAGCTTGACAGGGGCAATACCTTGTTTATTTTTTGTATCATTTGTGCATGCTTGCTTACTTGCTTGTGTGTGTTATCATTTTCAACTTTTATTTGCATCAAATCTGAATCAACCCAGCTAATATTCATATCTTGTATCTAGACAAGGTTGTATTATGCTGGGGCACGAGACACATCATCACCTTGGTCCTTATACCTTGGTGCATAATGTCTAGTGCTATATCAAACATCATGGTTGCTCACTTCATTATAGCATAACTTATCATTCACTTCTTCTAACCATTCCCTTATCTTTCTTCCTTGACCAATTCCATTTCATTTCGAGAGCCTACCCATGTTTGTCCAAGCCACCTATTGTCTCGAGGGGGCATCATTGAATCCTATCCTTTTCTTCTATCCATTTCCTTAGTTTCTTTGAAATGATGTTACTTGACATAAATCTTATCATCTCGCAACATCATCTCAAAGAGGGGCAAATGTAGACACTAAAAATTATCTAGGTCTTGTTTACACATGACCTTATATGTCTTTGCCCTAGGTCCTGCTTACACTGTACATATTGTTGACATGAACTTGTATGTGTCCCCCTAAGTCCTAGTTCATTCCAGTTCATCTAACCTCATCTCACTTAATCCTATTTATCCCTAGGTCCTAGGTCTTCCCACTCATAATTCCAACTTAATCACATTCCTAATTAATTAAATAAACACACTTTATTTAATTAATTCCCTAATCACATTGTCTCACATAATTTAAATTAAAAATTTGAATTATTCCCTCACCTCTCATCACATTGTGACACATGTCACATGTCTCATCTCCCACTTAATACCCCTTCACATGTCAAACTAATTCAAATAAAATATTTGAATTAGATTCCTTTCATTCTCCTTCGTACACTTGTCACATGACTACGGTTTCTTGATGTGCAAGGAAACCTAATCAATCCTAGCCATCCATATCATCTAAACCCTAATCAATCTTGTCCATCCATTCTAACTAGTTCTTTCCTATAAACCTAGCCTCCTCTAAACCATTAAGGAGAATGCAATCTAATTTCATACTATTATGCTGCCAAAATCTTGAGTAACCAACATTCAACCATATTCAACAATCTCTCCTTGCATCCATTTCCCTCTCCATCTTGCATCTTTCATCATATTGCATCCATCATATTGCAGGTATCAATCAAGTTGTCATCTTGCGCATATCATCTGAGGTATATTAAGGATTTGGGTTTGGGTAATACAGGTATTTTTTTCATCATTCAGCTAATCCAAATCCTCAATATACCTCGAATGATATACACAAGATGACGGCTTGATTGATACCTGCAAGATGATGAATGCAATATGATGAAAGATGCAAGATGGAGAGGGAAATGGATGCAAGGAGAGATTGTTGAATATGGTTGAATGTTGGTTGCTCAAGATTTTGGCAACATAATAGTATGAAATTAGATTGCATTCTCCTTAATGGCTTAGAGGAGGCTAGGTTTATAGGAAATAACTAGTTAGAATGGATGGACAAGATCAATTAGGGTTTAGATGATATGGATGGCTAGGATTGATTAGGTTTCCTTGCACATCAAGAAATTGTAGTCATGTGACAAGTGTGCGAAGGAGAATGAAAGGAATCTAATTCAAATATTTTATTTGAATTAGTTTGACATGTGAAGGGGTATTAAGTGGGAGATGAGACATTTGACATGTGTCGCAATGTGATGAGAGGTGAGGGAATAATTCAAATTTTTAATTTGAATTATGTGAGACAATGTGATTAGGGAATTAATTAAATAAAGTGTGTTTATTTAATTAATTAGGAATGTGATTAAGTTGGAATTATGAGTGGGAAGACCTAGGACCTAGGGATAAATAGGATTAAGTGAGATAAGGTTAGATGAACTGGAATGAACTAGGACTTAGGGGGACACATACAAGTTCATGTCGACAATGTGTTGTGTAACCAGGACCTAGGGCAAAGGCATATAAGGTCATGTGTAAACAAGACCTAGACAATTTTTAGTGTCTACAGCCTCATATGGGTAAAATACATGTGTCATAAGCCTACTTATGTGGGTTAGGTATCGACTTGGAGAGTTCAACACAACTCTCCAAGCTGTGTGTCAACACTCACTCGACACTTGGTGAGTGGAGTGTTGAAGTCAACTCAACCTCCTTCACTCATTCTCACCTATTTATACTTTCCTTTTATCTAATGTAAATGTGATATCCCAATATTAAAATTAAAGATTTAAATCATGATAAAAGTCAGTGAAATCACTTTCGTAAAATGTAGTGTTTAGTCATAATATTTAAATAAACATGTATATAAATACTTTTAATATATAATTATTGACAATGATATATTATTGTATTTATAAATAACATAAATATAAATATTAAACTAAATATTATTATTATATAATAATATAAATATATATAATATAAGGCATGTTAATTATATTAAATAAAGATAGCCATCATGTGGCAGTGATCAAGTTTTATTATTAGTCAAACATATGTAAGACAAAAATCTACGTTAAGCAAAGTTAAAGTAGCCAATATACAAATCATACTAAGCATGCGATTTGAGAGTATGAAATAAATATCATTTATGGGAGCGATCCATGTTAGCAATATGATTAATGCAATTCCAAGTACCAACAATTATGACCAGCACCTACATAAAATAAGTTGAAGCAAATATCACATATGAAACAATAAAATAGGCGATCATGTATTAGGAAAATAGTATGCCATTAGACTTGAGGCAATGGCCATTACGAGGGGATACGATCTATAGGAAAAGGCACATCCCCTCACTAAATACATAGCCATTGAGGGTTATAAAAACAAAGAGCATAAGGAGGAGAAAGGGACATATTCGAAGTTTAAAATATAAATATATTTCTGATATATATATTATAAGCAAATAGATATATCAGAAAAGAGAGATACATATGTAGAGCTATGCAGATCTAAAGTTATTTAGAGAAGATATAAGATGGAAGTGGAAGGCATAAAATATGCATTATTCATTCAAGATCTAATCCACAAATATAAGAGGGAAAGCAACGAACAAAGGACATACAATCAGAGGAAGCAACTGATATAATAATAATCAGTAAGTCTGATAACACAGTAGCAGTCAAAGAATCATTATCCATTTTAGATTGCATTAATTATGTAGAAGGAATAGATGTAAACAAATATGAAATTCTAATATAGCTTAAATGATAATGCTTGTATTTATTATGTATCAATGTATTTTAGATGAAAATGATATTGAACCTCATCATGGAGGAAAGGAAGGAGATGTAGGTAAGAGGGTATAAAGTTTCCATCTAAGTACCCCACCTTGGATGGATGTCAAAGCCCTACCATCAAGGCCAAGAGGGTCAAAGTCCTACTCTTGGGCTTAGATTGGATAAACTAAGAACTTTGCTATGATCCCCATACCATTCCTACCATGATGAGTTGTTAATTGTAAGAGATAAGGCATGGATAGGGAAGCGAGACAAGCGCTCTACTAAGTAGCCCACTTTGGTGGATGTCTAAACCCTACCACCAAAGCTAGGAGGGCCAAAGTTCCGCTCTTGGACTTAGTATGGGTTGGCTAGGTCAAACCTATCATGTCCCTATCCCTATGCTCCAAATATGTTTGATAGTAATAGTAATGTTGGAATTGTATTCTAAGTTTAATATATGTTGAACTAGCCCTAACAATGGCATTAGTTTATATGTATATATATGCACTTGTGTTTTCTATATGTTGATTGTAGGATTTATATTCAAGAGCATAACAAAGAAATAACTACTTGTAAGTCATCTCCCTAACCCTAATTTATTATAATTGTGATTGTAGGGTTTAATCTAGGGCAAGTCTAGAAGGGGACATTACATGATAATTCTGAAATCCTAACCTTAAACTTGTGGTATTTGAATTTTTAGGGTAAATTTAGTATTGTTCTAATAGGGGACATTATAGTAAAGTGGTGGATTTTGTGTATTTGGCTTGACTTGCATACATTTCATTGCTGTTCATTTTCAATCTTTTGTGCTCATATTTTTTGTCTCCTAAATCTTGGTTTCTCACTTTTTTTTTGTGCATAAGTTTATAATATGATTCAATGATATCAGATATCATAATCATGTTATATCATAATCATTCCACTTTCTACCAATTTACAAGTCAGCCTTGGCTCTCCAATAGTTGCATCCCCTCTATTTTAAAAAAGTAAAAATAAAAAAATTGGAACAAGGAAAAATTGATCCACAAGTACCAAGTGCATACAAGAAAAAACTTTTAGGTAGTTGCCTATGAAATATTGGAAAAGGAAGTCAAATAGGTGTTATGGACATTCAAAAAGAATCTCATTTGCACAAAAAAGGGTTGATATTCTAGCCCCATCCCATGTAATTATATGCAATGGAAATGGTGCCATTTTTTAATTTATATTTATAAATTTTATTTTTAATTTATTGTTGTGAATCAGATTTTATTGGTTCCTTCGCCCATGGGACCCAAACATGCCCTGAGTTTTTGGGCTTGCATGGTACCTATTTACACATCCTTCTATTAAATAAGGTTTTTAGTCATTCCTCTTTTGTATAAGTTTTTAAATAATTGTATGAAATTTTTAAATAGATTTTTAGTTATATTTATTATAAAGTTTGTAAATAATAAGTATTTATAGAAAATGTTATGAGATGAGGATGATTTTTTAAAGTATCTTTAATGGAATGAGGTGAAACTTTCTTTTAATGGTGAAATTTGTAGACCCATGTCAATTATAATTTAGTTTTGTGTCCATTTTGAGAGAATCTCTTAATACAATTACATATTGACAAATGGTGTAATCTTGTGCAAAATTGGGCTCATTACCCTAGTTTTCACTCACCAACATTCACACATCATCCCACATCTTGGGAATATCTTATCCATTAATACACACTCTCTTATATTGCCTACATTAATTGTAGCCACCATGATTAAACATTAATTTTTGTGTTGGGAAAGTTATCTCAACCTTAAATTCCCAATGTTGTTTATTTATTATTTATTGTTTAGTTTTGTCCTCACATAAAGATTGGACATCCCACATTGAGGTGGCACTCTTTCCCACATGTCAACCATCTTGGATTGTGTGTGAGGAGTTGTAAGAGCATCTTATGATGTTGTAAGATGTGGGAGTTACTTATAAAAAATTCTATGAAGTTATTTTATTTATGAAGTTTGTAAATAATAGTAAAGTTTTGTTTATAGAAAATAATGTGAGTTGAGGAGGATAATTCAAAGTAACTTCAAAGGAATGAGATAACACTTCACTATAATGGTCAAATTTATAGACCTGCGTCAATTTGTTTTTAGATTTACATCCATTTTTAGAGAATTTTTAATACAATGAAATATAGAAATATGGCACAATCTTGTACAAAATTGGGCTCATTCCCCTAGCATTCACTTACCAACATTTACATATCATCCCACATCCTGACCATATCTTATGCATTCATAAACATTTTCCCATATTGTCTACATTCATTATAGCCACTATGATTAGACATTCATTCCTTTGTTGGAAAGCGTGTCTCAACCTTGAATTTTCAATGCATATTTATTATTTATTATTTATTATTTTTCTCCTCACATGAAAAGTGAGGCATCCCACTTTGATTTGGCATTCTTTGTCATGTGTTGGTCATCTCAAATTGTGTGTAAGGACTTGTAAGAGTGTATTATGGCATTATGATGTGTAAGAGCATCTTATGACATTGTAAGATGTGGTACTTAGTTATGACACATTCTATGACATGTAACAACATGACTATGGAAGTTACATTGGAACATTGACCAACATTATGAGAGTCTTATTCAACATATGTCATAAATCATGTTTGAATGGAGGAACATGACAAATTGGGCCACCTAAGTTGGAATGTTCACTATGATAGGTTTTGACAAGTTATGACAAATGTAAGGAATATTCTAAATATAGCCTAGAATTGAAACATGGAATTTAGGGCATAAGATTTAAATGTCATACCTCTTGCACATTGGCTGATGGTTTTCCAAGATCATTGGATGGTATCTTGTTTATTTCTCTTTTATTATTGGGGTGCTTAGATAGAGTTTTCATAATGTGGTGTAAGGATGTTGTTATGCTATCAAAAGTACTCTAGGATTTAATGTTGGTTATACTCCTATAAAGGCATGTGCAAGTCTAAAATGTATGTAACTATATGGAGTTTGTAATATAATTGGTTTCATGCTTTGAAAAGTGGGGTTTTCCTCTTCAAAGTGTTTTCCCCACATATACCTCTATGTAATGGTTTTATGAGTTGTATATCACTTGCATGTTAGTGCATATGTGGTTTTGTCATTAGAATTTGTTAGATCTAATATCATGTGCATTTTCTCTCCTTATAGATTAGTCTAGGAAGCATTTCTCCACCTTAGCTTCTTTTTCTTTGGTATTATAGTCTAACCAACTTAGTTCCTAGGTGGTAGGACAAAGATTTTTTGTACTAATCTTATTTTGAGTGGGATCCTACATAGAGTAGATCTTTTTTCACGAAAATGGAAACAATGCCTAGATTTGAGACAAAGAGATTTAATGATAATAACTTTAAGTTATGGAAGCTCAAGATAAAGGATCTACTCATAGATTAAGAGTTGTGAGTTGTAATACCTAGACCTAAACTTGCTTCAATGAAATATGGAGAATGGGTTGTGTTGTACTAGAAGGTAAGAAGCCTTATCAAGTTTTACTTGGTAGATTAAGTGTTGCTAATTTTTTGTGAAAAATTCACCTGAAAATCCCTCTAGGAGAAGTTGCAAAACTATACTAGGATAAATCATTGGTTAATAATATTTTTCTAGAAAGAAGTTGTATACTCTTCGAATGGGTGATGGTGATTTAGTTGCAGAGATCTTGAATTCATTCAACATGATTTTGAGCTAGTTACTATCTATCGATGTGAAAATGGAAGAAGATTGATGCATGGCATTTTTATGTTCTTTGGCAAACTTATGGGATAACTTTCTAATAGCTATTGAACCATTGTTTCAAATCTTATGCTTGATGAGGTAGTGGGTTATTTACTCTCAAAATAGATGACTAAGAAAGATTATGAATTTTCCAGGGAAGATTTGACTATTCATGGATGATTTAAGGAGAAAGACAAGAGGAAGGACAAGAAGATGAATAAAAGCATGTCTAAGTCTTGTAGGAGATCTATTGAGGCTCAATGTTGGAACTATGGAAAGATAGGTCATTTCAAAAAGGACTATGTAAAGAGGAGAAAACAAAAAGGTGGATCTAATGATGATTCTAATAAATTTTCTTAAAAGGTTGTAGAAGATGCCATTGTCAAGACCTTGGCAATGTATGCATACAAGGATGAATGGATGATCGACTCTAGGGCTTCTTTCCACATGACTCCTCATCAGGAGTATTTTTTAGTTTACAAGAAGTTTGATGGTGGGAAGGTGTATGTTTGTGGCAACTCTTACCTTGGTATTTTTGGTTGTAGGAAAGTTAATATTTGATTCTCTTATGGGAGGATCAACAATATTTTAGGATTTTTACACATCCCTTGTTTGGCATGAAACCTATTATCTATTAGTAAAATAAATGATGTGGGAGTACAAGTTGTCTTTGGCAATGGAGGGTCTAAAATGGTTTGAGGAGCTATGGTGCTCACAAAGGGGGTTCAAGTTGGTACTCTCTATTATCTTAATGCATGCACATACATTTAGAGAAATAGTTTTTTTATACATGTGGTAGGACCTACCTAGGGTAATTAAAAGTTGGTTACAATTATATAAGAAGACTTGTAGAGCAGTCATAAGTTGGTTACAAGTCTACACCAAGATGTATGTAGTAGTTACAAGTTGCTTACAATTCTTCATCCTTGGGCTTAGGACCTATAAAGAAGTTACAAGTGGCTTTATCTTCTAGTTCTAATGGTCATGAATTTTGTGTATCTAAGAATGCTCTTACTTCAAAGATTAAGTTCCCTTCCAAGAAGACAATGCTATAGCACCATTGTATAGGACATATAGGTGATAAAGGTCAATAGGACTTAAAAACTAAAAATCTTATAGAGGGGCCCACAAATTATTCTTTTGATTTTAACTTTTGTGAACATTGCATTTATGAAAAGAAAAATTGTGCTTAGTTTTATTCTAGTTCTTATAAATCTTTTGGATTGTTAGATCTAATTCATTATAATGTTGTTGGTCTTATAACTTTTTCTTTGTTATCTAAATCGGTTTATTATTCATCATTTATTGACAATTCTTTTTCAAGGGCATGGGTGTATTTTCTTAGGAACAAGTTTAAGGTCTATAGTCAATTTAGGGAGTTTAAAGCTTTCTCATAAAATTAGATTGGGAGAAATATTAAGGTGTTGAGGACTAATAACAATGGTGAGTATTGTTCTATAGAGTATGACAAATTATGTAAAGAGAATTGTAGAGAAAGGCTAAGACAATTCTATACACCCCCAGTAGAATGGATTTGTAGAATGCATGAACAAGACATTGATAGAGAGCACTAAGAGTATGCTTAGAGGGGTTGTCTTGGAACATAAGTTTTGGGTAGAGGTGATTGCTACATGTTACCTAATTAATAGGTTTCCTATATCAACACTTAATGAGAAAATCCCTTTAGAGGTTTGGATAGGAAAAAATCCCTCACTCAATCATCTGTGTGTATTTCATTGCATGTCATATGCACACATTCCTAGAGAGAAGTGGTCAAAGTTGGAGAAAAATGTAGTGAAATATATCTTCATTGGCTATGGTGTTAGTTCAAAGGGGTACAAGCTTTGGGATCATATGGCCATGAGAGTCTTATATAGTTAAAATGTGATATTTAGAGAGATAAACCCTTATCCTATAGTTGAATAGCCAAAGGAGGATAGGAAGTAAGTTGTGTATCTATAACCTAGGATTGAGAAGGTTGCACTAGATGTAGAACTAAAGGTTTATGTTAGACTAGAAGAGATGTCATCTCATGGAATTGCAATGATTGTAGGATATGAACAAAATGGATTTGTTGAAAAGACCTTTATAACTTTCAATAAAAGTAATTCATAGGTGTAAATATAGATCCTTTCCCATGCCCACAACCTTTCTACCTATGCAAGAGCTTTGGCAAACAAGATATGGGCTTCCTTCAAAGCCACCAACTAAACTATTTTTTTAAAATACCCATTAGAAAGGAAAACATCATCTAAACAAGAATTAAAACACCATGAATACATGTTTGTGTTATCTAAACTCTTCCACATAGTAACAAATCGCACCCATACATAGGCATGGTCACCATGCAATAGGATAGTCACATATTACCAAACATGAGCTCTAGGTCACCACCATGCAAGGAAAAAACACATGACCATATCCATGAGAAGCAAGATCCTCAACCATGAGCTTGCAATGCCCACCATGAATCTCATTTACAATATCCATCCAAGATTTAGATGCCATGGCTTCCAATCTCATAGATTTGCAAAACAATGTTAACATAAAGCATCCATTGCAGTCCACAAGCTTCCAACAATGCCTTCTTATACAAATCTATCTTTGATACCAAATATTGGATAAAAGAAAAATCTCTAATCGAATTGTTCATCAAATCTCCTAGATATGATATCAATTGGTGAGATACAAGGCTTAGACTACTACAATATGAAAATCTGAAATTGTATACAAATTTGAAATTAAGTTGCCTTAATATGGAATTACCATGTAGAGATTCAAATTCTTTATGATGCTTAAATCAACCAATTTAACATGCTTAATACAAGCACCTTAAATGAACTTTAAACATCAATAAAAGGAAGATAACATCACCATAAGATAGCAGCAAAATAAGAATGCAAGAAAATCAAGAAGATCATCTCACAACACAAAATTTATGTGGAGAAACCATTTTGGGAAAAAACTCCACCAAGAAGAGAGGCCAAGCATGCATTATCTTCAAATGCAATGTTACAATACATCCACTTCCAAATCTCCTCTCCAGTCTTCAATCCAACATCATCTCTATATAGAGTTTTCACTCTAACTCATCATGTTACATTTCTACCACCATAACCTCTGTTTATACAACATTTCCACTCGCTAAATGGGGCATCCAAGTTGGTTATCATATCCCAACACCTCCCTTGGATAAATCCAAGAAGTTAATGCATAAAAAAATAATTAGTTGTAACTCCATTACTACCTCTTACACATGGACAACTAATTTGTCCTTATGGACACCTAATTTGTCCTATCTTGCAAGGCGATTATTGTCTTCATGTGGAGGTGTTATAACCATCCAAAACAACATCACAATTGTCTAAAAAAACCTCATGGGGAGTTGGGCATCCAAAACAATCTTAACCTTCAAGATTCTCTTCTATTAATGGTAACTTCATGCTGGTAAAAAAATATTTACCAACCCTCAGTAAAAATTATTTCTTGTGCTAGTAAAACCTAATGGTAAAAATATCTACCATTGTCAATGAAACCTTCTTCCCTTATGTATGATTTATAAACAATATTAGGAGTAATTATATGAAATAGGATTTACAAGATTGATGGCACCTTAATCCTGTTGGTGTATAACTCACATGAGTTATTCCTAAAATAACCATAGTTAGGTAGTTTTCCTCACATGTGGAAAGACTTATTCCACTCTATGAGTCGTTAGTAGATGTGTCGCCTCATATTTGACACATCACTGCTACATTTAAGGGTGGTTGAACCTTGAGTTATTCTCTTGGTTCCATTTTTGCCACCTCTCTTATTCTCATGGAGTCTTGTTTCTTAAACTTCACCTATTTATACCTCTTTGGTTTTTTCATTTTCAATTCAGTTCGGTTGTGGAGTATTTGTCATTAGTAGTTTTTTTTTGGCATGTTTGGAGGCACATTCAAACTACGATGGGTGTCAATCTTTATCACAGACAAGTAAGCACTATTCATTTGACAAAGTGTCAAAAATGATGACATAAGAAACTAGGGGGGTGACATCAACAGAGAGGAAAGTAGAGAGGGGGGGACAAAAATTTTACCATTAATCCCCTGGTCATATGGGTTTTTAGCCCTTGGTCACTCTCTACCATAGGGGGCTTAAATTTTTATTCCTCCAAAAAAAAATTCTCAAAATTTTTTCAAGCATATTGAATTTGTTTTTTGAAGGTGTATTTTTTTTGCATATGCAGAAAATTGTAAAGGCCATAACTTTTGCATACGATCTTGTAATTGAGTCATGAAAAAAGAAAAAGTGCCTATTTTTCTGTCCTCTATCATTCTAGCCTATCAATGCACTATCATTATAAAGTGCCAAATTAGGTTAGGTTTAGGGTTCTTAAAAACACTTCATCTTAATTTGCAAGCTTGTTGGGAAACAAACAAAAAGGGAAAAATATTGTTGTATGATGTCAAGCACACTCAATTATAAATTGTCATTTTAAGGGGGAAATTAGGCTAGAGTGTTCAAAACCACTCTTATTGCACTAAAGTACCACTTTAAAAGTCAAAACCGAGTATCAAGAAGGTTAAATTGCACCATTTCATCACCTAAAAGAAGGTCAAAAGGTAATGGCATCACCAAATGCAGAGGTCAATAGATGGGTTCTAAGTTCAGTAGTAGGTGATCACATGTCACCATTCATGGAATTATTTGTAAGGATCAAACACTACAATTCTACCAAAATATTAATGAACCAAGTCTACCATAATGTCCTTGGTAAAGGTACTGTTAAATTGGATAATGGATATGTCCATAATGTCTATTTCATGCCTATTTTATTCAAAAATTACCTTTCAGTATATGCACTCACACAATCTGACAAGATAGTTGAGTTCACTGCTAAATCGACCTTCATTCGAGAAGCAAAAGATCAAAGACTTGTTGCAGTATGCAAGGTTTGCAACTTTGAGCACACCTTCATATTTTTGCATTTCACATCAGGTGAAGAAGAAAATCATGATGCAACTTTAGAGCCTAGTGTCAACTCTTAGCTCAGCTCAGTTGGTTCTATATAGTGGAAAAATTGAACTCTACCTTCAAATTCTTAGTATGTAAAAACACTCATATAGGTTCAGATATTGAAAGTGTAAAAGTGAAATGTAAGCACTGATCTATAAAGTGTAATGGGGGGAACATTCACTTCTCAAAGAATCACATAGATTCTTTATCTCATTCACATGTGTGCATATGCACATCCTTTCTTCAGTCATTTTGTACATTTCTTAGATCTTCATCCGGGTCTCTTTCTTTTAAAACACTGCTTACTTCAATTAGTTTGGCAAATCTCTTAACATCAAGGGAAAGGAAAAATTTATAACTTCGACATGCTTCAGGAGTTCTACATATCTACGTCAGAATCTACATCGGCATCATCATCATCTAGAGGGGCCATCTAAAGTCCTCTCTTTGTTTTCTCTCTTTAGGAGGAAAGTTTTTTTCCCATAGGGTTTTCTTTCTTTCTCCATTTTATGAGAGATATTTTGTAAATGAGTACCTAAAATGGCACACTACTAGGACTCATATTTCATAAACCCACCTAAGCTATGCCTAAGGGGGGGTGTTGGTGTATAACTCACATGAGTTATTCCTAACATAACCATAGTTAGGCGGTTTTCCTCACATGTGGAAAGACTAATTCCACTCTATGAGTTGTTAGTAGATGTGTCACCTCATATTCAACACATCACCGCTACATTTGAGGGTGGTTGAAGCTTGATCTATTCTCTTGGTTCCATTTTCGCGACCTCTCCTATTCTTGTGGAGTATTGTTTCTCAACCTTCACCTATTTATACCTCTTCAGTTGTAAAGCAATTCAGTTCATTTTTACATTGATTTTGTGTTTGATCTCTAACACAAATCCTAATATGTATAACATGATTACCCCTACCTATGCTTCCCTCAACAAATTCCAAGTCAATAGCTCCACTCATTCCCCTACAAAGTAGTTCCTAAAGCAATCAATGTTTGGTTATTTGTCACCAACAATGGTCAATATGCTAATAATTCCATATGTTGGCTCGAGGATTTGTCTATAATCCTCCATGAGCTTCCTACTTGGGATCCTCTCCCTGCTTTGGATTCCTTGTTTCTTCAACTGTATTGGTAGAATAAGTTGAATGTTGGTGTGTTTTTGTATTTCTTTTTTGTTTTATTTTATCAGAGCCTTGGTGTTGCATTAATAAACATTTGAAAATTTTAAAGTTTACTTTTTCATACCCCCTTTCCTGTCCTCGCCCTGCCATCACCCTGGTGTCAACCTCAGTGTGTGGATATGCAGATGCCAATTGAGGAGTGTACCATGCTCACCTTAACATTTAATGTGTAGAATTAAAACTTGATGGACAAGCATTTAGAAGGGGAGATAAACAAACAAGGGGAAAATAAGAGAAGTTGTAGAGAAGCCCTTAGATTTGATGATGTTGAGGCACCACCAAAGAATGCACAGGCTTCTCGGTCAGGTATACATTTGGATCCAACAATAGAATCTCTGAAGATGGGAGTGTGAGAAGCCAGGCTAGCGAAAAGAAACAAGGCGAGTTCTCCTCTCTGCCAAGGAAAGTGTCCTTGAGCCCTAATGAAGACATGCTAAAGGCATTAAGAAATGAATAAAATAGATTTAAAAATGTAGCAGTGTTTTTTACTTGTATTAATAGTGACAAAATGCCATCAAGAAATCTCTTTGATAATTGGTCAATAGTAGTTTGGTGAAAAAAACTTGGGATTCATTACTCGTTTTGTAGAATGATACAGAGTGGTATATTTGTTATTTTTTTCAAAAATCATAGCATGCAGAAATGAGTAGTAGACAAGAACTTTTGGAATATAGGTCATGCTCTGTTTAAGGCCTTTCCTTGGACCCTAGAAACCTCACATAAGGAAATACAATTATGTTCTATTCTTAGATGGATTCCAATTAAGAATGTACTTATGCAGTTTTGGGGCTTTCTACCTTAATTACCTAAATATTTTGGGAAAATAATAAAGGTTGATGAAACCAGGGCAACTTTGCCACATATGGATGCAAGAGTGCTTGTGGATTTTAACATAGGGGTTCAAATACCTGAAATTATTGAGGTAACTTGGGATAGTAAAACCATTCAGTGTGAAACTGTAGGGCTAGGGGGGTTAAATTCTTGTTTTTTATGTAAAATGGATAGGCACCAGAGAAGGGTATGCCCAATTTTGAATAGAAATAATAAAAAGGATGACCTAGAATTTGAAACTAAGTAAATGGGAGATAATGATCTTCCTAGGCAAAGTGCCTCTATTGGGTTAGGGAGTGACTCTAGGGTTGGCTCCCACCTGCATGACAAGTCTGAAACTATTCTTGATTGTGGAGAGAGACATATAAAAAGAGAAAATGACCCTATCGTAGAGCATGAGGATGTTGAAAACATTAGAAAGAATCCTAAGGAAGGTGATTTGCCCTTTGATGCAATGGAAAATAGACCTTTAGAGGACCGTGATTCAGAAAGTACTCAGGAATATAGCCTGGGTCTCACCTCAGATGATGACAATGTAGGAGATGATATTATGGTTGAAACCCCCTGTTATGAATCCCAAATAGATGAAACACAAACACAAACTGACAAAAATAAAGAATATGATGGGGAGGATGGACTGCCCCTAGATAATAAAGAATAGCAAGTATCATCCTCTACTGACAAAAGGTAGGGCCCTCTCTCTTTTGATGGTTTTATTACTGTTAGGAGGAAGAAAAATGCCCATGAACTGGCATTAGACAAAATTAGAGAGATAGTAGAACATAGAAACAAGTTAGATGGATTGAAGGAAGAAGTTAAAAAAAAAAGAGCTTCAGACCCCCATGGTGTAGCTATGGATGTCCTCAAGTTGAGTGACATGAAGGAACAATCTTCCCTAGAAGGAGGAAATTGTGAAATAATAAATGAAAAAGAGGGGAAAAAAGATTTTGATGAGGCAAATAAAACAGATGAGGAATGTAAAAAGAGAAAGAACATGAGCAGGACAAACAGTACTATTAAGCCTGGTAAAAAAGGAAAGGATGAATAGATCCCTAAGTGCTTTGATAGGTTTTATAATGGAAATAAACCTAAATCCACCTAACTTCAGCATCTGATGAAAGAGATCCATTGTTTTAGTTGGAATATTAGGGGATTGGAATCCCTTGACAGAAAATATGTAGTGAGGGATTTCTATAACAAAAATAGGGACATGGACATATCTTTTATACAGGAAGTTAAGGCTATAGGATTTATGATGGAGAACATATTAAGGTTTATTTGGAGGGATGTTATTACCTTTACTACTAAGCATGATAAGGGGAAGGGTGGCAATTCCATCCTTCTAAGCAGGAGATTGGAAAAGCATTTCAAGGAGGCAAGGCAATCCCCCTATAACAGATGTATATGGATCATTTTGGATGTTGTGGGTTTTGATATTAGAATCTTCTTGGTATATGCCCCCAATGAGTATTATAATAGGGTTGAGCTATGGAATTGGATGGCCAATGAGCCTCCAAAGGTGCCTTGGGTTATTGGAGGAGACTATAACATGATTGAGCAGATAGAAGATAAGAAAGGGGGTAACCCACTAGAGTGGAGAGGGAATGAGAGATTTTTTTGGGAAAGAATGAAAAAGACATTAAAATTGATGGATCCATTAAAAGGATTAAAGAAAAAAAGTAAAGGAATTTGGTACTCCTAGTGTAATAGCCATAAAGCAAATAGAAGAATTTACAATAGGCTAAATAGACTATATGTGGAGAAAGAAACATTTAATTTCTAGAATGTAAAGGGCATGAATAACGTGCAAGTTATACCAAATTCACTCTTTGACCACCACCCCATAAGATCAGTTATAATAGTTAAGAAACAAGAAGAAAGATTTAGAACACAAAAAGATGGCAGTTATAAACTAAATTATGAGCTTCTGATGGATGAAGACTGTAAAAATGGTATAAACTCTATAAGAAATATCTGTAAGTTACTATATAAGGATAATGGTGCTTCTCATTATTGGAGCAAGATGATTACTTCATGCAAATCTATCTTTTAGATAGTTGGGAAGAAATATTCCTTAGATAGGAAGAGAGAAGAACTGCTACTATAGGAAGAGTTCCTTAAAGTTGAGGAGGAGATTCAAGATAAGCCTAAGGATGAAGAGATAATTGAAAGAATTGGTGAATTAAAGCACAGACTGAAGAAAATATAGGTTAGAAAAGCCCAAGGTGCTAAATTAGAGCAAAGTTGCATTAGTTGGAAGATGGGGATAAAGGCACAAAATATTTTTTTAATCTTCTAAATTATAAAAACATAAAAAAGAATATAGGGCGAGTGGTGGAGAATGGAATTTGTTTGGAGAAGAAAGAAGATATACTAGAAGCTTTTAGGGGCTTTTATGAAAAATTGTTCAAGGCAAAAGATAATAAAGAAGGCGACAAGGAAGCTCAAGAGCTCTGCTACAAGATATGTATTGAAAAGGTGAATGATGAAATGAAGGCTAAACTCAATAAAGAGATTTTATGAGATGAAATAGAGGTAGTAATTAAATCTATGGATAATGGAAAGTCTCCTAGTGTAGATGGCCTTCTTGTAGAATTCTATAAGGCTAACCTAGACATCCTGGATTGTTGATGATTTGTATGATCTATATAAGGTAGATATTGAGAGTTGAATGTTGGGTAAATAAGCGAGTCATCAAGCTTTTGCCCAAGGATGGTGGCAAGGAAAATATTAGAAATTAGAGACCTATAACTTTACTAAATGTTTCATATAAAATCATTGCTAAAGTGTTGGCACTAAGGATAAGGGGAATTCTGCGAAAAATAATAAGTAGCACCCAAACAAGATTCATAAAAGGTAGGTACATCCTTGAAAATTTAATTACTAGTTGGGAAGCATTATACTAGGTGTAGAAACTACAAAGATCGTGGAGTAGACAAACAAGCATGAGATTGTAAATGAAATTAACCCATTGTATTAACAAATGAAGAAGATATAAATAGTCAAGTGTGAGTACTCGATTCTCCACCAAACAAGGATAGGACTCCTCTACATGAAGTGGTGGCTCGAGTAACCACCCACAAAGATAGCGTAAGGTGTCGATGCAAGTCAACACCTCTCCAAAATGGTTAACTACTTTGACAAGTTCAAAGTACATGTGGAAAATATGCCTAACTATGGTTAAAGCAAGTGTATATGCCTAGAATTAAAGGTTATACACCAACACCCCCTCTTAAGCATAGTTTAGGTGAGTTTATGAAAAATTAGTCCCAGCCATGAAGCCCAATAAGGTACTCATGTACAAAGTAGATCTCTCAGAAATGGAAAAAGGTTGAAAACCCAGTGGGAAAAACTACCCTCCAAAAGAGAGAAATTATACAAGTGAAGAAGTACTACTTCTTTCACTAAGTACAATATAAGATTCCCCCCATAGGAGAGAAAATGATAGAAGGTCTATGAGACCCCCCCCATAATACATGCCCTACTACAGTGATGCTGGATAGTCAACAAAGGATGCATATGTAGATCTAAGAACGCTGAACAATGTTCCTTCCCTTAAGAAGAAATGAAATCACCTGAAGATGTAGGATATCTTCCCATGCGAGAAGATGTATGTATGATCTTGAATCATGTTGAATCTGATCCAAGGATGATGATGCCCATGTTGATGCCTTTGAAGAATGGTAAGGTGTCCCCATGTCGTTGCGAAAGGATGCCATAATCAAATCAGGTGCATGCACAATAGATGAGGATAATGACGATCCAGAACCATGTGTAGGACAATGTAGAGCATGAATATTTGAGGAGTACAATGGAGATGTAGTTTCATCGAAACTATCATTGAAGAGAAGACTGATGTCCTCAATGTGTGCTTCCATGTCAGCAATGCAGGACTCTACAAACAGACAAGTGATGTCAAGTAGAAATATGTCCCAATCAGCAATGCTAGGAAGACTGATATCCTATTACAAAGAAGCACTGGAAGCTTTTGAAGAAGTGAATCTGGAATCTGATGAAGCAATAGTAGGAGGGATGACTTCTTCTATGTCACTGGAACATTATGTTTCTATATCATGATTAGGGATGTGAGTTGTGATCAAAGCAGGATCATGTGGGAATGGAGAAACATTTGAGTCTCCATATATCTCCCAAATTTTGATCCATAATGCATGTGGACAATCAATATCCATGATGGCATACAAAGTGGCATCTATATATGTAAACTGATAAATCCAACAATGTGATCATGATGATTAAACCACTTAGCTTTCTAAGATTATTTACTAGGTTCAGGGACAAGTCCATATAGATGGGGTATGAGATTATGGATCTTAAGATGTTTTAGGATGCCTTCACACCAAGACTTATAGTTTCCCTTGTTTAGGTTGATTACAGAAGAGTGAGTTTCATATCCCATGATTAGAACAAGTTAGTTCAACTAGACAATAGAAATCAACACAATTAGGCAACCCAAATTAGTTAGATCCCTAATTGAACTTTGTGTAAAGTGGCACTTTATAAGTTGAGTGCGTGATTTTTCTTAATTTCCCCCCTTAAAGTGAACACTTTACAAAGTTAGTGGCTTATGAAAAATGAAATCACAAGATCCCCCCTTAATTATGTGTTCCCACCCCCAAATTTGGCATTTTATAGGAGTGTGTTAGGTCACCCTAAAATAGCATAAAAAGGAACTTTATAATTTTAGTGTGATTTTAGGCTAGTTAGATCACCAACGAAAAAACATGCACTTTTGAAAAATGAATCACTCAATTTCGAGTTGATTTGCAAAAGATATAGGCCTTTCAATTTTTGTATTTACAAAAACAATCCTTCCACAGCAATAAAAATTCCTGATTTTTGGAAAAAAAAATTTCCATGCAAATTTGTTTTGGAGCAAAAAAAATTGAAATGAGGAAGAAAATATTCCCCCTTGGGTTGTGCATGACCAGGAGCTAAAACCTCATGTGACCAAGGGCTTAACTTTATTAAATAGCTTCCCCCCTTTCCCTTGCTTACATCACCTCGCTAGTTTGTTACATCAGCAAAAATAACACTTTTTCAAGTGAATAGTGCCACATTTGATGGCAATAAAGTTGACAGCCATTGCAGTTTTGAATGCAATGGCCAAACGTCGCACTTTGACCACTGATCAAACTGGGAGAAGAGGTTGAATTCTTGGGAAGAATGGGCGATTTCCATGTTGTTTGGAAGATGGTTTGGTGATGCCTTTGTGTGGCATCAATGCTCCATCCTTACAGGCCTAATGATGGCTATTTATAGAGCTATCAAAGTACGCTGGTCTGTGACCTGTGCTAAGGGCGATGCAGATTGTGTTGGCAAGAGACACTGCTCTGATATAGAATAGAATGTCGTCATTGATGGCAACAAGGCAAAGATCTTTCATCACAATGGCAAGGACACGTTACTCTAGAAGACAATCCTAATCTGGTAATTGTTGACCTATTTTCCTCTATCCATAGCCAAATAGTTCACCTTGCATTTTCCTTAAAAATCCTTTAGAAATGTCCCTACAGGCTTAAATCCTTCAAATATTTATGTTATGCCTTGTCAAAAATCCCAAAAATCTCACCTTGAGAATCTTTGCAAAAAACCCAGAAAAATCTAGAAATCTTTTAACTTCAAGTATTTTCTATCGCTAGGATTTCTTAGTTTCATGCTTGTATTTCAATATGCATTTTGAATGTACATTCACCATTGTATGTTTGGAACATATATTCACAATATGCAAAGGGCTAGATGCAATCGGCAAGCATACAAGGATGAATGTACATTGGCAGAACATACAAAGGATTTAGGAGGAAGATACAAGGAGATATGCATGTACGATATAGTGAGGTAATTGTAATAGTGGCTTGTATATTTCGCTTTGTATGTTTGCATATACAAAGCCGATATACAAGGGGTTAAACATACAAGCAAGACATGCATCGGGCACTTACAAAGAAATACATACAAAAGCCTTTGTACATTGGCAAATATGCAAGGGTCAATGGCAAAAGGGAGAATGTATATCGGATTGTATGTTCGCATATACAAAGCTGATATACAAGTCAACATACAAGGCCAAAGATGCAATTGGTGGGGTCCACTGAAAGCACAATGTGATTGTATCTTACACACAAAGTCGCATTGTATATGCGAGAAACAAAGGCAAATGTATGTCCGACATACATTGGGGATGTACAAGGTGCATATACAAAGAGGCCGAAATGCTTTCGCTACAGTGAAAGGGCTTTGTATATGCGAGATGCAAGTGAAATATACATTCGCTGCATGCAAAGGCAGAACATTCAAGGGCTGATGTATATCGGAATAGTGGCTTGTATATATGCGATTGTATGTTCGAAGATACAAGGCCAACATACAAGGAAATCATACAAAGGGGCAAATGCATATGCAACAGTTGAATGTACATTGGCAGCAATATACAAGTGAAGGACATACAAAGAAAAGATGCAGGGAGTCTTGTGCAAAGTCAACATACAAGGGAAAGTGATTCAAAGCTAGGGCCCACCGCTTGTATATTTGCAATTGTATGTTTGCACATACAATCAAATATGCATTCATAATATACAAACTAGATTTGAAGGGAGCATACGTTCCAGTTGATAGTCTCCTGAGTTCCGCGGTTTGTATATTTTGCATGTATATACGATATACAAAAGAAAGATGCATTGGAGATATGCAAGGCGAACCCGAATGGGAAGTCAAATTTGACAAATTCAACACCGAAGTCCGTGACTTGCATGTATGTTGCGATTGTATATGCGATATACAAGGAAAATATGCAAGGAGGAGGATACAGGTTTCTAGCGATGCTTCTCAGTTTTAGCTCGGCGACGAATCAAGTGGTGCCACGTGGTAGGTGATACAAGAGTCGATTCAAAGGGTAAAGGCCCGCATTTGTATGTAGTTTCAAATGCATATACATAGGGTGATTTCAAAGGGTCGTTTAGGTACCAAAAGCAAAGGGATATACAAGGGATTTTCGTACATCGGCGGCTCAACTGGAGGACATCCCGCAACCTGATACATACAGGCACTTTGTACATGCAAAGGCAGTTTCAGAGGCTGATTCAGATAGCGATATATACACAGATGCAAAGTGATATATACAGGTAGTTGACCGAAACTTTGACCACCTGTATCTCCTCCATTCTAGTGAATTTCCACATGTTGTAAAAGGCAAAGATGCATATTTTTGTCCCCTCTTTCATTTGGCAGGGTTTTTAGGGGTTTTTGTCACTTTTCAAATTTTAGATCTAGATTTGCATGTTTTGGGCGAGTGGACATTTTAGCGACCATCTTGAGCAGATGTAGATATTTCTTGCATTCATTGTTGCACAAAGATGAATCAGATCGCATTAATAACTAGAGATATCTCTTAAGCCACCATGTTTTAGATATTTTGTGTATTCATGGTTGAAGATAACCATTGGAGCTGCACGCATTCAATCCCCAAATATCTTCCACCGATTCATGGGTGTCGATTGATGATGCAGCAGCTTGCATTAAAGACTTAAAATATCTTCCATCTGCCCCAGTTCTAGATCTTCTACACCATAACTTCTTACAGGTGGACAGTCATTAAAATGCAGGTATTTTTTGTTACAGCTGAGGGATCGATTTTTGTAACCGACTTAGGGTTTTTTTTTTTGGAATGCTATATGTACGCATTTGTAAGTTGTAAATAAGGTTGGAAATTTTTTGAACATTGAGGCTTTTCTGTTTCCAAACAGAGCTTTCTGCTACTGTAACTTTGCCTTCCCATTAAATATATGCAAGTTATTTTGCCTCTTTGGACTGAGCTTTAGTTTAGTGTGAACCTGCATATGTTTACCTGTGAACCTGTTGTTCCTTTCAATCATCTTGTTTCTCACCTTTGCTAGGATCAGTTGAATATGTGTATGTTTTCTTGCTATATTTGGTTATGTTGTGCATTTTCTTAGTAATGTGAGGGTTCTTTTATTAAACTTGGTGAACCACCTTTTGTTTTCGAGCTTTTAGTTTCATCCTTCATGTTAAAGCATTCCTTCTCCCTTTTCCTCTTAAGATTTAGTAGTTTTAGGTGATAACCAATTAAGGAAGCTGGCCTTCTCTAGAAGTCTGATCTCATTTAGCAAAGTCCCACACTTAGAGATCATTCCCATATTACTCCAGATTGTTAAGGTTTCACAACTGCATGCAAGGGTGAAATCTAGGAGACAACAACTTTGGCATGCCCGGTGGGACCCAGAGTTAGAAAATAATCAAAATACTATCTCTTATTACTGGTTTTGATGTGCAGCCAGTAATTTTTAGACCTATGAGAGGTTAAAACTTGCATATCTGGTGCCTCAAATTAAGGAGAGACAAGCAGATTAGTTATGATGTGACATTTTATGAGAAAGATTCAAACTAGGAGTTTAAGTACATTTGATTACTTGCAGCTGTCTCCACCTAGAAGACAGAGCAAGGTTGTGGTAAGGACTCCAGTTTCTAAAAGAAAAAAATCAACTCCACCAAATTTCAGGCAGTTGCCCCTGTAGTTCTTGTATCAACTCAAGCAATCCTACCTCTAGCCGTTCAAATGGCAAGGAATCAACCATTTGTGTCTTTTGATGGGGACAACCCATTGAATTTAACAGTACATGATGTTATACCCATGGCATCTTTGAAGAGTCTACCATATTTCACAGGGGAGAATCAAACTACCCCTATTGAGCACATTAGAGACATAGCTTCTCTATGCGGTGTCCATCATGTGACCTAAGAGAATGTAGCCATCAAGCTGCTATCTGCCTCTTTCAAGGGAATAGTATTACAATGGTTTAGGAGTTTACCAATGCAAACTATTACGACCCGGGATGATCTAGGTGATAAGTTGAATAAGCAATTTCAAGATAAATCAGACTTGTCACTGGTTGAATAGATGACTACAATAAAGAGAGCTCCCCAGGAGCAAATGATGGATTTCAATTTCAAATTTCAGAAGACATGGGATAGAATTCCTGCCATGGTAAGGCCTCCAGCTGAATATGCTTTTCTATATTTTTTGAAAGCCCTAAATAGTGATATTTCAGTAATGATACAATCATTAGGAGGTACTAGTTTACCTGATGCATATGAAATAGCTATTAGAGCAGAGAATAGCCTGATTTAGGTTAGAAAAATAGCACCTAGACCACCAATGCCCATCTTCCCTGAGATTCAAGCTTCAATGCCCTTACTAATTCCATATTTTGCCCCTTTACCTGCTACTGCAGCATTGCCAAGTACTTCCATTTCTAAAACTGCTTCTTCTAGCTCATCTCAAGAGTTAAGAGATATTAAAAATAGTCAACAAAAAATAGAGAACATCCTGTAAACTTTTGGGAATGAGCTAGTAAACATTAAAAAGTAGCAGTCCCAGAACAGATAGCCTTATCAGCAACCCAGTCAAGGGCAAAATCACCCTTATCGAGGGCAAAACCAACCATATCAAGCTAACCGGCCTCCATATCAAAGCAATTACCAGGGTACCAAGCAGAATGTGAATCAGAGGCCTTTTCAGCCTTACAATCTGGTGCCCATTAATGCTGTCAAGGACCTTGTTCCTGTTCAGAATAACCTTGCAGCTGAATATGAATGGTGTTTTCCATGCAATCAGCCACACAATCAGGTAGCCTACTCGAATGGGGATAAATCAGGCTCTGATGGTACAGAATGTTGTAGTCTCACAACCAAGCACACCTAATGATGGGGCTGTACAACAACAAGAACAACCTCAGAATGATTCTACCTTCATAAATTGGCAAGAAGGTGAATTCTGTGGTATAAACAACAATAATACTCTAGTTGCAGCGAATACAAGAGCCAAGAAGAGGGGTTATGAGGTAGATCAAGCAGCAAATAAAGAGAAAGGACATACTGATGCTTCTACTTCCCATGTTCCCCATATTTTACAAAGAAATACTTTAGCAATAGCAAGGGAAATGCCTCATTTACAGGCTGATACTGTTGCTACAAAGTCACAACAAAAGGTAGGTGTCACTCTGCCTTTCAATATTATTGAAAATATGAAGAAGATGAATGTGACAATGTCTATGTGGGATTCTTTAGCCATCCCAGGCCAAAAAGACATTGCAATCTGCCTTGTCTGATTTGAAGATGCCCAATGACACAACTGTTGACCCAAATAGGACTGTCCTTACCAATTCATCCTAGGATAACAGCAAACATCCAAACAAAAATGCCAAACCACTCCTATTTTATGTGTCATTGATAATTGGAGACAAGTTAGTACATAACTGTATGGTGGATAGTGGTGCAAGTAGTTCTGTGATGCTAAAACAAATTGCAGACCAATTAGGATTGAAGTACCACCCCCTTGAGAAAGGTGTGCTTCAGTTAGATGGTACCACTGTTAATACTATGGGTGTGATCAAAGACCTAGGTCTCACTCTGCACACTTGCCCAAATGTTTCCATTTCTCAAGAGGTGTTCATCATAGATTTGCCTCCTTATTTTGCCATGTGTTTGTCAAGAGAATTCATAGCCAAAATAGGAGGATATTTATCCTCAGACTGGTCTCACATGTTTTTTAGGACCAGATATGGCACAAAAGTAACCCTAAAATCTGAATTGCTTTCAAATCATCACATAGAGCCTTATACACCAAGTGTTGTTAATACAAATTGCATTATTTCTGACGATCCTGAGCTTGTAGTTGCTCAAGAGCTACAATCTGAAAGTATACCAGAGGTGTTGTTAAAGGAGTGGGCCTCAGAAAATGTTGTTGATGATCCTGAGGGACACATCCAAGAAATTGGTATGGGGATTTACATACTACATGAGCCTGAAATAGCAATTCTAAATCTGGTAAAGGATACAGAATAGCAGACAAAGTAGCAAAATGAAGAATGGAAAATGTACTTTGATGGCTCAAGGAATAGGAATGGATCTAGAGGGGGTGAGATGCTTGTATCCCCACAAGGTGAAAAATATTTTTCTTCTTTTTGTTTTGCCTTCTCATGTACAAATAACACTGCTGAGTATGAGGGCTTGATCCAAGGTTTGCAGTGGGCCAGAAAGAGGAAAATTGGCTATTTGCAAGTATATGGTGACAGTGAACTCATTGTCAATCAGGTGAGAGGCATGCATGTTACAAAAAATGATGTTTTGAAATGCTACAAGCACAGGGTATGGGACATGATTGAAGAGTTTGATGCTTTCAATCTGATCTCTATTCCAAGAAATCAGAACTCCCATGCTGATAGGTTAGCTACAATTAGGGCTCAGTTTGATATCCCCAGTGATATTCAAAGAGAGAGGATGCAACCCCATGTAAAAATAGTGGACAGGCCCTCTATACCTGACAATAATATTTATTGGCAGGTTTTTGAGAGTGATGAACAAATCCTGCATTTCTTGTTAGAGGAGGATGAGTTTTCCATGATGAATCAGGATAAACTCAAACAGCAATATGGCAATGATCAAATTGTTCAATTGAGAACAAACAAGCTGCCCAAGGGACTGGTAAACTTGGAGTCAATTTTTGGTACTGATGACCAGCTAAAGAAGAGTAAAATAGGCATGCAGATAAAAGTGGAACATTATGAGGAGCTAGAAATTTTCAAGGGTAAGCTTCTCAAAATAGGTAAAATCTATTCCCGTGAAGATATGAAGGCCTTCATTGCTCTTTGTCAGTAATTTGAAGATGTGTTTGCTTGGGATTATTCAAACCTAAAAGGGTTTGACCCTCATATTGCTCAGCATACCATAGAGTTAGAACTAGGTACTAAACCTATGAAGCAAAAACAAAGACCCCTAAATCCAAAGCTAGAGCCCTTGATGATTAAAGAATTGACCAAGCTGATCGAGGGAAAGATCATTTTCCCGATCAATCATACTTCTTGGGTCTCCAACCTTGTCCCTATGAGAAAAAAGAATGGGGAGATTAGACTATGTGTCGACTTCAGAGACCTAAATCGAGCCTCCCTAAAAGACCACTACCCACTGCCCTCAATGGAGCAAATTCTGCATGTAGTGGCTAGTTCTGAAAGATTCTCCTTGCTTGATGGATATTCTAGCTATAATTAAGTGTTGGTCAAGGAGGAAGATCAATTTAAAACTACTTTCACCACCAAATGGGGCACCATGGCCTACAAAAGGATGCCTTTCAATCTGTCAAATGTTGGCTCAACTTTTCAGAGAGCTATGGACATGGCTTTTAGGGGTTTGCTATATAAATTGGTGCTTGTATATTTAAATGACATCACAATTTTTTCCAAGAATGCATCTAAGCATTTATCCCACCTGAGACAAGTATTCGAGAGATGCAAGGAGTTCAGGTTATCTCTCAATCCCAAGAAATGCATTTTCGTTGTGCATGAGGGCAAGCTGTTAGGGCACGTTTTGTCAAAGGAGGGCATTACCATTAATGCAGAAAGAGTAAGGGCTATTTTGGAGTTGCCTTTACCTAGCCATAAGAAGGGACTACAAAGTTTTATTGGCAGAATTAATTTTCTGCGAAGATTTATTCCCAATATTGCTAATCTATTGAAGCCTCTGAAGTCTATGTTAAAGAAGAGTACAGTTTTCAGCTAGACAAAGGAGGCCAAGCTCAGCTTCGAGTCCATAAAGGAGGCATTGTCAGCTGCACCAACTCTGGCAAATCCTGACTTCTCCAAAGAATTTATCTTGTATGCTTATGGCAGCCTGGATACAATCTCTGTGATTCTAGTACAGCAGCAGAGTGACAGCTTTGAATAGCTAATCGCTTTCTTTAGTTAGGGGCTAGAGGAGTTTGAATAGACGTATAGCTTTGTTGAAAAACATGTCCTTGTAGTGGTAAGGAGCCTCAAGAAGTTTCAGCATTTGGTTTCTAATAACAAGATACATTTGATGGTTGCTCACCCTAGCGTTAAAGAGTTCTTGTTAGGTAAAGATGTAAATGAGAAAAGGGCTGGTTGGATCACCAAGGTCATGGAATATGACGTGGAGATTAAGATAGCCAAGCTTGTTAGAGGCAGGGGACTCAGTGAGCAGCTTGCTACCAATCCTGAGAATGAAATAGGAAAAGAGGAGGACGTGCTTCTGACCATTGAAGATGCACATCAATAGGATATAGAGGTAGTGGGCACGAGTTGGGTTAATAATATGACTCAATTTTTGCAAACTGGCAAATGTCCAACAGGTCTAGATAGAACCAAGAGAAGGTATTTTAGACTACAGTTCGTTCCATATGTTTTAATAAATGGCATCCTTTTCAGAAAAGATTTTAATGGTGTATTGTTAAGACGCATCGATAATGATCAGACTGACAAGGTGCTGCATGAGTTTCATGATGGAATAGCAGGGGGTCATTTTGTCCCAAAGACTACTGCTTGGAAAAAATGAGAGCTGGATATTACTAGCCCAGCTTATTCAAGGATGCCCATGCATGGGCTAGAAAATGTGTAAAATGTGCCATATTTGCAAGCAAGGAAAGGCTGCAAGCTTTACCTCTACAGCCAATTCAAGTAGAACAACCCTTCATGAGATAGGGCATTGACTTTGTAGGTCCTATTAATCCACCATCAAGTGTAGGCCATAGGTGGATATTTATAGCTACAGACTATTTCACAAGGTGGACTGAAGCAGTTGCTCTAAAGGAATCAAATGAAAATATTATTTTAAATTTTTACTAAGATTTGATATCTAGATTTGGGGTGCCTAAGTCAATTATCTCAGACAATGCTTTAGCCTTTGTAGGATTAAAGATAACTGACTGGGCTATTAAGAATGGGATCTATTTGAATACTTCATCAAATTATTACCCACAAGGTAATGGTTTGGATGTGTCTACAAATAAGAGCCTCATAAGGATTGTTAAAAGATCAATGGAAGACAACCAGAGGACCTGGCACACTAGTCTGAAATATGCCTTGTGGGCAGACAGAATAACTCCCAAGAGGTCTATTGGGAATTCCCCATATATGTTAGTTTATGGGAAAGAGGCAAGATTGCCTATATCTATGGAGCTGCCAGCACTTGATATCATGAATCAACTGGAGATGTTTGAAGAAGAGGATCCCATGGCTATCAGATATGCTCAGCTTATAGAGCTTGAAGAAATCAGAGATAAGGCTATGAAAACCATGGAGTATCAACAGCTTCAAACCAAAAGAAATTTTGATCAGAAGGCCACTCCCAGAATCTTTAGGGAGGGTGATATGGCGCTCAAATGGGATGAGTTGAAAAGCAGACCAGGAAAGCACTCCAAGTTTGACAACATGTGGAGTGGCCCATTTCTCATTACTGAATGCAAGGAGCACAATGCATTTCAGTTATCAAATATGGATAGAAAAAATTTGCTTATCCCAGTCAATGGGATACACCTAAAGAGGTGTTTTGAGGTATGAGTGCCTTGTAAATTAGTAGATTATGTTTCTTGTTTTCAATAAGTGTTGTTGCACAATAGTTTAGATCCCTTTTGTTTGATTTTCCTAAGTGTTGTCTAGCACAGTTGGAGGGTTTGCCTTCAACATTTTGTCTTGGTTTGGTCTTCATGTCCTTCACTGCTAATATGCTGAGTTCCTAAAGTTAGAATTGTTTGTCAAGTTATTTTTAGCCTTTGTATGACTCCGTGCCCAATGGATGCTTAAGGCCATTGATCTAATTGTTTAGCAGGCAAACATCCCATAGAAGTCACCAAATTGTTGACCTATTTTCCTTTGTCCAGAGCCAAATAGTTCACCTTGCATTTTCCTTGAAAATCCTTTAGAAATGTCCCTACAGGCTTAAATCCTTCAAATATTTATGCTATACCTTGTCAAAAATTTCAAAAATCTCACACTGAGAATCTTTACAAAAAACCCAGAAAAACCCAAAAATCTTTTAACTTCAAGTATTTTCTATCGCTAGGATTTCTTAGTTTCATGTTTGTATTTCAATATGCATTTTGAATGTACATTCACCATTGTATTTTTGTAACATATATTCGCAATATGCAAAGGGCTAGATGTAATCGGCAAGCATACAAGGATGAATGTACATTTTGCAATGTACATTGGCAGAGCATACAAAGGACTTAGGAGGAAGATACAAGGAGATATGCATGTACGATATAGTGAGGTAATTGTAATAGTGGCTTGTATATTTTGCTTTGTATGTTTGCATATACAAAGCCTATATACAAGGGGTTAAACATACAAGCAAGACATGCATTGGGCACATTCAAAGAAATGCATACAAAATCCTTTGTACATCGGCAAATATGCAAGGGTCAATGGAAAAAGGGAGAATGTATATCAGATTGTATGTTCGCATATACAAAGCTGATATACAAGTCGACATACAAGGCCAAAGATGCAATTGGTGGGGTCCACTGAAAGCACAATGCGATTGTATCTTACACACAAAGTTGTATTGTATATGCGAGATACAAAGGCGAATGTATGTCCGACATACATTGGGGATGTACAAGGCGCATATACAAAGAGGCCGACATGCATTCGCTACAGTGAAAGGGCTTTGTATGTGCGAGATGCAAGTGAAATATACATTCACCGCATGCAAAGGCGGAACATTCAAGGGCTGATGTATATCGGAATAGTGGCTTGTATATATGCAATTGTATGTTTGAAGATACAAGGCCAAGATACAAGGCCAACATACAAGGAAAACATACAAAGGGGCAAATGCATATGCAACAGTTGAATGGACATCGGCAACGATATACAAGTGAAGGACATACAAAGAAAAGATGTAGGGAGTCTTGTGCAAAGTCAACATACAAGGGAAAGTGATTCAAAGCTGGAGCCAACCGCTTGAATATTTGTAATTGTATGTTTGCACATACAATCAAATATGCATTCATAATATACAAACTGGATCTGAAGGGAGCATACGTTCCAGTTGATAGTCTCTTGAGTTCTATGGTTTGTATATTTTGCATGTATATGCGATATACAAAAGAAAGATGCATCGGCGATATGCAAGGCGAACCCAAATGGGAAGTCAAATTTGACAAATTCAGCGCTGAAGTTCGCGACTTGCATGTATGTTGCGATTGTATATGCGATATACAAGGAAAATATGCAAGAAGGAGGATATAGGTTTCCAGTGATGCTTCTCAGTTTCAGCTTGGCGATGAATCAAGTGGTGCCACATGGCAAGTGATACAAGAGTCGATTCAAAGGATAAAGGCCCACATTTGTATGTAGTTTCAAATGCATATACACAGGGTAATTTCAAAGGGTCGTTTAGGTGCCAAAAGTAAACGGATATACAAGGGATTTCCGTACATCGGCGGCTCGACTGGAGGACATCCCACAGCCCGATACATACAGGTGCTTTGTACATGCAAAGGCAGTTTTAGAGGTTGATTCAGATAGCGATATATACGCAAATGCAAAGCGATATATACAAGAAGTTGACCAAAACTTTGACCGCCTATATCTCCTCCATTCTAGCGAATTTCCACATACTACAAAAGGCAAAGATGCATATTTTTGTCCCCTCTTTCATTTGGCTAGGTTTTTAGGGGTTTTTATCACTTTTCAAATTTCAGATCTAGATTTGCATGTTTTGGGCGAGTGGACGTTTCAGCGACCATCTTGAGCAGATGCAGATATTTCTTGCATTTATTGCTGCACAAAGATGAAGTAGCTTGCATTAATGACCAGAGATATCTCTTAAGCCACCATGTTTTAGATATTTTGTGTATTCATGGTTGAAGATAACCATTGGAGCTGTACGCATTCAATCCCCAAATATCTTCCACCGATTCATGGGTGCAGATCGATGATGCAACAACTTGCATTAAAGACTTAAAATATCTTCCATCTGCCCGAGTTCCAGATCTTCTGCACTATAACTTCTTATAGGTGGACAGTTATTAAAATGCAGGTATTTTCTGTTATAGCTGAGGGAGCGATTTTTGTAATTGACTTAGGGTTTTTTTTTTTGGAATGCTATATGTATGCATTTGTAAGTTGTAAATAAGGTTGGAAATTTTTTGAACATTGAGGCTTTTTTGTTTCCAAACAGAGCTTTCTGCTACTGTAACTTTGCCTTCCCATTAAATATATGAAAGTTATTTTGCCTCTTTGGACTGAGTTTTAGTTTAGTGTGAACCTACATATGTTTACCCATGAATGTATTGTTCCTTTCAATCATCTTGTTTCTCACCTTTGCTAGGATCAGTTGAATCTGTGTATGTCAGCTTGCTATATTTGGTTATGATATGCATTTTCTCAATACTGTGAGGCTTCTTTTATTAATCTTGGTGAATCATCTTTTGTTTTCAAGCTTTTAGTTTCATCCTTCATGTTAAAGTATTCCTTCTCCCTTTTCCTCTTAAGATTTAGTAGTTTTAGGTGATAACCAGTTAAGGAAGCTGTCCTTCTCCGGAGGTCTGATCTCATTTAGAAAAGTCCCACACTTAGAGATCATTCCCATGTTACTCTAGATTGCTGAGGTTTCACAACTGCATGCAAGGGTGCAAATTTGGGAGATAACAGTAATAAGACACAAGCATTTTGGTCTGGAAGTCCTAAAGTGGCTAACTATTGAAAGTATTCAGGTATGAGGCAGAAAAAGGATCGGTACTCCTCCGCAAGTGAAGATATGAAGATGTAACTCAAGTATGATGCTCACATTTATCTATTGATGTTATATTCCAATAATCAAGTCATGACTTCCTCTTAAAATCATCTGATGAAAAGACTAAGTCTGGGTCAGCAGAAGTTAGACAGAGACAGTGAACAGTGCTGAGTAAATTGGTCCGCATTCCTCTGCATTAGCATATTTTATTCTACAGTTTTATAGTAAGATAAAGATAAGTCATGACTATCAAAATCCAAGTTTGTAGCTCCGGAAGTGCAGCAGATCTCGTTCTACAGGCTCTCCAGTATCAACATCCCATATAGCAATGTTAAAGTGTGATAGGGCAACAGTTCTAAGGTCCACATTTTGGTACATAGATTTATCTTGTCTTGCAGAGTTGAAGACATGTTAAGAGATCATTAATGATTTTTGGATATGAATCATGAAGGTGCATTTGATCCGCAGCAAAAGTTATGATGTGACAGAGGAACCTATCATATATGTTATTAAGGAACAAGCTGACAGGTTGGCTAAATCCTTATGTGGAAAAGAAATATGAGTTGGATGATAAAGGTAAGTGGTTGTATGAATGGATCTGACACATATGAAGACATGTACATGATGCTTTGGATTCGCATTGATGATTTAACACAAGAACAAGTCGATAGGGTATAACACTTGGTATACACGCTTCATAGTTTATTTGCTGACCTGATCATGAGAGAGATTTAGTTGTGGATATAAATAGAGGATGGACTTCGGTGTTTGAGTAGAGGTGTGCACAATGTGATATATGTGGATGCAAAATATGAGAAGATAAAGTGCCCATAGTAAATGAAGAGAGATCTTGAACGTATGTATGTGCAAAGCAATGAAACAGGGGCAAACTAAAATGAAGAGTTCTGACTCAGTATTTATAAGCTTAATTGGAACTATTTCCATGCATATGTAGATGTAATCACAATAGTTCATCCTTGGTAGTGAGCCACCCTTATTCTACCTTCTTATTATAATTAGCAGTGAGCCTTTTTCTTGAGTAGTGAGCCCGAAGGTAGTAAGCCTCTTGTAATTCGATATTGTTCTATAATAATATTTTGAGAGCTAACACTCTCCATGGTTTTTGCCTCCTTAGGTTTTCCACATAAAAATCATGTGTTCATGTGTTATGTCTTTATGGTTGTTGTTTATTAGTTTAATTTGCTTTCACATAATTAAAATTGGAAAATGGATAAAAGAACAAGTTTATGAAAGATTTTGCAGAACACTGATTCACCCCCCTCTTAGTGTTCATTATATTCAACAATTGGTATCAGAGAAAGGTTCCTTGGAAGAAGCCTAACAGCTTGAGGAAGATCCAAGAAGGTCTACCTATGGCAGCACAAAGGTATCTCACTTATCCTGAAGCAAATCCCTCTAGCAACATTATAATTGGCAATCAAGTATATGTCAATAATGAACAATTTGAAGAAGCTCTAGAAGATATTGACAACTCCAAGGTTGATATCAAGGGTTTAGAGGAGAGTATCAAAGAAGCTGATGATTGCATTCTGAAACTAAAAGAGCTGATCAGTAAATCTCAAGAAAGAAGGAAAGAATTATATGAGCAGCTAAAACAAGCAAATGAATCTATAGAAAGTCTCCTCAAAGTAATTGAAGAAAAGACCAAGAATGAGGAACATCAAAAACAAGTTGTGAAGGACAAGTCAGAGGAATGTGAAAAACTAGGAAAAGAAGTTCTTCTCTTGAAGTTTGATCTAGAAGCAGCAAACGGCTATAGAGAAAAATTTAAAATAAGCTTTGCAAAACTTGATGATTTGCTAGCCAGTCAAAAGTATCCAAATGATAAACAAGGTTTGGGATTTGAAAAGCGAGAAAGTTCATACTCAAGACAAGACAGATCTAAAGAAGGAAGAGGCAGAAACTATCCAGTAAGAAATCAAAGAAAAAGACCTAAAAGACCTCCGGTCAGACAACCAAATGCTCAAAGGTATCGATATTTCAATGGTTATTGTTTCAAATGCAATAAGTATGGTCATAGGGCTACTCAATGTAGAAGTAAAAATCAAAATGTTCCATCTTTTTCTGGTCAATGTTTCAATTGCAAGAAGATTGGTCATAAAGCAAATGAGTGTAGAAGTGTGTTAAGAAATGTGCCAAACTACTCAAGGAATAGTCAATTCTTCAATGGCAAGTGTTTTGCATGCAATAGATTTGGGCATATGGATAATCAGTGCAGATGAAGACCAATTCCCAAATATAGAAGAAACCAAGGTCAGAGAAATGTTGTTTGTTTCAATTGCAACAAATTCATTCATTTTGCAAAGTTCTATAGAAGCAGAAATACAACAAGAGACTATCATGTAGAAAAGGGGAAAACAGAGCAGAGAGTAGACAAAGGCAAAAAGAAGATTGATCCGGTAGAAACCAAGAGAGAGATGAGTCAGATTTGGATCAAAAAGGATGTTACTAAAGTCAAGGATGGATCCGTACCAGTCTCTGATGTAGATACTTCTTCCAGAAAGTAAATTGAAAGCACTAGCTTAGGGGGAGCAGCATTAAAAATCTAAATCCCCCAGCCAGAAAGTTGGTGCTAGAATCCAACACAGAGATATGTGGTAGAATCTATCATGACAGATCCCTAGAAATAAATTCTAGAAGAAAAAGTTCTAATGTAGAGTACTGCGGAGCAATCCTAATTGACTATATTCTACAGTGAAAGGTTTAACAACTTTTTGGGAATGAGCATTTAATGACGACTAGGTCAAGTTGTGTGGAGGATAAAAAGGGACTTATTTGATTTCAAAATCACTTTGCATTCAAGATATCAGACACCTATGAGAGACTAAGGTGAAACTTGAGCAACAACAACCAAGATCTGTAGGATTTAGAGTGATTCAGATAAAGGAAACCCTAGCTCAATGGAACAAGGTATTCTCGCTCAAACCTAATTTGTGAATCTATTAAAGAATGGCAACCCCACAAGTTGTTGATATCACTGAAAGATCTTGACCAAAATTCAAGAAACATCCTTACAAAGCAACTGAAGTTGATCCAATGGGTGCATTTTTGATAATACCATATGGAGTCTTGTATATGGAAGATGTTAGGGCTTATATCCATGTTGCCCTAGATGATCTTGGTGGTGACAAATTCTCAGAGCTATTCCTGAAGCATTTAAGTAATGATCAATTTAATCTAAAGGAAGAATACAAAGCCTTAAAAGAGAAGAAAATCATTTGGTATGTAGAATTTCCTATATTCCCAAAGGATGAATGGGTCTGGTATATTCTAAGTTGAATTCACGATGAATTCATGTGGTCAGGGTAGCCCTTCAAAATCACCAAGCAGGTGATTAGGGCAGTAACAGGGTTAAATTCCACCGGAGGCATGCCTTCGCTGAAAGCTGTGAAGAATCAAACTATTATAGAGGTGACCGGAGCCCAATTCAAGAAGAGGGCATTAACCACAAATGACATCACCGACCATGCAGTAAGATTTGCTTCTATGGTCATAGGCTACAAAATCTATTTCTCAAACCGAGAGAACTCTGTCTCCAGTACTGCAATATACACCACATATCAAATGATCAAAGAGAATGTTGAGTATGATTTGTGTGATTTGTTAAGGATCCAACAACTGGAGAATCTAAAGAAGATCAAGGAAAGCAAAAACTATCCATTCAAATTCGGTACATTAATGATCTGTCTATTCTTCTATTTCATGAATGAGTTACCAAAGATAAAGAATCTGTTCTAGTTAACTAGCAAACTGGTAGCTATCCAAATTAGAAATATTTTAAGTAGCATTGGAAGCCCTAATGAGTAAAAGGAAGCCTTATGGGGGTACTTCAAAAAATTTCAAAGCATGATACACTCAAGAGAAAGAATTCCTGAGAAAATTGTTGAGAAGTACAAGGATACTATATGTTTTATGGTTACAAAAGATCAATGCTTGATGGAGGCTATTGAGCCTAGGATAGTCTAGATAATGCCAATGGGTTATGAAGTGGATGGACAAATATTAGATAACTATGCTCAACACATGCTAAGAAAACCTAAGGATAGCAAAGAAGAAGGGTTTGGAACATATGAAGAGTTATCTATGAAACTCCATGTTGAACTTTGACAACTTGAAATCTCTAGGAAAGTGAGGAAGGAGGTAGAAGAAGTTGCATTGAAATGTGGTTTCACTAAGGAACAAATCAAAGAAGCAATAGAAAAGAGTCAAGAAGAAAGGGAAGCAAGAGAACATAAAGAAAGTAAGCCGACTAAGGGTCCAAAGGAACCTAGAAGAAACCAAGAGAATTTTGAAGAAACACAGAGGTCAACAAGAAGCTCTACTGCAAGTATGGAACAACAATCCAAGAAGTCCATTGACAAAGGGACAAAGAGACAGAAACTATATGCAAGGAAGTAGGAAGTATGACAGTATGAGAAAAACTGAAGAAGAAGAAGAGACAGAGTCTGATGAAGAAGTGAAAAAGATGAAAGATGAGGCTACTAAAGCCTTCAGAAGCAGCAAGGAGAAGCCCTCTAGAAGGGAGAAACCTAGTAAAAGATAAAAGGTAGATGAGCCTCAAACCACAATAACACTTACTAATGTGTTAAAGTCTATCACTGGTAATGGAAATCTCAAACCTGTGGTTCAATTTTATGATGATTACAATGAAGCTAACAAAAGGGTTTTAGAAGATGCTACCATAGAATATCTGAACATATACAATAGAGCTCTCATTGAGATCATTGGTGACCTCCTAGATACATTGGGTAGTTTTCTGTCAACCAGAAAAGAAACTACTATGGCAAAATACATGGAGCTAAGAAAACATGTACTGACAAAATTATATCTTGAAATTACTCTGGAAGAAGTGCTAATTTCTAAGGAGACTAAGGATCGGTTTAGAACAAAAATGAGGATGAATTCCTTAATGATGGGTGAGATTGATAAAGTGATAAAAGAAATAGAGGAAATTTTCTCGGAAGCCCTGAAGAAATACAATCTTTCCACATGTGACAATGAAGTCAATAATGTTGGATGATAACACATCAGTTCCAGACGTCAACATGGAAAAGGAGACTCCAGCCTCTTCGAAACATCAAACAGTGGACAATACTATTGGAGAGAAGACTACAAAAGAAGATTCACCAATTGCACAAACCAGTTCCCCTCCGGCACATCAGATTGAGAAGGATGTAACACAGGACAAACAGAAGGAGGACTCAAACATGGCCTTGGATATTGATCCTCCAGAGCAGGAACAGAATAATGTGGTCTCCACCGCAATAAGAGACACTGCAGAAGTAGTGAGAACTCTTAGAGAAAGATAAACAAATTTTAGATGTGCCTGAATTAATCCAAGGTCCAATAAACTTGGACACAATGTCTCCTACTCAAATTTTCAAATTGGCTTCAGTTGTCCAAGCCAAAGTAAAAAAAAAATCTTGAAGTCCCACATTGAGGATAGTGAGCTCATAAGTGAAGCTTCCAGTAGTTTGGAGAAACTGATGCCAACATTTCAGAAGGACACCTTAGTCATCAGAAAACCAACTCAAAGGACTTATAAACTCTATAAGTAAACATTTTGAATCCTTTGAGAAATCTACAGAAATAAAAGTTAAGCAGGAGTTTGATGTGAAAAGACTGAATGAGTTGAAGGAAATGATAGATAATGACAAATTCCAGCTAGATAATAGAATAAAAGGAATTTAGATTTCTATTAAAGAAGTCAGTGATATGTATAGATTCTACTTATCCTAGTCAGAAGCCACTAAGGAAATAGAAGTGAAGATCAAGGATTTAGAGCTGAAACTGGTAAATATTTCTAAGACATTGATCTAGTAACAGAATCAGTAAGTAGCAAAGAAAATCAAGTCATCAACCTTTATGATAACTTGAACAATCTAATAAGTGAGAGGGATAAAATCAAAATAAAAATGTGTCAGCTAAGAAGAATAATCAGTCCTAAGCTAGATTTTATGTTTAATCTAGCAGCTGAAGCACAAGTGGCTTTACAATCTAACACACCCTCTGATCTTCAAAAGGTAGAAGCTATAGTTTTTCTACTCAGTGGTCATATTCAAATTTTGGATAATGCCAAGAAAAGATGGGATGGTGAATTGGCTCAAATAAAGAACATTTTCAATGACATCCTCTAGCACATGTAAAATAAAGTTGAAGATTGTACCTATATATATGCAGCAGACTATAGTAATTTTGTAGTTTTGACAATTTTTGGCTCTAGATCACACCCTTTGCCATTGATGTCAAAGGGGGAGAAGAAGATCAGTGAAAAATGGATAAACATCTCAGGGGGAGTAGGAGAATAGATTGTATATAGTAAGGGGGAGCAATCAAGCATTTTTCACTAAGTGTTGCCATCAATGCCAAAGGGGGAGATTGTTGGCAAGAGACACTGCTCCGGTATAGAATATAATGTTGTCATTGATGGAAACAAGTAAAATATCTTTCATCACAATGCCAAGGACATGTTACTCTAGAAGACAATCCTAATCTAGCAATAAGACACAAGCATTTTGGTCAGGAAGTCCTAAAGTGGCTAAGTATTGAAAGTATTCAGGTATGAGGCAGAAAAAGGATCAGTACTCCTCTGCAAGTTAAGATATGAAGATGTAGCTCAAGTATGATGCTCATAGTTATCGATTGATGTTATATTCTAATAATCAAGTCATGACTTCCTCTGAAAGCCATCTGACAAAAAGACTAAGTCTGGGTCAACAGAAGTTAGACAAAGACAGTGAACAGTGCTGAGTAAATTGGTCTGCATTCCTCCGCATTAGCATATTTTGTTCCGCAGTTTTGGAGTAAGATAGAGATAATTCATGACTATCAAAATCCAAGTTTGTATCTCCAGAAGTGCAGCAGATCTCATTCTACAGGCTCTCTAGTATCGGCATCCAGTATAGCAGTGTTAAAGTGTGACAGGGCAACCGTTCCAAGGTCCACATTTTGGCACATAGATTTAACTTGTCCTATAGAGTTGAAGACATGTTAAGAGATCATTAATTATTGTTTAATATGAATCATGAAGGCACATTTGATCCGCAACAAAATTTATGATGTGACAGAGGAACCTATCATATATGTTATTAAGGAACAAGCCGACAGGTTGGCTAAATCCTTATGCAAAAAAGAAATATGAGTTGGATGATAAAGGTAAGTGGTTGTATGAATAGAGTCAACACATATGAAGACATGTACATGATGCTTTGGATCTGCATTGAATATTTAACACAAGAACAAGCTGATAGGGTATAACACTTGGTATACATGCTTCACAGTTTATTTGGCGACCTGGTCATGAGAGAGATTTAGTTGCAGAGATAAATAGACGATAGACTTTGGTGTTTGAGTAGAGGTGTACACAATGTTATATATGTGGATGCGAAATATGTGAAGATAAAGTGCTTGCAACAAATGAAGAGAGATCTTGAACATATGTAAGTGCAGAGCAGTGAAACAGGGGCAAACTAAAATGAAGAGTTTTGAGTTAGTATTTATGATATTAGGTGGAATTGTTCCCATACATATGTAGATGCAATCACAGTAGTTCATCCTTGGCAGTGAGCCACCTTTATTCCACTTTCTTCTTCTAATTGGCAATGAGCCTTTTTCTTGAGCAGTGAGCTCCGGGCAGTCAGCCCTAAGGCAATGAGCCTCTTGTAATTTTGTATTGTGCTATAATAATATTTTGAGAGCTAACACTCTCTATGGTTTTTCCCTCCTTGGGTTTTCCACATAAAAAAACTAGTGTTCATGTGTTATGTCTTTATGGTTGTTGTTTATTAGTTTAATTTGCTTTCACATAATTAAAATTGGAAATTGGATAAAAGAGCAAGTTTATGAAAGATTTTGCATAACACTGATTCACCCCCCATCTCAGTGTTCATTATATTCAACAAATTAAAATAGGCCTGTAATGAAAGCACATAAGACGTTCCTAGCAAAGCTAGCGTTGATTTTCCCCAAGATCCTCCATGAAGGCAAATAATCCTTGTGTATGTCACCTATATCAAGCCCCATAAATGGCGTTTAGAAGCTAGTGAAGCAGCCCGTTGAATGGCCTCTTTGTGGTGTCACAAAACAATGCCCTCTGTGGGCGATTTGAACTCTACAATCAACATAGCAAGAGCATAGTTAAGAATGACAAAACCAAACAAAAAAGAAACCTCACAGTGAGAAACATGGCATGTGAAGGGGCAAATCACACAATAGAGAACAATGGCTTGAAGCTATCCACAGTGGATCTGATACCATGTAGAAACTGCCAAGATTGTGTGTTGGGAATTAAGGTGTGTCAACCTTGGTAATTCCTTGCATTAATTATGTTTGTATTTATTAATTCAATGCCTATGTTGTAAATTAGTTGTAAATTAGTTGTAAATTAATTGTAGATTCCATATTGTCATTTTGTGGGATGTGGCATGGTGATGTATCATCCTACATGGAAGATGACAACTTGTAATTTTGTCCTCACATGAGGAGATAGGAATCCCACTTTGTGGTAGGAGTATTTTTCCATGTGTTGGCATCTTGGATGTTGTGTAAGGGAATGTTTGACCGAAATGGTTATGACGGATTCCTATGACGAAGTTATGACATGTAAGAGTTGGAAATAGAAGCTTGTAAGACAAGTGAAGACATGTGTCATGAAGCATCTTTGAAAAAGGCATCTTTGGGCACCCCAAGGTGGACTATGACATGTTGTAAGAGAATACGCTATTTATAGCCTATGTATCATAGATTCTCTTACAGCTATAAGTTGTAACTACTATGACAGATTCTATGACAGTTGTAAGAGTGGTGAGAGCATCTGTCATAGCCCATTTTGGAAATAGATGACCTCTTTGGGATGGGAGTTGTGGACAAGTGTCAGGAACATTCTACAATGTTGACCAAGTGTCCTTAGGTGTGGATTTTGGGCCATGCGGCCAAGTTGGATGCCCATTCCAAAATAGGACCAATTTTGCCTTGTATATTCTATATAAACAGGTGCTTGGAGGAGGACATGTATTACAGGATTGACAGGTACTGTTATGCCACCGGATTAACTCTAGACACGAGTGTTGAAGACTATCAAAGATTACATTGCAAGTGTATTGTAAACAATATTTAGTTTTGATAATACATTGTGCAGGTTTCTAAGTGTGGGGTTTTTCACCTGATAAGGGTTTTCCCCATGTTATATCTTTGTCTCTCTTCTTCTGTCTTCTTTTTGGTTCATGTGTATTGCTGCAATATCTCTGTTATATGTTACATGTTGCTATAATTGTAAGGATTAAATTGAATTTGCATAGCCCTGTCCTCATTAGATTAGTGTAGGAAGTGATTTCCGCACACCTAGCTTCCTTTCGGTTGGTATCAGAGCTTGATCACCTTTGGTCCTAGTTGTTGGGTAGGGGTTTTTTGAGTTGATCTTAAGTTGAGTGGGAGTCTATACAGAGTATTCTGAATCTTATTGCAGAAAGGAGATGGCAAGTACATCTGGGAGGATAGAAGTGGAGAAATTCAATGGCAATAATTTTGAGCTATGGAAGCTCAAGATGGAAGACATGCTTGTTGATCGAGACCTCTGGGAAACTATTAGTGGAACAAAACTAGCTGCAATGTCACAAGCTAATTGGGATCTCAAGGATCGAAAGGCTAATGGTCTCATAAGACTCAATCTTGCTGATTATGTCCTATTAAATGTCCATGAGGAGGCTACTACAAACTTGCTTTGGAAGAAGTTGGGAGATGTGTATCAAGCCAAATCCTTGGTTAACAAACTTTTTTTGAGAAAGAAGTTGTATTCTCTTCGAATGAAGGACAGAGGATCTGTTGCCGAACATAGGAATGCTTTCAACATGCTGGTTACACAATTGACATCCGTTGGTGTGAAGATGGAGGAGGAAGATTGATGTATGACCTTGCTTTATTCTTTGCCAAACTCATGGGATCATCTTTTCATGGCTATTGGAAGCACCACATCCACGTTCAAAATGGATGAAGTGGTTTTTTTGCTGCTATCTGAAGAGATGCGAAGAAAGTCTTTTGAGGTAGCCAAAGAGGCTCTTGCAGTTTGTGGAAGACCCAAGGAGAAAGGGAAAAAGAAGGACAAGAAAGCTGAGAAGGGTAGATCCAAATCCCATGGGAGATCCAAATCTCTTGGAAAGTCCAAGGCTCTCTATTGGAACTATGGTAAATCTGGGCATTTCTGAAAGGAATACAAAGAGGAAAAGAAAAAGAAGAAGAACCCAGATTTAGATTCTAACAAGTTACAAGATGATGGTGATGCCTTCATCGCAGCCCTGGCAACCCATGCATCTGATGATGTGTGGCTGATTGATTCTAGTACATCATTCCACATGACCTCACATCGAGACTAGTTCACTAAGTATGAGGAGTTCAATGGTGGAAAGCTGTACCTGGGTGACAACTCTCATCTGAAGATTGTTGGTCATGGAAGAGTCTCTATCCAATTCCCTAATGGACGAGTGAAGGGGATCTCTGGGGTTATGCACATCCTAGGCTTAGCACGAAACCTATTTTCTGTAAGTATGTTGAATGATGTAGGTGTGCAGGTTGTCTTTTTGAAAGGACGCAAGATGACTAGAGAAGCTATGGTGCTTGCTAAGGGTACTAGGAGAGGTACTCTATTTTAGCTAGAGGCATGTATTTGACAATGCAATAGTTCTTCTGACTCAAGGAAGAGGGCAGCAGTCACTTCATCCCCACCATCTGAATGAGCAGTGAAGAAGTATGTTGTATCTAGTCCTGATGGTTGTATTCATGCCTTAGAAGTTAAGCTTCCTGCTGAAAAGACAATGTTATGGCATAAGAGATTTGGCCACATTGGTGAGAAGGGTCTTAGAACCTTGAAAAATAAAAACCTCGTTGAGGGGTTAGATTATTGTAATCTTGAGTTCAACTTTTGTGAACATTGCATATATGGAAAACAAAATTATGTTCAGTTTTACTCGAGTTCTCATAAGTCTTCTAGTGTGTTGGACCTTGTTCATTCTGATGTATTTAGTCTTGTTAATGCTCCTTCGTTATCAAAATCTGTATATTTTGTATCTTTCATAGATGACTACAGTAGAAGGACATGGATTTATTTTCTCAGAAGAAAATCTGAAGTCTATAGTAAGTTTAAGGAGTTTAAAGGCTTTGTTAAAAATTAGACTGGTAAAAAGATTAAATGTTTGAGAACTGACAACGATGGTGAGTTCTGTTCTACATAATTTGATAAATATTGCAAGGAACTTGGGATTGAAAGACATAAGACAACTCCATACACCCCGCAGCAAAATGGAGTTGCAGAGAGGATGAACATGACACTGATGGAGAAGGCTAGGAGTATGCTTAGTGGAGTTGGCCTAGAATAAAAGTTTTGGGCTGAAGCTGTTGCCACTGCTTTCTATCTTGTAAATAGATCTCCTACATCAACTCTTGTTGGTAAGACACCCATGGAGGTGTAGTCTAGTAGAAAGCCTTCAATAAGGCATCTTCGTGTTTTTGGTTGTGAGGCATATGCACATGTGCCTAGGGAGAAGCAGTCAAAATTGGAGAACAAGGCTATTAAGTGTATCTTCATTGGCTATGATGTTAGTGTGAAAGGATACAAGCTTTGGGATCCTGTGGCTGAAAAAGTGTTGTATAGCAGAAGTGTCATCTTCAGAGAGCTTACACCTTCTTCCACTGTTTTACAACCAGAAGAAAAAGAAAAGAAAGAGGATGTTGTTCAGTTTCCTGCTACCCCTGAGAAGACTAAACAGAAAGATAATGTTGGACCTGATGATGAGGAGAGCTCTTGCAGCTCTGAAATCTCAGATGAATAAGTTGAACCTCAACCTCAGCTCTTGAGGAGGTCCACACAAATAAGGAAGCAACCTGAAAGGTTTGGTTTTATATTGCTTGATTCTAGTTGTGCTTATGCTTTGATTACTAATAGTGATGAACCTAGAACTATATCATAGGCTTTGGATATGAAAGATGCAGGTTCCTGGAAGGAGGCCATGGAGGATGAGATGGCTTCTTTGGAAAAAAATCAAACTTGGGACTCGGTGCCTTTGCCTCCTGGATAGAAACTCATTGGATGCAAATGGGTGTTCAAGAAGAAATTTGGTGCAAATGGCAGTGTTGAGAAGTATAAGGCAAGATTGGTTGCGAAGGGGTATTCACAAGTGGAGGGTATAGATTATGGTGAGATCTTCTCTCCCATTACAAATCTGACATCCATTCGATTCTTGTTATCTCTTGCAACAACTTATGACTTAGAGGTAGAACAGATGGATGTGAAAACAGTTTTCCTTCATGGTGATTTAGAGGAAGAAATCTACATGTCACAGCCAGAGCATTATGTTGGTTGTTCTTCTAAATCAGCATTAGGGTTTGCCAGTTCTAATGCACAGGCAGATTCAGCCAACTAATACAGGAGGTTGTGTGAGCTCCTCCCCTTCACTTCTGGTTCTGCCACACCAAGGGGGGTGTCCCTATAACTAAAGATGTGACCTTGACTTGCTCAATGACTAATAGATTTAGCTTGACAGCAATAGGCAGAATACTCTCATGTCTGGACCAAGATCTGCATGGTAGATCACAAGGTTGGCAACATTCTTGGACATATTTGTCTGGTGGGTATGAGAGTATGCAGGGGGTTCCTAATCCTACTCCTACAACTAACAGGTTGGGATAATGGAAAGGTTGGGAGTGATGTTTAGATGCAAGACAAGGGGGATGTGGATCATAACTACTAATCCAAAAGTAGATCGGTGTCTATCCATTGGGCAAGGAGTCAACTAGACGTATACAACAGATGGTTTGCAACTTTCACTCAAGTTTTAGGGGGCTAGACTGATGCTTGCCTTACAAACATCACCCAAGAATGGGTATCTAACTACATCTACTTACATATATCCCTACTGACATGCAACCTTCTCCATACATTGACCTAAAACAGTTTAATCCACTCCTTGAATGGAAGTTACAAATCAAGCATGCAATATAGATATCTATACCCTAGAATCTATGAAACCCTTAGCAACCAGATTCAAAAGAAGGAAAGGCATGCAACAAAGGAGACAGACAGATAAACACATGCAATAAGCATTTTTCATATAACATTAACACTGAAACTAAAAATATGTGCAAAATACACTCATGTTGCAACTCATAAACTCCAAAATGGGATAGAACAACCAGGATCATGCCATGTTCTTTGTTATTTACACAAAAATGCCTCAGGCCTTCAATAACCTTCAAATGAGCAACACAGCCCTACTTATATAGCAAGGAGGTACTCAGCCTTAACCACCAAGCAAGCTCAAAATTTGCCAGATACAGTACATTGAGAAAATGGTGCTCATCGCATTGAATGCAGCAGGTGGGAGAGGAGACAGGAAGAGATCTCAAGCCCTGCGCCACTGCCTCGGGATTCACATCATCAATCGGGTGGTTCAAACATCCACGCCATCACCCATACTCTGTAGCATCTGCCATTAATGGCGTAACAAACCAACAGCCTCAGGAAATGCAGTAGACTGCGCATTCGCAACTTTTCCAGCCAAGAAATATCACCCTGATATTTCAAATCATGCAGGATCTACTTATCCCACATGCACCCCACGGCAACCTCCTCATCACCTTATATACTAGGTCGTGAGCATATATGATGTCGGTGCTTTTGCTCCCGACGACGCTAGCATAAGACCATCATCATCATCCTCCAGCATGATATCTGGATACTCAAAATATCATCCTGACGTCAGCATCATCATCTGCATGAGCTCACCCTAATAATTCACATCACCTCGATGTGAAATATCACCCCGTAGAAAATATCACCCTGCGGGAAAGTATCATGCCGTCCGCATCACCTAATAAAAAATATCACCCTGATGAATATCAGCCTGATGACCAACCTTACCTTCATGTGAAATATTGCCTGCATGATAATCGCCCCTATTGGCACAACCTGATGCATCGGAGGAAGATCCTCCTGCTTAGCTGATACCAAATGTCTGGCCTATGAACATCCTGATGATGTCACCGTCATATCCTGCTGACATCATCAGCATATCTACCTATCGTGCACCTCCTCATATCCGGATGACATCATCGTCATATTCGCAACATGGGGGGATCTTCATAAGATGACTTAGTGTTAGAAATATGACCCCCCTGAACCTTGATGACGTCACCACCACATGTCGGCATCAGGATGATATTCGGAAGATAACCGGATATTTGGAAACATCATCTTGATGCACAAATATCATGCTGTAGACAGGCAGAAAAAGCGGATATCACCCTGACATAAGAATGATGTTAGCAGCATTAGGGCGATGAAAGAACATGAAGTGATAAAACAACATCAGGATGATCTTAACTAAAATCACCCGATGTTCAAATATGATGACCCCACGGAAGATCAGGTCATACTTAGGACTTTGCAGCAACATCATCAGGATGATCTTAACTAAGATCACCCGATGTTAAAATATCACCCCGGCGAAAGATCATGCAGGCAGAAAATATGATGACCCTCGAAAGCAACATCAGGGTGATGTCTAGAAATATGATGATGATGACCTCCTCTCCTTAAGAAAATATGATGCTGTAGCTGAAAAATGCTGAGGAGGTCCAACACTTAGGAAATTTTTGGATATTTAGGGAAGGAGCCAGGCCAAAAACCTTGAACATAAATTATCACCAACATAGGCTCCGATTGGGGACATGCAGGTGCAAGACTGCAGCGAGAACCTCAGATCTCTGGGATGCAAACCAGTCCCTTATCCATTGGGCAATAGAGTCAAACTTGCACCAACCTACATCACCAAACACACTTGATGGCCTAAGGCCACCAAGGAAAGAAAAACATGTATCTCCCTTTGTCAAACACTTTGTTTTCATCTGCATACATTAGATCAAGCCTGGAGATACTGTCATGACCTACCCACAAATAAACCTTGCCATCTACATATTCAACCCTCTGATTTAGCTTGTCACTGTCACCCCTATGCAAATAACCTTCATCATCATGTGACATGTGGGTGTCATATTTATCAAACAATGCATATTCATATGGCATGTAACACTTATCATCATCTGCATCAGCAGTATGCATTGTAAAATGATCTCCTAGCTGGACTGAAAATTGAAAACACTCAAAGTCCACCACACAGCTAGGAAGGTTATGGCTCATTTCATTAGTTGGCCTATCAAAAGAAAAGCCTTCAAATTCACAATTGTGCACATCATGCACACAATCATCTGGTACACCAAACTGGAAAAGATCAGGCTCTGGCACCTCTATACAACAGGCCTCATGATATATGTTGGCCTCTCTTTCATTAGGATGAAAAATAGAATCTAAATCAACATCAGTGCCCTGATCTTCACCATACTCAAATAGAACCTCATCATCATATTTGTCAAAAATGGGTGATCCAGGTGTTTCAACTTCATCATGGTATGCTTCTGGTTCATGGACAGCATAACATGCATTTTCATTCCCAATGAATTCACTCTGTGGAGGAGTATCAGCCTATGTATCATAAGCAAAACTAAAATTAAATGAAGAATGATCATGCTCAGCACTAGCACTTGTTTCAATTTCTGACTGCTCTTCATCATCTCCATGTGTCTGAGTATAAGGCAGTGATTCAAACATGGAATTGCTACTCTGTTTGCTTATATCTTCTCTGTCTTGAGTACAATACTCACAATTATCTCCACAAACCCATTCAAACAGGTGTTCATTGTTGTCCACAACCCCATCATTATTTTTAGAACCAGACACCTCAACTTGATGATCAACCTATGACAATTCTAATTTGTCACACAGAGGATCAAAAGGGTAGACAAGAGGTTTAGCATTCTGACTGGCAGACACAATAGGGTTATTACTATTTAACTGGGCCTGCCTAGCCTCTAAGAATATCAACCTATTTTTTATCTCTTCTATTCTTTTATTTAACATTTCACCCCCTTCTTGACTGAGTATGGGATAATACATATTTGGATTCATAAAAAATTCTACTCTTAGACATCCTTTGTCTGCCTAAGACCTAAGGCTTCCCCCTTGCATCTAACTTATGCAACAAACAACAAATATAAAGGGGAAGAAGCTAGGTACCTTTTCTCATCTAGATGCAGAAATCTGAACATCTTTTATCACACAACATACATCTACCTTTCATGTGCATTCAGATCTTTTGCAGAGTCACCACCTCTCCAAAGAGGACAAAATTTTTAACAGCTGAAAGCTACTTTTCCAGGTTCATTCCACCAGAAGAGCATCATTTTGTCAGTGACTCGGATGGGCCACAAATACATTCTTTTTTCATCAATCCTTTCCCAGCAGAGTCGCCATTTCTGTTGGTGACTTGGATGGATAAAATATATTCTGTTTTCATCAAATTGTCCCCAGCAGAGTCACCATTTCTATTGGTGACTCAGATAGATAAAATATATTATGTTTTCATCAAATCATCCCCAACGGAGTTGCCATTTCTATTGGTTACCAAATCTGCAAAGGGTTTGTCAACTCCAATGCACAGGCTAATTTGGCCAACAGATACAGGAGGTTGCATGAGCTCCTCCCCTTCACTTCTGGTTCTACCGCACCAAGGGGGGTGTCCCTATAACTAAAGATGTGACCTTGACTTGCTCAATGACTGATAGATTTAGCTTGACAGCAATAGGCAGAATACTCTCATGTCTGGACCAAGATCTGCATGGTAGATCAAAAGGTTGGCAACATTCTTGGACATATTTGTCTAGTGGGTATGAGAGCATGCAGGGGGTTCCTAATCCTACTCCTACAACTAACAGGTTAGGATAATGGAAAGGTTGGGAGTGATGTTTGGATGCAAGACAAGGGGATGTGGATCATAACTACTAATCCAAAAGCAGACCGGTGCCTATCCATTGGGTAAGGAGTCAACTAGACGTATACAACAGATGGTTTGCAACTTTCACTCAAGTTTCAGGGGGCTGGACTGATGCTTGCCTTACAAACATCACCCAAGAATGGGTATCTAACTGCCTCTACTTACAGATATTCCTGCTGACATGCAACCTTCTCCATACATTGACCTAAAACAGTTTAATCCACTCCTTGAATAGAAGTTACAGATCAAGCATGCAATATAGATATCTATACCCTAGAATCTATGAAACCCTTAGCAACCAGATTCAAAAGAAGGAAAGGCATGCAACAAAGGAGATAGACAAATAAACACATGCAATAACTATTTTTCATATAACATTAACACTGAAACTGAAAATATGTGCAAAATACACTCATGTTGCAACTCATAAACTCCAAAATGGGATAGAACAACTAGGATCATGCCATGTTCTTTGTTATTTACACAAAAATACCTCAGGCCTTCAACAACCTTCAAATGAGCAATACAGCCCTACTTATATAGCAAGGAGGTGCTTAGCCTTAACCACCAGGCAAGCTCAAAATTTGCCAGATATAGTACATTGAGAAAATGGCACTCATCGCATTGAATGCAACAGGTGGGAGAGGAGATAGGAAGAGATCTCAAGCCCTGCGCCGCCACCTAGGGATTCACATCATCAATCGGGTGGTTCAAACATCCACACCATTGCCCATACTCTGTAGCATCCACCATTAATAGCGTACCAAACCAACGGCCTCAGGAAATGCAGTAGACTGTGCATTCACAGCTTTTCCCGCCAAGAAATATCACCCCGATATTTCAAATCATGCAGGATCTAATTATCCCACATGCACCCCGCGGCAACCTCCTCATCACCTTATATACTAGGTCGTGAGCATATATGATGTCAGTGCTTTTGCTCCCGACGACGCTAGCATAAGACCTTCATCATCATCATCCTCCAACATGATATCTGGATACTCAAAATATCACCCTAACATTAGCATCATCATCTACATGATCTCACCCTGATAATTCACATCACCCCGATGTGAAATATCACTCCGCAAAAAATATCACCCTGTGGGAAAGTATCATGCCATCCGCATCACCTGATAAAAAATATCACCCTGATGAATATCAGCCTGATGACCAACCTTACCTTCATGTGAAATATTGCCTGCATGATAATCGCCCCTATCGGCACAACCTAATGCATCGGAGGAAGATCCTCCTGCTTAGCCGATACCAAATGTCTGGCCGATGAACATCCTGATGACATCACCGTCATATCCTGCTGACGTCATCAGCATATCTACCTATCACGCACCTCCTCATATCCAGATGACATCATCGTCATATTTGCAACATCAGGGGATCTTCATAAGATGACTTAGTTTTAGAGATATGACCCCCCAGACCTTGATGACGTCACCACCACATGTCGGCATCAGGATGATATTCAGAAGATAACTAGATATTTGGAAACATCATCCTGATGCACAAATATCATGCTGCAGACAGGAAGAAAAAGCGGATATCACCCTGACATAAGAATGATGTCAGCAGCATTAGGGCGATGAAAGAACATGAAGTGATAAAACAACATCAGGGTGATCTTAACTAAAATCACCCGATGTTCAAATATGATGACCCCACAGAAGATCGGGTCATACTTAGGACTTTGTAGCAACATCATCAGGATGATCTTAACTAAGATCACCCGATGTTAAAATATCACCCTGGTGAAAGATCATGCAGGCAAAAAATATGATGACCCTCGAAAGCAACATCAGGGTGATGTCTGGAAATATGATGATGATGACTTCCTCTCCTTAAGAAAATATGATGCTGCAGCTGAAAAATGTTGAGGAGGTCCAACACTTAGGAAATTTTTGGATATTTAGGGAAGGAGCTAGGCTAAAAACCTTGAACATAAATTATCACCAACACATTACATGGTGAAAGGTAAAGAAAATTTGGTTTGCAAGTTAAAGAAGTCTTTGTATGGTTTGAAGCAATCTCCTAGGAGGTGGTACTTGAAGTTTGATGCCTTTGTGTTGTCAATTAGAATTGTGAGATTGAAATCAAATCACTGTGTGTATTTTAAGTTTGATGGTGATCGTATTCTTATTGTTGCACTGTATGTTGATGATATGTTGCTCATTGGGAAGGGTAAGAATATGATTTCTGATTTTAAATCTCATTTATCAGCACAGTTTGAAATGAAAGATTTAGGGGTAGCCAGGTATAATCTAGGAATGTAAATCAGAAGAAACAGAACTAACAGAAAACTTTGGTTAAGCCAAAGTAAGTATGTGAAGACCATGTTGGATAGGTTCAACATGGCAGATTGTAGACCATTGTGTGTTCCTATTTATTTGGAGACAAAGTTGTCTATTAGTGATTGTCCAAAATCTCCTAGTGAGGTGGAGGACATGAGTAGAGTACCTTATGCTAGTGTTGTTGGCAATTTGATGTATGCTATGGTCTGCACAAGACCAGACATTGCCCAAGCAGTGGGAGTCCTTAGTTGATTTATGGCTAATCTTGGATGGGTTCATTGGGATACAGTTAAGAGAGTGTTCAGATATTTGAGGGGTACTTCTGAGTATTCCATATGCTATCATAGTAATGTTAGAGGACCTCTGCATTCTGTTGATATTCATGGATTTGTGAATTCAGATTGGGCAGGTGACATTGACAGCAAAAGATCCACCAGTGCTTATGTGTTTACACTGTTTGGTGGTGCTATTAGTTGGATGAGTAAGCAACAACCTGTGGTTTCTTTATCCATGACAGAAGCTGAGTATATGGCCGCAACTCAAGCTTGTAAGGAAGCCATTTGGCTTAAGAGATTATGTTCAGATATTGGTGTTGATGCAGGTCAAATTACGGTCAGTTGTGACAGTCAGAGTGTGATTTGCCTTTGCGAAGAATCTAACTTTCCATGCCAGAACAAAGCATATTGATGTACAGTTTCACTTTGTGCGAGACATGGTAGAGGATGGGAAGGTAAATTTGGAGCAGGTAGATACTTTGAAGAATGTTGCAGATGCACTGACGAAACTAGTTAGCACAGAGAAGTTCAGATGGTGTTCAGAGTCTATCGGCCTCTCGGCCTATAGCAATTAAATCATGTTATTCTATTGGCTCTTACAATGTGTTCAACAAGTGGGAGAATGTTGGGAATTAAGGTGTCTCAACCTTGGTAATTCCTTGCATTATTTATTTTTGTATTTATTAATTCAATGCCTATGTTGTAAATTAATTGTAAATTCCATATTGTCATTTTGTGGGATGTGGCACGGTGATGTGTCATCCTACATGGAAGATGACAACTTGTAATTTTGTCCTCACATGAGGAGATAGGCATCGCTCTTTGTGGTAGGATTATTTTGCCATGTGTCGGCATCTTGGATGTTGTGTAAGGGAATGTTTGACCGAAACGGTTATGACGGATTCCTATGACGAAGTTATGACATGTAAGAGTCAGAAATAAAAGCTTGTAAGACAAGTGAAGACATGTGTCATGAAGTATCTTTAAAAAAGGCATCTTTGGATGCCCCAAGGTGGACTATGACATGTTGTAAGAGAATATGCTATTTATAGCCTATGTATGATAGATTTTCTTACAGCTGTAAGTTGTAACTGCTATGACAGATTTTATGACAGTCGTAAGAGTCGTAAGAGCATCTGTCATAGCCCATTTTAGAAATAGGTGACCTCTTTGGGATGGGAGCTATGGACAAGTGTCAGGAACATTCTACAATGTAGACCAAGTGTCCTTAGGCATGGGTTTTGGGCCATGAGGCCAAGTTGGATGCCCATTCCAAGATAGGACCAATTTTGCCTTCTATATTCTATATAAACAGGTGCTTGGAGGAGGAGATGTATTACAGGATTAATAGGTATTGTTATGCTGCCAGATTGACTCTAGACATGAGTGTCGAAGACTATTGAAGCTTGCATTGCAAGTGTATTGTAAACAATATTTAGTTTTGATAATACATTGTGCAGTTTTCTGAGTGTGGGGTTTTTCACCTGATAAGGGTTTTCCCCACGTTATATCTTTGTCTCTCTTATTCTGTCTTCTTTCTAGTTCATGTGTATTGCTGCAATATCTCTATTATATGTTTCATGTTGTTGTAATTGTAAGGATTAAATTGAATTTGCATAGCCCTCTCCTCATTAGATTAGTGTAGGAAGCAATTTCCACACACCTAGCTTCCTTTCATCATGGAGTAGACAAACAAGCACGAGATTGCACATAAAATTGACCCATTGTATTAACAAATGAAGAAGATATAAATAGGCAAGTGTGAGTACCCAATTCTCCACCAAATGAGGATAGGACTCCTCTACATGAAGTGGTGGCAAGTAACCAGCCACAAAGATAACACAAGGTGTCGATGTAAGTCAACACCTCTCCAAAATGGCTAACTACTTTGACAAGTTCAAAGTACATGTGGAAAATACACCTAACTATGGTTAAAGAAAGTGTATATGCCTAGGATTAAAGGTTATACATCAACACTAGGCAAAAGAAACCAATCAAAGAGTTGGCATTCTACTTTTAGATTTTGAAAAAGCATATGATAGGGTGGAGTGGTCATTTGTTGTAATGATGTTAAAATCCATAGGGTTTCCTGATCATTTCTATAAAATGGTTACTATGTTGTTCAATGATTCCTCAAGCCAGGTGGAGGGTAAGTGCAAGAAGATGGGGGACCAAAAAGGGGTCTTAAGTGGCCACTTTTTTTTTGAAATCAGGAAATGCTGGTCTTGGATGAGAAATTGAGCATAGTTACACTCAAAATTTGGAGATGCAACCAAAATAATATTCGTAGTGCTCCGAGTCTACTTTCTAAATTACTAAAAAAAAAAAATTTGAATGGTATAGATTAAGGGGTTCAAAAGAGGGAGCCACAGAAACTGGTGTTGTTTCTGTCAAAAAAACATAACATACCATGTTTTGTGGATCCCTCAAAAAGGTTAACATTTTTTTGGTATTTTTAAAATCACTTTAGTGAGAAATTAGCTAACATGTAGTTTATGCCCAATTTTTTTGATAATTTTTTAATGAATATTTGATTTTTTACTAATTTTCAAAGTTGACACATCTTGAAAAATAGAATTTTGGTCGTGCTACCCCTATAAATTTTGAAAACCAATTGAAAATCAATTTTTTTTTAATATGTGTAGAATGGAGTCTAGTTTCTAAAAATGTAAGTTTTTTGAAATTTTAATGAACAATTACTTTACAATGAAAAAAAGACTAAACACTAGTTTTTGCCCAAAAATGGACACACAAACAAAAGAACTTAAAGATGAAAGGCTTAACATTGTCAAAATGTGAAAAACATTACATCGTTAAATAGCTAAGAGAAAGCCTAACATTACCCAGGTGTTCGATTTGTTTGACCTTGAAACATGTGCAAATCTAAAGGTTAGCATGAATGAAATTATGTGAAATCCTGTAGAATATGCAAAAACACTTCTCTAGACATTGGGAAGGCACTCCAAGCCTTTGGGTTGGAAATCTAAAGCAAATCCCAAGCTTAAGGCTTGGGATTCCCAAAGCAAAATATAATGCGAGCACGTTATAACGCGCTCGCGTTATGTTCTGTTTTGCATTTTTTCCTTTTTCGTAAAAGTTTGCTCAATGTTTGTCATGTTTGACATAACGCAAGTGTGTTATAACGTGCTCGCGTTATGTCCCCCTTGGATTGTTTTATGTTTAAGGTTATTAAGCATGTATGTATGTATGTATGTATGTATGTCTATATGTATGTATGTATGTATGTATAGTGTTGAGGGTAGAGATGGGGGTGAGGCAGATAGGGGAAGAGAAGGGTGTATAAGGGTTGAGGGTTTAAGGTCAAGAGGGATTAGGGTTGAGGGTTTAGGGTTTAGGGATAGGATTTAGAGTTTAGGTATAAGGGATCAGGGTTTAGGACCTTAAGGGATTAGGGTTTAGGGTTGAGGCTTTAGGGATAGTGTTTAGGGTTGAGGGTCGAGGGATTAAGATTAAGGTAGAGTGTTGAGGGTAGAGGGATTAGGGATAGGGTTTAGGGTTAAGGGATTAGGGTTTAAGGTATAGTGTTGAGGGTGGAGGGTTTAGGGTTAGCGTTTAGGATTTAAGGTTTAAGTGTTGAGGGTTGAGGATTTAGGGATAGGGTTTATGGTTTAGGGATACGGGATTAGGGACTAGGGTACCATAAATTATAATTAGGGATTAGGGTTTATGGTTTAGGGATTAGGGTTTAAGGTTAAGGGATTAGGGTTTAGGGTTTAGGGATGTACAATTAAGGGGTACCATAAATAAACTAGAATTTAGGCAGGGTTGGGAAAATTTTATGAATCATCATGGGCTGGAGATTGGAGATTTTGTTGTATTCAAGTACATATCCAAGTCATATTTTAAGGTTAAGATATTTCAAAGAATAGGGTGTGTGAAAAACATCAATACTCTTCAGCCTATGAATACCAACATTGATACAGATAAAAGATGCCCTTCTTCTAATAGAGTATGCAGTTCAAGTCAACCAATTGGCAGCAAGTTGTTGAATGAATTGGTTTAATGGGTGTGCCTCCTTCTTTAAAGTTATGCTTGGAGACTTTACACAAAAATTGGTAACTCTATACATTATTTTTCATTCTTTTATTTCCTGTACACTATTAAGAACTTGTAAAATCTAATTATGTAATGTGTTTATGGCAGCGCATTCCTCCTACATTTGTTTCACAATTCATAGACAACACAAATGAACGTATGGTGTTGCAAGGCCCAGGTAAGCAGGAGTGAGATGTGCAATTAGGGGGTACCATAAATAAAACAAAATTTAGGTAGGTTTGGGATAATTTTGTGAATCATCATGGGATGGAGATTGGAGATTTTGTTGTGTTCAAGTACATATTCAAGTCATATTTTAAGGTTAAGATATTTCAAAGAACAGGGTGTGAAAAATATCAATGCTCTTCAACTTATGAATACCAACATTGATACAGATAAAAAATGCCCTTCTCCTAATAAAGGATGCAATTCAAGTCAAACAATGGGCATCAAGTTGTTGATTGAATTGGTTTCTGATGAAGAAAACAATGATGTTGTTGAAGAAAAGGAAGAAAATCAAATTTGTAAGTCTAATTTAATTTATTTCAACTTTCAAAGCAAGCATTTGAATTGTAGGTTTACTAGGAGGATTGGTATAACAAAAACTTAATTCTATTATAGGCCTTTCTTTGAAGAACCCTGGACATTATGGACCCTATCATCTAGAAAAGCACATGACAGTGAACTTTGCCCTACCTTTCAAATCAGATAAACCTTTTTATTCAATGAAAATGAAGTCAAGGAATGTAAACTGACCATGCATACTAGTAAGATCAAATTCTCTGCCTTCTATTCTTATTAATCTTACTTTATAAAGAGAAGAGTGTCAAAAAGAATGGGTTTAATTGTAAGCTAACATAAGGGAAAGTAGTTTTGTTATTACATTTTTCTGAGGGATCTCTAGAATAGTCTAATATAATGTAATCTTCTATAATATGAACATCTGCATTTGTGTGAATGCTAAGCTTTAATAGTAGAGTATTAAATCAATGGAATCAGCTATTTATTGGGTTAAAATAACTTAGTTTTTGTAATGGTTTGGGAATGTAGGAGTTGCCAAAAATAGGTTAATGTCCTCTACAATTACCAAGAGAAAAAAGTTTAGTAGTTCTTGTGGATAGAGCCAATAAACAATGGGAGATTATTTGCCTGTTTCATAACAATATACCTACCCTAAGTGTAGGGTGGGCATATTTTGTATGTCATAATAATATCAAGGAAGGAGACATTTGTATCTTTGAGCAGGTGGACAACAAGAAACATAGATTTATGTTTAGAGTTCATATAGATCGAAAGATAAAATAAGGATCCTTCTAAAAGAACTTCTAGGAGGGAAAAGATAGGCCAAAGATAAAAGGAGAAATTATACAAGAAAAGATCTTCATGAGGATTGTAATATTTTGTCTAAAACAAACAAAAATTAGTTAATTAAAAATAGAAAATTAAGAAAGAAATGGTACTAAAATGTATAGTTACTGATATCTAAAATGTATAGTTACTAATATCTATTTTTAAAAGACTGATTGATTTTTATGGCCAAAGTTGTTTATTTTACCTAGTTGATGGTTTTAATTATACCCAGGTTATACATTGAGAGCAGATGTCTGCACATTTTTATGGCCCCGATTTAAGTTCAAGCAAATAGGTGGAAAGAGTATGTTGATCTTTTTAAAAAATCAGAATAAAAAAATGTGCACATAATGTTGACCAGGGGTTCTGATTTCAACCATTCATTGCCCATTGTGGATGTACCCTAATGCAAAGATTTTCTCATAATGATCATCCTTCTGATTTCAACTATTAATTACTCATTGTGGATGTACCAGACGCAAATCTTTTCTCATAGTGTGTACACCTATTGGCATAATGAACCCCAGATGGGCCAGAAAAACATGCCATATATTTTGAATATTCACTTCAGCTAGAAAGTTTTACTAATGGAGCTAGAAACTCAGAGAATTGACAGGATGCAATATGGCCCAAGATGTGAGATGCAAGCAAGGACAACTCATGAATCTAAAGAGTTAAGGTGCACTTCAAGGACCTTTCCTAATTTCAATGGATGACATTTGCTCTTGCTAGTTGATGGTAAATACTGCATTTTTGCAGACTTTATTTTCATTATCCAAGAAAGAAGCATTAGGGTTTAGGGATAAGGTTGAGGGTTGAGGGATTAGGGTTTGACATTAAGGGTTGAGGGTTGAGGTTTGAACGTTGAGGGTTTAGGGATAGGGTTGAGGGTCGAGGGATTAGGGTTAAAATAGAGTGTCGAGGGTATAGGGATTAGGGATAGGGTTGGAGGGTTTAGGGATAAGGGATTAGGGTTTAAGGTATAGTATCGAGCCCGTTGAGGGTTTAGGAATAGGGATAGCATTTAGGGTTTAGGGATGAGGGATTGGGGTTGAGGGTTAAGGGATTAGCGTTCAGGGTTGAGGGATTATGGTTTAGGGATAGGATTTAGGGTTGACGGTTGAGGGATTAGGGGTTAAGGTATAGTGTTGAGGGTTTATGGATAGGGTTTAGGGTTGAGTGATTAGAGTTAAGGGCTGAGGGTTGAGGTTTTAGGGTTGAGGGTTTAGGGATAGGTTTGAGGGTCGAGGGATTAGGGTTAAAGTAGAGTGTTGAGGGTATAGGGATTAGGGATAGGGTTGGAGGGTTTAGGGATAAGGGATTAGGGTTTAAGGTATAGTATCGAGCCCGTTGAGGGTTTAGGAATAGGGATAGTGTTTAGGGTTTAGGGATGAGGGATTAGGGTTGAGTGTTGAGGGATTAGGGTTGAGGGTTGAGGGATTAGGGTTTAGGGATAGGGTTTAGGGTTTAGGGTTGAGGGATTAGGGTTTAAGGTATAGTGTTGAGGGTTTAGGGATAGGGTTTAGGATTGAGGGATTAGAGTTAAGGGTTGAAGGATTAGGGTTTGACGTTGAGGGTTAAGGGTTGAGGTTTTAGGGTTGAGGGTTTAGGGATAGGGTTGAGGGTCAAGGGATTAGAATTAAGGGTTCAGGGATTCGAGATTGATGTTGAGGGTTAAGGGTTGAGGTTTTATGGTTGAGGGTTTAGGGATAGGGTTAAGGGTCGAAGGATTAGGGTTAAAGTAGAGTGTCGAGGGTATATGGATTAGGGATAGGGTTGGAGGGTTTAGGGATAAGGGATTAGGGTTTAACGTATAGTATCGAGCCTGTTGAAGGTTTAGGAATAGGGATAGCCTTTAGGGTTTAGGGATGATGGATTAGGGTTGAGGGTTGAGGGATTAGGGTTTAGGGATAGGGTTTAGGGATTAGGGTTTAAAGTATAGTGTTGAGGGTTTAGGGTTAGGGTTGAGGGTTAAGGGATTAGAGTTAAGGGTTGAGGGATTAGGGTTTGACGTTGAGGGTTGAGGGTTTAGGGATAGGGTTGAGGGTTGAAGGTATAGGGATTACGGATAAGATTAGAAGGTTTAGGTATAAGGGATTAGGGTTTAAGGTATAGTATCGAGCCCGTTGAGGGTTTAGGAATAGGGATAGCATTTAGGGTTTAGGTATGATGGATTAGGGTTGAGGGTTGAGGGATTAGGGTTTAGGGATAGGGTTTAGGGTTTAGGGCTGAGCAATTAGAGTTTAAGGTATAGTGTTGAGGGTTTAGGGATAGGGTTGAGGGTTGAGGGATTAGAGTTAAGGGTTAAGGGATTAGGGTTTGACGTTGAGGGTTGAGGGTTGAGGTTTTAGGGTTTAGGGTTTAGGGATAGGGTCGAGGGTTGAAGGATTAGGGTTAAAGTAGAATGTCAAGGGTATAGGGATTAGGGATAGGGTTGGAGGGTTTAGGGATAAGGGATTAGGGTTTAAGGTATAGTATCAAGCCTGTTGAGGGTTTAGGAATAGGGATAGCATTTAGGGTTTAGGGATGATGGATTAGGGTTGAGGGTTAAGGGATTAGGGTTGAGGGTTGAGGGATTAGGGTTTAGGGTTTAGGGTTGAGGGATTAGGGTTTAACATATAGTGTTGAGGGTTTAGGGATAGGGTTGAGGGTTGAGGGATAAGAGTTAAGGGTTGAGGGATCAAGGTTTGACATTAAGGGTTGAGGGTTGAGGTTTTAGGGTTGAGGGTTTAGGGATAGGGTTGAGGGTCAAAGGATTAGGGTTAAAGTACAGTATCAAGGGTATAGGGATTACGGATAGGGTTGGAGGGTTTAGGGATAAGGGATCAGGGTTTAAGGTATAGTATCGAGCCCGTTGACGGTTTAGGAATAGGGATAGTGTTTAGGGTTTAGGAATGATGGATTAGGGTTAAGGGTTGAGATATTAGGGTTGAGGGTTGAAATATTAGGGTTGAAGGTTGAGGGTTGAGAGATTAGGGATGAGGGTTGAGGGATTAGGGTTTAACATATAGTGTTGAGGGTTTAGGGATAGGGTTGAGGGTTGAGGGATTAGAGTTAAGGGTTGAGGGATTAGGGTTTGACATTGAGGGTTGAGGGTTGAGGTTTTAGGGTTGAGGGTTTAGGGATAGGGTTAAGGGTCGAAGGATTAGGGTTAAAGTAGAGTGTCAAGGGTATAGGGATTAGGGATGGGGTTGGAGGGTTTAGGGATAAGGGATTAGGGTTTAAGGTATAGTATTGATCTCATTGAGGGTTTAGGAATAGGGATAGGGTTGAGGGTTGAGGGATGATGGATTAGGGTTGAGGGTTGAGGGATTAGGGTTGAGGGTTTAGGGATAGGGTTTAGGGTTTAGGGTTGAGGGATTCAGGTTTAAGGTATAGTGTTGAGGGTTTAGGGATAGGGTTAAGTGTTGAGGGATTAGAGTTAAGGGTTGAGGGATTAGGGTTTGACGTTGAGGGTTGAGGGTTGAGGTTTTAGGGTTGAGGGTTTAGGGATAGGGTTAAGGGTCGAAGGATTAGGGTTAAAATAGAGTGTCAAGGGTATAGGGATTAGGGATAGGGTTGGAGGGTTTTGGGATAAGGGATTAGGGTTTAAGGTTTAGGGATAGGTTTTAGGGTTGAGGGATTAGGGTTTAAGGTATACTGTTGAGGGTTTAGGGTTGAGGGATTAGAGTTAAGGGTTGACGGTTTAGGGATAGGGTTGAGGGTTGAGGGATTAGAGTTAAGGGTTGAGGGATCAAGGATTAACGTTGAGGGTTGAGGGTTGAGGTTTAAGGTTTGAGGGTTGAGGGTCGAGGGATTAGGGATTCGGGATAGGGTGTAGGGTTGAAGGTTTAAGGATTGAGGGTTGAGGCTTTAGGGCTAAGGGTTAAGGGATTAGGATTTAGTGATAGGGTGTAGGGTTTAGGGTTGACAGATTAGGGTTTATGGTTGAGTGAATAGGGTTTAAGGTAAAGTGTTGAGGGTTTAGGGATAGGGTTTAAGATTTAAGGTTTAAGGGTTGAGGCTTGAGGCTTTAGGGTTTAGGATTAAGTGAGACCTAGATGGCTAAGGATGGATAGAGAGGTAGACAAGGAGCGACTGAGAGACATACAGAGGGGAGAGGTAGAGAGGTGAGGGGGAGAGATAAGTGAGATATAGAGAGGTGGGAGATAGAACATGAGCTAATGGAACTAGAGGTGAGATATTGCAAAGGTGTTATCAAATGTGAGATAGGCACAAATATTTATGGATCAATCTATAGTAGGACAAAACGTGAGCACGTTATAACACACTCACATTTTGTCCTACTACAGAAATTGTAAAAAAGTCTAGACCCTCGTGATCCAAGCCCACATGCTCTGTTTTCATACTGATTATGCATGTGTTCAGACAAAAAAGAAGTGTTTTCATGTTATTGGGAAGTTCACATGCACATTTTACACATTCTACCACCTTTGCATGATCTTTCCACCACCTTTTCTACTTTGCCAACTTGAGAAGGAGGAAATAACATAGTTTTCACATCAAATTTGATATATATCTATTCAAGTTTCAATTTTTGTACTATTGCAATGTTAATTGTGATTCAATTTTAGGAATTTAACATTATAGATTGGTTAATAGTATTGTTGTTACTAATTATATTTTAGTTTTATTCAATTTAACATTGAAAAGGAAGCAAGTGGTGAAAAACTCAAATTGTTGAGGAGTTTGATGTAAGAAGAAAAAAACACTACATAATTGGGCACTCTCTCCATTCGAATCTCTATTTTTTAGGTATGTCAAGTATTTACATGCATGTTCTTTATATTTTCCTTAATTCTATTTGAATTACTTTATCATGCTTTATCATATATTTTTATATCACTTGTATCCAATATGCATAATAAAATACTATGTATACATATCTTGTGTTTATATAATAGACTATGTTTTAAATTAGTTCATGGTATGCATAATAAAAGATATCTCAAAGGTCAACATTAATTAAAATAGACACATTCCCAATCAAGAAAGCAGCCTACAATCTCACATGATGCCATGTATATTTTCTACACTTGGGTTCTTTAATAATTATGTGTAATAAACAGACCTTAACATACCATGATGTCAAACTATACAAGAATAAATCCTTACAACATAATAAAAATACAATTCCACTATTATCTTGTCATATTAACAAGTTAAAATACAAATGAATAGGTGCCAAGATCATACAAGTATGCACATGACATGATGATTTGTATGCACATATCTTGGGCTAGGACATTCCTTATGCACCTTTTCATGATGATTTGTATGCACGTGACACAACAATATTTCAAAATTTCCTAATTTTCCTTTGTTAGCACATGACGGTGGTTACCTTGATCGACTACATACCATTCAATACCCTAAATTTCATAAGCTTTCCTCTCAAGCAATCTCCCTATAGAAAGGCACAAAGAGGGTCTTCAATACTTCAAAACCTAACAAGGTTACTAGAGGTCTTCTTACCCCTCAAGAACTTAGAAGATACAACCATTCTAAACCCTTACTCAAGTCTACACACTTCAATTGATGTCTATTCCTTCACAAGCCTCAAAAGGTGACTCTCCTTTAACCTTATCCTCATCTAGGATTGAAGTGAACTTTGTACCATAATGCTTTGTATTTCTACAATAACATTGTGCAATAATGCTTTGTATGGCTGTAATAATTTGCTTTGTATGCTTTGTACCTATTTTGGTTGAGTGACATTTACTCTTTTACATGATGAGTGTATGTACATTTACTATGAAGGGTTGAATGACATATATTTAGTTATTTGTATGGATTCATTTATTAGGAACTAATATTGGTCTCTTTATCATGCTACAGACAAATGCTTCGTCATGCTAAGGAAACGATCAAGAATTAAACCAACATAGGAAGAGATAGAAGCTAAGAATGCAAAGAAAGTAGCAGCTATGAGGGAACTTCGTGAGAAGAGGAAATTGGACATGATAAATGTAGACATGCCAATTGAAGAGGAACTGCAACCATCACAAAGAGATATGGTATTGGCGGCACAAAGAGAATGAATGCAAAAACTTCGTGCTATGAGAGATTTGAATACCATAGTTGGAGACATGTCCTCTACCGTAAGTCAACATGTAGGGACACCATCTACAGCATCTCAAGTTGAGAGTACATCATCACTCACATGTGATGAAGGAGGTACACCATTGGTCCCACCTCAACCTCAAGGTATGTCATCTATTCCATCTTTGATGAAAGGTATGCCATCTAGCCCATCTCACTTAAATATTGATAAAATTCCTAATGTTGAGATGAATTTACCTAACTTAACACCACCTATAATTTTACATAGAGGGCCAAAGTATTTGATTGATATTAATGAGAATATTTTGTAGCCAATGGAAGATAAGATTCCAAAACGTACTTGTAGAAGATATGCTCATAAGATTTGGAGATTATTCTTTCAAAAGCTAAATGAAACAGCAAGATGTCAACTATTTGTTGAAATGATGTGAAGTATAAAGTATAGGTCCATCATGAAGATTCTTGGGTTGAGAACATCAGAGGCTTCAAGTGAAAAATCTATTGTCAAGAATCTAATGAGTGTGGGTAACACCTCACGAACAAAACATAGTAATGCAACACGACGTGTGATTACATTGACTATAGTAAGTAGTCAAACGAGGAAAGCTCGTCTCATTAGAAAGATGAGTCAAGCATTGAGAATTAATAGGAAAACTTTATCAAAAGCCATTGGAAGACACCAAAGAATTGAGGACACTAATGCTAATGCATTATGGACGTTCTCAGGGAGACTACCATGAAAAGATAAACCAATTGTTGAAGCATTGAGATCACTAATTGAAGACTTTTAGAAGAATTACACAAAGGTATCTCTGAATCAAAGGGATATGGTAAGAAAGAGAATTAGTAGTTGGAACCGTGAGCCACATACAAAGTATTTTTTGGATGAGACTCAAACATAATTTTTTGGTAAATTTCTAGAGAAGTATCCTCAAATTAAAATTTGTCAAAGATATTTTAAAATGCTAAAACCTTTCTATGTCAAGATAAATCACATACGCACTAGTTGTTGTAGATAACATATTGAATTTTCTAACCATTTTTATGTTTATCGGTCTATATGTTTAGATTTGCATACTAACAATGTTTTGTAGGGTTGTGGCATACGTGCCCCACCAACATCTTCAAGAGACTTCATATCAAGAATTTTATGTGAAAGAGAGGAAGGTCAAATATTCTACAAGAAATTATGATTGGATGGCACATGTCATCGTTGTGGTGGCTTGCAATGTATGCCAATATGTGAACATATGGAAAGAACACATGCGGTTGGAAACAAACTAGTAGACTTCGGAAAGTATCAAAAAATGGCATACAATACAAAAGATGGTAAAGAAGCAAAGAGGTGTGAATTGGTTATTGAAAATATTCCAATGTATCAGTTTATGCCTATATTTCGTGATAGCATAATGTATGAGTATGCAAGACATGCCTATAGAATTTGATGGTTGGACTTACAATTCAAGTTATGAAAGGACACATTTCTGGTTGGTACCATTGTTTTAGTCATCAACTTTGCAGAGAACTACAGTCTACAGCCACAGTATGAGGTGCAATCACAATATTACAACGCCATACAGGTTTCTATATTTGTGCACATCGCATTCATTCATGTGAATGATAGTACATAGGATGATAGAAAGATCATAAGGGAGAATCATTTCTATATCAATGATGATCACACACATTCTATGGAGTTTGTACAAGGTTGCTTTCAGGTGTTCTATAATGATTTGGGTAGAAGGGGCATATCGTTTAGTCAGCATATCATATGGTTGGATAACTATGCGTCACAATTCAAGAACTTGCAAAATTTCTATTGGCTGATCAAGAGGCATAATTTTATAGGTATTCAGCATATGTGAAACTTTTAAGGCCGGGCATGGAAAGGGGGAGCATGATGGTGCAGGAGTATGTATCAAAAGAGCCATAGCATGAGAAGAGTTAATGTATAAAGACAATACAAATTTGACAGATGCAAAATTAATCGTCGAGTGGTGTAATGCTTCCATGGGTCCAGGTAATGAAGGTAAGTCTTCAGTTCATAGATTTTTTTTGTTGATAGATGATACTAACATTGCACCATATGGGGATTGTTCTACACTGACAGAATCAAGTGAGATGCACTCTTTGAAAAGCTCAATTGCAGGTTCATGGAGTATCCATATGCAAAAGATGTCATGCTTTTGTTCTTCCTGTACAATTCAAGCCTGGGATGAGTGTGAGTCAAATGAGTGGGTTGATGAATGGCAGTTAAGTTATCTTAGCCCACTTGACATGTATCGACCCCCGACGACACTGGAACTAACATAGATGGAATCATTAGTTAACTTTGACCACATATTAGATCTAGTTCAACCAAGTAATATATCTATTTGCATAGTTTTTGAAATTCCTAATGTCATCTTACCTTGTAGTGTTTTTGTAATGTTGACTAATTTCATCTAATTTGCTACACATATCAATGTAGGGAATGTATATGCAGTTATTACAGATGAAGATAACGAAGAAGGAACAGATTATTACTTGTGTCATTGTGTTGAGGCTAAAAAGAAATTGGAGGCCCCAGTTACAGATGGAGAAAACATCAAATACCCTACAGGCTCGGTGGTTGTTACTGGAACATGGCTTAGAAGGTACCCACATAAGAGTGTTAATGGTTGGTTGGTTTAGGACTTTTACATGCATCAGAAGATTCTTCATTACTCGAACCTTGTCATGGCATCTAATGTTTATTTGATACAATATCGTGGTAGAATTTTGAACAAGACCTTGTGGAAGGTGCGTGAGTCTGACCATGAAGCAATACTTGACACAATAAAGAGTAGAGCAGACCTGGATGGTTCATTGGATTAATTTGTAAGTATTCACATTTATTTTGTAAAGTCATGTTACATTGAGTTGTAAGTATGCACATTAATTTGTAAGGTTTGTCTTTTTTTATTTGTTGCTGCATTTTTACACATATACACATTTTTACATCATCATGTTATGCTTCATGGGGTTAGACTTAAGTGATGGATACTATACTATACACATTTTTACACATATACACATTTTTACATCATCATGTCTATAAAATCTAGATACATACTATACAATAGGTGTCTTAGGTGTCCTACGTCTACTAAAATACATGTGTCTTAGGTCTTAGGTGAGGCCACATGAGCTTCCATCTTCACGTGGTTGGCCTTTTTAGTATAGAATATTTATATTTCTTGAAGCTAAGGGAAGCTATTTTTCTTAATAGGAAAACTTTATCGACTTCAATTGCACTAATGGTGCAGGGGCACCCTAGTTGTCATGCCTCCAAGAGGGGTCAAAAAGTGAAATTTTGTTTTGATTGAGTCAATTGTATGTAATAAGGTCTTCTAAGACCATTTCATATGTTTTTGAGTCATTTTGAGTCATTTGGGGTCAGTTTGAGTCTTTGAGTCTTATTGCAAAAAATGTTGATGTTGTCAAGTTACACAAAGCAACTTTTGCATTTTTGGTGTTCTGCTCCTGATGCAACCAAAATGACAATTTTAACACATCAGGGTAGGTATGTTTAGGCTAGGCATGGTCCTATTTTTCACCTAAACATGCTAAAATGGTCTGAGCTACATCGTACCGACGATATCCCTAAAGAGTCCAAAGTGCAAAAAGACAACATTTTTTTATGAGCTGTTACTTAGAAACCGTGTCACTTAGAAACATTTCATCTAAGGCAATGTGATCATGTAGGATTCCTCTACAATAACCTCTCTCATTTTTTATATCTCTGAGGTGTTTTTCCGTGCTGAAAGGTTTTCTGCTGCCCCAAAAATCGTTAGAAGGAGGTAGTGTAAAGTCGCAAAGGGCTGTAACTTTCGTCCTACTCCTGATGCGACCAAACTGAATGTTCCAACACATTTGGATGGGTACATTTACGCTAGGCATGGTCCTTTTTTTCACCCAAACATGCCGAAATAGTCTAAGCTACATTGTACCGACAATATCCCTGAAGAGTCCAAAGTGTAAAAAGGCAACAATCTTTCATGAGATGTTACTTAAAAATTGTGTCACTTAGAAAATTTTGTCTAAGGCAACATAATCATGTAGGGTTCCTCTACAATAACCTCTCTCAATTTTTTATATCTCTAAGGCATTTTCCCGTGGTGAAAGATTTTTTGCTGCCCCAAAAATCGTCAGAAGGAGGTAGTGTAAAGTTGCAAAGGGGTGTAACTTTCGTCCTTCTCCTGATGTGACCAAACTGACTATTCCAACATGTCTGGATGGGTACATTTACACTAGGCATGGTCTTATTTTTCACCCAAACATGCCGAAACAGTTCAAACTACATTGTACCGACAATATCCCTGAAGAGTCTAAAGTCCAAAAAGGTAGAAATCTTTGACGAGATGTTACGCAAAAATTATGTCACTTAGAAACATTCTATCTGAGGCAACGTGATCATGTAGGGTTCCTCTATAATAACCTCTCTCAGTTTTTTATATCTCTAAGGTGTTTTCCCATGCTGAAAGGTTTCTGATGCCCCAAAAATTATCAGAAGGAGGTAGTGTAAAGTTGCAAAGGGGTGTAACTTTCATCCTACTCTTGATGCGACCAAACTAACTTTTCCAACGCGTCCATATGGGTACATTTACGCTAGGCATGGTCATTTTTTTCACCCAAACATGCCGAAACAATCCAAGCTACATTGTACCGATGATATCCTTGAAGAGTCCAAAGTGCAAAAAGTAGCAATCTTTGACGAGATGTTACTCAAAAATCATGTCACTTAAAAACATTTCATCTAAGGCAACGTGATCATGTAGGTTTCTTCTACAATAACCTCTCTCAATTTTTTATATCTCTGGGGTATTTTCCCGTGGTGAAAGGTTTTCTACTGCCCCAAAAATCGTCAGAAGGAGGTAGTGTAAAGTTGCAAAGGGGTGTAACTTTCATCTTGCTCCTGATATGACCAAACTGACAATTCTAACACATCTAGATGGGTACGTTTAGGCTAGGCATGGTCCTATTTTTCACCCAAACATGCCGAAACAGTTCGAGCTACATTGTACTGATGATATCCCTGAAGAGTCCAAAGTGCAAAAAGGTAGCAATCTTTGACGAGATGTTACTCAAAAATTATGTCACTTAGAGACATTATGTCTAAGGCAACACGATCATGTAGGGTCCCTCTACAATAACCTCTCTCAATTTTTTATATCTTTGAGGTGTTTGCCCATGGTGAAAGATTTTTTTCTGCCCCAAAAATCATCAGAAGGAGGCAGTGTAAAGTTGCAAAGGGGTGTAACTTTCATCCTGCTCCTGATACAACCAAACTGACAATTCTAATGCGTCTGGATGGGTATGTTTAGGCTAGGTATGGTCATGTTTTTCACCCAAACATGTCGAAACAATCCGAGCTACATTGTACCAATGATATCCCTGAATAGTCTAAAGTGTAAAAAGGTAGCAATCTTTGACGAGATGTTACTCAGAAACTGTGTCACTTAGATACATTCTGTCTAAGACAACACGATCACGTAGGGTCCCTCTATAATAACCTCTTTCAGTTTTTTATATCTTTGAAGCATTTGCCTATGGTGAAAGGTTTTCTGCTGCCCCAAAAATTGTCAGAAGGAGGCAGTGTAAAGTTGCAAATGGGTGTAACTTTTGTTCTTCTCCTAGTGTGGCCAAACTGACAATTCCAATGCATCTGGATGGGTACGTTTAGGCTAGGTATGGTCCTATTTTGTACCCAAACATGCCAAAACAGTTCGAGCTACATTGTAGCAGCGATATCCCTGAAGAGTCCAAAGTGCAAAAAGGTAGAAATCTTTGATGAGCTATTACTCAGAAACCATGTCACTTAGATACATTCCATCTGAGCCAACGCGATCACGTAGGGTCCCTCTACAATAACCTCTCTCAATTTTTTATATCTCTGAGGTGTTTGCCCGTGGTGAAAGGTTTTCTGCTGCCCCAAAAATTGTCAGAAGGAGGCAGTGTAAAGTTGCAAAGGGGTGTAACTTTTATTCTTCTCCTTGTGTGGCCAAACTAACAATTGCAACGCTTTTGGATGGGTATGTTTAGGCTAGACATGGTCTTGTTTCATACCCAAATATGTCGAAATAGTCTGAGCTACAAACACTAACTAGTCTTCAATCTTCAAACACTACAAATACCATGATATCCTGCATAAAGTTATCTTTTAGCCTTTTATAAAGGCATGCCCATCAAATTCAACCATATAGAGATGATTGTTTGTATTCCAAATTTCTTTTAAATACTGACCTTCCAATCCTTTTTCCCACCCTCATATCAATTAAATATGACCTTCGATTATGATATGGCAATCGGGCTTATGAGAGTTTACCAGAGGTTGGTTGAGTTAGGTTGAAGGGCCGGTGAAATAATGACTTAAAGACCCTTTAGTAGGTTGATTTAAGTGATAGTAACTTGTGATTATAAGTCAATATTAAATTAAAACAAAAGTGCACTTTACACACGACAGGCAATTGAGGGTTTTAAGTTCTTAAGAAAAGTATATTCTTTTTAGGGTTTAATGCCCAATATGCAAACCCTAACTATCAATAAGAAAGACTTAAACATTCTAACTTTCATCAAGTGATATCTAGGACATTTCAGGGACCTCAAGGACATCAGAAGAAAGACATTAGAGTATGACACTTATCATAGGCTTAGGGTTCTAAGACATGAAAAACTTCACATTCAAATCAAACTCATGACTCCCCTTGATAAATATAACTCTCCTTGATGATGACATTGAATTATGATTATGAAAGCTTGTGTCTTCTCTGACTTCTTATTGCATGAACAAAACCACATCCACCATGAACATGAACCTTGCATCATATCAACCTTCCAAGATAGACCTTATCATGAAAACCATATTCACAACAAAACCTTGCATGAACAAAACCACATCCACCATGAACATGAACCTTGCATGATATGAACCATGTTTGTCTTGTGTAGCATCAACATGAATTGAGAGACCTTATCATGAAAACCATATTCACAACATCATGCACCTCACAACCATCACCTACCTTGAATCACTGTATCACCATATCAACATCATGGCATCAACCTTGACATCAATGACAAACAACCTTGACCCTTTGACTTCAATGACAACCTTGAACCTTGATTGTTGATGACTTATGGAGGCCTATAGCCCCAATGTTATGTTGCATACTAAAATTAAGTAAGACTCAATGTACTCTCATAACCTCACCTTATCTGCAAGAGGAATTACATTTAATAACCACAATGGTCATTAGGTGCTCATAAGCATATGATTTTGACTATCTTATTCAAAACAAAAAACATACTCTTTGCATCCCAATATGGTATAATAACAAGAAATTAAGAAATATTTTCAATTGACCAACTCATAAAGAATATGGATCAACATACTCATTTGAATATTTTCAATTGAGAAACTCATAAAGAATATGAATATTTTCTATTCAACATGATGATTCATTTTTATTCTAACTACAACTTTTATCTTTTAGTTCTAGAATGAGGTTTACATGATACTTGAATAACAATAGTTGGCTTATTGGATCAACAAACATCCTATGTAATACAATTCAACTTTAAATATTTGAAGTAATCATCTACAAATATCCATTCAAACGTGGATTTATAATGCAAATATGGACGCCATCAATAAAAAAGATTTGTATTAACCAAATATCTATATAAGCATACATCAATATCTGTCGATATAAGTGTAACATATATACAAAATAGCCATATAGGCTTACAAGAATGCCATATAGGCATACAATGTCAACTATATGAAATACAAAATATATGTCCACAAATGCCATATAGGTATACAACAAAGGAACACAATAAAAAGTCATTCCCCTCTGTCTAGTGAAGAGAATACATCATAGGCAGCCTTTGATCTTCTAGGGGATGGAGATGCATATGTGGGTGGTCTACTACGAACCCAAGGGCTACTCCTCCTATTTAGTTGTTCGTGGATCTGTAGCTATTACAATAAAAAGTATCGACATTAATATATAGAAATTACATGTTATAAAAAATAAAACATTTAACAAAATAATCACTTACCGCTACCATATAATACGTCTCCTCATTTGCCTTAGTAGCAGGATTAGGCTGTGGTGATGTCATGTCCTATAGAAACCATCCAGATAGAAATTAAACGTCAAATCAATAATCTTTTGATTTTTCAAAAATAAACAACTATAACAATGAATGTAAATTGAAATTTACTAATCTGCCTCATACCCCTATCAATGGCATGGAGCTATGAATCACAGAGGACACACCATGCTCCATTACCCTATGAACATCAGGAGGTGTCTCCACAGCCTGCATCATCTGGAAATAAAACAACATTATTCAATTACGAAAACTATAATAGTGATGCAAATGATGGCTCCTAACATACACACATGTTCACCTAAACATGGAAGTACACACAATAAAGCACACAAGTCACATACAAAAATCTAGTAAGTACAATTCATTCATTAAACTATTTATTTTATTACCTTCGTGAAGCTTTGAAGTCCACCACCGCTGGCAGGTGTTGCCGTGAAATCTTTAATATTAACCTATTCAACATCTAAAATCAGATATTAGAATACCATTCATATAATGATGCTATTCACATGTAATATTTATAATTGTTTACTAGTTACATACCCCAATAGTAGATGATGTAGTGTAATATGCAGGTGGAGAACCACTGAAAACTGCATCAATGTTATGACCTTGAAATTTTATTAAAATCATCAAACTAAATTAGTTAATCTTGCATTTCAAAAATGAAATTTAATAAATTAAATTCAATGAACTTGCTAAGATTTACCTGAGTATCAAGCCCGAAAGTCTCACTCAGGAGGGCATCTTTCATCACCATCTGCTAAGCTGCAGATGTAGCTTGCGCACCTACGTCATGACTATCTGTGGGGTCATAGCCACATGCTGACCCGCAAGCCTGACAAGTATGGGGTGGAACCGTACTTGAACTCTCCCCCGGCCCATGCTGTGTTGTAGGACTAGCATGCTGTAAGATGCTCTAGGTCAAGGCACTAATGGACTGAAGTGTCTCAACCTCAACACTCTCCTTCACAATGGAAGGGATAGAAATGTGCTCATGGGGTGGTCTAGTGAGTGCTCGTCTCACTAGTCGCTGTGGGTTAACACGTGCCCCTGGTATATCTTGTGCTGACCCCCTACCTCTACCCTGGAACTCCCGCATATCAAAATAATTTGGCACTTTATTTTTGACAAACTCACAGTAGAGTTTCCTCAAAAAATATTACGGGACTTCATTATTGTTGCATGGAGGATAGTCAAAAACCATCTACCACCTCTGCACAAAATTATTCCTTATCGCTTGGTTGTTACACCAATGGATAGGGAACCTCTTACATGTAAGGGGTAGAGATTCATTTGTTCGTGGGTCTATGAAAATAGAACACAAGTTTAGTTTTGTAATTTGTTCTTTTTTAACTTGTTCATATGACAACTTGTCTGCATAATACTCTTTAAATTCTCTCCTCTTTTCTGTCCAACTTGATTTGCTTGCTAATTGAATCTACATTTGATAACATAGATTCAAGGGATTGAGCAAGTGTGGATCTATGCAAGGTTGAAGTTGCAGGTTCTTTCAACCTTGCAATTATGTCCTCAATTTGTTTCTTATTGTTTTCAATTTGCCCCATTATATTTTCTTGTGTTCTAGGGGCATATTCAGGAATAAATGGAGGTGTTTGTGGTTGGGGTTCTTCTTCAGCAGGTATTTCTTGTTCAAGTGATGGAGAATTTTGTAGATTTTTAGGAGGAGGAGGTGTATTATCAACTCCTCTAAATTTAATAAATTTACATCAAAAACTATTTTAACCTACCTATTTAGCAACAATTACATACAAGAAAGAAAATAAAACTTACTTCTTCAATTTCTCCGATGTCGTGGCGGCATTTTGATGATGAATTGGTGAGAAATAGTTGACGATTGGATCTTAGATAACACGAGCGTGCTCTTTTCTCTTTTCAAGCCATGGGTTTCTTGCAATTTGCTGTGAAATAATGAAATGGAACGCTACTTTTTTTTAATATATAACAGCACATAACGCACTTGTGTTATAACGCGAGCACGTTATGGCTTGGTGTAGGCTCGGCAACACCAAGCCATAAAGTGAGCGCGTTATAACGCGCTCGCGTTATGTCTAATTTTTTTTTAAGTTGGCCACTTTTTGGCCCCAACTTTTTACACCCACCCTGGAGGTCAATGGTGTTTTATCCTCTCCATTTGATATGGGGAGATCAGTTAGGCAAGGTTGCCCTCTTGCCCCTACCTTATTTGTTATAGCATCAAAAGCCCTCCATTATCTGCTAAGAACAAAACTAATTGAAGAACAACTAGATGGTATCTCTTAGCCTAATGGTTCCAAATTGCTTAATGTACAATTTGTTGATGACACAACACTTTTTTTACAGAATTGATAAACTGGAGTTAGACAGGCTGGATGCAAGACTAGAAATCTTTTGTCTTGCATCAGGTGATAAAATCTCTCCTTCTAAGTCTATTATGTTAGGGTGGAAAGAATGTGCTCTAGAGTGGCTTAATGTTAGCAAATGGCAATGGGGGGAACTATGAAACAAGTGAGGTTCCTAGGCATCCCTTTTGCCATTTTCCCTTCATTGAAGATGATGTGGGATTGGATTTTTGTAAAAATTGAAAGGAAGTTGAAAATTTGGAATAGGCTACACCTATCTTTGGTAGGTAGGGTTCAAATTTGTCAAAAGATTCTGTCAGCTTATTCCATTTTCTACTCCTCTATGTGGCTCTTTTCCAATTATCAATTTGAAGTCATCTAGAAAATTATAAGGCAATTCCTAGGGTTAGATGGTAAAGGCAAAAGGAAGGTGCATTCGATCAAATGGGAGTGGTGCTGTCTGGACAAAGAGTTGGGGGGGCTCCCATGAAGGATTTGAGAATTTAGGGTGTTGCATTAGCAACAAAATGGATTGTCAACTCCTTATCGGGGGGGAGCCTTAGAAATTTTTGGTGAGGAATAACATTCAAAATATTTTTCTAAGGAAGAAAAAAGACTGGGGCTTTTTGCATATTCATGATACTTTGCTTGGGGATTTCCAAGCCAAACCTAGGGGGTCTATGGTTTTTTGTAACATTTGGAAGGCTTGGGAGCAAGCAAAAGTATTATTACTAGACAGAGAAGCTATCAATCTAGAAAAAAAATGCATTTGGGGACACAGGTCCATTTGGTGGAATGTGAGGCACAAGGGTAAACTTTTAGCCCTACTTTAGGGCTACTCGGCCAAGAAGTGCAACTTGAAAGGGTTGGCTAATCTTAAAGATCTGTTTGATGGAGGCGGTCCTAAAACCTGGACTCAGATTAAAAATGAATTCGGTCTTACTGATCAACAAGCTAGAACTTTTTCCACTCTATCAAAGACACTAATTTGCATGCTTTCCTCATATTTTTCTATTTTGGGGGAAGAGTGTTTTGGGAATCTAAAATGGTTGGATGGGACTAGAATTTTGAATGTGAAACCAAATATGATCTATAAGATGCTTTCAAACTCATAGGTGGTATTCTAACATATCAACACATCCTGGTTTGACACTTTAGGGAAAAAAGTATTGTCTAAATCCTTTAAACTGGTATGGTCAAGGGTCATAGAACCTATGAAATCTTGTTTTAGATGGCTTCTTATTCTTAATAAATTGTTTATTGGTTTTGACAATGTGCTTTGCCCTTTATGCAATGTTGTTGAAACATGTTTTCATATTTTCTTTGAATGTGTATATGCTAAGTTCTAGTCTGGTCATTTTTTATGGGGAATATATCTATGTGGTGTCCTACTATCAATACCAACTGGAAAGAAATCTTGTGTGGCTATGTTGGTGCTCTAAACAAAAAAGCTAACAAATTTTGGTTTGTGTTATCTACTGAAATCCTTTGGTTTATTTGGAAAATAAGGAATGAGGATAGATTCCAAGGCAGGGAGAGGGTGCTCACTGAGGCTTTCTCTAGTCTCACCAGATATAAATTCTTTGAACATGTTGTTGTTTCCTTGGAGCTATCTTTAGGCAAATTCAAAGAGATGATAGAAGGGGGAGCTATAATTTACAAGGAGGACATAAAGCAAAATGACTTTTGCTTGAGAAATATCAGAAGATTTGATCAGAGATTCTATAATGAGTACACTGACTTCCAAGAACTTTATTGTAAGCAGTATCAAGTAGAGATGGAAAAGGGAGAATTACATAAGCATTTGGAAATCATTTGCCAGAATTATAGTGTCAACACATAACAATTGAGAATCTCACCGAATATTGGTTCTATTCCAAGGATGGACTCTTACAAAGATAGTGACAATAAGAAATACCTATGAGATCGGGAAAGAGGATGGTTTGATGATCAGTGGAAGAAGAAATCATAGGTAGAGGATGAGTACTATGGAACTGATATGGATGATAGTCAAGGGTACTATTACCAGGCAAGAGGAATGGGAGAGGAAGAAGAGGTAACTCAGCAACACAGAGCACCAGATGGAAACACAAATATAGTGGAGGATAATATGAACAAGGATCTACCCGCAACATCATGAATTGTAGATGATGAAATGGAAAAGTGATCTATAAAATGTAGTAGATAGTATATAGATGGTTTTGAAAAAGTAAGATAAGGATGGTAATACTTGATTAGAAAAATGGGGATAAAATTATATATTTTAAAACTCTAGTATGTACTTATGTTTTGAAGTAGACAAAACTGTTCGTATGTATTAGGGTAATCTATGTTTTGGATTGATTCTAGATGCAGAAAAAAAAAACCTTTGATGTGGTTCTCTTGACCACAAAGATGTAATTACTGTTCTCTTTTTTTAATATAATTTGTGCACGATTCTCAATCCAAAAAAATAATAATTCTACATGTTTTAGTAGTTCCTTCAAATAATACTTCAATCAATAGTCTTGTAGAGGAGCTAAAGCCATTCCCAAGCATTATGATTAACTAGGATAAGGATTAGAAGTCAAGTTTTTGATATAGTGCAAGGAATGTCTACAATTTTGCAAACTATGCAACCAACAAAATGGATTTTAGGTCATGTTGAAGGACTTTGTATTACAAGGTAGTGGTTTTGTAATGTTTGTAACCAACAATAGTACTATATGTGCATGAATACATATCAATTGAATGTGCAGTGATATTATGTAACTAGTATTAACATCTACTAGGATAAGGATTTTAAGTTAAATTTTTGTTATAGTGTAGGGAATTTGTCTACAATTTTGCAAATTGTGCAACCAAAAAAATGGATTTCAGGTCAATTTGAAGGACTTTGTATTACAAGATGATGTTTTTTAATGTTTTATAACCAACAATAGTACTATATGCTCATGACTACATATCAATTCAATGTGCAGTGATATTATGTACATACCATCAGTTGAATGTGTAGTGATATTATGCAACTGGTATTAACATCTACCATGTATGATTATGATTCCTATTATATATGTTTATGAAGGTGTATCAAAAGTTCATGAATGAAGTAACTATAGTAAATGATTGATACAAGTTATTTTCTATATTGAAGACTTGATACAAGTGTCTATCATTGATAAGATTGTAGTATTTACCATGCATTCAGATTTTATATTTACAATGATATTTAATCAATCTTGTTCAATTGGATAGAAACCTAAAACCAAGGATTTTACAAGGCTATGTTTGTGCTTCAATTTTAACACCCTACGAAAAGGGGTAAAAGTCTTATGCTTGAAAGGACTTTAGCCTTGGGTGTAACTATTATGCATTCCAACCAATTTGCTAGGTCAATAGGATGATTTTATTGTTATTGTAGGATTTTATAATATTTTGTAATACAAAGTCCTTCAACTTGTATAAACCAGCAAAGACACTATATATTGTAATACAAAGTCCTTCAACTTGTATAAACCATACAAACTAAATACAATATTATATTATAAAAATAGGGTTGAAGTTGAATATTTTGTATAAACCAACACAGACACCATACAAACCAAATACAACAGATTATTTTAAGTTAAACCAAATACAACAAATTAATTGAAAATAAAATATTTGGTAAACACTAGCCAAAACACCATACAACCAAATACTAACAGATTGTTTTAAGTTAAAAAATTATGTAAAATTTTCTCTATTCTCTATTACATGAAACTCTTGAAAACAATGTACCAGAAAATAATGTATTCAGGGTGAAGAACAATATTAAAAAGACTGTTGTGTGCCTTATAATTTAGGAGTATTATTATTGTTTCTTTTTCATTGCATTCAAAAGAGAAAAAATCACTAGAAACCCTAAAAATTTAGAAGAACTGAAGAAACATTTGCTAGAAACCCTAAAAAAAATCATCAATGAAACAAAAATTTGCTACAAACAATGGCTAAATTTTATTATGTGGAAAACCCATAAAAATGTAATTTTTTTCTATTAACCAAGGAAAAATGGATCATCATGCTGATAAGGTAAAAAATGACCTTACTTATTAGTTTTTTCTTGAAACCTTAAGAACAAAATGCCTCAAAATATGCTTGTGTCAAAAAGACACAATTTCTACACATGAAACTGAGCAATGTGAGTTGCAGGTTGGCGGAGGGGATGGCTATGCATAAACATCTTGCCATGTGAGCTCCATGCAAGTGGAGGGGATTACAAAAATGAAGCCAAATGCGTGAGTAGTGAGAAGGTAGCAAGAACAAATGATTTAATAGTAAATATATGAGAAGTGAGCATAAACCCATCTATCTCACCCTCCAGGGAGAAAAAGAAAGTGCAGGGGTTGAGTGTGGTTATCATTGAATGCCTATTTCATCCATCAACCTCCACATTGATGCCATCCTTGCTTCCCATGATCACTCTATTCATGTTAGACACGTTGCCATGGATGCTAAGCGTTGGAACCTGTAGCAGTGGAGAAAGCAATAGGTAAAATATTTCTGCAGTTAACGCGATGTAGTTGAGGTTTAGGTTCATCTTGTTTAACCAACATGGTAGTTTATGAAATTGAGTTAGTGAGTTTAGGTTTAGGTTCATGTGTTTAAGTAATAGGATAGTATATTATTTGTTTAAGGTTAAGTTATACTTGAATTATGATATTGTAATAATAGGTTTAGGATGTTTTAGTATTAATATTAGGTTAATTTTATTTAGTCAATTTAGTATAATGTTGTTTAATTTCATAAAAATGTATTTATATATTTAGGAGTATAGATTTGTACTTAAAGATAATGATATTATGGATTTAGGAGTATAGATTTGTACTTAAAGATAATGATATTATGGATTTGAGTGTTTTTTAGATAATTTTAGGGGAAAATGTTCAATTATTGGTACAAGTATATTTCATGATGGGGTGTGACAATTGACTATCATGGGTTAGGGGTTAAAAAAGTATTCTTTTTGACATTTTTTATGACTACACATTAATGGCGTGAACCTAAAACCTTAGGTTTAAGCAGTTGACTTGTATAATTTTGAGAGACACAAAGTTAAGGTGCACAACCAACCAATGAGTGAGTCTTCTCCCCTATAATATTATTAGAATTTGTTGAAGGAAGGTTGTGGTTCCTTGGATGAGAGGTGCCTCCAAACAAATCTAAAACATAAATAAAATGTCCGAGATGAAGGCAAATAATTAAAACAAGTGATCTGCTGATCACAAACCAAACAATTACAAAAGCCCAGATTGCCTTTTTAAGAAGAATAGGCAGGGCATCAATTTATAGAAATCTGAGAAACACTATGCCAACCACTCAACATGGAAGTCAAGGAAGGCAACTACCTAACTTAATGGGCCCAATGGGCATTACAAAATCTTCAAAGATGGCTACTCCATATGTCAAATATGGCTGCTCTGTCAAATATGGCTGCTGCATATTATAAATGCTGTCATTCTCCCCCATAATGACCATTGGGAAGAACTTGGAGTAGATCTCTAAGTGTCTCGAACCTTTCAGGAGCTAGAGCCTTCGTGAAGATATCTGCGATCTGATCATCTGTACTGCAGTACACAATCTCTATCAATCCCTGTTGAACCAACTCTCAGATGAAGTGATGTTGAATCTCAATATGTTTGGTCCTGCTATGAAACACTGGATTCTTAGTCATTTGTATAGTACTTTTGTTGTCACAATACAACAAAGTAGGTCCATTTTGTATCTGGTGCAAATCCTCCAATAGTCGTCTCAACCACACTGTTTGGCATGCTGCAAATGTTGCAGCTTTATACTCTGCCTCTGCTGTGGAAAGTGATACAGTCGGCTGTTTCTTGGACTTCCAAGAAAATACTGCAGAACCAAGACTAAAAGTATAACCAGAAGTAGACTTCCGATCATCTATGGAACCTGCCCAATCTGAATCTGTATAGCCAATCAACTTACTATCTTCTGAATGCTGAAATCTAAGACCATAACTCAATGTCCCTCTGACATATCTAAGAATCCTCTTAGCTGCACTCCAATGTGTTTGCTTAGGTTCTGACATGAACCTAGATACCAAGCTCACTGCATATGTGATATCTGGTCGAGTAGTAGTTAAGTAGATCAAACTACCAATCGACTGTCTGTATATAGTAGGGTCCACTTGATCTGACACATCCAAGTTAGACAATTTAAGTCCAACTTCAATAGGTGTTGCAACTGGTTTGCAACTATTCATCTAAAATTTCTGTAGGATGTCTGAAGCATATTTCTTTTGAGACATGAATATTTCACCTTTGTTTTACCATACTTCTATACCAAGAAAATAGTGCATCTGTCCCAAATCAGTCATCTCAAATTCAGCAACCATAGTTGCTCTAAACTCTGCAAACAAATCTGAATTGTTCCCAGTGTAGATAAGATCATCAACATAGAGAACTAAGAAAAAAATATCCTTAGCCGAGATCCTAATATAAAGATTCGGATCTGATTGACTTCTTAAGAAACCTTTCTGCTGTAGGTATGAGTCTATCCTTGAATACCATGCTCTTGGTGCCTGCTTAAGACCATACAAGGCCTTCTTTAATCTATAAACATATTGTTTTTTAGAAGGTATTTCAAAACCTCTAGGTTGAGAAACATACACTTCCTCATCAATATATCCATTCAAAAAGGCACTCTTTACATCCATTTGAAAAACTACCCAACTCTGCTGAGCTGCCAAAGCCAAAACCAATCTGATAGTATCCATTCATGCTACAGGTGCAAATGTTTCAGTGTAATCAATACCTTCCTGTTGAGTGTATCCCTTGGCTACCAATCTAGCCTTATGTTTATCAATGCTTCCATCAGATTTATACTTAGTTTTATACACCCATCTTGTACCAATAATTTCCTTACTAGGAGGTAGCTGAACTAGATCCCATGTGTCATTCCTTTTAATTGTTTCTATCTCACTATTCATTGCTTCAACCCACTCTTCTTTTTCTTGAGCTTGTTCAAATGTTTGTGGCTCATTACTTTCCATGATTTGACTCATCAAAGCATAATTCACTTTTGCTTGTGATCTTGTTGTCATTTTTTCAAAGTTTGAATCCAACATAAGAGTTGATGGATGATTCTTTTCTGTCCTCCTTTGATATTTTTGATACTTCCTTGTTCCTGTACTAGAAGACTCAGGTTCATTTGATTCTTCTTCAACTTCATCAATCATTATCTCTTTTCCCTTTGTTTCTTTTTCCTTGGTATATTCTGCTACTTCATTGAAAACCACATCTCTACTTATAACAAGTTTCTTTCCTATTGGGTCATACAATCTATATGCTTTATTTTCTAATCCATACCCAAGAAAAATACATTTTAGGCCTTTATCATCTAGTTTAGACCTTTTTTCTTTTGGTATGTGTGCATAAGCAACACACCCAAATACTCTCAAATGTTCAACACTTGGCTTTACCCCAGACCATGCTTGTTCAGGAGTCATTCCCTTCACTGCTTTTGTAGGACTCCTATTGAGAAGATATACAGTTGTGCAAACTGCTTCTGCCCAAAACATCTTATCTAAATTCTTCTCTTTCATCATACTCCTTGCCATTTCAACAATGGTCCTATTCTTTCTTTCAGCAACTCCATTTTGTTGTGGAGTGTAGGAAGTAGTGAACTCTCTCTTGATTCCATGATTTCTGCAAAAATCTAGAAATTGATTTGATTTGTACTCACCCCCATTATCTGACCTTATCACTTTTATGTACTTACTACTTTGTTTTTCAACCAACCTCTTGAATTCTACAAACTTGTCAAACACTTCTGATTTTGAAACCAAACAATATACCCAAGTTTTTCTTGAGTAATCATCAATGAAGGTTAGAAAATACTTCGATTGATTCAAAGAAGGTGTTTCCATAGGACCACACAAATCCGTATGGATTATCTCAAGATGCTGCTTAGCTCTACTGGATTTACCAACTGGAAAGCTAGCTCTATGTTGTTTGCCAACAACACATTCTTCACACACCTCTTTTGTATTTTCAATGAATGGTAGACCCTCGACCATTTTAAATCTCTTGAGTAAAATTAACCCACTAAAACTGAGGTGGCCATATCTTTGATGCCAAATTCTACTTTCATTCATTTCACTAGACCTCAATGCTTGGTTTCCATGGGTGAAATGGAGAGGAAACATCCTATCACCTGTCATCTTTGCTCTTGCAACAACTGCATTTTTTTTTAACTTGTCTCTTATTATGCACTCTTTTTCATCAAAGGTCACCTGATAATTTTGCTCTACCATTTGTCCAACGGACAATAAATTCTTCTTGAGGGTTGGAACCAATAATGTTTCATTGATATGCTTTAGCTCACCATATTCTGTTGTAACTATAATAGTACCCTTACCTTTGGTTCCATGAGATTGATTATCTCCTAATACCACTGTACTATGATGTTTTTCATCTAATTTGATAAACAAATTTTTATTAGATGTCATATGTGATGAACATCCAGAATCAATATACCATACATCATTCTCACTAACATTTGCATTGAAAGAAGAAATAAACAAATTTTGTCTATTTTCAACAGTATTGTGAGCATTTCTCTTTTCTGCTTCTCCTTGTTTTGATAAACAAATTTTCATTAGATGTCATATGTGATGAACATCCAGAATCAATATACCATACATCATTCTCACTAACATTTGCATTGAAAGAAGAAATAAACAAATTTTGTCTATTTTCAACAGTATTGTGAGTATTTCTCTTTTCTGCTTCTCCTTGTTTACTCCAAAATTCTGATACATAATGTCCAAACTTATTGCAATGAAAGCATTGGACATTCTTTTTATCTCCCCCATTATTTCTACCTCTTCCTCTTCCTGTTCCTCTTCCTGTTCCTCTGAAGTTGCTACTTCTTCCTCTGAAACTATTACCTCTTCCTCTAGAATTGCTAGATTCACCTTTGTATTCATTTTGATTTTGATTCCTGAAAAACATGTTTCTTTTACCTCTTAGGCTTGCTTTAGAGGCAAATGCTTGTTCTAGACCTTCCTCATTACTCTTCATTCTTTCTTCAGCAGTTAACAATATTCCACTTAGTTCATCTATTTGCATAGTTGTGAGATCTTTGGAGATCTCAATTGTAGAAACTACACCATCAAATTTAGGAACTAAACTCCTTAAAATTTTCTCAATGACATGCTTGCCATCCACAGTGTCTCCTAGAACTTTCATTTGACTAACTAGGCCTTCTACCTTTGTTAGAAATTTATTTACACTTTCGCTATTGACCATTTTTACATTTTCAAAATTTTTCCTCATAGTTTGCAATTTTGCAGTTTGTGCTCCTTGATAGGCATTATTGAGAATTTGCCATACTTGCTTAGAATTACTAGCACCACTGATCCTAGGAAAGATAGCCTGATTGATTGCGCCTTGAATCAGAAATAAGGCTTCATTATCCTTATTTACATTGGCTTTGTGTTCTCTCTTTTGTTGGTCATTTAATGCATTAAATGCAGTTGCATTTATATCTATATACCCTACTTGTACAATTTCCCACAAATCTTTGGATTTGAGTAGGGTTTGCATTCTAGTACACCAATATGAAAAATTATCTCCTTCAAATACAGGAATTAACATGTTTGACATAACATTTCCTGCCATATTTGCCATAAGAGAAATATGCAAAATATCCCAAAGACGCAACACAAAGAATCTAGAGAGATCTCTGCAAATGGATACTCTCCCTGTCCTTTCAAATAAGACCCACACCAAAAAGATTTTTATATTATTTTGTTTCGGTGTAAGTGTCGGTTTCAACCGATAATGCACTTAATTACAAATAATTCCCTTTGTCACTTTAGCAAGAAAAATAAAATCACAATTTGCAATAAAAATTACACTTTGTAAGGTAGAACCCCTTTACCTTATCCAAAAGGCAATATAATTTTTAAAACCTTTTTTTAAAAAAAATTCTTTCTTTTCAATAAAAAAGAATTTTTCCTTATTTCTTTTTAAAAAAAAACTACTTCTTTCCTTGACTTAAAAAAGAGATTTTCAAATCTCTTAAAAGATAGAGTTAAAGACTTTTACCCTCTTAATTTACAAGAGGACTTTTCACGTGAGCTCTTTAAGAGATAAGGCATAAAACTTGTTTTAAAAAAAAAAATTCACGTGGCCTAAAACCTTAAGCTCTTTAAAGTCTATGCAAAATAAGTCAAAGTTCTTTAAAGGAGGAAAGATTATAAGACCGTAGCTTTTTCTTTAAAAAACGTTTCAAAGCAGCCTCCTTTGAACGCCTTTCTAAGAAAGAAATACTCATGGAATTTTTCATGCGCTTCTCCTCTATATTCGGCTTCCACACGCAGGGCTCTCTTCCTTTTCAAATGCGGCCTGCCTTAGAAGGAAGTCAGCTCCTCCTTCACGCACAGAAATATTTCTTCAGCAATTTTTTTTTTTTTAAAAACATGTCTCTTCTATCTGCTGCAGTCCCCCTGTATATCTGCACAAGAAACATTCATTAATGGAGCCAAAAATAAAATGATCTCCACTAGACTTTGGATTCAAGATCTTTGAACCAGATGGCTCTGATTCCAAATGAAGGCAAATAATTAAAACAAGTGATCTGCTAATCACAAACCAAACAATTACAAAAGCCCAGATTGCCTTTTTAAGAAGAATAGGCGGGGCATCAATTTATAGAAATCTGAGAAACACTATGCCAACCACTCAACATGGAAGTCAAGGAAGGCAACTACCTAACTTAATGGGCCCAATAGACATTACAAAATCTTCAAAGATGGCTACTCCATATGTCAAATATGGCTGCTGCATATTATAAATGCTGTCACGAGAGTCAATGAGTCTAAAGTCATAGTGTGTTTTTTCCAATTAAGTCGAGACCATCATATTTCTTCCGGGAAGTTTCACATGTGAGGCGTGTTCTTACGCTCTGTATTGAAGGTGTATTGAAGGTGCGAGCGTCCCTGCACAAAAAATTTGAAGCCCAAATTAGGTAGGTATTTACTCAAGGATATTTGGGGAACTGATTGACGCCATCATATGTTGCAGGATTCTGTAAAAAATACAGGTACCCTAACTTTTCAATTATTATTATGCAAAATATTTTCTTATATATGTTCCTTTATAGACATGTTGTTTGGTGGTAGGTGGATTGAAGGAGCTACTGAATGCGAATTGAAAAATTTAATTGAGATGAATAATGTTGAAGCCAACACGTCCTCTTCCACAAAAGTTGCTTATTCAAATGCCTCTGCTAAACTGTCCATTGATTTGGTTATAGCTTATGTAGATGATGTTTTGTCTGCTATTACTAATAAGGTAACAAATACGTATTTTGCCTTTTCTCCTTTAGATCATAATTGTTTACCAATTAAGCTTCCCTAAAATTTTATACTTCATGTAAATTAAAAATATAAATATTTGATATTTAAAAAAGTCTTATATCACACTGGATCTTTACAGAACTCAGCCTCTAAAATGGCTGACTGTGGAATGAAATTGAAGGACATGGTGGAGCCCTTAACATCAGATTTTTCTAAATTGTGTGAAGGGATTTCAGAAGGAGCGAAAATGTTTTCTGATCAGGTAACCTTCCCATCTCAATTCCTTTTTCTTTTCCTAAATGAAACTTTATGTTACTAAAGGTAGATCTGTGGTTGGGCTTCAAAACTTCTTGGAGTTTTCTTTTCTATTTAAGCCACCACGAGTGGCCCTTTGCTGGTAACTTCTTGTAGCACATAAAGGTAGATCTGTGGTTGGGCTTCAAAGCTTCTTGGAGTTTTCTTTTTTATTTAAGCCATTATGAGTGGCCCTTTGCTGGTAACTTCTTGTAGGTGTGATGTTGGACTTGCTTTGATTACTTGAATCTTCTGGTCTGTATTGCAATATCCTTTTCAATCTTGGATTCTGTTTTGTTCCTTGCAGTTTGTTGTTTTGGTTATTGCTGTTGTTGTTGTAATGTTGGCAGCTGGGCTGCAGTTCCGCTTGTTGAAATTACACTATAATTTCTTTGTTGTAAAGGATTTTAGTCCTTTCAAAACCAACCTAGATTTTCAAAATCAACTTATCTTAATCAAAACTTTATACTCTGTTTTTCAACATCAAACAGTCAATAATAATTTTTACACCTCATTGATGTATAAAAAAATAAATAATAATCCAATTTTTATTGACAAAAAATTATCTTTCAACTGTTAAAATGTTCGATGTTTAAGAATAGCGGAGTGAAGTAAGTAACCCTTGTTTAATAGCCGTTTTTTCTTTTCTTTCTGTTTGGAGTAGAAATTCATTACCAACAGCCTGTCTAGAGAAGCGCACACAATGGCCATGGATGTGTTAAAAGGAGTAGGCAACGCTCATTGGGTTGCAGTAGGGCTTTTGGCAATAGCTAATGTTTTAGAAAGATTGGACAAGATTTCTTCAAATGACAGGGAATGCATAGATCTTCTCAAAGGGATGTTAGACTTGGCTAAGTATATTAAGATGGTGAAAGATATTGATGCTGATTTCCACACAGAAATTTTAAGGAAAATGTCCGAAGCTCTTCATTTGATAGTAAGCGGGGCAATTTTGTCCCATTCCTTTATCAGATGCAACAGAATATCCAAGTATGTGAAAATCTGCAAATTCCTCTTTATTTCCTCTCTGGTTGTATGCATTTGATAAAGCGGGTAATAAATATATATAGTTATATTTGTTCATATCAAAGACACTTCTTTTTCTGCTGTTGTATGGCATATAGTTGTTTTGTAATAAATACTCACATGGAAAAATAAATAAATAAATCAAGGTTCCTGTCGGCAAAGAAGATCTGTGAAGAACTTGTGTATCTGCGAGGAAAAGTCGATGGAATGAAAATAGATATTGTTCTTCTGATGAATCATATGATCCTGTGTTCTCTTACCTTCCACCTATCAAGGCAACAACAAAGTACTAATGATGATGGAAGCTTACAGCAACACTCTACTAATGATACAGGTGACTAGATATATTGGGTTTGTTTTCTATTTTTGCTTAACACAGTCAATAAAAGTTCAAATTCAATAAATCCCCGTCAGCAATAAATTTAGATGTGGATAAGCTATTAAAGGGGGAACAAAACAAATTACTGATGCATTCTCCTCAGAGGAAAGCAATGACGTTATAAGATCTGATACTATTACCTATTGTTTCAATTCAATTTTTTATCAGATACATATTCAAAATGTCAATTGTGCAGGTGAAATGCCGGACAGATTTGAAACAGATCTCTATTCAATAACATCAGAGACTGTATGCGTAGAGACTCTGTCACCAGAATCTGATAATCCAGATATTTCTAGTCAGAAAAATGCATTCCAACTACGAGAAAGGCTACTGCGCACGTTTATCGCATTTGGGGAATATTTCAAATACACTGCCAATGGCCTTAGAAAGATTGCTGCAAATAGATTTGAAGAATGCCGAAAGCCTGTCCATACACTTTCAATGAAGCAACCGGAAGCACTTGCTATTGACAGTTTACATTTGAAAATGGACCAATTGTTTCCATTGGCAGTTGAGCATGGCTTCACCTTTGAGGAATTGGTGACGGCAACAAAAGGGTTTAGAACGTTGCTGGGTCAGGGAGGTTTCGGCTTTACATACAGAGTAATTTTTCCTACTTTCACAAGAAATACAATAATATAGTTCTATAACACAAAACTTATTAGGACATTTCTTATTTTTGAAGGGAATTTTATCTGATGGAAGGCATGTCGTAGTAAAAAGATCGCGGGATAAAAGTAGCGCCTTACAGAGGGAGTTGGACTGCATAACAAACCTACAGCATCCCAACATTTTGAATCTGGTGGGATCTTGCATTACAGGAGATGAGTTGCTCCTCGTCTATGACTATATGCCCAATGGAAATCTAGCCAAGTTACTCTTTGGTAAGTGTCATGGCTTATTCTTTATTCCTTTCTTTTTCTGTGGATGAATTGGTTCTTCTCAAAACACAAATTAATCCCAAATGACAATGCCAACAGAGAGTCATGTCCTTGACTGGCCCACCAGAAGGAAGATAATACATGGAGTAGCGAGTGCACTGGTGTATCTTCAAGACACTGCGGATGTGTGCATAGTGCACAGAGATATTAAACCAACAAACATTCTTATTGATGAAAATTTTAACGCCAAAGTTTCAGATTTTGGAATTGCAAGAAAACTTCCGAAAGGGAAATCCATGGATAATAAAAAAGCCCAGGAGGAAGGAGTATACGTAGATTTGGAAGAAGAATCGGCTGGTACGTATCATTCAACAGGAGCCGCGGGCACAGTGTAAGCTCTCCTTACTCTCATTTTTTTTTTAATTATTAATAAAGAAATCACGAGTACAAAATTAGGAGGGCAATTCCCAGGAACAACAGAAAAAAGCACCATCATCACAACTATCCAAAACAGAATCAGGAAAACATCCCCAACCCCAAAGCCCCATCATCCAATTTAATATATCAATAACAATTTTATACTTCATTGGGCTAAAATGTGATAACTATTTAGCTTAAACCAAACTGACCTTTGACTATTGATGCTTTACCAGACTTAAAAAAGAAATGTCTATCAATTACCTTATTTCTAATGAAGTCTGAAGACATGTTAACATAGATTTATTTTTATTTAAATACTCTATAATTTGATCTTCAGAATAAAATATAATATTGATTTATTTACACAAATCCTAAAGACTAATTTAATGTGCACAAACTATACTGAGTATTAATATAATTTCATTCCATTTCTCCTTGTTTGACAGTGGCTACGTAGCTCCAGAGTGCATAAGAACTGGTCATGTGACAAAGAAGGCAGATATTTACAGTGTTGGATTGCTTTTGTTGAATGTGGTATCTGGCAAAAGATGTATAGAAATTGAGACAAATAAGATGCAGGGTCTTTTACAGCGGGTAACTCTATCATTATCTTATATGGAATCGCTGCTCCAGATTTTGCTTAGCCAGAACAATAATCTGTAACTTGTGTCTTTTGTGTGTTTGCAGGCGCGTAACTTATCTAAGAGAGATTGCCTTAGTGAGCTAATTGATCCTCGATTACTCAACACGAGAGGGTTTGACTTAGAAAGCATATTAAGAACAGCCAAAATAGCTCTGTTGTGCTCTGAGTTTGAAGCTGAATACCGGCCAACAGCGTCCGACGTATTTAAATTCCTTTCATCAGAAGACCAGTCCTTTCCAGGTCCATAATTCACAAGGAACACCAACAAATGATTTGAATTCACCATGGTTTGTTAATCATTTCCTATGAACTTGAAAGGCCAACTATTGTAGGCTAATTAATAATAAAAATATTGTCCTCCCCTCTAATAGAGATGCAAACTAGTTATATGTGCCCTGTTTTACCCTGTTTTTGAACTACTCCTAAAACTCTCAATCTTGTTTCTTCAACCGTGGTGGATTCATACATTAAACATAAAAATTAAAAGTTTGCAATTTAAAGCATACAAATATAGAAAATATTAATATGATTCCATATATTGAAAAACATTACAAATACTGCTCTGTTGCATACAATCTCTGCTTTTACTACTACTGTTGCAACTCTTTTCCTTTGTTTTTAAGCTCCTGCTACATACCTCTCTAAAAATACACATAGCTACTAACAAAAGTAAACACATACCAATATAAAAAAAGGAGTCTAGAGAGTTCCTCTCTAGAAAATTCTTAACACATAATATTTTCATCTATTGAAAACCTCAGCCTTCAGCTAGAACTGTTGTGTACAGGGAAGTAAAGGAGAAGTCTACATCAAATTTATTGATTCTCCCTATTCCCAAACTGTATGGTCAAAGCCAAATTTTTTACATTAAATATGGTGAAGTGTTTTTTACAAAATCTGGGGGAGAAGATAGGGAAAAGACACAATAGGTGAGATAGTTCTAATGGTTGAGACCTTATATGTGCATTTAAGGCCTAATATTTTTTAAATTTAGTACTAGTATATGTACATTTAAGGTCCAATATTTTTGAAGTTTAGTACTAGTAGTTGTGATTTAAAGTTGTTACTGTTACTATAAGTACTAATAATTGAATGAAATGTGCCCTTTAAATTTAAAAGCAACCAATCATGTGATGCCACATCAGCCCACCAACAAAAGACGACTTAATGCACACCTATTGGTCCAACCTTTTTGGGGAAACTATTTGACACCTCAACAAAAAGCATGCTGATATAAGCAGGTGCATTGCCAAGTAAGCTACTGTAAAAATTTTGGAGTGATTCGAAATTGCCACGTATGATTTTGAGAGGCGTCAAGTTAGGGTGCACCACTACTGGGTCCTCTCCCCTAGACCATTAAAGTTTGTACTAGGATGTGATAGTAGGGAAGATTGTTGTGGAAGCAAACTTACTGCCAACATCCCCCTTTAAGCTTGATTTATCAACTTGATTATGCCCAAATTATCTCCGAGGACCTCTTAAAAGTCTCCTTTGACAATAGCTTCGTGAAGATATCAGCGTATTGATCTTCTGATTTACAAAATTTTAAGTATATTTCACCATTGTTGACAAATTCCTTGATGAAGTGATATCTAGTATCAATGCGCTTACTTCTTTTGTGAAAAACATGATTCTTGGACACAGCTATAGCTGAGTTGTTATCATAAAAAATCTTTGTAGCTTCCTCTTGGTCATTCTTCAAGTCTAACAATACTCTTCTCATCCACACTGCTTGGCATGTTGCTAATGTAGCTACTACATATTTTGCTTTTGCTAATGGGGTTGCTTTTTGGAGGCCCATGAAACTGCACCTAACCCAAAATGAAAATGTAACTAGATGTGTTTTTCCTATCATCAATACTTCCTACACAATCACTATCTATGTAACCAATCAGCTTGAAACCATCTAATATTGTATATAAAATGCCATAATCTTTTGTTCCACTAACATATCTCAATATTATTTTCCCAGTTTGCTAGTGAGAATCCTTTGGTGACTCCATGAACCTTAAAATTAGGCTTACTCCATACATAATACCAAGCCTTGTGGCTATTAAGTACGTCAAACTACCAGCCAATCTTTTGTACAAGGTTGGATCTACATTTGAGCCCTTATCTTCTTTTCTCAATTTCAACCCTATGGCAACTAGTGTTGTTGTTGGCTTGCAATTCATCATTCTAAATCTCTTCAAAATATCATTAGCATATTTTGATTGACAAATGAAAGTACCATCATCTAATTGACTTACTTCTATACCAAGGAAAAGCTTCATTATACGCGGATCTGTCATTTCAAATTTCTTTTTCATTGTTGATTTCAATAAGTCAATTAACAAATCTCCTATAACTATTAAATCATCCACATATAAACATATAATCAAAATCTGACCATGATCATTCATTTTGATGTATAGTGTAAGTTCATTGCTACTTTTGATGAAGTCGTTTTTCAAAATATAAGAATCAATCCTACTATACCAAGCTCTTGGAGCTTACTTGAGTCCATATAACGCTTTCCTTAGTCTATAGACTTTGTGTTCTTGACCCGAAATTTCATATCTTACTGGTTGTTGCACATAGATTTCTTCTTCTAGTACTCCATTCAAAAAGACAAATTTGACATCTATTTGACAGACTTTCCATTTGTTTTGAGCTTCTATTGCTAATACAGTTCTTATGGTGTCTAGTCTAGCCACTAGAGCAAAAGTCTTATTGTAATCAATTTCAGGTTGCTGTGAAAAACCCTTTGCAACCAACCTTGCCTTATGTTTTTCAATGTTTCCATCTACATTGAATTTGTTCTTATATGTACTCACTTCACACTAATTGCATCCTTTCCTTCTAGAAGATTTACAAGATCCTAGGTTTGATGTTTTCAATAGAATCAATTTCCTCATCCATGGCTTTCACCCAATTTTTATTTTCAATTGCATCTTCAAAGCATAAGGGATCAACTTGAGAAAATAATGCAAAATAAGAGAATAAATCAACAATTTCATCACCTTAAGTTTCATCATAAATCTCTTTCAAACTTATTATCTTTCAAGGTCTTAATAGTGATGCTTGTGTTGGTTCTGAGGTATCATTAGCATGAGGCCATGAAGGAGTTGAGGTTCCTACATGACCGAATGCTTCACCTATATGATATGTTGAAACAACTATAAAGGTGTCACCTAGGTGATGTCTTGAGAGGCTTTTGGTTCTGGATGTACATTAGAAGGTGTTATTGGAGCAAGAGCTTATGGAGTTGAATGACTACTTGACACCACATTTTCATTTGATAACTCCATTTCATTTGGGGGTATTGTTGTCATGGTAGTTGTTGATTTTTCAATACTACCATCACATGCTTCTTCCTCAATAAACTCAACATCTCTGTTGATTATCACTTTCTTCATGATTGGATCGTACAATTTGGACTGCAATGGTTAGATTTTTGGACATGTACAAAAAAGCGCTCATTGAGGTGATTACTAATCTACCAGATAGCCTGGCCAGAATTATGTCTACTAGAAACGAAGTAGCAATGGCCAAAGACACAAAGTTAATAGAACATGCATTAATAAGGTTGTGTCCAAATATAACTATTGAATAGAAAGCCAAGGTCACCAAGGTGCTTGGGGAAAATTTTAAGACAAAGAAGAGAACCAACCTCTGATGTTCGGAGACATAGAGAAATTGGTGAAGGAAATAAAGGAAATAACTCTTGATGTCTTAAGAGAGTTTAACATCCCAACAATTCATGATAAGGAAGGACCAAAAGTTGGTGATAATACTTCTCTTTCCAAAATCAACACAAAATAGGGCTTGAATCAAACAGAGACAATTCCTTCGGAAAGCTTTGGAAGAGATGAAGAAATGAAAGAGCAAGAAGAGGAAAATGCTCCAAAGAATGTTGAAGCCCCTCTGGAGAAGAATGTAATTGTTGATCAGGGAAATCAAGGTGATCAACAAGCTAAGGCTAGTCCTCCTCCGAAGCATAGAACTAATGAGCAAGAAGCCATGTATCAAGATCCTCTGGAGAAGACTGAAGAAGAAGAAGTCTCATGACATGGTAAGAGACACTGTTGCAGCTACACATGATCCAGTTGATTTAGTTAGAGAGTTCTTGGAGAGGCAGCAAGAAGCTCAGATTTTGGATACACCTGAGTTATTGCAAGGACCAATTAACTTAGCTTCCATGTCCCCTTTGTAGAAATTAAAATTAGGGACAATTTTCCAAGCTAAGACTCGGGAAGAAATTTTGAAGTCTCATATTCAGGATAGTGAGCTTATTGGTGAGGCATCCGGTGTTTTAGAAACATTGATGCCTGAACTACAGAAGGACACATCTTTAGCCTCCACTGAACAACTCAAAAAGCTAATAAGCTCTATAAGTACACATTTTGAGTCCTTTGAAAAGGCTGCAAAAAGAAAGGGCTGAGATTGATGCTAAAAGATTAGTAGAGTTAAATAATAAAGCTTCTCAAGATAAGTCTTGTTAGATAAAAGTATAGAGTATGCACAAATTGAAATTAAGGAAGCTAGTGAAATATACCAACATTGTCCCACTTGGCCGGATAAAACAAAAGACATAAAGGAGAAAATAAATGGACTGGAAGATAAGATCATGAGGATATCTAGGAGCTATGATCCGGTAAAGGATGCCATTGGAACTCATTAAGTTGAAGTAGAAACAGTTCACTCTACTATTCATAAACTATAAACTCAAAGAGAGGTTATCGAACACAGAATGAGCCAGCTTAGGGAGATAGTGAGCTTCAAAATTGCATCAATAGCCAGACTAGTAGCAGTTGCAGAGAAAACAAAGCAAAACACTAAAGTCCCTACTGCTCTAAAGAAGGCAGAAGATATGGTGTCCCAGATCAATGGACACATCTTAGTTTTGAGTGATGTCAAAATTCAGTGGGATCAAGATGTAGCTCAGCTAAGGCAACTTTATTCTTACATTCTCCCAACAAAACCATAAGACTTTTTGTTCTTAACTTCACTTGTAAATATGTAGATAGTAGAAAATTAGTTTTGAAGTTTTGGCAAATTGTACATACATTTGTATCATATACCTTTTCCATTGATGTCAAAGGAGGAGAAGAGGAACCAGTGAAAAATAACTAAATATCTAAAGGGGAGTAGAAAAATAGGGTGTAAATAGTAAGGGGGAGCAATATGAATATTTTTCACTAAGTGTTACCATCAATGTCAAAGGGGGAGACTATTGGCAGCATGGTCAAGAGACACTATTGATATGATTGTGATATGGTGTTTTCATTGATGGCAATAGTAAGATATGACTGGGAACAGGTCCGGGAAGAATGACCTAGTCAAATTGACTAAGTGTTGGCAACTTACTAAGTTAGTGACAGAGAGTTAGTTGGTATTCCTCCGCAAATACAGATTCTGGTATGTGGTTCTGGTATGTTACACATAGTTGTTTGATGATGCTATATTCTAAGCTTCATGTCCTAGTAATCTCTGGAAGATACACTTTGAATTGCTTAAGTCCGGGTTAAGAGAGTTCAATCATGAACAACGTAGAATACCTAAGTATTTTAGTTTGTATTTATCCACTATTGGTTGTTTCTATTTATGGTTTGGAGGTGTTGTAAACAATGTTCAGAGTATCCAATTCTAGATTTTTGGAGTCTAAGGTTTACCAAATGATCATCTACAAATTTCTAGTTATTGGCATTCAGGTTGACAGTATTTCACAGTGACAGAGACAGTAGTTCAGAGATTTACATTTTACCGCATAAGAATATTATGACTCACAGTTCTAAAGGTATGTTGGGTGATGCATAAGGAATGTTTAGTATAAATTTTAGAGTCTTATGTGGTCTGCATTGGGAGTTGTGGTATGGCAGTCGATTTGGTTAAGTGTATACTTAAAGATGAAGCTAACATACAAGTTGGATCGATATGCGGTAAAGATATATTGTTTGGATCATCATTCTAAGTGGTTCTATAATAGGTCCATACCTATATGAAGGCTCTTGAAGGATTTTATTGGTCTGCATAGCTTCTTGTGTAAGGATTTTAAGCTGACAAAGTATAACCTTTTGTGTACACATTTCATTTTTGGCAAGCCGACACCGACCCAGTTTTGAGTTAGATCTTGTTGCAGATATAAATACTTGATGAATTTTGTTATTAAGAGTGTGTGCGAATATTTGAACTACAGAGCAGGTGAGAATAGTAGAAGAAGAGAGATATTGTCTAATGTAAGAGCATAATAGTGAAATAGAGTAGTCAAAGATGAAGAGTTTTGAGACAATATTTTGAGTATTCATTAGAGCTACAATCATGCATATGTAGATGCAATCAAAGCAGTTCATTTTTGGCAGTGAACCATCTCCTTTCTTCTTTCTTTCTCTAAGGCAATGAGCCTCTATTGTAATTCAGTATTGTTTCTACATAATATATTGTGAGCTAACACTCACCATGGTTTTTCCCTTTTCTAAGGGTTTTCCACGTAAAAAATCTAGTGTTCATGTGTGCATGGTGTTGATATGTTTAAGTGTTATTTCTGTATTTCAAGTTTAATCTTCATAACAGACTGAGTTGTTAAAGAAAGTGAATTTAATTGAGATTTAAATTATGTAAAGTTAAATTTTTGATACAATTGATTCACCCCCCTCTCAGTTGTCTGGTGTGTTCAACAATTGTCGGATGGATTGCCACCTATGGGAGACATTAGCCATTGTATGGATTTGATACCTAGTGTGAGTTTACCAAACAAGGCACCATATAGGATGATGCCTATGAAAAATGAGGAGATTAATTGGGAAGTACAAGAATTGTTGGATAAGGGTCTGATCAAGGAAAGTTTCAGTCCATGTGTTGTACCAGCAGTGTTGACACCAAAGAAGGATAGGGAATGGCGAATGTCTACAGATTCAAGGGCCATTAATCAAATAACAATCAAATATAGATTTACATTGTCACGGATGGACAATATGATGGATTGCTTAAGTGTAGCCAAATATTTCACAAAAATTAATTTAAAAAGTGGGTATCATCAAATTAGAATCAGAGAAGGGGACGGGTGGAAGAAAGCCTTCAAGATGAAAGATGGATTGCACAAATAGTTGGTGATGCCATTTGGATTGATAAACGCTCCCAACACCTTCATGAGGTTGATGAATGAAGTCTTGAAGCCTTTTCTTGGTAAGTTTGTTATTGAATATCTTGATGATATTCTAATTTTCAGTAAGACAAAGGAAGAACATTTGTTGCATGTTAGGGTAGTATATTGCAAATGTTGAAAGAAGAAAAATTGTTAGTAAATTTGAAGAAATGTAGTTTCATGAAAGAGGAGTTAGTATATTTGGGATTTGTAGTTTCAGGTGATGGTTTGAAAATGGACCCATAAAAGGTCAAGGCGATTGTCGATTGACCTTCACCTTGCAGTATGTTTGAAGCCAGAAGTTCATGGATTGCTCAGCTTCTATAGGAAGTTCAATCATAATTTCAGTGGGGGGTAGGTGCACAAAGATGAGGGACCAAAAGGGGGTCTTAAGATGCCACTTTTTTTTGAAATCATGTTCAAGACTGATGTTGGATGAGAAATTAAAGATAGTTACACTCAAATTTTGAAGATACAACAAAAACCAGAGTCGTAGTGCTCTGAATTTAGTTTCTAAAATACTATTTTTTTTCAAAAATGGTTGAGATTAAGGGGTTCAAAAATGGGGAGCACACAAATTGGCCCTGTTTTTCTCAAAAAAATATAACATAGCGTCTGGTGTGTTGCCCCTAAAATGTTAACTTTTTCTTAGTATTTCAAAAATCACTTCAGTGAGAAATTAGCTAACACCATGTAGTTTATCCCTGATTTTTCAAATAGTTTTTTCATGAATAATTCATTTTTATTAATTTTCAAAGTGAACACATCCTAAAAAATAGAAAATTGAGCATGCCCCCCCCCCCCAAAAAAATTTGAAAACTAATCAAAAATCATTTTTTTGAATATGTGTAGAATGGAGTCTAGTTTTTAAAATGTAACTTATTTAAAATTTTGATGAATGGTTAAAAAAAGTCAAAAGTACCAGACACTGGTTTTTGACAAAAAATAGATACACTAACAAAAGAAATTAAAGATGAAATCCTTGACATACTCAAAACGTGAAAAAACTTATATGGTTAGATAGCTAATAGAGAGCTTAAAATTACGGTGGTATCTTTTTCGACTTTTCATTAAAAAGTTTGCAATCTTGATGGGGAGTGTGATTGATAATTTGAAACTATTGTAAGAACATACTAAGATGCCACAAATACTCTAGAATTCCTACTCAAATTCAATACATCAATGAAACTAAGAAAAATGCAGAAAACATAAGTTATACCTTGCAAACTGATTTATCCCATGCATTCCATTATCTCTTATCTTCTCAATGATCTTGTTGATAATGATGTTGCTCTCAGAATTATATTTCTTTGCCTTCCAAGATGACAATAAGATGGATGGAATTTTGTGGATTCAAATATGCAATATGAAGAATTTCTACAATGCAAAGCTAATGATAGTGATGTGAAGCCATTGATAATGATGAGATGAGGATATAAAACTATGATGCTAAATGGATATTATGATAATAATGAAAATGGGGGGAGGCCAAAGGCACACTTGAAGGCTTGATGAATTTCTGCAGCATGTAAGTACTATAACTCTTGTGATGCAAAATGAAGGTGAGGAGGTTCCTTTTATAGGCTAAGGAGGGGTCCAATCCAAGTGTCAAAATATCCACGGTGGAGAATAGGTTTTGTCACATGTATGGTCAAGATCAAATTGGTTGGGATGAGGGAGATACAGGTGGAAGATGTTCCTACTACGATGGAAAGGTGGAGGAATATGTGGAACCATAAGCTACATGTCATGATGCTCACAAGGACCGGTGAGATAAAGGTGGAAGACCAATAGAAGAACATGGAGGAAGGAGTCTTTGGTTGTTGGAATGTGAGAGGGAAAATAGGATTTAGAAGACAAGTGTCTTTGACCATGTTTGATGGTTGAAAAGGAATAGGGCACATGTTTGAGAGGATAAATGACTAACTAAATATTAAGAATATTTAATTATTGGAGCAACATGATGAGGTGTCCAATGACATGGAGATGACAAGGATGAGTGATGTGGATGTTAGACATAGGACTTTGTCTTAGAGGAAATAATTAAATAATTTAGGATTATTTCATTAGATATGACATTAGAAGAATTTAGGAATGATTAATTATTAGAAGAATATGATAAACGTGAACCAAATAAATAAGTTAGGATGTTTATTTATTGATAGAAGAATAAGAATAAAATAAATATTAAAATATTTATCTAATTTGACTTGAGCCATTTTTAGGTGTATACATTTTGCCCCTCTTTGAGACAATGTGTTTTATCACATTGTTTCAAAGAATTTATTTTTTTTGTAGTATGATACATGCCCCAATTTGCCCTTGGTAGAGGTTTGATAACGATAGGATGCCCCCTTGGGAGATTGGTTGGGTTGGATTTGGCAAAAGGATGACGAACAATCTCACGATGAAGAAGAATTGACGACACGATCTGCATGTGAAAAATTTGGGTGATGGAGAATGAGAAATGATGAAAAACATGGCATGCATGTGCAAGGTCAAACACCTCTAGTTAGGGTTCATTTGGCTATAAATAAGGATGTGGGTTCTCTTTTCTATTCATTTGCACACTTGTCATTTGAAGAGAAATTATAGGGAGCCCTAGTGCATAGCAGAGTAGAGCAATCAGCAAAGATGTAGCAAATTCTATAGAGAACCATAGGTTTGAGAGGATCCAGCAATTCAAGCGGCTAGCAGAGTATGGACCCCCAGTATGTATGCTTTGAATTTTGTGCGAAATGCATTTATTACGATCAAATTTTAGGGTCAAAGTCCTTGGTTTTGAATGCATCGTAGAAATGTTTCTACGCATTTGATAATTAAGTCTGCGCATATAACCCAATTTCGTGCATCTGAGAGTTGAATCGGCACATATGTGTTTTTTTTGCATTTAGTAAATAGTATTGCGTATGTAGAATAAAGTCGTGCATTTGAATAGGGGTTCTGCACATATGAGTGATGTGGCGTATTTAAACAACGGTCTTGCGCATGTGATTTAATCATGTGCATGCAATAAGGGGTTCTGCGCATATATTTTGATTTGGCACATCCAATTTAAGACTGCGCATATGACACCTAGTTCGGTGCATATGCCTTAAATTGCTCAAATGATAGGGGCTTCTGTGCATATGACATAAAGTCTCTCTTTTGAGAAACAGAGTTGTGCATCTGATAAAAGTGGTCAAGTACTTAATTGATTTGATTAAGTCAACATCGAGATTGATGCTGGCCAACTGATAGGTCATCTTCGAGATTGATAGAATCTTAGAAGAGATGATAGGATAGGTTTAATGATAGGATAGCTAAGTAATGAGTTTGATAGATTTGATAGATATGTAGCTTAGTTGATTGGTTAACGCGCTCATGTTTATTGATTGCAAGAGGAGCTAGATGACGTGTTGATGTCGTAGGAGAGATTTCTCGTTACTCAACTGCTGTGACCTTACTTGACCAAGACTAATCACTTGGTTCTCGGATCAGTTGTACTTTGGTATGTTTGCTTCATGTCTGAGATTTGGGCGAATCTGGGGTTGCTAACTGTGCTGGGGTGAGGTTTCATAGTGAGCACGACACATTCCACCTACCGACTGGAGAGATTGATGTGACACTAGAGGATGTGCATCAAATTATGTGGATTTTGATACAGGGAGAGTTAGTGGAGTATGAGCCACATGCGGGAGCGGGATTGGATGAGTGCAGACAAGTATGTGATGATGTAGACATTGATGGGATAGAGATCAGCTGAGATGATATGTTTGATTATTATGAGCCCCTGCTACCTATAGTAGTAGGGTTGATAGGAGGTGTGGTCTGCCCAAATAGGAGATCACATGGATTTGCGGTTGGATGGGGGAGGACATTGGAGAGAATGATATCTAAAGGAACATACTTCTCTTGGGGTGTGTGCATACTTGCACATTTGTACCATGATCTTCATCAGTTTGTATATGATTGAGCTGCTAGTCTATCTATTGGAGTGTCCTTGTTATAGATTTGGGCATGGTGCCACATAGCGATTACACAGTTGATAGGGATGGGAGTCAAAGGAAGAGATAGACCTTACTCCTACATGTTTTAGGATAGCCTTTCCTAGCCCAAGATGGGAAAGCTTGAGTACTGGAGACATGCATTGGATAATGTGGACACAGTTCAGTGATGGCCTTACCTAGATTGTGAGGCATGGGATGAGGATGTTGCAGATTTACCATATTGTTTTTAGATGCAGTGGTTGATAGGGAGGACCCCCTATATTTTAGAGTGACATTTCATTTCTCGTGTGTTCTGACAATTTGGTAGGGTCCAGGGGATGCCCCAGGGTACTGCTATATTTGTTTGGATGCACAAGGAGCATCCATTGTGGGGTCATGTGGCTTCTTATGAGTAGGTGAGAGCTAACTTTTTACAGATACCATACCAGGCCTAGGATTTACAGTGGCACATTGTGGATGCAAGGATGACAACTGACTACGCGACACACTTCACAGCTCACCCATTCCCTAGATACTCTGGACCTGGGGAGCGGGCTCCTAGACTAGAGGACAGAGATGAGGAGGATGATGATACTCCACGGTGGAGGAGGTGACAACGAGGTGGGAGAGGTGGTTGAGGTGGAAGTGATGATGGTGGGGATGATGGAGAAGAGAGGACAGTGAGGTAGAAAGTTGAGGGGGGACCACTAGTATAGGTTCATCCTCAAGTGTAGGCATAGGTACAGGCTCAGGATGATGGGGTGATGGCAGCATTATGAGCCTAGGTGGTTCAGCTATAGGGATAGCTTGGATAGACGCACTAGAATATTACCCAACTATAGGGAGATGTGCAGACTGCTATACAAAGATATACTAGGACAGAGGCCCTACTTTGGTAGGTACAACAGACTATAGCACAAGGTCCCACAGGTCAGACTATTGTAGAGATGGTTCGAGCTAGTTAGAAGATTTTCTATTAGAGATCTTTGTATGAGCAGGTAGTGCCCCCAGAGAAGAGAGTGAGTAGCTTCCATCTGAGTTCACGCAGTAGATCTAGGCAGACACTATCTGAGAGTGGGGGAGTTATTGGGTCAACACCTCCTTGAGGGCCACTAGGGACAAGGCCTTCAGGTCCTTGGCCTCAGTAGCTAGCACCTTCTAGAGGCAGTACTGCATAGGCATTTTGGAGACATGTATCATGTTTATATCATTTTTGTATACACACTATTTTTTGATAGCTCGAGATACACAGTTATGATATCATTGTATACTTGGACATTATTATTATTTTTTTATGATGATCTATATGAGTTCAATGGACTATATGCATGTGTACTTATGGATGGATGTTATATATATGATGGATGTTATCTATATGAGGGATGTTATAATTATGCTTATGTTTTGATGATTCTAACATGTTGATTCTATAATACATATGACACTTATGATACGATGTTTCTATGATTCACGTGATGACTTATATCTATGTGCAATGTTATGTGCAATGATTCTATATGCTTATAGTTTATGATGACCTAATGCATATGTTGATGATTCTTAAATGCAATACATGATGTTTAATTTTCTATGTATCATGATCTAACATGCAAATGCTATGACAATGATATATGTGTGTAATGTTATGTGCAATGACTCTATATGCTTAAAATTTATGATGATCTAATGCACATGTTGATGACTTCCTAAATACAACACATGGTGTTTTACTTTTGCTATATGTGATGATCTAGTGTGTAGATCCTATGACAATGATATCTATGTTACTTGATTTGATTTTTTGATGATAAAAGTTATGTATGTAATCTATGTGGATAAATGACATCACTACATGAAATTGTTGTTAACAATCATGATTTAAATGCTTATGTAACTAATGAACTTAAATGATATGAACTTATGGTTGGCTAAGCTTATAATATGCAAAATTATAATGATTTATTTTTGTTATGCCAAGTATACTCCATCATGAATAAAAGAACACTTAGATGAATCAAAAGAATGACTTGGATAAATAGGTAACTTAGAAGAATAATTTGGATAAATGAAAGAAAACGATTTGGATAAATGGATAATGTGGATGAAATGAAAGAAGGTCTCGGATCTTATGTCACTTGATAAATGAGAATTATGGAATGCTTATAAATGAAATGAAATGCAAACCTATCATGTAGAAATGAAATTTAGTCATCTTATATATAAATATTTGAAGTACTTTTTTCATCATTGAGCTTTTAAAATGTTGTAATGAAATACAAGCATCTAGGTATAATTAAACCATGATGACCTGAGTATCTCTTACATGGATTTTGATTTAGCAAGTTAATACAAGCATCTAGGCAAAATTAAACTGAGATGACCTAAGTATTTCTTGCATGTATCAACAAACAAGGATTGCACTCTTTCATCCTTAGACCCATAATGTCCTCGATGATCTTTTTGCTAATCATGTCATTAGACAAGTCATCACATTATTAAAGATTAATCCACAAACAACAAACAAATGAAATAATCATTCCCCATCATAGCTCCTCTAGTCTTGGACATCCTTGAGTAGCATAGGAAACATGATAACAAAAAATCAAGACCTAAGACATTCTTGCAATAGATATGTTTTATTGCCATGATAATAGATATAACCATCCTAATAGTTTAGGCACATTGTTGTCTAATATTGGTCAATGTCTTGCATCAAATTTTTGCTGAAAAGTTTGTTTGTAGTGATGCATGTTGTCTGGAGATAGTATCGCGATCCTGATTGTTATCCTTTGAGATTGTGACATTTAAAAATCCATTTTTATAACTAGGTTGAGGATTTTGCCCCTAGTCAATTAAAGGATCTATTTATTATGGACGAATCATATCAACTAAATGGAATGGATACTTGATGCGATGGGCCCTAAGGAACTGACCTAGTGCCTCGGGGGCTCATCGATGATGGCCTTGCCTACGTGACAATGCAGAGGCAACGTAGTTCGACGATGTGGACCAAATAGACCTAAGACTTAGGGAGTGGGAAGCTTCGGGGGCTCATTGATGATGGCCTTGCCTACGTGATAGCTCAGAGGTGACATAGTTCGACGATGTGGACCAAATGGACCTAAGACCTAGGGGGTGGGAAGCCTTAGGGGCTCATCGATGCTAGCCTTGCCTATGTGATAGCTTAGAGGTGATGTAGTTTGACTATGGAGACTGACACTAGTGATGGATGAACGGATGGAATGCAATCATTATGATAAGATGAGAGGTATGGATGGATGGGAAGCCTCGAGGTCTCATCAATGATGGCCTTGCCTATGTGATAGCTCAAAGGCAATGTAGTTCGATAGTGATACTAATAATGGAGTTGCAATGGATGACACAATGAGTTAAGGATTAGATGGATGACTTTATTTGATAAGGCGATGAGGGCGAGAGAACAAAAAGCCATGATAAGTATCGTCATGCATTTTGATGGATGCGAAAGAAAAGATGGATGAAGACCAAAGTCCTATAAGATGGAGGAAGTGGTTTATCACAAATAGTGCCTATTTCCAGGTTTTCACCACTTGCTTTTATTGCACCATTTTTTTATTTTTTATTTTTTTAATTCCCTTGCATTGGGGTATAAAACTTGCAAAGGTGCATACTATTGATGGGATCATCAAATAGCTCACCTTCTGATGTTGCTAACTGGTACGCTCCTGATCCGTAAACATATGGACCAAGCCAGATGGGTTTAAACTTTCATTTCTTTTCCCTGTCCTACTGATTTCTAGGATTTTCCTTGAGAACTAGTTCACCAACTTGAAAGACCCTTGGTTTTACTCTGTGGTTGTAACCTCTTGACATCCTTTGTTGACAGGCTTTTAGATGATTAAAGGAATTTTGTCATCTTTCCTCCAACAGCTCTAACTCCTGAAGTTTGGAAACCTAATATTCTTCATCAGTTATCAAGCCTTTTAAAGATACTCTCAGAGATGGTAACTTGACCTCAATGGGCAAAATTTCTTTAGATCCATAGACAAGGGAATATGGTGTTACACCTGTGGGTGTACAGATACTGGTACGATAGGCCCACAAGGCGGGGTTTAGTTGGATATGCCAATCACGGTCGACATCACTAATAGTCTTCTTTAGGATTTTCAAGATTGTTTTGTTAGATGCCTTTGCTTGACCGTTTCCTTGGGGATAGTACGGGGTGGAGAAATGATGTTGTATATGGAATTTGTCACAAAGTTCTTTAACATCCTAATTTTTAAAGGGTATGTCATTATCAGTTATAATGGATAAAGGAATGACATAGTGGCAAATGATATAGTTCAGAATGAATGAGACAATTTGCTTGCATGTGACATTGGTTAAGGGTACGGCTTCAATCTACTTAGTAAAGTACTCAGTGGCGATTATTATGAATTTATGGATGTTGGATGAAGAAGGATGGATCTTGCCCATAAGGTCGAGTCCCCACTAACAAAAAGGCCACGAAGTAGTTAAGGGTTACAGCTCCTATGCCGATGCATGTATGAGATTCCCATGAATTTGACATTTCTTGCACCTTTTCACAAAATGATAAGAGTCCATTTCCATACTTGGCCAATAGTATCCCATATGTATAAATTTCTTAGCCAAGGTAGGACCACTAGAGTGCATCCCGCAAATACCTTTGTGAACTTCCTTTAAGGCAGTTTGATATTCTTCACTTTCTAAAAACCTAAGGAGAGTACCATCAAGACCTCAATGATGTAGGGTATCAATAATTATGGTATAGCGAGTGGCTTGACAGATGAAGGTTCTTCATTGATTATTGGATAGACCAGGTGGCAGGGTATTCTCTTTTAGATAGGTATAGATATTTTCGTACAAGGGGGAATCAAATCCTACTATGTGGCATATGATTCTTGTTTCAGGGATATCGTAAGCAGGATTAGACACTAGCTCCACTAAGAACTCATAACACGACTGATTTGCTAGTATATCCAAGAGTGATGCAATGGTTGCCATGGTGTCTGTAGCTTTATTCTCCAGTCTAGGTATTTGTTCAAAGGAAATCATAACAAATATTATGTGAAGTCATCTACCATATGTTTGTAGGGTATTAACTTCTCATCCTTGGTTTGATAGTCATCATTTGCCTAATTTATGACTAGTTGTGAATCTCCATACACATGAAGCTCTCGGACTTTCCATTCTACAACCATTTTGAGACCAATGACCAATGCTTCATATTCTGCCACATTGTTGGTACAAGGGAAGAGTAGTCTATATGATTTTTGGATTGTATCTCCTTGAGGTGTGACCAACAAAATGCTGGCTCTTGAACCATGTTGTGTATAGGATCCATCAAAATAGAGTTTCCATGCTTTGGTTGTTATGTTGAAGATGGCTTCATCTAGAAACTCAAAATGTAATGGATTATCATCGTTTAATGGGGCATCTGCTAACTGATCTGCAATGACTTGACCCTTTATTGCTCTTATGTCCACATATTCAATGTCAAACTCACTGAGAATCATTACCCACTTTGATATTCTATTTGTCAAAGTAGCCTTACTGAGAAAATACTTCAATGGATCTATCTTTGCTACCAACTTGATTGAATGTGTGAGCATATAATGGCTTAGCTTTTGGGATGCAAAGACTACGACAAGACATGCTCATTCAATAGGTGTGTATTATAGCTCATAGCCTACCAATGTACTACTAATGTAGTAAATAGCCCGTTCATTTCCTTCATAGTCTTGTTGTGCCAGTAGAGCTCCTAGAGTAGTTGGTGTAGCTGAAATATAAAGCAAAAGTGGTTTGTCTTGGATTGGAGGTATCAAGATCGGTGGATTCATCAGATACTCTTTCAGGCGCTGAAAGGCTTGTTCACACATCTCATCCCATCTGAAAGGAATGTTCTTGTGAAGGAGATGAGTAAATGGATGACATTTGTCAGCTAATTATGAGATAAACCAACGAATAGATTGCAAGTTTCCTTGTAATGACCTCAGTTGACTAAATTTCTCAGTGGTGGCATGTCCATTATTGCTTTCACTTTTGTCGGATCCACCTCAATTCTATTGGTTCAAACTATATATCCTAAAAGTTTTCCGGATGTAACTCTGAACACACACTTCTTTGGATTTAGGTGGACTTTGAATTGCTCTGGTCTCTAAAATATTTTATCTAATACCTGTAGGTGTTCTTCTCTTGAGAGTGATTTTCCTATAATATCATCTAAATAATATTCCATGATGGTGTGCATCATATCATGGAAAATTATGGTCAATGCTCTCTGGTATGTTGCTCCTGCATTTTTCAATCCAAATGGCATTACATTCTAGAAATATGTACCCCATGGACATATAAAAGCGGTCTTGTGTTGGTCTTCTAGCGCTATTTTGATCTGATTATAGCCAAAAAATCCATCCATGAGAGATAGCATAGTATGCCCTGTTGTTAGGTCTACAATGATGTCGATAATAGGCAAAGGAAAGTCATCCTTGGGGCAAGCTTTATTCGAATCCCTGAAATCATTGTAAAGTCTGATCCATCCATCTAGTTTGGAGATGAGAACAATATTGGAAATCCATTCTGGATAATCAATTGGTCTGATAAACCCAACATCTAACAACTTCTTCAATTCTTCTTTCACTAACAGTGCTATATGCGGATGCACCTTCCTTAGTTTTTGTTTTACTAGTTTAGCTCCCATAGCTAGTGATAAGTGATGCATTATGAGATCTAGATCGAGTTCAGGCATATCCGCATAGGACCAACAAAATTAATTTGTCTCTATTTGAAGAATTTGATGAATTTTGTCTTTTCTTGCTCAGATAAAGATTCTGCTAGGTGGATTATCTTTGGATTGTCTTTTGTACCAATGTTGATAGGTTCTATAGTTCTATCAAAACTGAGGATCTCTCCTGATGTGTAGGGTTCGAGAGAGTGTCAATCCTTTCATCCTTTGGCACCTTAGAGAGGTTTTCACCATTAGATATGCCCTTTATTTTGTCTTTTTCTTGATATAATACTGCCGCAGAGTAGTTTTCACCATTAGATCTATTTTTTATTTTTACATTTTTGCGGCTAAAAGGCTTGGCACTCTCTCCAAAATAAGCTATGTCATTGAGTTCTATAGTGAAGCCAGATTTATGATCTCCTGAGGGTAGATGGTCCCTTAGTTCTAGATAGTCAATAATAGCATCATCATTTTGGAAGGTATCTAGTTTGGGGGCCTCTTGTAGTTCTCAATCTATAAGCTTGGGATGCACTAGTGGGAGAGGATCATCGGGTTGGTCTGACTCAAGGAAAATGATGGTTAGGACGGAATTGTCTAGGTTTGTGGGAATATTTACAAGGTCTAAAATAGTACTCTCCTCGGTATTATCGATTAAGTGTGACATCCGACCTTCCTCTTGGGACTCACTCTTAGTAATTTGTGAATCAAACTCTAGTGGTCTAGACCTTGAGCTTTGACCCTAATGGTATGTGTTTGTAGAGTTGTATGTGTATACACCTAAAAATGGCTTGAGTCGAATTAAATAAATATTTTAATATTTATTTTATTCTAATTCTTCTATCAATAAATAAATATTCTAATTTATTTATTTGATTCATGTTTATCTTATTCTTCTAATAATTAAATAAAATCAATTTATTTAATTAATATTTCCTAATTCCTCTAATGTCATGTCTAATTAAATAATCCAAAATTATTTAATATTTTCTTCTAAGTCAAAGTCCTATCTCTAAATTCTACATCATCTCATCCATGTCATTCTTCCATGTCATTTGGACACCTCATCATGTTGCACACATAACTAAAGATTTTTAATATTTAATTATATAATTATCCTCACCCACCATAAATTCCTCCAGTCAAAGTTAGTTAACAGTCAATCAAAAGAGTTAACTAATCAATCAGCTCAGTCAACAAAGCAATTAATTTAGTTCACTGATCAATCAACTCAGTTCACTGATCAATCTATTTAGTCAACTCCCTAATCATATATGTTAAGTCCCTTAATGCATGAGAAGGGCAGAACACTTGTCCTCTTCTGATTCATGCACATTCTCTCAACCTTCCTCAACTATTGATCTCTCTAATCATTCTCAACCATTGATCTAATTCTTCACACATCTATAAAAGGAAGGTATCTCTCCCTCATTTGATATCATTCAAGATTTAGTAATCTTATGCTGCAAAAATTCCCCCATAGCTCCCAAGCATGCCTTTGGCTTCATCCCATTTATCCTCATCTCATAATCATCCACCATGGCTGCATATCATTATCTCCATCCTTCATCTTAGTTATTGCATTGTAGTCTCATTGCATAATCCTCCCCATAGCGATTCTATCTTTGTCATCTTAACAGCAAGGAAGTACAACTTCTGAGAGCTCTATAATCACACAAGATCAAAGAAAGATAGGCAACAATGGAAGCCCCAAGGTAAATCTATCATGCCCACATTTCTCATATGGTCATAACACACAACACATGTGTCATGTCTATATTTTCTTCCTTTTGAAACCAATGTAATACAAAAATAATGAAATAACATTTCCTTTCTTCACAAACCATTACAATAATAACATCAACTTCACATTGTAACATAACGTGAAAACTTAATGTATTTTTCTGTTACAACAATAAAAGAGAGTTCACTCTCTCATAAAACTACAACAAGGCCTCTTGGGTCATGGCTTCCAAACAGCCATACAAACAAAAATCACTGAAATGAAAACTCCCACCAAGGCTCCCAAAGCTCAAGCCACCAAACCTATAATTAAATTCAAGAGACTTTCTCATGCCCACAAGATGCTCTCCACCCTACCATAGACTCAAGGAGAGTCACCCCTGAGCTAGGAGACACCCTCACATGGTTTCACACCACAACAACATTGAACAAAAACACTCACAAGCAAAAAGAACACTCTTCCAAGGTTTTACACACAATGAAATCCATCTTCATGGATTTAGAGGGTAGGAGAGTGGATAGCTCTCTACTCAAGAGGTGCACTCTGAAACCCAAAATCTCATAGTGCTCAAATACAAGGCCTCAATTCTTAAATCATCTCCAAAAAATATCACATCTCTAAGGCACTAATGCCTTCTCAAAAGAAACTCCATACTTCTCCAAATACTCCCATGGCCATCAATATGCCAAAGAAATAAAGAGGATGACCAAGTCAAGGAGGTTCATTCCTCTCCCACCCCATACAAGATGGGCTCTCCAAAATGGAGAGCCTCATCTAAACACCCACAAATAAACCCACATAACAACAAGATTCAAACACACAAATCAAACAACAACACAATGGAATGTAAATACAAGAGAAAGGATTCAAGCCTTGAAGCTTACCTATTAAAGCCCAAAATGGAAGAAATTTGATGAAGAGCTTTCCAAAACCTTCTCCAAGCTCTTACCTCCAAAGTGACTCAAAATCTAGCTAACTCTCCCCAAAAGCCATCATCAAAGAAAAAAATTTAAAAAGAACCCTCTCCCTCTCACAAAGAGGGAATATTATAGGCTACACACAAGAGCCTTGAGGAATGAGAAGGTGACACATATCACCTTCTCCTACCTCGTCACAATCCACTTGCAAGCTCTATGGGATGTGGAGGTGACACATGTCACACTCCCATCCCACCAAGCCTCATTCTCTCCACATGTGCTCTCAAGTGTGAGAGCAAGGTGGAGAGAAGGAATCCCACAAGGTGGTCTCCAAGAGGATAAGGATATCACTTGTCATTCTCCTATCCTTCAAATAAATCCCATTCACTCCAAGATGCTCTCACACATGTGTGAGCATTGGAGATGGGTTTCTTACACTTGGGAGTCTTGAAGACTCCCCAAGTCTTCAAGGTAAGGAACCAAAGTCTTGGGAAGAGGAGTGGGTCATGGTTGAATGGTTGACACATCCACCATTCCCTCCAATTTCAAAAATTCGTCACTTAACTTCAAGGTGAAGTTAGAGTGATCAAATGAAGGTTACACTAGGGTTTAGCATGCTCAAATGGGCCCTAGACCCTAGGGGTATAACCTAGGGTCAAAATTAACCCAAAATAAACACCTTAAGTAGAATAAATCCACATGAAAAGGTCATAAAAATAAAAAGCACTAAATTGTGCCAAATCAAACATTACATTTCACAACACCTTAATTAAATCAATTAAAAAGGGGTAGACCTAATCAAAAGAGCATCAAAAGCAGACATCATGAAAATCATCATGCAATAACACATATGACATTGGTCCCTCCTAGGACTAGATCGGTCTAACACGGATTTCACATAGGGTGTGGGATGATCTCTAATTTTCCATGGGCATGGAAAATCATCTGCACACTTAGGAAAATAGATTAGTAACACATGTTCATCATAGTTGAAGTGAAAAGAATGCACAGAAACACCATGTCACATAATCATCTAATCCTCAATAACAATATATAACATCATTGATAAGATTCATTATCTACGGCATTTCTAATCATCAATTCAAGATCAAGATTGCATAATAATTTCATTCATTAACTTAACCACTAACATTTTAATTTCATCAAAATCAAATATCGCATAACATTATAAATTCAAATGAAATCTAACATGTGAAATATAATCATCATCACAACATAGTCTATCTAATCTAATCATAGCATATGAAATAAATCTTGAATGTCAACAAACTGGGATCAACCGTCCCAATGTCCATATGTCATCAAAATATAAATGCATTGTAAGAAAAATTATAGGAGTGAGATAAGTAGGCCTCACATCCTCCCCCCTAAGACTAAACTTCCTCCTGGAAGTCATCAAAGAGGTGAGGATAAAGTGTCATCAATCTAGTTGCGCCCTCCCATGTAGTTGTGACCTCATCATAGCGGTCCCACTGAACTCTAACCTAGTCTATCTCTCGTCCTTGAAGGCCCATTGTCCAATGAGCCAATATGAGAATTGGCTCCAAATCCTACTATTCGTCCACCTCTACTTGTAGTCTCAATAATAGAGGCCTGAAAGTTGGCCTGATGGTTATCAACTGCTGCAAACATGCAATGGGATCTACCCACATCTCTAATTATCTGCTCAGATCCTCCAGCACGAGGCTATCCCTCTACTGTATATCCCTGAGGGCACACTTTACCTAAGTGCCCTGCACCCCCACACATGTAGCAAGGTCCTCTGGTATGAACCTGTCCTGTTTGTGTCCTACTAGACTATTGTTGTCTAGGTCTCATAGTGCTCAAATACAAGGCCTCAAGCCTTAAATCAGCTCCAAAAAATATCACATCTCCAAGGCACTCATACCTTCTCAAAAAAAAACTCCATACTTCTCCAAATACTCCCATGGCCATCAATATGCCAAAAAAAAAAGAGGATGACCTCGAGGGTTCACTCCTCTCCCACCCTATACAATATGGGCCCTCCAAAATGGAGAGTCTCATCTAAACACCCATAAATAAACCCACATAACAACAAGGTTCAAACACACAAATCAAACAACCACACAATGGAATGTAAAAATAAGAGAAAGGCTTCAAGCGTTGAAGCTTACCTATTAAAGCCCAAAATGGAAGAAATTTTATGAAGAACTTTCCAAAACCTTCTCCAAGCTCTTGCCTCCAAAGTGACTCCAAATCTAGCTAACTCTCCCCAAAAGCCATCACCAAAGAAAAACAACTAAAAAAGAACCCTATCCCTCTCACAAAGAGGGAGTATTATAGGCTACACACAAGAGCCTTGAGGAATGAGAAGGTGACACATGTCACCTTCTCCTTCCTCCTCACAATCCACTTGCAAGCTCTATGGGATGTGGAGGTGACACATGTCACACTCCCATCCCACCAAACCTCATTATCTCCACATGTGTGAGAGCAAGGTGGAGAGAAGGAATCCCACAAGGTAGTCTCCAAGAGGATAAGGATATGACACTTGTCATTCTCCTATCCTTCAAATAAATCCCAGTCACTCCAAGATGCTCTTACACATGTGTGAGAGTATTGGAGATGGATTTCTCACACTTGGGAGTCTTGAAGACTCCCCAACTCTTCAAGGTAAGGAACCAAAGTCTTGGGAAGAGGAGTGGGTCATGGTTGAATGCTTGACCCATCCACCACTCCCTCTAAATTCCAAAATTTGTCACTTAACTTCAAGGTGAAGTTAGAGTGACCAAATGAAGGTTACCCTAGGGTTTAGCATTTTCAAATGGGCCCTAGACCCTAAGGGATATAACCTAGGGTCAAAATTAACCCAAAATAAACACCTTAGGTAGCACAAATCCACATGAAAAGGCCATAAAAATAAAAAGCACTAAATTGTGCCAAATCAAACATTACATTTTACAACACCTTAATTAAATCAATTAAAAAGGGGTAGACCTAATCGAAAGGACATCAAAAGAAAACATCATGAAAATCATCATGCAATAACGCATATGACCTTGGTCCCTCTTGGGACTAGATCAGTCTAACATGGATTTCACATAGGGTGTGGGATGATCTTTGATTTTTCATGGGCATGGAAAATCATCTACACACTTATGAAAATAGATTAGTAACACATGTTCATCATAGATGAAGTAAAAAGAATGCACACACACCATGTCGTATAATCATTTAATCCTTAATAACACATAACATCATTAATAAGATTCATTATCTACTGTATTTCTAATCATCAATTCAAGATCAAGATTGCATAATAATTTCATTCGTTAACTCAACCACTAACATTTTAATTTCATCAAAATCAAATATCACATAACATTATAAATTCAAATGAAATCTAACATGTGAACTATAATCATCATCACAACATAGTCTATCTAATCCAATCATAGCATATGAAATAAATCTTGAATGTCTTCAAAATGAGATCAACCATCCCAATGTCCATATGTCATCAAATTGTAAATGTGTTGTAAGCAAAAATATAGGAGTTGGATAAGTAGGCCTCACATCCTCCCCCCTAAGACTAAACTTCCTTCTGGACATCGTCAAAGAGGTGAGGATAAAGTGTCCTCAATCTAGCTGCATCCTCCCATGTAGCTATGACCTCGTCATAGAGGTCCCACTAAACTCTAACCTAGCCTAGCTATCATCCTTGAAGGCCCAATGTCTAACAAGCCAATATGTGAATTGGCTCCAAAGCCAACTATCCGTCTGCCTCTACTTGTAGTCTCAATAATGGAGGCCTGAAAGTCAGCCCAACAGTTATCAACTGCTGCAAATATGTAGTGGGATCTACCCACATCTCCAACTATTTGCTCAGATCCTCAAGCATGAGACTGTCCCCCTGCTGTATATCCCTTAGGGCACTCTTTGGCTAAGTGCCCCACATCCCCACACATGTAGAAAGGTCCTCTAGTCTAAACCTATCTTGTCTGTGTCCTGCTAGACTGTTGTTATCCAAGTCGACCCGTGGAACTATGTGATCCTTTGAAGGACTGTTGTGACCTAGCTAGTGCCTGCTGCCACTGATCACTATGTGGACCCTTCTGATGCTGCTACTGCTACTATGGAGGCTTAGGAGGTAGCAGTACAGAACTAAAACTGCCCCTATGAGCTAGTTGGGGCCTACAAAACCCTTGGTCCTGATGGTGATGATTGCGCTCCTGGAACTGCAGTCGTGACCTGTGACTCCGTCCGTAAACCTCCTCTGTAATGAGTGCCTTCTCGGCAGCCTTGCTCATAGTTTGTGGGTCTGACATGTGAATAGGTCCTTTGATACTAGGATTGAGCCCTCTAATAAAATGACTAACCAGGATCTTCTCATCCTATAGGTACTTAGCATAATGTGGTAGCTCCACAAAGTTGCACTCAAACTGTGCAACTATAGAACCCCTCTACTATAGATCATGAAACTCATCAATCCTGAGCTATCTGAAATGCTTTGAGAGGTATCGTGTCATGTAGCACTCAAGGAATGTGTCCCAAGAGAGCATGTCTAAAGATAGGTAGTGCTTGTGCTCCTCAGTGCACCACCACGTCATTGTTGTATCATGCAGTAAGTGAACTGCAACTCGTGCCTTCGTGTTACTCCCATAGGGATGCAACACAAAGCACCTATCAAGACTAATGAGCTAAGCCTCAGCCTCAACTCCCTCTGTAGTCCCTACAAAAGTGGGTATATTCAGTTTGAGTAAATCCCTAATGGGGTCCCCATGGTCTTGGTGTCCTCTGAATGGTGCATCCACCTCGTCTTGTTGCCCATAGTCAAATGGGCCTCAATATATCTACTCTATCCTCACCCCTCATGGTGCGCCTGATGACGTGGAGGGCTCCTGCTGCGAGCTCTATGCACTAACTCACCATCCTCTGTTGTAGTGGCTGGTATCTCTACATGCGGCTCAACACATGGCTCAACATGCAGCTCAACACATGGCTCAACATGCAGCTCAACACATGGCTCAACACATGGCTCAACATGTGGTTCAACACGCGGCTCAACACGCGGCTTAGCTGCAGCTGGTGGTAATCTCTCTAGAACTGCCTGTAGCGCCTGAAGAATCTACAATCCTAAGTCAGGTCCTTGAAGTACCTGTGGAGCCTGTCCCTCAGTTGATGAATCACTATGAATTTCAACTCCTCTAGACTCACTGGCAAGTGAGTGCCCTCATCTCAATCTAGGAGGCATCCTACATGAACAAGGTATTTACAAATTAATCGAAATTATGGAATAAATAATGTGCCCAAAAAGCCCAGTGTTTAAACTTGGGTTTTGATACCAAATGTCATGCCTACATTTCCCATATGGTCACAACATGCAACACACATGTCATGTCCACATTTGCTTCCTTTTGAAACCAGTGTAATACAAAAATAATGAAATAACATTTCATTTCTTTACAAACCATTGCAATAATAACAACTTCACATTATAACATAACCTAAAAACTTAATGTATTTTTCTATTACAACAACAAAAGAGAGTTCACTCTCTCATAAACTACAACAAGGCCTCTTGGGCCATGGCTTCCTAACAGCCATGCAAACAAAAATCACTGAAATGAAAACTCCCACCAAGGCTCCCAAAGCTCAAGCCACCAAACCTGCAATTAAATTCAAGAGACTTTCTCATGCCCACAAGATGCTCTCCACCCTACCATAGACTCAATGAGAGTCACCCCCGAGCTAAGAGATCACCCTCACACGGTTTCACACTAGAATAACATTGAACAAAAACAATCACAAGCAAAAAGAACACCTTTCCAAGGTTTTACACATAATGAAATCTATCTTCATGGATTTAGGGGGTAGGAGAGTGGGCAACTCTCTACTCAAGAGGTGCACTCTAAAACTCAAAATCTCATAGTGCTCAAATACAAGGTCTCAATCCTTAAATCATCTCCAAAAAATATCACATCTCCAAGGCACTCATGCCTTCTCAAAAAAAAACTCCATACTTCTCCAAATACTCCCATGGCCATCAATATGCCAAAAAAATAAAGAGGATGAACTCGAGGAGGTTCACTCCTCTCCCACCCATACAAGATGGACTCTCCAAAATGGAGAGCCTCATCTAAACACCCACAAATAAACCCACATAACAATAAGGTTCAAACACACAAATCAAACAACCACACAATGGAATGTAAAAATAAGAGAAAGGCTTCAAGCCTTGAAGCTTTCCTATTAAAGCCCAAAATGGAAGAAATTTGATGAAGAGCTTTCCAAAACCTTCTCCAAGCTCTTGCCTCCAAAGTGACTCCAAATCTAGCTAACTCTCCCAAAAAGCCATCATCAAAGAAAAACAAGTAAAAAAGAAGAACCCTCTCCCTCTCAGAAAGAGGGAGTATTATAGGCTACACACAAGAGCCTTGAGGAATGAGAAGGTGACACATATCACGTTCTCCTTCCTCCTCACAATCCACTTGCAAGCTCTATGGGATGTGGAGGTGACACATGTCATATGCCATGTAGGATGACACATCACCATGCCAACTCCCACAAGATGACAACATAGGATTTGCATCCAAATTATACAATAGGCAATAAATGAATAAATACAATGAATTAATACAAGGAATTACCAAGGTTCACACACTTTAATTCCCAACATTCTCCCACTTGTCAAACACCTTGTAAGAGCCAATAGAATTAATAGGATTTAACTGCTATAGGCTAAGAGTCCCATAGACTCTGAACTTCTCTGTGCCCACTGGCTTCATCAATACATCTGCAACATTCTTCAAAGTATCTACCTTCTCCAAATTTACCTTCTCATCCTCTACCATGTCTCACACCAAGTGAAACTGTACATCAATATGCTTTGTTTTGGCGTGGAAAGTTAGATTCTTCGCAAGGCAAATCGCACTCTGACTGTCACAACAAATCATAATTTGTCCTGCATCATCACCAATATCTGAACATAGTCTATTAAACCAAATGGCTTCCTTGCAAGTATGAGTTGCTACAATGTACTCAACTTCTGTAGTGGAAAAAGAAACCACAGGTTGTCGCTTACTCATTCAACTAATTGCACCACCAAACATAGTGAACACATAGGCACTGGTGGATCTCTTGCTGTCAATGTCACCTGCCCAATTAGAATCCACAATTACAAATTGAATGCGGAGGTCCTGTAGCATTACCGTGATAGCATATGGAATACTCAGAAGTACCCCTCAAATATCAGAACACTTGCTTAACTGCATCCTGATGTACTTGTCCAGGATTAGCCATAAATCGACTAAGAACTCCCACTGCTTGGGCAATGTCTGGTCTTGTGCAAACCATACATCAAACTGCCAACAACACTAGCATAAGGTACTCTGCTCATGTCCTCCACCTCACTAGGAGATTTTGGGCAATCATTAAGAGACAACTTTGTCCCCAATGAAATAGGAACACACAATGGTCTACAATCTGCCATGTTGAACATGTCCAACACGGTCTTCACATACTTACTCTAGTTTAACCAAAGTTTTATGTTAGCTCTGTCTCTTTTGATTTCCATTCCCAGAATGTACTTGGCTGCCTGAGATTTTTCATCTCAAATAATGCTAACAACTGAGACTTCAAATCAGAAATCATATTCTTACCATTCCCAATCAACAACATATTGTCAACATACAATGCAATAATGAGAATGCGATAATTGTCAAATTTGTAATACACACAATGATATGATTTCCATCTCAGATACCCAATCGACAACACAAAGGCATCAAACTTCAAGTACCACATCCTAGGAGACTGCTTCAAACCATACAAAGACTTTTTCAACTTACAAACCAAATTTTCTTTACCTTTCTCTATGTAATGATCTAGCTGTGACATGTAGATTTCTTCCTCCAAATCACCATGAAGGAAAGTTGTCTTTACATCCATCTGTTCTACCTCTAAGTCATAAGTAGCTGCAAGAGATAATAAAAATTGAGTGGATGTCAGCTTTGCAATGGGAGAGAAAATTTCACCATAATCAATTCTCTCCACTTGTGAATACCCCATCGCAACCAATCTAGCCTTGTACTTTTCAACACTGCCATCTGCACTGAATTTCTTCTTGAACACCCATTTGCATCCAGTAGGTTCTCTTCCATGGCCTCCTTCCAGGAACCTGCATCTTTCATGCCCATAGCCTCTTTCACAGTTCTAGGCTCATTAGTATTAGTAACTAAAGCAAAAGCACAACTAGAATCAAGTAATGAATAACCAAACCTATCAGGTTGTTTTCTCATTCATGTAGACCTCCTCAATGGCTGAGGTTGAGGTTCTACTTCTTCTTCTAAGATTTCAAAGCTACTAGAGCTCTCCTCATCATTAGGTCTCACAGGGTATGTATGTTCAGTCTTCTCAGGAGTAGAAGGAAATTGAACCGCATCCTCTTTCTTTTATGTCTGTCCTGATTGTAGAACAACGGAAGAAGGTGTTAGCTCTCTAATGATAACACTTCTGCTATACAACACTTTTTCAGCCACAGGATCCCAAAGCTTGTATCATTTCACACTGACACCATAGCCAATGAAAATACATTTAACAGCCTTGTTCTCCAACTTAGACCGTTTCTCCCTAGGCACATGTGCATATGTCTCACAACCAAAAATACAAAGATGTCTAACTGAATGCTTCTTACTAGACGACACCTCCATGGGTGTCTTACCAACAAGAGCTGATGTAGGAGATCTGTTTACCAGATAGCAAGCAGTGGCTATAGCTGCTGCCCAAAACTTTTGTTCAAGGCTTGCTCCACTAAGCATACTCCTAGCCTTCTCCACTAGTGTCCTGTTCATCCTCTCTACAACTCCATTTTGTTGCAAGGTGTATGGATTTGTCTTATGTCTTTCAATCCCTTGCTCTTTACAAAACTTATCAAACTCTGCCAAACAAAACTCACCACCGTTGTCAGTTCTCAAACACTTAATCTTTTTACTAGTCTTATTTTTAGTAAAGACTTTAAACTCCTTAAACTGACTAAAGACTTCAGTATTGCTTTTGATAAAATAAACCCATGTCCTTCTACTATAATCATCTATGAAAGATACAAAATATACAGATTTGGAAATCGAAGGAACATTAACTGGACCAAACACATCATAATGAATAATATCCAATACACCAGAAGACTTGTGAGAACTAGAGTAAAACTGAACACTATTTTATTTTCCATATACACAATGTTTGCAAAAGTCAAACTCGAGATTACAATCATTTAACCCCTCAATGAGGTTTTTATTTTTCAGGGTTCATAGACCCTTCTCACCAATGTGGCCATATCTCAAATGCCATAACATAGTCTTTTCAGTAAGAAGCTTAGCTTCCATAGCATGTGCACTACCATCAGAACAAGTTACAACAGATTTCTTCACTACTCATTTAGATGGTGGAGATGAAGTGACTGCAGCTCTTTTCTTCGAGTCAGAAGAACTATTGCACTGTGAAGTGCATGCATCCAGCTGAAACAGAGTACCTCTCTGAGTACCCTTCGCAAGCACCATAGATCCTCTAGTCATCTTGCATCCATCCTTCGAAAAGACAACCTGCACACCTGCATCATTCAACATACTTAGAGAAAGCAGGTTCTGTGCAAGGCCTAGGATGTGCATAACCCTAGTGATCCCCTTCACTTGTCCATCAGGGAATCAGATTGAGACTCTTCCATGACCAACAATCTTCAGATGAGAGTCATCACCTAGGTACACTTTTCCACCATCAAACTCTTCATACTTTGTGAACCAGCTTCGATGCGATGTCATGTGGAATGATGCACTAGAATCAATCAACCACACATCATCAAATCCATGGGTGGCTAGGGCTATGATGAAGGCATCACCATCATCTTGTGACTTTTCAGAATTTGAATCAGGGGCTGTCTTCTTTTTCTTTTTCTTTTCTTCTTTGCATTCCTTTTAGAAATGCCCTGTCTTCCCACAATTCCAACGGAGAGCCTTGGAGTTTCCAAGAGATTTGGATCTCCCACAGGATTTAGGTCTACCCTTTTCACCTTTCTTGTCCTTCTTCTTCCCTTTCTCTTTGGGTCTTCCATGAACCACAAGAGCCTCTTTGGCTGACTCAGATGTCTTCCTCTGCATTTCTTCAGATAATAGCGAGGACACCACATCTTCCATCTTGAAGGTGGTAGTGGTGCTTCCGATGGCCATGACAAGATGATCCCATGAATCTGGCAAAGAACAAAGCAGGGTCATACATCGATCCTCCTCCTCCATTTTCACACCCACAGATGTCAACTATGCAATGATCATGTTGAAAGCATTCATGTGGTCCGCAATAGATCCTCCGTCTTCCATCTTCAGAGTGAATAACTTCTTTTTCAGAAAAAGCTTGTTCACCAGGGACTTGGCCTGATAAACATCACCCAACTTCTTCCAAAGATCTTTTGTGCTCTTCTCCTCATGGACAGTCAATAGGACAGAGTCAGCTAAATAGAGTCTTATGCAACCCTTAGCCTTCCGATCTTTGAGGTCCCAATTAGCTTGTGACATTGCTGTAGGTTTTACACTAGATACGGTATCCCATAGGTCACGATCAACAAGTAGGTCCTCCATCTTGAGTTTCCACAACTCAAAATTAGTGCCATTAAATTTCTCCACCTCTAACCTTTCGAATGTGGTTGCCATCTCCTTGCTATAACAAGATACAAAATGCTTTGCACAACACTCCCACTCAACCTAAGATTAGCTCAAAAAACCCCTACCCAGTAGCTAGAACCAAAACTGGCCAGGCTCTAATACCAACTGAAAGGAAGCTATGTGTGCGGAAAATGCTTCCTACACTAATCTAATGAGGGGAGGAGAGTACAAATTCAATTTTATCTTTACAATTACAGCTATGTTAACCCACTAATAGAGATATTGCAGTAAACACATACACAAGAAAGTAAGACAAAAGAAGAGACACAAGATATACATGGGGAAAACCCTTACGGGTGAAAAACCCCACACTCCAAAATACAACTCAAATGTATTCCGTAAATAATGAAGGTTACAATATGGACACTTGCCCAACACTGTAGGATGCTCCTGACACTTGTCAAGTCACCACATCCCAAGGAGGTTGCCTATTTCTAAAATGGGCTATGACAAATGCTCTTACAACTTATGACTCTTACAACCATCATAGAATCTGTCATAGCTATCATAACTTACAGTTGTAAGAGAATTTTTCATACATAGGATATAAATAGCATATTCTCTTACAACATATCATAGTCCACCTTAGGGCACCCAAAGATGCCTTTTTCAAAGATGCTCTTCGACACATGTCTTCACCTATCATAGAATCTCCTATTTATGACTCTTACATGTCATAACTTTGTCATAGGAATCTATCATGACCGTTTCGGTCATTATTCCCTTACACAACATCCAAGATGTCGACACATGGAAAAATATTACTACCACTAAGTGGCATTCCTATCTCCTCATGTGAGGACAAATTTACATGTGGTCATATGCCATGTAGGATGACACATCACCATGCCAACTCCCACAAGATGACAACATAGGATTTGCATCCAAATTATACAATAGGCAATAAATGAATAAATACAAGGAATTACCAAGGTTGATACACCTTAATTCCCAACAATGTGGAGGTGACACATGTTATACTCCCATCCCACCAAGCCTCACTCTTTCCACATGTGCTCTCACACATGTGTGAAAGTAAAGTGGAGAGAATCTCCTATCCTTCAAATAAATCTCATTCACTCCAAGATGCTCTCACACATGTGTAAGAGCATTGGAGATGGGTTTCTCACACTTGGGAGTCTTGAAGACTCCACAAGTCTTCAAGGTAAGGAACCAAAATCTTGGGAAGAGGAGTGGGTCATGGTTGAATGCTTGACCCATCCACCACTCCCTCCAATTTCCAAAATTCGTCACTTAACTTCAGGGTGAAGTTAGATTGACCAAATGAAGGTTACCCTAGGGTTTAGCATGCTCAAATGGGCCCTAGACCCTGGGGGTGTAACCTAGGGTAAAAATAAACCCAAAATAAACACCTTAGGTAGCATAAATCCACATGAAAAGGCCATAAAAATAAAAAGTACTAAATTGTGCCAAATCAAACATTACATTTCACAACACCTTAATTAAATCAATTAGAAAGGCGTAGACCTAATCGAAAGGACATCAAAAGCAGACATCACGAAAATCATCATGCAATAACACATATGACCTTGGTCCCTCCTGGGACTAGATCTGTCTAACAAGGATTTCACATAGGGTGTGGGATGATCTCTGATTTTCCATGGGCATGGAAAATCATCTACACACTTACAAAAATATATTAGTAACACATGTTCATCATAGCCAAAGCGAAAAGAATGCACACACACAACATGTCGCATAATCATCTAATCCTTAATAACAACACATAACATCATTGATAAGACTCATTATCTACTACATTTCTAATCATCAATTCAAGATCAAGATTGCATAATAATTTCATTCATTAACTCAACCACTAACATTTTAATTTCATCAAAATCAAATATCATATAACATTATAAATTCAAATGAAATCTAACATGTGAACTATAATCATCATCACAACATAGTCTATCTAATCTAATCATTGCATATGAAATAAATCCTGAATGTCTACAAAACGGGATCAATCATCCCAATGCCCATATGTCATCAAAATGTAAATGCGCTATAAGAAAAAATATAGGAGAGATAAGTAGGCCTCACAAAATCTGTTTGCAAAGGTATATCTTTTGTTTATTTGTATTTGTCTTATTTCCATTGAGGTATTGAATATTTAGGTAGTTTCTACTATTGTTCAAAAATTTAATCACATTTTGGCACCAACTGTGGGACCACTGCCCCATTTTTAACCTCCATTTTGTGTTTTTGGTGAAGTTGCAGTCATGACAGGTTGTTCTAGTGCATTCAATTTCCAGTCTTGCACATCTATGATGAAAAGAGTAGTCTGATGCATATGAAACTTCTTTCGGTGCTTCTGATCATTCTTTCTGCGCTTTCATTCTTCCTACGCATTTAAGACTTCCTTCTGCGACTTTCCAAGTTTTTTCTGTACATCTGTATTCTTGCACATTTAATTTGTCTTCCTGCACATCCATTGTCTATTTTGGTGCATCTGATTCTTATCAGAGATTTGTATTGATTTTTGTAAAATTTTTTATACTAACTTTGGTTGCAGGTATTATCAATCATCAATGGAGGCTATTAATAGAGTGTTCTTGCAGGTTTAAGAGCTAGTTTAGGCATTTTTTGTTCCATCTTGCATACAAATCTTCATCTAGTTTTAATTAGGAAGAGTAAATCATTGTTCATGCAACTTGCATACAAATCTTCATCTAGTTTCTAATTAGGAGTAAATTGTATCATTGTTCATACAAATTGCATGCAAATTTCACATAGGCCCAAACTAGGTGGTTAAAATTGAACAAATCTTTCATGCCAATCTTGCATTTACAAATCAACATCTAGCATAAGTAGGGGAAAGTAACTTGATCAAATCTTCAAACAATCTTCACATAGTTTGTTTAGGAGGTTGAAATCAACTATATTTTCAATATTTATGCTATCTTGTCATTTTTGTGCTTGGTAGATTAAATCACATTTAGATTAACTCTAGAAGGTGAATGAACCACTGTCTATTGTGTTTGCAAAAATGGTGATAGGCTTGTGCTCTCCCCATCTTGGGTGACCAAAATGCCAAACCCATTGTTTCATTTGTTTAACCTTTAGAAGAGGTCTGCCCTTGGGATTGTGTTTCTTCCAAGTCAGACAACCTCGAGCGGTAATGTGCTAAAGCCAAGCTAATTTGATCCGCTATAAATAAAAGTGTTTGTGACGAAAGTCATAAACAACAGGTGCTGCTGTGTTATACCGACGAATGTTTCCTATAGTACCCTTATGGTGCATTTAAACCTGTAGAGCCTAACCTCTACAAATTAGGAAGCCTCCTAACCAGAGTGAATCACCACACATATAACCACCTGAATGAATGCCCTTATTAAGAACCAACTATTTTTAGAGGCCAAAATCCTTCTATTTGTTGACGCAGGAGGTTGGACCTCTGAAGCTGCCCAACGTATTCACTAATCATGTGTAGAGACAAAAAATTCAAATCTTCAGAGGAATTGTAACTTGGTATAATAGAGAAGTGAGTGTCAAGCAAGGGGGAGCCAATGCTACCAAGTTGCTAACTATCTGCCTTGATTTAAGTGGCTAGAGAAATCCAAGTTGGGACTCAATAAATATTGTCTTTGCCAACCATAGGGATTGTACTTGTTTGCAAAAGGGTTATCAAAAATTTGTATAACACCATGAAATATTCTTGTTTGTTGTGTTTTCTTGCAACAAACTGAAACAAAATCATCATTAGAAACACTCAGGTTGCTTCAAAAAACATGCTTGGAACAAAACAACATTGATCAAACATTTCAGAAAAGTAGAGTTGTGCATTTAAAACATCTTTCAATGCATTTAACAGTTCTTTCCATGCAAACACATCCTACTGTACATTTAAACCTTATTGTTGCACATTTGAGAATTCTTTCATCACATACATAAAACTGTGCATTCAAGCAATAGAAACTCACATCCAAATCTACACATGCAATCCACAGAAACATGCATTTGACTTCTATTTCTGTGCAAATAAACCTGTGAATCTGTGACAGTGGCTTGTTCCTGACATTTTGAGAGAAAAACAAAATCACTTCCAGGTACCCATTACTGCTTAGATTCAATTTGTGAACTCAGTTAATCTATAAAGATTCATTCTGTACCCATTTCCAAAACATTCCACTTACCATAGCACACTTAGCCATCCAAAAATTCAAACAAAAATATCAAAATTTTCTGAAAGGTGTCAATTGAGATCCTCATTTGCAAAACAAAACAACTTGGTTAGTTTCCTTTATCAGGATCACATCATCCTTTAGAAACTATACTAGGCATCTTGACAAGGTCCTCCACAACAATAGTGATTCATATCATCTCTATTTGGACGCACCTTGGATCAACACTTTGATTGCTCTTAGCTCAAGACCATTGTTGAACAAAAGATCAAAAAAGGCAAACCTTACGAAAAACCTTATCACCATCAACTCATTCAAAATCCAATCTTTCACCCCAACCACATCCTACCAAAAACATTCACTTGCATTCACAAGTATCACATCCAACTTCACTCATATCCAAAAGCTTTATGGTTCAAACTAGATCCCAAACCAACAAAAACAAAGAAATGGATACCTCAAACCATAGTGTTCACTCCTCTTCTTCTAGCGATGAAGAGGAAGAAATCTCACATGAAGAACTTGTTAGTTTTTTGCAAGATCCTAAATTCCAAAAAATGATGGACAAGGTCATAACCATGGACCCCCAAAAATACTTTCTCATGCTAGCACAACAAGGAACTAAACTACCTACTGATTTTGATGTCTAAAAATTGAGAGAAGCAACCCAATCTAATGACAAGACTAAGGATATATCAAACCCTTTAGACACACTAATGCAACAAATCCAAGTCTTGTAACAACAACTTGTGGACATTCAAACCGGAACTTCTACAAAGCACTACTCACTAGAGGATATCTCACCATATCCTTTTGACAAAAGTTTGATCATGATACCTTTTCCCTCAAGACTTGAGGTCCCAAAATTTGATAAATATAGAGGAAAAGGTGACTGTCGTGACCATTTAAGGGAATTTAGTGCTTCTTGCTTAGAAGTCGCTCACAATGAAACCTACCTTATGCGACTATTTCCACGTAGCTTAGGAGGACAAGCAATGGAATGGTTCTTTCGCCTACCTCCCGGTATCCAAACTTTTAATCAACTAGTGGATAATTTTGTGACCCATTTCTCATACAACATTGAACATGAAATTTCAATGTTGGATCTATGTAACAACAAACAAAAAGGTGGAGAATCATTCACCTCCTTTTTACAAAGATGGAGACAACTTGCTACCAAGTGTTCGTACCATATCCTAGAGAAACAACTGATAGAGATGTTCATCCACAACATAAACACTGACTTGATCTATCAAATACAAATACAATGTCCTACTTCCTTTAGTAAGGTCATTGAAATGGGGTTACTCATTGAGAAAGCCTTGATAGCTAAGGGACAAATCAAACTCTACAAAGACACCCCTAGTTCAAATAATAACACGAACAAGCCAAGGTTTTGGACCAAAAACAAAAACATTATAAAAGATGGTGTTGTTGATGCTAAACATGTGGTACCAAAACAACCAATCTTTAATCTATCAAATCCACAAAATAGCACACCATCAAACAAACCTCAAACAATGAACCACGATCCACAAACTTTCCTCCTCATCGAAAGTTTACACCATTAGGGGAATCAATTGAATCTACCCTAAGGAAGCTCATATCAAACAACCTCATAACGCTTCCAATGGTTTGAGATTATGAACCTAAATTTAAACCTTCTTGGTGGAAAGACTCAGACTTTTGTGAATATCATAGAAGCAAGGGTCACAAAACTAACAATTGTCAAGGACTAAAGAATACCATCCAAGACCTAATTGATCAAAAAGTAATATCAATTGATGGACACGTATCCAATGTTGACCATTTGGCATTCAAGAATCCACTCCCCAACTATGAGAAGGGAGGTCCTTCAAAGAAAAACAATAATGGTGGTAACAACACCAACTGTACAAATGTGTCATGATTATGTTGTTAACCACATCTCTGAAAGTGACTCACATGTAAATGTGATCACTATAAATAAAAATCTTGATTGTAATGTAACCACTCGTGGTGGGAAGATTACTCTCCAAGGGGCTCCATCCAAACCATCCTCCATGTCTAACCAATACAATGTCCTTGACCAACTCCAAAGAACACCTGCACATATATCCATTTTGGAGTTTTTGCATCTATCTCCATCTCACAAAGCCATCCTCAAAAAATCTCTCTTGGAAATTACTATCCCAACCAATCTAGCCGAAGAGCAATTTTAGGCCATGGTAGGTCATCTAACTACACCCCATTTCTTATCTTTCATAGAAAAAGATGATATGTCTATCACCCAACCGCACAATGCATCCGTCCATATTGAAACCTTCATCCATAAACATAAAATAAAATGGGTCCTAATAGATGGAGAAGCAGGTTTAAATATCTGCACATTAAAACTAATCCTTGCATTGGGGTTTTAGAGAATGCCATTGATCATAAGAAGAAAATTACATTCAAGGCATACGATGAAGAAGAAAGGACATCAAAAGGAACTATTTTTTTGCCAATAAGAGTGGGACGGGTAGTGAAAGATGTGGTGTGCCAAGTGCTCGACATGGAACTAGCATACAATATTCTTCTTGGTCAACCTTGGATACACACGATGAAGGTCGTGCCATCTACCTACCATCAGTGTATCAAGTTTCCTCATAATGGACAAGAAATCACTATCCAAGGTGATCCTAATCCATTCCAATATTGCAATTCATCCAATCTAAGCCTGAAGTTGTAATCCCCACCAACCATGCATCTTCCTCATCTTCAGCCCATGTTGACCCAGCTTCACTACCTTCTACATCCAAGACATCCAAACTTAAACTCAAGCTCAAAGACAAGGGTGTAGGAGAATATACTATCGAGCAAACCTTTTGTCTAGCACATCTACCCATATCTCCCAAGTCCTATGGGAAACCATCCATGAACAAGCACAAGTTAGTGGAAACTCCTAAAGGGTCTTTCTTCAAATGGGGAAACCTATCAAATGAGAGTGATGAGAAGGATATTCTACAATGGCTATATAAAGATGAAGATGGTGAATCAAAACCACAAGACCATCAACCCAAATTGCAAACTGAACAATATGGTCAAGGGTTCTCTATCTTACAAAGAATGGGATATGATGGTCATAGTCCCATAGGATTAAGGAAAGAAGGTATCATTGAACCTATCCAACCTTCTTCTTTAACATCTCGAGACACTACAGGCCTAGGATACAATGACAAAGACAAGCATAAAGGAAAAGAAAGGGAAACAACTACTACCAACTTAGTAGAGAAAATACACTGACTATAAGAATGGAGTGAGACAGACTCAAATGAATATGAATGGGATAGTCTTTCTAAACCATCTTGTGAAGACAAAGGTATTGATGTGGTTCAATAGTATAGCTCTACCCATACAACTCATGAGGAACAAATCTCTAGGTCTATACCTCTAGAGTTTGATCTGCAAAATACAGAAAGAGAGTTTTGCGAGGAATGTATGATGTCACACTTGACAAATCAACTTGAGGAGAGTACCATCATAGACTTTATCAATACTTCCACTAACCTAGACAACTCCTCCATCTTTACCATCACTAGCCTTGAACCAAACCAACCCGATGACCCATTACCATTAGTGCATCGTAAACTCATAGACTGGGATTTGCAAGATGACGCCCCAGAGCTAGATACTTTCCAAAATGACGATGTTATCATAGATTATCTAGAACTTAGAGACCATCTACCTGCAGAGGATCACAAAGCTGGCTATGCTATAGAACTCAATGACAAGGCTTATTTTGGAGAGAGTGCCAAGACTTTCATTCATAAAAATGTAAAAATAAAAGATAGATCTAATGGGGAAAACTGCTATGCGGTAGTATTAGATCCTGAAAATAGTAAAAATATAAAAGACGAATCCAATGGTGAAAACCTCTCTGAGGCGCCAAAGGATGAAAGGCTTGACACTCTTCCCAATCTCACACATCAGGAGAGGTCATCAATTTTGATTGAACCAAAAGAACCTATTAGCATTGGCATAGAAGACAACCCAAGGATAATCCATATGGTAGAATCTTTATCTGCACAAGAAAAGCCAGAATTCACCAAATTTTTCAAGAGGAAATAGATAAACTTTTCTTGGTCCTATGCAGATATGCCTGGGTTGGATCTAGACCTTATAATGCATCATCTACCATTAGCTCCTGGAGCTAAACCAGTCAAACAAAAATTGAGGAAGATGCATCCACATATCGCACTGCTAGTGAAAGAAGAATTGAAGAAACTGTTGGATGTTGGGTTTATCAGACCAATTGACTATCTGGAATGGATTTCCAACATAGTTCCTATCTCAAAACTGGATGGAAGGATTAGACCATGTAATGACTTCATAGATTTGAACAAGGCTTGTCCCAAGGATGACTTTCCTTTGCCCAACATCGATATCATTGTATATCTAATAGCAGGGCACACTATGTTGTCACTAATGGATATATTTTTTGGCTATAATCAAATCAAAATAGTGCTAGAAGATCAACACAAGACTGCATTCACATAGCCATGGGCTACCTATTTTTTGTGCATCATGCCATTTGGACTAAAAAATGCGGGGGCAACATATCAAAGAGCCATGACTACAATCTTTCATGACATGATGCACACCATCATGGAAGATTATGTAGATGATATCCTAGCTAAATCACTCACAAGAGAAGGAAACCTAGAAGTATTAGATAAGATATTTCAAAGACTAGAGTAGTTTAATGTACACCTGAATCCAAAGAAGTGTGTATTAGGAGTAACATCCAGAAAACTTCTAGGATATATAGTGTCAGCTAATGGAATTGAGGTGGACCTGACCAAAGTAAAAGCAATCATGGATATGCCACCACCCAAGAATCTCAGTCAGCTAAGGTCATTACAGGGCAAGCTACAATCCATCTGGCAATTTATCTCTCAATTGGCTGACAAAAGTCATCCGTTCACACATCTCCTACACAAGAACATTCCTTTTAAATGGGATGGCTCATGTGAACAAGCCTTTCAGTATCTCAAGAGTATCTAATGAATCCACCAATCCTAATGCTACCAATCCAGGGCAAACCACTTCTACTTTATATTTCAAGTACACCAACTACTCTAGGAGCTTTATTAGCACAATAGAACTATGAAAGCAAGGAGCAAGCTATTTACTACACCAGTCAGACACTGGTAGGTTATGAGCTTTAATACACACCCATAGAATGAGCATGTATTGCAGTAGTTTTTGCATCACAGAAGCTAAGGCATTATTTTCTCACTCATTCCATGAAATTGGTAGCCAAGATCAATCCATTGAAGTACTTACTTAGTAAGGCTACTCTAACAGGTAGGCTATCCAAGTGGGTGATGATACTCAGCGAGTTTGACAATGAGTATGTAGGCAGATGAGCTATAAAAGGTCAGGTGATTACAGATCAGTTGGTAGATGCACCATTAATAGATGAGAATCCATTAACCTTCGAGTTTCTAGATGAATCCATCTTTAATATCACAACCCAAGCATGGAAACTCTATTTTAATGGATCATATACTCAGCATGGGTCTGGAGTAGGTATCTTATTGGTCACACCTAATGGAGACACAATTCCAAAGTCATATAGACTACTCTTTCCATGTACCAACAATGTGGTAGAATATGAAGCATTGGTCATTGGCATCAAAATGGCAGTAGAATGGAAAGTCAGAGAACTTCAGGTGTATGGAGACTCACAACTTGTCATCAACCAGGTGAATGATGACTATCAAACCAAAGATGAGAAGTTAATACCGTACAAGCATATGGTAGACGACTTCAAGGAATACTTTGTTGTGATTTCTTTTGAGTAGATACCTAGACTAGAGAACAAAGTAGTCGATGCCATGGCAACCATTTCATCTCTCCTTGATATACCTGAAAACTAGTAATGCTATGAGTTCTTGGTAGAGCTTGTATCCCATCCCGCCTACGACATTCCTAAAACCAGCATCATATGCCACATAGTAGGATCTGATTCTCCCTTATACAAAAAAGTATATACCTATCTGAAAGAGAATACCCTACCACCTGATCTATCTAATAACCAAAAATGAACCTTCATTCGCTAAGCATCCCGTTATGCCATAATCGCTAACACCCTATATCTACGAGGACTAGATGGTACTCTCCTTAGGTGTCTCGATAGTGAGGAATATCAAACTGCCCTAAACGAAGTTCACGAAGGTATCTACGGAACCCACTCTAGTGGTCCTACTTTGGCTAAGAAAGTCATTCGCATGGGATACTATTGGCCAACTATGGAAAGGGACTCCTATCATTTTGTGAAATGGTGCAAGAATAACAAATTCATGGGAACCTAATATATGCACCGGCACAGGAGCTATAGCCTGTAACGACTCCTTGGCCTTTCTATCAATGGGGACTTGACTTAGTGGGCAAGATACATCACCCATCATTGAACGACCATAAATTCATAATCACCGCCACAGAGTACTTTACAAAGTGGGTCGAAGCTATACCCCTAGCCAATGTCATAGGCAAACAAATCGCCTCTTTCATCTTAAATTACATCACTTGCCGCTATGGCATTCCCCTATCCATTATCACTGATAATGGCAAACCCTTTAAAAATTAGGATGTCAAAGAACTATGTGACAAATTCAACATCCAACACCACTTTTCCACCCCATATTACCCCCAAGGAAATGGTCAGGCAGAGGCATCTAATAAAACCATCTTGAAAATCCTAAAGAAAACTGTCAACAATGTCAGTCGTGATTGGCACATGCAACTAAATCCCGCTCTGTGGGCCTACCATACAAGTATCCACACGCCCACAGGTGCAACACCATATTCCCTAGTCTATGGCTCTGAAGCCATCTTGCCCATTGAAGTCAAATTACCATCCTTGCAAGTATCATTAAAAGGTCTAATATTTGATGAAGAATACCAGGTTTCTAGACTACAGGAGCTAGAACTGCTAGAGGAAAGACGATAACATGCATTTAATCATCTGAAATCCTATCAACAAAGGATGTCAAGGAGTTATAACCATAGAGTGAAACCAAGGCCTAGTTCTTAAAGAGAATCCCAAAAATTAGCAAGAGAGGGAGAAGAAAGGCAAATTTGAACCTAATTGGCTTGACCCCTATGTCATCATTGCTGCCTATGGATCAAAAGCTTATCAATTAGCAACATAAGAAGGCAAATTGTTCAATGATCCCATCAACAACATGCATCTTCGCAAGTTCTACACCTAAACCCCAATGCAAGGGAATCCCAAAAAAAAACTCAAGCAAGTGGTGAAAACCTAGAAACAGGAGCTATTTGTGATAAACCGCTTCCTCCATCTTTTAGGATTTAGTTCTCATCCATCTTTTCTTACTGCATCCATCAAATCACATAAGGATACCTATCATGGCTTGTTATTCGCTCGCCCTTATCGCCTTGTCCCATTAGGCTGTCCATCCAATCCTTTATGCATCTTGTCATCCGTCGTGACCCTATCATTAGTATCATTGTCGAACTATGTCACCTCTGAGATATCACCTAGGCAAGGCCATCATTGATGAGCCCTCGAGGCTTCCCATCCATTCCATCCCTTATCACCCATCCTTTTGTCCATCCAATTACACATAGTTCCCATCACCTAGGTCTTAGGTCCACATGGTCCACACCCTGAACTACGTTGCCTCTGCATCGTCACGTAGGCAAGGCCATCATCGATGAGCCCCCAAGGAACTAGGTCAGTCCCTTAGGGCCTGTTACATCGATTCTACCATCCATTCAATCCACATGTCCATCCATAATAAATCAATCCTTTATTTGACTGGGGGAAAAATCCTCGACCTAGTTGAGAATTGGATTCTTGAATGCCACAAATGTTAGAGGATAACAAACTGGATTGCGATACTATCTCTAGACAACATACAACACAAAAAACAAATCCTTTTGAACAAAAACTGGACACAAGACATTGACCTATATCAGACATCAAGGTGCTTAAACTATCAAGATGATTATATCAGTTTCATGGCAAGAAAACATATCTATGGCAAGAAGATTTGATGCTTGTTATAAGTTTAGGTCTTAGGTCTTGATTTTTGTTATCATGTTTCTTATGCTACTTGAGGATGTCAAAAACTAGAGGAGCTATGATGGGGGCATGATTATTTTCCTTTGTTTGTTGTTTGTGGATCAATCTTTAGTAATGGGACGACTTTGTCTAATGACATGATCAGAAAAAGATCATCAAGGATGTTATGGGTCTAAGCATGAAAAAGTACAATCCTTGTCTGTTGATACATGCAAGAAATACTCAGGTCATCTAGGTTCAATTTTGACTAGATGCTTGTATTAACTTGCTAAATCAAAATCCATGTAAGAGATACTCAGGTCATCATGGTTTAATTATACCTAGATGCTTGTATTTTCTTACAACATTTTAAAAGCTCAATGATGAAAAAGTACTTCAAATACTTGCATACAAGATGACAAAAGCCTCATTAGTGCATGTTAGGTTTGCATTTCATCTCATTTATAAGAATTCCACAAATACCATTTATTCAAGTGTCATAAGATCCAAGTTTGTGTCTATCAGTTATCCATTTATCCCAATTGTTCTTCTAAATTGTTCATCATATCCAAATCTTTTGCCTATTTCTTCTAAGTGTTGTCTCATTTATGATTGAGTATACTTGGCATAACAAAAATACATCACTATCATTTTGCATATTCTAAGTGTGTCCATCATAAATTCATTATCATTTAAGTGCATTAGTTGTATTAAGCATTTAGATCATGTTGTTCTCAAAATCAGCTACGCTCATTTTTTTAGACAACCCCCACAAAACTTGTCCGTTTCGTGAATCTACACTCTAAGTTCACAAATCGAGACAAGATTCCCTTGGTCTCGTGTGAAGTCATTTGACATTCTAAACTGGTCTGTGACATTCCCTTGAATTGGTTTCTCGATATTCGCAAAGATCGTTCAAGTCGTAAACTGATTAAAATGTCAATTTTAGTCATTTTCAAGAGTTAGTGAAAATTTGAGTTTTTATATGTAACGGCGGCATTTTTTGCCGCTTTTACATGTCTCCTTTTAAGTTGTTAAATATGTAATGGCGGCATTTTTCGCCGCTCTTACATATGTGTGTTTCTTTAAATATGTAAACGCGGCACTTTTCGCTGCCATTACATATTTCTCCAATGTATACATGTACTGTCGGCCAATTTCGCTGCCATTGCATGTTCGATGCCACATATGCGGAGTTGGATGATTTTACCGCTCAAGCAAGATTCCCCAGATCTTGAACACTGAGTGCCATTAATGGCCACTCGTGCCACCCATTAAAGGCATGTTTTCAAAGTTTTAAATATGTTTTCTTTTGTTTGTTTCATCATTTCATTTCTTACCTGCCTGGCCAGTCTTTGGATTCCCCTCGCACTGATTGATCATGCCATCCAAGGGTTCAACTCAATTCGCCATCATCAGACTTAGGGTTTTCATAATGTGGACAGGTAAACCTTCTAGCTGTTTTCTTTTTCTTTCCTAGGGTTTTTGTTAGTTTTGAACAGCTTTTTCTTTGTTTTAATTTTGTTCTAAGTTTTCATCAAAAGGTTATTTTCTTAAATGGTATGGTCATTTTTTTTTAAACTTGGCGTCGAGTATGTCTTCAGAAGGATCAATCTATGTACCCTAATTTATTCCTATATCGGTGTCAGTGGTTTTTGCCATGTAAAACCCCAAAATCGAGTCATACTTCCTATACCCTTGTATGTATTGAGACATCGGCTGTGTCAGCTGCGTCGGCACATTGCCTTTTGAAGATCTTCGTCCAAAGCTCAGTCGGCGGTACTTTCCGCTGCTCAAACCTTTTAAGACTCAACGAAGGCAAGGTGCATCGTCGGCGGAATTCGCCGCTCGAACACCAAAACCCTTGCAATCCTTACTATATTGCAGTGTCGGCATTATTTGCCACTTGAACACCAAAGGCCATTCAAACTTATTTCTATCCTACTTGCAATATCGATGAAATTTGCCACTCCAACATGTAACTTTTCCTTGTCTTCTGCAACGGCGGTTGAAATCACCGACTATGCAGAACCTTACACCTTTGCAAGTAATAACATGCAGCGGCGGTGTTTTTCACCGCTTATGCATGATAACTAATGATCTTTCAAGTGACTATTTGCATGGGCGGTGAAATTTTCCGCCAATGCACATATAAGAAATCTAGATGACTGAGTTGTCCCCAAAGAAATCAAAAGCAATGAAGTACAAATATCAATGTGTTTTCCCAATCACCTCAGTCACTTCTAATGTTGACGACATTAGAGATACAGAGATTGGCCATGTGGATATGGCTGAGTTTGTAGAGAGAACCAAGTCAAGCAACCCCAATGCTATGATGAAGAAGATAATTGACAGTAATATTCATCTGGTGTCATCTTTTCCAGTGGCAACTCACAACACATAATTTGTTCTTCAGTGTGCCCATTTCTATAACAAAGATATTAGAGCTGTGGTGGATGCTAGTGGTAATGTGATAATCAGGTTGGATCATGAGTTCATTGACAAAGTGTTCATGTGCCCCCCTACTACAGAAGTGTTAAAGCCTGACTTTGTTGAAGGCCAGAAGGAATATGACAAAAATCTGGAGAAGGCAACAAAAGTAATCAACAATAAATGGCTGAAGACTACAAGGTCAAATTTGTTAAGGTGGCCACGTAGTTTCCCTCGAAGTGACTTTGTAGAGGAAGTTGGTGACCTGATTACTCTCCTCAGCAGGATAAGAGGTTTGTCTTCCTCTTCACAGTTTCATGAATGGATGTATCCTTTCATTAAGGTCATACTCCAGGGTAAGTAAATCATTTTCTGGGGTGAACAAATCAGTAATGCTTTGCACGAACAACTGATGAAGGTGTCCACTACCTTCAAGTTCTACATGACTTCCTATCTGGTGTACATTGCAGCTTCTATGAGGATTTTCCTAAGATTGACATCAGAAGGGGATAGGAGGGTAATCCCAGTGTACCAATACTATTCTCAGTTGACGTTGAAGGGTTCTATTCATCATTTCAGAAGAGTGAATGATGCATTCTTTGCAATATTCCTTTGTCTCTTTGATCCCCAACTGGAAGAAAGAAGAGTGTCAGATGAGACATGGACAGTGGTAAATGATTTTGGGTGTTTGTTCTTGCAATTTCCTTCTTTTTCATACTTGAGGGTTAGCTTTTTCCAAGGTTACCCCTATATGCTTCCAAGATTCCCTTCAGACAAACTGGTCTTAATGGAGTTGTGCAGACAAATGATTGTCATGCATAACAAACAAATGGAACTCAAGAAGCCCGGTTTCAGATTCCCAGTTGAAATTGGCAGATATTCAGTATCGACTGCTGCAAAGGCAAGGGTCATGGAAACTGAGATGCAGCTGGTCACCATGAAGCAATTCAAGAGGAGATCAAAGTTTAACTATAGGGGCGTGAAGAATAAAATCAAAAGGAAAACTCAATTTCACAAACCCATGGTTGAAGATGTTTGGGTAGATCTGAGAACAGAAGAAGATATCAAGAAACTGGACTATAGTAGATTGTCCCTTGAACAGATTGAATATTTGGGACTTGCTGATATTCCAGAAGATCTTGTGGATGATGGGGAATTGGTTGATGACAAATATAATGCTGAACAGATTGCTAATACTCCTCTCCCTCCAATCCAATGGTCCCAAAAGGAGTTGACCTCATTGAGGAAGAGATTTGAGCCCATATTGGCTAACACCAATAACTGGCTGGTAGATAAAGGAATTACTCTGAAAGAATTCCTCACAGGATCAGAAACTGAAGTTCAAGAGCAAACTAGTAAAAAGGTGGAAAACAGAACGAAGAACAAGAGTGATGTTCCCTCATCCTCTAAAACACATAAGCCTAAGATCAGATTTGTGACGAAGAAATCAAAAGCTGTGGAGGAAGAACCTGAAATAAAAGATATGGAAGCTGAGGAACTAGCTACTGAAGACCCAGCCACAGAAGAAATGGATATTGAAGATAGGACTACAGATCAACAAGATGAGGAGGCTTTGTCTCCATAGGAAAATACACAACAAGAAATGGGAGTCTCATCCCCTTTGCTTGATACACCTGTTGTAGCTCCTGTGTCTGTTTCCCCTATTGATATTCCCTCTTCTGAATCTCCCTCTCCTTCTAAAATAATTTTTGATAATTCTCGACCCATGGTAGAAGATGTTCTCCACTCTTCAGGGTCTATTCCTAGTTTGTCTTCTTCATCTTTTGATATTGGGCATGCATCCATTTTCTATCATTTTGTAATGAATACTGAGCAAGTCTCTAGTGCAAATGTAACAGGTGCAGTTTTTACTAACACCCCGCCTATTGTTTCTACTACTAGTACAAGTACAGTTCTGGGAACACCAGCAGTAGGAATGGATCCCAATGTGAGTACTTCTCTGCTCCCACCTTGGTTATCATCTTACATGCCAAAAAGGAAAAAGCAAGCCATCTCCCCAGATGACTTTGATTTCACTAAGTTGGTACCTACGAAGCCTAAGGCCCTGAAGAAACCAAAGATTCTTTCCAGGGTACTTGAAGACAAGGGACACAAATTTCTAGAGATAGTAAAACCTCCACAGGATGCAACTATTGAAAATTTTGATATGAATGACTATTCTATTTCTAGAGTTGTGTTAGCACTAATTTTGGTCTGGATCTGAGCGCAGGATGTTGGAGGGTTTTTTCCTTTTTGGGCCCTAAGTTTCCTTGTTCATCGCTGTGATTTTCTCTATCGGCGAAACTTCTTTTTGGGTACTCAGATTTTGCTTGAACCATCGTTTTGAACCATCGCGTTGAACCCTTTTGGTTCAAGGTTCAACGGTTAATGGGCTTAGGCTCCATCTTTTCCCGTTAGTGAATTCTTTGTTCATCTATGTTATCGGCGTTGAACTTCTCAGTTGAACTTCTCTTTTGAACCATCGGGTTGAACTGGTTCAAGGTTCAATGGTTCAAAGCCTTATGATTTTGGTCTTATCAGCATAACGTTCATCATCGGGTGGACGGTGGAGTGTTGGCCCGACGGTTTGCCTATGGCCGATGGAAGGTTAGCGGTTTGCAAGGTTGGTTTCAGTGTGACATGGACTATCGGGCTAACCGTTGGAGGGTTCACCGATATATAATGTTTGGCCGATGGATATGTTATCGGCGAGAGATGTATTGTCGACCTGAGTTATTTGAGTTATGCTGACGACGGGAGGTTTGGCCAATGAGGAGTTGTTGGTGTGTGTCTGGTCGATGGAGGAGCAGAGTGTAGCTCGTTGGTGCATCGGCAAGACTATTGTGATCGGATGGGGAGATTTTGGTTGCTCCGATGGTGTAAGTCACACCGACGGAGGTGGTCTTCAGCGTGACTTGTGTTGTCAGCGAGGATGGATTGTGTTGGACCGACAGTGGAGGGTCTGACCGATGAAGGGGGAAGCTGATATGTTATTGGCGGGAGTTGTTCTATCAGCAGCAGTCTTTTATGGTTTACCAATGGAAGGAAGTCACCCCGATGGGGAATGCCATCGGAGTAAGGTTGCTTATCAGGTTAGCGGTTGGAGGGTCCGCCTATGGGGTAGTGTCAGGCCGATGAGGATTTGGAGTGGTCATCGATGAGAGTTGGTCTGTCGGTGAAGGAGCTTTTGGCTAGGCTGATGGTTCTTCTCTGGCTGATAGGGATGTTGGAGGCTTTCAGGAGTTGTTCATCGGCATGATTGGCTGTGTCGGCCGAGGGGTTTTTTGCTTGGCCGACGATATTGGTCTGGCCAATGGTGGTAGGATGGTAACTGCTAACGGGGTGTGAGCTGGTCATCGGAGAGACTCATACTATCAGTGGATATATGGAGAGTTGGCCTGATGGTGCATCTCTGGCCGATGGAGGGGATTGTAATGTAGCGGTCGGCAGGACAATTGAGGTCAGCAAGAGATTCGTGGGCTTGGCCGATGGTGTTGATCTCGGCAATGGGCTTTGGGTGAAGGAGCGTGTGTCGAGCGTGGCAAAAGCGCTCGACACCTATTATGCAAGTGACTATGCTTTTAAACTACTAAGATAGTCTCCTCACCGTGCATGTGAGACTAATCTCCCTGTATAATTTGAAACTGCGATAGAACATGTTTTGGCAGGAATTTCTTTTTTGAAGTGCTGCGACGGTTTTCAAGCGGCCGCGGGTGGTTGAGCCATCAATGGCGACTGTAGCAGGGGCATGGGTGAGTTGTTGAACAGTCATGTACCCAATTTTTGGCATGAGGACTTCCAGATGGTGGCACAGGGCTCGAGGCCACCATTGTCTACTTTCTGTCTCTGCAGCAATAAATTTTGAGCGCCATTCCTTTGAAGGATCTGTATCTGGCAGATTTTTGTAAAAGCCTTGTAATTAATTGTTGTGGTACACTTTCTGGCTGATATAAGTAGACTGTGTTACCATTATTTAGGTTGTTGAAAGTTGAACATTTGGCTCTATAATACAATACAGCTGATTTGGTTGCTCTATACAGCAAAACCTGTGAGTTTATGTATCTCTTGTTGTACGTTTTTGCATGAATCCATTGATTTCATGGTTAATTCTATATGAGAAATGCTATGTTAGCATGTGTTTTGTTAATTCTGTCTCCAGTATTGCATGTATCTTTCTTCTGAGTCTGGATATTTAAGCAATGTCTGAGACTCTAGAACATAGAATTCCTGTGTTGATTGTCTGATCTCTTAACTTTTGCTTAAGGGGTAGATTAAATTGTTCTCAGATTAAACATTGGGAAGGGTATACTGCAGTAGGGATGCCATAAGTATAGATAGCTTAACACTCTGTATTGGGAGATATCTGTAAGGCAGGTATCATATGTGTCCCCCTGAAATCCAGTTTTAGTTGTTCATGCATATCATTCACAAGTGTATGTCTACTGACTCCAGGCCCTGGATAGGCACCAATCTTGCTTTGTGTTTGTGTTACAACCATGTCCAGCTTTGCATCCAAACTTAAAATCAAAATCTAAATCTAAAACAACCTTTAGGACATTAGAATTAGTTTTAGGATCCTCAGTCCTCTGTCTACAACTGCAAATAGGCCCAAAGCTAGCCCCTTTGCTCTTATCTCACAATTTTGGTCTACTTACAGGAGGACTTATCTGCTTTCTGTCAGCATCCCAGCCTTGTATGTATATCCTCATGGATGTTGAGTAGGGAATATCCCCCTAGGTTTTGCAAAGCCTGAAGAAGAAGAGGAGATAAAGTATAGAGTCTATCTCCTACACTGTTGGCCCTTGGCCCAGAGATCCTGTTGATCATTGATGGCTACCTTGTAGGGAAATCTGGGAATAAGCATCCAGTCTGGGAAAAAACCAACAGAAATTGGTGACTCCACTAGGGATGGTGATTTGAAAATTGTTATTTTTGTCCTCCCTGGTGAAATATCTGTGTGCCCATCCAAGTCACCAACAGAAATTGGCGACTCTACTGGGGAGTTTGTGAAAGAACCTTGATTTTTAAAAGAAAACAATTCCTAGTAATAGGTGGCGACTCCGAAGTAATCTCCCAACCGGTCAAAGTAAAACTTATATGCAGCGGAGAAGTTCCCAACAAAATCCTTTATTTGAAGAGTTACCAGTAACAAGAAGAATGATGTACAGAAGAAAGGGAGCTGTCTCAGTCAGTCATGAGGGTTCCCCCAGAAAAAATGATGATATGCAAGATAACCCTAGGCCATCAGGATAGCATGTGCCTTACTTTTCAAATGCAAAAGCTGATATTCAGGGTGCATATGAGAGGCAACAGGGTGGTAGCGTGAGAATGAGGTCAAAGGTGTTCCAAGAACGCCCATTTCTAGACCCTAGTGAAAGGTTTGAAGAGGCAGAGTCTCTGAGGGATGATGAAGATGAAGATCAGAATATGGTAAAACCATCCTCCTCTAGGCCTAGTGAGGAAGAACTAGCTGATGAAATTAGGAGCTTAAGGGCCAAGTTCGAATATCAGCAGGCAATAACAATCAGAGATGACCTGAGGAAGAAAGTGCAAGCTTTAAGGGCTGCCCAAAATAATTCAATTCCTACCCTTGAGAATGCAAATGTGCAGAGACATCAACAGAGAAATGAAGTGCAACATCAGCATAATGATGAGAGACAAAATGTGAATGATGCTAGGATACCACTGAACAATGTAAGAAACCAGAATGCAAACAGAAATATTAATATTAATCAGTTTGACAGACAGCCCATGTAGTTAGATAGATTCAGACAGCTGGTATTTGATGGTATTCCTGGGTAGCCTAACCCCATTGACAAGCATCTAAGGCTGCAGGTGCCTAAATTTTCAGGAAACAACACTGTGTCAGGAGAAAATCATCTAAAAGCTTTTCAAAATGTCATGGATAACTTTGAGGTTGAACATGAGGATGTTTTCATGAAGTCATTCATGCAATCTTTAGTTGATGAGGCAAGGGAATGGTATAAGAATCTACCTGACCGGAGTATTTCATCATGGGATAATTTTAAAAGGATGTTCAAGGAGCAATATGGTGACAAAACTGACCCTAGCTTTTTTGTAAATGAGTTTACCAATATCACTAAAGGGTCAAATGAGCAGGTTGCAGATTTTAATGCAAGATTTACTAAAGTGTTAAACAAATTGCCACATCACATGAGGCCAAATGAACCTATGTGCATAATATTGTATATCAACGCCTTTGATGCAAAAACTGCATATGGATTAAGAGATAAAAGTCCTGCTACTATCAGGGATGCTTTCAGAATTGCAGTAAATATTGAGAACAACAGGAAAGCATCAGGCAAGACTAATAGAAGGGATGATGTGAAAATTCTACAGAATCCAAACAAGCCTCAGAACACTCAAGGTAATACATCTACCCCTGAAGATAAGATAGACAAATTGGCAAATGTTGTTAAGGACCTAAGCTACAGACTAGCTAGAAGTGAAAAAGGGATAGGTCCTGATAGGCAAGTCTATCAAAGGCAGGAAAAGAGGCCATCATTTCATGATATGCCTTATAATACCAATTGGCATAATGGTAAGCCTATATTCCCACATAACAACACAAATCAGAGGACTCAACATGTCAAAGAAACTCCTGATCCTCTAAAGAAAGCTGTAAATATTGTTGATGATACTCCATGGTGTATAATTTGTCAGATGCCACATTCACAGTCACAGTGTATGATTGCTCAGTCCTTGTGTGATAATACTACATCTTGTAATGAATGCAATGAGCCACATTATGTGCAAGATGATGATGTTAATATGATGTCCACAAACAATGGATACCCCATTTATGATGCTGACGAGAGTACAGATGATGGAATTCGGGCCTGTCAATAGGACTTTTGTGATGAAGGTAATGAAGAGAGCTATGTGTATGCTCAGAGCTCGCATAATTTTCTGAGTAACTTACAACGACCTTCTGATGAGGAAATTAGGGCCTTCACAGCTGCAGCAGTTGCTCAAGTCAAGAGCAACTACAATCTCAGAGGTAAAAATCAAGTAAGCAGCTTGCGTCAACCACAGGATGTTTCTGCAGGTCAGCCAGTGCATGGTCATAAGGGGATTGAATCACAAAAAAGGCAGTGGGGTAATAATAAATAGAATTTTAGAAATAGAACAGGTCATGAATCCCAAGGACCAGAAAACAGAATCCCTCAGGCTAAAGATCAAAGTAAAGGTTCCCAAGACAAGAATGATGATCAGGGAACTATGAAAGTAAAAGCTAAATCAGTTCAGGATAAAAACAAGATTGTGGAGCACGCTACAACTGTTATACAAAATTATGCTCCATTTGATATAGCTCAAGTCCTCTCCCAGGTAAAAGTCTCTGTTCCACTTATGGAACTGATGAAAGTGGAAGAAATCAAGAATAGGACAGTATCCCTAATTTCAGGGGTGCCTTCTCAAGCTAAACAAAATGTTCAGACCCAGGGTGAGAAACATGTCATGTATAATGAAGAAGATGAGGCTCCTAAAGTCTATTTAGGAGTGACTATGACAAAGTGTCCTTCACAAGTGGAACCATTTTATGTATCCCTGGTTATAAATGGAAAAATAATCAGAAATTGTATGCTTGACTCTGGAGCATCTACAAATGTCATGCCTTTAGCCGTCATGCAACAAGCTGGATTGAAAATCGACAAGGCATGTGAAAAATGTTACGCTATGGATGCCAGAGAGGTACCAGTTATTGGAATCATGAAAAATGTAGATTTCAAACTGGCAGCATTTCTTGAAAAGAGATATAAAATGAATATAACAATGGTTGACATCAAGCCACAGTATGGTATGTTGCTGTCAAGAAGATGGGCTGCACTAATTGGTGGAAGTATGCAGCTCGACCTGTCATATGCCGTGATTCCAATGAATGGCAGGGATGTTAAGCTAATCAGAGAACAAAGATCATCAGAGATAGTGGAAGACCAAGAAGCAGAGGAACAGATATGCTTTGTAAACACTGACTGTGATAACTTCAAGGTTGTCTCGGATGATTGGGAAGATAAAGAGACAAATGTCTACATTAAAGAGCTGGACCAGCAAGGTCTGTGGACCATGTATTTTGATAGAGCTTGTGCAAAAGAAGGCTCTGGAGCTGGAGTTGTTTTCCTGTCTCCAACTCGTAAGCTCCTCAAATTTTCTTTCTTGCTGAGGTTTGTTTGCACAAACAATATTGCAGAATATGAGGCTTTTATCTTAGGCCTAAATATAGCTCTCAAACATGGAATCAAGTTGCTAAGAGTATTTGGGGATTCTGAGCTGATGGTATCCCAAATTAGAGATAGGTATGCTTCAAAAAACAAAAGATTGAAACAATACAAGCATGCTATTTGGGATACCATTGAACTATTTGATGCATTTTCAATAGGCTGGGTCGAGAGATCAAAGAATGTTATGGCTGATTTCTTAGCTAATGTTGCAATAAGGCTAGATGACATCACTTTGTCAGATGTTACAAATGTAGAAGTTAAAATCAGGCCTGCAGTACCAGAAAATATATGCAGTTGGCAAGTGTTTAATGATGATAGGGATTTGTTAAAATTTTTGCACTGCATAGATGAATATGAGAATCAAGAAATTGATTTCCAAGCTTTTGTAGAAACTATAGATGGAAAAGAAACTCTTGTGGGAAAAGAGATAATTCAATTGAAGACTAATAAAATCCCTAGAGGGTTAGTAGCTTTGGAAAGAGCTTTTGACAGTAGAGACAAATTGGTCACAAGGACATCTCCCACAAATAAGGAAGATTTAGAAGAGATAAATTTGGGGACATCTCAGGCCCCCAAGAAGGTATACATTGGTAAACAGCTCAAACCACACATCAGGAGTATGCTGATTGCATTACTGAAAAGGTATAAACATGTTTTTGCTTAGTCATATGAGGACCTAAAAGCCTATAGGGAAGATCTATTCCAGCATGAGATCCCATTGAAGCCTGGAGCTAAGCCATTTAGACAAAGGCAAAGACCTATTAATCCTACCTTAGCTCCAAAGATGCAAGAAGAGCTTAAAAAGCTTAGGGAAGCTGGAATAATTGTGCCAATCAGACATTCAACTTGGGTGTCTACCCAGTCAGAAAAAAGAATGGTGATATTAAGCTTTGTGTTGATTTCAAGAACTTGAATGTATCCTCTTTAAAGGATAACTATCCACTGCCTAACATGGAAGCTATGTTGCATTGAGTGACTGGTTGTGAACTCTTATCCATGATGGATGGATTTTTAGGTTATAATCAGGTGAAGGTAAAGGAATCAGAACAGTATAAGACTGCCTTCACCACTCCATGGGGAACTTATGTATATGTTAGAATGCCATTTGGACTAACAAATGCAGGTGATACATTTCAAAGAGCAATGGATGTTGCTTTTGCAGGGTTGATTGATTCAATCCTGGCTGTATATCAGGATGACTTGACTGCATATTCAAAGAAGGAAGAGCAGCATTGTTTGCATCTAGAGTAGATTTTCATAAGAGCACTAGAGTATGGTATTTCTTTAAATCCAAAGAAGTGTGCCTTTGGGGTAGTTGAAGGAAAGCTCCTAGGGCACATTGTTTCCAAGGATGGAGTTAGGATAGATCCAGAGAGAGTGGCTGCTATTGACAGAATTCAAATGCCAAAAACTGTAAAAGGAGTTCAGTCCTTCTTTGGACAGATAAATTTTGTTAGGAGATTTGTTCCCAACTTTGTAGAAATTACAAGGAACATTTCTAAGATGATGAAGAAGGATGCAACTGTCAACTGGGAAAGTGAAGCAATAAAATTATTTCAGAGTATCAAAGAGGCAATCAAGATGGCCCCTGTTCTTAAATCTCCTAATTTTTCTAGGCCATTCCAAGTATTTTCATTTGCTTCCTTTCACACTGTTGTTGCATGTTTGCTATAGAAAAATGAAGATGGTTTTGAACAGCCCATAGCTTTCTTCAGTATGTCCTTGCAAGCTTCTGAGTTGAAGTATGATATTATGGAAAAATAGGCATATGCACTAGTCAGAGCCATCAAAAGTTTCAGACCATACCTGGTAGGATCACATATAATTGCATATGTACCCCATGTAACAGTCAAAGACATATTCACTCAACAGGAGGTGACCGGAAGAAGGTGCAGATGGATAAACAAACTGCAGGAGTTCAACATAGACATACAAGTTACCAAGTTGGTAAGAGGACAAGGATTAACCAAGATGATGGCACAGTCAAACTTGGAAGCATGCCAAGTTAATGCAGTCCAAAATGAGAGTGTAAATGTATCAAGATCTGAATGGTACAAGGACATTATATACTACTTGCAAAATCTGAATTGTCCTTCCCATTTCAGTGACAGTCAAAAGAGGACTTTAAAGTTACATGCAATCAGGTATGTTATTGTTCAAGGTGAGCTATACTGGAAAAACCCTGATGGTGTGCTGCTGAGATGTGTGGATGAAGATGTGGCTAACAATGTTTTGATTGATATGCATAAAGGATTGTGTGGTGGACATTATACTGCCCAAACAACAGCTCATAAGACTCTCAGAGCAGGATATTGGTGGCCCACTCTCTTTTCAGATGCACAAAGGTTAGTAAGGAAGTGTGACCCTTGCCAAAGATTCTCAGGAAAATTGAGATATGATGGTGCTTTACCCCTCAGAACTGTAACTATGGATGCTCCATTTCAGCAATGGGGAATTGACTTCATAGGGGAAATTGCAGACAAGTCAAGTGGGGGACACAGTTGGATTTTGGTGGCAACTGATTACTTTACCAAATGGATCGAGACCATTCCAACTAAGAGAGCTACAAGTAAGGTGGTGATGGATTTCATACTGGAAAATGTTATCATCAGGTTTGGAGTACCATTCAAGATAGTCACTGATAATGCTATGTGCTTCAGATCAGGTGAATTTGTTGATTTTTGCAATAGGTATGGGATAAATCTATCATATGCATCACCATACCACCCACAAGGAAATGGTCAAGCAGAATCAAGCAATAAAAGCATCATGAAAATTATCAAGAGGATATTGGACAAGAACAAGAGAGCTTGGGACTCAAAGTTAAAGTTAGTAATATGGGCTGACAGAGTGACAGTAAAAAAGGCTATTGGAATGTCACCCTTTGAGCTAGTATATGGTGCATCAGCCAGATTGCCCATAAACAATCTCCTACCAGTTTACCGATTCATCTAGGAAAATGATGAGGAGATTGAAGACTCCATGACAGAAAGAGTGAATCAGCTGGTTGCATTGGATGAGAATAGAAGGAAAGCACACCAGATTAACCTCAAGAGACAACAAGATATGAAATATCAGTTTGACAGGAGAGCTACAAAAAGGAAGTTTCAAGTCAATGATCTGGTTCTCATATGGAATGCAAAAGGTCAAGAAAAGGGTAAACATGGTAAGTTTGAACCCTTATGGACGGGCCCATATCAGATTTGCAGTATTCATGGGGAGGATTCTTATTTCCTGCAGGCCCTAGATGGTGAATTTCTAGAATTGCCTGTGCATGGCCAATTCCTTAAGTTCTATTTTGCATAGATGACTTGTCACTATGCACATTTGTAAAAATATGTATATAGTGTAAATGTTCTATACAGTTCATGCTTTTTTGGCTTTTTTGCCTGGTCTGCCCGGAGATCTGGTTCTCGCTACAGGTTTTTCACTTACACGTCCCCATTCGGAGCCAGTGTTAGCACTAATTTTGGTCTAGATCTGAGCGCAGGATGTTGGAGGGTTTTTTCCTTTTTGGGCCCTAAGTTTCCTTGTTCATCGCTATGATTTTCTCTATTGGCGAAACTTCTTTTTGGGTACTCAGATTTTGCTTGAACCATCATTTTGAACCATCGCGTTGAACCCTTTTGGTTCAAGGTTCAACGGTTCATGGGCTTAGGCTCCATCTTTTCCCGTCAATGAATTCTTTGTTCATATGTGTTATCGGTGTTGAACTTCTTAGTTGAACTTCTCTTTTGAACCATCGGGTTGAACTGGTTCAGGGTTCAATGGTTCAAAGCCTTATGATTTTGGTCTTATCGGCGTAACGTTCATCATCAGGTGGACGGTGGAGTGTTGGCCCAACGGTTTGCCTCTGGCTGATGGAAGGTTAGCGGTTTGCAAGGTTGGTTTCGGTGTGACATGGACTATCGGGCTAACCGCTGGAGGGTTCACCGATATACAATGTTTGGCCAATGGATATGTTATCGGCGAGAGCTGTATTGTCAGCCTGAGTGTTTTGAGTTATGCCGACGATGAGAGGTTTGGCCGATGAGGAGTCGTTGGTGTGTGTCTGGCCGATGGAGGAGCAGAGTGTAGCTCGTTGGTGCATCAGCGAGGCTATTGTGATCGGCTGGGGAGATTTTGGTTGCTCTGACGGTGTAAGTCACATCAACGGAGGTGGTCTTCGGCGTGACTTGTGTTGTCAGCGAGGATGGATTGCGTTGGGCTGACAGTGGAGGGTCTGAACGATGAAGGGGGAAGCCGATATGTTATCGGCGGGAGTTGTTCTATCGGCAGCAGTCTTTTATGGTTTGCCGATGGAAGGAAGTCACCCCGATGGGGAATGCCATCGGAGTAAGGTTGCTTATCAGGTTAGCAGTTGGAGGGTCCACCGATGGGGTAGTGTCAGGCCGATGAGGATTTGGAGTGGTCATCGGTGAGAGTTGGTCTGTCGGTGAAGGAGCTTTTGGCTAGGCCGATGGTTCTTCTCTGGCTGATGGGGATGTTGGAGGCTTTCAGGAGTTGTTCATCGGCGTGATTGGCTATGTCGGCTGAGGGGTTTTTTGCTTGGCCGACGATATTGGTCTGGCCGATGGTGGTAGGATGGTAACTACTAACGGGGTGTGAGCTGGTCATCGGAGAGACTCATACTATCGGTGGAGATATGGAGAGTTGGCCTGATGGTGCATCTCTGGCTGATGGAGGGGATTGTAATGTAGCGGTCGGCAGGACAATTGAGGTCGGCAGGAGATTCGTGGGCTTGGCCAATGGTGTTAATCTCGGTGATGGGCTTTGGGTGAAGGAGCGTGTGTCGAGCGTGGCAAAAGCGCTCGACACCTATTATGCAAGTGACTATGCTTTTAAACTACTAAGGTAGTCTCCTCACCGTGCATGTGGGACTAATCTCCCTGTATAATTTGAAACTGCGATAGAACGCGTTTTGGCGGGAATTTCTTTTTTGAAGTGCTGCGATGGTTTTCAAGCGGCCGCAGGTGGTTGAGCCATCAATGGCGACTGTAGCAAGGGCATGGGCAAGTTATTGAACAGTCATGTACCTAATTTTTGGCATGAGGACTTCCAGATGGTGGCACAGGGCTCGAGGCCACCATTGTCTACTTTCTATCTCTGCAGCAATAAATTTTGAGCGCCATTCCTTTGAAGGATCTGTATCTGGCAGATTTTTGTAAAAGCCTTGTAATTAATTGCTGTGGTACACTTTCTGGTTGATATAAGCAGACTGTGTTACCATTGTTTAGGTTGTTGAAATTTGAACATTTGGCTCTGTAATACAATACAGCTGATTTGGTTGCTCTATACAGCAAAACCTGTGAGTTTATGTATCTCTTGTTGTACGTTTTTGCATGAATCCACTGATTTCATGGTTAATTCTATATGAGAAATGCTATGTTAGCATGTGTTTTGTTAATTCTGTCTCCAGTATTGCATGTATCTTTCTTCTGAGTCTGGATATTTAAGCAATGTTTGAGACTCTAGAACATAGAATTCCTGTGTTGAATGTCTGATCTCTTAACTTCTGCTCAAGGGGTAGATTAAATTGTTCTCAAATTGAACATTGGGAAGGGTATACTGCAGTAGGGATGCCATAAGTATAGATAGCTTAACACTCTGTATTGGGAGATATCTGTAAGGCAGGAATCATATGTGTCCCCCTGAAATCTAGTTTTAGTTGTTCATGCATATCATTCACAAGTGTATGTCTACTGACTCCAAGCCCTGGATAGGCACCAATCTTGCTTTGTGTTTGTGTTACAACCATGTCCAGCTTTGCATCCAAACTTAAAATCAAAATCAAAATCTAAAACAACCTTTAGGACATTAGAATTAGTTTTAGGATCCTCAGTCCTCTGTCTACAACTGCAAATAGGCCCAAAGCTAGCCCCTTTGCTCTTATCTCACAGTTTTGGTCTACTTACAGGAGGACTTATCTGCTTTCTGTCAGCATCCCAGCCTTGTATGTATATCCTCATGGATGTTGAGTAGGGAATACCCCCCTAGGTTTTGCAAAGCCTGAAGAAGAAGAGGAGATAAAATATAGAGTCTATCTCCTACACTGTTGGCCCCTGGCCTAGAGATCCTGTTGATCATTGATGGCTACCTTGTAGGGAAATCTGGGAATAAGCATCCAGTCTGGGAAAAAACCAACAAGTTGAATTGGGCACAATAACCCATGAAAGCGCTAAAATGATATGCAGTCAGCCATGGACATCCTAATCCAGAAGTTTGACAGGAAAAAAGAAATGAAGGATCACTACAAGGCAATGGTAGAACAGCTAACTGTGGTGGTAAGAAAAATCACTTTGAACTCAGAAGCAGTTACTCCAGAGACCGTTTCTGTAGAAGACCCCATCATCCTAAAAGCGGAAAGGACTCATCTCAAAGGGAAAGTACTTGAAGAGTACTTAGACAAGATGCATGCACAAGGAGTCTCTTTGCTCACAGATGTATCTAAGAAGACAGATAAAATGAGGAAAATAAGAGCAGAACTTGGTGACCTCATTGATACTATTTCTCAAGATATTGAACGCACAGAGAATACTCATGATAGATGGGCAGAGATGAGGAAATTGAAAATAAGCACCCTAATATCAATTGGTGCCATCTCTAATAGGGATTCTTATACAAAAACAAAGGAAGATTTGATGTATAAGAGTAGTATGCTTAGAAATTTGATCAGTGATCTTGAAACTGCAAAGGAAATGAGTGAACAAAGTGATGTCAACCTTTTGTATAGGTTGGAGGAGTTGCCTTGTAAGCTAGTATCATAGGACAACCAATTTCTTTCTGCAGAAGAAATGGTTCACGAATTTGAAGACATGTTCCAGAAAGTATTTGAAGATAAAACATTTTCAATGACTTCTGTGGACAATATTTTAGACAACCAGTTAACTTTGGATAATCTGAAAACCAAGTTAACTGGTCATGCAAAATCAATCACTACAGTGAGGGATGCCATAGTGAGAGCCAAGATGATCTTCAGGAACACATTCAACCCAGATAGCATTGAGATGCAAGCGGCTTTCACTATGTATGATGGTCACATGAGGAAAAGTGGCGACACAAATTTAAGCAGTTTTTCCTTAGTTTATTTTCCATTTTTCAGATGTACTTTCAAAACAATTTTGGACATTTTTACATGTACATTTTTCATATGTAATTACATGTAAAAATATAGGAAGTCCCAAGTCAATAAGGACTCCTATTTTTGAATAAGTCAAAGTAGTTAGGTTTTTTCCTAAATTTTCTCAAGGCCTCTCCCTATAAATCAAGAGGGCCTCTTTTGTAAATATTATCTTTTGTCTATTGCAAGAATACTCTGGCGAATTGAAAAGCAAATCAAGACTTTGTGCTTCTTTGTGAAAATCAATTATCAAATATTTATCAATACAAGAAAGTAAGTTCAATTCCAATCTTTTGTCTTGGGGTTATTTGTGTTATGATAGCATTGTTCTTACGTCTTGCTATCATAATCTTCTTTGATAATAATTGAAGTGTGGAGATTGTTTCAAGTGATTGAGGAGCGCTCTTAATTTGATTCTGATAGACTTTGTGTTATCAAATCATTTGTGAGGATTATGTTATGTTTGTGAGAATACAATAGTTTGAAGACTTTGTGCTGCAAGTTATTATATTCAATCTACTTTTATCATCTTGGAGAAGAGTGAAGACTTTGGGCTGCATTCAACTTCAAATAGTTCTATTTGCAATTAGTAAGTGAGGTAACAGAAAACTGTGTTTCTGTGATTTTGTGATAATTTATAAGTCTTTTATCAATAGTTTGAAGTACAAACATCTATTCTAAAAAAAGAGAATGAGATGAAATGGAACCACCACAAATATAGTTTTTAGTGTACATAAATTGCATAAGTTATTTTGTTTGTAAAAATCAAGCAACCAGAGGGAACCTCCCCTTGCTGAGAGGAGAGACTTTGTCTCATCATAGCTGTGGCTGATATACCCATTTTGTCGTTAGTGAGTTAACGACAAGATATTCACCCAACAGATCATAATAGTGATATCATTTATCCACATAGGTCTCATGCATAACATTTATTATCAATAATATCCAAAAACATAGATATCATTTGTCATAGCATTAGCATGTTAGATCATCATACATAGAAAAGTAAAACATTGTGTATTGCATGTAAAAACTCATCAATGTCTGCATTAGGACATCATAAAACTATAAGCATATAGAATCATTACACGTAGCATTACACATAGATAACATTGTGTAAATCATTAGGTGCATCATATCGTAAGTGTCATAGGCATCATCGCATAAACATGATAGAAACATCACATAAATGCATAATCATAACATCAATCATATAGATAAGATCAAATAGATAACATCCATCATAAATAGAGAGCATCCTGTTGGAGTCCAAGACAACACTGAGAGGGGGGGTGAATCAGTGTTGTATTAGTTTTCAAATCTTTTACAACTTTTTGCAAACTTTATCTTACAAGACAAATAGAGAGGAATACATTAATGATTTGTTGAGCTCATATGCACAAGACTAATAATGAAGGATGTGAATAAAACTTAATAAGCAAAGCACTAATATACACACATACAGATGAAGACAACATGAAACATGACACATGCTTTTCACGAGTGGAAAACCCTCCTAGGGTAGAAAAACCACTCAAATCTGCCTCACTAGCTTAAGAAAAAACCTCATTGGTTACAATGTTTAGAAGCACCAACTTCAAGGAGTACCAACCCCTAATACATACAAACAGGTCTCACTGACCATACAAGCCTCATTGGCTACAATGTTTAGAAGCACCAACTTCAAGGAGAACCAACCCCTAATACATACAAACTCAGATTAAAACAAAGAATTTAGAGGGTTTCTCTGCTTCAATACAAATTACTTCTTCTTTCACATGTGTCTGTCATATCACCATACTTCTCATCAACTCAAATCACATACAAAATGTATCATCTAAATTTTCTCTTCAAGAGGATATTCAAAAATATATTCAACCATGTATGTTGATCCACTCAACAACAACACACACACCTCAATCTGGAACCTGCAAAAATAAATCATATAAATTTTCTTCAAAATACTTCATATTCCTCTTCCATCTGATCACACAACATCTGCAATAAAATAATAAACAAAAAGACTCTTAGAATTCCTCTCCTCTATATATCTTCAATCTGAAAACAATTGTTCTCATAAAATAACTTCTTCAATAAAATCTTCAAACTCTTTATCTTCTCCAATGATAACTATTCATTTTCACCTGCAAAAACATTTTCATCTTCAAAAAAAAAATTCATCTCAAAAAATCTTCAATCAATTTTGTCCTACATCCATGAAGCACCAAAACAAATAATCTCATTCACAAAAAAAAAACTTTCCAAAAAAATATCCTTCAAAAATCTTCTTCCTACAAATCATAAATGAAATCCACCATATACGATAAAATGTCTTCAAAAAATTTTATCCAATCTGCCCTGTTATCTTCCATCCTTCGAGTACACACTCATCTTTGTGAGGAGAAAAAAATAAAATCACTAATCCCCAAAAGAATAAAAATTTTCTCATATTTAGAAATAAATATTCCTCCTTTATAGACTTTGATTTCTATGAAGGGAATCCATTTCGAGGAGTTCTAAAATAGAAAAAGATTTCTCAAAAAAATCTTCAAATCCCATAAAAATCTGCCTTGTCTAATAATAGACTTTATTTCTACAGATAAGAAAACCTTTTGACTATCATGTGCATGTCAACTTTAAAGCAAGAGAGAGGAAATCTTAGTTTAAATATTGTCCATGGATCTTCACATTCGCGCCCACTTTGCTTTTAAACACGACCTTTGATATAGTTTAAGTGCCCATCGTGCATATAGAAGAAACTGAAGATGTCAGTTAAAGAAAGAATAAGGGTCAGTTTCACATGTTGTAGGACCCCTCCTGCAGGTTACTTTTAAGTGAAATGACCTTTTATCACAGGTCAATGGAAAAATAAAAACAAAAAGTGAATCTTGTATAATGGGTAGTGAAGAGCTCAAATTAGGATATCTAAAAGACATTGCAGGGCTTTAGACTTCTAGGACTTCAACCTAATTTTTAGGTTTTTCTTCTTTGACAAACATTAAGTCTAATGCTTCACTTACTGAGATCATCAATCAACATAGAGGAAGCATTCTTCATCAACTAAAAGGACATTCTAAGACACCAACAAGAAGTATGAAGATATCAACAAGATATAAATGTGCTTATGTGAAGGACTTTAAACATGAGGAGACCTTGATATCCCATTACATCACAAACCCTTTCTCAAATTAGACTTGAAGCATGGAGAATATATGACCACAAACTGACTCCACAAATCTGTCATCCTATGAACGCTTTGCTTCTTCTATCCTTAAGATAGCATGACAACAATCTTTGCATCAAGTAAACCAAGTGAGTTCCTGAAATGAAGCCATGAACGACATCAAATAACACCTCAAACCATCTATACAAACATCTTGATTTCTACCAAATACTACAGCAATATCCTTGAAGGCACTACACTATGTGAAAGATATACTCTTATCAAGTTAACCCAACTGACAACATCATAATACCATTAAGGTACACTATGATGGCAACACATAGATCCTAAACTGACATCATACATCTAATGCTTTCACTCACCACTTAAGTTTTGCACCATCAACTCAATATCATACCTTGCTTGAATATGAACACACATCAAGCATGTTCACAAAGTGAACTTTTGTAAACTCCAATAACATGACATCCTGAAATCCTCTAAAGACATCTCAACATGATGAACACCATGAAGAAACTCCACCAAGAATTTTTTTTGACATCAATGACAACCTAACACCATCACATCCATCCATCAGAAACACATGCATGTAGTCCATCAAACTCATGTAGATCATCATCAAAAAATAATAATAAAAATGTCCAAGTATACAATGATGTCATAAATGTGTATATCGAGCTGTCAAAAATGGTGTATACAAACATGATATAAGCATGATACATGTCTCCAAAATGCCTAAGTAGTACTCCCTCCAGAAGGTGTTGGCTACTGAGGCTGAGGCTAAGGTTGAGAACCTGTAGGACCTGTCCCTGATGGCACGTGAAGTGGTGGTCCCATAACTCCCCCACTCTCTGTCTTTGTGCGCCTAGTTCTGCTGCATGAGCTCAGGTCAAAACTACTCACCCTCTACTCTGGTGGCACTACCTTCTCATACAGGGATCTCCAATAAAATATCTCATTCCTATCTCGAACCATATCTGTGACAATATGCCCATGGGGACCATGAGCTGCGGTATGTTGCACCTGCTGCAATAAGGTATCTGCCCTAGTGTATCTCTATATAGCAGTGTCTCACTCTATTATGGTAGTCTAGACATCCCCATGCAGCTATGTAATCTGTTGCCTCGTCTAACCAAGCTCTCCCTATAGTTGAGCCACCTAGGCTCATAAAGCAGCCACATGTCCCTCATCCTATCCAACCTACCCCTGGCCCTACACCTATGCCTGTACCTATGGTTGTATCTGTATTTGTTGATGTGCCTGTATCTGGGGCACCCTCCTCTATCTTACCCTCCTCTGCCCACTGTCATCCCCATCATCACCGTCATCACCTCGACCTCCACTGCCTCCACCACCTCTGCCACCATCATCTCCTCCTCCCTGGCCACCTCGGCCACCCCTACCGCCTCACCATTGTCTCCTCCTCTATCGAGGAGCATCATCATCCTCATCATCTCTATCCTCTAGTTTGGGGGCCAGCTCTCCTAGTCTAGAGTATCTTTGAACAAGGTGGATGGTGAAGTGTGTTGCAAAGTCTGTTGTCATACCTACATCCACTATGTGTTGTCTCATATCCCATGCATGATATGGAATCTGTAAAAATCAGTCCTCACATTCTAGTATGAAGTCACAGGACCCCATCATACATGCTCCTTGTGTGTCCAAGAAAATATAAGAGTCCCCTAGGGCGTCCCCTGAATCCTGCCAAATTGTCAGAGCACGCGAGAAATCATATGGTGCTCTAGAATATAGGGAGTCCTCCCTATCAGTCACCATGTCTAAAAATAGTAAGGCAACTCTACTGCGTCCTCCTCCCACACCTCACAATCTAGGTATGATCACCACTCAACCTCATCCACATTATCCAATGTGTGTCACTAGTACTCCAACTTTCCCAGCTTGGGCTAGGAAAGAGTCTCCTGAAACCTGTATGAGTATGCCTGTCATGTCCCCTTACTCTTGTTACTAAATTATGTTCACACCTAATTTAGCAAGGCCTAGATTACAGTTGTTGCAAAGGGGATAAAAGAAAATTTTTATATGCATGATCACTCAATCAAATGTCGAGTGTCCTGATAAAATAGCAATGTTGGATAACTTATCAAGATAATGTGACAGCCCAAGCTGGGGTGTCAAACTATCCTGATAAGTGAATTGATCTAAGGACAAGAGAATAGACATTCAGGGAATGACAGGTGTCTAACTGCTTTCATCTTCCAGTTATGATTATTCAAGTGCCACAGTATAGTGCAAAAGGAAAGGTATCTATAAACTGTCATTTCATCATCATTTTTTAAACATATGTTTTAAAGCAAATTTAGTTATTTTATGCTATACATTTGATTCAGAAAGCAAAACATACATAAATCATTGCATAAAGTAAAATAACTGATTATATTCAAGAGAGCATTTAAATATGTCCAACACAAGCCATGGGAATGACTAAACTGAGCCAATGCAACAAAGCATGCAAGCTATACATCTAAAGATAAAGTAAAGGAAAAGAACACATGAGGAGAGTGATATCCATCATTGCCTTGAAATGAAGGTTGATCCTCCTATCTGTAGTTTGATCTTCATGTTTTCAGCCTCTTGCTCCTAATCAGGATGATGAACCTACAAGGTTGGAGAAATTTTTGTTAGAGCTCCGAATATACAAATTCATCATATGCCTTATCAACAGATATATAAACTTGTAATCATTATACATCAATACAATTGGATCAATATCAGACATATGCAATAAATCAGATCATCAGTTGAAAGTCAAATCATCATGAGAGAGATCAATAAACTTCCAAAGGTATGTTTTTATGCTAACTTGTTTGTTCACTATGCAAGTATAGGAAACGTTATGTTGCTGATTTCAAGACATTAAAGCATGTGGATAAAATGGGCTCCCATAAGGGTTGAGTCCAGCATGCTCAAATATTGTTATTAATGCATAAATATTCAATTTGTAAACAATTTCTAGCAAGGTGTCATCAAAAGAATGCATTCTGACAATAGACAGTTACCAGAACTAAGAAATGTTTAGTAAAAACTTGGAACAATCATAAAGGAGTACCCCTTTGGCAGTAGACGGTTATCAGAATGAGCTATTCCCTAGCTCTGGTAACTGTCTAATGACAAATTGAATCTTTGATTTGACAGCCAAGAGAAAATGATAAACTAACATCATATTGCTGCTATATAAGATGTATCAAATGCAATATGAAAAGGAGAGTCCTCAAATATAGGTACTACTACAGAGATAGCAATGACAATGTTACCCAAGAAGCATGATTTTTTCAGCCATGATGAATGATCAGTCACAGTGGAACAACAAATAGAACAGGTATTTTACTACCTTTTTATTGTGAATATGATTTAAAATTGCTTTTGAATACATTTGAACAATCATAAAAGACAAAGGACAGTCATACCATGCTACAACCATCAAATGGAATAGCATATATAGCCACCAAATGAATAGTCAAGTCACAAGTGCATAGAAGGAGATAATACAGTGGAGCCATAAGATACACAGTCAAAAGGAACAACTTTTCTTATTTTTACACAGTCAAGTGCAAATACATAAATGGAACAGCTTAAGACTGATACAAGGAGTAGTGTGATACATCATGAAGATACACATGCCTTCTACATGTTGCAATGTTCATATTCAACAAACACATATTGTCTCAATCATAAAAGAATTACAAATATGGTAAACATTTTACACACTTTCATTATTGAGCATGATCAATACAAGAGGAGGACTATTTCAGATGATTTTTATTACATATCATTTATTCCAGAAACCAAAGGTTAGCTTAGAGAAGAAAAAATTGGACAAATAGTTATCACTTCTATTGTGAATAAAGTGTAAACTTGAGATTGAACATTTGACCATAAGTTTCGATGGTATAAGTGTTGGAAACAAGGAAGATAACTAAGAGGGGGGGTGAATCAGTTATCTCAAATATCTTAACTTTCTTTTCTCCTTTAATAATTAGTGCAGCATCAAAACATATAAGCATACATAATCATGAGAGCAAAAATAAAATTAACACACATAACACAAGGATTTTTATGTGGAAAACCCTGTTATGGGAAAAACCATGGGGTGACTAACCCAAGATTGTATTCTTTGTTAAAAGTATAAGAAGTACAAAATAGCACTTGCCAATTAGGGCTCACTGCCCAAGCACACTGCTCACAAGAGGCACAATGCTCACACGAGGCACACTGCCTATAAGAGACTCACTGTCTACAAAATTTATAGAAGGTAACCAGGTGTTTGAACTAATGAGAGGCATCCACAAATGCTAAAGTTTAGTTCTGGTTATGGTGCAGGGGCACCATAGTAAAATCTACTATGTTGAAATAAGGCCTATTTGGCTGTCATTTTGTTCATGTTTTGTTTTCTAAATCCTAGAAGTCTTTGTATTCCATTTGGCAAATAATGGACACATTTTTTGTATCTAATAGAATCTGAAAAGATCAACAAGGAGTCAGTTAGGGTTCAAGGTGGTTGGCCTTCCCTAACTGTCGAAAAACTGTTGATCTTCCAACTCTGGCTTAATAAAAGCACAAAGGAGCAACCGAGAAGGGTGCTATAGATTTGGAGGATTGTGAATTGGAAATCATCTAAGAACTAATAACTTATGTCCGTCATTTTCTATGTTTGATCTGTGTTGTAAATATTTCCTAACTATTCATAATAGCTTTATGTTCTCTGAATTGAAATAGTTAGTCTAAATTGTCAAAGATGAGTAGATAACCATTCTACTGGTGGATTTCCAAAGAAATCAGTGGAATGGCGTCAGTCTATACATATTTTTGTTTGTTATTCTTTTCATTTACTTGTTTGGAGGGGCAGATGTTCCAGACTGAGGAGTGTGCATAGTAGCATGCCCTAGAATCGCTATGTGCTAGCCGTAGACTATAGATCAGACTGTGTGAGAGTGACAACCCTATTGGCATGTCGTTGGGACTCATAACCAAGTTTCTGCCGAAGTCAAACGGAGTCAAGAGTATTGGCGTATCAGGTAGATAACTTGGCGTTGGACCGACAGTGTTGGTCTTACCGATCTAGAGTATTGGAGTGACAGGGGATAACTTACACCGACAGAGATCCATCGGAAGGAATCATCCTATCGGCAATTCCGGAGTAAGTCCCACCGATAGGTCAAGTCACGCTGAAGAGGGGGTTGGTTCATCGGTGCATTAGCGTAAGTTGATAAGCATTCACCGATGAGAATAGTCTCACCGAAGATAATGCCATCGGTTCATCAGGAGATAAGTTCAAAGTTCTGCCGATAGGGTGAGTCATACCGATGTTGTTGCATCTAACTAGCGGGGAAGCCATTACGGTTAAGGCGAGGAGGAATTAACCGTCATTGGCGTATCAGCCAGAGGGTGTAAGTGCTTTCTGATGAAAAGGGTCACAGTGATGAAAGATTTGTTACTATGGAACTAACTGTCGGCCGAACGAAGAAGAAGTCTCACCGATAGGAAGTAGTCACACCGAAGTGTCGGGGGTAGTCAAACAAAGTCAAGTGTATCGGCACATCGGCCAATGTTCATAAGTGTTCGCCAATGATCTAAGTCTTGCCGACGAGTGTGAGTTCGAAGGTTCAAAAAAATAAATTTGATAGTGTCCTCTTCCACTGTGCGCTTCGCATCAAATTGGTATCAGAGACCGAAAAGATTTGGGTGGCAAGTCAAATTCAGGATTTGCAGGAGTGTTGGCGTTTGGGTGCTGTCTGTGAATATTATATGTCAGTAGAGGAGAGTGAAGGAGAGGCTAGCATCATGCCTCCAAAGGGGATGACAACAGAAGTTCTTAAGAAGTTCCATGAGATGGAAGAGATGATCAAGATTGGAGTCAAGGAAACATTCCAGGCTAAGTTGAAGGCACTTAAGATAGGAAAGAAATTAGATGATGAATCTGATGGAGAGGAAGAAGAAGAGGAACAAGAAGAGGCAGAGATACCAGCTGAACAAAAGCAATTCCTAGAAGCCATTAAGGCTATTAGCAAGGACTCTTCGGAGGCTCGGATAGATATCCCCATGTTCAGTGGAAGGATGAATGTTGATAAAGTCATGGAATGGATTGAGGCTCTAAACAACTACTTCAAATACAAGGAAGTTCCTAAAAGTAAGAAAGTTAAGTTTACAAAAATTAAACTCAAAGGTGCTACCCTTACATGGTGGAATTACGCCCAAGGAGAGAGGGTAAAGAATGGGAAGAGTATGATCTCTTCATGGAGCAGAATGCTAGAGAAGATCAAGTCCCAATTCCTTCCATCTGACTATGAGGTGCAGATATATAGGAAAATACAGAACCTCAAGCAAGAATATATGGATGTAGCTACTTACACCAAGGAGTTTCACAAATACACTCTTCATTGTGGGTACATGGAGGATGAAAAGGCTAAGGTAGCAAGGTATCTAAATGGTCTGAGGTTCAATATTCAAGATGAGATAAGTTTATTGACCCCTGAAACTGTGGAAAAATACTTTCAAGTAGCATTAAGAGCTGAAGAGAAGCTGCAGAGGAAAGGTGAGCAACAAGGTAGAGGAAGAGGTCGCAGAAATTTTAGAGGCAGAGGCAATTTTGGAGGAAGAAGTCCTAACCAGAGGCCTAATGGTGAGTCTAGCCAAGGAGAGCAAGTTGGGGACTCAAGTAGTAGAGGAGGCTACCGAGGAAGAAGGCCTAATGGAAGAGGTGGGACAAATGGATCAGGTAGAGGATCCAAGTTCTCCAATATGTTATAACTGCAATCAGATAGGACACCCAGCCTACAAGTGTCCAGAGAAGGCCTCAACTTCTCATGGTAATGAGAGAAGAACCACTTTGACTCAAGAGGATGCAGGGAGTGTGACATCTCCTGAAGTGAATTTGACATCAGAGATGGGAGAAAATCTGATGATCAAGCGGATGCTACTCAAAGAACTAGTGCAGACTAAACCATCACAAGAAGAGCTTTGTTTAGAGTCAACTGCAAGATCCAAGGTAAGGTTTGTAAAGTTATTGTTGACTCCAGTTCTACTGACAATATTATATCTTTGGAAGTAGTAGAGAAATTTAAATTAGATAAGATACCCCATAGCTGTCCATATAAGGTCAATTGGTTAAACAAGGGACAGCATATAGTCATTAATGAACAAGCATGGGTAGAATTCAGTATTGGGAGGTATAGAGACAAGATTTTGTGTGACATCCTTCCAATGGATGCTTGCCATCTTCTGCTGGACAGACCATGGCAGTTTGACAGAAAGGCTCATCATGATGGGGAAAAGAATGCTTATTCATTCCAAAAGGATGGTGTAACCTATAGGATATGATCATTGATTGAGGAAAACCCACAGTCTATAGGATCTAGTGTAATGCTGGTAGGAGGAAAGGAATTCCTTGAAATAGTAGAAGAATTAGGTGGAGTAGGTTTTGCTTTGATTGTGAAACCTAAGGAGAAGAAAAGAGAAAATATGAGAGAGATAGGACCTAGGAAGGTTAGAGAACTACTTGAGAGTTATAAGGAAGTAATTGCAGCAGATATACCAGACTCACTACCACCTATTAGAAATATCAGCCATCAGATTGATCTCATACTAGGAGCTGTACTTCCCAATAAGGCAGCCTATAAGATGACCCCTCAGCAGAATGAGGAAATAGCCAGGCAGGTTCAAGAACTTTTAGACAAGGGGTTAATAAGGAAGAGTTTGAGTCCATGTGCAGTCCCCACTGTTTTAGCACCAAAGAGAGATGGGAAATGGAGATTGTGTACTGATTCCAAGGCAATAAATAGGATAACCATCAGATACAGGTTTCCTATTCCTAGAATTGAAGAACTAATGGACTATTTGGGAGGTGTTACCTATTTCTCTAAGATAGACCTGAAGAGTGGGTACCATTAGATAAGGATAAGAGAGGGGGATGAATGGAAAACAACATTCAAAACCAATGAAGGGTTATATGAATGGCTTGTATTGCCTTTTAGCACTTTTATGAGGCTAATGAATGAAGTATTGCAGGATTTCCTAGGTAAGTTTGTGGTAGTCTACCTTGATGATATCTTGGTGTTTAGCAAGAGCAAGGAAGAACACTTGAAACATTTGGAAATAGTCTTGAAGAGGCTGCAAGACCAGAAGCTGTTGATAAACTTGGACAAATGTGATTTCATGAAACAAGAGTTGAACTACTTGGGTTTTGTCATTTCCAAAGGTGATCTGAAGATGGATCCTTCAAAGGTGGAGGCTATTTTGAATTGGCCCACACCTAAGACAACAGGGGAGGTAAGGAGTTTCCATGGTTTGGCCACATTCTATAGGAAATTCATTAAGAACTACAGTGACATCTATGCACCTATGTTGGAAACCATCAAGGGTGGTTACAAGGTGAAGTTTGTGTGGACGAGAGAAGTAGATAGGAGCTTTCAGAGTCTAAAACAAAAAGTTGCTAAATTCCCTGTCTTAGTATTACCTGATTTCAATAAGGTTTTCACAATTGAATGTGATGCAAGTGGGCTGGCCATTGGAGCAGTGTTGAGCCAAGAAGGGAGACCAGTGGCCTTCTTTAGTGAAAAGCTAAATGAAGCCAAGAGGAAATACTCCTCTTATGACTTAGAGTTGTATGCTATGGTACAAGCTCTAAAAAAATGGAGACATTACCTGCTTCTCAAGGAATTTATTATGTATACAGATAACCATGCTCTCAATTTTCTGAATGGGCATGACAAACTCAGCCACAAACATATGAAATGGGTGGAAAATCTGTAAGCATACACTTTCACCATTAAGCATAAGAAAGGAGTCACAAACAAGATGGCAGATGCTCTCAGCAGGAGGGTGTTGACAGTCCAAGAAGTGCAGTTACAAAGCATGGGTGTTGAGTCACTCAAGGAATTGTATGAAGAAGATCAGGATTTCAGAGAAATCTACAAGGTATGCAATGAATTTGCTAATACTTTTCATAGTGAGTTTTCGTATTTTACATTACATAATGGACTATTGTTCAAAGGATGTCAATTGTGTATCCCTAAATGCTCAATGAGGGATAATATTGTGAAGTAAAAACATAGTGGTGGTTTAGGTGGACATTTTGGGTTGATTAAGACTTTAGATCTGGTAAGGAGATTTTATTTCTGGCCAAGAATGCAGTCTGACATCAGAAAATTTGTTGAAAGTTGCATAGTATGCCAAAGAGCAAAAGGAGTCTCGACCAATGCAGGATTGTATCAACCTTTGCCAATACCCAACAGGCCTTGGGAATGTCTACGTATGGATTTTGTGATGGGATTACCCAAAACAAACGTAGGTTGTGACAGTGTGTTTGTAGTGGTAAACTGATTTAGCAAGATGGCTCATTTCATTCCTTGTAGGACCACTAATGATGCTAGTTACATTGCAGGTTTGTTCTTTAAAGAAATTGTTAGGATTCATGGGCTACCCTTGAGCATTGTGTCTGATAGGGATAGCAAATTTTGTAGGACATTTTTGGAGGACTTTGTGGAAAAGATTGGGAACAAATTTGTCCTTCAGTTCAGCCTATCATCCTCAGACTGATGGGCAAACTGAGGTGGTTGATAGATCTTTGGGTAATCTCCTTAGATGCTTAACAAAATGACATGGCCAAATAGGCCTTATTTCAACATAGTAGATTTTACTATGGTACCCCAATTGGGATGTGATACTCCCAGAAGCAGAATATGCTTATAATGACTTGACAAACAGGAGCGTAAGTCTGAGTCCCTTTGAAATTGTATATGGCAGTCACCCCAGGGGTATTCTTGAATTAAGAGATGTCCAGGGGTTGGACAAAAGGAGTGGTCATGTTGATACATTTGCCGAAGCCATGAAAGAAATACACCAACAGGTTAGAGATACTTTACACCAGAATAGTCAGAAGACAAAGGCTCGAATGGATCAAAGGAGGAGGGATGTGTAGCATCAGGTAGGTGACTTGGTCATGGTTCATCTGAACAAAAATAGGTTGCCAAAGGGAGGCCACAGCAAACTAATGATGAGGAAGATTGGACTCTGTCAGATTCTAGAGAAGTACGGTCCAAGTGCTTACAAGATTGAGCTTCCTGATGATATTGCCATTTCACCCATATTCAACATTGTTGATTTGACATTGTATAGAAGTCCTAATATAGGGGAGAATGCAGAAGACCCTATCTAGTAAAATGAAGACTGGATGAAGCACTTACCTTCTAGGGAGCCACCAAAAATGGAGTACATTTTGGACAGTAGAGAAGCTAGGAAAACAAGGGACAAAACATACTTTGAACATCTGGTTAAGTGGCAAGGGCTTCCAGATTCAGAAGCTACATGGATGATGGAGGAAGACATTCTAAAGCAAGGCAGAGATGTACAGGAATTGGTCTCTAAGAGGACTTGAGACATTTTTCTTCTGGGGAGTATGGCGCAGGGGCACCATAGTAAAATCTACTATGTTGAAATGAGGCCTATTTGGCCATGTCATTTTGTTCATGTTTTGTTTTCTAAATCCTAGAAGTCTTTGTATTCCATTTGGCAAATAATGGACACATTTTTTGTATCTAATAGAATCTGAAAAGATCAACAAGGAGTCAGTTGGGATTCAGGGAAGTTTGCCTTCCCTAACTGTCGAGCAACCATTGATCTTCCAACTCTGACTTAATAAAAGCACAGAGGAGCAACCAAGAAGGGTGCTGTAGATTTGGAGGATTGTGAATTGGAAATCATCTAATAGATAATAACTTCTATCCATCATTTTCTGTGTTTGATCTATGTTGTAAATATTTCCTAACTATTCATAATAGCTTTATGTTCTCTAAATTGAAATAGTTAGTCAAAATTGTCGAAGATGAGTAGATAACCATTCCACTGGTGGATTTCCAAAGAAATTAGTGGAATGGTGTCAATCTGTACATATTTTTGTTTGTTATTCTTTTCATTTACTTGTTTGGAGGGGCAGATGTTCCAGACTGAGGAGTGTGCACAGTAGCATGCCCTAGCATCTCTATGTGCTACGTGTAGACTATAGATCAGACTGTGTGAGAGTGACAACCCTATCAGTGTGTCGCTAGGACTCAGAACTGAGTTTTTGCCAAAGTCAAACAGAGTCAAGAGTATCAGCGCATCAGTAGATAACTTGGTGTTGGACCAACAATGTTGATCTTACCGATCAAGATTATCGAAGTGACAGGGGAGAACTTACGCCGACGGAGATCCATCGGAAGGAATCATCGTATCGGCAACTCCGGAGTAAGTTCCACTGATAGGTCAAGTCACTCTGAAGAGGGGGTTGGTCCATCAGTGCATCGGCGTAAGTTGATAAGCATTTGTCGATGAGGATAGTCTCAGCGAAGATAATGTCATCGGTGCATCGGGAGACAAGTTCAAAGTTCTACCGACAGGGTGAGTCATATCGATGATGTTGCGTCTAACTGGTGGGGAAGCCATTACGATTAAGGTGAGGAGGACTTAACCATTATCGAGGTATCAGCCAGAGGGTGTAAGTTCTTGCTGATGATAAGGGTCACAGCGATGAAAGATTTGTTACTGTGGAACTAACTATCGGCCGAACGAAGAAGAAGTCTCGCCGATAGTAAGTAGTCACACTGAAGTGTCAGGGGTAGTCAAACGAAGTCAAGTGTATCGGCACATCGGCCAATGTTCATAAGTGTTCGCCGGACCAAAACACTCTTCAATCTAACTTTCAGTATAGGCATAATATGTGATGCGGATGTGTGGGATAGACTTTGTTGCCATCAATGACAACACTCATGAAGCCACATAATGTCTCTTGCCAACAATCTCCCCCTTTGGCATTGATGGAAACACTTAGTAAAAAATGACTAAGTGTCGCAACAAACTCCCCCTTGGCTAATACTCTATCTTATGCATTGTTTTATCGAAGCTTCCCCTTAGCTGGATTCCACATTTTTCACTACTCCTCACTCCCCCTTTGACATCAATGGCAAAGGGCAGAATCTGCACACCAAAATTTGTAAAAATTAACCTATACATAGCCGCATAAGTATATATACATGTTATACTTACATGTACTTAAGTATATCCACAAAAGTGGTCTTCAACTGTACAAATTATGTTGCCTAGCTCTGCTTCATCCTGTCCAAAATGGAGATGTGACCACTCAACAAAAATGCATAAGCTTCTGCCCTTCTTAAGTCTGTCAGATCACTGGTCCAGGCTGTGGTTTGAGCATCTGTTAAGGCCTCATGCATTGCCTCTAACTTAGGGATAATTATCCCTCTAAGTTCACTCATCCTGCTTATTATATTCTTCTTCTCTTTGTCCAGCCTCTTTATTTCATTTATAATGGCAATAGCCTGGCATTCTTGATTCATTATGGATGTAGTGAGTGGATCAAAATTCTTAGATAAACTTGATAGTTTACCTTCTTGTTCTTTCACCTTCTTTTCAATATCCTCTGTCACTTTAGACCAAGATAGACAAAATTTGTACATGTCCCCACCATCTTTAAGAGCATTTTCAAGGCTCTTTATCCCAATATCTAGGGTCCTCCTATCATTAGCTATGAGTCTCTGTACTTTAGTGAATCTCTTTCCCAAAAACTCTTTTCAGACCTTTTCTTCTGCCGATTTCTCTAAAGAATCAAAATGAGTGCTAATAGAGTTTACTAGAGATTTCAAGTTACTAGATGGAGAGGCTGAAGGATCCTTTTGAAAAGATGGCATGATCTTCTCTAGCATACCAGATGCAATCTCTAATAGCTTGCAGTCTTCCATGTGAGACTTCAGAAGCTTTTCTTTTGCTTTAGCTTGGGCAAAAGATGCTATTTTCATTGTCTGGACCGAAGAGAGGGAATCAAAATTTAGTGGTCCTTGGAATAGTTCTAATTCATCTATCTCCATCATCTCTTTGTTCAATAAATTCTTCACTTCCTCTGCAGTGTCTCTTGCCAGAGACTGAGTCTTCTTTTCTTTTGGAATCTGAGAACTATCCTCAGAGATCTTCTTTGATTGTTCTTCTTCTCTTCCCTTTACCTCCTCTTCTTGACTCAATTTCTCCTCTTTTCTTCCTTCTCCTTCAGTTCCTGGATCTAGAGTATCTACAGTGGGATCCGAAGGAGAGATGTTAACTCCTTCATGAGCTTCCTCTTCTGGAATAGAGGAATCCAAGTCCATAGACTTCTCCTCATCTATCTCTTTTGATCCTTCTACATTTTTGTCAGTAGATTCTTCATTTGATGCATTTAATCCTTCGGCATCCATGGTAGAAGGTTCTTCATCTATTTCCTCTATAATAGGAAGATTGAATCTTTTGAAGACATTCTGGAGGATGTCTTCTATTTCTCTTACTACCTGATCAGTTTCTCCAAGCATAAGTTTCTCCATTCTTACTTTGCTCTGAAATTCATCCTTGCAGTCCTTAAAGATCATGTTCATTTGCTTTGGAGTAATGGAAGGATAAAGCTGAATTGCAATCTATTCTTAGATCTCTAAGTCCTTTGCCTTGGTATTCTCTTTTCTAAGTTCAAGTACCTTCTCTAGACTTTTGGGAATTAATGAAATAATTTCAATGAAAGCTTTATTATAAATATTCAGGTACCTGACTGTAGCATCTTCCAAGATCCTCTTGTCAATATCACTATATTCATCATAAAATTATGTTACTGGTTGTAGATTCCCATCCATAGTGACTGCCTTGATGATATCATCAATAGAAAGAGTGGGCTTTTCAACAAATTCTTCTTCCTTTTCTTCTTTGTTTTTACGGACAGAGGATTCCCCAGATGTTTTCTTCTTCTTCTTCATTTTCTTAACTTCCTCATCAGACTATGTTTCTTCATCATCCTTTCAACTTATATAAGACCTTGTGGCTTTTGTTTTCATTCTCTTTTCTCCCTTTCTGGATGTCTTGGCTTCCGATTTGGAGTCTCTTGAGCTCTTAGGGGTGGCAAGTATAGATCTCTTGGTGGATCTAGTCTGGGAGGAAGCTTGTACTGGAACACTTCCTTTTTCTGGTTCTTGTTTCTCTTTCTCAGCTCTTTCTATTTTCTCTCTGTTTGCATCAACTGCCTCTTTTGATATGCCATATCTTTTGGCAATTTCCTCTACTTCCCTTCTAACTTTCCTTTTTATCTCCGGTTGTCTCAGCTTAACATGTATCTTTACACTTAATTCTTGAAAGGTTCCAAACCTTTCTGTCTCAGGGTCCTTAGGCTGACTTAGCAAGTGTTGAATATGTAGCTCCAAGATTTTCTCATCAACCTCATATCCCATTGGCATTATCCAAATTGTTCTGGGCTCAACTGTCTCCATTAGGCATTGATCAGTATCTACCATAAAACACAATGTATCCTTGTATTTTTCTACTATGGATTGAGGTATCCTTTCTCTAGTTTGCATCATACTTTGGAAGTTCTTAAAGTATCCCCAGAGTGCTGTGCTTTGAGCCTTGGCATCACAAAGTCCATACATATAGTCTCTAATCTGTATTGCAACCGGTTTGTCATTTTTCCAAACCCAACCACTTGATCCAGGCAGCTCATTCATGAAGTAGAAGAATAGACACAGTATTAAACAACCATACTTGAATGAGTTATTCTTATCCTTCTTGATCTTCTGCAAGTTTTCTAATAGTTGGTTTAAAAGATCACATAGGTCATAATCTGTATTTTCCCTTAACATCTGATATGTTGTATATATTACAATCCCAGACACAGAATTCTCCCTACTAGAATGATAGATCTTATATCCAATTATCATAGAGGCAAATTTGACATCTGGATCTGTGATGTCTTCTATGGTCATTGCTCTCTTGTCAAACTTAGATCCGGTAACTTCAGTAACTATCTGGTTCTTGACAGATTTGAGTGCAGGTAACCCACCAGATGAGTGTAGTCCAGTTACTGCCCTAATGGCATCTTTTGTTATCTTGAAGGGCTTCATTAACCACATGAAATTGTCATGTATTCTGCTAAGAACATACCGGACCCAATCATCTTCTGCAAAATAGGGAAAGTGGATGCAATGTCCAAAGTGCTTATCTCGGATGGCCTTGTATTGAGGTTTGAGTTCAAAACTTTCATCTATTAATTGTTTATGGTAGATGTCCATCAACTTAGATTCTCCAAATTCCTCAACATTGGCGTGGATGTAAACCCTAACATCTTCTATGTGTAGTACCTCATGCAAAATGCTAGAAAAAATGCCTAAGGGATCAACTTCTAGGGATTTGTAGGAGTGTTTCTTGAACTTTAGGCGCAGCCTATCAGTGATCTTAACAACCATTGGAGTAGCCATTTTTTGCAAAAGATTCAGAGAGAGATATTCAGAATGGAAGTACCTTTTTACGCTTTTAGGGTTCAAAATAAGAGTCGAAACAAATCGCTGGTTGAATTGGATTTTGCGGTTGATCTTGAGAGAGTTGTAGAAACTTGATGCAGAGCCCTTCTTTTCTTCTTCTCGAATGCAAATGTGCAAATGATGAGTGAAAGAACCCTTTTATTCTTTCACAAACCCTAATTTCCTTTTGTAATAAATGCACAACTTAAGTTATCCAGTTGCCTTGTTCTGAGAGAGATCTTTTTGAATCACTGTGTTGCACTTAGAATCATTTTTAGTTATAATTGACAATGTATCTTCTTTTCTCCAATCATACCATGGATCCATACATCAAGATATCTCAATTTTGAATCATACCGGATCTATCTGTGAAAATCCTACTTTACCGGATGGCTGTCAAACCAGATCAATCTTGGATGATTAAACTCTTGTAAAATTCCATGCAGATCTTTCATATTTTCACCGAGGGTTATTTAGATAATTTTCTAAGAACCCTTTAATCTGTAACATTCCATGTGCCAAATTTAGGCACCAATTGACTGGCTGGGGGAATTTATTTTTCTTTGTGACTCCCCCTAAGCCAGAGCTCATCTGTTCAGTTTCCGGAAGGAATATCAGCACCACATTCTGGTGCGGATCCATCCCCAACATTTTCTGTACTCTTCTTCACCCAAATCATGCTCATCTCCCTTTGAACTTCATCCACATTCACTTTGCCTTTTCCCTTGTCTTGATTTTGATTATGATGCACCGGACCCTTTTTATCCTACTTTTTACTTCTGTAGAATTTGGCAATATGACCGGATCTATTGCAATTGTAACAAATAATATTTCTTTGCATATTTGACTGATATCCTCTTGATCTACATTGATTAGCCATATGTCCCATTCTATTGCATGCAAAGCATCTACCATTGAATGAATTGTTTATTTGCATATTGACCATACCTTTTGCAATTGAAACATTGTCCAGAGAAGGATGTATTGGTCTAATTCATTCTCCTTCTGCACTAAGTTGCTTTATGACCGAAGTTGTTGTAATTAAAGTAGTATTCATTGAAGGATGGATATCTTTGAGCATTTGGTTGCCTTACCGGAGGTCTTCTAGGCCTATTTCTTTGATTTCCTAATCCAAAATTCTTCTGACTAGATGTAGAGCTTTCACCTTTCTCATATCCCAAGCCACGCTTGTCATCTACCTTCTTTTGGCTTTCAAGAAGAACTTCAAGTTGAGCTGAGATTATCTTGAATTTCTCTTTATATTCATTTGTTGTTTGAAGATCTTGTTTAAGAGTTTCTATCTAATTCTCAAGTTGTTCTTCATTATCTCTAGCTTCTTCAAGATTAGATTCAAGATGCCTGATTATTCTATCCATTTTGTGGCAGTCCTCTATTTTCTCCTTGAGGGGTTGTTTTAGATTATCTTTAGTTTTCCTTTTATCTTCAATTTCTTGGGTGAATCTCATAACCCCTGATTCCATCTCATTCCTTACCATAATGACCTCTTTTGATAGCTTCTCACATACCTTGTTTTTCTCATTCAGATCTTCATTAGTATCATTGGCTTCACTCTGACTTGCTAATTTTTGAAGTAGTTCCTTTCTCTTTTTCACAAGGATACTCAGTTTTTCTTTTAGCTCATTTATGAAATCATCAGCTTGTTTGAGTCTTTCTCTCAAGTTATTGACTTCAGAGTGAGATTGCTCAAGATCATCTGGGGTAGACTGAAGTTGTTCCTTCATACCATACATATCCATTGAGATTCCCAGATCTTCCTCAAGCTGTTAGGCTCTGTTTAGAGGAACTTAGCTCTGATACCAATTGTTGGAAACAAGGCAGATAACTAAGAGGGGGGGTGAATCAGTTATCTCAAATATCTTAACTTTCTTTTCTCCTTTAATAATTAATGCAACATCAAAACATATAAGCATACATAATCATGAGAGAAGAAATCAAATCAACACACATAACACAAGAATTTTTATGTGGAAAACCCTATTAAGGGAAAAACCACGAGGTGACTAACCCAAGATTGTATTCTATGTTAAAAGAATAAGAAGTACAAAATGGCACTTGCCAATTAGGGCTCACTGCCCAAGCACACTGCTCACAAGAGGCATACTGCCTACAAGAGACTCACTATCTACAAAGTTTATAGAAGGTAACTAGGTGTTTGAACTGATGAGAGGCATCCACAAATGCTAAAGTTTAGTTCCAGTTAGGCTCAATATACTGATCTAATGCACTTCATTCTTCCTTTGCTCTAGAGTTGTTGCTCTATCACATACCGGACTTGTATTGTTGCTTCCACACTTATCTCTACTTTTCTTTGCACCTTATTTCATCACATCTATATACACACACACCTTCATACTGGAAACCATCTGGTATATATATCCGCACCAAGGATTTCAACAACTAGTCGGCAACCAGAATACTCAAGATATTTACAAGATACTGATCTGTCGGCTGAATCCATACTTGATTTGTGATGCATATCAAAAACATAGACATAGAAGTCATTAATCATGTTTGCTAACATTGTATGATCCCTCAAATAGCTTGATCAACATCAATTACTCATCTGGACTGAAGTCTAATACTCTGTCGGTTAGTTCTTCCTCAGTCTGCTCTGCCTGTCAGGAACCCAACACTCAGATGCTCATATATTTTCCATGTTTTCTCACCGGAGGCTCAATCTTTGGAATATAGTAGTCATCATACTCTTCTTGACTTGTCCAAGTCTGCAACTTGTTGAGTTACACCATCTAAGAGATCCGGACCTGATTGTCAGACCTTGTTGTATGCTCTGTTCTTGTTCACCGAACCAAAACACTCTTCAATCTGACTTCTGGTATAGGCATACTATGTGTTGTGGATGTGTGGGATAGACTTTGTTGCCATCAATGACAACACTCATGAAGCCACACAGTGTCTCTTACTAACAATAAGGAGTAGATCCTTCTCACGATAGCAATAAGAGCACAGTCACAAAGATTGTAAAGTGACATTCAATATTCAATGAGAAAATTGATCCTAAAAGTACAATCAAACATGAAATCAAAAAGGATATAATGTCTATCTATAGGTACAAGAAACATTGTGATTACATCATCTGATTGCATCATGAGGATGCTCATGCCTTCTACATATTGCAACATTTATTTGTCCCAATAATATGAAGGAGAAGTAGAGTTTTTTCCATAAGACTAAAGTAGAAGGGTGCAGTTCCAACCTCAAGAAGGATCATAACCATCACTATATAAACCACAAAGTATGCAAGAAAGATTCACCATGCCATAGTCAAAAGCCATGAAATGTCATAGAAAGTTTGAATGCTTTTACAAAATGTACAAGAGGGAGGTTAAGTGTTTTACACCTTATGAGTTTTTTTTTAAGAACAACTCTAGGTCGGTTTACCCAAAATCTACAAAATGCCTTTGTGACAGAAAGAATAAGGTATAAAATGAAAATGATACCATGTATATGGGTTCTTAGGCTGCAGCTAGAAATATTGTTTTTTCCACAAAATAACAAGAACCCACATCAAAATGCAGGAGGAGAAGTATCTACATGTGAAGATGAAGGGTTTTTTGTGTGATTTGCATTCCCAAAGAAGAAGAATAGTAAAGAGAGAAACCCAATTTCATGATGCTACTGGAAAATAAAGATATCTTCAAACCCTTGTCATAATATATAAAGAAACTCTCAGAAAATACAAAGCTAGAGCATAGAGAGCGCTTATTTTCATAGTTGTTTCATTATCTTGTCATGGGTCGAATCTTCTTTCCCCACATAACTGATAGAAAATGCAGATGTTACATGTATGCAGTTAGCTATGGTCGCGGCCTAAAATGAGGTTTTCTTTCAAAGATGTTAAAACCCACATAAATATTACTTCCAAACCCTCATCATGTATACAGAAACACTCAAGAATGGTGCAGGGTAAAAAAGAAACCTTACATTATTTTGTTCCAGGAGAGATTACTTGCTCACAGGTCGTGGGTATGCTCACAGTAGAGCTCCCAAAGTTTCAAAACCAATCGGCCTTAACAACCTTGAACCAGAAGCAAAACAAAATATAGTGAGAAGACAAAGCATAGCAAAGGATGATGCAAAAGAAACTACATCAAGACCGTGGCCTGTAGGAAATTATTTGCATCAAAAAATCAAGAAAAATGATTCAAACTATTACAAATATACTCACCTTCCATTTTGATGTCAAAAATTCAAAAGAATATCATGGAGAAACCTCAGAAATTGTAGAGAGAATGTGGAGATTGCTTCGAACCCTAGCGAGCATGGTGGCGGCTCAAGAGGAGCCAAGTGAGAAATGACCAAAAATCATTTAGGTTTTTTGCTTTTGGCAGTTTGCCCTAGTGAGCAACAAGTATGTTTTTTCTTCTTTTTTGACTTCCATGTTAAAAAATAATCATTATTATCCAATTGCAGCCATGGTAAAGACTTCTAAGTCTTTAAAAAAACCTAATGATTCGAATCAATGATGCCATAGGGGCCCGTTAGGACTAAATCTCATTCTTGCCTTTTGATTTTTTAAAAGGTCAAACTAAACAATCATGTAAATATAAGGCTTTATGCCTTATATTCTTTTTTTACAAAACTTAAAGATAAAAGTCTGCAAGGGAGAATGATTCGAAGGAGAGTTATACCTTAGTGCATAGGGAGTAATAAGGTGATGCATATTTATAAGGTATGGTATATGATAAAGAAGGCATGGTGTTGTTTTTATTTTTTGCATGGAGTGATAAGGTATTTCACATAACAAATGATTCATAAGGTATGATGTTAGGAGTGATAAGGTGTGAAGACACATATTTGATGCAATGTAATACATGCATAAGGTATGCAAGGGAGTTATAAAGTGTTTTACATGATGTAGTATTATTTTGCATGGGAGACATAAGGAAGTAAAAGAGGATATATTTTTTATCTTTTGCATGCATGAAGGCTTGATTTATTTTTGGCATCATCATTGATGCATTAGTTTGTTCATGTAAATCCAAAGGGAGAGATAAGGGGTTATTTTTTATTTTTTTTAATCTTTTAAAAGACAAATGCATCCAAATTTGTTTGACTTTGCAACTCAAAATAATATAAACAAATAATAAAGTAATATACTTATAAATTACTTTATTATTTTGTTCCAAATTGTAAAGTCAAAAAGATAGAACAAATTGTAACTCATAGTAAAGTAATTGTCCTAAAATTACTTTATTCCTTGTTCACATTGTTTACATTCGCCAAAATCATGCAAATTTGGAGGATGGAGTTAATTGAAGTCTTTTGGAGTTCCTTGCATGGTTTTTGGGTCAAAATTAGAGAGTTTGGTCCACCTTTTGGTCAAACTAGTAGAGAGGAGTAGTTTGGATCTATTTTAGCTCGATTTGGGACAGCTATAGCCCTTATTTTTAAGGATTTTCTTTTTTACTCATGGATCCATTTTGAGAGATTATTTTTAGAGGCAGTTGACTGTAGTTGACCTTTCTAGGTCTCTTGGAGAGAGCATATTATATATTGTAAGAAAAACTTAGGTTTTTCTAGTTCTTGCCTTTTTTGCTCTTTACACTTTGAGAGAGAAAGAAGGTTTTGTAACTCATATTTTGTAGATTTATAGATATTACAACAGGTTACAGGTTCTATTCTTTGTCTTTTTATGCAATTATTCCTTTATATTGCAGCTGAATCAAGTGTCTACCTTTTCATTAGTGCTACTTTTGTGAATGATTTGATGAGATTTTATTGTGTTTAATATCAAAACCTTTGAAATCATTATCTCATTTATACTTGCATGTATTAGAAAGCATTGAAATCATAGGTATTAGGTTGTGCAATTGGAATAATTTTCTTTCATGTTGTGAGAACCCTATTTTCCTTCAAAAAGAAAGTTATTTCCAGCCTCCCTTAGAATCATTTTTGTGATCACATTGCTAAAATTAGATTGTGTGGATAGATTTTCTGAGATCTATTGTGAGTTAGATTTACATTTTTCCATCAAATTTAGGTGCATCACCACACTTCATATTAGAGTTTTAGTGCTTTTAGTAGATCCTTTTAACCCTTTCCTTACCAAATCATTGATCCATTGAAAATTACAAAGGAACCAGCCCATAATCTGGAGGTTCAAGCTCACTATAGATCACCCACATCCTGAGTTTGATCCCATGTTACACGGGATTGCTAAGCTTCATAGCTTTGCATAACGGGTGCAATCCTACTCATCAACACCTATTACAATGGGGACAAAGTTATATGTTGAAGATTGTCCAAAGTCTCCTTCTGAGATAGAGGATATGATCAGAGTTCCTTATGCTAGTGCAGTTGGTAGTTTGATGTATGTGATGGTCTGTACAAGACTAGACATTGCCTAAGCAGTTGGAGTCCTTAGTCTATTTATCGCTAATCCTGGATGAATACATTGGGATGCAGTGAAGAGAGTGTTTAGATATTTGTGGGGTACTTCTGAGTATTCCTTATGTTATCATGGTTATCCTACAAGACCTCAACATTCACTTTGTATTCATGGATTTGTGGATTCAGATTGGACAGGTGACATTGACAGCAAGAGATCCACCAGTGCTTATGTGTTCACTATGTTTGGTGGTGCTATTAGTTGGATGAGTAAGCGACAACCTGTGGTCACTTTGTCCACTACTAAAGCTGATTACCTAGCAGCAACCCATGCTTGTAAAGAAGCCATTTGGCTTAAGAGATTGTGTTCTAATGTTGGGTTTGATGCAGGGAATATTACTATTTGTTGTGACAGTCAGAGTGCCATATGTTTGGCAAAGAATCCTACTTTCTATGCAAGGACTAAGCATATTGATGTCCAGTACCATTTTGTTTGTGACATGGTAGAGGATGGGAAGGTAAACTTGGAGAAAGTTGACACTTTGACGAATGTTGTAGATTCCTTGACAAAACCTGTGAGCACAGAGAAGTTCATATGGTGTTCAGAGTCTATGGGCCTCTCGGCCCCTAGAAATTAAATCATGGTGTTGATACTCCCTTTTCTCTTACAAGGTGTTTGACAAGTGGGACAATGTTAAGAAAAGTGTCTCAACATTGTGACTTCGAAACGTTTCTATTCTTCCCAATTTTGGTCTTTTCGAATAACCTTTATCTTGGAGAATGGTCTGGAACTTTCAAAGTTTCCAAAAGAGCTAAAAATGGCAAGACTTATTATTTTTAGTAAGTCCTTCAATTGAGATTAGATTGACCTAAAATTTTTCCCAAAAGGTGCGGAACAGCTATGTAAATATCTTGGGTGAGTTTCATCTCAAGATCATCTGGATTGCGAGATATTAAAGTTTCTATTTTTTGAAACTGTCAGAAAAAGTTTTAAAATCAATTACCAAAATCAAAACTTCCCTAAATACTTTGAAAATCATAATAACCAATGAACTAGGTTACATGGTGATAGATCTCCTCACGATCTTTTGGATGCATCAAACGGTTCGTCAATCGGACACCTAAATCAAAAGTTATGGCCTCTAGAAGTTGGACCTTTTGTTTGGAAAAATGTAAAAACATGTTGGACACATAAAAAAGTTGTAAAGGGGAAAGTTGCATGTGTTGGTGTGTGTTTTGGCACATCACAAGGCATCTTTGATTGGAGATAATTTGGGTGCCACTTTTGGATGGTTTTAGCTCATGGTTTTGTAATTACCAGTAATGATTTACTGTATTGTATCTCCTATATATCAGGAGCTAGAGATGGAGGTTGTGTGTAAGAATCTTATAGATGTTGAGTTACCTCCTAGATCTCTAGTTGGATATACTCATGTAAAATCTTGCTCTGTAAGTATATTGTAATCTTCGTTATTCCTGAATAATATATTGGGTAGCTTTGGAGTGGGGTTTTTTACCTAAAAGGGTTTTCCCCACGTATATCTTGTGTTGTGAGTTTTGTGTTTGTATTTGGAAGTTGTTATTATCTTTCTGTTAATGTACATCTTAATCTGTAACTATAAAAGTAAAAAAAAATGCATAAATATTTCCTTAGTAGATCAGTGTAGGAAGCATTTTATGCATACCTTGCTTCCTTTTATTTACCTACCCACCTGAATGTGTTGGCACAATCAGTTTGACCCCACAACCTATGGAATGCAAAATTTTAGTCCTAGCACCTTTCAACTTTGCTGGTAGCTTACAGTTTGGAATGAATGGGACACTTGGCACATGAAACGAGACCTCCCATAGCATTTACCCACCCACCCTAATGCATTCGCATAGTCAGTTCAACCTCACGAGCTATGGAATGCAAAATCTCACTCCTAGCACCTTTCGACTTTGCTCGTAGCTTGCATCTCAAAATGAATGAGACACTTGGTGCATGAAACAAGACCTCCTCTAGCATTTACCACCCACCTAGACGTGTTAGCGTAGTTAGTTCGACCCCACAACCTATTGAATGCAAAATTTTAGTCCTAGCTCCTTTCAACTTTGCTGGTAGCCTGTTGCCCCAAATGATTGGGATGCTTGGCACATGAAACAAGACCTTCCCTTGCATTTTCTAGCCCACCACGATGCGTTGGAGTAGTTGGTTTAGCTCCATGAGGAGTAGAACAAAAAATATGGTACCTAACAAGGTTGTACTACATGAAACTGAAACATTTGCAAGAATGCATTTTATTTTGACGTGGTCAAACAAATTTGAGTTGACCAAATCTAAGAGAGTTTATTGTGGACAGACCCCATGTGCACCTATAGGTCTAAATCAAACATTCCCAGCTACCACGAATTTTGAGAACTACTCCATCATAGTTTGGTAGTTTTTTTGCTCTTAGGGATATTAAGGGACTTTTATGGTAGCTTCTTGCCCTAAATGATTGGGATGCTTGGTGTATGAAATGAGAACTCCCATAGCATTTATTAATCCACCCCAATGCATTGGTGCAGTCAGTTTAGCCCCACGACAAGCAGAACAAAATATATGCCACCTAGCAAGGTTGTGTTGCATGAAACTGAAGCATTTTGCAAGAATGCATTTGATTTTAGCATGGTTAAATGGATTTGAGTTGACGAAAACCATGAGAGGTTATTTTGTATGGACTCCACATGTACCTGTAGGTCCAAACAGAACATTCCCAGCTACTTTGAATTCTGATAACTACTCCGTCATAGTTTGGCAATTTATTGCTCTTGGGGATCTTAAGGGACTTTGTCAGTAGCCTACTACCCTAAACAACTGGGACACTTGGCACATGAAATGAGACCTCTGCTAGCATTTACCCACTCACCTCAACATGTTGGCATAGTTAGTTCGGCCCCATGAGCTGTGGAATGCAAAATGTCACTCCTAGCACCTTTCCACTGCATGAAACTGAAGCATTTTACAAGAATGCATTTGATTTCAGAACGGTCAAATGGATTTAAGTTGACCAAAACTAAGAGAGGTTATTATGGATGGATCCCATGTGCAACTATAGGTCCAAATGGAACATTCCCAACTTCCATGAATTTTGAGAACTGCTCCATCATAGTTTGGCAATTTTTTGCTCTTAGGGATCTTAAGGGACTTTGCCAGTAGCCTACTGCCCTGAATAACTGGGACACTTGGTGCATGAAAAGAGACCTCCATAGCATTTACCCTCCCAAATTGATTCATTGGCATAGTCAATTCGGCCCCACAAGCTATGGAATGCAAAATATCTCTCCTAGCACCTTTCCACTGCATGAAACTAAAGCATTTTGCAATAATGCATTTGATTTTAGCATGGTCAAACCGACTAGAGTTGACCAAAACTGAGAGAGGTTATTGTAGACAGACCCCACATGCACCTGTAGGTATAAATAGAATGTTCCTAGCCACCACAAATTTTGACAACTGCTTCGTCATAGTTTGGCAATTTTTTGCTCTTAGGGATCTTAAGGGACTTTGCTGGTAGCCTGCTGCCCTGAACGAATGGGATTCTTGGTGCATGAAACAAGACCTCCCCTAGCATTTATTCACCCACCCCAATGCGTTGGCATAGTCAGTTCAAATCCAGGACCTATGGAAGGTAAAATTTCACTCCTATCACCTTTCCACTACATAAAACTAAAGCATTTTGCAAGAATGCATTTGATTTTGGCACCGGTCAAATGGACCGGAGTTCACCAAAATCAAGAGAGGTTATTGTGGACATACCCCACATGCACCTGTAGGTCCAAATGGAATGTTCTTAGCTGCCATGAATTTTGAGAACTGCTCCGTCATAGTTTGGCAGTTTTTTGCTCTTATGGATCTTAAGGGACTTTGCCAGTAGCATGATGCCCTGAACTACTGGGATGCTTGGCACACGAAACAAGACCTCCCCTAGAATTTACTCACCTACCTTGATGCATTGACATAGTTAGTTTGACCCCACGACCTATGGAATGCAAAATTTCACTCCTAACTCCTTTCCACTACATGAAACTAAAGCATTTTAGAACAATGTGTTCCTTTCCACCATAAGCAATTGAAATTGATTTAAAAAATCAAGGTAGGTGTTTGTAGGTGGACCTGACATCCACCTATACATGTAAAGAAGGTGTTCCTAGGTGTCACAGTTTGATGGAACAGTCGGTCCAAATTTTGTCACCTTTTTTTCTTAGGGCTCTTGAGAGATTGTCTACGTTCGATATAGTTGAGAATGACCATGAGGCTTTGCCACCAAAAATACATCTCCCCTAGCATTTACCTGCCCACCTCCATGCATTGGCGCCATCCATTTGGCCCTAGGAGATGTTGAATGTAAAAATTCATTACTATAAAGGTGTTCTCACTTGATCCAATGTCTTGTAGGGCATTAATTGAGGCTACCCTTACCACTGCTATCAATTGTTAGCACGAAATGTGAAGAAACAAATGAGGTTTTGTCATTAAAACTTATTAAGACTCATTATGAAATAGTAACATCATTAAAATGTATTAAAACTCATAGTTACATCGTTAAAACTCATTATAAAATAGTAAGTAAAGGACATATCATCGTGAAATAATCATGAAAACCTACCTTACTTTCCTTCCAAAGGCAACTTCATAAGAATTATGCATACCTCCATCATACTAAAATCCTGCATACAAATGCAATTGTACTATTTAGGTTAAATGAGTAGCTAAAATATAGAAGGTGAAATGAGGATAGAAAAGAAAAATAACATACCTTTCGGGCATTCCACTAATTCAATCCAATGAACCATATGGGTCTACTCTACTCTTTATTGTGTCACGTATTGCCTTGTGGTCATACTCACGAACCTTCCATAAGGTCTGGTTCAATGGTTTACCCTCATATTTGATCAAATGAATGTTTGATGCCACAACAAGGTTAGAATAATGAAGAATCTTTCTATGTGTGTCAAAGTCCTTGAATAACCACACATCAAACTTCTTCACTGGGTACCTTCTAGCCCATGTTACAGTAATAACCATTGATCCTGTAGAGTACTCAACGTTTTCTCCATCTATAACAGGGGAATCTAATCTCTTTTTTGCCTCAACACAATGACACAAATATAATCTATTTTTTTTTCATTGTCTTTAGCTACAATAATTGTACAAACATGCCTTGCATTGATACGTGCATTCAATTCGATGAATATAGTCAACAATACAAGAAAAACTACAAAATAAGATGGAATGTTGAATTTTATTAAATTTGAATGCTAATAATACCTAGTTGAACTAGATCTGAAACATGGTCAAAGTCAATTGATGATTCAATCTCTGTGACTTGTAGTGTTGGCGGTAGTGGATACATGTCAATCAGACTTAGGCTTCTTGGACACCAATCATCGACCCACTCCTTTGACTCACAATCATACCAAGATTCATCTGTACATAAAGAACAAAAGCATACCATCCTCTGCGTATGAATACTCCATGAACTAGCATTAGATTTTATAAAAGATTGTAGCTCACTCGATCCTATCAATGTACAATAGTCCTCATATTTTGCAATGTTAGTATCATCAACCAACCAAAAATATCTATAAACTATAGACTTACCTTCATTACCTGGACCCATTGTAGCATTACACCATTTGACAATAGATCTCGCATTTGTCAACTTTGTATTGTCTTTGTATTTCAACTCTTCTCGTGCCAATGCTCTTTTGATACATGCTCCTACACCATTATGCTCCCCCTTTCCATGCCCAACCTCACAAAAATTCCACATATGTTGAACACCATTCATCTTATGCATCCTACTCAACCAATAGAACATCCACGAGTTCTTGAATTGTGATGTACAATTATCTAACCATATGAGATATGTTGACGAAAAGATATGCTCCTACTAGCCAAATCACGACAGAACATTTGAAAGCAACCTTGCATGAACTCCTTAGAATGTGTGCAATCATCACTAATATAAAAATGATTTTCCCTCAAGATCTTCCTATCGTCCTCTGTACTATCTTCTACATGAATGAATGCTATTTGCACAAATATAGAAATCTGCGTAGAGTTGTAATAATGTGATTGCACCTCATTCTGTGGTTGTAAATTGTGTAGTTCTCTACAAAGTCAACAACTAAAATGATGGTACCAAGTGGAAACGTGTCTTTGCATAACTTGAATTGCAAGTCCAAGCATCAAGCTCTATGGGTATGTCTTTCATACTTGTAAACTATATTATCTAAAAAAATAGAGATAAACTGATACATTGGAATATTTTGAATGACCAATTCACACCTTTTTGCTTCTTTTCCATCTTTCAGACTATATGCCTCTGTCTTGTATTTGCAAAAACTTACTAGCTCATTTCCAATTGCATGTGTGTTCTCCATATGTTGACAAATTGGCAAATGTTGCAACCCACCAAAATGATCGCACGTGCCATCCAAGCATAAGCTATTGTGGAATAATTGACCATCCACTCTCTAGTATAAGATGCCCGATATGAAATCTCTTGAAGATCTAGGTGGGCACTTTATATTACGCTCTTGCAAAACATCATTAGTATGCAAATCTACACATATATATCTATTAACATCATAATGATTAGAAAACTCAATATGTACTCTACAACAACAAGTTGTGTGTGTGTGATTTATTTTGACATAAAAGGTTTTACCATTTCAAAATACCTTTGCCTAATTTTGACTTGAGGATACATCTCTTGAAATTTCTTGAAAATTTTTGTTTGAGTCACATCCAAAAATGCTTTGGATGTGGCTCATGGTTTCGACAACCAATTCTCCTTCTTACAACATTTCTTTCATTAAGAGATACCCTTGTGTTATTTTTCTAAAATTCTTCGATGAGGGATCTCAAGGCTTCAACAACTTTGTGTTTTTGTGGAAGTCTCCTAGAGAATGCCCACAATTCATTGGTGTTTGGATCCTCAACTCTTTCACATCTTCCAATGGCTCTCATTAGAGTTTTTCTACTTATTTTCAATGCTTCACTTGTATTTCTAATGAGGCAAGCTTTCTTTATTTGTTAGATTATTGTTGTCGATGTAATGACATGTTGTGTGGCATTGCTATCCTTGGTGTTTGAGGTGGAACCCATACTCTCATATGCACTCATTAGATTCTTTACAATTGATTTTTCAGTTGAGGCATCCAATGTTCTTAGGTCAAGAATCTTCATAATGGGCCTAAATTTTAGATTTATCATCAATTTAACAAATAGTTGACATCCTCTAGTTTCATTTAAGTTCTCAAAGAATGATTTCCATATCTTGTTGACATATCATTGGCAAGTACGCTTGGGAATACTACATGGGCTTCAAAACATTCTCATATATATCAATTAGAAACTTAGGCTTTCTATGCAAAATTCTAGGAGGCATTTTCATTGGTAAAGTTGACTCAACATTAAAAATTTGTTCAATATTTACTTGAGATGGGATAGATCATGTACCTTCAATTGGAGATGAAAAAGATGAAAAGGATTGAAGTTGAGATGAAGAATATGGTGTACCTTCAACTTGACGTGTGAATGATGGCGTGCCACCAACTTGAGAAGAGAATAAAGATATACCTTCAACTTCACCTGTGAAAGATGGAGTGCCTCCAATTTGAGAAGACAATGATGGTGTTCCTTCAACTTGACTTGTGGATGATGGAGTGCCTCCAACTTCAAGATTCAATTTCCTCATTGAATGAAGGTTTTGTATTCGTTCCCTTTGTGCCACCAATTCCATATCTCTTAGCTTCATTAAATGTGTCATGTCCCTCTTCAATTGGAAATGGTGGAATCTCTTCTTGTATGGTTGACAATTTCCTACTTTCGTGAATTCGTCTCATTCTTTCTCTTTTCTTCTCATTCTTAGCTTCATGCTCTTCTGGTGTTAGAGTCTTTGCTCATTTCCTTGGCATGATGATGATTTATATATACATCATGAATAAGACAATGATTATGTTAGAAGCATAATGAATAATCAGCATATGATGAATAATGAATAATCAACATATGAATAATCAGCATATATGATGACTCCAAACTTGTTGATTTTAACATGATTAAATTCTAGAAGAGAAATGTGTAATGGTAGTCTAGGCCTCGATGTTCTTGATGACATAGATGAGCACATGTTGATTGTTGATGTTAATTTACAAATGGTGGTAGGCACAATCTCTAGGTTAGTTTCACATTTTCTTAACATATATTCTCAAACACACTTTCTTAACCTCCCATAGATACACCTACTCAAGGCAAGATAGAAGAAGTCACTAGCACTAAGGAGAGTTATGAAAAGCACATTGTAATGGACCAACCATTCCAAATGGAGACTCACAAGGTAAAACTAGACGTACCAACATGTTAAAGGGCATCCCAAATTCTTATATTGTAGGTGGTGAATTACTTAGAGTAGCTCATGAAGACAAGTATGAAGTCATCTCAAATCAGCAATCTATTGTCAATCATGGTCATAAGAGTAATGATCACAAAGGTAATTCAGAAAAAAAAAAAAAAATGGATTTCATGACAAGAAACACAATGATGATGTTAGAAGCATAATGAATAATCAACATGATGATTGTTATGACAAACAAGTTAAGTATGGTGTACCCTTGTAAGCATTGAAAGTGTTGAATTATCACAATCAATGAATACAAATCAGTCAATGGGCAGTAAAGAAGACATTGAGTATGATGGCACACCTAGTCCCAATGATGAACATGAGTTGAATGGTTTATATGTTACTATTGAGAGTGGAAATGAAGAGGGATTTTATTATTATGTTTGTCTAATAAATGACTCCAAACTTGTTGATTTTGACATGATTAGATTAGAAGTCAAATGGGTAATGACAGTCTAGGCCTAGATGTTCTTGATGACATAGATGAGCACATGTTGATTGTTGATATCATATTCCACCATGATAAAACTCTTAAAGTTTTAGATCTTTTGTGTAATCCTAACTATGGTACAATCTTCAAAAGTTGGGAGAATGTCCTTGGTTTGACTAGCAATGATGTATATCCTTGGGAGGTATTGATGACATAGTTCAAATTCAAGATACAACAAATTCTATTAATGATTCAAGATGCAACAAATTCATGTATATATCATATTTTAATGATTCTAATTCTAGTAATGCACATAATGATGACTTTTTTAACTTAGATAGTCCACTTTTAGTGATTGTGAGTGTTTTAAGGAACATAAAGTGAAGTAAATGAATACATACAGAACATACCTTAGAATTCAATATTCAAGTTGACCAATCCTCCAAAGTTTGGCTTCAAAATCCTCAAAAATTTGATCTTTTGGGAAAGTTTCTTCATATTCAATACTGAATTCTATATAACTCTAGAATAGGAATAGTGAAATTTATGAAAAAAAAAAACATATATCATCAAATTCAATATAAATACATTAAAATTAGCTTTGAAACAATATGAAACATGGAACATGAAACTTTCAATTTAAATAATCAAATTTTATCCAAAAACATACAAAACCAACTCTTCTACATTGAAAAAAAAAGGTGGTGGATTGATCAAAGAATGATTCTTAAAATGTCAAACACCATGAAAAAGAATTTTCTTGTCCAATAGCACGCATGAAAAGCAGGGAATAATAGACATGTGGGGTCTAAATTATGGATCCTACCCATTTTTTTTCTTCACAAAATGCACTCGTGTTATAATGTGAGCGCGTTTTGGGAAGCATGAAACCTTTATGATTTCATGCATGCAAACAAGTATAAGTGTTTTCTCCCTATTAAGTATATATCTATGAAAAACTTTATGTATAACTATTTATCTATCTCTCTATCTCCCTCTCTCTCTAAACCCCTAAACCCTAAATAATCCCCTAAACCCTAAACTCTAAACCTTTATCTCCATATCTCTCCCTCTCTAAACTCCTAACCCCTAAACCCTAAACCCCAAACTTGACTAACCCTAAACCCATATCTCCATGTCTCTATCATCCCTCTACCTCTCAATATCTTTGTCTATGTCTATGGCCATCTCCCTCACCCTCTATCTCCCTATCTCTCCCATCAGTCTCCTCTATATCTCCCTATCAGTCCTCTCTCTCTAAACCCTTGAAAGGAAGCTAGGTGTGCGGAACTTGCTTCCTACACTAATCTAATGAGGGGAGAGCTATGTAAATTCAATTTAATCCTTACAATTACAACAACATGAAACATATAATAGAGATATTGCAGCAATACACATAGAACTAGAAAGAAGACAGAAGAAGAGAGACAAGATATATCGTGGGGAAAACCCTTATTAGGTGAAAAACCCCACACTCAGAAACCTGCACAATGTATTATCAAAACTCAATATTGTTCACAATACACTTGCAATGCAAGCTTCAATAGTCTTCGACACTCTTATCTGGAGTCAATCCGGTAGCATAATAGTACCTATCAATCACATACTACATCTCCTCCAAGCATCTGTTTATATAGAATATACAAGGCAAAATTGGCTCTATCTTGGAATGGGCGTCCAACTTGGCCTCATGGCCCAAAACCCACATCTATGGACACTTGGTCAACATTGTATAATGTTCCTAACCCTTTTTCATAGCTCCCATCCCAAAGAGGTCACCTATTTCCAAAATGGGCTATGACAGATGCTCTTACGACTCTTACAACCGTCATAGAATATATCATAGCAATTACAACTTATAGCTGTAAGAGAATCTATCATACATAGGCTATAAATAGAATATTCTCTTACAACATATCATAGCCCACCTTGGGGTGCCCAAAGATGCCTTTTTCAAAGATGCTTCATGACACATGTCTTCACCTATCTTACAAGCTTCTATTTTTTATTCTTACATGTCATAACTTCATCATAGGAATCCATCATAACCGTTTCGGTCAACATTCCCTTACACAACATCCAAGATGCCGACACATGGAAAAATACTCCTACCACAAAGTGGGATGCCTATCTCCTCATGTGAGGACAAAATTACAAGTTGTCATCTTCCATGTAGGATGACATATCACCGTGCCACATCCCACAAAATGACAATATGGAATTTACAATTAATTTACAACATAGGCAATGAATAAATAAATACAATCATAAATAACTAAGGAATTACCAAGGTTGAGACACCTTAATTCCTAACATTCTCCCACTTGTCAAACACATTGTGAGAGCCAATAGAATAATAGGATTCAACTGCTATAGGCCAAGAGGCCCATAAACTCCGAACACCATCTGGACTTCTCTGTGCTAACTGGTTTTGTCAATGCATCTGCAACATTCTTCAAAATATCTGCCTTCTCCAAATTTGCCTTCCCATCCTCTACCATGTCTCGCATGAAGTGAAACTAAACATCAATATGCTTTGTTCTAGCATGGAAAGTTGGATTCTTCACAAGGAAAATCACACTCTGACTGTCACAACTGATCATAATCTGACCTGCATCAACACTAATATCTAGACAAAATCTCTTAAGCCAAATGGCTTCCTTACAAGCATGAGTTTCTACCATATACTCAGCTTCTGTCATGGATAAATCAACCACAGGTTGTTGCTTACTCATTCAACTAATAGCACCACCAAACAATGTAAACACATAAGCGCTGGTGGATCTCCTATTGTCAATGTCACCTACCCAAACTGAATCCACAAATCCATGAATATCGACAGAATGCGGAGGTCATGTAACATTACCATGATAGCATATGGAATACTCAGAAGTACATCTCAAATACCTGAACACTCACTTAACTGCATCCTAATGTACCTGTCTAGGATTAGCCATAAATTGACTAAGGACTCCCACTGCTTGGCCAATGTCTGGTCTTGTGCAGACCATAGCATACATCAAACTGCCAATAGCACTAGCATAAGGTACTCTGCTCATGTCCACCACCTCACTAGGATATTTTGGACAATCCTCAATAGACAACTTTGTCCCCAAAGAAATAGGAACACACAATGGTCTACAATATGCCATGCTGAACCTATCCAACACGAAATTCACATACTTACTCTGGCTTAACCAAAGTTTTCTGTTAGTCCTATCTCTTCTGATTTCCATTCCTAGAATGTACCTGGCTGCCCCTAAATCTTTCATTTCAAATTGTGCTAACAACTGAGATTTAAAATCAGAAATTATATACTTACCCTTCCCAATGAGCAACATATCATCAACATATAGTGCAACAATGAGAATACAATCACCATCAAACTTAAAATACACATAGTGATCCAATTTCGATCTCACAAATCCAATTAACAACAACAAGGCATCAAACTTCAAGTACCACCTCCTAGGACACTGCTTCAAACCATACAAAGACTTCTTTAACTTGCAAACCAAATTTTCTTTACCTTTCACCATGTAATGCTCTGGTTGTGACATGTAGATTTCTTCCTCCAAATCACCATGAAGGAAAGTTGTCTTCACATCCATGTATTCTACCTCTACGTCATAAGTTGTTGCAAGAGATAATAGGAATGCAATGGGAGAGAAGATCTCACCATAATCTATACCCTCCACTTGTGAATACCCCTTCGCAACTAATCTATCCTTATACTTCTCAACACTGCCATCTGCACCAAATTTCGTCTTGAACACCCATTTGCATCCAATGGGTTTCTATCCAGGGGGCAAAGGCACCAAGTCCCAAGTTTGATTCTTTTCCAAAGAAGCCATCTCATCCTCCATGGCCTCCTTCCAGGAACCTGCATCTTTCATATCCATAGCCTCTAATACAGTTCTAGGTTCATCACTGTCAGTAAGCAAAGCAAAAGCACAACTAGGATCAAGCAATGTATAACCAAAACTTTTAGGTTGCTTCCTTATTCATGTAGACCTCCTCAAGAGCTGAGGTTGAGGTTCAGCTTCTTCATCTGAGCTACAAGAGCTCTCCTCATCATCAGGTCCAACATTGTCTTTCTATTCAGTCTTCTTAGGGGTAGCAGGAAACTGAACAACATCCTCTTTCTTTTCTTTTTCTTCTGGCTGTAATACAGTGGAATAAGGTGTTAGCTCTCTGAAGATGACACTTCTTCTATACAACACTTTTTCAGCCATAGGGTCCCAAAGGTTGTATCCTTTCACACCGACACCATAGCCAATGAAGATACACTTAACAGTCTTGTTCTCTAATTTTGATCTTTTCTCCCTAGGCACATGTACATATGCCTCACAACCAAAAACACGAAGATGCCTTATTGAAGGCTTTCTACCAGACCACACCTACATGGGTGTCTTACCAAAAAGAGCTGATGTAGGAGATCTATTTACAAGATAGCAAGTAGTGGCAATAGCTTCAGCCAAAACTTTTGTTCTAGGCCAACTCCACTAAGCATACTCCTAGCCTTCTTCATCAGTGTCCTGTTCATCCTCTCTGCAACTCCATTTTGCTGCTGGGTGTATGGAGTTGTCTTATGTCTTTCAATCCCAAGTTCCTTGCAATATTTATCAAATTCTGTAGAACAGAACTCACCACCATTCTCCGTTCTCAAACATTTAATCTTTTTACTAGTTTGATTTTCAGCAAAGGCCTTAAACTCCTTAAACTTACTATAGACTTTAGATTTGCTTCTGAGAAAATAAATCAATGTCCTTCTACTATAGTCATCTATGAAAGATACAAAATATATAGATTTTGATAATGAAGGAACATTAATAGGACAAAATACATCAGAATGAACAAGGTCCAACACACCAGAAGACTTATGAGAACTTGAGTAAAATTGAACACGGTTTTGTTTTCCATATATGCAATGTTCACAAAAGTCAAACTCAAGATTACAATCATCTAACCCCTCAATGAGGTTCTTATTTTTTAGGGTATGCAGACCCTTCTCACTAATGTGGCCAAATCTCTTATGCCATAACATTGTCTTTTTAGGAGGAAGCTTAACTTCCAAGGCATGAATACAACCATTAGGGCTAGATACAACATATTTCTTCACTGCTCATTCAAATGGTGGGGATGAAGTGACTGCTGCCCTCATTCTCGAGTCAAAGGAACTATTACATTCTGAAATGCATGCTTCCAGCTGAAACAGAGTACCTCTCCTAGTACCCTTAGCAAGCACCATAGCTCCTCTAGTCATCTTGCATCCTTCTTTCGAAAAGACAACCTACACACCTACATCATTCAACATACTTACAGAAAGCGGGTTCCGTACTAAGCCTAGGATGTGCATTACCCCAGAGATCCCCTTCACTCATCCATCAAGGAATCAAATAGAGACTCTTCCACAACCAACAATCTTCAGATGAGAGTCATCACCCAGGTACACCTTTCCACCATCAAAATCCTCATACGTAGTGAACCAGTCTCGATGTGAGGTCATGTGGAATGATGCACCAGAATTAATCAGCCACACATCATCAGATGCATGGGTTGCCAAGGTTGCGATGAAGGCATCACCATCATCTTGTGGCTTGTCAGAATCTGAATCTGGTTCTTCTTCTTTTTCTTTTCCTCTTTGCATTCCTTTCAAAAATGCCCAAATTTACTACATTTCCAACAGAGAGCCTTGGACTTTCTAGGAGATTTGGATCTCCCACAAGATTTGGATCTACCCTTCTCATCTTTCTTGTCCTTCTTTTTCCTTTTCTCCTTGGGTCTTCCACGAACTACAAGAGCCTCTTTGGCTACCTCAGAAGACTTTCTCCACATCTCTTCAGACAATAGTGAAGAAACCATTTCATCCATTTTGAATGTGGATGTGGTGCTTCCAATAGCCATGACAAGATGATCCCATGAGTCCAGCAAAGAACAAAGCAAGGTCATACAATGATCCTCCTCCTCCATCTTCACACCAACGGATGTCAATTCTGCAACCAGTATGTTGAAAGCATTCATATGTTCTGCAATAGATCCTCCATCCTCCATTCGAAGAGAATACAACTTCTTTCTTTGAAACAGTTTGTTAACCAAGGATTTGGCTTGATACACATCTCCCAACTTCTTCCAAAGCAAGTTTGCAGTAGTCTCCTCATGGACATTTAATAGGACAGAATCAGCAAGACTAAGTCTTATGACACCCTTAGCCTTCTGATCCTTGAGATCCTAATCAGCTTGTGACATTGCAGCTAGTTTTGTTCCACTGATAGTTTCCCAGAGGTCTCGATCAACAAGCATGTCTTCCATCTTGAGCTTCCACAACTTGAAATTAGTGCCATTGAATTTCTCCACCTCTATCCTTCCGAATGTGCTTGCCATCTCCTTGCAGAAATCACTTCCTACACTAATCTAATGAGGGGAGAGCTATGTAAATTCAATTTAATCCTTACAATTACAGCAACATGAAACATATAATAGAGATATTGTAGCAATACACATAGAACTAGAAAGAAGATAGAAGAAGAGAGACAAGATATATCGTGGGGAAAACCCTTATCGGGTGAAAAACCCCACACTCAAAAACCTGCACAATGTATTATCAAAACTGAATATTGTTCACAATACACTTGCAATGCAAGCTTCAATAGTCTTCAACACTCGTGTTTGGATTCAATCTGGCAGCATAACAGTACCTATCAATCGCATACTACATCTCCTCCAAGCACCTGTTTATATAGAATATACAAGGCAAAATTGGCTCTACCTTGGAATGGGCGTCCAACTTGGCTTCATGGCCCAAAACCCATGCCTATGGACACTTGGTCAACATTGTAGAATGTTCCTGACACTTGTCCATAGCTCCCATCCCAAAGAGGTCACCTATTTCCAAAATGGGCTATGACAGATGCTCTTAGGACTGTTACGACTATCATAGAATCTGTCATAGCAGTTACAACTTACAGTTGTAAGAGAATCTATCATACACAGGCTATAAATAGCATATTCTCTTACAACATGTCATAGTCCACCTTGGGGTGCCCAAATATGCCTTTTTCAAAGATGCTTCATGACACGTGTCTTCACCTGTCTTACAAACTTTTATTTCTAACTCTTACATGTCATAACTTAGTCATAGGAATCCGTCATAACTATTTCGGTCAGTATTCCCTCACACAACATCCAAGATGCTGACACATGGAAAAATACTCCTACCACAAAGTGGGATGCCTATCTCCTCATGTGAGGAAAAAATTACAAGTTGTCATCTTCCCTGTAGGATGACACATCACCATGCCACATCCCATAAAATGACAATATGGAATTTACAATTAATTTACAACATAGGTAATGAATAAATAAATACAATCATAAATAATGTAAGGAATTACCAAGGTTGAGACACCTTAATTCCCAACAACCTTAACCTAAACCTCTAAACCTTAACCCCTAACCCCTAAACCATAAACCCTAAATAATGACCCTAAACCCTAACCCCTAATCGTAACCCTAAATGCCTAAACCACAAACCCCTAAACCATAAACCCTGGAACCAACCCTAAACCTATCTCTCCCTATCTCTATTGGTCCCCTCTCTCTATCTCTAAACCCTAACCCCTAAACCCTAAAACCTAAACCCAAGAAAACCCTAAACCCCTAAACCCTAACCCCTAATCCCTAAACACTAAAATTGAGCAAACCTAAACTCATAAACCTCAAATAATGTCTTTGACCCATAAACCCTAAACTCGAGCAACCAAGCTAGACCCGTAAACCATAAATAATTCCCCTTTAACCCTAACCCCTAAACCCTAAACTTGAGCAACCCTAAACTCATAAACCCTAAATAATGCCCCTAAACTTGAGCTTCTCTCTCTCTCTCTCTCTCTCTCTCTCTCTCTCTCTCTCTCTCTCTCTCTCTCTCTCTCTCTCTCTCTCTCTCTCTCTCTCTCTCTCTCTCTCTCTCTCTCTCTCTCTCTCTCTCTCATCTCTCTCTCTCTCTCTCTCTCTCTCTCTCTCTCTCTCTCTCTCTCTCTCTCTCTCTCTCTCTCTCTCTCTCAAAACCCCTAACCCCAAACCTGAGAAACCCTAAACCTCTATCTCCTTCTCTCCCTTATCTCCCTATATCTCTATCATCCCTCTACCTCTCAATCTCTCTCTCTATCTCTCTAGACATCTCACTCACTCTCTATCTCCCAATCTCTCCACTCTATCTCCTCTATCTCTCCCTATCTGTCTCCTCTAGATCTCTCTACCTCTCTATCTCTCCCTATCTCCCTATCTCTCCCCTCTATCTGTCCCTCACCCTTATCGATGAAGGAAATGAAAACAAATCTCCTATTTGTCCCCTCTATTTGTCCCTCACCCTTATCAATGAAGAAAATGAAAACAAGAAAACTAGGTCTCTCTCTCTCTCTCTCTCTCTCTCTCTCTCTCTCTCTCTCTCTCTCTCTCTCTCACTCTCTCTCTCTCTCTCTCTCTCTCTCTCTCTACCCTCTCCTCCCTCTTCCTCCTCACCCTCTCCTTATTGACAAAGAACATGGAAATAAGAAAACTAGGACATGCAAAGACGGGATGAGGATATAAATTGGGAGGATAAAATGGAAACAAGATAAAATGAAAGTTTATTGAATGGGAAGAATGATAAGGAGAGGTGTAAAATAGTAAAATAGGGGAAAATTGGTGGGATCTAAAGTGAAATTGGAAAGGAAAAGGAAACTAGGAAAGCTAGGAAAAGGAAAACTAGGAGGTAGATAGGTCAGAGAGAGATGGAGAGAGAGGGGGAGGGAAGTAGAGAGTGAGAGAGAGAGAGAGAGGGCATGAGGTATAGAGGGAGGAAGAAGAGAGTGAGAGAGAGGGTAGGAGGTACAGAGGGGAGGGAATTAGAGAGTGAGAGAGAGGGTAGTAGGGTAGAGAGGGGAGGGAAGTAGAGAGTGACAGAGAGGGTAGCAGGTACAGAGGGGAGGGAAGTAGATAGTGAGAGAGAGGGTAGGGAGGTACAGAGGGAAGGGAAGTAGAGAGTGAGAGAGAGGGTATGAGGTAGAGAGGAGAGGAAGTAGAGATTGAGAGAGAGGGTAGGAAGTAGAGAGGGGAGAGAAGAAGAAAGTGAGAGATAGGGTAGGAGGTAGAGAGGGGAGGGAAGTAGAGAGTGTGAGAGAGGGAAGGAGGTAGAGAGGGGAGGGAAGAAGAGAGTGAGAGAGGGTAGGAGGTAGAGAGGGGAGGGAAGTAGAGAGTGAGAAATAGGGTAGGGGGTAGAGGGGGGAGGGAAGAAGGAGAGTGAGAGAGAGGGTAGGAGGTAGAGAGAGGAGGGAAGTAGAGAGTGAGAGTGAGGGTAGGAGGTAGAGAGGGGAGGGGAGTAGAGAGCGTGAGAGATAGAGAGGTGGGGTAGTAGGTAGAGAGGGGAAGGAAGTAGAGACTTAGAGAGATGGTAGGAGGTAGAGAGGGGAGGAAGTAAAGAGCGAGAGAGAGGATAGGAGGTAGAGAGGGGAGGAAGAAGAGAGTGAGAGACATGGTTGGAGGTAGAGAGGGGAGGGAAGTAGAGAGTGAGATAGAGGATATGAGGTAGAGAGGGGAGGAAAGAAGAAAGTGAGAGAGAGGGTAGGAGGTAGAGAGGGGAGGAAGTAGAGAGTGAGAGAGATGGTAGGAGGTAGAGAGGGGAGGGAGAAGATAGTGAGAGAGAGGGTAGGAGGTAGAGAGGGGAGGGAAGTAGAGAATGAGAGAGACGGTAGGAGGTAGAGAGGAGAGGGAACAAGAGAGTGAGAGAGAGGGTGGGAGGTAGAGAGGGGAAGGAAGTAGAGACTTAGAGAGATGTTAGGAGGTAGAGATGGGAGGGATGTAGAGAGTGAGAGAGAGCATAGGAGGTAGAGAGGGGAGGGAAGTAGACTTAGAGATATGGTAGGAGTAGAAAGTGGAGGGAAGAAGAGAGTGAGAGAGAAGGTAGGAGTAGAGAGGGGAGTGAAGTAGAGAGTGAGAGATGGTAGGAGGTAGAGAGGGGAGGGAAGTAGAGAATGAGAGAGAGGGTAGGAGGTAGAGAGGGGAGGGAAGAAGAGAGTGAGAGAGAAGGTAGGAGGTGTTGGAAATAGTCTAGACAACTGAGGGGGGGTGAATCAGTTGTACCTAAACTTTAACCTTTTATGAACCTTTTAAATCTTCTTTGTAATCAGATTAATGATGAAAACATTTAACCATAAATCAACATATGAGCAGAAACAACATGAACACACAACACTATAATTTTGACGTGGAAAACCTGGTTAAGGGAAAAACCACGGTGGGGGTTACCCCACAAAAATGCATACCTTGTTAAAAATGCTTAAGAAAATAGAAGGCACATGCCTTTGGGCACACTGCCCAGAGCTCACTGCTCAAGAAGAGGCTCACTACCTATAAGAAATTATGATTTATACAGAAATAATGAAGTGAGAAATAGCATCTACATTCATAGCTGAATCAGTCCCTTTGAAGGCTCAAGACCTCTGCTCTTATCTTTAAAATCTTCTTCATAGATTCTTCACTCTATACTCCCTTCGCTCCTCTTCTTCTCTGCTCTGCTTTTGATCCCTTCTTCGGATTTAATTCATTGTGTACAAGGATGCTTTTCAACAACTCTTCAATAAGTATTTATATGCTTCATCAACTTTGGAATGATCAACAATGTTGGCTAAACTTGATGCGGATCATCACACTGTTAGCCAAACACAACTGAGACTTGAATCTTCTTCTATAACCATGCCATGCTTCATAAAACTGCTCTTAGATCATCCGCAACATGATAAGAACATCTGGTCGGCCAAGACTGGGAAGAACATCAACCTCAAAGAAGAAATCTTCAATCAATAAGCTCAAACTTCAATGCAGACCTCCAACATAGTAGTCACATGATCCAGAGACCTCCACAAGCACATTGAAATCACCAATAACATTCATTCTAAACCAAATTACCAGAATCATTTGTATCTTCCTCTGGAACCTCAAGAACACTATCTGCCATGACTATCAAACTAGAAGGATAGTTTGTGGACCTCCAAACCACAAACCACTGGATTTGATGATACACACTAACTTCCCAAACATGCCCTCAGATCCATAGATCACAATTATATATTACCGGAGCAATTCAGACCTCTTTCCTGTCACTCTATCTTTCCTGAGTATTGCAGGAACCGGTTCTACTCAGATGGCCATAACTCCTTCAAATCTTCATGTGGACTTCTCAAATCTTAACTGGAGCAACCTTTGATAATCCTCTACATAGCTATATGGTCCGCATGTATTTATTGTTATTAATTTTCTCAATATCCTCAACAATCTAGTCTTCTATACAGATAGTAACAGTTGACACTAATGGCAACAAGAATATGTTGACATCAATGACAACATCACTTAGGCACATATTTGCAACAATCTCCCCCTTTGTCATTAATGGCAACATATGATGTGAAAAACTAAATTTGACCATCAAGACAAGAACTTCTCCCCCTTTCTCTTCTCACTTCTGCAACTAATTTCTTTATTGCTCCCCTTTACATCAGTAACTAGTTTTTCACATAACTTCTCTCCCCCTTTGACATCAATGGCAAAGGGCACATATTTGCATACTAACTACTCCCCTTTGACATCAATGGAAAAGGGCACATATTTGCATACTAACTACTCCCCCTTTGAGTAGTACCTCCTTAACATCAATTCGGATCACAAGATATGAATGTGAATTCCACCGGACCAATACACCTTAGTGCACCTTATTTCTAATCAGGAGGGGTAATAACCCCTAACTTCTCTTTGAGTCACTCAAAAGTATCCTTGGGAAGAGGCTTAGTGAAGATATCTGCAATCTGATCCTTGGAAGACACAAATTCCAACTTGACTTCATTCTCATTAACTTTCTCTCTCAAGAAATGAAACTTGATAGATATATGCTTTGTCTTTGAGTGCAATACCGGATTCTTGGAAATGCTTATGGTGCTTGAGTTATCACAGAAAATTGTGACTAGCTCCTCAAACACAATTCTGATGTCCTTCAACATTTGCTTCATCCACAAAACCTGAGTATAATTATTTGCTACTGCTATATACTCTACCTCAGTAGATAGAGATATTGCCTCTTACTTTTTGCTTATCCAAGAGACCAATCTTCTCCCCAAGAAGAAAGCACCACCACTAGTACTTTTTCTATCATCCACATCTCCTACCCAATCAGCATCTGTATATGCATGAAGAGTGAAATCATTGTCCTTTGGATACCACAGTCCATAATCAATTGTCCCCTTGAGATATCTAAAAATTATTTTGACTTCCACAACATGGGATTCTTTTGGATCAGCTTGAAATTTGGCAACAAGTCCAACTACATTCATGATGTCAGGTCTAGTCTGAGTCAGATAGAGCAATCCTCCAATCATTGATCTATACCTTTTTTGATTTGTCTTTGGGGAGTCATCATCTTTGTTCAGCTTGCATCTAGTTACCATAGGAGTACCTATTGGCTTTGAATCTTCCATTCCCAACTTCTTCAACAATTCTTTCAGATACTTGGACTGAGATATGAAGATATCTTTATTTGACTAAACAATTTGTAGACCTAGGAAGAAGTTCATCTGACCAAACATTGACATCTCAAACTTACTTTTCATCTAATTAGCAATGCTTTGTACATACATTCATTTCCACAAAAAATGATATCATCAACAAAGACCTCAACAATTAGAATGCCCTCATGATTTATCTTGAAGTATAAATTACTATCAACAGTACCTTTGCTAAATCCTAGCTTAAACAAATACTTATCCAATCTGGCATACCAGGCTCTTGGAGCTTGCTTGAGTCCATATCTCCCTAATCAAACAACTAAAATCCTTCTGGTTGCTCAATGTAGACTTCTTCCTCCAAATCTCCATTTAGAAATGTTGATTTGACATCCATTTGGTAAACTTTAAAATCTTTGAAAGCAGCAAAGGCAAGAAATAATCTGACTACTTCTATCCTTGCCACTGGAGCAAAAGTTTCTTCAAAATCAATTCCTTCCACTTGAGAGTAGCCTTTACATACCAGTCTTGCCTTGTTCCTTACAACCTCACCATCTTTATTTAGTTTGTTCCAAAAGACACATTTGGTTCCAATCACATTTTTGTCCTTAGGTCTGGGAACAAGATCCCAAGTGTGATTCTTTTCAATTTACATCAATTCTTCTTCCATTGCCTTAGCCCAGTTTTCATCATTGCAAGCTTCACTTACTGATTTAGGTTCAATCTTTGAAATCAAACAAATCTCTTCTTGATCTTTAGTTACTCTTCTCCTAGTTCGAACACCTCTATTTTTATTTCCTATGATTTGATCTTCAGGATGATTCATTCTTGCATACCTAGGGGTTTTGGGAATTGCTTGAACTTCTATTTCTTGAACTGGTTCCTCATCTTCTGCACAAATCTCTTGAGTTACTGGATCAATTTGGATCTAAGTCTGGATTTGATCTTGCCTTCCTTGACTTTGACTTTCATCTAGATCATCTGAATCATATATGCAATACTTGGAATAGCCTTCTTTTCTTTCATCAATTTTAACATTAGCACTTTCAACAATCTTTTTCAACCTCTTGTTGAAGCACCAGTAAGCCTTACTTTGAGTAGAGTATCCCAAGAATATTCCTTCATCACTTCTTGCATCAAACTTGCCTAAATCCTCATCTCTTTTGATATAGCATTTACTACCAAAAACTTTGAAATATCTTACAATAGGAGGATGACCAAACCATAGTTCATAAGGAGTTTTACTAGAATTTCCTTTGATCTGCACCCAGTTAAAAGTGTAGACAGCAGTACTCATAGCTTCCCTCCAATAAACTTGAGGAACATTTGTTTCCATCATCATAGTCCTGGCAGCTTCTTGAATGGTCTGGTTCTTCCTTTCCACAACTCCATTTTGTTGAGGAGTCCTAGGAGCAAATAATTGTCTTTTTATCCCATGCTTTTCACAAAAAGCATCAAACTCACCAGAAGTGAACTCTCCACCTCTGTCAGATCTTAAACATTTCAATTTCCCACCAATCTCATTTTCAACCATCATCTTGAACACCTTAAACTTATCAAGAGCTTCTAAATTTTCTTTTAGGAAGGCTACCCACATCATCCGGGAATAATCATCAATCAGCAACATGAAATATTTGTCTCCTTGTACACTCTTAATTCTAGTAGGACCATAGAGGTAAGTATGTACCAGTTCCAATCTCCCACTTGAACCTTGTTCCTTACTTTTGAATGAAATTTTGTTTTGTTTACCCAATTGACATTCTCTACACATACTATCAGGTTTCACAAGTCTTGGAAGATCTCTTACAGTTTGAGTGGAACTTATTTTGACAATGTTATCAAAATTTACATGACACATCCTCCTATGCCATAACCAACTTTGATATATTTGAGCAATCAAACAACTTTTTCCTGAACCACTTAAGTGAAAGATGTTACCTTTAGTCTGAGTACTAGATGCAATTTCAGTTTCGGAGCTTTCCAAGATTCTGCATTTTCCATCCTTGAAATGAAGATCATAACCCTTGTCAACCAACTGTCCAACACTAAGAAGATTATGCTTCAGTCCTTCCACATACAGAACATTATTGGTCTTGTTCTTACCATCAAAAGAGATGGATCCTCTGCCATGGATTCTACCAGCGGAGTTGTCTCCAAATTTCACAAGTCCTCTTTCATAATTTTCAAAGCTCAAAAACTTACTCTTATCTCCAGTCATATAATGAGAACATCCACTATCAATCACCCATTTATCCTTTTCAACAACCTAGGTAGCTAAGGCACTTTCTACATTTGCACAGCTAGCAGATTCGATAGACATTAAATCTTCTTTAATAGCAATGAACACCCAATCACCTTCTCCATGATCAGATTCATCATTTGTGACTCCTTCTCCAGCTTCTTGGACATAGTAACAGTTCTTCTGACCCTTTTACTAGTTAGGGTTTCATTTTGAAAACCTCTCCAAACATCTTGAGGCAAAATGACCAATCTTATTACAAGCAAAACATTTGAGTGGCAATTTTCCTTCATACTTACTGGATCCTATTGGCATCCGTTTGGCAATGAGAGCTTCAAGATCTGCAGTTTCTAATTCAATATCTTCAAGATCCTTTCTTGTCTTCATAAATATGTTTGATCTTGTAGAAGAGATTTCACCCGGATCATATCTTTGCTTTCCATACACACTGGCCTTGAATACAGATTTAGACTTAGGAAGAGAATCTCCAAACTCACTCATTTCAAATGCAAAAAGCTTGCCAACTAACTAATCCCTTGTGACTGTTGTTACTGTCTAAATTTCTTCAATGGCTGCAGTCTTGTGTTTGTAAGCTGCAAGTAAGGATCTGAGCACCTTGGCAACAATTTCTAATTCATCCAATACTCTAATTACATTTCTGATACTGGTCACAAGTTCATTTACTTTCTACATGTAGGAAGTAATGTTTTTATCTTCACTCATTACCAATCTTTCATATTTCCCCTTCAGGCTTTGTAGCTTGGCACATTTAACATATTTCTCACCTTCACATAGATTTTCTAGTTTACTCCAGATTTCATGAGCAGTTTGCAAATCTAGGACATTTGCCAATTTGGTATTAGACAGGGCACTCAACAATGCTTCTTTGGCTCGAGTGTTGCATTCAGCATCTATGAGTTCATCTATGTTTGAAGGTCCATTCTTTGGAATCTTATACACATTCTTGGTAATTATCTAAAATCCATCATCCATACATTCTAGATGACACTGCATGTGTACCTTCCAGAGGGAATAATTTGTTACATAAAATCTCAGACTTTCCTTCTTGTAGATTGACATCTTAGATCTCCTCAAGCGGCCAGGCTTCTTTTAGAGGAACTTGGCTCTAATACCAATAGTTGGAAATAGTCTAGACAACTGAGAGGGGTGGTGAATCAGTTGTCCCTAAAATTTAACCTTTTATGAACCTTTTAAATCTTCTTTGTAATCAAATTAATGATGAAAACATTTAACCATAAATCAACATATGAGCAGAAACAACATGAACACACAACACCAAAATTTTGACGTGGAAAACCCAGTTAAGGAAAAAACCATAGTGGGGGTTAACCCACAAAAATGTGTACCCTATTAAAAGTACTTAATAAAATAGAAGGCACATGCCTTCGGGTGCACTGCCCAGAGCTCACCACTCAAGAAGAGGCTCACTGCCTATAAGAAATTATGATTTATATAGAAATAATGAACTGAGAAATAGCATTTACATTCATGCCTGAATCAGTCCCTTTGAAGGCTCAAGACTTCTGCTCTTATCTTTGAAATCTTCTTCACAGATTCTTCACTCTATACTCCCTTCGCTCCTCTTCTTCTCTGCTTTACTTTTGATCCCTTCTTTAGATTTAATTCATTGTGTACAAGGATGCTTTTCAACAACTCGTCAACAAGTATTTATATGCTTCATCAACCTTGGAATGATCAATAAGGTCAGCTAAACTTGATGCAAATCATCACACTATCGGCCAAACACAACTGAGACTTGAATCTTCTTCTATAACCACGCCACGCTTCATAAAAATTGCTCTTAGATCATCCGCAACATGCTAGGAACATCCAGTCGGCCAAGACTGGGAAGAACATCAACCTCAAAGAAGAAATCTTCAATCAACAAGCTCAAACTTCAGTGCAAACCTCCAACATAGTAGCCACACAATCCATAGACCTCCACAAGTACATTGAAATCACCAATAACATTCATTCTAAACCAAATTACTAGAATCATTTGTATCTTCCTTAGAACCTCAAGAACACTATTTGCCATGACTGTCAAACTAGAAGGATAGCTTGTGGACCTCCAAACCACAAACCACTGGAGTTGATGATACACACTGACTTCCCAAACATGCCCTCAAATCCACAGATCACAAATTTATATTACTGGAGCAATCTGGACCTCTTTCCTATAACTCTGTCTTTCCTGAGTATTGCAAGAACCGGTTCTACTCAGATGGCCATAACTCCTTCAAATCTTCATGTGGACTTCTCAAAGCTTAACTGAAGCAACCTCTAACAATCCTCTACACAGCTATATGGTCTACATGTATTAATTGTTATTAATTTTCTCAATATCCTCAACAATCTAGTCTTCTATACAGACAACAACAGTGGACACTAATGGCAACAAGAATATGTTGACATCAATGACAACATCACTTAGGCACATATTTGCAACAGGAGGTAGAGAGGGGAGGGAAGTAGAGAGTCAGAGAGAATGTAGGAGGTAGAGAGGGGAGGGAAGAAGAGAGTGAGATACATGTTAGGAGGTAGAGAGGGGGGGGAAATAGAGAGTGAGGGAGATGATAGGAGGTAGAGAGGGGAGGGAAGAAAAGAGTGAGAGAGAGGGTAGGAGTTAGAGAGGGGAGGGAAGTAGAGAGTGAGAGAGGGTAGGAGGTAGAGAGGGGAGGGAAGAAGAGAGTGAGAGATGGAGGGTAGGAGGTAGAGATGGGAGGGAATGATGGCCGCCTTGCAAGTCACAGAACAAAACCCACTTACAGGAATTCAAGAAAAGAGAAAATTCAGAAAAATAATGACAGGAATTTAAGGTATTTCCTTCACAATATTCAAATACAAAGTGATAGGAGGTATATCAATACAGACTTTTGTTAACATGAAATCACAAGACAGAAAGTGAAACCCAAATCCTCCTATTCCATTCCATATCAAGTAGTACAAAATCTATGCAAAGGCCTGCAACAATCGGCCTTATCAAGCTTAACTAACAATGACTTTCTAACTACGATATACCCTCCTATTTTTCTATCAATCAGGCATGGTATGTCTTCTTTCAGTCTCTTTCTTCCTACCCACTTGACCTCCTTTTTCTTTCAACCATCGAACTTCAATATATTCCCTTGTTGTCGATTCAGTTTCTACAGAAATCAGGGCCTTCTTGCTGTAACTGTCACTTAAGTGAACTCTTTCTAGCCTTTAACACCATAGGCCTCTTGGTGATTCATTTTCTCAGCTTTCCAATTAACCACATGCATACACCGATTCTTTTCTGTCATCTACCCTCTGTCATAAAACTGCTAGAAGAAATCATTAACTCCATCGAGGGCTACCATATGCCCTGCATTCAATCATTCCTAGTGACCATTCGAATTCTTAACTACCAAGAAACCATTGACAGTTTTAAACCCCTTTATCAAATGGATCCTGGCACTTTGGCGACAAGAGCTTTCAGAGCTAACCAAGTTTACATAATGTAAGAGGCTACAACAAGAGCTTTAGCTTTATTAGATTATAGCTTTACAAAGATAGGAGTTTTACAAGATAACGAAAGAAGACAAAGACTCACCACCTACAAAAGCTAACAAAAAGAACAAAACAATAAAAAAAAGAAAAACCAAAATTGGAAGGAATAAGATGCCCTTGCATCAAACTCCTCGGGCTGAAAGAATTCATGAGCTACAACTCATGAGGTCTGCTACTAAATGACCCTGCTTAATGATCTCATCCTCTGTAAGCCATGAAGCATCTTCAATGGGATGATTGTATCATTTGATGAGATACTTGAAATACTCATGCTTACAGGTCTTCTTCAGCAACTGCTTGTCTAGAATGCATTCAATCTGTTGTGGAATAGTGACTGTCCTAGATTGTTCTTCTAGAGATGGAATTGTTGCTTCAGCTTCCTCTGCTTCTATATCCCCCTTATATAGATATAAATCTGCCACGTTGGAAATAGGAGATATATTCAAGTCTACATGCAAAGAAATCTCATATGCATTGGAAGAAAACTTCCTAAGGATTTGGAAAGGACCAATCTTTTTCATTTAAAGTTTGTTGTATGTTCCTGTAGGAAATCTCTCCTTTCGAAGATGTGCCAATACAAGGTCTCTAATCTGAAATTGTAACTCTCTCTTCTTTTGATCAGCATACTTTTTGTATTGTTGATTGCTATTCTCAGTATTATGTTTTACCTTCTCCTAAATGTCATGAATGACTTGAGAAAATTCTTCCCCATTGGCACTCCTCTTTTCCATTCCAGCAAGATCATGAAGCTCAAATACACCTCTTGGGTGCATACCATAGACCACATAGAAAGGACTGAAACCTGTGCTTTTATTTGGGGAATCATTATATGTAAATTTAGCTTGTGCTAACATGAGATCCCAACTTCCAAGTGAACTACCAACAAGACACCTTAACAATTTACCAAGGCTTCTATTAACAATCTCTATATGACCATCCGTTTGTGGATGATAAGTAGAACTAAAATTTAGATTTGTGCCCAATTTCCTCCATGGAGTCCTCCAAAAATGAGCCACAAACTTAGTATCCATGTCAGAAATTATGCTTCTTGGAATACCATGCAGCCTTACAACTTCTTTAAAGAACAAATTGGCAATGTTAGTGGCATCACTAGTCTTCTTACATGGTATAAAATGCACCATTTTCAAAAATCTATCTACAACAACAAAGATTGAATCATTACCCCTTTGTGTTCAAGGCAAACCCAAAACAAAATCCATACTCACCGAATCCCAAGGCTTGGTTGGAACTAGTAATGTCTAATAAAGCCCAACATTTTGACTTCTTCCCTTAGCATGTTGACAAATTCTTCACCTTTCCACATATCTTCTCACATCCGGCTTCATCTTAGGCCAGTAATAATGCATACTCAACTATTGAAAAGTCTTATCCTATGCAAAGTGACCAGCAAGACTACCACTATGCTTTTCCTTCAACAAATTATCTCTCATGGATCCTCTAGTGATACACAACTTGTTTTCCTTAAACAACAAACCTTCTTGAATCATGTAATCAGACCATGGCTCTCTATTCCAACAAATCTAGGATCATTGCAAGATGCAAATGCTTCTCCAAAATCTATGTCCTCTGCATACAATTCTTTCAAACTTTCAAATCCCACACTATTAATTTGTATTTCACTCAACAGTAAACTCTTCCTACTTAAAGCATCAGCAACTCTATTCATTTGACCACTCTTATGCTTCAAAACAAAGTTAAAATTCTGAATATACTCAACCCATTTAGCATGCCTTTGATTCAATTTGTGTTGGTTGTTAATGAACTACAAAGCATGATTATCTGTATACATAATGAACTCTTTGGGCAATAGATAATGTCTCCATTTCTTAAGGGACTGAACCAAAGCATAAAACTCCAAATCATAAGAAGAATACTTTCTTTTTGCCTCATTTAATTTCTCACTAAAATATGCAACTGGTTTTCCCTCTTGACTTAGGACTGCCCCAATAGCCAACCCATTAGCATCACACTCTATTTGAAACACTTTATCAAAATTAGGCAAAGCAAGTATGGGCTATTCACTCACCTTCTTCTTAAGAAATTTGAAATTTTCTTCAGCCTCTTTAGTCCACACAAATGGTCTTTTATGCTCTTTAATAGTCTCTAATATAGGTGCTACTACATGACTGAAATTTCTTATAAACTTTCTATAAAAACTAAAAAGACCATGAAAACTCATTACCTCCATGATACTTCTTGGTGATGGCCAATCAAGTATGGATTGAACCTTCTCCTTATCCATCTTCAACCCATCTTTTGACACCACAAAACCTAAGTAAACTAGTTCAGTCTGCATAAACATAAACTTCTTCAAATTGATCTACAACTTATCTTCATGTAACCTCCTCATAACCTACCTCAAATGCTCTATGTGCTCCTCTTTGGACTTGCTAAACACCAAAATATCATCCAAATATACAATCACAAATTTACCAAGGAATGGTTTTAAAACCTCATTCATTAACTGCATAAAAGTACTAGGGGCATTAGACAATCCAAAAGGCATAACCAACCACTCATACAACCCATCACAAGTTTTAAAAATAGCCTTCCATTCATTCCCGACTTGATTCTTATTTGGTGATAACCACTTTTCAAATCTATATTAGAAAAATACATGGAGCCACACAAACAATCCATTAAATCTTTAATTCTAGGTATGGGAAACCTATATCTTATTGTAATTTTATTAATTGCCCTTGAATAAGTACACATGCACCATTCCCCTCCTTTATTTGGAACCAACACTGCAAGAACAACACAAGGGCTTAGACTTTCTCTTATCAATCCCTTCTTCAAAAGGTCCTCCACTTGCTTCCTTATCTCCCAATTTTCCATAGGTGTTAACCTATATGCAGCCTTATTTGGAAGGCTAGCACCCAGAATTAAATCCATATGATGGCTTATGCTTCTAATAGGAGGCAATTCATTAGGCAAATCAGTTACAACCATTTCCATATTCTCATTCAACATGTCTTATATTTCAATAGGCAAATCATCCAATTTTGTAGAAGTCATTACACATCTAGGTTTAGGAACCAAAGCATAACCAATTTCTTTATTCTTCAAATCATTAAAAAACTTTTTACCACTTACCATCATTACCTTACTACTATTGTTGTTGTTGTCCTCTTCTTTCTCCTTTATGGGTAGCAAGGTATGCTCCTCTCCATCCTTTTCAATGGTATACATATTCTCCTTTCCATCATGTACAGATTTCCTATCAAACTGCCACGGTCTTCCAAGAAAAACATGGCACACATCCATGGGCATTATATCACATAAAACACAATCTTTAGAATTGCCAATATGAAAATCAACATAGGCCTGCTCACTAACCAATATTTGATGACCTTTTGTAACCAAGTCACTTTATATGGAGTGGGGTGTTTAATCCTTTTAAGGTTCAACTTTTCTACCATCTCAGTTGCAACAATATTATCAGTGCTACCACTATCTATAATGAGCTTACAACATCTACCTTGTGACTTACACTTGGTTTTGAACGATGCTCTCCTTTGTATTGGCTCTTAGCTTTCCTTTTGTGGCTTCAACAACACCCTCTTAAGCATTAAAGACTCACCTGATTCTGCTTCATCCTTGTGATATACTGGAGATCCCACACTCTCTTGATCATCATGAACAACTTGATTGCTTCTCTCAAATTTTGAATGTCCTCCTTGTGATGATTCAGAGCATTCCCAACTCTTATGGCCATATTGACTACACTTGAAACATTTTCTGGCAAATCCTCTTCCTCTACCTTGTGAACCACCTCTTCCATAAGACCTTCCTCCTCTATTTTGATAACCACCTCTATCATTGTTGGTTGTCCCACTAGAACTTCCAGTGTCTTCTCCTTGATGGTGGTGTTCTCCCCTGCTTGTTTGTTGTCCCCTTCCTCTAAAACCTCTTCTTCTCTTCTTCTCTTGTTGACTTTTCTTCCTTTGCAATTTCTCTTCTACCTTTAAGGCAAGTTGATAAGCCTCTTCTAGACTCCTAGGGGACAAAAGACTCATTTCATCTTGCAAACTATACTTGAGACCATTCACATAATGGGCTATCTTCTCCACATCTTCCTCAGCATGCCCAGACCTGATTATTAGCTTGTAGAATTCCTCCATATAGTCTTTCATAGACATATCTTTTTTCTTTAAATTATGTAATCTTTTAAAGAGATTTTCTTGATAATCACTAGGAAGATATTTGGCCTTCAACTTAGCCACCATTCGATCCCAAGAATTAATCTTTTCCTTATTTCTCCTTCTCTCAGTTTGGACAAAGTCCCACCACATGGCAGCATGGCCCTTCAGTCTAGTGTAGGCAAACTTCACTCTCTTTTCCTCTGCTACACCCTCATATTCAAAATACTTATCCAAGTCATTGATCCAATATATTAAGTCTTCACCATTGAGGTCGCTGGCATAAGTTGGCACCTCGATCTTGGGTTTAGAACCCAGACTCATGACTGACTTCAACAGTCTTTCACCAAATTCTTCTTCTTGCTCTACCTGTCCTTCCTCATTCTCTTCTCTCTATTGTTCTTCCTCCACATCACTCACATCCTCAATATCAGGGTTTCCTCTCCTCTATGCACTCTCTAGGGCTTCCATCCTTGCAACCAAATTCTATAATAACTTAGGCTCACCATGGTTTCTATGGCCTCTGCATCTGCCTCCTCCTCTGCTCATTCTTCTTGGAGGCATCTTGACCCTTTACCAATGCCCAATCTCAAAACTTGGCCACAAACTTGGCCACTATCCTAGCTCTGATACCAATCTAATGGCTGCCTTGCCGGTCACAGAACAAAACCCACTTACAAGAATTCAAGTAAAGAGAAAAATCAGAAAAACAATGACATGAATTTAAGGTATTTCCTTCACAGTATTCAAATACAAAGTGACAGGAGGTATATCAATATAGACTTTTGTTAACATGAAATCACAAGATAGAAAGTAAAACCCAAATCCTCCTATTCCATTCCATATCAAGCATTACAAAATATATGCAAAGGTCTGCAACAATCGGCCTTCTCAATCTTAACTAACAAGGAATTTCTAACTACGATCTACCCTCTTGTTTTTCTATCAATCAGGCGCGACCTGTCTTCTTTTGGTCTCTTTCTTCCTACCCACTTGACCTCCTTTTTCTTTCAACCATCAACCTTCAATATATTCCCTTGTTGTCAATTCAGTTTCTACAGAAATCGGGGCATTCCTAAAGTAACCGTCGCTCCAGTGAACTCTTTCTAGCCTTTACCACCGTAGGCCTCTTGGTGATTCATTTTCTCAGCTTTCCAACTGACCACATGCATGCACAGATCCTTTTCTATCATGCACCCTCTGTCATAAAACCACTGGTAGAAATCATTAACTCCATCGACGGCCACCATATGCCCTACATTTGATCATTCCTAGTGACCATTCAAATTCTTAACTACCAAGAAACCATCGACAGTTTTAAACCCCTTTATCAAATGGATCCTGGCACTCTGGCGACATGAGCTTTTAGAGCTAAACAAGTTTACATAATGTAAGAGGCTGCGATAGGAGCTTCAGCTTTATCAGATTATAGCTCTACAAAGATAAAAGTTTTATAAAATAAAGAAAGAGGACAAAGAGTCACCACCTACAAAAGCTAACAAAAAGAACAAAACAACGAAAAGAAGGAAAACTAAAATTGGAAGGAATAAGATGCCCCTGCATGAGAGAGAGAGAGGGTAGGAGGTAGAGAGGGGAGGGAAGAAGAGATTGAGAGAGAATGTGGGAGCTAGATTGGGGAGGGAAGTAGAGATTGAGAGAGAGGGTAGGAGGTAGAGAGGGGAGGGAAGTAGAGATTGAGAGAGGGGAGGAGGTAGAGAGGGGAGGGAAGTAGAGAGTGAGATAAAGGGTAGGAGATAGAGAGGAGAGGGAAGTAGAGAGTGAGTGAGAGGGTAGGATGTAAATAGAGGAGGGAAGTAGAGAGTGAGAGAGAGAGAAGGGAAGTAGAGGTGAGAAAGAGAGAGGAGGGGAGGGAGAGAGGAGGGGAGGGAGTGAGTGTTTTAGTTCAGCATAACGCGAGTGTGTTATAACACACTCGCTTTATGCTTTTCCTTGGAAATTTACAAGACTTGGGCTTTGATTTGCCTTAGGCTTCCAACCCAAAGGCTTGGACTATGTTTAGGTCATCCAAGGACATGTTTTTCTAGATTCTAACAAAACTCACATAATCTGGAGCATGCTCCTTGTATACACCTAAAATTGGCTCGAGTTGAATTAAATAAATATTTTAATATTTATTTATTCTTATTCTTCTATCAATAAATAAACATCCTAATTTATTTATTTATTTGGTTCACGTTTATCATATTCTTCTAATAATTAATCATTCCTAAATTCTTCTAATGTCATATCTAATTAAATAATCCTAGATTATTTAATTATTTCCTCTAAGACAAAGTCCTATGTCTGAAATCCACGTCACTCATCCTTGTCATCTCCATGTCATTGGACACCTCATCATGTTGCTCCAATAATTAAATATTCTTAATATTTAATTAGTCTTTTATCCTCTCAAACATGTGCCCTATTTCTTCTCAACCATCAAACATGGTCAAAGACACTTGTCTTCTAAATCCTATATTCCCTCTCACATTCCAACAACCAAAGACTCCTTCCTCCATGTTCTTCTCTTGGTATTCCACCTTTATCTCACTAGTCCTTGTGAGCATCATGACATGTGGCTTATGGTTCCACGTATTCCTCCACCTTACCATCGTAGTACCTGAACATCTTCTACCTTTATCTCCCTCATCCCAACCAATTTGATCTTGACCGTACATGTGACAAGACCTATTCTCCATCGTGGATCTTTTGACACTTGGATTAGACCCCTCCTTGGCCTATAAAAGGAACCTCCTCACCTTCATTTTGCATCACAAGAGTTATAGTACTTACATGTTGTAGAAATTCCATCAAGCCTTCAAGCATGCCTTTGGTCTCCCCCCATTTACATTATTATCATAATCTCCATTTAGCATTATAGTTGCATATCCTCATCTCATCATTATCAATGGCTTCACATCACTATCATTAGCTTTGCATTGTAGAAATCCTTCATATTGCATATTTGAATCCACAAAATTCCATTCATCTCATTGTCATCTTGGAAAACAAAGAAATACAATTCTGAGAGCAACACCATTATCAACAAGATTATTGAGAAGATAGGAGACAATGGAATGCATGGGATAAATCAATTTGCAAGGTATAACTTATGCTTTCTACATTTTTCTTAGTTTAATTGATGTATTGAATTTGAGTAGGAATTCTAGAGTATTTGTGGCATCTTAGTAGGTTCTTACAATAGTTTCAAATTATCAATCACATTTTAGCACCCACCGTGGGGCCTTGCCCCATTTTTAACTTCCAAATTTGAGTTTTTGGTATCCTTACAGTCATAATAGGTCGCTCCTGCGCATTTGATTTCCAGTTCTATGCATCTATGAAGAAAATACCAGTCCTGTGCATTTGAAACTCCTTATTGCACATCTAACACTTTATGCTGCACATTTGTCTTTTTGCGCATATAACTCATTCTGTTGCGCATATGAAATTAGTCAGTTTTACTATGTCTTTTTGATAATTTTTTATGCTAACTCTTGTTGCAGCTGTCATCGATCATCAAAGAAGTATATTCAAACTACTGACAATGGGTTTTTGCAGGTTTTAAGGCTTTGTTTAGACCTCATTTACTCATACAATTGTCAATCTAGTGGCACTTAGTTTCTAATTAGGAGGAGTAATCATTCCATTTTACATTACAATCTTGCATACAATCATAACTTAGTTTCTAATTAGGGGGAGTAATCATACCATTTTGCAATTCAATCTTGCATAACAAATCATCACCTAGTTTAAAATAGGAGGAGTAATTCAATCTTGCATACGATCTTCACATAGTCTAATTTAGGAAGGTTAAATGAACAATCTTGCATTCTATCTTACATACAAATCATTCACTTAGTCTAATTAGGAGGTTTAAATTGAACAAAATCTTGCATACAATCCAAATTTAGCATAAATAGGGGGAAGTAATTTGATTATCTTTCATTTGTTGTTATCATGCAAATATGGCACTTTGTGTTGTTAGATTAGTCACACTTAGCTTAATCTAAGCGGTCAATAAACAAGTGTTTGTCGTTCTTGCAAAAGGTGATAGGCATCTGCTCTCCCCTTGCAACATCTTGGGTGATCAAAAAGCCAAACTCATCTACCCTTTTCTTGTTTACCCTTAGAAAGGCCTACTCTTGGATTGCGATTCATCCAAGAGGGATGACCTTAAGTAGAGCTTTCCTTTGACCTGCTATATAAATGGGATAAGGTGAAAGACAATTCTTAGCCAACGTCAGCCTTGCCTTTCAATGCCAAATTGAAAAGAGGTGTACTAGCACTTTGTGGAAACAATTTTTGCATTGTGTGAAGTATTTGATACTCTTAGTATGATTGTTCAAAGCTTTTAGTAGTTGTGCATTTGAAACCTATTCCTATGCATTTGAACCTGCTCATCCATAACAGTGAGATATTCTTGAGATTTTGAGAAAATAAGCAAATTATTTTTGGATACCCATTTCTACCTAGAATCCATTGGTGAAGTCATTTTAACCATAAAAATTCATCTCATACCCATTTTTCAAAACATTTCACTTACATCCCATATCTAGTCTTCCACAAAAAAAAATCCCAAGGTGCCATTGAGTCAATCTTCCTATTCAAACAAACAATTTGGTTAGTTTCCCTATCAGGATCAATCATCCTCTATCTAGAAACTACACTAAACATCTTGACAAGGTTAGTCTACATCAATAGTGATTTCAATCATCCATATTTGACTTACTTTGGATCAACACTTTGATAGCTATACATCATAGCTAAAGACCATTTGTTTGGACAAAGATCTAAACATCACCTTTAGAAAATCATATCATGAAAACATTCAATGCAATCCTTCACCCAAGACTACATATCACTAAACATCACTTACATCCACAAGCCTGTCATCCAACTTCATTCATATCAAACTTTGCATGGTTGAAACTATATCTCAAGCCAAAAGAAGAAAAGAAATGGATTTCACAAACAATAGTGAACACTCTTCTAGTGATGGAGAGGAAGAAATCAACCAAGAAGAACTTGATAAATATCTACAAGATCCAAAATTCCAAAGGTTGATGGATAAGGTAGTATCAATAGACCCTCACTAATACTTCCTCTCACTAGCACAAGGAGCCAAGCTACCCGTAGATTTTGACATTTCAAAATTGAGAGAAACAACCTCATCAAACAAAATAGAAGCTCCCAAAAATGAAAAAGAGGCTCCCAAGAATGAAAAAGAAGCTCCCAAGAATGAAAAGGCTAAGGATATGTCAAATCCTTTAGATACACTCACACAACAAATCCAAGCCTTACAACAACAATTTGTAGACCTACAAATGTGAACTTCCACAAAACATTACTCATTAGAGGATATATCTCCATATCCTTTTGACAAAAGCTTGGTCATGGTTCCTTTCCCTTCAAGATTTGAAGTCCCTAAATTTGACAAATATAGGGGGAAAGGTGATCCACGTGACCAAATTATAGAATTTAGTGCTGCATGCTTAGAAGTCACCCATAATGAGACATATCTAATGCAACTCTTTGCACACAGCCTAAGAGGTCAAGCTATGGAGTGGTTCTCATTTCTACCTCCCAAAATCTGAACATTCAATGAACTAGTGGACAAGTTTGTGACACACTTCTCCTATAACATTGAACACGAAATTTTAATGTTAGATCTATGCAACAACAAACAAAAGGGTGGAGAATCCTTTGCCACTTTCTTGCAAAGATGGAGACAACTTGCAAGCAAATGTCCTTACCACATCCCCAAGAAACAAATGATTGAAATGTTTGTCCATAACTTGAACACCGAGTTAAGCTATCAAATCCAAATCTAATGTCCTACTTCTTTTATTAAGGTCATTGAAATGAGATTTCAAGTATAGAGAAAGCTTTGATAGATAAAGGACAAATAAAAATCTATAAGGATGTCCCTAGTTCAAACAACAACACGGATAAATTGAGGTTTTCGACTAAGAACAAGAACATTGTAAATGATGGAGTTGTAGATGCAAAATGTGTGACACCAAAACAACCTATTATAAATCTATCAAGTCCACACAACAATACTACAAAAAAACCCACAAATAATGAACTAAGACCAACAAACTTTCCTCCTCTCAAAAGATTTACACCATTGGGTGAATCAATTGAATCTACCCTAAGGAAGATTATCGCAAACAATCTCATAACACTTCCTATGGTAAGAGAATATGAACCCAAGTTCAAACCCTCTTGGTGGAAAGATTCTGACTTTTCTAAATTCTATACAAGCAAAGGTCATAAAACCAACGATTGCCAACGACTGAAAAACAGCATCCAAGACTTGATAGATCGTGGAGATATACTAATTAATGGACATACATCCAATGATGAACATATGGCATTCAAGAATCTACTCTCTAACGATGAGAAGGGAGGTACCTCTAAACAAAACAATAATGGTGGTAACTGTAGACACCCAAATTTGTCCATGTCTAGCGACACCTTGTTAAATCACTAATCCATTAGCTAATTAATTAAATAAATTTTATTTATTTAATTAAAATCCCATTCTCATCCACTTAGCCAATTAATTAAATAAATTGTATTTATTTAATTAATTCCACATCATGTCTTATCTCATTTTATGCATTTATCCTATTAATTAAATAAATTTTATTTATTTAATTAATTTCCAACTCATATCCCAACTAATTCAAATACTTTATTTGAATTAAGCCCTCATCATTTATCACATTTCAACACTTGTCCATTTCCCATTCATCATGTGTTGTAAGACAACTTTCATTTAAAATCTTTCACATGCACAACTAATTGGACCTAAATTTAGTAACTGTCAATCTTAGCCATTCACATAGCCTCTGAATCTCCACCGTTGATTGATCTTGGTTGAGTTCTATATAAGCACCCTTTCATTCCATATGAGATATCCAGCAATCTAGTAATCCAGCAATCATATAGCACCTACATTATCATCTTGAGCATTTGAGCATTTGAGCTATTATCATCCATCAATGGCAGCTTTCAGCTTTGTAATTGCTTATTGTTGAAGAAGCAGTCCACATCTCCCTCTCAAACAAGGAATCGCACGGTCTAGGTGATGTTACGCTTGAATTGCATTATCTTTTGATTTCATTTAGATTAGATTCCTTGATGATGGTAGGGTTAGGGTTTCATGACTATGTCTGATCTTCCACACCTGACTTTCACCTATCACAGTAACAATGCCAATTACATGAATGTATCCTATGAATACACCGTTAACCACATCTCTGAAAGTGATTCACATATACATGTGATTACTATAAATAACAAGCCTGATTGTAAAGTTACCACCCATCGTGGAAAGATTACTCTCCAAGGGGCTCCACCTAAACCATCTTCCATATCCAACCAGTATAATGTCCTAGACCAACTCCAAAAGACACCTACACATATATCTATATTGTAGCTATTGCATCTATTACCATCCCATAAGGCTATCCTAGAAAAAGCTCTATTAGAAACCATCGTGCCAATAAATCTAGCCCAAGAGTAGTTCCAAGCCATGGTAGGACATCTTACTACCCCTCATTTCCTATCCTTTACCAAAAACGATGATATGTCCATTACTCAACCTCACAATGCATCCCTTCACATCGAAGCCCTCATTCATAAACACAGAATAAAACGAGTCCTTATAGATGGAGGGGCGGGTTTAAATATATACACATTAAAATTAATCCTTGCATTGGGGTTCTCTAAGAATGGTGTTGATCCAAAGAAGATCACAATTTAGGCATATGATGAAGAAGAAAGGACATCTAAAGGCACTGTTGTTTTTCCTATATGAGTTAGACTAGTAGAGAAAGATGTGGTTTTCCAAGTTCTTGATATGGAACTAGCCTACAATATTCTCCTTGGCTAACCTTGGATACATGCAATGAAGGATGTACCTTCCACCTATCATCAATGTATAAAGTTCCCTTACAATGGCCAAGAGATTACTATCCAAGGTGATCCCGCTCCATTTCAATACTACAACACCATCAAACCAAAGACTGAAGTTGTCATACCCACCAACCGTGCAATCTCATCCTCTACAACCCTTGTTGACCCAAGTTCAATACCTTCTACATCCAAAACCACCAAACTAAAAGTCAAGCTCAAAGATAAAGGGATAGGAGAGTATTCCATTGAACAAACCTTTTGTCTTACACAACTACCCCTATCACCCAAGTCTTATGGAAAACCATATATGAACAAACCATAGTCATTAAAGCTCCTAAAGGTCCTTTTATCAAATGGGATAATCTATCAGATGAAAGTGATGAGAAAGATGTCCTTCAATGGCTATACAAAGAAGAAGATATGGAATCCAAGCCACAAAATCAACAACCCCAATTACAAACTGATCAATATGGCCCAAGTTTTACTATCTTGTGGAGAATGGGACATGATGGTCATAGTCCCATAGGATTGAGAAAAGAAGGTATCATGGAACCCATACAACCTTCTTCCTTATTAGCTCGAGACACCACAGGGCTAGGATACAAAAGAAAAGACAAGGAAAAGGTTACCACCAATCTAGATGAGCAAATTCATAAATTGCAAGAGGGGAGTGAAACAGACTCTAACGAATGGGAATGGGATAATCTTTCTGAGCTATCTTGTGAAGACAAGGGCATCAATGTAGTCCAAACATACTGTGATTCAATTTTTGAACAACAATAGAAACTACCTAAATATTCAATACCTCAATGGAAATAAGACAAATACAAATAAACAAAAGATATACCTTTGCAAACAGATTTACCTTGTGCCTTCCATTGTTGCCTATCTTTCTTTGATCTTGTGTGATTATAGAGCTCTCAGAAGTTGTACTTCCTTGCTATTAAGATGACAAAGATAGAATGGCTATGGGGAGGATTATGCAATGAGACTACAATGCAATAACTAAGATGAAGGATGCAGACAATGATATGCAGCCATGGTTGATGATTGTGAGATGAGGATAAATGGGATGGAGCCAAAGGCATGCTTGGGAGCTATGGGGGAATTTTTTGCAGCATAAGATTACTAAAGCATGAATGATATCAAATGAGGGAGAGATACCTTCCTTGTATAGACGTGTGAAGAATTAGATCAATGGTTGAGAATTATTAGAGAGATCAATGGTTGAGGAAGGTTGAGAAAATGTGCGCGAATTAGAAGAGGACAAGTGTCCTGCCCTTCTCATGCATCAAGGGAGTTAATAGATTTGATTAGGGAGTTGACTGAATAGATTGATCAGTGAACTGAATTGATTGCTTTGTTGACTGAGTTGATTGATTAGTTAACTCTTTTGATTGACTGTTAACTGACTTTGACTGGAGGAATTTATGGTGGGTGAGGATAATTTTAAAATTAAATATTAAAAATATTTAATTATGTATGCAACATGATGAGGTGTCCAAATGACATGGATGGGATGATGTGGAATTTAGAGATAGGACTTTGAATTAGAAGAAAAGATTAAATAATTTAGGATTATTTAATTAGACATGACATTAGAGGAATTAGGAAAGATTAATTAAATAAATTGATTTTATTTAATTATTAGAAGAATAAGATAAACGTGAATCAAATAAATAAATTAGAATATTTATTTATTGATAGAAGAATTAGAATAAAATAAATATTAAAATATTTATTTAATTTGACTCAAGCCATTTTTAGGTGTATACATTTTGCCCCTCTTTGAGACAATGTGTTTTATCATGTTGTTTCAAAAATAAAAATTTTCTGATTATGATACATGCCCCAATTTGCCCCTAGTACAGGTTTAATAATGATAGGATGCCCCCTCGGGAGATCAGTCAGGTTGAATTTGGTGAAAGAATGACGAACGATCTCACGATTAGGAAGAAATGACGACACAATCGACGAGTGAAAGATTTAGGTCATGGAGAATGCAAAATGATGGAAAAACATGGCAGGCATGTGCTAGGTTAAACTCCTCCAACTAGGGCTCACTTGGCTATAAATAGAAATGTGGAGTCACTTCTCTATCTATTTGTACACTTGTCTTTTGAGGAGAGAGTATAGGAGCTATAGGAGACCTAGTGCTTAGCAGTACAGAGCACTCAGCAGAGATGGATCAATTTCTGATAGAGAGTCGCCGATTCGAGAGGATCTGACGATTCAGGCGGCTAGCAGACTATGGACCCCCGGTATGTACCCTTTGAAACTTGGTCGATTTTGCATTTAATGCAGTCAAAATGAGGGTTAAAGTTTTCATTTTTAAATGTGTTGCTTGGCTTTTTCTACACTTTTGACAAATTTTCCTATGAATACAACGTGGTTATGAGCATATAAGTAGGGAATCTGCACATATGAGAGTTTTTTGCATTTGATCAATAGTTTTGTGCAACTAAATAGGGTTTGCACGCATTTGATTTCTATTGCGCATTTAAAGAATAATCACGCACATATGATGTAGATCCATGTATTCAATATGAAAACACGCACATGACTAGGGATTAGGTGCATGCATTGTGATGCTGCGCATCTAAAATAGATCTATGTTTTTGACTCCTAATTCTGTGCATTTACCTGAAATAATGCAAATGATAAGGGTTTCAGTGCATTGGATAGAAAGCTACGCATCTGATAAAACTGGTCAATTTCTTAGCTAGTTTGATAGAGTCAGCATCGTGATCGATGTTGGCCAACTGATAGCTCATCTTCGAGATTGATAGAATCTCAAAAGAGACGATAGGATAGGTTTCCAGATAGGATAGCTAAGTAACTAGTTTAATTGATTAGATAGATATGCAGCTTAGTTGTTGTGTTAATGTGCTTTGTTATTAATTGCAGAAGATTCTAGATCATGTACAGATGTCACGGGAGAGATTCCCTATGACACAGATGCTTCGACCATATTTGACTGATACTGATCATTTGGTGCTTGGATCTATTGGATTGTGGTATGTCTTCTTTATGCCTGAGGTGAAAGCGAATCTAGGATTGTTGAGTGCTCTGGGTGAGAGGTACAACAGTGAGATGGGCACTTTTCACTTGCCGACAGGGGAGATGATGGTGACACTAGAGGATGTACATCAGATTCTCTAGATTCTGATTCAAGGTGAGTTAGTAGAGTATGAGTCTGCTATTGGATCTAGATTGGTAGAGTGTCAACGAGTTTTTGATGACGCAGACTTAGAGGGTACAGAGATCAGTTGGACTGAAATGGTGGAGTACTATGAGCCCCTACCAGCCATACTAGCAGGTTTAATTGGAGGTGTTGTTTGTCTTGACAGGAGATCCTGAGGATTTTAGGTTGGATGGGGCTGAACACTTGAGAGGATGATATTGAAGGGGACACGCTTCTCTTCGGGTCCCTGCATACTAGTACACCTATACCATGATTTACATCAGTTTGTGTATGATGGAGCGACCAGTTTATCTACCAGAGTTTCACTTCTATAGATTTGGGCATGGCTACACATAGCAGTCATACACTCAGAAAAACATGCATAAATCATTGCATAAAGTAAAATAACTAATTATATTCAAGAGAGTGTTTGACGAGCAGGATTGCACCCGTTATGCAAAGCTGTGAAGCTCAACAATCCTGTGTAACATGGGATCAAACTCAGGTTGTGGGTGACCTATAGTGAGCTTGAACCTCCAAATTATGGGTTGGTTCCCTTGTAATTTTCAATGGATCAATGATTTGGTAAGGAAAGGACCAAAAGGATTTACTAAAAGCACTAAAACTGTAATCTAAAGTGTGGTGATGCACCTAAATTTGATGGAAAACTGTAAATCTAACTCACAATAGATCTCAAAAAATCTATCCACACAATCCACTATTAGCAATGTGATCACAAAAATGATTCTAAGGGAGGTTGGAAATAATTTTTGTTTTGAAAGAAAATAGGGTTCTCACAACATAAAAAAAATTATTCCAATTGCACAACCTAAGACCTGTGATTTCAATGCTTTCTAATACATGCAAGTACAAATGAGAATGATTTTAAAGGTTCTAATATTAAACACAATAAAATCTCATCAAATCATTCACAAAAGTGGCACTAATGAAAAGGTAGACACTTGATTCAGTTGAAAAATAAAGGAACAATTGCATAAAAAGACAAACAATAGAACCTGTAACATGCTGTAATCTCTATAAATCTACAAAATATGAGTTACAAAACCTTCTATGTCTCTCAAAGTGTAAAGAACAAAAAAGGCAAGAACTAGAAAAACCTAAGTTTTTCTTACAATATCTAATATGCTCTCTCTAAGAGACCTAGAAAGGTCAACTGCCTCTAAAAATGCTCTCTCAAAATTGAACCACTAGCAAGCAAGAAAATCCTTAAAAATAAGGGCTATAACTATCCTAAATCAAGCTAAATAGCTCCAAACTGCTCCTCTCTACTAGTTTGGCCAAAAGGTGGACCAAACTCTCCAATTTTGACCAAAAACCATGCAAGGAACTCCAAAAGATTTTAGTTAACTCCATCCTCCAAATTTGCTTGATTTTGGGGAATGCAAACAATGTGAGCAAGGAATAAAGTAATTTTAGAACAATTACTTTACTATGAGTTACAATTTGTTCTATCTTTTTTACTTTACAACTTGTGACAAAATAATAAAGTAAATTATAAGTATATTACTTTATTATTTGTTTACATTATTTTGAGTTGCAAAGTCAAACAAATTTGGATACATTTTTCTTTTAAAAGATTTTAAAAAAACAAAAAATAACCCCTTATCTCTCCCTTTGGATTTACATGAACATACTAATGCATCAATGATGATGCCAAAAATAAATCAAGCCTTCATGCATGCAAAAGATAAAAAATATTTCCTCTTTTACTTCCTTGTCTCCCATGCAAAATACATACTACATCATGCAAAACACCTTATAACTCCCTTACATACCTTATGCATGTATTACATTGCATCAAATATGTGTCTTCACACATTATCACTCCTAGCATCATACCTTATGCATCATTTGTTATGTGAAATACCTTATCACTCCATGCAAAAAATAAAAACAACACCATGTCTTCTTTATCATATACCATACCTTATAAATATGTATCACCTTATTACTCCCTATGTGGGTGTGTGCAAGAAGTTGAGTCCACTTTTTGGCCAAAAAGTGGAAGTGTTTTCCCTGATCTTCAAAATTTGTCACATTTGACCTAACAATTTGAAGCACTTAAAGGTGGAATATTGAAAAAAGTTAGTAAATATGAAGTGTAGTACTTGGAGTCTAGTTTCCAAATATGTAATTTTTTTAATCCCCAAATGATACAAATTGATTTTTAATAGGCATTTCTAAAAACCACTGTTTAAAAGTCACTTTTTTTTTACTATACCATGCACATGTACGTCATTCATATTTTGACCTAAATAATCATATTTTTATAAATCCTTTTGAAAAAAGATTTGTAACTCACTAAGGCACGTTTACCATATTGTTTTGTAATTTTTTATTGAATATTTTTTTTGTTAATTTTTTATTGGCCATTTTTGGTGTTTTAAAAAATCGTCGTGTACATCACACATAAGATGACCTAAACTTATCATTTTTTAAATTTTTTTTTCAAATTGAAAAGAATTGTCTAAAGTATGTTTTCATACAATTTTTTTTACAAAAAAATATTTTGATAAAAAGTTATTAAAATATTAAAAAACCCTGATAATTTAAGTTTATGGACCTGTTTCATCAGAAATTAATTGAAAAATAGAAAAATAATCCAATTGTAAAAAAAATTACATATTTGGAATCTACACTGTCTCATCTATAATGGGTTTTAATTTCGTTAAAAAATCTACAAAAAAGGCCTTCAGACATATGCCCAAAGTCACTATTTTGTTGTGACATTGACAAGACCTTCAACTTGCAGATCAAACCAGGTCCAAAGCCAAGGGTTGGGTTCCCAAGCCTTTTTTCTGACCCAAAACCCATAGAAAAAATTGGGTCAAAAATTCAAATTTTATGAAACGGGAACCTGTTTCTAAAAAATGGGATCTCGTTTCAAAATAGGATCCCATTTCTAGAAAATGAGATCCCGCTTTTGGCTCGAGATCCCGAAGCATAACGGGATCCCGTTTCATAAAAAGAGGGATCTTGTTTTGGTTTACCTAATTTCAAATTTTTTCTAAGTTTGAAACTTCCACCTTAAGTGGACTCTCTTTGTGCATTTAGCCTTGCACTAAGGTATAACTCTCCTTTGAATCATTCTCCCTTGCAGACTTTTATCTTTAAGGTTTGCAAAAAAGAATATAAGGCATAAAGCCTTATCTTTACATGATTGTTTAGTTTGACCTTTTAAAAAATCAAAAGGCAAGAATGAGATTTATCCCTCATGAGCCCCTGTGGCATCATTGATTCAAATCATTAGGTTTTTTTTAAAGACTTAGAAGTCTTTACCACGGATGCAATAGGATAATAATCATTATTTTTAACATGGAAGTCAAAAAAGAAGAAAAAACACACTTGGTGCTCGCTAGGGCAAACTGCCAAAAGAAAAAAACCTAAAAGATTTTTGGTCATTTCTCACTTGGCTCCTCCTGAGCCACCACCATGCTCACTAGGGTTTGAAGGAATCTCCACATTCTATCTGCAATTTGTGAGGTTTCTCCATGATATTTTTTTGAATCTTTGACAAGAAAATGGAAGGTGAGTATATTTGTAACATTTTGAATCATTTTTCTTGATTTTCTGATGCAAAAAATGGCGTACAGGCCACGGTCTTGACGTAGTTTCTTTTGCATTATCCTTTGCTATGCTTTGTCTTCTCACTGTATTTTGTTTTGCTTCTAGTTCAAGGCCATTAAGACCGACTAGTTTTGAAACTTTGGGAGCTCTACTGTGAGCATACCTACGGCCTATGAGCAAGTAATCTCTCCTAGAACAAAATAAGGTAAGGCTTCTTTTTAACCCTGTACCATTCTTGAGTGTTTATGTATACATGATGAGGGTTTGGAAGTAAAATTTATGTGGGTTTTAACATCTTTGAAAGAAAACCCCATTTTAGGCCACGACCATAGCTAACTACATACATATAACATCTGCATTTTCTATCAGTTCTATGGGGAAAGAAGATTTGACCCATGAAAAGATAATGAAACACCTATGAAAATAAGCACTCTCTATGCTCTGGCTTTGTATTTTTTGAGAGTTTCTTCATATATTATGACAAGGGTTTGAAGATATCTTTATTTTCCTATAGCAACATGAAACTGGGTTTCTCTCTTTACTATTCTTCTTCTTTGGGAATGCAAAGCACACACAAAAACCCTTCATCTTCACCTTTAGATACTTCTCCTCTTGCATTTTGATGTGGGTTCTTGATATTTTGTGGAAAAACACTATTTCTGGCTGCGGCTTGAGAACCCATATACATGGTATCATTTTCATTTTATACCTTATTCTTTCTGTCACAAAGGCATTCTATAGATTTTGTGTAAGCCAACCTGGAATTGTTCTTAAAACAAAAACTCATAAGGTTTAAAACACTTAACCTCCCTCTTGTACATTTTGTAAAAGCATTCAAACTTCCTATGACATTTCATGGCTTCTGACTGTGGCATGGTGAATCATTCTTGCATACTTTGTGGTTTATATAGTGACGGTTATGATCCTTCTTGAGGTTGGAACTACACCCTTCTACTTTAGTCTTATGGAAAAACTCTACTTCTCCTTCATATTATTGGGACAAATAAATATTGCAATATGTAGAAGGCATGAGCATCCTCATGATGCAATCAGATGATGTAATCACAATGTTTCTTGTACCTGTAGATAGACATTATATCCTTTTTCATTTCATGTTTGACTGTACTTTTAGGATCAGTTTTCTCATTGAATATTGAATGTCACTGTACAGTCTTTGTGACTGTGCTCTTGGTGCTATCATGAGAAGGATCTACTCCTTATAGCATCGAAAGTTATGGTCAAATGTTCAATCTCAAGTTTACACTTTATTCACAATAGAAGTGATAAATATTTGTCCAATTTTTTCTTCTCTAGGCTAACCTTTGGTTTCTGGAATAAATGATATGTAATAAAAACCATCTAAAACAGTCCTCCTCTTGTATTGATCATGCTCAATAATGAAAGTATGTAAAATGTTTACCATCTTTGTAATTCTTTTATGATTGAGACAATATGTGTTTGCTAAATATGAACATTGCAGCATGTAGAAGGCATGGGTATCTTCATGATGTATCACACTGCTCCTTGTATCAGTCTTAAGTTGTTCCATTTATGTCTTTGCACTTGACTGTGTAAAAACAAGAAAAGAGGTTGTTCCTTTTGACTATGTATCTTATGGCTCCACTATGTTATCTCCTTCTATGCACTTGTGACATGACTATTCATTTGGTGGCTCTATATGTTGTTCCATTTGATGGTCGTAGCATGGTATGACTGTCCTTTATCTTTTATGACTGTTCAAATGAATTCAAAAGCAATTTTAAATCATATTCACAATAAAAAGGTAGAAAAATACATGTTATATTTGATGTTCCATTGCATGACTGATCATTCATCATGGCTGAAAAAACCATGCTTCTTGGGGAACATTGTCATCGCTATCTCCTATAGCAGTACTTGTATTTGAGGATTCTCCTTTTCATATTGCATTTGATACATCTTATATAGCAGCAATATGATGTTAGTTTATCATTTTCTCTTGGCTGTCAAATCAAAGATTCAATTTGTCATTAGACAGTTACCAAAGCTAGGGAATATCTCATTCTAGTAACTATCTACTGCCAAAGGGGTGCTCCTTTATGATTGTTCCAAGTCTTTACTAAACATTTCTTAGTTCTGGTAACTGTCTATTATCAGAATGCATTCTTTTGATGACACCTTGCTAGAAAGTGTTTACAAATTGAATATTTCTGCATTAATAACAATATTTGAGCATGTTGGGATCAACCCTTATGGGAGCCCATTTTCTCCACATGCTTTAATGTCTTCAAATCAACAACATAACTTTTCCTATACCTACTGTTGGTTTTTCTTCTGAATCAGCATCAGGGTTTGCCAGTTCTAATGCACAGGCAGATTCAGCAAACTAATACAGGAGGTTGCGTGAGCTGCCTCCCCTTCACTTCTGGTTTTGCCGCACCAAGGGGGGTATCCCTATAACTCAAGATGTAACCTTGACTAGCTCAATGATAGAAAGATCTAACTTGACAACAACAGGCAGAATACTCTCATGTATGGACCAAGATCTGCATGACAGATCACAAGGTTGGCAACATTCTTGGACATATGTGTCTAGTTGGGTATGAGAGTATGCAGGGGTCCTAATCCTACTCCTATAGCTAACAGATGGAGGTGATGAAATGGATGGACATAATGTCCTGGATGCAAGACAAGGGGTTTTGGCTCATAACTACTGACCCAGGAGTAGATTGGTGCCTATCCATTGGGCAAGGAGTCAACTAGACGTATACAACAGATGGTTTGCAACTTTCACTCAAGTTTCAGGGGGTTGGACTGATGCTTGCCTTACAAACATCACCCAAGAATGGGTATCTAACTGCCTCTACTTACAGATATCCCTGCTGACATGCAACCTTCTCCATACATTAACCTAAAATAGTTTAATCCACTCCTTGAATGGAAGTTACAGATCAAGCATGCAGTATAGATATCTATACCCTAGAATCTATGAAACCCTTAGCAACCAGATTCAAAGGAAGGAGAATAACATGCAGCAAATGGAGACAAGCAGATAGACACATGCAATAAGCATTTTTCATATAACATTAACACTGAAACTGAAAATATGTGCAAAATACACTCATGCTGCAACACATAAACTCCAAAATGGGATAGAACAACCAGGATCATGCCCTGTTCTTCGTTATTTACACAAAAATGTCTCAGGCCTTCAACAACCTACAAATGAGCAACACAGCCCTACTTATACAGCAAGGAGGTGCTCAGCCTTAACCACCAGGCAAACTCAAAATTTGCCAGATACAACGCATCATCAGATTGGCGCTCAAACATTCAATGCAGCAGGTAGAGGAAGGGACAGGAGAGGTCTCAAGCCCTACGCTACCGCCCAGGGATTCACACCTTCAATCGGGTACTAGATCCATCCACGCCATCACCCATACCTCTGCAACAACCGCCATTAATGGCATACCAACCTGCGGCCTTGGGAAAAACATCATACTGTGCATCGTAAACCTTTCCCGCCAAAATGTATCATCCTGATATTTCAAATCATGCAGGATCTAATTATCCCACATGCACCCCGCGGCAACCTTCTTAACACTTTATATACAAGGCCGTCCACATATATGGTGTCGGTGCTTTTGCTCCCGACGACACTAGCATAAGCCTTCATCATCATCATCCTCCAGCATGATATCCAGCTGCTCGAAATATCACCCTGACGTCAGCATCATCATCTGCATGAGTTCACCTCGATAATTCACATCACCCCGATGTGAAATATCACCCCGCAGAAAATATCACCCTGCGGGAAAGTATCATGCCGTCCGCATCACTAGATATAAAATATCACCCTGATGACCAACCTTACCTTCGCATGAGATATCAACTTGATATTCACCTTCATCGGCACAACCTGATGCATCGGAAGAAGATCCTCCTGCTTAGCCGATACCAAATGTCTGGCCGATGAACATCCTGATGATGTCACCGTCATATCCTGCTGACGTCATCAGCATATCTGCCTCGCGCACCTCCTCATATCCGGATGACGTCATCATCATTTTTGCAAATATTGGGGGATCTCCACAAGATGACTAGTGTTAGAAATATGACCCCCCGGATCCTGATGACGTCACCACCATATTCATATATCGGGGTGATATTCAGATATGAAAATATCACCCCCCTTTCGGAAATATCATGATGCAGATAGGCAAAAAAGTGGATATCACCCTGACATAAGAATGACGTTAGCATCATCAGGGTGAGAAAACAACGAACATGAACTGATAAAACAACATCAGGATGATCTTAACAAAGATCACCTGATGTTTAAATATGATGACCCCGATGAATATCGGGTCATACTTAGAACCTTGCAGCAACATCATCAGGATGATCTTAACCAAGATCACCTGATGTTAAAATATCACCCTGCGAGCAGAAAGATTAGGCTGACAGAAAATATGATGATGATGACCTCCTCCTCGAAGAAATATGATGCTGATGTTGAAAAAAGTTGAGGCCCAAAGACATAGAATATTTTTGGATTTTTAGGGAAGGTGCCTGCATGTTTATATGCTTGAAACTTGACTGCTCATGCAGGCACCAACACCTACATAGTGAACAAACAAGGTAGCATAAAAACATACCTTTGGAAGTTTATTGATCTCTCTCATGATGATTTGACTTTCAACTGATGATTTGATTTATTGCATATGTCTGATATTGATCCAATTGTATTGATGCATAATGATTGCAAGTTTATATATCTGTTGATAAGGCATATGATGAATTTGTATATCCAGAGCTCTAACAAAAATTTCTCCAACCTTGTAGGCTCATCATCCTGATTAGGAGCAAGAGGCTGAAAACATGAAGATCAAGTACAGATAGGAGGATCAATCTTCATTTCAAGGCAATGATGGATATCACTCTCCTCATGTGTTCTTTTCCTTTATCTTCAGATGTATAGCTTGCATGCTTTGTTGTATTGTCTTAGTTTTGTCATTCCCACGGCTTGTGTGAGACATATTTAAACACTCTCTTCAATATAATCAGTTATTTTACTTTATGCAATGATTTATGTATGTTTTTCTTTATGAATCAAATGCATAGCATAAAATAATTGAATCTGCTTTAAAACATATGTTTAAAAACTAATGATGAAATGACAGTTTATAAATACCTTTCCTTTTGCACTGTACTGTGGCACTTGAATAATCATAACTGGAAGATGAAATCAATTAGACACCTGTCATTCCCGGAATGTCTGTTCTCTTGTCCTTAGATCAATTCACTTATCAGGATGGTTTAACAGCCCAGCTTGGGCTATCACATTATCCTGATAAGTGATCCAACATTTCTCTTTTGTTAGGACGACTGGCATTTGACTGAGTGATCATGCATATAAAAATTTTCTTTTATCCCCTTTGCAGTTCAACTGCAATCTAGGCCTTGCTAAATTAGGTGTGAACATAATTTAGTAACATTTTTGGCGACCTCTTAGGGGTGTTCACCTGCTAAACAAAATAGAACCAATAGCCTTGCAAATCCATTGGGCGTATGAGTCTTCTCTTGGCTAAAATCTTGAAAAATGTTTTTGCAACTCAAACTGATAGAAAGTCACAGCAGCAAAACAATACTGAAATTAAACTAATCTAACCCTATTTAGGATATGGCTAGCAAAATGTGCATGTGCAATTCTTGAAAAATGAAATACTGAACTGAAAATCTACTCTACCCTAAACTAACCAGCCATAGAAGCTGGTCAAACAAAACCATTACCTAGCCTTGTAAAATAACTTCCCTTTCTAATTAAAAAAAGATGTTTTGCAAGGTGATTTGCTACTGATAAGATATGATTCATGAGAATATACCCTGCAGAATGTTGCAAAACTCTCTGAAGAACAAAAATAAAACCACTCACCATCTGAATATGATTATAAATAATGTTGTTAAGGGGTGAATAGATGGTCTCATTCTATTGTTCAAAGGCTACAATCTCCTCTTTGGATACAATAGTAGCATGTGTCCCCTTGGTTAGCTTTCTGCGAGCTAAATCCCTGATTGGACATCCTCTTGCAATGATGAACCTTTGGGTAATACTCCTGATGTCTTGGTTTAGATCTGTTGTCCTGTTTTCACTTGCAATTTCAACCTAATTTGAAAGAGTTAGCTCAGATGAATGAAATGAAGTAATGTCCACCTCTTTGTCCTAAATATGCTAATCACATACTATTGATGGCATCAAATCATTATCAATGTTAGAGAAAAAATCTTCTATAATACTAGAGAAAATGTTTTCATCAAACTCATAGTCTTGCACTAAATCCAAATGAGTTTCTTCACTCTGCTCACAAAGGCTCTCATCAAACCTAGCTTCTTGTTGTTCATTACTTTCACCTTGCATGATAACCTACCATGTCAATTCCTCCTCCATGGTTAATGAATCTCCTTCCTCTGTTATGACAGCCAATAACTCATCAAAACTATTAGATATTTGAACGCTCTTAGGAACAACAATCTCTTCATCTTTCAAAACAAAACTAGGTAGCTGATTAAACAAAGAAATTGATTCTTCCTCCTCACATGGGGCTTTCTCCAATGAAACTTGGGCATCTTGTCTTTGCAACTGAAGACTTTCACCTTGTGACCTCTGTATTCTACTTTCATTCATCTTATAAACAACATTAGAATACTTTTCAAATGAATCGAAATGCAAAGAGTTGAGTTCCAAGTTTGAACCAACATCATCTTCATATGCATTATGCTCATTTTCAGCTGGGGACACAGTAAAAATAGCATAACCTTCAGTTGTTGGACTGAAACTTGGAGTTTTGATAGGCTCATAGTTGACTACCTCTTCTCCTTCCTAATTTTGGATTAGTATGGGAGGGGTAGCCTTAAAAATATATGGCATTTTATAATCAGGATACTTGGTCCAAGAAGGCTGCCATATTTATTCAAAATTTTGATGACTTGGTTCAGGTATTTGATATGATTGACACTGAGGATTAATGGATTGATTTTGAATGCAAACAGGCTCCTAAGCAAAATCAGGACTTCTAAAACTTGGAATTTGATAACTACTAACCTCATTTTGAACAGGTTGATCTAGAATGAATACAACTGTCTGGACCTCATACCTTTGTGCTTGTGCAAGTAAGTGTTTTATTTGTGCTTCTTTGGCTACAACTTCCCTTGCAAGATCTTCTTCATCTTATCTTCTCTGCATCAGCAAGTCTTTCTCATAGAGATAGTCCTGATAATCTAACTCCTATTGCTACTCATACTCTTGTTGCTTCTTGATTTCTTCTATCTGCTTATTGATTTCTAGCAATGTGTTATTGAGATCAAGCGACATACTCTTTATGCTTGCAATCTCCTCCTTTTCACTCACTTGGAGCTGGTTGGGAAAGATATACTATTGGTTTTGAAAAAGATACACTTCTTGAAGCTGATTTGGTTTATGTATAGGCTGCCAACAAGGCTGAACTGGGGTGGGTGGGAGGTAAGCATGTTGAGCATGCTAATATACTGGTGTTGCATGGCTGTTTGGGATAAAATTAGCAGCATTCTCAATCTGATATAGTTGTCTAGAAAGCTGGTACTATTGGTTATAATAAGGAAAATGATTGTTTGGGGACCAAGAGCTTGGATTTTTATGATATGGTAGAGAATACCCATAATTGTTGCAATCTCTAGACATTTTATGTGAAAAGTTTGAATCATATGACTGTCAAAACATGAACATTTAAGAGACTGCACCAACCTAATTCCTTGTAGATTCCTAGGCTACTGATCTCAGCTAATATATGCTCAGAGTCGCCATGGTGTTTGATGATTTTGCTTCCAAAGGCTAATTTTGTTTGAATCTTTATCGTGCAAGCTAAAAAAATTTGATCTATCAAACCAGAAACTTAGAGTCGCCAGGTACTTGAATTGAAACCTCCAAAAGGTTGTATTTACTACTGCTCATACCAAAATAGTAGAAAGAATAAGTTCTTTATTGAACTAAAAATTAGTTCAATGTCCCACCAGGTGTGCTAAAAACTATTGACGAGCAGGATTGCACCCGTTATGCAAAGCTGTGAAGCTCAACAATCCTGTGTAACATGGGATCAAACTCAGGCTGTGGGTGACCTATAGGGAGCTTGAACCTCTAGATTATGGGTTGGTTCCCTTGTAATTTTCAATGGATCAATGATTTGGTAAGGAAAGGATTAAAAGAATCTACTAAAAGCACTAAAACTATAATCTAAAGTGTGGTGATGCACCTAAATTTGATGGAAAATTGTAAATTTAACTCAGAATAGATCTCAGAAAATCTATCCACACAATCCATTTTTAGCAATGTGATCACAAAAATGATTCTAAGGGAGGCTGGAAATAACTTTCTTTTTGAAGGAAAATAGGGTTCTCACAACATGAAAAAAATTTATTCCAATTACACAACCTAAGACCTATGATTTCAATGCTTTCTAATACATGCAAGTACAAATGAGACAATGAGTTTAAAGGTTCTGATATTAAACACAATAAAATCTCATCAAATCATTCACAAATGCAACGCTAATGAAAAGGTAGACACTTGATTCAGTTGAAAAATAAAGGAACAATTGCATAAAAAGACAAACAATAGAACCTATAACCTGCTGCAATCTCTATAAATCTACAAAATATGAGTTACAAAACCTTCTTTCTCTCTCAAAGTGTAAAGAGCAAAAAAAATAAGAACTAGAAAAACCTAAGTTTTTCTTACAATATACAATATGCTCTCTCCAAGAGACCTAGAAAGGTCAACTGCCTCTAAAAATGATCTCTCAAAACTAATCCACAAGCAAGCAAGAAAATCCCTAAAAATAAGGGCTATAACTATCCCAAATCGAGCTAAAATAGCTCCAAACTGCTCCTCTCTACTAGTTAACCAAAAAACCATGCAAGGAACTCCAAAAGACTTCAGTTAACTCCATCCTCCAAATTTGCTTGATTTTAGGGAATGTAAACAATGTGAACAAGGAATAAAGTAATTTTAAGACAATTACTTTACTATGAGTTACAATTTGTTCTATCTTTTTGACTTTACAACTTGTGACAAAATAATAAAGTAATTTATAAGTATATTACTTTACTATTTGTTTACATTATTTTGAGTTGCAAAGTCAAACAAATTTGGATGCATTTGTCTTTAAAAGATTTTAAAAAAACAAAAAATAACCCCTTATCTCTCCCTTTGGATTTACATGAACATACTAATGGATCAATGATGATACCAAAAATAAATCAAGCATTCATGCATGCAAAAGATAAAAAAAATATCCTCTTTTACTTCCTTATGTCTCCCATGCAAAATACATACTACATCATGCAAAATACCTTACTTTATTATTTTGTCACAAGTTGTAAAGTAAAAAGGATAGAACAAATTGTAACTCATAGTAAAGTAATCATTCTAAATTACTTTATTCCTTGCTCACATTACTTATCATCCCAAAATCATGCAAATTTGACGATGGAGTTAACTGAAGTATTTTGCAGTTCCTTGCATATTTTTTTGGTCAAAATTAGAGTTTGGTCCACCTTTTGGTCAAACTTATAGAGGAGAGTAGTTTGGAGCTATTTTAGCTTGATTTGGAATAGTTATAGCCCTTATTTTTAGGGATTTTATTGCTTGCTCGTGGATCAGTTTTGAGAGATTATTTTTAGAGGCAGTTGATTGTAGTTGACCTTTCTAGGTCTCTTGGAGAGAGCATATTATATATTGTAAGAAAAACTTAGGTTTTTTGAGTTCTTACCTTTTTTGCTCTTTACACTTTGAGAGAGAAAGAAGGTTTTGTAACTCATATTTTGTAGAATTTTAGAGATTACAGCAGGTTACAGGTTCTATTCTTTGTCTTTTTATGCAATTGTTTAGGACCTCCTTTATTTTTTAGCTGAATCAAGTGTCTACCTTTTTATTACTGCTTCTTTTGTGAATGATTTGATGAGATTTTATTATGTTTAATATCAGAACCTTTAAAATCATTGTCTCATTTGTAATTGCATGTATTAGAAAGCATTGAAATCACAGGTCTTAGGTTGTGCAATTGGAATAATTTTCTTTCATGTTGTGAGAACCCTATTTTCCTTCAAAAAGAAAGTTATTTCCAGCCTACCTTAGAATCATTTTTGTGATCACATTACTAAAAGTGGGTTGTGTGGATAGATTTTTTGAGATCTATTGTGAGTTAGATTTACAGTTTTCCATCAAATTTAGGTGCATCACCACACTTCAGATTATAGTTTTAGTGCTTTTAGTAGATCTTTTTAACCCTTTCCTTACCAAATCATTGATCCATTGAAAATTACAATGGAAACAACTCATAATCTGGAGGTTCAAGCTCACTATAGGTCACCCACAACCTGAGTTTGATCCCATGTTACACAAGATTGCTAAGCTTCATAGCTTTGCATAATAGGTGCAATCCTACTCATCAACAACAAGAATAGTCAAAGGTCTGCAATCCACCATGTTGAATCTCTCCAACACAGTGTTGAAATACTACTTACTTTGGCCTAACCAAAGTTTTTTGTTTTCTCTGTTTCTTTTGATCTCCATCCCCAGAATGTATCAAGCTGCCCCTATATTTAGAAATCAAACTTTTACCATTCCCAATGAGTAACATATCATCTACATACAATGCAATAATGAGAATGCGATCATTGTCAAACTTGTAATAAACACAATCATCTGATACCACATCCTAGGAGATTGTTTCAAACCATACAAAGACTTTTTCAACTTGCAAACTAGATTTTCTTTACCTTTCACCACGTAGTGCTCTGGCTGTGACATATAGATTTCCTCCTCCAAGTCACCATGAAGGAATGTTGTCTTCGCATCCATCTGTTCCACTTCTATATCATACGTTGCTACAAGAGATAACCGGAAATGAATAGATGTCAACTTTGCAATGGGAAAGAAAATCTCACCATAGTCAATTCCCTCCACCTAAGAATACCCCTTCGCAACCAATCTAGCCTTATATTTCTCAATACTACCATCTACACTGAATTTCTTTTTGAACACCCATTTACACCAACAGGTTTGCGTCCTTCGGGTAAGGGTACCAAGTCCCAAGTATTATTCTTTTCCAAAGAAGCCATCTCCTCTTCCATGGCCTTCTTCCAAGAACCTGCATCTTTCATACCCATAGCCTCTTTCACAGTTCTAGGCTCATCAGTGTTAGAAATCAAACCAAAAATACAACTGGAATCATGCAATGAATAACCAAACTTATCAGGTTGATTCCTTATTTGTGTAGACCTCCTCAAAGATTGAGGTTGAGGTTCTTCATCTTCTTCTGAACTTTTAGACCTACTAGAGCTCTCCTCATTATCAAGTCCAATAGATGTTTTTGGTTCAACTTTCTCAGGGGTGGAAGGAAGCTAAACCACATCATTTTTCTTCTCTTCTTTATTTGGCTGCAAGACAACAAAAGAAGGATTGAGCTCTCTGAAGGTCACACTTCTCCTATACAGAACTCTCTCAGCCATTGGATCTCAAAGCTTGTACCCTTTCACACCAATGCCATAACTGATGAAGAGACACTTTACAGCCTTGTTCTCCAACTTAGACCTCTTCTCCTTAGCCACATATGCATATGCCTTACAACCAAATACTTGAATATGTCTTAACGAAGGCTTTTTACCATACCATACCTCCATAGGTGTCTTATCAATTAGCACTGATGTAGGAGACATGTTAACCATGTAACAAGTAGTAGCAACAACTTCATCCCAGAACTTTTGTTCAAGACTAGCTCCACTTAGCATACTCCTTGCCCTCCATCAATGTTCTATTCATCCTCTCTGCAACTCCATTCTGTTGAGGGGTATACGGAGTTGTCTTATGCCTCTCAATCCCCTATTCTTTATAGAACTTGTCAAAATTTGTTGAACAAAACTCACCAATGTTGTCAATCCTCAAACACTTAATCTTTCTATCCTTTTGATTCTCTAGAAGAGATTTGAACTCTTTAAATATATTAAAGACTTTAGATTTACTTCTAAGGAAATACACCCATGTCCTTCTACTATAGTCATCAATGAATGAAACAAAGTAAATAGATTTTGAAATCAAAGGAACATTAACAGGACCAAACACATCAGAATGAATCAAGTCCAACACCTTAGAAGATTTGTGAGAACTGGAATAAAAATGAACACGGTTTTATTTTCCAAAAATATAATGTTTGTAGAAATCAAACTCAAGATTACAGTCATTCATACCCTCAACAAGATTTTTATTTTTCAGGGTCCTCAAACCCTTTTCACCAATGTGACCAAGCCTTTGGTTCCATAACATTGTCTTCTTAGCTGGAAGTTTCATCTCTATAGAATGAGCACCCTTAGGTACCTAGAAAGCATGACCATTGGAAGTAGATGCAACAGTCTTTTTCTCTATCGGTTCCAATGGTAAGGATGAAGACTCTGAAGCTCTCTTCATTGAAATAGAGGTGCTATTGCATTGAATTATGCATGCATCAAGCTAAAACAAAGTGCCAATCTGAACACCCTTAGCCAACACCATAGATCCTCTAGTCATCTTGCATCCTCCATTCAAGAAAACAACTTGCACACCCACATCATTCAACTTACTTACAGAAAGAAGGTTCCATGTCAAACCAGGGATATGCATAACACCATTGATTCCCTTCACTCGTCCATCAGGGAATCAAATCAAGACTCTTTCATGGCCAACAATATTCAGGTGAGAATCATCACCCAAGTACACCTTTCCACCATCATATTCTTTATACTTCAAAAACCAACCCCAATGCGAGGTCATGTGAAAAGATACACCAGAGTTAATAAGCCACACATCCTCAGATGCATTTGTTTCCAAGGCAGTGACAAATGCTTCTCCTTCATCCTGAGAGGACTTGTCAAAATTTGAATCATAATTCTTCTTCTTTTTCTTTTTCTCCTCCTTGCACTCCTTGCAGAAGTGACCAGGTTTGCCGCAGTTCCAACATAGGGCCTTGGACTTTTTGGGAGACTTAGATCTCCCATGGGATTTGGATCTTCCTTTTTCTTCCTTCTTCTTATCCTTTTTCTTTCCCTTCTCTTTAGATCTACCACAAACTGCAAGAGCCTCCTTGGCCGATTCGGAAGACTTTCTCTGCATCTCTTCAAAAATAGCAAAGAAACCACTTCATCCATCTTGAAGGTGGTAGTGGTACTCCTAATGGCTATAATAAGGTGGTCCCACAAATTAGGTAAGGAACACAATAATGTCATACATCGATCCTCCTCCATCTCCACACCAATAGTCTAAGTCAATTGGGCAACAAGCATATTGAATGTATTCAGGTGTTCAGAGAAAGATCATCCATCTTCCATCCTTAAAGAATATAATTTCTTTCGCAGGAATAACTTGTTCACCAGGGATTTAGCCTAATAAACATCTCCAAGCTTCTTCCAAAATTCCTTTGCAGTCTTCTCTTCATGGATATTCAGGAGCACTGAATCAACCAAACAGAGTTTTATCAAACCCTTAGTTTTTCGATCTTTGAGATCCCAGTCTTCTTGAGACATTGCCATTGGTTTTGTACCAGATATGGCATCCCATAAATCCTTATCTACAAGAATGTCCTCCATTTTGAGTTTTCACAACTCAAAATTAATACTATTAAACTTCTCTATCTCAAACCTCCTAGATGTACTCGCCATCTCTTACCTGCAACAAAGATTTCAAAATCCTCTGCACAAGCTCCCACTCAAATGAAGATCATCTCAAAAAACCCTCTACCTAACAACTAGAACTAAAGGTGATTAGGCTGTGATACCAACTAAAAGAAAGCAAGGTATGCGGAAAATGCTTCCTATACTGATCTACTGAGGAAAGATTTATGCAATTTTTTTTTTTAATTTTACAGTTACAGATTAAGATGCACATTAACAGAAAGATAATAACAACTTCCAAATGCAAACACAAAACTCACAACACAAGATATACATGGAGAAAACCCTTTCAAGTAAAAAACCCCACTCCAAAGTTGCCCAATATATTATTCAGGAATCATGAAAATTACAATAAACTTGTAGAGCAAGCTTTTACAAGAGTATATCCAACTAGAGATCCAAGAGGTAACTCGACATCTATAAGATTCTTACACACAATCTCCATCTCTGGCTCCTAATATATAGGAGATACAATACAGTAAACTGTTATCGGTAATTACAAAACCATGAGCTAAAACCACCCAAAAGTGGTGCCCAAATTATCTCCAATCAAAGATGTCTTGTGATGTGCCAAAACACACACCAACATGTGTAACTCTCCCCTTTACAACTTTTGATCCGAGTGTCTGATTGACGAACCATTTGATGCATCAAAAAGCTCGTGAGGAGATCTATCACCTTGTAACCCACTTTGTTAGTTATGATGATGTTTGAAGTGTTTAGGGAAGTTTGAATTCCAATAATTGAGTTTAAAACTTTTTTTCGGTAGTTTCAAAAACCAGAAACTTTAATAGCTCGCGATCCAGATATGATCTTGAGACGAAACTCACCCAAGATATTTACTTAGTTGTTCCACACCTTCTAGGAAAAATTTTAGGTCAATCTAAGCTCAATCGAAGGACTTACTAAAAATAGTAAGTCTCACCATTTTCAACTCTTTTGGAAACTTTGAAAGTTCTGGACCATTCTCCAAGATAAAGGGTATTCGAAAAGACCAAAACTAGTAAGAACAGAAACCTTTCGAAGTTGCAAGGTTGAGACACTTTTCTTAAGGTTGAGACAGTGACTTTGCTAATAGCTTACAACCTGGAATGACTAGGATGCTTGGCACATGAAACAAGACCTCCCCTAGCATTTACCCACCCACCCTGACATGGTGGCGTAGTTGGTTCATCCCCATGAGCTATGGAATGCAAAATGTCACTCCTAGTTCCTTTCCACTACATGAAACTAAAGCATTTGACAAGAATGCATTTGATTTTGGCACGGTCAAACAGACTAGAGTTGACCAAATCTGAGAGAGGTTATTATGGACGGACTCCATGTGCACCTGTAGGTCTAAACAGAATGTTCTTAGCTACCATGAATTCTGAGAACTGCTACGTCATAGTTTGGCAATTTTTTATTCTTACGGATCAACTAAGGGACTTCGCCGATACCCTATTGCCCCGAATGACTGGGATGCTTGGCGCATGAAACAATACCTCCCCTAGAATTTACCAACCCACCCCGACATGTTGGTATAGTCGATTTAGCCCCACGTTGAGCAAAACAAAAAATATGGCACCTAATAAGGTTGTGCTGCATGAAACTGAAGCATTTTGCAAGAATGCATTTGATTTCAGCATGGCCAAGCAGATTTGAGTTGACCAAATATGAAAGAGGTTATTGTGTATGGACCCCACATGCACCTATAGCTCCAAATAGAACATTCCTAGCTACCACGAATTCTAAGAACTGCTCCGTTATAATTTGGCAATGTTTTGCTCCTAGGGATCTTAAGGGACTTTGTCAGTAGCTTGCTACACCGAATGACTGGAATGCTTGGCACAAGAAACAAGACCTCCCCTAGCATTTACCCACCCATCCTGACATGTTGACACAGTTAGTTTGGCCCCACAAGCTATGGAATGCAAAATGTCACTCCTAGAACCTTTCCACTGCATGAAACTAAAGCATTTTGTAAAAATGCATTTGATTTCAGCATGGTCAAATGGACTAGAGTTGACCAAAACTGAGAGAGATTATTATGTATGGACCCCACATGCACCTATAGGTCCAAACAGAATGCTCCTAGCTTCCACGAATTCCAAGAACTGCTCCATCATAGTTTGGCATTTTTTATTGTTAAGGATCTTAAGGAACTTTGCCAGTAGCTTGTTGCCCCGAATGACTGGGATGCTTAGAGCATGAAATGAGACCTCCCCTAGAATTTACCCACCCACCTTGATTCATTGGTGTAGTCAGTTTAGCCCCATGACCTGTGGAATGAAAAATTTCAGTCTTGGCACCTTTTGACTTTGCTGTTAGCCTGCTACCCTGAATAACTGGTATGCTTGGCACATGAAATGAGACCTCCCCTAGCATTTACCCACCCACCCTGACTTGTTGGCATAGTCAGTTCAACCCCATGATGAGCAGAAAAAAATATGGCACCTAGCAAGGTTGTGCTGCATGAAACTGAAGCATTTTGTAAGAATTCATTTGATTTCGGCATGGTCAAATGGATTTGATTTGACTAAAATTGAGAGAGGTTATTATGGATAGACCCCACATGCACCTGTAGGTCTAAACGAAATGTTCCTAGCTACCACAAATTCTAAGAACTGCTCCATCATAGTTTGGTAGTTTTTGCTCTGAAGATCTTAAGTGACTTTGTCGGTAGCCTACTGCTCCAAATGACTAGGACACTTGGCACATGAAACAAGACCTCCCCTAGCATTTACTCACCCACCCTAATGTGTTGGCGCAGTCGATTCAGCCTCACGAGCTATGGAATGCAAAATGTCACTCCTAGTTCCTTTCCACTACATGAAATTGAAGTGTTTTGCAAGAATGCATTTGATTTTGGCACGGTCAAATAGATTGGAGTTGACTAAAACCAAGAGAGGTTATTGTATACGGACCCCACATGCACTTGTAGGTCCAAATAGAACATTTCCAGTTGCCATGGATTCTGAGAACTGCTCCGTCATAGTTTGGCAGTTTTTTGCTCTTAGGGATCTTAAGGGACTTTGTTGGTAGCCTGCTGCCTTGAATGACTAGGATGCTTGGCACATGAAACAAGACCTCCCCTAGTATTTACCCACCCACCTTGATGCATTAGCATAGTCAGTTTGGCCCCATGAGCAGAACAAAAAATATGGCACCTAGCAAGGTTGTGTTGCATGAAACTGCAGCATTTTGCAAGAATGCATTTGATTTCAACATGTCAAACAGTTTTGAGTTTACCAAACCTAAGAGAGGTTATTGTGGATAGACCCCACATGCACTTGTATCTCAAAAAGGAATGTTCCCAGTAGCCATGAATTCTGAGAACTGCTCCATCATAGTTTGGCAGGTTTTGCTCTTAAGATCATAAGTGACTTTGTTGATAGCCTGTTGCTTCGAATGACTAGGACTCTTGGCACACAAAATGAGACCTCCCCTAGCATTTACCCACCCACCCCAATGCATTGGCACAGTCAGTTTGACCCCACAAGCTATGGAATGCAAAATGTCACTCCTAGCACCTTTCCATTGCATGAAACTAAAGCATTTTGCAAGAATGCATTTGATTTCGACACAGTCAAACAAACTAGAGTTAACCAAAACTAAGAGAGGTTATTGTGGACGGATCCCATGTGCACCTATAGGTCTAAAAAGAACATTTCCAGCTGCCATGAATTCCAAGAACTACTCTATCATAGTTTGGTAATTTTTGCTCTTAGGGATCTTAAGGGACTTTGCCAATAGCCTGCTGCCCTAAACGACTGGGATGATTGGCGCATAAAATGAGACCTACCCTAGCATTTACCCACCCACCCTAATGTATTGGTATAGTTGTTTCAGTCCCACAAGCTATGGAATGCAAAATGTCACTCCTGGCATCTTCTACTACATGAAACTGAAGCATTTGAGGGATTGTCTGCAAAATGTCACTCCTAACTTCACACCTCAAACAGTTGTGCATTAAGTCATGTTTTGTTAGTGTGATGATGTGGCATTACATGATTGGTTGCTTTTTAGATTTAAAAAGCATATTTCATTCAATTGTAAGTACTTGTCGTCCCTACTAACCACCATAAAGTCACAACTAGTAGTGTTAAACTTTTAAAAATATTAAACCTTAAATCCACAAATACTATCATGGAGAGGCTTATTATACAAGTTTGAGGTTGTCTTTTAGTATCTTTTTAAGGATTTGTCATTAAGAGGCTTATTATGCTTATTATGACAATCATAGGAGGATAGTCAAGGACTGCCATAGTGTTAGGGGCAGTTATGTAGTCATTTCTTGTTTGAAACCCTCATCAAGATGGTATTATATGTAGATATAGGATATCTTTAGTTATGCATAACCAAAACAAGGACATGTTGTAGTGCCAAAAATGTGCCCATGCTGCAAGAGATAGTTTTGATGGCATACATCATAAGGCTTAAACTATTAATCAAAACTCTTAGCATGAATTCAAGTTTGCAAAAAGACTTCCTCACTAGTCTTGGATAGGGTATGGACAACCAATATTGCAAATAGGGTATGGACAACCATCCAAGCATAAAGGATATAGGAATTTTGTCAAATGTCATTTGCTAGTTTATCTCAAACTACCTCCTTTTCACATACACTCCTTGTCTCATAATCATGACTTGAGGACTGTCTCTTTGGCTATCATGTTTTGTGACTATTTCACATGATAATTGTTCAATCTCATTGATAATAAAGGATATAGGAATTTTGCCAGATGTTGTAATTGCAGCTGCCCTTGTAGACATGTATGCAAAGTGTGGAAACATAGTTAAGGCACATGGACTATCTGATAGAACACCACAAAGAGAGGTCCTCTCATGGAATGCAATGATTGCAAGATATGCAAAAAATGGATTTGTTGAAAAGACTTTAGAAACTTTCAAGCAAATGCAATTGGAAAGTGTAAAGCAAAATTCTACAACCTTCACCAGCATCCTCGCTATCTCTACCAAATTAGGATCTTTGGAACAGGGTATGGACAACCATCAAAGCATAAAGGATATTATGTAGGTTTTTGTGAAGTTGACTGTGATGATTATTATGTAGGTTTTATTTTGAACAGTGGACAAGGGTTTGGTGTCTCGAGAAGTATTATACATTTGGACTTTATCTTATGAGCATTATGGTGAAGGTTAATGGTATTGTGTTAGTCATAGTGACAAACCCTAGAGGCATGTGCAATGTAATATACCTATACTCAACTTCTCTCTCTAATGTGGAGTATAAAGTTGGAATAGAAATATAAAATGCCAATCTTGGATTAAAAACCTCATGGTGGGATCAACTTGCCCCTACACCCTTTAGTAATGTGCTTGGAATGAATTTGTAGATGATGGTAAAGACAAAAGTAGAGCGCCTTCTAAAGTGACTAGTTTTCTCTTGAATATTGTTGTGGTTGTTAGTTCCATGTGGATAGTCACATTGATAAGATGTATTATTATTAGCCCTTAAGAACAAAGTGAAAATGATTTACTTTGATTGAATATGTGGATAGCAATTATGTATGTGCATATGATAAAAATGTTACCTTAAAAGAATTTGAAATATTTGCAACTCTAAAATGATTTTTAAGGAAACCCTTATTTATGGAATTGTTATTGTGTATATTTTTGCAATAATTAAACTCAAAGTATATATGTTTCAATAATTGCAAGATATGCACAAAATGGATTTGTTGATAAGGGTTTAGAAACTTTCAAGAAAATGCAATTTGCGGGTGTAAATCAAAATTCCACAACCTTAACCAACATCCTCCCTACCTATGCCAAAATGGGAACTTTGGAACATGGTATGGACATCCATCAAAGCATAAAGGATATGGAAATTTTGTCAAATCTGTTGTAGTTGCAACTACCATAGTAGACATGTATGCAATGTGTGGAAGCATAGACAAGGCACATGAACTGTTTGACATGATGCCTCAAAGAAATGCATAGTCTCGTGGAATGCAATGATTGCAAGATATGCACAAAATGGATTATTTGAAAACGATTTATAAACTTTCAAGAAAATGCAATTGGCATGTGTAAAACCAAATTCCTGTAATGATAATTGATCATCATATTAAGTATTTAATATAAATTGTCATACACATAATGTCATGAACATAACATCTAGTCTATATATATAAAGCCATATAGGCATGTCCAAACAAAGCCATACAGGCATATAAAAAAATATACATTGGTAACATACAAAAGTATGTATACAAATCCATCTAGACATATAAAAAATGTCTCAAAATCTAGTTTCCTATGGACTTCTATCAAATAATTGGTGGCCCTTTCTTGGCCGTGAAGATGGAGAGCCATTCAATGACTCATCCTCTCTCTCTCTGATCAAGTAGACCTCCTCGACAAAGATTTTTGCAGCTCCACTTGTTAATACAATCAAATAATATGCATATTAATATAGAAAACATGAAATATATAACATCACATATGTAATCGATCACTTACCGCTACCCGATGATAACTCTCGATCATCTTTTCTCTCTCTTCATCCATAGTTGGATGGGTTGGAGTTGTGACCTCCTATGAGAAGCATCAAGAAGCAAAATTTTATAAACATAAATATCATTTATGTACATCAAATGACATGAGATAAAACAAGAAATACAAAATGATATTTACATATTATTGGCTCATACCTCATTCAAAGGATTTGAAGACAACACAAGCTGTAGCAATGCCTATCTGCGCTGACTCACAAAGATGGGGAGGAGCCTCCATATTCAACATAGACAACACAAGCTGCAGCAATGCCTATCTACGCTGACTCACAAAGATGGGGACAAGTCTCCATATTCAACATCTAAAAATAGAGTTCAAGGTTATTTGATCAAAATAGATACATAACATTATTTAAATGCATAATGATTACAAATGGTTAAATTTACCTCCATAAAAGTGGTTTTGCATGCAGGGGACCGAGGAAACCGTGGAGGTGCTGGTGAAGCTCCATGTTGAAATCATCGAATTGTCACTAAATAATATTACCATTGATATATGTACTATATTTACTTTCATGTGATAAATTATATACCTGTTGACTCGACCTCCTCTCATAACCCACCAATGGACAGCTAACAGAGGCAAGATGAAGACTCTGACCCTAGAATTTTATTGCGCAAACAATTACATACATTAATTTTGACTTATAATATAGATAGTCATATAAAATTAATTACAAATTTCAAATATGAATATATTAAATCAAGATGAAACTTGTAAAAAATTACCTGGGAGTCAATACCAAATGTATGCTGTATGACATCATCTATGAGAACAAGATCATCCAATATGGATGCGTCCATCATTAGATGTTGCCCCTGCATCGCAACATCCTGTCGAGAGTCCTGTCACGAATCCTGCGTCCCATAATCACATACGTTCCCACATGATCTACATAGATGTGGGGACAAATGATGTCTGCTGCTCTCACCCTCATCGGCCTAGGTGAGATCATCACCATGCTAGGCTAGAGACTGCGTGAGAGCACTCAATTAATGTAGTGTCTCCACCTCAACACTCTCCTTCAAAGTTGAAGGGAGTGACACACGTGCTGGCCTCATCAGGGGTCTAGGTACACATTTTTGGTCTCATTGTGCCCCCTCTCTATCTTGGGCAGAGCCACCACCTCTGGCCTGGAACTCTCGAATGTCAAGATAATTAGGAATCTTCTTGAGGATGAACTCACAATGGAGTTTCCTCAAGAAATATTGTGGCACCTCATTGTTGTTGCATGGGTGCTCATCAAACACCATGTACCATCTATCCCAAAAGTTTTGGGATATATCTTGATTCGTACACCAATGAATAGGGAAGCATTTACAATTCTCTTCTAATCTTTGGCTAGTTTTAGGATTGATAAAGTGTGAACATAATGCAGATTTTGTAATTTTTTCATTCTTCACTTGTTCATAAGATAATTTGTTGGCTAGTATTGCTGACACCTCTCCCTATAGTCATGAAATTTAGTGATTTGTTTTTTCATCGATTTAGTGTGAGAAACAATCATCTCTAATGACTTCGCAAGTGCTCTCCTATGATCGGTGCTTGCACTTGGATTGTTTAACATTTCAATTAGGGTTTGAAGATGTTTTTTTATTTTGTTCTATTTGCCTTAAATAGTTTTCTTGTGTATCTCTTTCATGGTGAGGACATGAAGGTGGGGAGTTCTGAGGGTTTTGAGGGTTTTTTTGACCCTCCTTATTTGGATTTGTGTTTTGTCCTGCCCCATTAACTGTAAATTCAATATAAAAAACTAATCAAACATTGAAAAAGTCAAAAATTCTTTTCAAATACAAAAATTAATCAAACCCTACCTTCTTCGGCTGCTAGACCCTCTACATTTGCTTCACAACATCTTCAGGGGTGGGTTTGGTGAGGTGGCATTGTGAAAACATCGATCTCTCTTTGCACTTGCTTGATTTATCGTTCCTTGAACGTGCTCATGCTATGTCACTAGTTTTTTCTTGCCAAACTGTGGTTTTGGCCATGGGTTATAAGGAAATGTGTTTTTTTCTTTTATGCAGCAATAACGTGAGCACATTATAATGCGCTCGCATTATAGTCTACATGGGACCAAAAAGTCATTGGCAACTTTTTGGTACATCCTTGCATTATTATTGCATGGGACCAAAAAGTCATGTTGAGACTTTTTGGTCTCACAAATCCATGCATACACCCTGGGATTTGTGCACCTATTACTAAGACAATGAAAGGTAATACGAAGGAGTTTGTGTGGACAAAAGCAAGTGAGAAGAGTTTCAAAATTTTGAAGAGCAAGGTGACTAAACAACCAATTTTTGCACTCCCTAACTTTAGTAAAGTTTTTCAAGTTGATTGTGATGCTAGTGGGACCACAATCGGAGGTGTCCTTAGTCAAGAGGGGAAACCAATTGCATACTTTAGTGAGAAGTTGAATGAAGCAAAGAAGAAATATTCTATATATGACCAAGAGTTTTATGCAATTATATAGACACTCAAGAAGTGGAGACATTATTTGTTGCCAAAGGAATTTGCATTGTATACTCACCATCATGCTTTGCAGTTCATTAATAGCCAAGGCAAGTTGAATCAGAGACATAAAATGGGTTGAATTTTTGCAAAGTTATTCTTTTGTTTTGAAGCATCGAAGTGGAAATTCTAATAGGGTAGCTGATGCATTGAGTAGGAGATGTTTGTTGTTGAATGAATTGAGGTTGAATGTGGTTGGTTTTGATTCTATGAGGGAATTATATAAGGAGGATGTTGATTTCAAAGAAGCGTGGGCTACCTGCATGAACCCAGTAGAGAAGGATAGAACACCCTGGTTGGAGTATTTTATTCAGGAAGGTTTGTTGTTCAAAGGACATAAATTGTGTGTACCTCAAGGGTCAATGAGGGATAATTTGATGAGAGAAAAACATAGTGGTGGTTTAAGTGGACACTTTGGTGTTGATAAAACGTTGGCATAATTGAATGAAGGTTATTTTTGACTTGGTATGGTTGCAGATGTGAAGAAGTTGGTACAAGGTTGCAGAGTTTGCCAATATGCTAAAGCAGTAAGGAAGAATATTGCTTTATATCAACCATTGTTGATACCAGAGAGACCGTGGGAACACATAAGTATGGATTTTTTTATAGGATTGCCTCGAAACACCGAGAGGTAATGATTCTATTTTTGTTGTTGTTAGATTTTTTAAAATGGTTCACTTTATTCCATGCCAAAAGAGTAATGATGCTTCTCACATTGGTACATTATTTTTCAAGGAGATAGTTAGATTATATGGTTTACCTAAAAGTATAGTTTTAGATCGGGATGTGAAGTTTGTTGGTCATTTTTGGCATACCTTGTGGAAGAAAATAGGTACACAATTAGGTTTTAGTTCAGTGTACCATCCTTAGAGTGGTGGTCAAACTAAAGTTGTAAATAAAAGTTTGGGTAATTTATTGACATGTTTGGTAGGGAGTGTTGGTACTTGAATCTGCAGGCACCTTCATAGGTTCAAAAATCTGAAAAATTCCAACACTATTGGCCTCTGCAGTTGAAAAAATAAAAGAAATCAATACAGGTGCAAGTGTCTTTGTATATACAAGGTGGTTTGTATATACATGCAGGTCAATTGTGCATGGGCGGGCTTATAAAATCTCCATCGCCCTTTAAAAAAATGAGTTAGATGCATTTCCGAATGCATATCAGGCTTAGAATGTGCATATACAAAGGGGGAATCTTTCACAGATTCCTGGGAATATTCCCGCTTTGTATATCAGGTTGCATGTAGAGATACAGAGGAAAAATATACAAGGATGGAAGGTACATTGCAGGCATATTCCAAGAAAGATTCCTTGTTTGTATTTGCAGGAGTGAATGTATGTTTGCGTTTAGGTGCATTCCTGGAATATTTCGTCACAGATTCTGCAGTTGTATAAAAAGGTATATACAAACAAGTTTGTATATTTGGCATACAGGGGAAGCAGATGCAATGTCGAATGTATATGCAAAGCAAAGACATACAACCCGGACGTGACGGAGGAGTTCAAATGTGGCGAATAATATTTCAGGTCCGTAGGTTGTATAAAGCGCTTGTATATGCCAACATACAAGCCGATGTGCATTAGTGGAGATACAAAGCAGATTTCAAAGGTTGTTCTAATTTGCTTCACAAGTGTGTTGAGATCCGCCTTGTATGTATATTGCGATTGTATATGTGCTTATACAAGGAAATATGCAAGGAAAGAGGATACAAGGTGGACCCGATTGAAAATTCCAATTTGCTCTATAACAATTTGGGGTCTACCTTGTATGATGAACAGTTGTATATGCATTTGCTCTTGCATATAGAAGGGTTTTTGGTAGGTGAACAGTGGCGATTGTATATGCATTTGAGCATGCATATACAAGGGCAAAAAAGGCAAAATGAAGAAGCGAAAAGCCAGCGATAGAATCATGGGGTGCCTACGTGGCACGTTTTCACTGGCCGATGACTAGTCAGTGTGATTTTGAGCCATGGATCTCAGCGATAGGAGTGGATTGACGGCCTTGTTTTGAACCTGCAGCGATGGTTTTTCCTGAGTGTGTGTGGCCACTTCTTGAGAGGGAAAATCTCCAGATGCATCTGTTGTTGCATCCCGCGGGTAGTTGAGGCTTTAATGGCGGTCGTGCAGAGACATCGATGGGTGAGGTGACAGGTGAACTACCAAGCTTGCGAAGAAAACCTTCAGGCGGCGGTACAGATCCTGATTCCACCTGCTCATTCCTCTTTGTCTCTTTGTTGCATTAACTGTTTTGAGCGTCATTTCTCATGCATTGTATCTGGCAGAAATTTTGATCTTGCCTTGTAATTAATTTTGCTGAGTTCATAGTCTTGGTTTAAAAAGCCAAACTGTGTTACTCATGAGGGGGTTGAAGACTTGGGCAAATTTTTGTGTGAATAACAAAATACAGAGCATTTCCTGTCTGTTGTATCTCTGTGGAGTTTATGAGTTGCATCTGAAGTGTATCTTGCACATATATTTAGTTTCTTGTCATTGTATATGAAAAATGCATTATTGCATGTGTTTATCTGTCTGTCTCCATTTGTTGTATGCATTTTCTTCTTTTAAATTTGGTTGCTAAGGGTTTCTCAGATTCTAGAGTATAGTCTTGCTATACCACATGCTTAATCTGTAACTTCCATTCAAGGAGTGGATTAAATCATTTTAGGTTGAGTGTGGAGGAGATTGTATGTCAGCTGGGATATCCATAAGCAGAGATAGTTAAATACCCATTCTTGGGTGATGTTTGTAAAGCAAGCATCAATCTAACCCCTTGAAACTTGAATGCTAGTTGCAATCCATTCTCTTGTATACGTCTAGTCAACTCCTTGCTCTGAGATAGGCACCGGTCTACTTCTGGATTAATAGTTATGATCCAAAACCCCTGTCTTGCATCCAAACCATCCAAAACCTGTTAGTTGTAGGAGTAGGATTAGGAGTCCCTGCATACTCTCATCCATAAACAGACACATATGTCCAAGAATGTTGCTAACCTTGTGATTTGTCACACAAATCTTGGTCCACACATGAGAGTATTATGCCTGTTATCACAAAGCTAAATATTTATGTCATAGGGCAAGTCAATGTTACATCTTTAGCAAATAGGGACACCCCCTTGGTGTGGCAAAACCAGAAGTGAAGGGGAGGTAGCCCACGCAACCTCCCGTATCTGTTGGCTGAATCCACCTGTGTATTGGAACTGGCAAACCCTCTGCCGATTCAGGAAAAATTACCAATAGGGAGTAAGCCAAATCAATGGGATTTGGTTTTGGCTTAGGCAAAGTTTGCTTATAATAATTTAGTCAATCAAAGTGTACAGAAAAGTCCCTTTCACATTATGTATGGTTACAATCCAAGAGGGGTAGATGAATTGTGGGATAGTGCTGATTTGATTCACAAGAGTGTTGTAGCTGAAGATTTTGCCAAATATATTCATGATTTGCATAAATAGGTGAAAGAAACTTTGGATAAGAGTGCCGCCAAATACAAGGAGCATGTCGATATGCATCGGAGAGAGCAAGAGTTTCAGGTTGGAGATTTAGTCTTGGCACATCTGCGGAAGGACAGGTTCCCGCAAGGAACTTACACCAAATTGAAATGGAAAATGATTGGACCTTGTAAGGTCTTGCGTAAGTTTTCATCCAAGGCTTACGAAATAGAACTTCCAGTAGGTATAGATATTTTGTCCATTTTCAATGTGGCAAATTTGTATAAATATTATGAAGGGGAGTCAAGCACACAAGAAGGTTTTAGTTTAGATATTCACAATAAATGTGAATGGATAGATCAATTGTGTGAAAAGCAGTTTGAACAGGTTGATCAAGTGATTAATTCTCGTGTGGCTAAACAAACAAGGGGAAAAGTATACATGGAGTATCTTGTTTAGTGGAAGGATAAACCAGTTGATGAAGCCTCTTGGATGCAAGCTTCTAAGTTGGCTAAGAACGGGATTTCTATTCCAGACTTGCCAAAATGTTCTTGAGTTGCAGCCTCAAGGAACATTTCTCTTATGTGGCATGTCTGATGCAGGAGCATCCAAGTTCACTAGCAATCCTATATCACCAAAAACACATTTTATTTTCTAAGTTGGTTTTCCACTTTATTTTCTTTTGAGAGTTGGTTTTGTGTTTCAGGAGGCAAATTCATATTAATTTGGCCAAGTTAGGAGCATCATCATGTAGACGAGCTTATTAGGTATCTCTAGTTCAATTTTGATAAAGTTTGGGTGAAAATTGGCTAAGTTAGAACATGTCAGCAAAGTTTCTTGTTTGTGAAGTGTTTAGTTCACCAATCCAATAGTTCACCCACAGCCTAGTTTACTGATGGGTGATTTCACCAACTAGACTTGAAGATAAGTTTGCATAAATTTATCAAGTTTTTTGAAGGGGAGCCTTTCATCAGCAAAGTCTCTAGTTCGTGAACTATTAAGTTCGCCGATGACTTAGTTTGCCGATGGGAACTTTTACTGACAACCCTTAAATATTTCTCCAAGTTTATTGAAAGGAAACCTTTGGTCGGCAAACTTTGAAGTTTGAAAATTGTGTCGGCAAAATCACCAGTTTGTGAACCTCTAGGTACACCAATGACTCACTTTTCTGATAAAAGATTTAAAGGCTTGAGTTCAAATTTTTCTTAGTTTGTCGATTAGGATTATAGCCAACAGAAGAAAGTTTGAAGTGATGGTAAGTTTGTAGTTTCTAAAAGTCATCGATATGTCGACAAAGAGTTGTGAAAGGTAAGTTTTACCGATAAAAGTGTTGGCATTGTTTTGTCATTGATGTCTATCTTTATCTTCTAGAGTATTTTCTACAAGTTACAAAATTGACTTATCATAGACAGGTTCCTTTGTGTGTTATTTCATTGGTGACTTGTCATCACCGATTGACAGGAACTTTTAAGTTATAACTTAAGTCACCATGCTCATGAGTTTACCAGCCCCTCATCCTAGCGGTGACTAGTAAGACCCTTTCTCATCAAACGTTTGGGCACCAAGTCACAGATCAATGGTTTTTAATAAAACTTTCCATGGCATGAAACATAATATTGATGGTGGACATTCAAACTCTTAACAGTCATCTTCCCATGTTTGAAAATTGGCAGGCAACTGATTTGCAGCAGTTTGAGTAGTTTTGTTAACTGTTCTCAACAGCAATGGAGATAGTTGTTTTTAAAATCTTGTTAATGGATGATGTCTTGTGCCTTTTTGAGTAGGTGACGATGATAAATCAAAGGCATGTTTTTATTGTGTGGTTGCTATTAAAAATCATTGAAGAGTTGTGCATTGTGACAGTATAAAGTACATGAAAAGATCATTACTCTGATTTGAGAATGCATAGTATTATTTTGATCAGTGCAGTGGATGGTTGTATGAAGGTTAGAGAGGTCTCATATGTATATTGAAGCAACTATAAATAGAATAGTACTCTATCTTTGATTTTTTTTGTGATTGGAGTTGGTGCTCCTAAGTGAATTGGAGTTGGTGCTCCTAATATTATAAGGAGTTGGTGCTCCTATATCTAGGTGTTAAAGTGTAATCAGTCAGATTTGGTCATTGAGACCTAATAGTGATTTTCTTGTGAGGTTGGATTGGTTAAGAAAACCCAACCAACATTTCACACAATGGTTTTACTCTTTTTAGGGTTTTCCACATACATATATGTGTCATGGTGCAATTTGCGTGATTCCATTTTCTCTATGTATTTTGGTGTGTTTGAATTAATTGTTTTTACAAGTATTGAATTATTGGATGAACTAGTTTTTATTGTACCACTGATTCACCCCCCAGGTCTCAGTGGTCTAGTGTATTCCAACAATTGGTATCAGAACAGTAGGTTCATTGCAAAAGTTTAATAAACTTAGGTTGATCTTGGTAGTGGAATACTATGGCTAATCAAGAAGGATCTTCTACTACTATAGCACCTCTCTTTGATGGCACCAATTTTTTTATTTTTGGGCTATTAGGATGAAAACTTATATATCCTCTTTGGGGTCTGATATGTGGATGTCAATAGAGAGTGGCTATATTGTATCTTCTCAACCACCTACTACTACAGATGAAAAAAAAGTCTTATGAATGTAATGCCAAGGAAAAGAATGTTATTCTTTATGGTCTATCTAATGATGTTTTTGTGAAGGTCATGCACTGTGAAACTACACAGGATGTTTGCAAGAAATTGATTAGAATTTATCAAGGTGATGACAAAGTTAAACAAGCCAAGTTACATACATTCAAACAAAAATTTGAAGGGTTAAAGATGAGTGAAGAAGAGAAAATAGAATATTATCTTCTAAGAGTTGATGAGACAGTTAATGCAATTTGTGGTCTTGGAGAGAAGATGAAAGATTCAGTTATGGTCAAAAAGGTACTAAGATCGTTGCCCTCTAGGTATGACTCTAAGGTTTCTATAGTTGAAGAAGCAAGAGACTTAGATAAGCTTTCTTTGGATGAATTACATGGCACTTTCATATCCTATGAAATGAGGACATGTAATGAAGAATCTACAAATAGAGAAGCTGCCTTCAAATTTGTTAAGAAGGGCAAGGAGGAAGATTCTGATTCAGAGGACATGGATGTCAAAGAATCCAGCTTTGTTATAAAATTGAAGAAGGGATCAAGAAAGTACAAAGGAAAACTTCCTTTCAAATGCTTCAATTGTGGCAAAATAGGACATTTTTCTACTAGAAGTGTCCTTATGGTGAACCTGAAAGTGATGCAAAGGAAGATGGAAAGCAAGGAAAAAAGAAATAATATAATGCTAGAAGAAAGTACTCTTATAAAAAGAAGAAGAGCTTATATATCAGAGATGCTGATGTGTCTGATAGCAACTCTGAAGACTCCATAGATGAAGGAGAGATCTTGTTTATGGCTGCTGAAAGTCCAAATGAATCTGATCAGGATGAAGAAACTAAAGTTGACCTTGAAGGTGAACTAATTTGTGCCTTAAGGGAAATAAAAACATTGAAAAAGGAAGCCTCTATTCAAAAAGATCTGGCCTTGAAAAATAGTGAAAATTGATCAGCACAATTAAAGAATCATATCAACTGATTATAGATCTAAAAACACAACTTGAGGAAAGTAAAAGGGTTGAAGAAATGACCAAGGCAGAGTTAGAAGTCAAGGTAAAGGATTGTCAGAGTTTGGAGGCAGAAATAGTCTCTTTGAGAAAGAAGTTAGAAAGGTGTGATAGTACCAACAGATTGGAAAACTTTTTGGGTAAGCAAAAGAGGTTTAAAGATATGATTGGTTTGGGGTATGAGATAGGATAAAGTTCAAAAACTTGTAATCTTCAAAAGAAAGAAGTTGAACAAAGCTATCAAACTCCTCCAAAATTTGATGACAACAATCCAAATCAAAATGCTTCAAAAGTTGATCACAATAGTCCAACCAAGGGTGTTGATGCAGATGGTTTTACAAAAGTAAAAAATAAGAAGTTCAGAAGACCACCTATTGCAAGAAGAATCACTCCATTCAGGTTCAATTCATACTCTTATGGTTATTGTTTTTATTGTAATCAATATGACCATAAAGCTAGTGATTGTAGGGTTATTTCAAGAAGAAGATCAAACTTTGTTAGTAGAAATCTTTTTGATGTATTGAATAATCTAAGATGCTATAACTATAATAATTTTGGTCATATAGTCAAGTATGAAGGACCTAATCTTGATGGAAAAGGAAAGAACGGTGATACTCATCCCAAGGAGAATATGAAACTTACAAATACTGATAAGAAGAAAAACAAAACAAATCAGTATGGGGGCAAAGAGAAAAAGACAAGAAAGTTGAAAATCCAATGTTGGTACAAACAAACCTATATGCTAAAAGGAAAGATCTATGGGTCATATATAGTGGATGCTCAAATCACATGACTGGTGATAAGAGCAAATTCACCAAACTTGAAGACTATACTGGAGGCTCTGTCAAATTTTGGAGACAATACTTACATTCAAATCAGAGGCAAGGGAACTCTATTTTTAGATGACAAAACACCTATTCATGATGTCTACTATGTAGAAGGTATGAAACACGATCTATTAAGTGTTAGTCAGATTTGTGACAGTGGTTACAACATTTTATTTAATGCTCAAGGTTGTGAGATAAAGAAAAAAATTAGGAAAAATAGTGGCAGAAGGTATGGGAATAAAAGATCATGTATACAGTCTCAAAGGGACTAAAAACAAAGATGGAAATGGAAGAATCTGCCTTATGGGACTGGTGGAGGAGAGTTGGTTATGGCATAGAAGACTCGGGCACCTAAAATTTGATAATCTAGTCAAATTTAGTAAAAATCAGAATGTTAGAGACATGCCTCACATCACCAAACCTGTCAGCAGCACATGCAAAGAGTGTCAGCATGGAAAATAGACCAAAATCAGTTTCAAGTCAAAAGAGCATTCATCCACAAGACCATTGTAGTTAGTACATATAGACTTGTGTAGTCCTACAAGGACAAAATCTCTAAGTGGAGAAAGATATTTCATGTTATTCATTGATGACTACTCAAGAATGACTTGGGTGACATTTCTAAAACACAAATCAGAGGCATTTGAAATATTCAAAATTTTTAGAAAGTTGGTTGAAAAGGAATCAGACCAAAAAATTAAATGCTTGAGGTCTGATAAAGGTGGAGAATATACTTCAAGGGAGTTTGAAGACTATTGTGAGCAACATGGCATCAAAAGACATTATTCAGCCTCAAGGACACCTCAACTAAATGGTGTGGCAGAAAGAAAAAATAGGAAAGTCAAGGAGATGGCTAAGACAATGCTAAATGAAGCCAATTTGTTAGATATCTACTGGAAAGAGGTAGTCCATACAGTTTTATACACCCCTAATAGAGTCTAATTGAGGGTAAATTTCAAGAAAACTCCATATGAGCTTTGGTACGGTAAGTTAGCTATTGTTAGATATTTTAGAATATTTGGTAGAAAATGTTACATTAAGAAGGATGAAGAAGGTTTGGGTAGCTTTGAGATGAGGAGTGATGAAGGAATATTTCTTGGTTATTCCACTCATAGCAAAGCATACAAATGTTTCAATAAGAGGCTAAAAAGAAATGTTGAAAGTGTTAATGTCAAGGTTGATGAACAGTGGTAGCTTGACAAACAACAATTAGAAGATGTTGAAGATGAATCTGAATCAGAAGAGGAAGTAGAAGTTCCAAAAGAAGAGTTAACACCTAACCAACCTATGGAAACTATGGTAAAGACTCCCTCAAGAACTCTACAAAGAAATCATCCTGAAGAGCATATTATTGGGAACAAAGATGCAAGAGTGCAAACTAGAAGAAGCCTTGCAAAATCAAGTGAACAAGCTAGTCTTTGTTTGTTATCAGCAATAGAGCCAAAAAAATTACACTGAGGCTAGAAAAGATGAGTGTTGGATCAAGGCCATTGAAGAAAACTAAATCAAATTGAAAAGAACAAAATTTGGGAACTAGTTCCTAGGCCTGAAGACAAGAATATCATTGGAGCCAAATGGGTATTTAGGAACAAATTAGATGAAAATGGTAAGGTTGTCAGAAACAAAGAAAGACTTGTTTGTAAAGGGTACTCTCAGATTGAGGGTATTGAATTTGAAGAGACATTTGCACCTGTGGCTAGACTTGAAGCCATAAGAATGTTTTTAGCCTTATCTCTCTATAAGAATTTCAAAGTGCATCAAATGGATGTGAAATCAGATTTTCTGAATGGGAATCTAGAAGAGGAAGTCTACATGGAGCAACCTGAAGGCATTCAGAGTGAAGGAGGACATCATTATGTCTATAGATTGAAAAAGGCCTTGTATGGTTTGAAGCAGGCTCCTAGAACATTGTACGCTAGATTGGACAAGTATTTTCTAGTGCAAGGTTTCACTAGAGGTAGAGTAGACAATAATCTATATTTCAAGTCAAAAGGTGAGGACTTACAAGTTGTTGCAGTCTATGTGGATGATATCATATTTGGTAGTAGTGATGATGATATGTGTAAAGCTATTCCCGACCTCATGAAATCATAATTTGAAATGTCTATGCTTGGAGATTTGTCCTTCTTTCTTGGTTGCAGGTTTCACAACTTGACAAAGGTATCTTCATTTTCCAAACTAAGTATGCAAAGGAGATGCTAAAGAAGTTTCAAATGGATGAATGCAAACCAGTGAGTACTTCCATGACAACAAGTTGCAAGTTGAGCAAGGTTGATGATTCACCTGATGCAGACCAAACTATGTATAGGTCTATGATAGGTAATCTATTATATTTAATATCCTCTAGGCCTAATATCATGTAGGCAATGTGTTTGGTAGCAAGATTTCAATCATCTCCCAAAGAATCTCATGTGAATGTAGTGAAGAGAATCTTTAGATACCTCAAAGGCACATTAGACTATGGTTTATGGTATCCTAAAACTGATGACTTCACATTAATTGCCTACACTAATACAAATCGGGTAGGGTGCATTGATGATAGGAAAAGTACTAATGGTGGAGCCTTTTTCTTAGGTGGTAGATTAGTGTCATGGCATAGTAAGAAATAGGATTCAGTGTCTTTGTCAACTGCAGAGGCAGAATACATTGTCACTTCCTCATGTTGTACCCAAGTTCTTTGGATGGTGCAAACACTTAAAGACATCAAGGAAGAAGTGCCTAAGCTTGTTTCAATTCTGTGTGATAACACTAGTGCTATAAATATTTCCAAAAGTCTTGTTATGCACTCAAGAACTAAGCATATTTCTATTAAATATCACTTCTTGAGAGTGAAAGTTATAGCAAATGAAGTTGCACTAGACTATGTTGCTACTAAGGACCAAGTGGCAGATATTTTTACCAAGCCTTTAGCCAAGGATGTTTTTGAGCACTTAAGATAGAGGTTGGGTGTTCACTCTTTTTCTTCTATCAACTAACTCAAGGGTTCTAGTATAGTTTCGAGGGGAGCTTATGATCTCATTTCTATATCTTTGAAACTAAGACCATGTATGTTGATGTCTTTTCTCTTTCTATCAGGACATTATGTGTTTACTTTTTGTCCTTATATCAGGCATATTAACAGTCATTAGCAATGGCTCATGACAGTACTGTGTATTGCAGTGTTGGTTTATAGTAATTGGAAATGGTTCTTGGGATCTATGATTGTATGGTACACTTACCCCTATTTGTGTATGATGGTTTAGTGTCATATATAGTGTATGCACATGCTAGTGATAGTGTGATAGGACTACAAGACAATAGTGCTTAGGATCACACTTTGTCATTGATGTCAAAGGGGGAGTAAGAGCTCATAGTGTTATAGCATCACAGAGTAGTATATGTTTGGATCAGGATCAGTGCTAATAGTGTTATGGCATCATAGAGCAGTATATGTTTGGATCAGGATCAAGATGGCATGTTTCAGTATTGAATCAAGTAGTTTTAGTATATGATCAGTGCATGATTGATTTGTATGTTACATAGTTAGCAATAACATAACTTTCTTAGGGCAATCAGGATGACAGGGTAGTCAAAGTATGATATATATTATGGCATCAGCAGGACATGACCATCAATGTCCAATGATCAACTAGTTTTCCAAAAATGACAATGTCAGATAGAGAGAGATTGCAAAGTGCATTTGTTGCAAAGGTAAGTGCAATGGTTGTATATGTTGACATCAATGCCAAAGGGGGAGTTTGTTCGCATTGTTTTGTCATTGATGTTAGAGGTATTCATGTTCATGTCTTTATCTTCTAGAGTATTTTCTACAAGTTACAAAAGGGACTTATCATAGATGGGTTCCTTTGTGTTCTATTTCATTGGTGACTTGTTATCACTGGTTGAAAGGAACTTAAGTTATAACTTAAGTCACCATGCTCATGAGTTTACCGGCCCCTCATCCTAGCGGTGACCAATAAGACCCTTTCTCGTTGGAGGTTTGGGCACCAAGTCACAGATCAACGGTGTTTATTAAAACTTCCCATGGCACGAGACATAATATCGATGGTGGACATTCAAACTCTTAATAGTCATCTTCTCGTGTTTGAAGATTGATGGGCAGTTGCCCGTTTCAACTAATTTGCAGTAGTTTGAATAGTTTTGTTAACTGTTCTCAACAGCGACAGAGATAGTTGTTTTTAAAAGCTTGTTAAGGGATGATGTCTTGTGCCTTTTTTGAGGAGGTGATGATGATAAATCAAAGGCATATTTTTGTTGTGTGGTTGTTGTTAAAAATCATTGAAGAGTTGTTCATTGTGACAATATAAAGTACATCAAAAGATCATTACTCTAATCAGAGAATGCATAGTATTGTTTTGATTAGTGTAGTGGATAGTTGTATGAAGGTTAGAGAGGTCCCATATGTGTACTGAAGCAACTGTAAATAGAATAGTACTATCTTTGAATTTTTTTTGTGATTAAAGTTGGTGCTCCTAAGTGAATTGGAGTTGGTGCTCCTAATATTATAAGGAGTTGGTGCTCCTTAATCTAGGTGTTAAAGTGTAATCAGTTAGATTTGGTCAGTGAGACCTAATAGTGATTTTCTTGTGAGGTCAATGGTTGGTTAAGCAAACCCAACCAACATTTCACACAGTGGTTTTTCTCTTTTTAGGATTTTCCACATACATATATGTGTCATGGTGCAATTTGTGTGATTCCATTGGTCTCTATGTATTTTGGTGTGTTTGAATTAATTATTTTTACAAGTATTGAATTATTGGATGAACTAGTTTTTATCGTACCACTAATTCACCCCATGTCTTACTGGTCTAGTGTATTCCAACAAAAAGAATTTAATGGCTTAAGGGATTGTATCAACAAAGTTTTTAGTTTGCGAACTAAATAATTCATCGATAACATGTGTCAGTGAAATTTTAAGTTTGCAAAGTGCCACTTTTGTTGACAACTTCTTCATAATGGTGTGTCAGGGAATGCCTAAGTTCCAAACCTGAAGGAACGCCAATGAAGATAGTTTTGGGGAAGAACTCAGTGGTTCGTGGAGAGGGTATTTCACCAATGGACTTTCATAAAGATCGAGTATGTATAAATCACTGAAACATACATTGGAGGATGTTTTACACCAACGATAGCATTGGGGTCAACTACTTGTTTGAGGTGATGATTCAGTTCTATAACTGTTCAAACTATTCAAATGCTTGGCAACTTTTCAACTTCTTAGTGATTGTTCAACTGTTGGGAAACTATTCTATAATTGTTATGCAACTGTCGACTTTTCAGTTTCTTTCCAATCTATGTATAAATGGAAGCCATTGCATATTGAGGGAGGTTCAATTTCTTGGAGAAGGGAGGTGTCATAGAAAGAATTTTGTAGAAGAGATTGGTGTATGGTTTGAGAAGCATGACTATATGAAGAATTTGTATGAGCCTGTAATGATTTTTGTTGCTGCAGAAATAAATGCGTACAATTGTTGTGGGTGTGGCTTTTGTTTTGTGTTGATGTTTAATTCTTTCTGCTTAATTCAATAGTTTGATAAAACCCCTAAATTTTGTCCTACACCATTTCCTTTGCTCAATTTCTATGTTATACACCCACATATACTTGCATGAGTGCACTTGAACTCTACATCTCCACAAATATTGATTCAAAACATGTAACTTTTTTAATTCTTTTGGCATCAACTTGAGAACCTGGGATCTTTTAAAGGGATACATGACTTTGACTCACTTTGAGATTATATCTTGAAAACGATTGTTTAACATTGATAGGCAAAATTTGAAGGAGGACAATTTGACTCTAAAAACCATGACACAGACAAAATCTAGCATGAATAAAGTCCTAAAATTTTGAACATGGGTATAGTTAAAATTTCTCATATAACATTTTTATAAACATCAATAATTAATAAATTACTAGTGTCTTCTTTAGATATATAATTGATTTACTATATTTTAGATGAACACACCATAGACATGTGTCATTTAGATCTCCTCCTTTAAGTCACCATGCAAAAATGTTGTCTTCACATCCATTTGTTCTATGTCTAAACCAAAAGTTTGTGCTATATATAATAGAATCCCGATAGATGTCAACATAGCAATTGGAGAAAAAATCTCATCAAAGTCTACCCCCTCAACTTGGGAATATCCTTTTGCAACCTACCTTGCCTTGTACTTTTCATTCCTACCTTAAAAATTAATCTTCCTTTTGAATGCCCATTTACATCCAATAGGTTTTTTTCCTTCTACTAATACTACCAAGTCTCATGTGTCATTCTTCCCCAATGTAACCATTCCCTCATCCATGGGCACTCTCTAGGACTCAGAATCACTCATATACAAAGCCTCCTTCACAATTCTAGGCTCATTGGTATTAATAATCAAAGCTAAAAGACATCTCCAATCTAGAGGAGCATACTTGTCTGGTTGTTGTCTCTATCGAGTGGACCTCCTCAAGAGATGAGGTGGAGGTTCTACCCCCTCTTTAAAACTATCTAAACAATCTAACCTCTCCTCCTCTTTAATCCCTTACACAAGCTTTTGGGTCAACATTCATGATCTTTGGGGGTAGCCAAACCACATCTTTCTTTTCATCTTCTTATGGATGCAATACTATAAAAAAAAAAAGTGTAATTTCTTTGAAAATAACACTTCTACCATATAAACCCCTCTCATCCATAGGATCCCAAAGCTTGTACCCTTTCATACCAACACCATAGCTGATGAAGATACATTCAACTGCCTTGTTCTCCAACTTAGACCACTTCTCCCTATACACGTGCATATGTAAACCAAAAACTCAAAAAAATTGTCATGAAGGTTTTTTTTTATATGTACACACTTTTATGTGTGTTTTCAATAAGAACCCATGTAGGAGACCTATTAACCAAACTTGTAACAAGCCATAGCAACCACTTTCACCTAAAACTTTGGTTCCAAGCTACTCCACCAAGCATACTCGTAACCCTCTACATCAGTGTCCTCTTCATCATTTCTGTAACTCCAATCTATTGAGGGGTATATAGAGTTGTTTTCGGATAGGTAATTCGGATCTTCTTATATTTTTCTCTTTTCGAGAATCAAGAATCGTAGATATTGATTTTCCTTTTATGTTTTAAATGGCAGTCTTATTTGGCGAAGCTTTTTCCCTGAGCACATTTAGTGGCGGCTGATGTATCCAAAGGAGTAGTGAATGCATATTGAGTTGCAGTGGAGATTTTAGCGATAGCTAATGTTTTAGAAAGAATTGACAACATCTCTGCAATTGAAAAAGGGATGCATTTTCACAAGGCAATGCTTAAGCTGGGTAAATATTTGAAGCAGATGAAAGATCTCAATGCGGATTCGCAAAAGGAGGTTTTAGAAGATATGTGAGAAGCTGTCCAATTAATAGCTTCTGGTGCGATTTTGTGCTATCCCTTTATCACATGGAATAAGTTATCAAGTAATTAGATCGTTTCCATATATTTCTTTTACAAACTTACCTGCTCAAAAGTTACAGAGTATAGTTCTGTTGCAATGATTTGATAAATTTTAGGTTTCTTATGCAGTAAATAAAAAAAAAACTTTCTGTATTTGAATGACATTTATCTAGAAATAACATTTAGGTTCCTGTTGACTAAGAAGATCCGTGATGAACTTGTCTCTGTTCGGAGAAAAGTAGATGCCATGAAAACTAATCTGATGCTTCGCATGCAAGTTCTGAAAATAAAAACACTTACAGGTTTGGATGTTCTTGGAAAATTCTTTTCTTTCAACTACTACAAAAATTTCTAACTAATTGAATTTTGATTACCAATAGAATTGAGCTGTTGATTTGACATAACTAGGTGGGAACGACAAGATTTTCATTCCCACCTACCCCGTTTACTGGACATTAAAATTACTGGGTTTGAATCATTTGCATTTTGTCCGTTTATGGGCATTAAAATTACTGTGTTTGAATCATTTGCATATTTGTAACGTTAAAAAAAAAAACATTCTTCTCTGTAATCCAGCCTTCAACGTAGCGGGGACATCGCATAAAGTTATATTTACAATCCGAAAAGAGATGATCCCAAGCTACACTAAAGGTGCACGTGAAATAATAGTATAGACAATCTCAAACTCACTCTACTTAAATAATCATCCATTTCAATGGTCAAATTCTCACTCCAAAGTCAAATAAAATAAGTCCGCGTTCCACACTAAATATTTTAAAATATTTTAGAGAAGAAATATAAAATAATAAATTATATGATAATTTATTGAATTTAATCATATATGATTTTGAACAATTAATTTTTATTGTTTTTTAAAGCAATTATTTATAAAAACCTATCTTTTATGATTTTTAATAGTTTATTTATTATATTTAAATTATGTTTACATAAATGAAGTATTAAGACTTTTAATTTAAGGGTATTTGACTAAAATTTATTGTAAAGAGAGATAAATAAGATGTATATATAAGTATAAATAAATTCAGATTAGATAATGATGGATGGGATTGAAATTTTAATAATTAATAGGTTAGTTTAAGAAAATTAAATGTGGAAGATAGAGTGCTTAGTTTAATAATTGACGAATAATTGTTTTTATCAAGAGATTTAGAAAATTGTTAGATGCATGTCTTAGAAATTGTACCTCTTAGTTAGTAAAATGTCTCATAATTTATATTAGATTTATGTTTTTTTAGATGTATTCTCTTCATTTCCTTTTGATGATGGATCACAGAGTGTGATCCGAAACGTTGAGACAAAAAATCCAACACAGATTTTCCGCAATCTATCATCATGGACTGTGGAAATCATAGGTTGGAACAAGTGCAGAGTTGCAAACTATTCCTTAAGTTTGGAGTTGTCCTTGCACACTCTAAAATTTGACTTTTTTCTACACTTAGTGTGCTTCTATATATTATATCTTCCCTAATATTTGTAGACTAGTAGCATATATAAATACCTTGGTAGGATATTCTTTGTGTAGCCAAAGGACACATTCTTCTAATTCAACCCACAAAAATGTGTACAAATGACCCAAAACAACATTTTTCAATCATACATGTATGTGTTACTAGGATGATCGTATAGATCTAGATTTCTTTTAGTGCACCAAATCCAAATGTTTATGCTCCTTAAGATGAAAAAGGACATTATTTTCTCGATGATTAAAATAAATGCATTAAATACCTTTAAATAGAAAGACAAAACAACACATTGCTATTCCTCTTAAATAAAAAATGATTAAAAACGGAAAAATTTCACCATTATTCCTATATACAAAAATTTTCAAAAATATTATTCCTTATAAACCATTCATTATAAACCTCCCTAGCTTATTCATTTATTCATTTTCATATATAATATTTTTTATAATTTATCAGATTCAACCACATAATTTTTTAAGTTAAACCTAGAAACACATTAGAAATAACAACTTTTAAAAAACTAATTAAATATTTTGAGATAGGGAAGTTTCCCCCACTAATTCTAAGGACAGCTTGCATGCTGGGTTTGTCGGCTTTGAATTTTATTTCTTCGTCGGTTTTGAATTTTACTTCTTTGTTGCACATAACATCATCCACGATAGCAATCTACCCATGCAACCGCGGGCACATTGTGGTCAACACGTTGCGCGAGCTCTTCCGTGCAATTTTGCTTGTGGTCCCGCATAAGATTTTCTTCAAGATTCTTTTCTCAGAAGAGAAAGATTTGTGAGATGGAGGAACTACCGGGGCTTAAATTTGATGGTCGTAGTATTTAGTCATTTTAGTTGTAAAATACAATTAAAATTTTAGGAAGATTGTATCATTTTAAAGGTAAGAAAATTTATATGTAATTATTCTTATATATATTTTTAATTTATATATGTTTTCTAAAATAAGTAGGCTTAAATATTTGAAAGGCAAGGTCGACCATCAAATTTAAGCCCTCGTTCCAATGGTTGAGAGTATTTGTGCGTTTAAGGTCCAATATTTTTAAAAGTTTTGTACTAGTAGTTCTGACCTGAAGGTTGTTAGTGTTGACTATAAGTACTAATAATTGAATGAAATGTATCCTTTAGATTTAAAAAACAACCAATCATGTGATGCCACATCAGCACACCAACAAAACATGATTTAATGCCCACATATTGGTCCACTTTTTTTTTGGGGAACTATTTGACACCTCAACAAAAAGCATGCTGATGTGACATCATATTTGATGACGTGGCCCTGAAACCTTAGTTATAGGTAGAGGCCTTGCCAAATAATCTGCTGGAAAAATTTTGGAGTGATTCCAAATTGCCACATATAATTTTGAGAGGCGTGAAGTTAAGATTCTCAACTATTAGATCCTCTCCCAAGCCCTGAATTTCAGAAGAAAGAGCAGTCTCCTATCACAATCCATTACCTCTGGATTGTGAAGGCAAAATAGATATTTATGATGGCAGCAGATATGAGGGTTTTCTATCGGAGGGGAGTTTGCAGGACTACAAGATAGGAGGTTAGCAATTAGTTATATGATCATAAACTACTAAATTTTTCTTAAGAGGTAATCAAATTGAGTTTTCTGGAATTATTATGATGTTAAATTGTTTGATATTAGGCACAGTCAATAACATGTATTATTCCTTCTAACTTTCCAGCTTGACCGAAAGAGGCCGTGCACGTAGACAAGATAACGCCATTTCAGATTTTGTTAGTTGCAATTCTTTGTCTACTGCAAGACCATTTCAGATCCTGGTAGCTGCAATTGTTTGTCTACCGCAAGACCATTTTAAAGTTTGCTAGTGGCAAATCTTCGTCTACCACAAGATCATTCAAATTGTGTTGGTTCTAGATCTTTGTCTATTATGGACATTTCAAGGCATCATGAGCAACATGACAGGTTGAAGCATTATGCTCAAACTGATACAGGTTTGAATGGTCATGTCAATTTCATACAGTTTCAATTATTACAATCTTGATAACCCATAATTTTAAGCTGTTGATCTGGATTATCAGGTGAAACAGGGCAGAGCTGTAAAACAGAGCTCAATGGATTAAAGTCAGACAGTGGCTCCTCTAAGCGACAAGATAAGTCTAAGAAGTTAAACAGGTACCAACTACCCACCTATCTCAGGGTTGGTAAATTTCTAAAACAAATTAGCCCTCAAATCTATAAAGGATGGGCAAAGGCTTCCCCTTATAGAGAATTGAAACAGTTGGTGAAGAAGATCAGATCATCTGGGTATGAGTTCACACTCAAGGAATTGCAGAGAGCAACAAATGGGTTTGGAGAAGAAATAGGCAAAGGGGGTTTTGGCACAGTTTACTTTGTGAGTTCCTTTGCAAATCAAATGAATGGATTGAATATTGTAGTGTTAAAAGCTTGAAAACAAATTTTAGTTGATTTTCTGTAAACATGTTTTATTTTTGTTTTTTCAAGGGAACTTTGTCTGATGGAAGAAAAGTTGCAGTAAAGGTCTTCAGCGAAGATGAAAATAAACGCCAGGAATATTGGATGAACGAGTTGGTAGTTGTAACAAAGCTACACCATCCAAGCATCTTGACGTTTCTGGGGTATTGCTTTCAAGACAAATTGATGTTAGTCTATGAATATATGGGGGGAGGAAATCTGTCAGATCTACTTTTTGGTAATCATACTTCCTTATTTGATGTCTATTTCTTATGTTAAGGAAGAACTTAAATCTTGTCTCCAAAAATATAGATGTCTAAACAGTTTGAATCAACAGACCCAGAAATTAACCAGATTATCCAGATTATTGACTGGAGAACAAGGCTGAAGATTATATTAGACATTATAAGTGGAATCCGGTATCTTCATGAAGGCACCAATGAGTGTATAGTGCACAGAGATATTAAACCTTCAAACATTCTTCTGGACCAGAATTTTAATGCCAAAATTTCAGATTTTGGCATTTCTAGAATACTTCCAGATGACACCCAAAACGCCCAACTGGAGACTTCTACAGATAGTGGAGTATCTCCTACCCACATAGCCAATTTATCTACCCATGTAACAACAAATACTTCTGGAACAATGTATGCTTACCTTGTCCCACCACTACTAAATAAGAATTGAAAATAGTTTATCACTATAGATTCATTTTCTGTTAAGAGTAAACTTTTCTTGTTGCCTGGCTGATTAATAGATTTTTCCTCCTCTGTTTTGACTATGCAGGGGTTATATAGATCCCGAGTGTTTTGAAACTTGTCGTGTGACAATTAAATCAGATATTTACAGCTTTGGAATGCTGTTGTTAAATATAGTATCTGGGAAAAAATTAATACAACAGAAAGATGAGGGCATGCACATTCTCTCTGACCATGTAAGAACTTTACTGATATAAAACAGTCTCTACTACGGATTTCTAGAGGCTCTGGCAATCAAAGCAATGATTTAATTTATGGTTTCATATGTGGATGCAGGCGTGGAGATTACATAAAGAGGATCGCCTTATTGAGTTAATAGACCCTCCATTACTCAACACTGAAGGTTTTAATTCAACCAGCATGTTAAGAACAATCACAATAGCCCTGTGGTGCATTCAAAGAGAATCCAAAATACGCCCATCAACATCACAAGTGTTTGATATGCTTTCAACAGAGGAGGAGATTCCTACCCCTCCACTTCCATAGCATTTTTTTTTTCAGATAGGGAGGACAGCAACAGGACTACATCCAGGTTCACAATTTTATCTACTACACAATTTTTAAACCACAATCTTTTTAAAGGTAAATTTTGGGTTTTTTTTAATGGAGATGAGGTGTAAAATTATTATTGACTGTATAACTATTGAAAAATATAATATTTAAGTAGAGTGATTCAACAGGGAAAATTTTGAAGAATCTCTAACTCCTTAATAATATTAAAACTAAAATCATAGTTACTATTAAGTTTCTTTAAGTTTTGTACCCACTGAATGAAATTTACAAATCAACCATAGTTACTATTACAATTTCTTTAAGTTTTGTATGCTACTGAATGAAATTTACAAATCAATCATAGTTACTATTACAATTTCTTAAGTTTTATACGCGGCTGAATGAAATTTACAAATCAATCATAGTTACTATTACAATATCTTTAAGTTTTGTATGCCACTAAACGAAATTCAATGAAATTTACAAATCTTGTTAAGCTTTGATGTTCCTTAGTACAAATGATTATTTTAAATCAGTGTTTGAAAAGTCAATCTTGATCTTTCTATCACCAAAAATATTTAAAAATTAAATATACAAAGCCCACTAGATTTTATTTTAAAGGATAAATGTAATGAAATACAAAGATGTCACTATAGGAAATATTAATAATAAATTATTAGTTAGCTTATAAATATTTATAACCATAAATTCCAAATTGTTTCCTACGAAATAATAAAAATAAATTATTAGTTAGCTTATAAATATTTATAACCATAAATTACAAATTGTTTAAAGCTAAGGGTTTCTAATATATTAATAATTAAGAATTGCGTCTATGATTAAGTCAACATCTCTATTTAAAATGTTATCATTGGATCAAAACTTGTCCCAAGAACTACGTTAAATAATGGTCCATCATTGGATCATAACTTGTACTCTCATTGATATAAATGTGGTACCAAGTTGGAAAGAATCTTTTGTCATTATCGGTTTAATTATTAGTCCTAGCATGTGGCAAGAATACATAAGTTTGCGTTGAAAATTGTGTAAAGGTAAAAACAAATCTTTTTAAAATGTTTGCATATTATTTTGAATTCAATTGTGGTGTGTTGGATTTTTCCCGTCAAATCATAAATCAAGTAACAGTAAGAGTTAAAGCAACTTTTATATATATATATATTTTGGGTCAAAAGATTTCTATAGATTCCAACTTATCCCCATGATTAATCTTTCTTATTGTGATAATACCTCCTGCTATACCCAACATTAGATTCCAACTTTGTTTGCTTCAGCGTGCAGGGATCACACGTGCTCTTACTGCTAACTAGCAGAATATTCAAAGAATAATTATGCTAACTACTGCCAAAGAGATTATGAGTATCAGCTCAAGCAACCTCGAGTATTGAGAGTCTCTCAATTCTTGAATAAAGTCTTTAAATTCAAATATTGGCGTAGGATTTCCTTGAGTTCCGGCCACTCCTCCCAGTCGAGGCAATTACACTATATCCTTCCACTCCTCTGTTTCCCAGAAGGTCCACAACCTTGTTTGATTCTCAAAAGATATGGTTAATCGAGAAGGTTTGAAGCTGATTTAATTTTGACTATATTATATTTACCCATCCCTTCAATGCCCAAGAGGTGCACAAGCCCCCCGTTTGATAGTGTTTATACATAGTAGAGAATCTCCTTCGATATCTGTCTCCAAGAGGCCTTTTTCTAGATTGAGGTTGAGACTCGTGTCTAAAGCGGTGAATTATGCTTCATTATTGGAGTTGTCTTGTAGTTTTAAAGACTACACCAACACGAGCCCTCCATTATGGTCTCTTAAGATTTAACCAGCTCCCAAGGCCCCCGGGTTCCCTCTGGAGGCCCCATCAAAATTCATTTTTAATCTTCCTTGTGGAGGGAGGATCCATATGGCTCCCTTCCTTTTTCTTTTGAGCTGTTGTTTCTTGAATTTGCCTTCTATGGAATTTTAAGTCCTTTCCAAACTTTCATTAGCTCATTGTCTGAATTTGTGAAAACTCTGCTCGCTCCATTTTGTATTCTTGAATTTAGAAGTTCTGTGATACTGCTTTCTAACATACTAATGACTTGATTCACCCCTTCTTCTTCATTGCAGAAAATCCTTTTGTTCCGCTCTTTCCATACTTGCCACAGTAGAAGTGATGGGTTGGCTACCCAGATGTCACTCTAAGTTGAGCTCCTATTGAGACTCGGCCAGCTTTTAAGCCAATCCACTAAGTCCTACTATCTAGGGCTCGACCACCCAAGCTTTTGGCAAAGCCAATCCCAACATTTACTAGCAAAGGTGCAGTTTAGAAGTAAGTGATTTGTGAACTCCTCACTCTCCAAGCACATGACACAACGACTAGGACCCACTATCCCAATTATCTTCTTTATATTGCCAGTTAAATCTTTCTTATGTAGCACTGCCCAACAAAAGGCTCCAGCCTTAGGAAGCACTGTTTTGCTCCAACAAAGGTTGACCGATCATAAGCCGTTCAGAGCAGCTTTTTGAATCTAGTATCCAAGCCTTACCGAATATTCACCTAACTTTGCCCCACACTAATTTATCTTATCTGCTAGCCCTGAGAGAATCACCTTTCTACCTTCGATCTCCTGTCTCAAAACTTGAAGGGCCGCTACACTCACTCTGCTATCCTCCATTAGCGACCAATTCCATGATGGCTTCCCAAGAATATTCTCGTCAATTACATAGTCTCCTACAGTTCTGTCACCCCACTCTGACATCATCTAAGCAAACTCACCCAACTTCTCCATCTCAATGAGAGGCTTATAGCCATTCCAAGAGTCTAACCAGAACTTCATTGTCAACATGTCGTTTACCTGCCATGAAATGTGATTTGTGATAATTGAGCAATATTCACACCTGAATTTCCATATGTGCGAGCTAGAAGGGGGATTTACAACCATGAGTATTCTACTAGGAGCTTTACAATCCAGATATTTGGTGCACAAAACCTTGCACCACAACACCTTCGCCCTGGAGTACATGCGCTAGATCAACTTTGCTCCCAAGGCTTGGCGATTCTGAGCATCTAAGTCTTTTATAGCCACCCCTCCATTGGACTTCTCCTCCCGGACCGTATTCCAGTTTATAAGAGGGAATCTTTTATTATCATGTGGTCCTTCTCATAGGAAATTCTTCATCATATTGTTTAAAGATGCTTTAGCCTTCTTTGTTAACCTCATGCATGGCATCATATATGTGGGAATGGCAGCTAGGACCACCATGATCATAAGGATCCTACCAAAAAGGGTCAGCCATCTCCCTTTCCAATTTTGAGATTTTTTCTGATAATTATCCACTATTTTCTGCCAATGCTCAGTCCTTATCGCACCATTAATGAGAGGCACTCCAAGATATTTACTTGGGATTTGCCCTATACTATAGCCAAAGAGCCTAGCAATGTTCCACTGCAGTGTCTTTTTAACATTAAAGAATTTTTTTTTGACTTATCTGCATTGATTACCTAACTAGAGGTTGCGACATAACTGTCCAAAGTCTCTTTGATCTCCTTTTCTTCCTCCAATGATGCCTCATCAAAGAGGATCGTATCATCAACAAAAAGCTGGTGCATTTGTGTCAAGATATTCCTAGCAATATGAATGCCTTTCCATCTGCCTTATTCATATGTAATTTTGATCTTCCTACTTAGGGCATCTGCCATTAGAACAAAGAGGAACTGGGACATTGGATCTCCTTGGAGTATACCTTTGTTGCAACTGAAAAACCCACACGGGGAACCATTGACCAAAACTGAATATCTTGGTGTGGAGATACAATCAAACACCCATTCCATCCAAGGTTTTTCAAAACTAAATGATTTTAGCACCAACATAAGAAACCGCCAACTCACCCTATCATATGCCTTACCAATGTCGAGCTTTAAAATCATGGCCTTTGATATGAATTTATTGACTGAGTGGATTGCCTCATTAGCAATGATAATACCTTCATAGATGTCTCTCCCCGATGTGAAGCCTATTTGTTCTTGTGATATAAGGCCTGTGAGTAGAATATATGGCTCTCTCTTTTCCTTGTTCGTCATGTTGTGCTAGCAAAGCCCCTATTGTTGTTTCCATTGTGGAGATGTATAAAAGGAGGGGTTGTCCTTACTTTGGTGGAATAAGGACAAGTGGCATAGCAAGATACTCCTTTAGCTATTTGAAGGCTTTCTGACACTTATCATCCCATACAAATGTTGTGTTTTTTCGAAGAAGATGTTGGAACAGTTTACACTTATCTACAAGTTGTGTTATGAAGCGACGAATGGATTGAAGCTTCCCTTGGAGGCTGCGAAGTTGTTTTAGTGTTTTAGGTGGAGGCATGTCCACTATAGCCTTAACCTTGGTAGGGTCGACTTCTATCCCTCTTCTTGATACAATATACCCAAGGAGCTTTCTGGAAGTGACCCCAAAGACACATTTCTTAGGATTTAGCTGCACCTTGTATTGTTCTAATGTATCAAAGATTTTTGCCAACACATTCATATGGTCTTCTCTAGTCTTTGATTTTCCCAGCAAATCATCTACATAATCTTCCATTATGCTATGGAAAAGGTCATGGAAGATAACTATCATGGCTCTCTGATATGTAGCTCTTATGTTTTTTATCCCAAAGGGCATCACAACCCAACAGTAGGTTCCCCATGGACATATAAAAGAAGTCTTGTGCTGGTCTTCTTTAGTTATCGTGATTTGGTTATAACCAGAAAATCTGTCCATTAAGGACAACATTTCATGTCTTGCGGTGAGATCCACAATGATATCTATGTTGGGTAGCAGAAAGTCATCTTTAGGGCATGCCTTATTAATCTCTTGGAAGTCCGTGCAACAGCGGATTCCCCTAGTGACTTTTGCTACGGGTAGAATGTTTGATATCCATTCAGGATAATCTATAGGATGAATGAATCCCACATCTAGAAGCTTTTTGAGTTCTTCTTTGATGAGGAGTGCCACTTGTGGATTCATTTTCCTTAGCTTATGTTTTACTGGTTTCACATCAGGATGTACAGCAAGGTGATGGACAACTAGGGCGGGATCCAATCTTAGCATATCGGCATAGGTCCATGCAAAGTTATGACTTCTTTGCTTGAAGAAAGCCAAGAAGGCTTCTTGTTCTATTGTTGTAATGAATTCTACTCGAAATGTGATCTCGGGTGCTTCTTCTTCCAAGGTTCATTTCATGTGATGCTTCTACTAAGATCGGTGACCTTTCTTGATAGAGCTTGGGTACCTCGGGGAGAACCATTCTCTCATCTCCTAGCACCTCAGGGAGGTTTTCACTAGGGGATACATCCTTTATTTTGATTTTTTCATCATCAGAAAGTGCCACGAGGTGGTTTTCACTAGGGGATGTTATTTTTATTTTCATACTTTTGCGACTAAGAGATTGGATCGTCTCCCCAAAGTATGTGGAAGTATTTAGTTCCATGATATAACTAGCTTTGTGATCTCTAAGGGGCATATGGTCTCTAACCCCCATCATTTCAGCTATAGCTTCATCATTTTGTGTGACATCAAGGACGGGAGGCCCTTGTTGATCCCAATCTATGAGTTGGGGATAGACAAGAGGTAAGTCATTAGATGTTGATGGTATGGTTTTTAGGTTGTAGATGGTGCATATGGATGATTCAAAAAGCTTGGCAAAATCAGCGAAAGAGTCTTGATGGTCCTCTTCATTGACATTGTCGATCATAGGGAAAGACTGAGCATCCTCACTTAAGATACATTCGAGCTCAGTGGGGGTAGACTCTTGTTTTTTGTACCCTAGCCCACAGAGATAAGGATTCCTTGTTTCTTGGATGGGTTCAATAATTCCTTGCTCATGAAGGCCTATGCCACCTTGTCCTTTGTACAACCCATGTATTTGACAATCTCGAGACCCTTTCCATAGATCTCAGTTGGGAGGATAGGAGCTTCTCATTGTTCATCTTCATCTAAATGTATAACCAAGAGGATATGTCTTCAAGGACATCTTGTTCAAGAAGGTGTTTTTTTCTCGAAGGTTGTTGTTGGCTTGCATTTGATGATTACCATGGAGACTTCATCTTCTTTAGGGGCACCAAATGTCTTGGGAGATGGTGGTAATAGGCCCACACAAAATGTGCTATGTAAGTCATACTCGCCACATCCCATGTCACTCATCTTGATCTTGGCCTCGGGAGGGTTAGATGCTTGTGATGTGGATGCGATGTTGGAAGGGTCAATGTATGAAGATCTTGGGTTGGGGTTAGTGGTGGACGCTTTGGTGGCATTATTGTAAGGACAAAAAGTTTGATCATGTCCTTCCAAGAAGCTGTAGTATTGGAAAGGACGAGGATCAGCATAGATAGTGATTTTTGTGCTGTTATATGGGAATTTTAGGCATTGATGAAAAGTGGATGGAATGGCTTGCATGGCATGAATCCATGGTCGGCCAAGGAGAATGTTATATGGGAGGTCAAGATCAAGAACTTGACATTTGGTCTCTAAAATCTTTTGTTCCACTTGAATGGGAATTTTAATGGTGCCCTCAGACAATATTTCAGTATCATCATATCCTTTGATGGTTATACACTCACTAGAGTCCACAACCACATCGGATTATCCCAAGTGTTTTAATAGTTTAAATAGAGTGCAAAGATTTATGTTGGGGCCACCATCTATTAAGACTTGTTTGATGGTATGTTTATGGATTAGGACTTCAATATGGAGGGCTTCATTATGTGAGGCATTAGATGCGAGTAGGTCTTTCTCCGAGAAGGTGAGATGATGGGGTGAGGCAATGTGGCCTAGCATGGCTTGGAATTGATCAACATTCAAGTTGGTAGGGACTTGGGTTTCCACCAAGGCTTTGTAAAGGACATCCTTGTGGAGTGGTGATGTACGATGCAACTCAAGGATGGAAATTTGAGTGGGAGTCTTTCCGAAGTGATCTAGGAGGTTATACTTGTGGGTGGATGGAGAGTTAGTAAGTGTGGATGTAGAAGGTTGATCATTGGTGGGGGATCCACGGATGGAGATGTAGCTGCAACGAGTGGTAACAATGCAATTTGGTGTCTTAGCTCTAATGGTGATGGTATTGACATTATTGGAAGAATCTTCTATTCAACCCACAATGGAGACAAAAGAAGAGAGAGGTGGCATGACATTGTAGGATTGATTCAAGGAAGCATCTTTTCCCTTGTTGCGATCCGGAAGTGGATCCTTGTATGCTCCTAAATTGGCATTAGGTGATTGCTTTGGAGGTTTGTCAATGGTTATATCATCTCTATCTACAAGATCTTGGATGCAATGTTTCAACCTCATACAATTAGATGTTTTATGCCCTTTCACATGATGATAGGCATTTTCATCAAACCAATAGAGTTTAAATTGATTCTCATCATAAGGGTGGATAGGGGTAATGTTATCAAATCTACCTTTACAAGATTGTTCAAGACATTTTCGATGGGTTCCCCTAAAGGTGTGAATCTTCTCTTTGGGTTATTATTTTGTCTTGGTGGTCCCCTAGGAACATTTACATTATTGTTGTTAGTGGATGTACTTGGTGGAGTTGGATTTTGTATATTTTGGATGGCCTTCACATCGATGACACCGTCGTTGAGGGTGTTTTTGTTTTTACCCCAAAAGCGGGGTTTGTCATTGGATTGGGTGTTATTGTTTGTGTTGGAGGTGTTGGTGGTGTTGTTGTTGACTTTATTGTTGTTGTTGTTCTTGTTGTCCCTATTGTAGATTTTGATAGACCCTATAGCAATAAGGGCTCTTTCAATGTTTTTCCCTTTGTCTATAACCTCCTTGAAGGTTGATGCACATTCGATTTGCAAATGGAAGCCCATTTCTTGGTTAAGGTTTAGTCACAAACATGGTGACTAATCATTTTTCAGGAATTGGCCAAGGGAGTTTGCTTGCTAGGCTTCTCCACCTTTGTAAAAAGGCAACGAAGGATTCCCCATTCTTTTTTGTTTGGTGTTGCAAAGGTCGGTCATGGATATTTCATGTTTAAAGTTATAGGAGAAATGATTTACAAATTTCTCTGCAAGCTCATGGAATGTTTTGATACCAGGGGGAAGATGAGAAAACCATTTGGTGGCTTGACCACCTAGGCTTCTAGGAAAGAGTCTCATCAAGTATGTGTCATCGTATGTGACCTCTAGGCAAGAAATGTAAAACTCCCTAAGGTGTTCCCCAGGGTTCCCTTCCCTTTGTATTTATCAAATTTTGGTGTTTCAAAATTTTTAGGGAAGGGTGGCATGGGAATAGTTCTATCAAATGGATATGGGCAAATATCTTTGAAGGAATATTGCTTTCTTTTGTGTCCATGTTGTATATCATCAACCTTTTGAATCAAGGTTTGCATAATGCTAGATAAATCTTGGGTAGGTGGTGGTTGGGGTATGTTGGTTTGAATGAGGTGTTAGAGAAAGATGGGAATTTTTTTATGTTGGGGTGTGTTGGCCTCGTTCCCAACCTGAAAAAATTTTAAACTTTTGCGTCAAAAGTACTATGTCGAGTCATCCCTAGTCAGTAATTCTCTTTGATTCTGCCGAAGTATCAAGTTTCTTTCTAGTTTGAAGGAGAAATTGTTCACCTATTTCAATTGTAGTCCAAGAAGCTGGTCTGGTCTGTTACGTGGCAAAATCAGAAAAATAATTAAAATTGAAGATTTCAAGCAGCTGAGAGGAAATCCTCTTTCGTGGATTCCGGAAACAATTAAAGAGGCAATCCTATTGAAGTTCAAAAGGAATTCTTTTGTCTACGGCCTTGTATTACCTTTATGGATAGCTGGCCAAAATTTCAAAAAGATCTGACGCTCCAGTCAAAAGTTATGCAAGTTTCATCAGTTTTCGCACTTGCACGGTTGATCAAGTTAACATTAGTGGGGTGCACTTTTACTTTTGGTTAAATACAAGTCAGCTTGCACTTTGGGCAAAATTCACGCCAACTTTTGGTTTTGGCTAGGCGCATGCATTTTTACTTTTCACTAAGCACAGCTAAAAAGTCACTTTCAGTTCTCATAAAACCGGAGCCTACTTTCAGTTTTGGGTAACTAAAACGAAGATGTGAGTTTAGTTTCAACTTTTAAAAGTTTTGAAAAAGGGAAGTATGAGTTGTGGCTTTTGATAACTCGTAACACATCTCCAAAGCCAATGATCAAAATGAAGTAGTTATCATAACTACCAAAGAAATAAAAACACATTTGATAAGTTTGGAAACTAATATTTACTGCGGAAGAATGAAAGTCTTTGTTATAATCGGCCAATATTAGCACTTTTGAAAAGTTGTTTAAGATGCCAATGAGGTTGTGAAAGCATGTAAAGAGACCGATGGATGGATCAAGAAGTAGTTATTATAACTACTTAAAACAAAATTAAAACCTTGCCTGCTCTCCAACCTTTCGAAACCAGTTATGGACATTCATTAAAAAAAATAGTAAAATAGAGATCTCTGTCAGATGTCCAAGAAAATGCACTGGGCTGTTATGAAGCCAAACTCCACAGTCTTCGCCATGATCTTCTCAGTCGCAGCTTGTCAAATGGTAGCATTTTATTGCATTTACTCTGGTAAACATGCCTGCAAATTATGGAAGCATAGACAAGGTCCGTGAACTGTTTGAGAAAACACCTTAAAGATTTGGCAATGGGCTTTATATGTGAGCATTTTGTCTCGTGCCGTTGGTTGTTTCTATCAGTGTATTCCTAGAGTTTCCTATAGGCGCAAGTGTTAGTTGAATAAGTCTTTCAAAACTTTCAAGCAAATGCAAGCGGCAGGTGTATTTCAAGACTTTGCAATCTTTGTTAACATTCTCCCAGCTTGTGCGAAAACGGGAGCTTTGAAAGAGAGTATGGACATGGAACCCTGAAGATTTTACGGTTCGAAATTCTCAAATAGACATGAATGCAAAATGTGAAAACACAATTGGCAGTCTTATGTGGTGTACATGGGAAAACACGATCACGATGTCCTGAACCAGGAAAAGATTGAAGATTCTCACTATGAGCTTCTAGGATCAGTGTTAGGAAGTAACGAAGTAGCAAAGGACTCAATTTGTTTTTACTCTTACACTAGAAGTTTCAATGGGTTTGCTGTTGTTCTTGATGAAGAACAAGTTCGTGCTGTTTCAAATCTCCCAGGGGTGTTATCTGTATTTCCTAACAAACCAAGAAAGTTGCTGACAACTGATTCTTGGAGGTTCATGGGCTTAGAAAATGGAAATCCAGATAATCCTGTGATTCCTGCGGATTTGCTCTGGAGTAAAGTGGGATTTGGAAAAGATGTCATTATAGCTAACTTGGATTCAGGTGTTTGGCTCGAATCTGCAAGCTTCCATGATGAAGGACTTGGTCCTGTCCCTTCCCGATGGAAGGGTTTCTGTCAAAGTGGCACCAACTTCAGTGCAGCTAATTGCAACAGGAAATGATTGGTGCGAGATACTTCCATAAAGGACATGAGGCTGAAAATGGGCCGGTTTTCAAAAATGGAGATCATCCTACACCATGAGACATGCATGGGCATGGAAGTCATACTCTGTCCACCGCAGGTGGGAATTATGTGAAAAATGCCAGTTATTGTGGATATGCTGAAGGTACTGCAAAGGGAGGTGCTCCTCTTGCCAAAGTTGTAGCCTACAAAGTTTGCTGGGAGAAAGGATGCTTTGATGTAGATGTTCTTACAGCAGAGTTGTAGCCTACAAAGTTTGTTGGGAGAAAGAATGCTTTGATGCAGATGTTCTTGCAGCATTTGAGGCAGGCATTCATGAAGGAGTAGACGTGTTCTCTCTTTCTATTGGCAACACTCCCCCTCAAATTGATTACTTTCAAGATGCTATCGCCATCGGAGCATTCCATGCTGATCAGTTAGGAAAGGACCTCCACAAAATGGATTTGTTAGAAACAATTTTTAAACTTTCAAGAAAAATGCAGTTGGCTGGTGCAAACTCGCACCCCTCTGCCCGCAAAGTGTGGAAGCATAGATGAAGGCAACCGAACTGTTTGATAGGATACCTCAATGAAATGTGGTCTCGTAGAAAGCAATGAATACAGTTTTAGAGAGTGTGCATTTAAAACGTTGAAACCAAACAGAGCACGTGAATAGTTTGATGGAATGCTCCAAAGATATGTGGTTTCATGGACTGCAATGGGTGCATGATATGAATAAAATAGAGTTTATTGTTTTTGGCAGGCATGAAGCCCAACTTCAAAACCTTGCCAACGTCCTCCCACGCTACGAATGAACTGCTCAATAGAACGCCTCAAAAAAAATCATCTTCAAACATGCAGTGATTGCAAGATACACATGAGTGGGATTTTTACATTTTATAGTAACTTGCGCTAAAAAGAAGTCATCAAATCTGTGTATGACACAACTTAATGTACATGCATGTACAAAGTGGAAGCATTGACGAAGAACTTAAGCTATTTGACAGTTCCCTCAAAGATATGCTATTGCATGAAATGCGATGCATGCAGATACACACAAAAATAGTTATAAATTTTTTGGTGGACATGTAGGCATAAAGCGTAGAAAATGGACTACGTGCCACGAAGTGGGGTCCCATGGCATGCAATGATTGATTGCTTAAAAAAAGTTTTAAAACCATTTTAAGGAAATGCACTAAATGGATGTGTTGAAAAGGTGCTAAATGCAAATGGCTAGTGTAAAGACATGTTCCATAACTAGCACCAGTATCATCTTAGCCCGTGTTAGAGTGGGGATTTGGCCTCATATTATAGTCGCTGACATGCATGCAAAAATGTTGGAGCAAAAGTAAAGTCAAGTCCACACGCGGAGTTATCTGGTAGACGATGTAGATAGTGTGATGGCACCACCATTTGTCTATATTAATCTTGTGATGAACACTTTAAATTATAATATAGAGAGTTCACCCAAAAGATTCCTGAGTTGGTAAAAGTGGGGCATTCATTGGAGAAATTGAAATCCGGACAATTACAACATTTATTGGGTGTAATTGTAGTTGATATCATAATATACTCTCAAGCCGTAGTGCAAGAAATTTTGCTTCCACAGGAAATTTTGCCAAGCAAATGAAGATTTATCTCTGGTTTTCATCTTCAACAATTCTATTTGTTCACCGAGAGAAGATTGTGACATCTCTTTGCAAAATGGTTTTGAATTTGGCAGTGTGTAGTGATGATCTTAAATTCAAGATATACATCTAGCCTTGCACCCTACCTACGCCAAGCACTGTAGACATGTTTGTGCTCACCTATCTAAGCTTGGGAATTTTTACCAAACCCAGATATTTGTCAAGATTGAAAATATAGAGGGGTTACAACACTTTGATGTGATTTCACAAAGGGTAGATGGTATCATCCTTTCTTGCGTAAACTTGGAGGATTGATCTTCCACTAAAGAAAGTCTTTTTGCTTGTGTGGTTGGCAGTATGACTGTTTATCTAAGACCAACCAATGTTGAAGTAACTGATATGGCAAATATTGTCCTTGATGGTACAAATGGGATTTTGTTCAGAACAAAAATTCTTCAGGAATTATACCCTATTGAGACCATAACATGGGTACAACTTAACGGCACTTGGATGAGATTTATGCTCTCATTACTAGGATATACCTCAATTAAAATTTTTTAAAAAAGGTTCATGCATTCCTGTTAGAGGAAAGATCACATTCACACAGGAGATCTATGCAAAACTTGGAAAATGAAGACTCGCCAGGAAAATTCAAGTATGCATTAAATGTAAAATTACAACCAAGTTTATTTCCAAGATTGTTGCAAGGGAAATCATTGTGAAAGAGGTGAACTAGTTTCATCAATTCATTCAAAGACATTGTTCTTGTGAAGATTGGTGTCGATCCTTAATGAAGAAAACCAGAAGCTGGATGATTCAGTTGTCAAAATAGAGCAGATAAAGGTAGAAAGTGACTTAGCCAAATTCACAACTCGAAAGCAATATTTTTCAAAAACTACCATTTTGGAAAAGTGACTTGTTTCACTTATTGTAATTAAAAGTTCAAAATTAGGTTTCCTTTCGAAAAGGTAGTTACTTGAACTGGTTGGCAAGTTAGTTACAAGTTGGTTACAAAGTAGTTATTAGGTAGTTATTGGGAGCAAGCCTATAAATATGAGGCTATTTCAAATGTAAAGGGAGGGGACTCTTTTGAGAAAACTCTAGGAAAGGGGAAACTCTAGAGAAATTTTCAGAGATATCTCGAAAAAGCTTTTGTGTTTACACTATGTACAAAAAGGATTTTGGAATTGTATAATTTCAAAGATAATGAAAAATGCAGTTTAGTTCGTATGCTCTAAATGTGTTCTTGTGTTATCATTACTAATTTCTCGTATGTTGAATTGGTAATCCTTTATGCGCATGTGTAATACATTGATTATCTGTGTGATTGAAGTGATGAAACACACCCATCTCCTAGTATCTTGTTTTGGATGTGCTTGTATGACCTATCTCTTCTTATGTTGAGGTTTATTGTACTCCTTTCATCATCGTTGCACGTTTCAATCCATTTGGTAATAACCCCTTTTGTCATCATTATTAGTTGTGGAATCTCAATTGGTTTTTGTATGTGTATTGTTGGGGTTTCTATTAGTCATCTGTTCCCAGTTTTGTGTTTTATCTTTTTTTTACTTTCAGGATAAAAGTACACAAAAACCACAAATAACCCTATCATACGAGGGAGCGGCCCCTCTCAAACGCAGAGGAAGATCGTTGTTCTATCACGATCTCTCCAACTGTTGGGACTATTTAGTCACCGCTCCAAGGGCAACAAGTCAATTTCAACGATTATTTCGCGGTTACAAATCTATTTACCAACAGGGTGTTTTTTTATTTTGGATGATTTGATTTTGTAGGGTTTGATTTTATTGGAAAGCAAGGAGTTGTTGGAGGATGTGTGGTAGAATTTGTTGGTTTTGATTTCGGTTTTGTTGTAAGGTTTGGATGGAAGATTTAATGGGTGGTTGTGAAGTTGGAGGTTGTAGATATGTGAAGTTGGATGAAGGATTGTTGCATGGATTATTGTTAGGGATGTTAGACGTATTGCAAGGTGGTTGGGAGAATAATTGTGTCATGAAAGATATGGTATTGGCATCAAATTGAGGTACACTTGTGGAAGCATTGGTGTACATGGCATTGTTGGGAAGGTTAAGGGTAAAAGAAAGAAGATAAGTCCACTTATCGTGGAAGTTTTGGACTTAGCCAAAAACACAAAATTGGGAAAAGTGAAACGGGATATCGCTTAAATTATGAAACAAGATCTTGTTTCGCTTCAGGATCCCGAGCCAAAAACAGGATCCCATTTTCTAGAGACAGGATCCCATTCTAGAAACAGGATCCTGTTTTCTAGAAACAGGATCTCGTTTTCTAGAAACATGATTCTGTTTCATAAAGGGTCAAATATTTAAAAAAAATTAAAAGGTATCCTATTTCTTAAAATTTGAATTTCGGCCTAGTTTTTTCTATGGTTTAGTGTCACTAGAAAAGAGTGACTTTAGATAATGTATGAAGATGTTTTTTGCATAATTTTTTGATGAAATTAAAATCCATTATAGATGAGATTGTGTAGATTCCAAATCTGTAAATTTTTTTACAAATTGATTATTTTTTCTATTTTTTAAATATTTTTTGTTGAAACTGGTCCATAAACTTGAAATATCAGGTTTTCTTATTATTTTTATAACTTTTTATTAAAATAATTTTTAAAAAAAAATTACACGTCAACAATATTTAGACAATTCTTTTCAATTTGAAAAAAAATCAAAAAATGATAAGTTTAGGTCATCTTATGCGTGACGTACATGAGGGATTTTCAAAATAACAATTACGACCAACAAAAAATTAATTAAAAAAATATTCAAAAAAATTACAAAAAACTATCGTCAACAATATTCAGTGTGTTACAAATCTTTTTCCCAAAAGGATTCAGAAAAATACAATTATTTAGGTCAAAATATGGTTGACGTACACGTGCATGGTATGGTAAAAAAAAGTGACTTTTAAATAGTGGTTTTTAGACATGCCTATTGTAAATCAATTTGTATCATCTAGGTATTGAAATAAATTACATATTTAGAAACTAGACTCCAAGTACTACATTTCATATTACTGACATTTTTTAAGATTCAATCTTTAAGTGCTTCAAATTTTTAGGTCAAATGTGACAAATTATGAAAATCAGGGAAAACACTTCCACTTTTTGGCCAAAAAGTGGACTCAACTTCTTGCACACACCTTTAAGGGTGATTTGAGGTGTAGATGTAGTGATGGTAGATGTTGATATGGGCATGGGATTAGTTGATGTGTTAGTGGGCATTGTTGATGTGGTGACATTTAAAGTTTGGGATGTGTTAGGATTATTATTGGATGAGGATGGTTGTGATGAGGTGGGTATGGTAGCACCATTTTGAATGAGGAATTCAAGATACTTTGTGGGATTCGAATTTAGGACTCTATCTAATATATCCGTGGCATCGGCATCTTGCATGAAATCTATGTTAGGAAAGATATCAATTAAATGCAGATAAAGATTAAACAGAGGAATGAAAAATACATAAAAATAAAACAACGAGAGACAATTTTAACATGGTTCACTCAAACTCGGGCTACATCAACCAACAGAGAGTTCAATATTATTATCTAACAAAAATAGAACCAATTACAACCAACAATCTCTTGCAACTCAATACCGCCGCAATATGCTACAATACAATATCAATGGAAACCTGAACCCTTAAACCTTTTCACCTTTTCCAGTTGTTTTTATCAAGACTTATGTCAGTTACAAAACTAGGGTTTTATATGTTGGCCAATAGAAAAATAACTATCTGCCCTCTTGCACTCCCCCATTAAATACTTTGGGGGGAAACCACACCAACAAAAGTAGGGAAAATTTAACCTCCGAGTCTGATTAGGCTCCATATAACAACAGTCTAAGACATCTTGATCCACATTATTGATGTTTGATGGTGGTCCAAGTTGTTGGGTTGCAAAAGGATTTATCAGGGCATTAGCATCAAGGGATGATTGTTGTTGGATGGTAGGGACATTATTTTGATCACTGTTAGGCATCCCAAATGTAACTCTAGAGGATTCTATTTCCTTGTTTTTTCTAGCTTGGGACCTTTTCAAGGGCATACAATGGATTGAGTATGGATTGGTTGGATTGTTGAAAGGTTGACAAAGGTTGAGACCTTACTTATGATGGATGGATAGGTTTGGCTTTGGTGTAAAAGTGGATGAAGGTTTGACCTTAGAGATGGATTTTCAAAATATTGGACCCAAAGGTTGGATAAGTGAAAAGATGAATTAAAAATGGGGGATAATAGGTGGGGGATGGATGGAGTGGATTATGACTTTAGAAAATTGGGAATGATTTTGGGATCAAAGGTGTTTGAGTGATTTGGTAACCTTAGAGATTAAATCTCAAAAAAGACTTCTTGGACCAAAGGTAAATGGATATGAGAGTGAATAAAATTTGAGGATGACTTTGGGATGAATGTGAAATCAATGATGGTTTGGAAAAGGATGACTAAGGTATACTTAAGATAATTTGGATTATAATCAACCAAGGAGACCTTAGATGATTTGGATAGATGGGATTGGATGATTAAGGATGCTGGATAAAGTTGATGATGTTTAGAAAAGGATGTTCAAATCAAAGGAGAGCTCAAATAAATCTAGATCTTTGGATTGTAAAAGGATGTCCCTTCTTACCCAAGGTAGACTAATGACCTTAAACAAAAAGGCAAGGATATTATTTTACTTGAGGGTAGACTAGTGACCACCAAGTAAAATGGGATATCTTAGAATATATCAACTTAGGAGTTGTCTAGGCTCCTAAATCAAATATTCTAAGGGTTGATAAAGGCTAATTTATAAAGGAACTTAAGGTTGACAAATTCTTAAGCTCCCTATAAATTAGAGGATGATGAGATCTGGACTTAATTCTTGCACAAATTTGATTTGAGGTATGTTTTTGGATGTTGGTTTGGTTTTCAGGTTTTGGATATTGATAGATTTGGATAAATTTTATTTTAGATGTTGATTTTGGATTTTGGATAATATGGATAGGATTTGGATAATATGGATTTGATATTTGGAATGGAGTTGGCAAGGATAATGTTGGTTGATGTTTGAAAATGAAGTTGATCAGACTTGGGCTAAGGATGGGATGATTTGGATTTGGGTGAATTTTGGGATTTTAATGAAAATGAATGTGCAAAGGTCCAAAAATGAAAATCAAGATACTCTTCTAAGGTCAAAAGGATAATGGAGGATAATGAATTTGGATTAGGGTTTTGGATGAAGGGACTCTTGGATTAGGTTGGAAATGAAGTGAAGGGTTGGGGACAATATTTGATTGATGAATAAAGTAAGACCAAGGATCCATATCAAAATGACGTTTGTCTAAGGTCAAATGGGATGAGGCAAATGGAATTGGACAAGTGTTGGACTAAGTTGGAGATGGAAATATGGACAAAGGTTGGACTCAATAATTGATTTGGAATGAATGAGCTATGGTCAAGGGTCCAGTAATTAAAATTATTTTTCTCTAAGGTCTAAATGAAATGATGTGAATAGACTTGGACAAAGGTTATGGATGGAAATATGGTCAAGGGTTGGACTCAAAAATGGAGGATTTGATTTTCGACAATTTTGACAAGGTGCCAAGATTCTACTATTAAATGAAGCTCAAGGATTTGGGACCAAATCAGAGGGCATGTTTTTTATGCAGTCTGCAAATGGCTCTAATGCAAAGCAATATGGCACTGACATAGTGATGAATGATGCTAAGACAGAGGGGAATGACACTGATTGGTTGATGGATGGTGCTACAGAAATGGTGCTAACAGGCAAATTTATAGCGCTAAACAGATAGTGTGTGACACTAAATGGCAGGCAATGTTTAGACTTTGGCTAGGTTTTTAGACCAATTTGGGATTTTTGGATTTTTGGCTCAAACTTTTGATTTCAAAAGGTTAAATTTTGGATTTCAAATGGTTCAAATGTTTGATTTCAAAGGTTCAAATGATTTGAGGATAAAGTTGATAAGGTTTCTTGGCAAGTACATACAAATCAAACAAGAGAACACAATGGCTCTTGACTCAAGGTGGACTTTGGATAAATTAGCTTGTACAGGTTTCAACAAGAAGACACACCAAGCACATGAAAAATCCTAACATTAGTCAAGTGGGAGTATCATACCTTGTAGATCTCACGAAGTGATTGTGGGTCAATCCCAACTCAAAGTGAACCAGGATTCCCACCCCCACTAATACCTTTGGTGCTATAGCTTGGATAGATAGGGAAAGCAAGGTCATGGACCACCTACCCCTCTTACCAAGGAGACTTTCATCTTGCCCAAGGTAATGCCTATCTTAAGTATAACGGTATGGTGAGCATCTTCTCCCCCTCTGCAGTGGTGCACTACAAGGTATGATGGTCAAAAGGTCTCAAGCTAGGATAGTACGAGCTTCTAGGGGATGTGCCAATATACACAAGGTATGAGGGATAGATTTCGTGAACGGGGGTGTCCCAATCAACTAATGCTCAACCATACAAGCCTTGGTGGACCAAGTATCCCAGAGGTATTTTGCTTGGAGGTGAGAGGGTCCTTCCTTTAAAGCAAGTCTTTTGATTCTTGCAATATTTCTATCCCACACCGAAACACGCGATTAAGGTCATCCCTTGGGGTGATGAAATCCCCAAGCAACCTCCCTAAGAGGAAACCACCCTTATTTTTTTATCACCCAAGATCGCACAAAGCGCAAGGGGAGAGCATACACAAAAGGTGACCCCTTTGGGATACAACAATAACAAAGATAGTTTGCAAGTAGATTTTTGATCACCCAAGATCACCCTAAGGTGCGAGGAGAGAGCATACATCTACGTGCAAACTCAAACAAGGCAAATAAAGTTCATTTTCCTACTTTAACATTAATGTACCTAAAACTAGTGATAAAAGGAATCTTTGGCTGCAAATCTACACACAAGATGTTAGTAGTTGAATAAACTAGGCTTTGACAAGTGTTTGGACACCAACAAACAAAATGTTAGACCCTTGCACAAGTCTCAAAATACTGTCATTAAGATGGCGCTAAAACAAAGAGCTATGGTGTTACAAAAGTGATAAATGGTGCTAAGACAATCCTATATGGCGCTAAGAAACAGAGAAATGCCACTAAAACAACATAATATGGCACTAAGGCAGTTAGTTTCACTATTAAAACATAGATAGACAATAGACATAACAATAAAAATGGCGCTAAAAAGTAAGGATATTGCACTAAAATCCAACATGGCACTAACACAGTGACATATGGCGCTAAACAAAGACTTCCCTTTTTACCTATCTGTCGACTTGTTTAATGGCGCTATTCTGGGTAGGTATGGCGTTGAACTAAGAAAAAAGCTTGCACCTGCACAAAAAATTTCAAAAACTTGCACCAAAGTTGTCAAAAATTATGTGTTAGAGAGTCTTAAAACCTTGTTTAGAGTCCAAACATGTCAGATTGTGAGGAAAAAAGACAAGTTAGTTTGCAAGAAATACACAAACTATATTAAGTTTCTTCCCTATTTCTACGCAAATTTTAGCAAATTAGGACCCCTTGTTTCTACTGCACCCTGTCAAAAAATATAGAGATGAAAGATGTAACTAATAATAAACAACAAGAATCTACAAGAAAATTATTTCCAAGCCACAAAAAATGTTAGCAATGCCACCAAAATATGGTGCTAAACCAGTCAGTTATGGCACTACAATAGACAGTTATAGCGCTAAACCAGAAGGTTATAGCGCTAAAACCAAGGACGTATGGCACTGCTGCGTGAGGATTCCATGCTAAAAAGACATGTTCACCAAGAACCTTCACAAAACACTTGAAAAAATATGTTAGGTTGGACCAAGGGGTCCCGCTGGGCATGCCAAATGAAGATTAAAAATAATGAGAAAATGAAAGCAAATACAAGATTATACCTTCACAATCTTGAAGCCTCCTCACTCCTTGATAAGGTGGAAGGAGATGCACCCAATCTCCTTAGCTTTACCCAAATGAACTAGTGGAATGTGGATTAATCTCAAACGCAACACAAATTCAACATTATCTAGCTATGAAAATGGAGACTTTAGGGATATTTTGGCATGATAGACTTTCTCTAAACTTGGATGTGTAAATGGCTTGTGGAGGCTTGTATTTATAGGCAAATTTGGGGGGAGATTGATCTAATGGTGGAGATTAAAGGTTGAGATCAATGGTGGAGGATAAAAGATGAGATGGATGGATGAGATTTAATCAACAAATTTGAAGGGATGAGAATAAAATGAATCTTTTATTCATTTTTGGGGAAGGCTTTGAATTTAATGAGGATTAAGACAAGTGATGAATTTAAAATTCATTTTTGGGAGGATGTGGAATTAAAAATTCTATTTTTATGTGGGAGTGTGAAGCTCATGTGACACTTGGGCAATTTTAGAACTCACATGTGTTTGAACTCATGGCATAGAGAAGATCTTAGCATGGAAATAGTAACGTGGGGTGGAAGGGTCATGTGACCCATAGGATTATTTTGGAATTTTTAATTTGTGGGTTGTGGGAGAATGAGTTAATGATGCTTTGACCAAGTTAATCAAGGTGTTAACTTAATTAATGTGGCTGGAAAAATTAGTGAATGGGCTAAATAGGGTTTAGGATTAATTAAATAATGATTTATTTAATTAATCCAGGTCTAGGGGCTAGGTAGGCTAGGGTGGCTAATTAAATATTGGCTATTTAATCAACTAGGCTAGGTGTAGGTTGATTAGTAGGGTAGATTAATTAAATAAGTTTAATTTATCTAATTAATCAAGTTTAGGAAAGTGGACAAATTAATCAAATAAATATTTAGCATATTTATTTAATTAATTGAGATAGTGTTAGTAAGTTATAATGTTGAAGTAATTTAATTAATTCAGTTCTAAGGGTAAATTGATGAAGAATGTATGGATGATCCAGGGGTAAGTTAGGCTAATTAATTAAATAAAAATTTAATTAATTAATTAGATGGGAAATTAGTGATGTTGATGGTGGTCTAAGGGTGGTTGAAGGGTTAAGACATTTTTAGGTGTCTACAATATTAATGCCTTGAACACTTCTAATAACCCTCATTCATTGTCATGACCATCTTCATCTCTTGGTTTGTATCTTGCTTGTCCTTGACATGACTAAGACTATCACAGTCTTCACTGCTTCTGCATTTTATGCACTCTCATCTGATTCAACAAAGATCTCTAAATCATGGTTTATAAAGCTTCATGAGACATTGTCCAACAAAGTAAGTGACGTCCTTTTTGCATCTTTGAGAGAAAACTTCTTTAAGCAATCCCTCTGCAATGCTATGTTCTTAGGCAGCAACTTTCTGAACATTCAAAATATATGCAAGAATCTAGCATTGCCTTCACACCTCCCTAATATAAGGCTTTATCATCATAACACATACATTAAAATGATGTTTGCTTGACTCGCTATCTTGTAATTCCCCATGATCTCGAATTGTCCACTTTGTATTAGATCACAAAGTTCATGCATACTATTTACTTACTCATTTCTCTTAGTTTGACTGTCACCTCCTTTGGTATCTTCAAGAAATGTGTTCACCAACCAACCAAGGCATTGTTCTTGCAAATCTACCTCAAGGACTCCGAGACCAGACCATCAAGACCAGAATGCCATGAAAGCTATAGAAATGTGTCAAGAAACCCTAAGAAGAATGTGGAACAATACAAAGAAACTCCAATACAATAACCCTAACCCTATCCTGACCTCAAACCATGACTCTGACCTAGGTTTAGACAAGAAGGCTCAACCTCTACATGGTAAAAATGATCTTTGAGTTTAAGAAAACAACTCCCCTCCACTCTTGCACATTTTTTGCAAATCTTAAGGTTTTTTTGTATGTGGAGTAAGTCTTTAAACTTTCATTTTTTTGCCATGCAACGTGGAGATCCCATTTTGGACGTGGAAAGATAGAGCCTTTTAACCCCTTTTGACTCATTAAAGCCTTTTTTGGACTTGGAATAAAGTGCTTTCGGATATTTGTAAGGTTTAAACAAAACAAAAGCTCCTTTTATAACCCTCTTACCATGCTAAAATTAGTTCTTAATAACCTATAAGCCTACAAGACCCCTTAAAACCTTACAAAATTTGAAATGCACTTAAAGAACATACCACGTTGCAATGTAAGACGACTTTTGACAACAAAAGACGACAAACTCTAAACATCCACATTACTTATTTGATATGTGGGGTAAATAGGTAACATAAAAAATATATATATATATGAAATATCATTAACTAACATTAAATTAACCTATTTTAAGATTTAATTACGCCGATAAGGCGTTCTACAGTGGCAGGTGGGGGTGAACACCTATAAACAAAAATAGTGTAATTTAAATTCAAAAAAAATAAAAAGGAACATGTAAATTGTCACCGGGAATCTTCGTTGCCAGTTCGTGGTTGTTTTGACGGCGGGATGCACCGGAGACACGCGTGTGATGCGTTGGCAAATAAAAACAATAGTACGTAAGGATGATTAATGTCCATAAAAGCGTGACAGCTACAAGTTGCAGGTTTATTCAATTTTACCCTCGGTGTTTTGCATGCCAGTTAAGGTAGCGTCAATCCCCTGTTTACCTATTTCCATTGTTTTTCCAAGCAGCCTTCATTCATTCTTTCATTAATGACAAAGAGAGCAAAGCAAAATTTGAGCTCTTAAGACGGATTTTGCGGAGGTTTGTTAATCAAGGTGATTTGAGGGCGCATACATCCGTTTCCGTCATCGCCACCATCGCCATTATATTTTTTCCCTGTAGTTGGCTGGGTAATTCCTACCGTAAATGTTGTATACATAACTTTTTTTTAATGCTATGGTAGACGCTGTTTTTTCTGTTTTCTGTTTGGGATTTTGCCAAGCAGATTTCTATATCATGTATCAATGCAAACCCTTTCTTATAATGCGATGGCTACTCATCCTCTATTGCTTTTACCTGTGGCGTTGGAGGAATTTTGCGTTCTAAGTTAATGTCGCTTAATATAAAAAAAAGCCCATTCTTGAGGTTTTTATTTTTGAAATATAATGTATGTGACAGACATTAATTTTTTTTGGGTTTTATATTTATTTCGAGTCTCACCACTGTTTATTTTTAATTTCAATTTTCAAAATTTTCCCCTAAAAATTGAAACTAAATTTGTGTATAATTTTGGTTTCAAATTTGTATTTTTTTCGCTGCAGAATCCAACACAGAGAGGGCTGCAATTTGAACATTTTTTGGTGCCGTAAGCGTTGTGGTGGGGCTGCCAAAAACAGCAACTGTGAAAGGGCATTGCTGGCACAGCGTACCTGAGTGGAAGGTAAGGATTTTTATGAATCGTTGCTTAGGCTATGAAGCTTTTGTCTGTATCTAAACAAATTCATCCACTTTTCCACTCATTATTCATTCCATGCATCTATGACTGTAATGAGGATTGCATTCTATTTATGCACTTCAATTGAGAATAAGCTGAGGCACATTAATGTCTGAAAAAAATATATTTCTTGTAATTAGTGGACATTAATATTTTAGTCAAATTTAAATTAAGGCATGCCTTAGTAAATTAGGCACCCCAGCCTTCCCTTGTCATGTCTGCTCCCCTTCCAATCGACAATCCCAGCCCATATTGTTATGTATATCTGAGTGGGCTATTTTTCTCTTTCAATTGAATAGCTTCATATTAAAAAAATAGATTTTTTAAATTAATAAAAAAAGTTATTATATTTGACAGGAAATTTATACAGTAATAGTAACTCCTTTTTTTCAACGTTTTTCTCACTGGCATAGACTGTAAAATAAGAATATATATATATATACTATTCTTTGGATGAAAAATATTTACTTATTAACCTTCTTGTCAAATGTAGTAGTTGTCATACCCAAGCTGGCTGTGGAATGTGGGCAAACAGTATTGTGAATTTCAATTAATTAACAAATACGGTCAAATGTGCATGCAGAGGGTTGGATAGACAATTCGTGGAATGTGTAGGTGAAAGTTTAACCAGAAATTGAATAAACTATCCAACGTCAGTCTTGCAAGTGGGAAAAATATATGAGGTGAAAGTTCAAATGATAAAACGGCAGTTTCTCCCCCAAAATCAAACTCAGTCTTGCAAACGAGAGAGATATTGGGTGACACTTAAAATAATGAAACAAGTCTCTTACCCACTCAAAAACGAAAACATACACGTACACAGGTGTGTGAGAGTGGAGATAAGATCAGAATTTCCTAAAGAAGCTCAAATTTTACGTCAGGCCTTTTGTACGGGCACGCCAAGCTCTCTCCGAGGCACTTGAAAATCCCTGCCATGATTTCAGAAGAAAACAGAGATATTGTCCCGGCCATGGGGAAGATGGCCAGAAAAAGAAAGAACACGCGTGCAAGGGAAGAAAAACTAGAAATAGAGGAGGACAATATACAGAAAAAAAGGCGCGAAAGGCTTCTCTTTGGATTTGATAAAAACCCATACGAAGAGAATGATGCAAAAATGCCTGTGTGGTTTACAGACAAAAATCCAGGTTTTGAAAGATCTGCATGCGAAAAAGAAGATGGTTTCGTAGTGGAAGGAAGAAAGCCTGCTTGGATCGACGAGGAAGAGATCCAGACAGTAGTGGAAATTTCAAAGATCGCAAGGGTATTTCTTTCCATTTTCTTTATATGGTTTTCAAATTTTATTAGGGAATAAGTTGAGCCTTGTCAATTACCTAAACCCAGAGTGATCCTCTAACAAAATCTTCATGCCAATTTAAATGATATTAAAAAGATATTTATTTAAATTCATTTCCCCATGTTATGTGGCTCTGGTTTACTTAGGTTCAAAACCTCCATGCTAATTTAAATGATATTAAAAAGATATTTATTTAAATTCATTTCCCCATGTTATGTGGCTCTGGTTTACTTACGTTTTCTGTGGTTTATTAGAGCACTTACCAAGACATTTCAAACAAATACTTGAATCACTTAAAAAAATATTAAAAATAGCTATATCTTTACTCTAAATTAAAATTTTCTTATATTAACTAATAATGTAAAAAAATTTAGTTAAAAAAATCTTTTATTGAAGTGAGAAATTAGAAATGTTCAACCTAAATTTTTATGTTGGTTAAATATCACTATATGTTGGAGTTTCACATATAAGTTAAAAGGAGCCAATAAAAAGTAACCCCATTTAGATAATAAAAATAACGGCCAAAATATTCATATAAATAGAACCTAAAAAGTAACCCCATTTAGATAATAAAAATAACAAACAAAATATTCATATAAATAAAACCTAATCTAAATTAAAAGAAAAAATTATTTGAGTGAACTATAATTAATTTCATTTTCCCAAAGTCACAGAAAATAAAACCTAACTCAACCACACTTCGAAAATTTTAAGTTTGATTAAAAGCTTAATCAAAACACATACCATCATTTTTATCCTAATTACTACAACCCTTCAATTTTAACACATATTCATAAACCACATTACTGAGAAATTAGATATTACTGAGAAATTAGATATAAATGAGCAGTTTTAAATGGGCCATTTCACTTTAAAAAGCTCCAAAATTTTCTCAGCAGCAGCATTGGCTCAGAAATTTCAGATACCATGTGACCGTCGCCTAAGTCAGGTTAAGCTCTTGAAATTTAAAAACATAAAAGAAGGAGAACGTTTGTTTACTTTTAAAAGCCAAACTAAGAATGAAAAGCGATGAAGGAATTGATACCAAGTGTCCTGTAAATTGATTGATTATGAGCAATGAACACTGTACTTGAATAAAATTGAGTATGCAATAGAAATAAATAGCAGAATTTATTAGCGAGGTTGTCCACATAAAACAAGTAAGCATAAGTTTTATTGTAAATCTTACCCGTACATGTATATATCCTTTGGGGAGACAATTTTCGCCTGCAGAGATAACTAGCATACCTATATTTAAAAAATATATCTAAAGTACGCCAAGAGATATCCTTCTCCGAGGCGCCTATTTTTTTAATCAATTTATTACACATAGATGGAAATAGGCACCTCGAGAAGGATATCTCTCGGCATACTTTAGATATATTTTTTAAATATAGGTATGCTAGTCTAATTACACAAGCAAAAAGTTGAGATTGCACTAGCTAGGCGAAGAAAAGAGGAGGAATAGTAAGATCTTGACAAGTTTCATGCCAACTGTAGAAGATGTGAAGGTTGTGGAAGGTCAAAAGGAGGTCTAAATAGCTAAATGGTCTATGGAAAGTCTCTTTAAACTATTTTAGATGGAAGTATTCAATATTTTGGAAAATGTCCCTAAGTCAGAAAAGTGTCCTACAAGTAACATAATTTAGTCTTGTGTATGATGGATGTGTCTCATGAGGTGTATAGATGTTTGATGGTCATATAAATATTCATTATACTCATGAAACCATATTATGTTCTTGTTGATGAGAAACCTATAGTTGTTAGGCTTCATATTGCCTACAAATAATACATGTCTTATCCATAAATAACTGAAAAAGAAGGTTCCTATGGCACTATTGGGAGCTTGTCTTGGTCAAGTCTCCATTTGGCAATGTTTCAGCCTAAAGTAGAAAAGAAGTTAGAGTGTGTGGCCCTAGTTGTTGGTGCAATAATGGAGGTGGTATGTGCAATAGGTATGGAAGATGCCTAGGTAGGTTTTCAAGTACAAAAGTAGGTGTAGGTATCTAGTCACAAGTATACGCATTCCCATTGTTTATCTCTACTTAAATAAAAACATTTTAGGGGTAATTCAACTATTAGGCTTGAGTTGGGTTTAATTTTTAGTAAAAAACATGCATTTAAGTTCCATAAGAAAAATTTAAATGCAAAAAATGTCCAACTGGGAAATTGCATGTATAAGCATCCCCAAGGACACAAAAGCATAGAGAAGGGGTAGCTTGAGATGTTTGTGGTGCAATGGCACATGATTGTGATGATACATGTATAAGTTAATTTAAGTACCAAGTGGGTCAAGATTAGTCTAAATTATGCTTATTTAAGTTGGTATTAAGCTAAGTGCAAAAGTGGGTGTGGAAAGTGTGATGTATGCATTTTTCATCACTGTGCTTACCTAGATTTTTCTATTCTAGAGAAAACAAAATTAATATTCATAGAATGTAGTGCTAGAAAGATATAAATAAAAAGGTGATAAAAAGGGCCCAAGATGGAGGGCAGATGCTTGCCTTCTATTAGAAGGATAACTCTTTAAAAAAAATAGTGACATCTAACATGAAATTCTAATTGTTACTATTGATCTTTCATTGTTAGTTTCTAGTGTGAAGATGACTTCTAAGGTTGAATTCTAAGGTGTGAGTCTTGATCTTTCATTGTTAATTTCTAGCGAAGTTGTTCAAAAAAATTTGAGTACTAATCTCATATTAATGATCAAAACGAATTGTCTTAATCAATTCTTAATATAAGAGAAAATAAAGATTCGATTATTTGAAAAAGAAGCATTGAATATTCCTGAAACCACTTTTTAAAAAACCCCAAGGGTCAAATGTGACTTTATAATTTTGTTTAAAAAATAAAATTTGGATATTTATAAAAAAATTCAATAAAAAAATAGAGACTATTAAAATGAAAAAAGAAAGAGTAAATTTTCTATGCATTAATATTTATGATGACAATTATTTTTATATTCTACTTAAATATTATACATTTCAATGGTCAAATAGTTAATACTAATTTAAAACCTCACCCCTACCAAAAATAATAAATATTTATCTTCCTTTTATTAAACAAAATTTACCTAAAAACTACTCACCAAAATTTACACAAAATTTGTTCCTAGAAATAACCTTCTATAAAACTAGCATACCTATATTTAAAAAGTATATCTAAAGTACAGAGGAATGGTCATCAGCAACATAGGATCCAGCAATAGAAGAACTCCAAGATGATGAGTTGCAAGAGGAAATCTCGTCTTTTGAGGAGCGGTCATAAGATGATTGAACTGGTGAGGTGGGAATTGCTATCTCCTCTTCTGACATCGTTAACACTCGTGACGCTGATGGACGCCTTCCAGATTCCAGTTGAATGCAACAAAGACCTATTTTGATTGTCCTTAGTATGCTGTTTGAGTTATTTAAATGCTCTGTGTTCAGTAATGGAGGGTCTATGAGCTCAGTAAGGCGATCCTCTTCATGTAACCTCCACGCCTGCATTCACACACCAAACCATGAATTTTATCATTATATTAGTTTGCTAGACCCCATTATATTAGTGACTACAATATTTCTAGTGGTGGTGACTATATATACAAGTATAATTCTTACTTCCTCCGTTAGAGACCATCTCGCTTCCTCAAATTTAACAGGTGGTTTGCCAGATACGACATTTAACAGCAGCACTCCAAAGCTGTATATGTCTGACTTCAGATTCTGATGACCAGTTTGAAAACACTCGGGAGCTACATAACCTCTGTAGAGCCAAACAAGGAAAGTAAAATGCGTTGATCAGTTTCTCAAAATGAAAAGATCACACTTCCCCAAAAATTTGTCAACCGCATACAATTACCATTTTCATTGTTATTAAGGGCTAGATGATAAGGCGATCTTACACTGTTCCCACAACCGCCGTTGTTGTTAGATTGCTACGAGAATTAGTTACATCCTTAGAAGAAACTCCTCCATCTGTAGAAGTCTCGTTGTTGGCATACTGGGCATTATCCGCTGGCATTATTCGAGCAACCCCAAAATCACAGATCTTGGCATTCAAATTTTCATCCAGAAGAATGTTGGAGGGTTTAATGTCTCTGTGCACTATAGGCACATCTGCACTCTGGTGAAGATAGACGAGTCCCCTTATTATGTCCAATATAATCTTGTGTCTTGTTGGCTAGTCAATAATCATCTCATCTTCTCCTGCATATGACGGTTAAAACTGTTATAGATATTCGAGATAAACCCTACAACCACATAAAAATAGACAAGTGAAAGAAATACACTGACGACATACCATGAATGGCACTCCACATGTCTCGTGGCATATAATCATAGACTAACATCATCTTATCAATGCAATATCCTACGAGCTATGTGATGTTTGGATGTTGTAGCTTTGATAGAATCATCACCTCGGATTTCCAATTTTTTATCGATTGACGACTTCCTTCGTTCGAGACCTTTACTGCCACTCGTCTTCCATCAGACAGAATTCCCTTTAAAAAGCAAAACAAACTAAATTATTAGAGATCTTAACTGGTTCCCCCACTGGTCTAGAGCTGGACAATTCTCAATGCTTGAGACCTTAACCGCTACTTGCCTTCTACTAAACATAATTCCTTTTAAGACTAGCAGTTGCACGAAATTTATGCACAATGGAATAGCCGACAGGTCTATCAATATCTCATCTGTAACTATAAAGTTGAAATGCAAGAATATTTAGAAAGAACATATTTGTAATTGTATATGATTACGGGGTTGAGCTTAAACAACACACACTGAGCTTTGACTTGCATAGGTGGCTGGTGGGCCCCTCTCCTATTAACACATTAACAAAATAGAGTAAGAGAAAGGGCCCACCAACCACCTAAGCAAGTCAAAGCTTAGTGTGTGTTGTTTAAGCTCAGCATGATTAAGGTGTATCAATTTATAATTGCAAATTTGAAATGCAGACTTGCATGAAAGACATTGGGAAATAAATTGTAGAAATATTGAGAAATAAATCGACCAAAAAATTGTTGGCATGGCTTCAAGTGCCCTTTTTAATGTGTTTATTGCATTAAGTTGGATACCATCTTAAAAAAATAAATTAAATTATAGGTTCCCTGTTTTTAAAAAAAAAAATCGCATTGTTTTTACTTAGATTAAAACAATAAAAAATAAAAAAATTGTGATTATATTCAACTAATATAAAATTTTAAATTTTTTAAATATAAAATAGATACATAAAATTATTTAAAAAAAAACATTAGTAAATATATTAAATTTTATATGTTAAGTATATTGATAAAGATTAAAACAATAAAAAATAAAAAAATTGTGATTATATTCAACTAATATAAAATTTTAAATTTTTTAAATATAAAATAGATACATAAAATTATTTAAAAAAAAACATTAGTAAATATATTAAATTTTATATGTTAAGTATATTGATAATTAAACATCTACATTAAATATTTTAAAATATTAAATTTTTATGCATTGAATTTTATAAAATACTAATAGATTATGAGAAAAGAACTTAAACAAAACATTGGGAAAGCATTTCCCTTAACTATATATTAAATAATAGAAAAATAATCTATGACTCAACATAATAATGTAGTTTTGATATTAAACTATAACTAATTATTCATAGTTAATTACAATAAACAATATATATTAATAACTTTAATTAATTATTCATAATTAATTACAATTCATATTATATCTATATACAACAATTAACTATATACTAAATAATATTAAAATATTCTTTTGTTCAATATAATAATATAGTTTTGATATTAAACAATAATTAATTAGTCAAAGTTAATTATAATAAACGGGATCCAAAGTTCTTTGAAGAGTACATGAAAGCACATAATAGATACATCACTACTAGAACACCAGCCAGCAAGGAAGAAGATGCAATGGAAAATATGGATTCTATAGGTCAAAACTTTGATGATTTTAGCAGGACAGAAGGAATTGATGAGCTGCACTCAGGTAATGCAGTGAGGGAACGGCATATCAAAGGGATCTGTGCTCAGAGCGATAGAAACCAGGCTGGAAAATGATAAAGCAATTCAGGCATGACAGTGGGTAAGAAAGTTTATAAGTTTTAAAAAAAAAAGTGTTTTTAACTTGCAAAAAAAATAGCTAAGTATTACTATATGGTGTATAAATTTTGAGGTGGCCTCCTTGGCCACCATGTGATCTCATATGTACTCCTTATTTTATTAGTAATATACATGCAAGTTAAAAAAAAAGTTAATTATTGTCGATAAGGGCGTGGTTCGGTGGTTAAGTCACTCGGTTGTAGTGGCGGCCACCAAAGTTCAAACCCCTGCTGGGCCAACGAGCTCGCAAGGCGTTACGCCTTCGCTGGGCCAACGAGCTCGCAGGTTTGAAGTGTTCTTTCTTGGGGATGAGGTCCCTCGTGTTGTGGCCTCACCGGTTCATAGCTCCAGGCAAAAGCAATGTGTGGCGCTGGAGGGCATGTCGCACCAGCGTCACCGATCATGTTAAAAAGTTTACCAGGTGCATTATCTTTTTAAAAAAAAAAGTTAATTATAATAGATAAATTAAATATCAGTAAATTAAAATCAATCTTAAAAATAATTTATATTAGTATTTGATATATTTAATTATTATACTATAAACAATATATATTAATATATAAAAAAAATGATAGATGGAGGCATTTTGTGCTTTGTGCTTGTCCAATATGGAATCAAACTTTATAATTACCATCTATATACGACTTTCTAGTTTCCACGGTTTATACCAGGAAAATACACTCGGCAATGGCAAAAGTGGAGGATGAGATAAAATGATTTGTTAAGGTAGATCTAGAAAGAGGGTCGTATGGAGTCAAATAAGAGAGGCTTGAGGCAATGGATTTTGTTATTGGTAAATTGTGGGGCTTTGTGTATTGGCACAAACGCAGGCCCTTGTTACTTCGCTTCTATTTCCTACATGGGGGTCATCGCATATGGTTGTCTGCATGGTTGGAGACCAGAGGGTGACCTCTTTTCATTATGTCCATCTGGCTTTCTTCCCGCAATTAACCCCCTTCATGGTACCGATGTGTTAGTAAATCTTATTGTTTTCGTTGTACCACACATAGGTGGAATAGGCGCCTCATACTTCAAATATATTTTTAAAATATAGACATGCTAATTAAAAAGCAATGTTACAAAGTTTTAAAAAACTATATTAAACTATGTCTAAATTAAAAACTGTACTAAATTAAAAACTAATTAAAAATTAGGTTTTAAATTGGAACTATGTAAAGTTATGTTGAAAGCTAAACTATGTTAAACTATATTAAAGTTAAAAAACATGTTACAAAACTAAAAACTAAAACCTATGCAAAACTAAAAGGGTTTTAAGAAAAATTGATCAAAGACTATTTAATAAGATTCACGCTTCAGTTTAAAAAGGCCACGGACCCGGATTCATCCCATCAGGTGGTGGGAGCCTTTTGAATTATGGACAGAGACCGCCAACAGTTCGTTAAAGATCTACACCATGTAAATAAAGCAGCGAACCAATAGTTAATACCCCACAGTTTTAAACAAAATTCTAAATGTTCTACACATTAAAATGCTTATGTTTTAGAATGCATAGTGCAGAGGATTTCTGACAGAGGACCTCTGTATAATGTCACTAACCTGAGGAACGAAAAACTGAACGGCAAAAAAGTCAAACCGAACGACAAAAAAGTTTTGCGGCGTCGGACGATTTTTCGGCATCCGACATTTCCGGCGGCTGAATATTTCTGGCGTCTGACATTTCGCTGAATATTTCCGGGAGCAAAAAGCTCCCACTATAAGCCTATCGGCTAAATATATATATTTATATGTAATCGCCTTTTATCTATTTATTTCAAAGACTATAATTAACAATCTGAATTCGAAAGGAACTTACGCTGTAGAAACTCTTGAAACCCCCGAACCCTATTTTTTTGACTAAACCCTTTGGTTGCCTTTTTCAATTGTGTTTGAACTCAATTTGAGATGGCCACATCACTGGGCTTAAACAAGACACACTAAGCTTTGACTTGTTTAGGTGGTTGGTGGGTCCTTTCTCTTACTCTGTTTTATTAATATGTTAATAAGAGAAGGGGCCCACCAGCCACCTAAGCAAGTCAAAGCTTAGTGTGTGATGTTTAAGCCTAGCCTAGGCACATATCCTTCACCAGCATTTGTAATTCTAGATAAAGGGGAACTTTTCGCTGCCGTCCAAATATAGTTGAATTTTTTTCTCTAAGAAATTTACCCAACCCGAGAGAGCTACGTAGTGACATTTCCATTTGTTGCTGGGAAGAAACAGTGTATGACTCTGCTCCATCGAGCTCTATTTTACAGCTCTGCTCCATCTCACCCTCACCTGATTATATAAATTCAAAACTTTTGAGTGATAAAATTGAATCGAATTAATAAAGGTTTGTATTAGAATTATTATCTTACACTATGTATCCTTGGATTCGTATTTGTTAATTTTAAATGTAGCTTGGACAAGTGTTCTAGTCTCGGGTGGTGATTACGAGGCTAGAAACACAGTCGGAATATTTTTCTCTATACCTAGAAAATTGATTTCTTGAGAGACTTCTAAATATTAGGGTTTGCTAGAGTCTAATTAATCCTAGCCATTGATTTAGATTAAATCATGGCCATTGGTTTTCAATGAGGGGATTATAAAAGAGGTTCAATGGGCATTTGGAGAAGACAGATCCGAGAAGTATTTGCAGCGATAGCAAATAAATAAATTTGCAGCAATAGCAAATTGATTTGCAGTGAGAGCAAGGGCGCAGCGATAGCGTTCGAGACAACAGTAGTGGAATTTCTATAGGAGAAATTGGGAGAAGAATTTCTGGAGGAGATCATTGCTAGAGCTTTGCCAGTAAGAGGCAAGCAGTCTATGTATCTCTTGATTTGATTTAATAAAGTTCCTCATCTGCAGTACTGTTTTCCCTTTGAGGTTTTTCCAGGGACAATTTGTCTAAAATATAGTGTTCATTTATTTTTCTGTCTCCGTGATTTTTCGTGAAGTTGCAGCTATGTTATTATTTGATATTTGCTGTAAGTTATTTTTCGGCAACCAAATAATCTACTTAAGATAGGAAATTAATAATCAGTAGCTGCAATAGATTTTTCACATGGTATCAGAGCGGATCTGAGGGCAAAACAGGCACAGGGAGAAAGGAAAAATAATAAATAAAAAATCTAGGGTTTATAAAACCCAGTTTGACCTCTTCAAATTATTATTTTCTTTTGAGATGGCCTCAACAGGTTTAAGAGATCAGGACATATTGGATGGAGCCTCAAATTTTGGTGTCTGGAAAGCCAGAATTTTTTTATTGCTGGAAGAGAATGGTATCAAGGATAATGTGACCACTGTTGTACCTGTACCTACAGATGCAACACAGCTCTTAGCATATAAGAAGGAAGATGCCAAAGCAAGGAGGCTGATTCTTGATGGTGTTAAGGATCATATTGTTCCGCATATTGCAGAGTTAGATACAACAAAGACGATGTGGGACGCCATTATGAATCTGTACCAAAATGCTACCCTTAACCGAAAGCTGATTCTCAGAGAAAAGTTAAGGAATACCCGGATGAATAAGGGAGAAGACATCACAAGTTACCTCACCAGACTTAGACTTGTCAAGGATGAATTGGCAGCTGTTGGAGACAAACCAAAGGATGATGAGCTAGTACGAATAGCCCTGAATGGGTTTACTAAGCAGTGGGATGTCTTTGTTCAAGTTATTAATGGACGAGACACCTTACCGAGTTGGGATCGACTATGGAGTGACTTCACTCAGGAGGAGCTTAGACTAAGTCTTGTCAATGGAACCAGTAGTATTAGTCAGAAAAGTGAGGTGGAACAGGAAAACGTTGCCCTAGCAGGAAAAGGGAAAGCGAAGAAGGGGTCTGACAAAGGATCAAATCCAAAAAGTGAGAAGAAGAAGGACTTATCTAAGATCAAATGCTATGGCTGTCACGAGTTCGGCCACTATGTCAGCGATTGCCCACAAAGGAAGAAAAATGAAAAGAAAGGCAAGAAGCAGACGGCAGCTTCAGCAAGTGTAGATGAGCTTTCTAGTAGAATGGAGGATGAGTTTGCACTCATAGCTTGCCTGACTAGCTCAACCTCACAGGGTGTTTGGTATATAGACAATGGGGCGTCATTTCATATGACAGGAGTTAGGGAGTACTTCTCCAGCTACAAAGAGGAGGACATCAGATTCCAGATTCAGATGGAGAATAAGTCCAAGTGCGATCCATTTGGGAGAGGGACTGTTCTATTTCAGAGGGAGAATGGCAAGCCTATTTCCATTCATGATGTGTTGTATGTACCAGGCTTGGGCATGAATCTAATTTCCGTATCTGTCCTTCAGGATAAAGGCTACAATGTACTCTTTAGAGGGGCACATGTTTTAATCAAGCATAAGGATTGGAAATCACCCATAGCTATTGGAGTTAGGAGCGGCCAACTTTATAGGTTGCAGTTTGATACTCCTAAGACACTAGTGAGCAGCAGTAATCCTAGAGATCAAGGAGAGCTATGGCATAGGAGGATGGGCCATATACATCATGGAGCACTTAATTTGCTTTGTGAGACAGTGACAGGTCTTCCAGACGTGAGCACAGAGCATGATGATGTATGTAAGGGATGTGTATTGGGGAAGTTTGTGAAAGCAGCTTTTCCAAGCAGTGACACCAGATCCAAAGGGGTTTTTGATCTAGTACATTCGGATATATGTGGACCAATGTCAACGAAGTCTCTCAGAGGATATGAGTACTTTGTTATTTTTATTGATGATTTCTCTAGGAAGACCTGGATATACTTCTTGAAGACCAAGGATGAGGTCTTCAGTCACTTCCAGGAGTTCAAAGCTCTTGTGGAGAATTCAACAGGCAGGAAAGTAAAGGTTCTTCAGTCAGACAATGGAGGCGAGTACAAAGGGAAAGAGTTCCAGGAGTTCTGTACCAGGGAAGGAATCAAGAGAGAGTGGACCATTCCTTACAACCCACAGCAGAATGGGGTTGCTGAGAGGAAGAATCGTTCTATATCGGAGGCAGCAAGGGCTATGTTGTATGACCAAGATATGCCACGATACTTATGGGCAGAGGCATGCAGTACAACAGTATACATACATAACAGGGTTCCACGTAAGGTATTGGGCAAGATGACACCAGAGGAGGCATTCTCAGGGAAGAAGCCAGATGTCAGTCACTTAAGGATATTTGGGAGTTTGGCATTTTGTCACATTCCAGGGGCTACACGTTCCAAGTTAGATCAGACTGCAGAGAGAGGGTACTTTGTGGGGTACAGCGAGACCTCAAAGGCATATCGGATATTTATTCCAGGGACCAAGAGGATTATAGTCAGGCGTGATGTCAAATTCATGGAGGACAAGGCATATAGGAGGTCCAGAGATTTGCCAGCAGATGATCAGAATGAGCAGCCAACAGAAGCTCCAAGGATTGTTCAACTAGAACAGGGGCAGCGAAGCACGAGTACAGTTACTAGTACAAGCACAGGTTCAGGTGCTGAGAGTTCGCAGAGTATGGAGCAACAGATACAACAAATCCAAGAGATGCATCAAGAAAATATGGAGTTTGATATTTTATCTTCTATAGTTGACAGGAGAAATCGTGAGGTTCAACAGACACATAAGGATACTCAGGAGTTTGTGGGAGCTCCTAGGACGAGTAATAGACAGCGGAAACAACCAACCAAGTATAATGACTATGTGGCATTGGTTAGTCAGTTGGTAGATAGTGAACCTTCCAGCTATCAGGAGGCTGCACGGCAACAGGTGTGGCAAGATGCGATGGTTGAGGAATATACCTCAATAATGCAGAATGATGTGTGGGAGGTTGTGCCTAGACCGATAGATAGGGCAGTGGTTGGATCACGTTGGATCTATAAGATTAAGCATGGTGCAGATGGTAGCATCGAGAAATACAAGGCAAGGTTCGTGGCCAAGGGGTTCTCTTAGAAGGAGGGAATAGACTATGAGGAGACATTTGCTCCAGTGGCCAGGTATACTTCTATACGAGCCGTAATCTCACTTGCAGCACATATGGGATGGCAAATCCATCAAATGGATGTCAAGACGACATTTCTTAATGGTGAATTGTTAGAAGAGGTATACATAGAACAACCAGAGGGCTTTGTAGCACACAGCAGCGAAACCCACGTGTGCAGATTGAAGAAAGCTTTGTATGGACTCAAGCAGGCTCCCAGAGCGTGGTATGAGCGCATTGATAGATACTTGCAGGGAATAGGCTTTGTGAAGAGTGAGGTGGATGCTAACCTCTACTACTTGATGGTTGGGGGTGAAGTGCTCATTCTTGTTCTATATGTGAACGACTTGTTTTTAACAGGTTCACTGGGTCTCATAGAGGAGTGCAAGAGGGACCTTGCAGCAAAGTTCGAGATGAAGGATTTGGGGCTTATGCACTACTTTCTAGGCATGGAAGTGTGGCAGACAGATGGAGAGATTTTCCTTGGACAAGGGAAATATTGCATTGAAATCTTGAAGAGGTTTGAGATGCAAGATTGCAGAGCCATGTCTACACCTATGATCACGAATTGGAAGAAGGTAGACTCATCCAAGGAAAATGATGTAGACCCCACCTTATACAGGATGTTGATTGGATCTCTAATGTATTTGGTCAACACTAGGCCAGATATATCCTTTGCAGTAAACTCTCTTAGTCAGTTCATGGTTGAGCCGAAGAGAGTGCATTGGATAGCGGCAAAACATGTATTGCGGTATTTGCGTGGTAAAATCGAGTATGGGATCAGATATGCTCGAGGTGATGGTATCAAGTTGATAGGCTATACTGATGCAGATTGGGCAGGTAGTGCGGTGGACAGGAAAAGCACTTCAGGGTGCTGCTTTAGTTTGGGATCAGGAGTTGTCTCTTGGTACAGCAGGAAGCAAAAGTCCGTGGCTCTGAGTTCTGCAGAAGCAGAATACATAGCAGCTAGCATGGCAACATGTGAGGCTATATGGCTTCGAAAGTCGCTGGTAGCCTTGTTTGGTCAGAGGGTTGAGACTACCGTGATACACTGTGATAATCAGAGTTGCATCAGATTATCTGAGAATCCAGTGTTTCATGATAGGTCTAAGCATATAGACATCAGATATCATTTCATCAGGGATTGTGTACAGCGGAGGATTGTTCAGCTACAGTATATACCTACAGATCAGCAGGTAGCAGACATTTTAACAAAGGCATTGGGGAAGGCAAAATTCATCTTCTTCAGAGAGAAGTTGGGTGTTATGCAGAACACCTTCCTCGCTAAGAGGGACTGTTAATTTTAAATGTAGCTTGGACAGGTGTTCTAGTCTCGGGTGGTGATTACGAGGCTAGAAACACAACCAGAATATTTTTCTCTATACCTAGAAAATTGATTTCTTGAGAGACTTCTAGATATTAGGGTTTGCTAGAGTCTAATTAATCCTAGCCATTGATTTAGATTAAATCATGGCCATTGGTTTTCAATGAGGGGATTATAAAAGAGGTTCAATGGGCATTTGGAGAAGACAGATCCGAGAAGTATTTGCAGCAATAGCAAATAAATAAATTTGCAGCAATAGCAAATTGATTTGCAGTGAGAGCAAGGGCGCAGCGATTGCGTTCGAGACAGCAGTAGTGGAATTTCTATAGGAGAAATTGGGAGAAGAATTTTCGGAGGAGATCATTGCCGGAGCTCTGCCAGTAAGAGGCAAGCAGTCTATGTATCTCTTGATTTGATTTAATAAAGTTCCTCATCTGCAGTACTGGTTTTCCCTTCGGGGTTTTTCCAGGGACAATTTGTCCAAAATATTGTGTTCATTTATTTTTCTGTCTCCGTGATTTTTCGTGAAGTTGCAGCTGTGTTATTATTTGATATTTGCTGTAAGTTATTTTTCGGCAGCCAAATAATCTACTTAAGATAGGAAATTAATAATCAGTAGCTGCAATAGATTTTTCACAGTATTGTTCTCTTATTCCGAGCCAGTTATTCTCCTCGTTTTGATCTAGGCATGCCAAATGAATAGCTGAATTATATCGCTACTCAAGATTTAATTAATTTGAAATTTTTATAAATGTCGAAAGATAGAATTTCCAAGAACATCTAAATTTGAAAGATAGAATTCCAAACCTATAATATATTGCCCATGGATGAGGGTAAGTGTCTTCATGATCAGAAGCTGCATATGACCCATCAGATCAACTTTCATAGCATTTACTTTTCCCCGAACATAGACAAGTTCGTCACGGATCTTCTTAGTCAAAAGGAACCTATGGCATTACCAGACAAAAGCCATTCAAATATAGAAAGATTTCTTCATTTTATTTACTGTATGAGGAATTTTAGGAAGTCAAAGCAATAGAACAATGCTCTGTAACTTTTGAGTAGATAAGTTTATCAGGGAATGTACGCAAACAAACTCCTTGTTGATCACTTACTTGGATAATTTATTCGATGTGATAAAGGAATGACACAAAATCGCACCAAAAACTATCAATTGGACGGCTTCAAACATATCCTCTAAAATCTCTTTGTCCAATTTAACGTTGAGATCTTTCATCTGCTTCAAATATTTACCCAGCTTAAGCATCGCTTTGAGAAGATCTATGCATTCTCTGTCATTCGCACAAATGTTGTCGAATCTTTCTAAAACATTAGCTATTGCTAACAGCCCCACTGCAACCCAATGTGCATTCCCCAATCCTTTCAACACATCAACCGCCATTGAATGTGCTTCGGTAGAAAGCTGGGACTTCAAAAAATTCTAAATCAAATAGCCCCAAAAAATCACCATTTAAAATGTGAAAGGAAAATTACCGTCTAAAATTCTTGATTCTCAAAAAATAAAATATATCAAGAACCAAATTACCTGATCCGAAAACATTTTTGCACCCTCTGAAATGCCTTCAAACAATTTAGAAAAATCAGAGGCAACAGGCTGCACTAAATCCCTCAACTCTATTCCACTGTCAATTATTTTGCAGTCCAAACCCTATAGGCATCCTTATAAAATTTGAATCCATCACAAGCCAAAGGCAGAAAGTAAAAGTAGAAGAATGAAGAAAATGTGATGTACCTGGTTAGGAATAGCCGACAAAACATTATCGATGTACCATATAAGTAGATTAAGGGACAATCTTGAAAGGTCAAGGGTAGAAAATGATTTGCGACTACCAGCACTTGAGATTTCGTTATTGGGAGCGCTACTCACTGAAGAATTACTCATCTTGTTGCGATTAATGGGCTCTGTCAATCATGCTGAAAAAAGTTAAAGGGGGAGAAGATAAAAATAAATCAAAGATATAGCACACCTTAACAGCTTATGATCGAACAAATTAACAGCTTACAAAAAAGATATCTTAATGAAAAAGTAGCACCTATGGCTTACAATGATCCTGTGAATTTTGCATTGTAAGAATTACTACCCCTTCAAAAACATTAATCTCGCATTATTAGTCGACTGTTCTTTGTTCTTTACACCTCTTATAAACAATCGATATTGTAAAACCCGCTCCAGCATTGAATTTTTAAGCTGAACCCATATCGAACCGGCTTCTTCGTAGCATAATAAAGTACACGACAGCCTCGCACAGAATATGTCGTCATTATTAGTTTTCCTTCAACAAGCGGCTATGTGATCCATTTTTTTTTTTACACGATAAAGTTCTTTATGTGAAAAGTACATAATGGATTATGTAGATAAAGGGTCCAGATTAAAAGGACTATCATGAAATAGATCTTGATCATAGATTTTTGAAAAATAGTAATATTATTTTCCTATTTATAAAAGATTTTAGAAACAATACTATAAATGATAAAACAAAAAAAATTCACTTTCCATTTATGCTTATTTTTAACATTTAAAAATAATAATAATATTTTTTCTATTTTATAAAATATATTTGTTTTCTATAATGTTGAGCAAGAAAAAATCTTAACCTTAAAATTTTCAAATCAATATTACTTAAATAATCATTTACATCTCTTTACTATTTAGGTGAGGCATTTGACTTTTTACCACCATAACTATTTTAAAAAATATTGATCATAAAATTCTAAAAATTGATAGATAGGATTTAATGTCAAATTGTTGTCAAGTACACTAGACTCCATATACATCTTGAATAGTTAAAGTGAAATAAACATTCATTATTCAACTAAAAAGGCTCACATTTAAGAGTGAAATAAACATCCATTAAAGATTAAACCAACTTTTTCTTAGCAGCTGGCCAAAATATCTTTTTAAAGTTAGATAAAATAAACTCTTTAATCAAACTTGTAGCTGGAAAAATAAAATATTTGATCGAATTAGTCGAGCTGGCATATCTAATCATTTATGATTTCGATTTAACATGTCTATTTTAGATATCTATTGCAAACTCCCACAATTTTTCTAGCTCACCTATAAAAGACAGTTCATCCCATAGCTCTTGTCTACTAACGTCTTGCCCAGGTGATGGTGATTGGCAATGCCTATTCCACCTTGATTAAAAATATATCTAAAATACACTGAGAGATATCCTTCTCGAGGCGCCTATTCCACCTTGATTAAAAATAGGCGCCTCGAGAAAGATATCTCTCGACGTATTTTAGATATAGTTTTTAAATATAGATATGCTAGTTAAATTGCACTAATAATAGCAATATTCTAATGTTGATCACTTTAACTACAAGTCTTGAGGTTCTTGTTTCAAATTTCAATAGCCAACATTCAATCTAACTTAATATTATATTAGAAAGGCCTCAAAATTATGGTTTTAGACTGTATTTTATAATTTAAAAATTTATTGGATTGTAAGTAATATGATTGATATTTTAAAGAGTTTCTCTTCTATATGTTAAATAAAATAATATTTAAATTTTTTAATAAGATTTAATAAAAGTATTGTATATATATATATACTTTTGTTAATCTTCATAAATTGTACAATTTCTTTTGACAATTTATATTTTTCTTAAAATGTTAATTGAAAAATAGTCAAACTACTAAACTATTATTAAAGATTTATAAGACAAACAAGGTGACCATTAAATTCTAGGCTTGAAATTTAGACCTCTCTACAAGGTATCTAAATTTCATATGCCCAATCCAAAAGCATTTTTACACTATATGTCCAATCCAACTTCAAAAGCTAAGAAGTCAAAACTCAAATTTTAGTGCTTTATTATTAACCCAATATAAATAATCTATGAGAAGGAAATGGATATTATAGAACATTATTTAGAGTAGGAATTTGATGGTTTGTGGATCCTTTTTTCAATTTTAAACTTCATTGTACAATTTTAAAATTTGTTAAAGTTCTATAATTTAATTTGGTATGTTTTTATATAATTATATATATAACACTTTAAATCATTATTGTAGCTCTAAATATTTGTTGTAGGAAAATATAATGTATTATTATAATTTATAATAAAGATTATTTTATAAGATCCCGCACGGGTAGCGTAGTTGGCTAAGGGCTTTGGGTTCATCCCATATAGGTCCTGAGATTGACTCTTGCTGCCCGGATTAAACCATCGCCTCCGCTCGCCCCTCCTATGCCCCAAAACTTGGCACAAAAGTAACAAAAGTAAACCCGAGGTAAGGCACGTTGGGTATTGTTGGGCTAGGTCACGGGGATACCTCCAGAGCATTGAAAAAAACAAAAAAGATTATTTCATAAGAGAATATAAAGATTTTTTTTTTTGTTGGACATAGTTTTATATAAAATCATAAAGAGTTTTATGGATGGGAAGGGTTTTATGATTTGGAGTACCCTTAAAAGGGGTGCCAAGCTTGTTAAGCAGGGGTTGTTTTAGATTTGTAATGGTGGTCAGGATGCTCTCTTCTGGTATGATTCCTGGGATGGGTACCATCCCATTTTATCTTCTCATCCTCACCTGCAAGATTTGAGCCAGTATTTTATAGATGTCGGTTGGTGTCGTGTGGCTGATTTTAAAACTTAACAGACTTTGGGACAGTTTTTTGTTTCTAGGTGGAAGGATATGCTGGAGTGGCCCCCTGATGGCTTAACGGAGGATCGTCAAGAGCTTGCTAAAATTTTGTTGGATTGCGTTTGTAATTCTCTTCCTAGGGAAGATGTGTTGGCTTGGGGTCCTGATCCGAAAGCTAAATTCTCGGTGGCCTCTGGTTATCAAGTTCTGGATCTAGGCAGTTGTTTGGGAGTTCTGAGGTATCTTGGTGGAAGCATGTCTGGAATAAGTTTGCCTGGCCTAAGTGTAATTTCTTTTCTTGGCTTGTGGTTCAAGGAAAGTGTCTTACCTGCCCCAGGAAAACCTTTGGAAGCGAGGGTTTTAGGGCCTTCTAGGTGTGTTATGTGTGGGAAACATGATGAGTGTTTCTCCCACCTCTTTTTTCAATGTTCTTTTGGGAAAGCTATTTGGCATCTCTAGTGGAATCTTTGGATTTAGTTGTGTTGTCATGTCTCTTCTTTGGAAGACTTCTGGAGGAGGCAGGGGTCGCCACCTACTAAGACCTCTTTTCTATGCCTTTCCTAGATTATTCGCCCTAGTTTGATTGTTTGGCATATCTGGTTGGAGTGCAATAGGCAAATTTTCTTAGATAAGAGATTACTAATTAAGCAGCTTTGGATGAGAATTCTAGGGGTTCTTCAGGAGACTCTGATTGTGAAGTGTGATTTGTCTGTTCAAGTTGATCCTGGGGATCTGGGAGTGGTCAAAGATCTGGGCCTCATAAGGAGGGGCAAAGGAAATTTGAGCAGTTTGTGTCAGGGTCGTGGTCATGAACAGATTGCTCGTGTGGGTCACTGGTGCCCTCCAGCTTCGAGGGAGCTGAAAATTAATACAGATGGATCTTCTTGGGGCAATCCTAGGCCTGCTGGTGTTGAAGGTATTAGCAGAGATAGTTTGGGAGTAGTGGTACTTTTCTTTTCTCTATGTATAGAGGTCTGCATACTAATAATCTCATGGAGGCTATTGCTATTCTTTTGTCAGTTGAGCATGTGGTTGCCCTTGGATGGAGACAGATTGTTTGTGAGTTTGATTCTCAAGTTGTTATTGATATGCTAAATTAGATACATTGGGAGGATGTGAATTGGCAGCTTGTTGTGGTGGTGAAGCAAATTATTTATCTAGGCTCTTGGTTGGAGTCTATTATTTTTCGACATGTTCCTTGGGAGTGGAATAAGGTCGCTGATGGTTTGACTAGGTGGGCCACTAAGAGGATGGGATCTTGGTATGTGGATGACTGGGGCAACCTACCTGGTGATTTGGCCCTTAATCTTGAGGATTGGGTTATGGAGGAAATGAGGTGCTTTTTGGGGGTGAATTGACTCTTGGTTTTGTTTGGCACCTTAGTGGGTTTCTTTCTGTTGGTTTTGTATTACTTTCCTAATTCAATAAAGTTTTTACCCTCTTTTTATTAAAAAAAATATTATTTTATAAGAGCCCACATGGGTAGCGTAGTTGGTTAAGGGCTTTGGGTTCGTCCCATATAGGTCCTGAGATCAACTCTTGCTGCTCGGATTAAACCATCGCCTGCGCTCGCCCCTCCTATGCCCCAAAACACGACACAAAAGTAACAAAAGTAAGCCCGAGGTAAGGCACGTTGGGAATCACTGGGCTGGGTCACAGGGATACCTCTAGAGCATCGAAAAAAAAATATTATTTCATAAGAGAATATAAATATTATTTTGTTTTTTTTATTGGACATAGTTTTATAAAAAATCGTAAAGAGTTTAAATAAATTAGTATGAAAATTATTTTCTTTTATTTAATATAGATCCCTATTCTTCCTTGTAAGAAATTACAATATTATGTAATCATTCGATCCCTTGTTGAAGGTTCTTACATTTTATCCTAGGTTTATACAGAGACAATATAATAAAACTCAAAAGATTTTGCTCTTCCTTTCTCTCGATGCATGTGCATGCATGTGATTTTCTCACAGAGGATTTTCTGAACCTCCCTATGCAACATGCAATTCATATTATCATCAGATTTGAACTTGGAGAAAATAAATTAGTTACAAATTCCTGTAGAAGATACAACCAAAAATAAATAAACAAAATTGCAAACCAAATAGAAACAAACAAGAGAAATTCCTGAGAGGCATGAAGGTGGGCTATGGTATTCATGGAGTCTCCCTCTAACATTTGCCATAGAATAAAATACAGTAAAATTAAGAAAGCTAAATGAATAATTTCGTGTGAATGAAATGTATTTTAAGTTTTAAATAATCACAAGTTTTTGAAATAGAAAAAGATATTTATTGCTTTATTTATTTACTACATAATATGTTCCTTATTTGTAGCTAACTTGAGTTAGTTCTTTTCAGGGCTTAAATTTGACAATCGACCTTGCTTGTCAAGCAATTTTTTCATGGCAGTTATCTATTCAATGTTGCCTTTAAAATACTATGACATATCTTAGTATAAGGAGATTATATAAAAACCAAATATATATATATCAACATAAGCCTATGTAAATTTTGACAATTTTTCCAAAATCTTTCCTTTCATATGATACGGTCTTTTTAAAATTTTGATTGTATTTTACAACAAAAATGGCTAAATACAGCTATAAAACTGTCAAATTTAAGCCCTGGTTCTTTTAGTAAGGGATTGCTTTATTATTTGCTTAGAAATATAATCATGTTTTTTTTTAATTTATGAAGTGTAATAATTAAATTTGTATATAATCCTATTAACATTTAATAATGATTTGAGGTGTTTTTTAAATTTTTTATTATATATAGGTTATGATTATCCTTAAAATTAATTCTTAGGGTATTAATTTGGAAGATTTTTTTTGGATTGAATGGCTTACATTGTTTGGTTTCTCTATATCTAAACCTAGCATCATCTATATTATATTATATTACAGAAACCATTAAAAGGTCTCCGTTGGCAAATTTGGTGGTATTGGGCACATATATAGCAAACTATAATATATATTAAATAAATATATTATATATATTTATTATCAAGTGCATCATAGTATTAAATTATAAATTATATATTATTATATTAAACTTCATAATATACTATACATTTATTATTATATTATATTATTTTGAAGCATAAATATTAAATATATTTATTATTTAATATAATAATAAATATAACTAATAACATAAAATAATATAATTACAAATATGTTCAAACTATAAACATAATATAAATCTTATTGGGTACCCTAGCTGCAGTGTCTGTTGTATAATATAATATAAAGGATGTCACGGTTGTAGCACATAATTTACTTTTTTATCCAAGTGGAATAAGGGTTTTTCAGACCCCTGAAGGTCATATATAATGTAAAAGACCTTGAAACACCATGGCGGTACAAAATCTACTGGTTGGAGTTCTATTTAATATAAAGGACTTTGAAATGTACTGCTATAGGTACAAAATCTACCGCTATATGACCTTTCATTCTTCATTTATATTATATTATAGAAGCTATTCAAAGGTACCAATTGGTTATTATGGTGATATTTGTGGGTTTATATAAGGGGGATGTCATAGTGGTAGGTTGGTAGTTAATAGTCCAATGTTATAAGATACTACTATTAGCAAGTTATGTAGTTTTTTTTTTTAGACAAGTTTGTTCTCAGTGAACTAATTTGCAAGAATCTTTTGGATTAGACTGCTTATGTTGTTTAAAAGAGTAGTATTAGTTGAGTGAGGAATTATTAAAAAAGATTACTTTTTCCTAAAAAATAGGGAATTGTTAAATAGTTTATTCTTCCTTATTTCTGAAGAATTATTAAAAAAGATTAGTATTTCCTAAAAAATAGGGAATTGTTAAAAGAATTTATTCTTCCTTAAAGGGAATTCTTAAAAGAGTTTATTCCTCCCTAAAATTTGATGGCAAAAATACTTAGAATTATTCATTAATAACGGTATTAGAGAAGAAAGAAAAATATTCATAAATATAAGCTAATCTTATAGTTATATTTATAGTGTTAATTTTTATCTTAGTGTTAATTAATTTTATTATAGAGTTATTTTCAATTAAGAGTTTAATTTATTTTACCATAGAATTATATAAAATTAAAAATTATGTTAGAATTATTTTGTTTTCAAAAAAAATTTAGGAGATATTTGAAAATATAAGTTGTTATTTTTTTTTGCAAACAAAAGTCAAAACAGTTTTTATTTCAAAACTAAAACAATTACAACGTTCGGTATTCGCGGTACCTCTGGTTCACGTTTATGGGTCAAGTCGTCGCAATTGAACTATTGTACCCACTATCATAACGATGTATGTGGCATCATCCCTATAAATTGCTGGGGAGAAATAAGGACACTCTCATTTTCACTTCCTTCCCTTACCCATTTGTCGCTATCATAAGGCATAAATCCTGACATAGAAGAATTTGATATTTTTCTAAGAAGGTGTCATTGATAAGACGAATCCTTTTCATGTATTTCCTATGTGCCACGTACCACTCTACTCTCAAGTGCTTTAACATTTCTTTCACATACAAATGAGTATAAAGAAAGGATGGGATTCTTCCAAGTACTTATGGGTATAATGGAAGAGCGAGCATACAAAGAGGTTTGGTATATTGGTCTGGCGATATATAGTAAAGGCAACCTTCTGGAGTGATAAGGAACTAATCCATGAAAACTTGACAACAAAATCCATAATGTGTTGAAAATTATTTTATCTCTCTACATTATTATTTGATTTAACTTGAAGTGTGTAATCTTTGTAATTAATATAATATTAAACACAAATGGCATGAAATTTTTTACAAATTAATGTCGATGTTATAAATTTAGACTTATAAATATTTGTTTTCAACTATTATGTAGGTATTGCTTCACCTAGGTTGAATGTTGAATCTGATGAGGAACAAAGACAATACCAAAGGGAATATCAAAGAATATATCAGAGGGAATATCGAAGATGACAACACCAACTAATGAGAGATGCATAAATAGAAGAACAAATGATACTTGTACGAAATGAGGTTATCATAGAAAGATATCATAAATCTAGAGCAAAAATAGTACTTGAAGAATTGGAATTACAAAACCAGCAACAACTAAATATGATGAGAATAAGTCATACACAAACATCTCAACAACTCAATGTCCCTAAAAGAGAAGAAAGACAAGAACCTAATCAGTTAAATGTTAATATTGATTATAATGTTGAAGATGAAAATTCAGGATCAATAGAATTTGTACTTGAAACACCACACAATGCACCTTGACATGACATGAATCTATTTGTTCAAGTTAATGTACAAAGTGTGTAATCTTTATAATCATGTCAACATTAAACACCAATGGCACGAAATTTTTGCAAATTAATGTCAATGTTATAACTTTAGACTTATAAATATTTGTTTTCAACTATTATGTAGGTATGGCTCCACCTAGGTTGAATGTTGAATATAATGAGGAACAAAGACAATACCGAACGGAATATCAAAGAATATATCAAAGAGAAAATCGAAGGCGACAACGCCAACTAATGAGAAATGCAAAAAGAGAAGAACAAAGGATACAACAAAATGAGGTTGTCATAGAAAGATATCATAAACATAGAGTAGAAATAACACTTGAATTAAAATTACAAAATCGGCAACAACCAAATATGATGGCAATAAGTCATCCACAAACACATCAACAACACAATCTCCCTGAAAGAGAAGAAAGTAAAGAACCTAATTGGTCAAATGCTAATATTGATTTTAATATTGAAGGTGAAAATTCAAAATCAATAGATTTTGTACTTGAAACACCACAAAATGCACCTGACATGACATGAATCTATTTGTTCAAATTAATATACAAAGTGCGTAATATTTGTAATCATGTCAACATTAAACACCAATGGCATGGAATTTTTGTAAATTAATGTCAATGTTATAACTTTAGACTTATAAATATTTATTTTCAACTATTTTGTAGGTATGCCTCCACCTAGATTGAATGTTGAATCTGACAAGGAACGAAGACAATACCGAAGGGGATATCAAAGAGTATATCAAAGGGAATGTCGAAGATGACAACACCAACTGATGAGAGATGTAGAAAGGCAAGAACCTAATCGATCAAATGATAATATTAATTTTAATGTTGAAGATGGAAATTCAAGATCAATAGATTTTGTACGTGAAACACCACAAAATGCACCTCAACATGACATGTCATTTATTTGTTCAAAGTAATATACACATTGTGTAATCTTTGTAATCATGTCAACATTAAACACCAACGTCATAGAATTTTTGCAAATTAATGTCAATGTTATAACTTTAGACTTATAAATATTTATTTTCAACTATTATTTAGGTATGGCTCCACTTAGGTTGAATGTTGAATCTGACGAGGAACAAAGACAATACCAAAGGGAATATCAAATAGTATATCCAAGGGAATGTCGAAGATGACAACACCACCTAATGAGAGATGTAGAAAGACAAGAACCTAATCGATCAAATGCTAATATTGATTTTAATGTTGAAGATGAAAATTCAAGATCAATAGATTTTATACTTGAAAGACATGAAAATTTACCAAATCTTAATGGAATGCTTCACACTGATTTCATTACTTTCCAAATGCATTTTCAAAGTGGAACAGATAGTTTTGTTTCACCAAACATGTGCTATATTTGTCAAGAATGTTATCTTGGAATAAGGGTTTTTCAGACACTGCAAGGTCCTATATGCAATAGGTGCCAACAAGAAAGAGACAATAATTGCTTTTTAGCATCAAATAATATGCATCCTAGCCCACAACTACAAGAGCTTGCAAACTTGATGCAAGTAGAAAAAATGTTGATAGCACGTTTCAATCCAATCCTACAAGTGACACATGCAACTGGTGGACAATATAAATACAAGGGACACACAATAAGTTTTCCACAAGATGTAAAATAAATTTCAAAGGTTTTGCCACATGGAATAAAAGATTTGTCATTCATTATTGTTTGAAGGAGAGATCAACATGACACAAATTATAAATTTACAGTTAATAGAGATTGAGTATATAAGGCACTCAAATTTACAAAATTGAACATTACAAGTTCTACTCTGATTTTCAGATTGATGAAAATGCTCTGTGGTCTGTCACCAAACTTAGATCAAAATATCTTTGACCAGCTAAATTTAGTGCATATGGAGTTTGATTCTAATGCAAATGAAGTTATATTTGCGGGCCCATTAATGGAGATGGATGAAAGAAATATCATTAATCATACAACATTAATGGCTTCCAAACTGCCTAATGTTTGAAGAGAGATGGAATTAATCTTGCATGGGTGAATAACCTTGATGTAGATCCAGGGGCATTAATGAATTAGCCAACTATTGGTTCATCTCCTATCAAGGAATATGTGACATTAGGCTTAATTGATATGGCATTTCCAACATTATTTTTTGATGGTAGATGCGATTGGCTAGAACCGCGCATCAGGTGAGTACATCTGCATGAATTTGTCAAACATCTATTTTGGTATAGGGATCACCATTTTGTTCAACACCCATGATTTAGATATTATGTGATGATTAGGATCATGAGACTATGTGCACAATAACCATCTGTAGTGTTTGTCAAAAGAAATCTTCAAGTTATGCCAATCACCATCAACAAGCTATGTGAACATATAGAAAAATGTGCCCCACTCTCATCTACCCAATTGTTTGATGAGGTTTGGAACAACCTTAAGGGGTACAAAGTCATATTGGGCAAAATGTCATGCAGAGTTAATTGACATGTTTCAATAAATTGGTTCACCTACAATATTCTTCACTTTGAGTGCAGCAGATATGTACTGGTCTGATTTGCATGCACTCATGCCTGGAACACCACCAATTGATGCATGAGAAGCCCAAAAATGGAGAAAATAAAATGTTATTGGTTATCCTCATAAAGTTTCACACTATATGCAACTACAACATACAATTTTTAGAAAACAGATTCTAGAAAAAGGAATGAAAATAAAAGATTATTGGTCTAGATATGAATGACAACATAGAGGTTCACCGCATGTGCATGGATTCATATGGATAGATGGAGCACCAAATATGGATAATCTTGATTGGAAAAATAAGCAGCAACGAAAAAGTGCAAAGAAATAATTCTATTCTATTATTCATGCATGGAATCCTAGAGAAGATCCACATCAACAAAACATACAGGTATGTTATCAAATCTTTATGAATCAATATTTTATATATTATATAAGAAAATTATGTTTCAATGTAACTAATAAATTCATACATTTTTTAAATCATAGGTATTGCAAAATTTTGTCCAGCAATCTTTTCTTTGAAATACAAGGTAGCTTACAGAAGTACATATGCGACATGACTATGAAGATATTTTAAATTGTGTAGAACGACATACAATGTGTAGAGAGGGTGCATGTCTACGCAATAAAAGAGGACGAATGGTTTGTAGGTAAGATTAAAAATGTTTCAAATTATTATTTACAAATTCAATATAATATGAGTACAGAGAAATTTAAAAAGTGTTATTATTCATTATAGGTATAATGCTCCATGGCCATTAAATCTTTAGGGATCAAAATTATATGAAGACTTAGAGACAGGTGAAAAGAAATTTGAACCTGCAAGAAATGATGATAGAGTAAATACACATAATTGTTAAATACTACAATTATGGAGAGCAAACATAGATTGCCAACCTGTTCTTTCTAAACATGTTGTAATCAAGTACATTGCCAAGTATGTAGCTAAAGTAGAAAAGAGTTCAGAAACTTATTATCAAATGTTGATGTGGCTTGCAAACATTGAAAAACCTGATGGTTTAACATAAAGAGCATACAAAAAGAAGACATCTTACTAAAACAATTATAGAAAGAGACATTGGGGCATAAGAAATATGTCATATGCTATTGGAACTTCCATTAGTAGAGAGCAATAGAAAATTTGTCAACTTGAATGTTTCACATGAGGTGTTCAAACCTATAGCTACAAATGATGAAGATGACTATGAAGAACATACACAATATTTCATTGATGGATATAAGAATAGGCCCTTTTGCATGGAAGTTGTTTCACTTATTGAAGTAACTAGATCGTGGATATATAATCCAAAGCGAAGAAGAGATAACAAATGGGAGGCAAGGGGAATGGCAGCTATTGTGAGAGTATTTCCAAGGTTTGTATCCATCCCTCAACGTCAATCCTGATAAATGGGTTGATTTTTGTTGGTCTTAGTTGTTACTTTATAAGTCATTTCATCATATAGAAAGAGATATTGATCTTCATAACAATGCAATAGTCAAATTGGGAGTCATTCAATTATAATCCTTGGCATGTGGAAAGAATAAATACTACAGAAGATGTTGAAAATAGTAGTGATTCTGAAATTGAAGATAAAATACCTCTTTACGGAAACACAATAGAGCATGAATGGGAAATCATATTGAGGCTAGATCATAAGCAGATTATGGAAGTTTCTGAAATAGATATGCTGGGAAGAAGAGATATTGATAGACAAGCACCATGTTGTAATGAATATCAAGGTGAACAGTACACAAATCAAGCAATAAAATTCATAAGCACCATGAAAGATAATGGATTTCTCATATGGGATGATATAGCATATAATATTGATTATGCAACATTGGGTGCCAAAAAGAGAAAAGCATTTGATATAATCATGAAACATTATCATGGATCTCAAAATGCATTGCCAAGTGTATTCATGATAATTCAAGGATCAACGGGAACTAGAAAATCATATCTAATTGGTGCTATCAGTCAAGCTCTTCAAAATGCAACATTCCCAAGGTGTAGTTCACTTCTATTACTTGCACCAATAGGAGTTGAAACATTCAATATTGGAGCCTCAACAATCCATTCAGTACTCCGAATCTCAGTCACAAAATTTTTCTCAAATAGAAGGAACAAGACTCACAAGTTTCCAAGAGGATTTTCGACACATAAAATACATTTTGATTGATGAAATGTGCTTCATTGGATAAAATCTTCTCAAGAAGGTAGACTCTCGACTTAGTCAGGTAATCCCTGAAAATGCAAACATGAGTTTTATAGGTATATGTATGTTTTTTTATGAAGATATGCATTTTTTCCCATTTTAAAACATATACTTGATTATTATAAAATATAAGAAATAATAGTACACACTAATGAAGGCCATCATTTTCCAATACTTTACAGGTATATCTATGATTCTAGTTGGAGATTTAGGACAATTACCCCTGTTAATGATAGACCACCATATGACAATAACAAACGTGGCGAATTTTTATGGGAAGAATTCAAAATTGTTGTTACTTTAGATAAAATATTTAGACAAGAAGGAGAAAGCATTAACAACAAAGGTTTCGTCAACTTTTGACAAATCTAAGAGATGCAAATCCAACTATTCATTACTAGAAGCTACTGATGACAAGAGCCAATGTTGGCATAGATGCACCAACCAATGAGGAAATCGATAATAGTATTCATTTGTTTGCCATAAATGATAATGTCCATAGTCACAACAAAAAACAATTATTCTCATTGAGGCATCCTGTTGCACGTAGCATTGCAACAAGAGTGGGTAGTGTGAATGCACCAAAAGCAGGTCAGAATGATGAAATTGATATGGAGTTATTACTTGCTAAGGATGCAAGGGTTATATTAATTTCTAATCTTTGGATAGAAGTAGGTCTTGTAAATGGATCTCTAGGGTATGTTAAAAAAAATAATATACAAACCTAGTAGTGCACCACCAGAACCACCGACATATGTTATGGTGGAGTTTGATAATTACATAGGGATACCATTTGAAGATCAATCTCCATGTACAATTCCAATTACACCAATATAAAGGGGACGCACAATCCAAATACCCTTAAGATTGGTTTGGGCATTGACAATACACAAATCACAAGGTATGACTCTTTCAAAAGCCACAATTGACATAAAACAAAAAGAAAGAACATGATTGACATTTGTGGCTATATCTTGTGTAAAGTCATTAGAAGGATTCATAATAATTCCTCCATTTACATATGACCGTTATGAAAAGATGAAAAAGGGAAAACAACTTGGCAAGAGAAACGCTGAAGAACAAATACTAAAGTTATTAGAAGATAAATGATATAGACCAGTCAATATAGAGTAGACAAGGGCATGCAGAGCATACCACAAAGAGCATACTAGAGCATACAGAGCAGAGAATAGTGTAGATCAGGGCATACAAAGTAGACCAGGGCATACAGGGTAGAGCATAGAGAGCATAGTAGAGCATACACAACAGAGCAAAGCATAAAGAGCAGACCAAGACATACAGACCAGAATAGCTCATACAGAGCATAGCATATAGGCCAAGGAATAAAGAGCAAACTAGGACATACAAAGTAGACTAAAACATACAAAGCAGAGCATAGAGAGCATACCAGATCATACAGAGTAGGGCATAAAGAGCAGAGCAGAGTACATATAGAGTAGAGCTCAGAGAGCATACCAAAGCATACAAAGCAGAGTATATAGACTAAAGCAGGGCATATAGAGCAGAGCATATAGAGAAAAGTATAGTATGGAATGCATTATTTTTAATTTCTATTAGGTGTATTAAACATTTCAAAAGAAAAGTGAAGTATCTTGTATATTTATAATCCTATTTCTAAAGTTGGATATATGGTTCATTCTCTCTTTTGTTTTACTATGGTTTATTAATTTTATTTGTTATGTGTTGATTTATGCATATTCTAAGAAATTAACTTCATTAAACTAATAATAAAACATGAAATTATGATTCAATAGAAACTAAACAATTAAAAAGTAAAATACAAATAAATCTTAATTCTAAAATAACAAAATTTATTTAAATTAATTCCACAACACATAATTATTATGATAATTAATACGAATCCAAGCACTACAATATTCTATATTTAATGAAATCCCAAAAATTATAAATTAAAAAATGATATTTTTCACAACCATAACTCTAATAGATTAAAACCTTATTCTAACCCTAATTTTAAGCATAACCGTAATTTTTACCCTAACCATAATTCTAACCATGATCAAAACCCTAATTGTAATAATAACCCTTGATTCTAACCCTAATTTTAAGCATATCTATAATTTTGACCCAAATCCAAATTTTAATCATAACCCTCAATCTAACCGTAATTCTATATAACCTTGGTTCTTAGCTTAATCGAAACCCTATTTCTAAATCTAACCCTAATTCTAACCATAACCTTAAGATCACATTTACCATTATTTTATAGGACTAATGCTCCATCTAACCCTGTTTATAAGCCTAATCCTAACTCAATCCCTAAATAAAACCCTATTTCTAAACCTTACCTTCATTCAAATCCTAACTCTAAACCTAACCCTAGCCTTAACCATAATTTGGTACATGAACAAAACATTAAATGTAAGTAGATTATAAACATAGCCATAACACTAATTACATTAAAATTTTATTCTAACCCTAATTTTAAGCATAACCCTAATTCTTACCCTAACCCTAATCCTAACCATGATCAAAACCCTAATTGTAATAATAACCCCTAATTCTAACCCTAATTTTAAGCATAGCTATAATTTTGACACAAATCCAAATTTTAATCACAACCCTCAATCTAACCCTAATTCTAATCTAACCTTGGTTCTTAGCTTAACTGAAACCCTATCTCTAAATCTAACCCTAATTCTAACCATAACCTTAAGATCACACTTACCATTATTTTATAAGACTAACGCTATATCTAACCCTATTTATAAGCCTAATCTTAACTCAATCCCTAAACAAAACCTTAATTCTAAACCAAACCCTAATTCTAAACCTAACCCTAACCTTAACCATAATTTGGTGCATGAACAAAACATTAAGTGTAACTAGATTTATAAACATAACCATAACCCTAGAATTAGATTAAAACTTTATTCTAACCCTAATTTTAAGCATAACCCTAATTCTGACCCTAACCCTAATTCTAACCATGATTAATACCCTAATTTTAATAATAACCCCTAATTCTAACCCTAATTTTAAGCATAGTTATAATTCTGATCCAAATCTAAATTTTAATCATAACCCTCAATCTAACCTTAATTCTAATCTAACCTTTGTTCTTAGCTTAACTGAAACCCTATTTCTAAAGCTAACCCTAATACTATCCATAACTGTAAGATCACACTTGCCATTGTTTTATAAGACTAACACTATATCTAACCCTATTTATAAGCCTAATCCTAACTCAATCACTAAACAAAACACTAATTCTAAACCTTGCATTCATTCAAATCCTAACTCTAAACCTAACCCTAACCTTAACCATAGTTGGTACATGAACAAAACATTAAATGTAACTAGATTTATAAACATAATCATAACCCTAATTAGATTAAAACTTTATTCTAACCCTAACTTTAAGCATAACCCTAATTCTGACCCTAACCCTAATTCTAACCATGATCAAAACCCTGATTTTAATAATAACCCCTAATTCTAACCCTAATTTTAAGCATAGCTGTAATTCTGACCCAAATCCAAATTTTAATCATAACTCTCAATCTAACCCTAATTCTAATCTAACCTTGGTTCTGTTAGCCCTCAAATTTGATAATCCTGGGCAACCATTTCAACGACACTCTGCAAATAATAGGAGGACAGTTGTGATCAAGGCAAGACCAATTAATCACATACAAGTTTATAAAAGTACAAAGGGACAAACCTCCAGAGGACTTTAGGTAGCCGTATTAAATTTATTCACATTTATAAATTACTTTGCACTAACATGTCTTGAAAGAATTAAATATTCTTCTATTATGCCAAGTAATTAAATTTAAACCATAACCATGTAAAATGAAATTACATGTGCTTAGGTGAATTCTCTATGTAAAGGAAATTAATTTTTTAAGAGAATTAATTAACATTGTGAAAATGCAAAGGGTAATTGCACGTGGAGGAGATGTATAAATTATTTTCAAGAGGAAAGTAATTAAGGTTGGGTAAGTTATACTTGAGACAAATTAATTCTTTAAAGAATTAATTTGGAATTGGAAATTCTCGAGGAAAAAGTAAATAAGTATTTCAAGGAGTTAAGTTACAGGTAGTTACCCAATTACTTGGGTATGGGTAAAATGTGTAAAAGGGGGTAGTTCCATTTTACAAGGGGCTCTCTCTCTCTCTCTCTCTCTCTCTCTCTCTCTCTCTCTCTCTCGGGAGATATGTTGCATGTAACATTTTGCAAATATTATTGGATATATGTGAAATTTGATGAGGTGAAGATAAACAATTTTCTTGCTTCATGAATTCAATTTTCTGGGAGACTTTGTGTTACAGAAAATGAAAGTGGACTTTGTATCACAAATTTGGAGAAATATTGATAGACTGTGTGTTATCAATGTTTAGGAGTTGTTTATTTGCAAATTTAGAGGAATATTAACGGACTTTGTGCTGTTAATGTTTTGAGATATTTCTCATCATATATTTGTTTCGTTATTTTTTTATATTACCTAATCTTAGCAAGTATTAATGGACTGTATGCCATTAATATTTCATTTTTCATTTTAGTCAAAAGTTTACATAGTATTGGGGAGAGGAGAAATTATTTAAAAATATAAAATTATACATTCATACAAAGGGAGCTGTACCTTCTAAAAACTTTAGAGAGAAATTGTAAAAATCTATTTTACAATTCATTCAACTGTTAGTGCAATTGTCACCTTAAGATTGGGCAAAATACACAGAGGAATTTCGGGTGACAAATTTGTTTACTAATAGATTTTTGGCGACTCTGTTGGGGATCGAAAGTGTTGGTGCTTTTATCTTCCTCATAAATCTAGAGGTACCTCCACTAGGATGGAGGTTGGTGGCTCTATTGAAAATGAATACTAGAGAATGCTTGCAAAATACCCTGAGGTGTTGAAAGATTGGACTCCTGCAAGCAATGAAAACGAAGCAAATATCTTCCTATTTGTGCCTCTTTTCAAGCAAAATCAGATCATTGAGGTAGTAGGCGATTTGATAAAAGAGGTGTGATTCTTAAGAAATTTCTATGGTGTTGGGCCGATTAAAAGGAAAGAAATTTTTCCATCACAAAACCTGAACGAAGAAGAGCTTACAAAAGAGGCTGGCAGCACTAAATATGAAGGCGAAGGAGATCTTGAAAGAAAAACAAATAAAGATGAACAAGAAGAAAATACAGAAAATTTTAAGCCTCTTGAAGCTTCAACCCTACACTTGTCATTGGAGACACCTAATGAAGATTTGGTTCAGTGGCATATAGTTGACGAGCCACGAGAACAAGTATTGGATAAAGTTCTTGGAGGTATTAGTACTCTTGATGACATTTCAATTGCATTCATGGAGAAAGATATGTTTGTTACACACCCTCTTATAGATGCAAATAATGTTGATATTCCAATGGTTTATGAGAAGATTGTGTGTCTCACATCTTTGGTCAAAGAAGAAAGTAATTTGAGTATTCCTGCTACCCAAGGCCAAACTTTTGAGTCAATATTTCTTTTTCCACCTATATCTCATGCCTTCCCTGTTGATGCAATTAAAATCTTGTTGTTGTTGATACTCATATCCTTGCAAAGACTGCCCTCTTATGGCCCAAAATTATCTCGAAAGGGCTCATATTTTTTTCAACCCGTTAACAATTATGTGTAACCTTGTTTCTGCCTTTTATTTTCCCATTGTACATAGCCTGTTTGCTGCTTTAGTTTTGGTTTTCTTTATGCTTGTTTTAGTTTCATGTTTGTGTGTTCGGAATAAGTTACAACAACATTGTGGCATTTTCCCTCTCCCATGATTATACATGTGGATTTTGTTGTGAAGACACTAATAAGTCTCTACAATTGAACAATAGTGCTATAATTCCAAGCTTTCTCCCCAAATCTGTCATCCAATGTTTTCAATGAGCTATTCAATCTAATGAGACAAGCTAATTGACCATATTTTTCTGCTGGGGTGTTCCAATCCTTCTACCATGTCCTTTTTCACAACTCAAGCATTCATATATGCTTCTCTATAGTGGCCCTCCATTAGATTGTCATGAACATTTGTTGAAGACTCTACATTTCCAAGCTTGGGAGAAGTGGATTGACTGTTTTACTCTTGGTGAAAGTGTTATGCCTACTAGCTTTAATATACTTCATGATCCTGTGCGGGATTTTAATACCTTGATTGGAGATTTTGGAAAAGTGATATTGGTGGGGTTGCTCTATTGATTTAGGGTTTTGGTGGATCATTCTACTTTGACATTACACCAAATGTATAGGAGATCACAACCTTACAAACATGACAGAAGTACAACATGGGATGAGGTTTATCTTGACTTTATGTCTTCCTGAAGGGTTTGACACTTTCCCAACACTTCTTTATGCATATGGTTGCTATATGATTGATAGAAGAATGGGATAGGTGATAGAGTTGAGACCATGGCTTCCAGCCCTGATGGAACACATCTTGCTATGGCAACTGGTTTTGGGCAACTATTATTGATGACTCAGGATTGGGACAATGTTATATGTGATAACCCTACAGCCTTGGCGATTGATGGTATGAATGTGCTTGTTATAACTAAACCTTTATCTATTGTGCCTCTGCATATGTCTCTCCTCAAGTTCAAGTTTCAATCTTATGTTTAGAGTGTTGATCTTACTTTTGAGGTTTAGAGACTCATTTAATTGTAAGACTATCAGATGGTGGTTGGAGTGCCGTGAAAATTTATAGAAATTGGTATTTGGTATGAATTGGAATTTGTTGTATACAACACTACAATTATAGATAAGAATAACCTTCAAAAAGAGTTTGGCATCCTCACCTACTCTAAGTGGGAAAGCACAAGTTTGCCCCATAAGATTTCAAACATTCTACGTACTCCTCAAGTGCGAATGCCCCTGTTCGGCACATATGTCTCTCTGTTATCAACAAATTGATGTGTTTTAGTACTTCTGACACACTGTAGTCTTTACTTCAAGTGACAAATATTTCAAGCTTTCTAGCTAGAATTCTAGCTTTGAAAAATCCAAAAGTCTTAGTACCCGCTTTGCAGATGGCAGAAGTTCTCATGCAAATGCTGCCTGATACATTTTCCAAAATGTTTATTAGAGAAGGTGTTGTTCATGCTGTAGATGCACTAATACTATCAAATCAACCTAGTACAATTCCAATGCATACAGGGAAGGATCAAGATGGTTTAGTAGGGGCAATGACAAAGCCCAAATGTAGCAAGTAACGAATTGGTGGATTAAAAAAACATAGACCAAATGGAATTGAAGAACCAAAAGGTTCGGCAACTGCTGGGATGCATCAATTTCAAACTTTAATACAGGTCTCCGGGCAGTTGTTAGTGCCCATGTTAAAGGTTTTACAGATATATATTTCCTTGTTGTTTCATGTCCTATCAATGTAGCAGTTACGGAGAGACTTTGCATTCTAAAAACCCTATGCACGAAGTCAAATGGCAATTTACTGGATTCAAAGAGGAAATCAAATAGCAAGAAGCAATGAAGAGAAGATTTCACAGTTGTCAGGCATTGATTATGCCAAACCAGCTACAAGCTATGATGTGATATAATCACCAGAGGGCATGAATACTCTTGTGTTGGATTGGAGCAACATACATTGTTACTGAGGTCATACAAGCATCACAGTTGCCTGAAAGGATGAACTATACTACATTTCCTAGGCCTCAGTTCAGTGTGTAGGAAGGATCAGTAGTGAAAGATTGGTAGAGGCTGGTTCTAATCTTTTTTTTAACAATTGGAGTTGAAGCTTTTTTTCCTTCAAGCATGTCTAGGATATGGTGGGACTATATGAGATCATAAAGAGATTATAAAAAATTTGAGACATCTAGATATGCCTATGAGCCAAAGGGGAACTTGTTAAATGAATTATCTCATGATCAACTCCCTCCAACAATTAACGATGATATGAGCAGGCCTCTATACCATCCTGCACAGTTTTTGGGGAAGAGCCTGATTGATGATGATTATGGACACTTGTATCCAATTTCTGGTATTCTTCCAAATGCCAGACTTATTGATGACCTTTCAGGTTCTACTTCCATGCATGTGCCTATTAGTACTAAAGAAGACAAGATTTACAAAAAGGCAGATCCTTTGAACTGTAATATTAGTAAAGGTTTATTCGACCAATCAACAGTTAACTAAGCAGCAAAATTTGGCTTGAGAAATTTTACAAAATCCAATGATGAAGTATTACTACAAATCCTTGGCAGTGTGGCACTGATGGGAAACCTGATAGCCTGACAAACATTGACCTCACTGGAGATGATCACTCAAGTGCTACAGTTGATACTTCGAATTCAATGTTGCGGGAAGGTGATAACACAAGTCACAAATGGAAAATTTGGGTTATTACAAAGTAACTCTCGGGATGGCACCATCCATGATTATGTTGAAAGGAATTCCTCTACACCTGAAGAATTGTAGAAGTAGGCCCAAAAAAAAAATTCTTAAGGAAGAAGGAAAGAGTGAGGAAGCACTTCAGGCCAAAGCTATTAAATAGACTTGATGAAATAGTTGTTTTTTATCCTCTAAAAAATGAAGAGTTGAGGAAAGTTGCTAGATTGCAGATGAAAGATGCATCTATACGAACTGTAGAGAGGGGAATTGCTTTGACAGTTAATGATGTAGCTTTAGACCTTGTCCTTGAAGTAAAGCCTGTTTGAAGTAGTGGCATACTTCTGTCCTTTGGTAGGGAGACTATGTATGGTTGATGGTATTCTCTTGGTGGATTGCAATGGGGCAGGTGTATATTTCATCCAAGCTTCTTAGAATGATGTGTTTGTTGTTTTTTTGGTGAAGCTGGATTCATCAATAGAAGACACTGTTCCATTCAATGATATCTTCAATCTAGATGGCTTCATTCTTCCATTGTTGGCAGTTCAAGTTACAAAGTCTCAAGGATGGAGTAGCAGTAGGGATTACATTGAGTCACTTGTTACTTGATGGGTATTCCACTTGGCAAAGGTGGAAATTGCAGAGATATGACAAATTATAGCCCAAAGGATGAGGCACTGATTTGCCAGAGAATTTGGAGTTCTCTGCATTCCACCAGGGAATGCAATCCCCAATTAGAACCTTTGTTAGCCCTCAAATTTGATAATGTTGGGCAACCATTTCAGTGACACTCTGCAAATAACAGGAGGACAGTTGTGATCAAGGCAAGACCAATTAATCACATACAAGTTTATAAAATTACAAAGGGACAAACCTCCACAGGACTTTATGTAGCTGTATTAAATTTATTCACATTTATAAATTACTTTGCACTAACATGTCTTGAAAGAATTAAATATTCTTCTATTATGCCAAAGTAATCAAATTTAAACCATAGCCATGTAAAATGAAATTACATGTGCTTAGGTGAATTCTCTATTAAGGGAAATTAATTTTTTAAGAGAATTAATTAACATTGTGAAAATGCAAAGGGTAATTGCACGTGGAGGAGATGTATAAATTATTTTCAAGAGGAAAGTAATTAAGGTTGGGTAAGTTATACTTGAGACAAATTAATTCTTTAAAGAATTAATTTGGAATTGGAAATTCCTGAGGAAAAAGTAAATAAGTATTTCAAGGAGTTGAGTTATAGGGAGTTACCCAACTACTTGGGTATGGGTAAAATGTATAAAAGGGGGTAGTTCCATTTTACAAGGGGCTCTCTCTCTCTCTCTCTCTCTCTCTCTCTCCTCTCTCAGGAGATATGCTGCATGTAACATTTTGCAAATATTATTGAATATATGTGAAATTTGATGAGGTGAAGATAAACAATTTTCTTGCTTCATGAATTCAATTTTCTGGGAGACTTTATGTTACAGAAAATGAAAGTGGACTTTGTATCACAAATTTGGAGAAATATTGATAGACTGTGTGTTATCAATGTTTAGGAGTTGTTTATTTGCAAATTCAGAGGAATATTAATGGACTTCGTGCTATTAATGTTTTGAGATATTTCTCATCAAATATTTGTTTCGTTATTTTTTGATATTACCTAATCTCAGCAAGTATTAATGGATTGTGTGCCGTTAATATTTCATTTTTCATTTTAGTCAAAAGTTTACATAGTATTGGGGAGAGGAGAAATTATTTAAAAATATAAAATTATACATTCATACGAAGGGAGCTGTACCTTCTAAAAACTTCAGAGCGATTGTAAAAATCTATTTTACAGTTCGTTCAATTGTTAGTGCAATTGTCACCTTAAGATTGGGCAAAATACATAGAGGAATTTCGGGTGAGAAATCTGTTTACTAACAGGTTCTTAGCTTAACCAAAACTCTATTCTAAATCTAACCCTAATTCTAACCATAACCGTAAGATCACACTTACCATTGTTTTATAAGACTAATGTTATATCTAACCCTATTTATAAGCCTAATCCTAACTCAATCCTAAACAAAACCCTAATTCTAAACCTTACCCTAATACTAATAATACTAATCATAAACCTAATTCTAACTTGAACACTAACCCTAACCCTAATTATAATTATAATTATAATATAATATAATTAAATATTATATATTATAATTATAATTATTATCATATATTATATAATAATTATAAATTATTATAATAATATATTTAATCTATATTATTATATTATATTATATAATTATAATAATTCATATAATTATATAATATAGTTATAATTAGGCTTGCTGCTTCGGATGCTACTAGCATACCTATATTTAAAAAATATATCTAAAGTATGCCGAGAGATCCTTCTTGAGGCGCCTAATGTTAGGATTGGTGATTAAAATAGGTGCCTCGAGAAGGATATCTCTTGGTGTACTTTAGATATATTTTTAAATATAGGTATGCTAGTTACGCCAAGAGGCGTTCTACAATGGCCATACACAACAATCAAAAAGTTCAAAAACTAATTTAAATCTAAAAGATTGCATAATTTCCGTGTAAACTAAAATTAAAAAAAAATCTTTATTAAAAACAAAAAAATCAAAATAATAACAAATGCAAGGTGGATGGATTGGAAGGCAGATGGTTTCATTCAAGAGGCAATCATGCAGTTTCATTCAAGAAACTAGCCTTTTTAACGTTTGCTTTGGCATGTTTTTTTGTTGAAGTTGATCTATGAAGAAGAAAACATAGTCACTGAAGAAGAAAAGCTACAAGAGTTTCTTAGACACCAAGGCAAATTGCAAAAATAATATTATGAGATGGTATTATTTGTCTTACATTTAAGATGGTATAGTTTTCACGAAAGGAAGCAAGGTACGCAGAACACACTTCCTACACCAACCTAATGAGGGGAATAATATGCAAATTCTTTTTAATCCTTACAATTGTAGCAATGTTAAACACATAACATAAATATTACAGTAGCAACACAACACATAAAGAGAGTGACACAAGATATATCGTGGGGAAAACCTTTTTAGGTAAAAAAACCCACACTCCAAAACCTGCACAATGTATTATCAAAACAATGGTGTGTTTACAATACACTTGCAATGCAAGTTCTTCCAGGAGTCTTCAAATGTCGTTTCTGCAGTGATTCCAGCAGCATAATAGCACCTGTACAAACACTATGCAACTACAACTCCAAAACAATGCATTATATAGAGTTACAAGGTATAAACAGGAAGCTTCTAGAGATGGGCGTCCATCTTGGCCACATGACCATTTTCCCACATCAAAGGACAATTGTCCAAACTGCAAATACCTCTCTTACATCTGTCATACATGGCAGATTTGACTTCTCAAGGTTGGAGCGCTCCAGGCTAAAAATAGCTATGACAGATGCTCTTACGCATCTTACAATTGTCATAAAATCTACCCAACATAACAACCTTAAATGTTGTAAGAGAATCCGTCATACAAGGCTAAATATAGCATATTCCTCTTACAACATGTCATAGCCCAACTTGGGCACCCAAATATGCCTTCTCCACATGCAAAGATACTTTACGACACTTGTCTTCACTTGTCTCGAGAATCTCTACACTTGGCTCTTACACGTCATAGATTCTGTCATACACAATAACACATCTGTCATACCACAAGATGCCAACACATGGCATATTAGTGCCACCTCAAATGAGACACCTATATCCACATGGGATGAGTTGACCATCCTATTCACCTTCCAAGTTGAGTGACAACTCGTCATGCCACTTCACACTAAATGACAAAACAAGATGTGCAACATAAATTACATCATAGGCAAATAAATAATTAAATAATTTTTGTTGAACTTCTGAATCATAGTAAAAACTACTAAATATCCAATAACTTCAATGAAATTGATGAAAATACAATAAACAAAGATATTACCTTCGTAGATCCTATTCACCTTGTAACTTCCATTGTTGCCTATCTCGTATCGATCTTATGTATGATTTTAGCTCTCAGAAGTTGTACTTCATTACTGTTGAAGATGACAATAGGAGAATGGCTATGATTGGATTGTGCAATGGAGATTAAACTAACAATGCAACTCTAATGAATATGGATGGTGGAGATATGGAGACATGATTGGGTGATTATGATGATAATGACGTTATGCAAATGCAATAAGGATACTTTGCCAAAGGCACACTGATATGATTTCTGTAGAGTAAGATTGCTAAAGATTGAGTGGATGCAAAATGGGTGTTAGAACCTTGTTTATATAGGTTGAGAAGAGGCCAAATCCAAGTGTCAATAGATCCATGACTGGAGGAATTACCTGTGAGGTGTATGGTTGAGGAAGCTTGAGAGAATGTGTGTGAATTAGAAGAGGATAAGTGTCCAGGCCTCTTTCATGAGTTATGGGAGTTAACATAATATATTGAGAAGTTAACTAAATAGACCGACTAATTAAGTGAATTGATTGGAGAGCTGACTGAATTGATTGACCAATGAACTCAATAGATTAATTAGATAACTGACTTGATTGATGAGTTAGCTGATCTTGATTGGAGGATAAATAGGACATGTGGGTGAGGGGAATTAGCTAATTAAATATTAAAAATATTTAATTATGTGTGCAACATGGTGAGGTGGAAGATGAGGTGGAAGAATGACATGGATGAGATGATGTGGAATTATGGAATTTAGGACTTTGGAATAGAGGAATTTGAGATTAATTAAATAATTTAGGATTATTTGATTAGATGAGACATTAGAGGAATTATGATAATTAAATAAAATGATTTTTATTTAATTTTGGGATAATGAACCAATCAAATAAATTAGAATATTTATTTGATTGATAGAAGAATAAGAATTAAAATAAATATTTAAAATATTTATTTAGTTCGACACAAGCCAATTTTAGGTGTATACATTTTGCCCCTCTTTGATGCAATGTGTTTTATCACGTTGCTTCAAAGAATAATTTTTTTTTTTACTATGATGCATGCCCCCGTTTGCCCCTAGTTAAAGTTTAGTGATGATAGGATGCCCCCTCAGGAGATTGGTCGGGTTGGACGATGTTGGCAAAAGGTGGACGAACAATCTCACGACATGTAAGATTTTACTACACAGGCTGCAGAGAAAAAGTTCAGGATGACGGAGAAAGACCAATGGGGTGAAAAACATGTCCCACACTCACAGGGTCAAACACTTCCCATTAGGTTCCACTTTGCTATATATAGGCATGTGGGGTCACAATCCTAGTCATTTGTATACTTGTCTTTTGTGGAGAGATTTTAGGAGCTCTTGTGTGGTAGCAGTGCAACGCAGTCAGTAGAGATGGACCATATTCTGATAGTGAGCCACCGATTTGAGAGGATTCGATGATTTAGGCGGCCAGTAGAATACAGTCCCCTAGTATGTACCCTTCGAAACTTGGTCTTTTGTGCATTTATGGCGATCAAATTGTAGGACAAAGTAGTCGTTAATGAATGTGTTGGTTTGGTAATTTGGCGCAAACAAGCCAAGAATCTATGCAAATAATGCGATTATGTGCATATAAGCAAGGGATCTGCACATATGTGAGTTTGTCGCAAATGATAAGCAATCATGTGCAAGTAAATAGGGTTTACACGCATGTAATTATTTAGGCACAATCAATCAACATTCCCGCGCATGTGTTATAAAGTTGAACAAGCGTTGTAAAAACGTGCAAATGATTAGGGTTTTGGCACATACATTAAGATAATGCGCATTTGATATAAAATAGCAAAAATGTCTCCTGATTCGGCACATGTGATTAAAGCAACGTGCTTAAGGGTTCAGCGCATCTGTCGTAAAGCTGCGCATATGTATAAAGTAGGTAAATTACTTAGCTAAATTGGTGAAGTTGGCATCGAGTGCGATGTTGGCCAACTGGTAGGTCATCTTGGAGATTGATAGAATCTATAGAAAGATGATAGGATAGCTAAGTAACTTGTTTGATTAGATAGAAATGCAATCTGATTGTGGTGTTTTTAACGCGCTTTGTTATCGATTACAGGAGATTCTAGATCATGTACTGATGTCACGGGAGAGATTCCCTCTGATGCAGCTGTTGAGGCCCTATTTGATTGAGACTGACCACTTGGTGCTTGGATCTACTGGTTTATGGTATGTTTTCTTCATGCCTGAGATGCAGGCGAACCTCAGATTACTGACTGCGTTGGGCGAGAGGTACCATAGTGAGACAGGCATGTTTCACCAGCCACAGAAGAGATGATGGTGACCTTAGAGGATGCTCATTAGATTCTATGGATACTGATTCAGGGTGAGTTGGTAGAGTATGAGTCGGCAACAGGAGCTGGTTTGGCTGAGTACAGACAAGTGTTTGACGACCCAGACCTAGAGGGTATAGAGATCAGCTGGGTAGACATTGCGGAGTACTCCGAGCTCCTACCAACCATATTAGCAGGTTTGATCGATGGTGTTGTGTGCCCTGACAGAAGATCACGTGGCTTCTAGGTTGGATGTGGATGGACCTTAGAGAGGATGGTTCAGGAGGGGACACGGTTTGCCTGGGGTCCTTGCATCTTGGCCCATTTGTACCATGGTTTGCATCAGTTTATATATGATGGAGCTACTAGTCTTTCTGTTGGTGTTTCATTGCTTCAGATTTGGGCATGGGTGAGGGGACATGACAGACCTTACTCTTATATGTTTCAGGGGAATCTTTCCTAGCCCAAGCTGGGAAAGCTAGAGTACTAGCGTCACACATTGGATAATGTGGATGAGGTGACATGGCGACCATACCTAGACTGCGAGGTGTGGGATGAGGATGTAGCAGAGTTGCCTTATTGTTTCTAGACTTGGTGGCTGATAGGGAGGACTCCCTACATACTAGAGCGGCACATTGTTACTCGTGTGCTCCGATAGTTTGGCAGGATTCAGGGCATGCCCCAAGGTACTGCTATTTTTGCTCAAACGCACAAGGAGCGTCCTCTATGGGGTCCCATGGCATCGTATGAGACAGCAAGGATGAATTTTCTACAGATTCCCTACCAGGCATGGGAGATGAGGCAGTAGATAGTGGATGCAGGCATGACAACGGATTTTTAGGTACACTTCACTACCCATCTAGTTCCTAGATACTCTGGTCCTAGAGAGCTAGCATTAAGACTCGAGGACGATGATGAGGATGAGGACGATGCCCCTCGATAGAGGAGGGGACGACGGTGAGGTGGGAGGGTGGCCTAGGTGGTAGGGGAGGAGGAGATGATGGAGGCAGGGGTGGTGGAGGTGATGGAGGAGATGATAGGGATAGCGGTGGGGATGATGGTAGGCAGAGGAGGGTTAGATAGAGGAGAGTGCCCCAGATGCAGGCACAGGTATAGGTTTAGGCACAAGGTGGATAGGATGATGGAGAGACAGCAGCATTGCGAGCCCAGGCGGCTCAATTATAGGCTCACTAGGTGGTACAACTGCAGGGGCAAGATGGTGGTGAGATGGCAGCCTTACGAGCTCGGGTGGCTCAGTTACAGGGGTAGGTGACACAGCTGCGGGGGATGTCCGCACTATGATTCTCAAGCAAGATACAGCCATACAGAGGTACACTAGGGCAGAGACCCTATTACAACAGTGCAATAGATGGCAACCCAGGGTCCACACAGTCAGATTGTGATCGACATGGTTAGGGTGGGGCAGGATATATTTTACTGGAGAGGGTTGTATGAGCAGGTTGTGCTAGCAGAGCAGCAGGTCAACAATTTCCACCCTAGCTCATGTAGTAGGTCAAGATGGACATAGACAGAGAGCGTAGGGATGAGGCCACCACTTCCTCATGGGCTATCAGGGACAGTCCTGCAGGGCCACAACCTCTCCCTCAGCAGCCACAAGATCCCACACCCTCCGGAGCTAGTTCCACATAGCCATCATTTTGGAGACATGCATCATGTGTTGAGCACACTATTGGTTGCACACACCATTTTTGACTGGTCGAGATAGATACTGTTATGACATCATTGTATACTTGGACATTATTATTATTATTTATTTATGATGATGATCTACATGAGTTCGGCGCACTACATGCATGTGTTCTTGTGGATGGATGTTTATTTTATATGTGATGGATGTTATCTATTATGCTTATGCTGTGATGATTCTAATCTGTTGATGCTATGATACTTATGACACTGATGATATGATGTGCTTACGATGCTACATGATGACTAATGTGTATGCATATTGTACAATGATTTTATGTTGTCATAGTTTTACAATGTCTTAATGCATATGTGGATGATTTCCTACATGTACTACATGATGTATGTTGATCTAATGCAATTGTTTATGAAAATGATATCTATGTTTTTTGGATTTTTCTTGATAATAAATGTTATGTATGAAACCTATGTGGGTTTAACGATGTCACTAGTATGATCTAAATGCTTAATACAACTAATGCATCTAAATGATAATGACTTGATGATGTACATGCTTATAATGTGCAAAATGATGATGATGTGTTTTTGTTATGCCAAGTATACTCAATCATAAATGAAATAACACTTAGAAGAATTTAGACTTGAAAGATTTGGACGAATGGTTAACTGATAGTTAGGACTCGGATCTTATGACACTTGGATAAATGATATGTATGGAATGTCTATAAATGAAATGAAATGTAGACCTAATATGTATGAATAAGGTTTTTTCATCTTGTTTTGCAAGTATTTGAAGTACTTTTTTCATCATTGAGCTTTTAAAATGTTGTAAGAAAATACAAGCATCTAGGTATAATTGAACCATGATGACCTTAGTATTTCTTACATGGATTTTGATTTAGCAATTTAATACAAGCATCTAGTCAAAATTGAACATAGATGACCTGAGTATTTCTTGCATGTATCAACAGACAAGGATTGCCCCCTTTCATGCTTAGAGCCATAATGTCCTCGATGATGTTTTGTCGATCATGTCATTAGACAAAGTCGTCACAGTACTAAAGATTAATCCACAAACAACAAACAAAGGAAAATAATCATGCCTCCATCATAGTTGCTCTAGTTTTAGACATCCTCGAGTAGCATAGTAAACATGATAATGAAAATCAAGACTCTAAGACTTAAACATATAACAAGCATCAAATCTTTTGCCATAGATAATTATTTCTTGCAATGAAAACAAATAAAATCATCATGATAGTTTAGGCAGATGGTTGTCTAATATAGGTCAAGTTCTTACGTCGAGCATTTTCTTGAACAGGTGCATTTGTAATGCTGCATATTGTGTAGAGATAATATCGCAATCCGATTTTGCTATCCTGTGGGACTTGTGACATTCAAAAATCCAATTCTCCAACTAGGTCAAGGATTATGCCCCTAGTCAAGTAAAGGTTCTAGTTATTATGGATGAGAAACAATGATAAATTGATGATAGACTCGATGTGGCGGCCCCTAAGGGACTAACCTAGTGCCTCAGGGGCTCATCGATGATGGCCTTGCCTATGTGATGACACAGATGCAACATAGTTTGAGGTACAGACTTTGTGGACCTAAGACCTAGGCGATGGGAAAATGGTGCGGGATTGGATGGATAAAAGGATGGGTGATAAGAGATGTAATGGATGGGAAGCCTCGGGGGCTCATCAATGATTGCCTACGTGATAGCTCAGAGGCGACATAGTTCAAAAATGGTACTAATGATGGGGTTGTAGACGATTTGATGTTTTTGGGATTTTCTGGATTTTGCTAATGTTTTGATGTTTGTGGGATTTTTGGATGGCAATTTGGATAGCCTAAATGCTAGATACCGATGACAAGGGAACATCATGGATAGGTAAATGGATGGGTGATAGTGGATAATGGATGGGTAGGTAGAAGGATGGACAATAGGAGATAATGGATCGGAAGTGCATGAAGGAGAGATGGATGGGAGAATTTAGGATATGATCTCCAAGGACTATGTTGCATAGGAATAACATGTCATATTCAAGATATTGGACTTAGGATATAGCATGACAAAGCTTGCAATGATATGATGGTAGGATATGTTTGGAAGTATTAGATACATCAAGAGTTGTCCAAAGCTTTGTTTCAACATTTTGCCCCTATCTCTATCAAGATCAATAGAATGAATGGAGTACGAAGTGGATCAAAGGGGTAAGTAGGCAGATATAAAGGATAAAGAAGATACGAGAGGAAGGGTAGGTAGAATAAATGATAGGATGGGTAGATGAGACAACATGCCCCCAAGTGTAAGGTATATATATAATCAATCGACACATGACGCCTGTTTGCCAGGTTTTCATCATGGTACTTATCGAAGGAGCTTGTTTGCCAAGTTTTTACCTTTGGAAGAAAGGATTTCTCTTTACTTTACTTTTTTTTTTTTTTGACTTTTTCTGACTTTTTTGACTTTTTTGATAGGATAGGTGGATATGGATGGGAGGGACTCAAGTGTCTAGTTCCATGAAAGGTGATAGTCCCGCTAGATGGATGTCATTGTAAATGGGTCATGTCAAATGCTCATAGCTATTGGTAAGGGATTGTATGAAAGTGAAATGGATTAGGTAGATGGTGGATTATGATGTGGATTATGTAGGATTCATGCAAGAGGATGGGTAAAAGGCTTATGCAAAAGCATGGACCATAGGTATAGGATTATGGGGAAGATATGTAGGATAGTAGTTGAATGATGGAGAGATGGAGGTATGTGGGAATGTTGCAGAATGGAATGGAACCATGACCAACGACTGCACACACTGTGATAAACATTGAAGCTTTTGATGGGAAGGTGGTGTAAGAAGCAATGGCAATGTTTGCTAAAGGAGATGGTTGATGGAGTGATTTAGGGACCCACATGGACTTGGTATTTTTATGATTTTTGCTTTTGATGTGGGATGAAGGAATGTGATATTGTTGAATGGAATGGATGGAAGAGGATGGTTGGGATTTTTTAGAGGTGGATGCCTCTTTTGACTTGATTGCTTCTTTATGCTTGGGAACCCATACCATTTTAGTTTTTGACTTTGCTTGTGAAGGTATGGGCTTGGATAACTTTTTGGATGGATTTTTCTTTGATTCTTTGCATTTGTACCCTAAGGCATTAGGACCCTTATGATTTTTTTGCTTTATAGGTAGAGGCATCCAAATTTTTACTTTTGAATCCCATGAACATGGTGGAATGATTGGAGGCTTTATGTTTAGACAATGTGTGCATTTGTTGGTCATGATTCGGATTTTTAGAAGATTTATGGGTAAATGGATAATTAGGCATTGGTAGAAGTGGTGGCAAAGTGAATGGCGATATAGTAGGAGTTGGAAGGAGTGGGGGTAAAGTGAATGGTGGAAGGTGTATGGTCACATGCTTTTGACATTTGTAGGATGATGGAGGTGGAATGGTGACATATGTCTTGGGTATGTGATAGGGTTTGTGATGGGAAGTGGTGGACTTAGGAGGAATGGAGGAAGCACCAACATCTTTAGATTGCTGACCTTGGGGTGTGTATCCAAGGCCATATGAGCGAGGGGGGGACATTGACATGTACGAGCTCCAAAATGCCTTGTTCATGAAGGCCTAAGCCTTTACCCTAGTAGTTCATCTTTTGGAGCATGTGATGCACTATGGGACTAGGTGTAGTTTGGGAACTAGTCTTGAGTTCTTTATTGGATGGAGAAGTGATGAAAAATGGTTGTTGTTGTTCCAAGGAGGAACATTCATGAATGAAGGTAGATAGACCAAGTGGATATGTTATATTTGTAATGGAGCTAATAGTTGATGATGTGGAAGGATCATTAGGATCTTGATTGTGCTTATTTGATCTTTTATGCTTGCTTGGGAGGCAAGTGTCTCATCATGACAAGTGGATGGTATAGGATCATGGTTAGGTGGAGTAAGAGACACTTTTAGTTCTTTTGGATGCTTAACTTCTTTTATAACAACAAAGTCTTCCTCATCAGAACTACTTCCACTCAAATCTTCTTCTTCTTCTTCGGCCCCCAGTCCATCATTATGTTCTTCTGGCTGTGCATCTTCCTGCTATAGATCAAAATGTACTACCTTTGACCTTTCTTTCTCTTTTGGTTGTTTAGGTTCAAAAATAACTCCAAGTTCCCTAAAAATAACATCTCTAGAGAAAATAGTTTTTTTGGTTAAAGGATCCCAAAGCTTATAACCTCTAACATTCTCACCATATCCAATGAAGTTGCATTTCCACACTATTAGATCCAACTTATATCACTTTTCCTTAGGCACATGAATAAAAGCCTCAACACCAAAAGCCCTTAAATGTGAAACAAAAGTTTTCTTACCTGTCCACACTTCATAAGGCGTCGAATCAAGAGCTTTACAAGGAATTCTATTAATCAAGTAACAAGAAGTACACATAGCCTCTGTCCAAAAGCATTTCTCCAAATGTGAATCACTCAACATACTTCTAGCTCTTTCCATGATTGTTCAGTTCATCCTTTCTGCAACACCATTATGTTGTGGTGTATATAGAGTTGTCTTTTGTTTGATTATAATTGCATGCTTACAAAACTCATCAAATTCCTTAGAGCAATATTCCCCTCCATTATCAGATCTTAATACTAGTATCTTTAATCCCGATTGGTTTTCAACTAAGACTATAAAATCCTTAAACTTAGTAAAAACTTTAGATTTGTGTTTCATAAAATAAATCCATGTAAATCTAGATACATCAATGATGATGACAAAATAATAAGATTTTTTGATAGTGTCATTATCCACAGGGCCAAACACATATGAATGAATAATCTCTAAATTCTCTTTTGTTCTATTACTTTTTAAAGGAAATGATGTTTTGTTTTGTTTACCAAACACACAATGCTCATAGAAATCAAAGTGCTCATTAGAATAAGAGAAACCATCCAACAATTCTTTATTCTTAATTGTTTTTAAAACATTATTACTAGTGTGACCCAATCTACGGTGCCGCAACATATAAGTGTTTTTAGAAGCCTCAAAAATGTAAGAGGAATTACAAATTGTAGTGGCATCTAGCCTAAACAAGGTTCCCATTCTTTTCCCCTTCACTACCACCAAGTTTCCTCTCACCAATCTACAACTATGCTTATCAAATGTTACATGCATTCCCAAATCATTCAACTTCGAAATTGAAATCAGATTTCTAGCCAATCCAGGAACATGCAAAACACTAGGGAGAGTTTTAATTCTCCCATCACTGAAACACAACATTACCTTGCCTTTCCCAACTATTATCTAATATGTAGAGTTGTCCCCAAGGTAGACTTTACCTCCATCATACTCTTCGTGTGAGGAAAATTATTCTTTATGCGAGGTCATATGATACGAGCATCTTGAGTCAACCAACCAATGATCATTAGACACAACATTGCATGCAAAAAGTAAAACATCTTCACCTGCATTCGAGGGCTTATCAGTAGTAGAATCCCACTTCACATGCCCTGTTTTACCATAGTTTTAACACTTAACTCTGTTCTTCCCAGGAGACTTATACCGACCCTTAGATTTGTCCCTTGATTCTTTCTCTTCTTTTGGCCCTTTTTCCTTGGACCTTCTCCTCACATCGAGAGCCTCGATGTTACCATTAGAAGTCTTTTTCCTCACCTCCTATGCTAACAAAGTTGCAACAGGGTGATCCAACTTCGAATCTTCAAGGTTTGCAGTAATAGCAAGAATAACATTCTCCTAAGATTTAGGTAAAGAACAAAGTAAAAGTATACATTTATCTTCCTCTTCAACTGTAGCATCTACGGAATCAAGTTGACTCAAAAGTAAATTAAAATTATTCAAATGCTTTGCAATGGAATCACCCTCTTTCATTTTAACTAAAAATAATTTCTTCTTTAAATAAAGCTTGTTTACCATGCTCTTGGCTTGATAGATCTCACCCAATCTCTTATAGAGTTTGAATGTAGTCTCTTCCTTTAAGACATTCAACAGGACGAAATCTGCAAGACATAGTCAGATGGTTCCCCGTGTCTTCTTATTAACCTTTCCCATTCTTCCACGCTCACATCGTCAGGCTTCTTCTCTTTTGTAACAACCAATCATTGGTTTCTTTCCTCAAGCAAATCCTCCATCTTCAACTTCCACAATTCATACCCCATACCATTGAACTTCTCAATGTCCAAACGAGATGTTGAAGCAGCGGATTAAGCCATGAATATACATAAGATCTGCAAAACAACACAACCAAATCTCCCACTGCAACTAAACAACCTTCACACTACCATCCAAGAATCAAAACTGGCCAAACTTTGATACCAAATGTTAGAAATGAAGGCAACAAATACCCAAATGGAAATCTAATTACAATATGTTTATGATCTTAAAGCAGTGTAATATGAACAGAAATTGCATACGAAAATGAAATTACAACACAAGAATAAACACCATAGAAGAATAAAACACATAACACAGTATGTAACGCGGAGAAAACTCTTTCAAATAAAAATCTCCACCAAGAAAAGAGGCTTCAAGTTGTATTATCTTTAAAATCTGAATTACAATACATGCACTTCCTCTGTCTCTTCAATCTTCAATTCTGCAGAAACCTGTCTACAAGAAAACTATGATGAATAACACATACAAGGCACTGTATTTATAGAGGTATTTCACTCCCCAAACTAGGCGTCCACTTTCTCTCTTCTTGGATACTCCAACATGCAACATTAAATGACCTCTTACAAGCTCATGATGCATGTCAATAGTCAACCATGCAAATTTGGGCGCCCATGGACAAGAATAGGTACTTACGGGGTAATAAATGTTGTCTTAACTGTCATAGATTTTGTCATAATACCCCTTGAATAGCATCTTCTCAATATGGGTGCCTAGAGCTAAGAATAGCAATTTACAGCTCATAAATATTTGTCATAAGTTGTCATATTGTCATAGATTCTCTTACAACCACTTACCAACTTTATGACGTGTGTCATACAAGCCAAATATAGTAGATTCCTCCAAGGTGGTACCTACCCTCAATTACTCTTGATTTTTACTGTTACCATTAGTAAATGTTACTCCATAACTACCATCAGTAACTCTGAAACTTACCGATACAGTAATTCCATAATTACCGTACCTGGTAAATAATTTTTACCATTGCCAGTGAAACTTGTACATCCGTTTTGGGTGATTTACAAATAATATTAGGAATAATAATTACAAGGATTTACAAGGTTAATGACACCTAAATCCTAAGATAACTCCCCCTTATGGTTCTTTTCTATGTCCAACACGTTTTTACATTTTCCAATGTGGTAGGCCCAACTTTCAAATGCCATAACTTTTGATTCAGGAGGCTGATTGAGCCCCTTTTTTAAAAAATTGGAGAGTTTGAATCAATCTACATACTGGGCACCCCTAGAAGTGGTGTCGAACAACTTGAAATAATTTTTTTTAGTCAAAAAACTAACTCTATAGCCCATAAATAAAGTTTATTCATTTTTATAACTCGAAAAATTACACTTTTTGTAATTGCAAGGTTGAGACACTTTTCCCAACATAAGGATGTACCAATGAAGCATAAGAATGAAAGGAGGATTAGATCTGGAACTAAGGCATACAAATCATAAAATTACAGATCTAAAAACCCTAGAATTTATGACAAAACCCTAGGGAAACTAGGTCATCTAAGAGCAGATGGGTCCATGAAAAATTTAAAGGAAATTAAACTTTCTTTAGTGGTTGGGTATTTCTCGAAAGTTTTTTTTGAGGTTATATCCAGGTCGCCCTTATGGTTTCTTCTATTCTTCTTTTCTCATTCTTGTTCTTTTCTAAGTGTTGCTTATATACTAGAATGCTGTTGAAATTTTTATAGATTGGTTTCTATAGTATTTTTCTTATAGAATCAACGTGGAACACCTACATGTCTAGTAGTTGAACTTTGTTTTGAGTTTAATTATGAAGGGGTTTGCATGCATATTTCCTTGCACTTAGGAGGTTGGGCTTTTCCCAAGGTATACTAATGTCACTCTTCTTTACGGTTGTTCCTTCTATTCATCTTCTTCTCTAATCTATTTTAGTTCTTATTCTAAGTGTTATTTACATGCTAAAACTCTATTAAAATTTAGCTAGATAAAAAATGTGTAATACTCTCCTCGTAGGATTGATTAGGAATCATGGCATATTTCCTTTCATTCTCAAAGGTAAAACACAATGATAAGTAAACATATTACAAACACTATCCATAGAGGAAATATGAAGCATATAAAAACCATGGATTAGTGTAGTAAGAGTATCCAAAAGGGAAAGAAAAATAATGGCTTAGTCTTAAAGGAGAACAAGGTGCATATGTGATGGTACAATGCTTCGATAGATAATGCAATCCCTTAACATGATAAAATGCCATGAGCGAATCATGAATAGAAGGATCACATGTCAAAAATTACAATAACATGTAAAAATCAATGATGGAAGTGTGGATAGAAGTTGAGGATAGAGGGTCATGGGAATCCATGATGTAAAAATATCAGTCTATACTAGGGTAGGTGCTAGAGGTTTCAAAAAATTATGCAATAAAGGATTAAAAAACCCTAAAAGATGTAGGTAAAAATGAAGTATGATATGATGCATGTCAAAAAATTAGTCCTAAATTAGATTTGAAACAAGTGTAGAATGTAAATTGTAAAACTAACATAAGGGAGGGCTGGGTGATTGAAAGATAGGATATGTAAATAAATACACCAAACCCTAGAATAAGGTGTAAGGAAGCTAAGATAGTTGAACAAATTCCTACTTTAATCTTGAGAGGAGGATTATGTAAAACTTTTTAAATTTTGACACACCATTAATAAATTTCATGCTAATTTGGGGATATGTAACACACTATTAATCCTTTTTACTCTACCATTAGGAAATTTGATTTTAACTTTACCACAACCAACAATGTTTAAACAAGAATCATCACTCAAGTATACCTTACCTCCATCAAGTTCTTCATAATCAGAAAACCAATATCTATTATAGGTCATATGAAAACATGCACCTGAATGAATTAACCATGCATCGATACTTGCATGAGTGGCCAAAGCTATAATGAACACATCACCATCTACCTTCTCAGATTCATAATCAGAATAAAAAATTTTCTTTTTCTTCTTTTCTTTTTTACACTCCTTATGGAAGTGTCTAGGTTTACCACAATTCCAACATATAATTTTGGACTTTCTAGGAGATTTGGATATCCCATTAGACTTGGATTTTGATTTGTTATGTTTCTTGTTCTTCTTGCCTCTTTCTTTAGGTCTTCCATGAACATTCAAGGCCTCTTTGGCGTTGATGGATACCTTCCTCCTCATCTCTTCATAAAGTAAAGAACCCACAATATCTTCAACTTTCAAAATATTGAAGTATTCCCAATAGCCATGACAAAAGAATCCCACGAATTAGGCAAAAAACAAAGCAAGATCTAACATCCCTCCTTCTCATCCATTTTTACACCAACTGATGCTAATTGAGCTACCAACATATTAAATGCTTCTAGGTGGTCTACAATTCATCCACCCTCTTCCATTTTCAAGGAATACAACTTCTTCCTCATCAAAATCTTTTTCATTAAAGATTTAGTTTGATATATCTCACCAAGTTTCTTCCATAGTTTCTTCACAAAGGGCTCTTCATGGACATTAATTAAAACAAAGTCTGCTAGACACAGTTTGATTAGACCTTTGGCTTTATGATCTATAACATCATATTGATTAGCCAAAGTAGCATGTACAGGTCTTAAAACATTCTCATCGACAACATCCCACAAATCTCAATCAATTAACAAATCTTCCATCTTCAACTTCCACATCTTACATTGTTACCATAAATTTTCTCTACCTTTATTCTCCCTAATTCACTTGCCATCTAAAAATTCTTGCAACAAAATCGGAAATTATCTTTTGCACAAGCTCCCACTCAAACTGAATTAGTTAAAAAAATCCAACAATGCACAACTGAAACTAAAGGTGATCAAACTCTGATACCACTTGTAAGGAAGCCACGATAGTGGAACAACTTCCTACACTAATCTTGAGAGGAGTATTATGAAAAACTTTTCAAATCTTTACAACAGTTACAAAAATCATACAAAAATAAATATAAATAGTAGTTATACCACAACACAGTGATTTACATGGAGAAACACCCTTTTGGGAGAGAAACCCCACACTCCAAAAGCAACCCGATATATTATTCAGAATCTTAACAAGATTGCAATATACTTGTAGAGCAAGCCTTCATAGGAGTATCACCAACTAGAGATCTGGAGGCAGCTTAATAATATTTATAAGACTCACACAACCTCCATCTCAAGCACCCAATATATAGGAGATACAATACATTAAACTGTCAAATGGTAATTAGAAAACCATGAGCCAAAACCACCCCAAAGTGGCACTAAAATCCTTAGGGTTCCATTATCTCCAATCAAAGATGACTTATGATGTGTCATAATATGTATCATAAGTTGGTCAACACATGTAACTCCCCCTTATAGTTCTTTTCCATGTCCAACATGTTTTTACATTTTCCAACGTGGTAGGCCCAACTTCCAGATGCCATAACTTTTGATTCAAGAGGCTGATTGAGCCCCTTTTTTTAAATTGTGGAGTTCGAAGCAATCTACATATATGAGCACCCTTAGAAGTGGTGTCGGGCAACTTGAAACAATTATTTTGTCAAAAAATAACTCTATAGCCCATAAATTAAGTTTATTCATTTTTATAACTCGAAAAATTACACTTTTTGTAATCTCAATGTTGAGACACTTTTCCCAACATAAGGATGTACCAATGAAGCATACAGATGAAGGAGGACTAGATCTGGAACTAAGACATAAAAATCATAAAATTATAGATTTAAAAACCCTAGAATTTATGACAAAACCCTAGGGAAACTAGGTCATGCAAGAGCATACAGGTTCATGAAAAATGTAAAGGAAATCAAACTTTCTATAGGCCTAACCTAAGATAATCCAATAAGATGCGTACAACCAAGCATAAATCAACTCAAATTAAAGCATTAATAAGCTACGAGAGATATTGAAACATTAATGCTAAGCTAGGAAATTAAATGTAAATGATAAGGGTACTTAGATATAGGGATGAGGTTGAAGATACTTTCGATGTAAATGTTAAAATTTGTTACTTTTGTACAAAAAATAAATGACCTAGATTTGCCTTTTGTCTAAGATCCTGAACATAGTTGTGTCTTTTTTTGGTCAAATCTACATCTTTGGATCGTTTCCACAAATGTGCATCTATTTTGTGCTCTATAGATTTGATCTTGCTAATTGTGCACTATTGTCTTTTGATTCACCCAATTCTTTGCTCTTTGTTGAATGCCAAAGACTAGCAGTGTTTAGAAACACCTAGGGGAGATCACCATATTGCAAGAGTCATGCTCTCTCAGTTTAATCCCCTTGATAGGACCAACTTTGCAATTATGGTGGGGATGGGACAACAATCTTTAGACATGTTGATGCTCTAGGATGATGCATTGTAGAATCTTATTCATTTAGGTGCTCCAATTGAAGTGTTCATATCACACTCCTTTAAACATGATTGATATTTGTTGATTTCCGATGTGTGAAAGAAATGTATTTAAATGCCTTTAAATACAAGCAAATAGAAACAAATTGTGCCGAATATGTATCGAGTTAGCTCATGACAAGAAAGAAATAGGTGGGAGTTGGCTAAAATTTGAATTTGAATTTTGAAATTTCAAGGGTAATATCCATGAGTGTGGGATCGACGAGGGGATTGACCTTAGACATGGAAACAAGATAACATTTTGGCAAGGAAGGAATACCAAGAAATAATAAGTATATTGAATGTTAGATATATGAAAATACATGCACACATACATTAGATGGAATAGAGAATGTGTAAATAAGGATAAACAATGACATGAGGAAATGAGTCAAACTTTCATATAAGAATACATCATTTATCAATATATAATTATATTAAATCATTTTATCAAAATAAACCCAAAAACTTAAAAAAAATAAACACGACCATACAAATTTCACCGTTACAAAATTTCAAAATAAATTATACACGTTAAAGAAAACCAGGACAAACCATTCGTAGCCCATAGTTTTTTTTGGTATGTGCAATCAGAAAAGTAATATTAAAATATAAAATAAGTTAACCTAATCAACATCATCGACATTTTATGTATATTAACAAAGGGCACTTTTAGTTTTGTTCATTTTTCCATTAATAGACTCCTTAAAAGGTTGTGAATCTTCGAGGATGAGTTGGCATAACCTAAGCACAGGTATAATACATATGGAGGAAAACTAAAATACGACATCTCACATACAAATTAAATCAAGCCACAAAATTCATTTATGCAAAACCCATAACAAACCCTGACCGTCGATCCGGGGCAACATGGAAGCAAGATACCATCTCTCGAGAGGACGTTACAACGTGCGTTTTTAAAACGACTAAACCCTGAAATGACTTTTGATCCCCTCTACCTAAACTTAGTGGAGTTTCTCCACTAAAATTTTCTCCTCACTTCTGTTATCATTTACAACCCCGTCAAATTCATCGACGACATCTTTTTTTCCTCCATTTTATTTTTTCATTCGTTGGTTTTCTCAGGAGAGGAAAAAAAGAACAGGGAGGCAGAATGTGGAGAAGGGCAGCAACCAGGCTAGAAACCCTAGCTTTGCTTACACAGCGTGTAGCTTTTCCACAATCTGGCGGCGGCCAGTTCTGCCACAGGCCTCTGTCGTCATCGTCGTCTTTTGTTCATTCTTCGGCTGCTCCGTTTAGCAGAACGGGTGCCCTTTTCGCCGAACATGGAGCGGGTAAATTTACTTCTTCTTTCTCTAACAGATCGGTTAAATAGCTTGCAATTTTATTAAACATTGCTTGTCTCTTTAAATTTGTTTAAACCGCCTTCTCCTTCGCCGCATTTTGATATTTGATCTGTTTATTTTTGGTTTAATTGGAGTCTTGCATTGCATTAAACTTCACGGAATGGGCAAATGATGGAAATGATAAATGAATGAATATGACAATGATATTATTTAGTACGGATCATTAAGTGGATCTAGGGTTTTTAAATGCTTTAAAAAATAACGGCACCTCCGTGAGAATTGTATTCGGAAAAGGCGTAATTACCCAAGCGCTATCCATCTTAGATCTCCATTTGGTATATCGTGCTATCTGTGTGGGGAAATTTGTTCTTTTTTGTGACATTGCTTCATCTTTGCCCTCAAGTTATAAGCTTGTCTTCTTTGTGATCATATCACTCCGTTGCTAACCTCAAGCCAAGCTTGTCTTCTTTGGGATTTCGCTCTGTTCATGCCCTCGAGCCAAGCTTTTCTTCTTTGCGATATCTTACTCCGTTCTTGCCTCCAAGCCAAGCTTGTCTTCTTTGCGCCCTGTTGTTGCCCTCAAGCCAAGCTTTGTTGTCTTAGTGTATTGCTTCCTCTTTGCTGCCATGCAGGGCTTACCAGATTACCCAGATTCTACAATTATTAATTATTATTTATATAGTTATATAGGTAAATTGTAAATTGTAAGTACTCTGGCATCAATTAATACGAGGGAATGAACTGTTTCAGTTTTTTATCCTAAAGCAACAGCGGTTGGCATTAAGGACCATGCGACAAACCAATTCCTAGGCAAAAAAAAAAACAAGGAATAATGATGCACACCATTTACAGTTGTATTCTAGAGGACTACTGCTGCCAAAAATGCATGGTAAAACATCCATTGCTTAGATTTATGGTCACCAGACCTAAAACAAAGGAGATTATGTTTTACTTGATTAAAATATCTGATACACAGGCATGGCATCCAAGGGTTCACGCCTGACAAAATTAAACTACAAGTTTTCAACCTGAGCTTCTATAGGCTGCACTGTTTATATAAGAAACAGAAAAAAAAAAGACACAGAGATGGCTAGTAACTTATGCTCTTCCCCTTCTCGAATCTGCAAAAGCCAGGGGAATACCTTACTGCTCTAGAGCAGACAACTCCTGTGGCCATCAGAGCAGATTCCTGCTGTGCTTTACGTAATGCAGCATCCTTCTTTGAGGGGTGGCCATGGCCTTGCTTGATCTTCAACAGTAAGGAAATTGGGCCACTGGAGGAGGCATTTCTTGAGATGAAAGTGGTGCAGGAAAGAGGCAAGGTGCAGGCACATCACTACTGATGATTGACAAAACTATCTGGGATGACCTTCAGCAGGCAGATGTACGCAGATATCTGCTTTGGCGATGGCTTCAGCACCTCCAAATTTCCAATATATTTTAACTCAGTCTACCTTTATCAGGGGTGCATGAGGGATTGATTGACCCTTTAATATGAGGGAATAAACCTTTAATATGAGGAAATGCACCTTTAATACAATGGAATGCAATGTTAATACTTAAATCACCTTTATTCATAGAAGCCATGTCTGATGGCACCTTTATTCTTAGAAGCCACATCTAATTGGTTTCTTTGAACAGCATCATCCATGTGTGGTCCATTTCAACACAGCCTTATTAACAGGCACAACATATCTGGGGGTCTTGAACTAGGGTCATTGTTTTAACTTTTGACAATCACTTGACCTTACCGCTAGCCCATGGTCTGCTAGACTCAGCCTCCCTGTCAGTTCAATGCTTATTCCTTGTTTTTTTATTTTTTTCTTACAGGGTTGACAGATGTCTGGTGTTTGACATCCTAAATGAGCACGCAATTAGTCTATACTCCAGATTTCTTTTAGTCTGATAGGTCGAGCACTTTGAAAATAATAGTCTGCATTGTTAGTTTAATGTATGATTGGAATTCTTTAAAGCATAAAGTAAAGGTAAATAGGATTTCTAATATCCTAAATGCACCACATCAAGGGTGTAAAGGTATTCATGCATATACCTGCAGATATAGAACACACATATATTTGTGTATGTATGAATGCATATAAACTTACCAAGTTACTGGTTCAGGTTTGGGTTTGGCTATAGAGATTCAGGTATGGCGGTATGGCAGATTTTTTAGGCTTAGTATGTGTTGGATACCTCCGTACAAAAAACCCAAAAGATGAAAAAACATAAAAACATACATATTTTAGTCTTAAAGAGGAATTCAGTTCAGATAACCATATAAGATGCATATAATAAACAAAACAACCATTAAAATACTATTTTGATGTCAATTTGTCAAACTCTCATGTCATAGTCTAAGATATTCATTGTTCAATTTGAAAACTAAAATAATAAAATCAGAAATCATTCATATTGCTGTCCATAAAGAGCATCACCATCATCACTGACATTAAATGCTGGAGGTAAATTATATGCCATTTCAACAACTTTACACGTGTCTACATCTTGATGCACCAAATATTTCTTCTTGTTGATTAAAAAATCAAAGTCAGTCTACAGAATTTAAGTTCGAATGAATATTGTTATTAAGTGTCTTTCTATTGCTAATTTGCTATTTAGCTCCAACATCTAGCACAATTAATTCGACTACCAACTGATTACATAAACCAATTGAATTATTGAGCTCCTTCATCAACAACCATATTTGCTCTAACCCCCTTTCAATAACCCAGTTCATTCAAGTGACCATATATATATATATGAGAATTCAGTCAGATATATTATACATACACAATTACCACAATTGGAAGCATAAGCTAAATTACAACAAACAAGAATATATATTACTAGTCGTTCCTCTGGTGTTTCAGTAACTTGCATGCAAGGGACCAAACAAAGTAGTCAAGGTTGCTGTTCCACCCGGCTACCCTCACAGCAGGTATTCGATTCCACAAGGGTTATCAGTTGATGCGTGCAACTACCAACTGATTACATAAACCAATTGAATTATTGAGCTCCTTCATCAACGATCAAATTTGCTCTAACTCCTTTTCATTACCCGCTTCGAATTCCATATTTTTATCACACACATGCAAACTAGGCTCAACCTACAGGTTTGTTCTAAGACACATGCAAATATTGGGAGGGTTACAACCTCTCGAACGGGCACGAGCACAGGTGATCAGGGAATTTATGCTACACCCAATTCCACCTAGCTACAACTGTGGTGCTGTCATCCGGCTACAATCAAGATGACCCCTTGGGCTACAGCCAAGTGCTAGAGCTCCAGTCTCCAAATAGTGGTGGCTACAACCTGTCTCACTGAGGCCATAGTAAACTGCTTGGCTACAACCAAGGGCATGGAATTTCATTTTTTTAAGATGGTGGTTGTTACAACTAGACCCGTCAGGTGGTGGTTACAGTCTATCCACCAAGGCCTTAAAGTTTTACACTGACTTTCATGTCTTCCCTTGTGCCAAACATAGGCCTTTAGGGTACTTAATCCATGAGTGGTTTTGTCACTGACTTACACACACAGACATAAGAGTGGGTTTGTTCATGCACAGATCATAACACACAGAATCAATATTATACGATACTGCACAAATATTATATCTTGGTGATACCTCCCCTCTTTATTTTCTGATTCACTCCCACTTCCTGCGATCTCCCACTTCTCCCATAGGTTTTTCTACAACTAACTCTGATTGGCAAAATAATATCAACAACCCGTCCTGGCAGATTTCTCTGATATTTATTCCAATTCTCATGGCTTTCCATTTAGGGATTTCATTAGTTAATTGGGGAGGCACATTAACTTCCAGAATATTTGTCTGGGGATTTTTATTCTGCACAATCTCAAAACATTCCTCAGATTCTTTGATCTGCCAGTGGTTGATTCCTTCTAGTTGGCTTCCTTTTTGATGATTTGTGTCTTAGTTGGCATCCCTACCGCTTCTCTGGTGTTTTCCCTTTCGCCACTTTCACCTGGTGATTTTTTAATCTATCTGATGCTTATTTTCTTGCTGCTTATGGCCATCCTTCCAGTCATCTCTAGTTTTGAGATAATCCCTGTTAATCCAGGTTCATTTAATTCAGGTTCCTTTTCCCATGGTTTCCAGTCTTTGTCGAACACACTAACCAATCTGGTGATTCCCATTGGCCCAACATTAGATACCAGCTGTTGCACTGTTCCACCTCTGTTGGCTTTGCACTCTTTGCTGATGTATCAAGTTGGCACTGTCATCCGGATAGCAATCAGCTACTCTATGGAACATAAGACCCTCCTTGAGCTTTGTTTGGCCTTGTCCTTGTCAGCAATATCTTGCTTTCACTCAGACCGATTTATCAAGGCATTGGGGTCAAGGAAATCAAAATAAACGTTAATCCAAGTATTAACCATCTTAATCACCATCAAGATATCAAACCATTGAAGACAAGAAATTATAAATATAATTAAATCCAGATAAGCATATATATCAAGGTATCCAAAAATAGGATTAACATAAATGATGTCATCCAGATTATCAAAGTTTCATTTTTAATAATCTTGAGTGTCCTGAAATAGTCTAAAGTCCTTAGGGCCATTGACTCTAGTGCTAATGTTCACAAAATAGAGAAGCTACAGGGTTTGACACATAATGTGATGTTCTAATGAGGTCTAGGAAAGGTAATATACAGCCTCATTTCATATCTCTGTTACCCATATAACACACTGTCCTGCATTCCCATAGCTATTGCTGCCAATCCTTCACCAGTCCATGTGATATATTTCGCTTATCTGGTGATCGTGGAAAGGCTAACATGAGTGGGTTCATTTTGGAAACATGATTTGTAGTCTGGATTCGTTTGGGTAGATTCATGGACATACCCAGGTAAATCTGGACTGCAAATCATGTGCCCGGCCCACACCCACAGTGAACTGGACTGTGTAACTGTATCTGGAGCAAATTGGATTGGAATCCAGGGCTTTCTGCAAGTGAAATGGTAACAAAGTATATTTATATATAATGTTTATATCTATGGTTGTCTGTGTGTATAATTCAAATTCTTCAATCCCGAGTTTTGACGCATGTATTCCAGATTTTATTTATATACCATGAATTTGTTTTACAATGCATATGCATTTATAGGAAAGTAATTCTTTGGCCACTTTCATGTTCTTTTCTGAATATATCATTCATCTACTTTAATTATTTTGCTCATTCGTGAACATCCATTTCATATAATACACCCACCCACATGTATATGTCATATGCATGTTTATGTGTATATATTCATGTACATATATTTAATTACATATATATGTGTCTGTGTGTGTTTGTATGTATATAAATCTATGTCTATTCATATGTGTGTAAGAACTCTGCTGGCTATTCATACGTGTGTGGAAGAACTCTGCTGGGTACTGGAAAACGTACTTGATATTTATTTCAATAGCCTCTATCATTCTCTTGGCAAGTACAGGGATCAAATTTCCATTTGATTCCTCTGGGTTCCCACCACCAACTTGATCCTAACTAAGATTTAGTCTAATTTAAGTAAAAAGGAATGCATTTCATTTAGTTCATTTCAGCTCAATAAGTTCAATCTTGATTTCAGAAATTATCAAAAGAAGATTTCTATGATCTAACTAAGATCCATGTACAGGTCAATTATTACTGAAATAAAAAATCATAATTCACCGAATTTTACTTGTTTGCCGTCAAATTTATCACATTATCCAACAGGTTTAATTCATTGAATGTTCCTTAAATTTGTCTTTTTAAATATAATTATTGGAATGTTCCTTAAATATTTGTGTGACCTTCATTCCAATCTTGTCTGAATCTTTCAATGAAAGGTAACTTATTTCCTTGCTGAATATTCACTGATTACATAATGGTTATACATCAAGAACAACCATTCATTACCAGTTGAATGTACCCCGATCTTTTATCCATACTGCTGTTCTATTTACGGCAGTGTGAAAATTAATTACAGCAGCATTAAGCATCGGCTCAAATTACAATTTGTATGTTATACTGCAGTAATATAACACCAATGAGTAATTACAGCCATCAAAAGGTTTGTACAACATGTCAAGGTAAACTCTTCATGAGGATAACACTGGTTACAAGAATCATATGATATAATAGTATCTTATAGATTCTACCATAACTGCAGATTTTATCGCAGAAAAAATACAAAAGGAAAAGTTCTTCTTCATTAGTGTACCGAGCCAAAATGAAAATATAGATGTCATTCTGAACTTCACAGGTCCATACATGTGATATATAGAGATATATAACTCCTGCCAGCTTCTTACCAAACATCTAGATTTCTCATTTTTAATTTGTTTGGTTTTGATGCATTCAAGGAATAGTGACACAACTATTGCAATTCATCCGGTAAATTATTGTAATTTGAACATTCTTCATCTCAGCAATAACAAATCAATGAATCATGGATAGGTAAGCATATCACATTACACCATGGTTGTGCTTTGGACTTAGGTATGAAATGCATTAACTATAGTATTCAGGTCTATGCCATTGTGTAGTTCATCAATTATAGCTGAATTTACTCAACAGTAATATACAACAAAACCATGGGAAGCTTTATTCTATGTAAAGATTGCGCTTAACACAGTCACTTCTAATGCAAATGAATGGCCTTTATTGAATGTTACATGGGGACATGTCCCTTGGGGTCCAGGTGACATCCTGGACATCACTGGGACTTGTGGACTTGGAGGGGACATTCCCGTTCTTTAGAATTGGACAGCCTGCTAAATTTGGTGAATAAAATAGAAAAATGTAACTTTTAAGGAAAACAATACTAAAACCTCCTAAAAATGTAGAAGAGGGAGGATTATCATTGCAAATTCAGCATAGTGTGTTTACTTTTAAAATTTTTAGCTGCATTTAGTTTGTTTAAGTTATCTAAATAGCTGTCCTGCTGCCGTACCCCTGCTGTCCCCAAAATTTGACAAAATATCTAGTGTCCCAAGAACCTAGTTCCCATGTCCATGTGTTCTCCTGTCCAGGAAACTTGGAGAAACACCGCCTTTATTATGCTTGCACCACTCTCATATGACAAGTGCACCCTCCAAGTGGGGGTGTGGTTCAGCTGATCAACCAGGTCACCCACACAGTGAACGTGGGGTCCACTAATCGAAGGGGGTGATGGGGATGCATACAACCAATGCTAATAACCTCTTTCTTTGCCGCTGGAGACACTCTAAATGTATTCGCCATTCATACAAACCTTCTGATATAGTACTTTTGGAGTGGTGGAAGAGATGAGAGGCAGAGGGTGTACACATAGCAAGACTTACAAACAATACCACATTCAACACAGTATATACAACACTGACAAGTTTAAAAATCATCACAACACTTGCATAACCTTGGACTAACCAAGCGGGTAGAAACAAAAGATTCAAGATGTTTCAACATAGTGTATGTTACATAAATTATGAAAGATATATATTAAATATAATCAGATGCTTACAATGAGAGAGCGAATGCTCTTATATAGAAGATACAAGAGACGAAGCCTGAAAGCTAGCAAAAAGCTCTACCTAACAAAGCAATATTGCTAAAGATGGAAAAACCTATCTAAAAGGAGAAAAACAAGGAGCGAACTTAGAAGTAACCATTAATATTATCTTAATACCCCCCTTAATGGTTACTGCACTAACTAAAAACAGAGTTGCCCCTCCTGAATGGTGGCAACCGAAAAGGAGAAAGATTGGTCACAAGCAATTGAAATATTCGACAGAAGAGATGGCCTAGAAGGCGTAGAAAGCAGACTCCTTCTACTCAGTATGCTCTGCGACATGTGTTGATGGTGTTGATGCTTCAGACTTGGACTATTCAGCAGCCAAGCGTTTTCGGCAATGCTTTTTCATATGACCAAACTTGTGGCAGTAATTGCAGTGGATGTTGTACTTCTTGGAAGGGTCCTATGACTAACCCTGATTGAATGGATGAGAGGGCTGATTGGAGCCCTAATTCTGATGAAAGGACTTGGCAGTCAATGCCTGTTCTGAGGAGGAGGAAGTAGCACTGTTACCGAACTGTTGTTTCCAACGATCTTGCTGCAAGAGTTTGTTGCATAGCTCTGGAAACTTCAGAGTAACATTAGTTGAAGTAATGTTAAGAGTCTCAATAAAGTGCTCGTAAGTAGATGGTAGGCTTTTCAGAGTGATGACTACCATATCTTCCTCGTCCATGTCTTGACCAATCGCCGTCAACTGATCACGGATGTCCTTGATTTTAGTGAGATGCTCCTGTAGAGACATCTGTTCATCCATCATGATCGAGAAGAGCATGTTCTTTAAAAAGAACGCACAACTCTTGTTAGACGTGTCATGAAGATCCTTCAACAGATCCCAAATTTCTTTTGCAGATTTCCTAGATGGAACCTGAGGCAGCTGATCATCGGTCACTGATAACTTGATAAGCATCACCGCTTCACGATTTTGCTCATCATATTTTTCCTGATCTTTACCCGGCAGTTGAGGACATGTAGTTTTCCCCAGAACTAGCTGGTCAAGACGCCGATATTTGAAGATAGTCATCATGCGCTGCTTCCAGGGGTTGTAATTTTTGCCGTTGAACTTCTGATTGCTCTCCAACATAATGTTGGTCAAAGATGCCATGCTTCATGTTTTTCAAGACACGAGAAAACGAATTATAAGCAGTGGGCACAGAAACGGAAGCAGATAGATGACACAGATAGGGAAAATAGAATCTTTGCACAAATACGGATCCCGAAAACACAGAATAAACTGACTCAAAAATCCGAACATGGATATCGAGGTACTGATCTCGAGGCAAATCCGAATCACAGATGTTAGGGTATGGATCTCGAGATTATTGATGGCAGAAGTTCAGAACATCTGAACACAAACTTTGAGATAAAACGAAAAATAAATCTGCATGTCTCAAGTACAGACGGCACACATCTCGAGGACGGAAGAAAACATGGCCAATATGACTGCCGAATCAAAAAATAGATAGGCTGTTGAAGTAATGATATTGATGCCAAGGAGAAACTTTACAAAGCAAACTTTAGAACTGTCGAATATAGATACCAGCAATGCTTCAAGACCTGCAATCACAGAGAAGCGCCAAAAAAGAGAAGATTAGATGCCGTCGATGCTGGCAATAGGGCGCACAAAACCACATCAACCTGAAAAAATGCGACGCTGAAGACAAGAATCCTGTCGATGAGAGAAAAACGACAACAAACACCACATAATGCGACCAAGAGTCCGTCGGTTTTGGGCGCCAAAAACCATGACCAACCAGAAAAAGAAAACGTGACAAGAATGCCAAGGAGAGATGCACGGCCAGAAGAAATCCTCCGCCAAAATAAAATCCCGTCTCATAAAAGGATGTCGACGTTTCAGAATGAGGAAACAGACGCGACCAATGAAATGGTCAATGGCAACCAATGTTTTGCGAGTATACCCAGACTGCCGACGTTAAAGCCCGCCAGAACTGCAAAACACAAAGACTATAAACCCGTGACCTCCAGAAAAAATCACGACCCCGCGACCACACCTGTAAAAGGCCAAAACAAGAATTGCGAGCCAGAAGTCATGAGGAAGAAATAAACGACGTCGCCAGTTCGTCGATACAAAACCAGAGAGAATGCAGAGGAACCTTGATAAATCACGAATGATCTTTGGAATTGTAGAAATGCCCTTGAATCGACGTTAAAGAACAAGCGAGAAGAGAAATATACGACCCACGAACAAACTTTCAACGGCGAACAACAAAGAACCCATAAGATCGAACTAATTAGGTTCGAACGTGGCTCTTGATACCATGTTACATAAATTATGAAAGATATATATTAAATATAATTAGATGCTTACAATGAGAGAGCGAATGCTCTTATATAGAAGATACAAGAGACGAAAGCTTGAAAGCTAGCAAAAAACTCTACCCAACAAAGCAATATTGCTAAAGACGGAAAAACCTATCTAAAAGGAGAAAAACAAGGAGTGAACTTAGAAGTAACCATTAATATTATCTTAATAGTGTATGCTTTTCCTTTTTGTATTAACCAATACAAATACACTGTGGTTGTGTTGATGTGTTTTTTATGACAACAACAACATTAGAATAAAACACTAAGTGCTCTATCCTCTCTTGAACAAAGTATCTCAAATGCTAAACTATGTGATCAAATGAGAGTAGTCCAAGGTTCCTTGAATGTCAGGTCTTGACGTGCACAAGGATAGACTCAGTGAAATGATGTGATCTTGCTGGTAATCACAAAGGGACTTCGCTAAATTGCTCCTTATTCATAGACATGGATGAAATTCATTACTCCTCAGATGTGTGAATGAATGGAATTCCTTCAAACAAGCTTAAAAGAACAAGCAAAAGGGAATGGGTTAGAGAAATCTAATCTAAGGACAATGAGATGATAAACGATGCTTAGATAGACAAATTCCTTTGAACCAAGCTTCGCTTTGCCATGAGAACAACAACTACACGAAACTAGTGCAATCTTCAAAGCTAATGAAGGATTTTCATATTGCAAATATGCATTCAAATACCCACAGTTGGCGCAACTTGAACGAATATCCACAATCGAACTATTGCAAAATAAGGTTCAGGCTAACTTTGCATTGCAAATCACCATCAACAATCCACAAAAAGTATGAATCGAGGAATTCATCAAATATCTATACATTCATTCACCATATCAATGAACTTCAAATAAAATCCATCTAATTTGCTTTGAGTCATCTTTAAGAAATTGGAAACCATGCTAACATCCCAAAATAACACAATAATCACTAATCTTCAATGAGAATGTATTAGTTTTGGTAGTATCTTTACAACAATTCCACAAAGTCTTTCTAACTCTTCAAAAGCTCCCACTCTAAGTAGAAGATCTAAAACTAACCCTCCTTTACAGATGAAGAGAATGAGCCTTTATATAGAGCTCAAGAATACAATCAAGGGCCCAAATTGATTTTAGAATCAATGGCCAAGATTAAGATAACACAACCCTAATGAAAGGTGGTTACAACTACCACCACTTTCGACCAATGAGATGTCAACAACATGATCTTCTAGAAGGGCTTCATCTTTATCTTTATCTTGGTAGCCATGTTCAATGTATCTAGACATGTCTATGTGGCACAATTTGAATTGTTGACGATGATTGGATGCCACCTCAGCATGATTATCCCTTTAGTGTTCCTTGAACTTGGAAACTTTGTGTTGTGTTGGACTTCCTTTGAATTTCTTGCATTGGCGTTGATTTCTTGGTGTAATTCTTGACTTCCTGATGTTTTAACTCGATCCTCTTGATGAATGGTACACTGTACTCTTGTTCTTGGATTTCCAAGGATTGATTTTCTTATCAGGAACTGGAATCCCTGATGTGGAACTCTTCTCTATCCCATTGTTTTTGATGCTAGCATTCTTTGTGTCACTTCATGTTTTGAACTTCCTTCATCTTCATCAAAACTTTGTGAAGCCTCCTTGTCATTGGAAAGTCTCCTCCTCAAACGTTGGAACTCTTTGCATCCACCTTGAACGACTTTCATCATCCTTGCATCCTCCTCATGGAACTTATCCTTGTTCCTGAATTCCTACACAAACAAAGGAAAACCTTGAAAGCAAATGTGTTGGGTATCCTTACTCCAATGGAATGAATACATTTGCATGAAATTTCTTATCTTGGAAGAAATGAATAAAATACTTGGAAAATAATATTTCTTCACAAATTCGCCTACCTTAGAAAATCTGCTCTTCATAAATCGAATTATGATTTGTTTTAAGAAATTATGATTTGAAAAGCTCATTTAAATACATGTTCCAGCGAATTTTCCCTTCTACAGGCCGACTTCACAAGGAATTAATAATGTTTTCTTCATGCGAATTTTCAACTTGACCGACTCAGGGAGGAGTAAAACGAATTTCATTTCTTTCTCTTGCAATTCGCATTTTTCATAGGATCATTCACGATTTTGGGTGCAATTTTCATGTGTTCTTTCACAATCTTTGGCGCAAATTTCAGGAAGTCTTTCACAGATTTTGGTGCATATTTCCTTATGTCTTTCACAATTCTTGGCGGGTTTTTCATGTATTCTTTCACAAAGAAAGTTTGGGAATTTCTTGTAGTCTTGCACATTTCTTGGCGCACTTTTGATATGTTCTTTCACAATGTTCAGGTTATTCACAAGTTTAGGCGGAGATTTCCTATAATCGTTCACAATTCTAAGTGCAAATTTCCTTAGTTCTTTCACGATGTTGAGCGGGAATTTCATGTGATCGTTCACAACTTTGGTGGGGATTTGAGGATGTCTTTCACAAGAAAAATTGTACTTTTCCTTAACTTGCTCACAACTTTTGTAGCACATTTCAGGAAGTCTTTCACAATGAAAGGCACACTTTATCCTGTTGTTCATAAAGTTCGGTGGGAATTTTAGATGTTAGGAACAAATTTAGGCGCAAGTTTTATGATGTCTTTCACAAATCTTGGTGAAGAGTTTGGCATGTTAGGAACAATGTTGAGCGGGAATTTCATGACTTCATTCACAATGCAAGGCGCTGATTTCATAGGTTCATTGACAATTCTTAGCACACCTTTTATGTGATCGTTCACAACTTTGAGCGGGAATTCCCTTAGTGCATGCACAAGAAAAATCACACTTTTAGGTGAGTTAGGAACAAATTTTAGTGCATTTTTCCTGTGTTTGTGAACAACTTTTCCTTGTGAATTTCGCATTTCTTTGCATTGTTAAGGATGAACTTTTATGTTCCATCATAATTGGACAAATTCCATGTTCCACACTTTTGAGTTCCCTGGAACAAGTTCTTCCTAAGCATATGACTTCATGAATTAGTTCTCATGAGCAAGATTTTCACCAAGTATAACCCCGACCTTTTGAATTCTAACTATCTTTGTGAACTAAGACAAAGACTTCCGGATCTTGCAAGGATAGCTCATTTGTTAAGGATTTGCATATTCAGAGTGGTAAACTTAGGAATTTTTTATATGAAATGATTGATTTTGACATGAGTTCTGGCGAGACTTGGGCGAAACCATACTACCAAACCTACAAACTCAGAGACAACCTAAAACCTAAAACAAAACTAAAGACAGAAAGCTAGAAAAGGAGGGGATCCCCATTTGCAATGGGGCAATGTGTGACAACGTCACAACAGGTTGGTTTACCTTTACTTCCTCTCTAACCCCAGCTCAAGATTTATTCAAGTATTTAACAAGGCATTGATCTAGCTTGACCACCTCTCTAGACTCAGCCTAGAATTTCATGTAAACAATAAACAAGGCACTGTTTGAATTTTACAAACTCTCTAAAGGTAGCCTATGAAGTTATATTGTGCTGCTGGGCATAGGGTAATATTAAGGCTTCTTCCCATCCTTTCCCCGAGTGCCATAAGCTCTATCTAGGTTTCATCCTTCCCCAGTGGCTACAAACATAACAAGGGACAATATGCTCAAGTGCCGGTTTGGTTTTATCCTTTGCAACCTGAGGAGAGGTCTCAGCCACATATTCATATCATATCCTTGTGGAATTTAGTATGCATGGGCTTATCATTCGTTCCCTCTTCCTCGCTTTTAACAGCTTTTCACACAAGGGAAAAACACAATAAGAGAGGGGGGAACAAAAAGCAACACTTATAAATAAACACACATGTAGCAAGAAAAGGTCCTTTAGACTTAAACATATAGGTCAAACTGAACACATAGTTACAGGTTAAATCTCTCTCTTTCTCTCTCTCTCTCTACTAGTCTGTTTCTCTCTTTGATTTGACATGCTTTTCTTCCTTTCCACTTTTCCACTCCTTGCTGCTCTTTTCTGGCAGTCTGCTCACAGTCAATGGAAACAAGAATATGTTGTAAAAGTTCAATGAAAATTAAAATTGCAAGGTACGTTTTACTATCTTAACAAGGTACACACAAGGAGTGGGGTAGAGTCGGTTGACCTTTAAGGGATTAAATCCTCTTTGTGGGGTTGCCCTCCTTTGTATCCTTCTTCCTCTCTCTTCTTTTGCTGTTGGTTTTGGCATAATGAACGTTAAGGGATGGCATTATATCCTACTCATCTGATCATCAGCTTCTTTTCTTCCTAGCGATCAGATCTTGTGCATTTTGATGGGATTATGCCCTTACTAAATTCAGCTTCTTTAATTTCTTTCATCACCTTTTCTTTAGACTTAAACATATACTTCAAACTGAACATGGTTAAAGGTTAAATCTGTCTCTCTCTCTCTACTAGTCTGTTTTTCTCTTTGCTCTGTCATGCTTTTCTTCCTTTCTGCTCTTCCACTCCTTGCTGCTCTTTTCTGGCAATCTGCTCACAGTCAATGGAAACCAGAATATGGTGCAAAAGTTCAATGAAAATTAAAATTGCAAGGTGCTTTTTACTATTCTTCCAAGGTACACACAAGGATTGGGGTCGGTTGACTGTTAAGGAATTGGATCCTTTTTGTGGGGATTGCCCTCCTTTGTATCCTTCTTCCTCTCTCTTCTGTTGCTGTTGGTTTTGACAGTAATGAACATTAACGGATGGCAATATTCCGTAGCTTCTTTCCTTCCCAGCGATCAGATCTTGTGCAGTTTGATGGGATTGTGTCCTTACCAAATTCAGCTCCTTTAATTTCTTTCATTACCTTTTCTTTGTTTCATGATCATCACATCTCATTAATATCTGTCCTTATGTTTTTTTTCTTCTACAAGCCATCCCTTCTTTTGCACACAGTTCCTTCATTCTATCCTATTATTATTTGCATGGGCAACATTAGGCTGCTTTACACTTTTTGTTTTCCATGGGTGGTTTTTAAATCTCATTGCCCCACTTTAATTTTCTTATTAAACCCAAGGCCTTATCATTCTCAATATCGAACATTGTTTTAAAACATCATCATTAAGATTTCTGGATCAATGATGAACTATACAATATTTCATGACTGGATAATTGTTCTATGCCAAGCATAAATATTCAAAATCAAAGGGTTAAATAATATCAGTATTTATTTTTAAGATGGTTTTAAGTTGTTGATAATGCATAACGACATCGAATGAATGAAAATCAAGTTACATGCTTTCGAAATGTTCATATAATTTTCTTTCAAAATGTTTATATAATTTTCATGTAATATTACTAAGATAAAATATCATAATATAGTTTAGTATGTACAAAATACATAGACCAGGGGGGTGCCATCTAATGGGTCACTACAATGTTACACCAAAAGCTAGGATGAGTCGAGCAATTATTTGTGTGTTCCTATGACTGGATTTATGGGTTTATTCTGCTTTAAGGTTCCTTTTTCTATGTCAGATATTTTTTGTATTACACGCTTATTGCCTCATGATCAGTTGCTGTCTTATTGGAAGAATTGATCTAGTCTCAAAACAATAGTTAGCTACATAAGTCTTATCATACTACATCAAACACATCAGTTTGACCTGTGCTTACTTGGTGCTTTGTTCATGTGTTACTAACATTATCCAAAGTGAAATATTGTAGATAAATCTCTGAAGAAGGAGAAATCAGTGGAAGAAGTTCAACCAATTGCAACTGGTCTTGAGCGTGAAGAAATTGAGTTCGAACTCCAGGTTTTTTCCTGAAAAAAATGGATAATATAGAGATTATTAAATGCCATCATTTAAATTGAGATATAATGGTCATGGAAATTTTTGAACTGTTATACAGGGAAAGCAGCGTTTTGAATTAGAGCCTCCTCGCGGCCCCTTTGGAACAAAGGTTAGTTGCTAAAATGGTTGCAAATAAGGTGCAATAGAGTTCTACTTACTGATTCATTTTGCCATTTTTTGTGAAATCGATAGGATTCCTTTGGTCAGTTCAAATTTTAAGGTTAACATAGCATGTGTAATTATATTTAATTCAGGAATATTATATTGTTTGAAATTTTCTAAATTTTTTGGAGCTGAGGCAGGCCTTACAAATGAAAATGAATGGCAAAGAGGACCACTAATTGTTGGGGCTAAGGTGGTTCTCTAGCAATGCAGTTGAATCTCAAAATCACACTTTTGCTTTTACTGAAAATAGATTGGTATCAAAGTAAATAGGTCACCTCTGCTTATCAGTAGGGTGTGTTGGAAGTATATGTTTCAGAAAACAATTACATGCATGGTAAAGTTAAAGATTCAGATGGATTCAAATTTATCATTTCTGGGATATTTTCATTTTTCATCTGAGCTTTTCACTGATCAATGTTTTTGTTTCCTTCTTTCTGAACTTAGAAATGAGATTCAGTACAATGATAGGTCTTCTCCAACATCCGAGCCTTTAGAAATTAATCAACCAAGATAATAAATATCTCATCAGTCAGGTTGTTCTCCTTGTGAAAGGTCTGCTTCAGTTATTGTTACTCAACAAGGTTTTTAGTTTGGTGGGTTTGTTCTTTTTATGCACCAAATGATTATATGGACTAAGTTTAGCTGTGGAATTGGGCTGTCTGCAATCCATAGAAAGCTCCATGGATTCTTTGTGGAAATATTACTACATAGGAGATAAAATTGGAGGATTTAAATTAGATTGAGAAGGTATCGAGTAACTGTTTTGGTCTGAAATAAAGAATATTAGGAGTTTGTTCTTTGATGAGAGAAAAACGATAGCAAAGGCAGTTGGTTCACTTGTAACAATAAGGAAGGCAAAAAAAAAGGAGTGCGTTTCAGACTCGATAGGCTCTAATTGATAAGGTTTCATTTCATTATTCCTCTAGTTGATCAAGACAATGTGGTCAAGGCATGTCCTTTTAGTCTATCTGAACATCGTTCAATTCAATTGGTATTTCAATTGGCCTCTAATGTTCCCAATCGGGTGTTTTGCAATTTTCTGATTTTTTACAAAAAAATAAATAAAATAAACTGCAAGGAACAAGCTAGAACAGCAATTCTGTAGCTAGCACTCTGATGCTAAACCTGCCCCTCATAGTACTTAGCTTAAATGTTCAGTCTTAGGTAATCTTGCTGGTATAAAGTATACTCCTGGATGGCAGAAATGAACTGAAATATAATACTTAGATTCTAAGTACAATGAGAAACAAACTGTACTTTGCAGCCCTCCTAGTGTATACAGACCCTTATACAGTTAGTACATAATCTGAAACATGTGCATATATTGATTAACATGTATAAACCTGTATCCAGGTATTCGATGGCCTAAATCACTGAACTGGAGTAATGATGCAATTTCCTTTTGACCGAGGGTCTGATTGGATAAAATGAATCAGCTGATAAGGCAGTGGACGGCTCCACAGTGATATGAAATCGTTGGTACTCCAGTAAGGTTCATGGGATCTCAAGGATCCGATCCAGGAAGGCTCACCGGATCTCAAGGATTCAATCTGGAATTTTGGCTGCAGCATGGTAATAATAACCTCTTAGCCAATGAGATGGCCTCCACTAGAGTGCATTGACCAACAAGGGATTAGCGGCAAAGCTTTGGAAAGTCCAACAATCTTAGTATCCAGCTCATGCCTCTCAGAATTGCCACGATCCTAAAATGTTATACACTTCTTCCAATTCTTAATTATGCCGAGAGGCATTCTACAATCACAGCGGGGTGGAGATAAGAGCACTCATTTTTTGTGTAAATATATATTAAAAAAAATAAAAAAATAAAAACCAAAAAAGAAACTGGAAAAAAAAAATGGAAACGGTTGAAGGAAAAAAAGGTGGAGAAAATCACAGAAACTATGGAACCAAAAAAAAAATTCGAAAAAATAAAAAATAAAAACCAAAAGAGAAATTGCAAAGGAAAAAATATCACAAAAACCATGGAAAATGCAAAAAGCAGAGACAGAACCTTGAGAAGATATCTCTCGGCATACTGTAGATATATTTTTTTAAATATAAATATACTAGTATACATACTCCATCGCCTCCCTAATTTGAGTTCTATTGCCACACCATTCCACAATGATGTGTCTCGCCAAGGACAGGATCTGTAGATGTCAGAGGGTGTCTCCTTAAAGGCATCAAATAGTAAGGCACCAGATGCATAATATGGGCCCGCTAACAAACAATCTTTGATAAGAAGAAAAGAAAGCTTTGCTAATTTCAGTAGGATCAGAAAATATAACACCTAGTATTTGTAATGTCCCCATCTTGATAGAGTGGTCTATCAGCATAGAAGTAGCCTATAGTTGGGTGTGTTTGTAGTTTCTGTCAGATAGTTAGGGCTGAAATAAGATGGGTGTGTGGTCAGTTAGTTAGGTCTTTAGTGGATTGGAATAAGGTTAGGACAATTTAGAGTGCTAGCTTTAGAAAATTTTGAGTCTTTGCGCCTCATTCTTCCCACCAAACAGCTACAAAAAAGACATTTACAAGTTGTAAGTAAGCAATAATTTCACACGTTAAAGATTTAAACCAAAATGAAGACAGAGACTTTTGCTACCTAGTGCTTGGGTGGTTCTCTGTTGGAGAGCTAGTGGCAAAAAGAATAGCCTTCCCTTTTCATGCTTGTTATCTCTGGAACTCTCCAATAATCAGGTCTTTGACATCTTCCTTAGGCATTATCCCCTCAATACATGTTGTGAGGCCCTCCATAACCTCCCCATCAACCTTGGAGTCCTATATGTAGAAAAATTTGGGGTTGAGGTAGTTGCCAGTGCATGAATGTGTTGGTAGAGTTGATTGTTTCACCTCCAATCAATAATTTTTGAAATTAGTGTGAATTTTCTTTTATCTCTCTTGTAATAATTTTGGATGGTTTTTTTGGCCTTGTCCATGGCCTCATATAGGCACCCATTTGGGTTTTGCAGCTTTTGCTCCCCAGCCAACAAGCCCAAAACCTTGACTAAAGGCTCTGACACCTACAAACAATTTAATGTTGCAATTTAAAATAAAACTTAAAAACTTTGAATCATATCTAGTAATTAAAATTTAGAAAAAGTGAACATAAAAGTTACAATTTAAAATTCAAATTGAAGTTTAAAGTTACCTTGATGATTTCATTAGTGGTCTTTGTGAAGACATCATCATAATTTTTCTTATGAGCCTCTCCATCCATCTACTTGAGTAAGAAGAATCCATCCATTGTTGGCTGACAAATGTCTGCTTGAAAGGTGTTAGAAAACTATAAGTGCTCCGCAAGGTGAATTTAGTCATAAATCATGTGGTGCCGAGAGGTACAAGCTTCTTCTCATTGGTGTGCTTTCTTATCAATTTAAGCTCCTAACCCATAAACAGGGTGGTTATACCACACTCTATACTTAGCAAATAGATACACATTGCAAAGAACTCACAAACCTCTAACCTGCACTTAAATCCCTCGTACAAAGGATAGTTTAGCAATGTTTCTAGTTCATTCAGACCATGTTAAAACAGAGCTAAAAGAAGTTGTAAAGAAGCATCACACTACTGAAACAACAAACTATAGCTGGAGAAACCCTTGAATGGGAATAAAACTCTAGCAAGAGTGAGTAAAACTCTTCATGTCACAAATGTTCAGTCACTTACAGGTGATACAATGCCAGAAAAGGTGTATACAGAGCCTAAGCATAGTATACACTAGCTCACAACACTTCAATCAGCCTTAACAACTTCAAAAACCCTACCCTTGTACCATGCATTCTATAAACATGAACTAAAAAGGTTCTACAAATGAGTTTTTTTTCAACTCCTTTATGCTCTAACAAGCATCAACCAACCTTGTCATGAAGCCTATGGATTTCCAATAACCTCCCTATCATGCAAGAATGGAAGATCAATGAGCAAAAGAGGTTTTGAAATGCTCAAACCTTTAAACGTGCTCTATGGGGAAAACACACTCTGCTTGTGTAACTGGAGAACACAGTGAAATTGGCTTTTCGGGTAGATTTAAGGTTTGCAATTGTCTTGGTGGCTTCTGAAGATGTCCATTCCATCTTAGATGCTTTCTTGACTCTATCACATCCCTTCACATCACAAAATCTGCTGAAACAACAAATTCCATGAAGTTAATGCATAAGGCTAATGAAAACGGCAACCATGATCTTGATGATCTTTCAACTTGACCCGACTTTTTGGACCACACCTCCCCAACCAGGAAGGCTTTTGGTCCCCCAAAGCTCATTAAGCTGAGAACCAATTGAAAAACTCCCAAGTCCACATGAACTCTTAAGCATCCTTCTTCTCGTGGCTTTGAATGCTCAATCCCACTCCATTCTTCAAGCATATTCAAACCAATCATGGACACCAATCTGCCCCTTGACTGATCCATTTAAAACATCAGCAAAACTGAAAGGAAAAAGTTTGCTCACCCTTGTAGATGCCTCTTGAATCTCACGCTCTTCCTCTTTGTCAACTTGTACATGCTTGCCACTTTGTGACAGCCCTATGCCCTGCTGTTCGTTATCATTCTGAAGCTCTACAACAGTCCTTATAACTGCCCTTCATGTACATATTTTCCCTCATTCTTTGGGGAACCAAACTATCCAAAAATACTTAGTCTTCTTGATTTCGAGGTACTAGCAATTGCAATTCTTGACCTACCAACATATGAATTTACAAAGAAATTCTTGCCTTCCAACTGAAGTCTATACTGGTTCTTACACCTGAAACAAATAGCATCTCTCATACGCAAGTAGGGACTCCCAAAAATCAGATCAGAAATGTCCAAAGGCACAACATCAAACAAAACATCATCCGTGAACTTCGAATGTAGACTAAATACCAACTTGCATTGTTTGCTTACCTTCATATCCACTCCATGTTGCAACAACCCAAGGCATAGGGATGTGGGTGATGTAGAACTTTAAATTTAACTCACTAACTTGGAGGAAATGATATTGTATTGAGAACACAAGTGAAATAAAGCATTTAAGTTTTACCTTCTCTTGTATCCTTGCTTGAAACAATTGGGTGAGCTCCTCTTCATTGTGAGAGATTCCACTACTCTTTGAAACCCCCTTCTTGAGCATGGTACAATATGCCCTTCTTCATTCGAAGAGTCTCCACTAGCCTCTATGCCCTTTTCCACATAAACAATATCTTTACTCTTCTCACATGAGGAGGAGCCAATTCTGCATGTAGCTTCCAACACCTCTCATTTGTGTTGTGTCCAATGGAATTTGCTCTTGCTGTCATGGTTCTTATTGCCACCATGCTGCTGTTTGCTAGCCTCATGCTTTTCAGAAAGGACTCCTCCATGTCCAACTCGAGTTAGTGTGTTTGGGCACATGCCTCATCTATTTTTTGGTGTTTGGCTATGAGTACTGCCCTTTTTAGGCGATCCAACAAACCTCCCACATACTTAATCAGCACCTCAAATTCCATAATGTCCTTCCAAAGCTGAATTGCTCTTTTTCTAAACTCACTTCTATAAGCTTGTGCAACTTGCCCGTGCTCTTGCTTCAAATGATGCCATTGCATCACCCTTTCTTCTTCATGGTAAATTGAGTAGCAAATTGAGTAGAAATGCCTACGAAGCAGCCTTTTAAAATCCTCTGACTTGGAAATTTTTATTGGTGCTACTTTCTGGATTTCCAAAGAGTGCACAACTCTCGTAACATGTGGGAGCATGCCATGACAACTTCAACCTAGCAAAAGAAATATGCTGATTTGGAGACATTTTGTGAAAGCTGAAGTAAAAATTCCATTTGTGAGATCCATTGATTGAGCTTCTTTGCACTAATTTCACCATCATAGGGCTGAATATCTATTGTTGCTTCAACTTTAAAGAACCTTCCCGATGAGGACTAATCTTGCTTACAATTGTTTTTCTTAGGTTCAATTTCTTTTGAATACTCGTTTGGGATTTCCATCTTTCATATCAAAGCTAGCATCATGCTTTTAAGCCTATTAATCTTATCTTCAATGTTGGTAATCCTTGCAACATCTGCTTTTAACCTTTTGAAACGTTTCTCTCCATCCTCCTCCATGTCACTTGCCACCCTAACTATCCATAACTGCTTGCTTGTTTGGATTTCAGGCTCAAAAAGCAACAACCACAACTCTCACTCGCTATAGAACTTGCTTTGATACCACTTGATTTGTAAATAGGGTGGTTATACCACACTGCATCCTTAGCAAATAGATACACTTATTGCAAAGAACTCACAAACTTCTAACTTGCGCTTAAATCCCTCATACAAAGGATAATATAGCAATTTTTCTAGTTCATTTAGACCCTTAACATGCATTAAAAAGCAAAACAAAGCTCAAAAATGTATAGAAACCCTTAAATGGGAATAAAACTTCGGCAAGGGTGAGTAGAACTCCTAAAGCCACTAATGTTTAGTCGCTTACAGGTGATATAGTGCCACAAAAGGCGTGTACACAACCCAAGGATAGTCCAAACTAGCTCCCAACACTTATAATCAGCCTCAACAACTTCAGGACCTTTTCCTTGTACCATGCAAGTTGGAAACATGAACTAAGAAGGTTCTACAAATGAATTTTTTATTCAACTCCTTATGCTCTAACAAGCATCAACCAACCTTGTCATGAAGCTTGTGGCTTCCCAATAACTTCCCAACTAGCAAGAATGGAAAATCAACTATCAAGACAAGTTTTGAAGCATTCAAACTCTTCAAATCATAGTTCGGCAACTTGGCAAGTATTTGCCAACTTTTTTAGACTCCTAGAGTTTTTGTAGGGTTTACTTGTCGAGTCTGAGTGCCAAGTCTTTGACAATTTTTGGTGAGTTTTTGGCTGAGTACTTGACGAGCTTGACTCACGCCATGTGTCACATGGAATACAAGTGCCAAAAATGTCCTTCACACAATAAAAATGTGTTTGGGTGGCTTTATAAGCCCTATCCACCCATGTTAGACAAACACACAAGAATTACAACATTTTAAAGCAAATTGCGAGGATTTTATAGGCGATTCAAAGAGTGATTTTTTGGAATTTCAGATTTACAGGGTAGTTTTTCCTCCTTTTTTTCTCAAGCATATAGAATATTTTTTATTTTCCAGTATGTTAAATCTTTTACATGTAAAATTTATAAATTTTATTGCATTGAATTTAATTTATGAATTTTTTTTGCTGATTTACACAAGTTTATGTGAATCATTTTTTTTCTTTTCTAAAGATAGGGTTTATATTTTAGGGTAAAAACATGTTATTTTTGTCAAATTCATTAATTCAATTACTATTCAATTACCACATTATTGTGTTACGTTTCAATTTTTCAAATGCATTTAAATTTTACACGATTTTAAAAAAAATTAATGTTCAAATTGCTGTATTTTTTTTAAACGCTATTTTTTTGTTTTTATTAATGGTGCAGGGTAGTATACAATGGCATCTAGCTTTGGATCAAGTTTGGACATAGCAAGTGGAAGCCGACCCATGGAAGCGAACACCCTAGAAGCTGTGACCTCGTTTGGAAATATGTCGTAATGGGATCAGTAGTAGGGAGTGTGATTTGTGCTTGGTGCACAAAAAAGCTTAATGGAGGCATCAATTGCCTCAAATACCATATTGCAGGCATTCTTAATTGTGATGTCAAGATGTGTTTAGATGCCCTAGAAGAGGTAAAATGAGATATGAGAGCACTTCTTGCATTATTGGATAAGAAGAAATTGGAGAGGGTGAGGGCACAAACAATCATATAAACAACCATTGCTCCTAATTTGCCAATAGAAACCAAAGTAGATTTGACAAGCAATGTGGGCTATAGTCGTAGTCCCACGCATATGTGGCACATCTATCTCATTTAGCTCGAGTAGAGCCCAATCACAAGGCTTTTTTGTGCCTAGAAACATACTTGGAGCACAACCTTCACTACAAGGTACAAGGTGGAACAATGAGGTGCATAAAGAAGCAGATAAGGCATGCACTAATTTTTGGTATTACAGATGCAAAAACAAATGTGGAAGATCAAAAGAAGCAGCGGCAAAAGTTCAGATGCACAATTCTTTCAGATAGGTGGACGGATGAAAGGAACCTCATCCTTATCAATTTTTTGGTGCTTTCAAATGGTGAGCTGATTACAAATGCAAAGACCATTGTGGAAGATCAAAAGAAGCAGTAGCAAAAGTTTAGATGCACAATTCTTTTAGATAGGTGGACGGATGAAAGGAACCACATCCTTATCAATTTTTTGGTGCTTTCAAATGGTGAGCTGATTTTCTTGAAGTTAGTTGATGCCTTCAACAAAATAAATAATGCAAAAACTTTGAGTTTGATGTTGAAGGAGGTTGTTTTAGAGGTGGGCATACAAAATGAAGTGCAAGTTGTTACTAACAATGCAACCCAATATGTGGTGGTTGGAAGATTGCTTCAAGAGAGGTATTCAACACTCTTTTTGACGCCTTGTGTAGCCCATTGCCTTAACATTCTTTTGGAGGACATAGACAAAATTAATTGGGTGAGACTGGTTGTAGAAGATGCAAGGAACTAAAAATATATTTATAAACACCTTTGGGTCCTCAACTTGATGAGAGAGCACACTAAGGGGAAAGGGCTTTTGGGATTGGGTGTCATAAGGTTTGCAACTAATTTTCTAACGTTGCAAAGCATTTCTAGTTCATTGACATCCTTGACACAAGGGCTCCCAAAAAAGTGTTGGGTGCCTCTCCTCAAGTGGTCTCCTTGTTGCCACATGCAATGTTGGATTGTTAGTCACAATTTGGACTATATTTTGTAAATCAACCTCTAAGACAACCTCCTCTAACATTCAACTCAAATTCTTAGCATTCTTTACTTTGTTAGAGGTGTTGGTGCACTTAAAGGAAACCATTTGATCATTTGAAGCCTCCAGAAAGTTGATAAGTGTTCGATTCCTTCCATCTGTCCACCCATCTAAAAAATAAATGCATTAACTCATTCTCCAATATTTCTTTTGCTCTTCCACAATCATCTCTATAGTTGTCCGTGCTTTCTGGAGCGATGACCTATCTCAGTCATGTGGGCTAGACGCCTTGAACCCCTTCTCCTTGCAACTATCAAGGACGTGACCTAAATTTTCCAATTTTGGTTTTGCGCCATCTTGAATGGAAGGTTGTAGTATCAAAAATTTGCATAGGTCTTGCTTGATTTGTGATGCTAGTTCGTGTTCCAACTTGTACCTTCAACTAAAGGTTGGGAACTTGGCGTGTTCCATGGACTAAAAAATCTCTATCCAGGTCGCAAATTCTAGGGGATCAGGGGATGATCATCCAGGTCGCAAATTCCAGGAGGTCAGGGAATCTGGAACCCAGTTCGCAAATTCCAGTCTGAACTGGATTCCACCATGTAGGTCGCATTTTTCAGCTGGTTAGGGAATTTTCATCCAGGTCGCATTTTCCAGCTGGTCAGGTAATTTTCCCCGTCAGGAATTCCTCCAAGGCAAAAGTTGCATTTTTCAGGGTGTTCAAGAATTTTCACTGTGGAGGAATTCCTTCCAGAAGTTAGTCGCATTTTCCCAGTGTCATGGAATCCTGTTCCTTGGAATGATTCCTGAATTCCCTGTTTGCAAATTTCACTAAGTCCTGAAACTTTTACTTGTGAAATTCCCTCTTGACTATGGTCGCATTTTTCTAGGGGTCATGGATTCTTCATCGTAGAATTCCTGATTTCCTGACTCATTGGGATTTCCCACTTCTCAGTTAGGACTTCAAGGTCCTTGGCAAGAAATACCAAGTCTTGGTGCATTCCGGTCTTTGGATTTAGGAGTTTGGAACCGGAATTGGGATGGACCCTAAAGTGAGACCTAAGCCAAAGACTTTGAATAGAGACTTTTTGGATTGGAGTTTTGGATTGGGAGTGTGGACAGGGACTTTTGGACTGGAAATATGGACAGAAACTCTTGGATTGGAACTATGGACAAAGTGAAGGATTAGGACCTCTCGCATGAAATGGTGGACTTCTGTCATGGATTGGTCAATTTTGATCAAGGAGTGATAATTAGGGTTTCATTCATCCTCAGGAAAATTACTCTTTTCTTCACCACTTCAAGCACTCTTAATACTCCTTTCGAGCTAATTGCTTGGAAATTCTTCTTAGCTTCATGGATTTGAGCAAGAAACAGCAAGATCAAAGCAAAACTGGTACCGGGCCAAAAAAAGGGGGTCCCCATTTGTAATGGGGCGATGTGTGAAAATGTCACAACAGTCTCCATTGTGAGAACCAAATGTACCAACCTCTTGGCCACACCCCCGTTGACATATACATACCTAAATGTAGACATAAAATATATGTATACACATACATATGTTTATAAATAAAATATATCACATTTACTATGTATATCTACATACATTTTTGTATATAAATTAAATAAATATACATATACTCATACATATACTCTAACAGAGTATATCGGATTTTATAATAGAATTTTGAAATCTGGTGAACATTAAAAACTTCTGAAGTTCATGTAAAATTGTCATTAATTTGTTGGCACATGGTTGTACAGTTAGCTACTGGAAAATACTAGGGTTACAACAAGCATTTTTGATGGCTGTTTTAGTAAAAAAATAAAAAATATTAGAAAAAGAAAAAACATGAATGTGACATTGTAGGGCCGACATGGCCTTGCAAGGCCAACACCCAATGCCCAAAGCTTGCTTTTAAAAAAAACTTTCATTTTAAAAATTTATGTAGTAGTTCTAAACTTTTAGGTTTTTAAAATTTTTATTAATATTTTAATTTTATAAGCTATGCTTAGTATTAAATATATTTAGGTTAAATTTTAATTTTAAAAAATATTTGAGTTTTAGAATTTAAATTTTTAATATTTTTAATTTAAATGTAATATAATATATTTAAATAAAAATAAAAATTGCAGATTTATATTATTCAAATATAATTGCGATTTGCTTTTTTGGAAATTTTCTGGTTGACAAACTTGTACTGAAATTTTCTTCTGCAAACACAAGCGTGAACATGAACCTTGTGACAAAGTACATATATGTATATGTGTGCATATAGTTTATAATATATACACACCCATTCTTATATGCATTATGTCTATGAATATATACATAAATGTCTATATGTATATGTATAACGCAATTACAAATCTTAATTAAAACTACACATAGCTAGCACTAAAAAATGTAATATAAAATTTGTTTGGAAGCCCTTAAGGATACATGGGCTTCACCCCAACAGACATATAATGCAGGATATGCCAAATTCATGTCAGAAGGCCTTTCTTTAATGGGCAGCTGGTAGAATGTCCTTAAAGAAAAATATGATAGATTGCAAGTGGTTTTTTATATAACATATATGGATCCAATGACAACACCGAATAAAAGTCAGTGTGAAAGGCATTACACAGAAAGAATGCATTGATTCTGGGGAAACACGTGGAACCATAGCTATGATGAATATGGATGGATTAATTCTAGCATGCAATGCAATTTGCATAGAGAAGTAACCAAATTGATGTCAAAAGCTAGTTGCCAAATCAATTCAAAAAGTCTCGTCTCACATAGTATAGAAACCTTGCAATTAAGTAGCAAACTTGTGAGTGAATAAAGCTTGGTGAATGACTCACTGAAAAACTTATTGGCGAGTCATTAACTTGCTTGAAAACTCACCAAACTTGGGCATTCCAACCTAAAGAATTGACAGTTTGAGGGCATCCATACAACCACTTAGAAGCTAGTTGGAGAAGAAATTATGAATATGAATTTGTATTTTTTGTCATATTAATATATCATATGACATATGACACTATGATGCGTATTGAACTTGTTTTTTATCTATAAATGAAGGAAAAACTACTTTGACTTTTCTGAATTAAGTTTTATTCATGTTATTTAAGATTATTTTACAAATGTCTTTTAATGTTCGGAAAATTTGCTGGGTTTTTGCTCTCCTAAATCTGAGTCACATTTTAGCATAGTTCCGAGAATCAGACTCGACACGGACTTAGCGAGGGTCACTTGGCTCGGGACTTGGGACTTGCCGCCTAGACTTGGCAAAGTGAAAAACCCAATAAATTTAGAGATTTTTAAGGATTTAAAACTTGTTTCATGCACCCTTTATTAAATAAACCTTAAAGACACAATAACATCATCAAATAGAAACTAATTTGATCATATACACAAGTATACATCGATCACATAAGTATAAACGCAAATTGTAGCTGAGCTGTTGAAGGAAATAGCACACTTAGATATATAAATATCGATCACATACACAAGTATACATGGAGGGGCTTGTGAAGCTGGTGGTGCCATCTCCTATCAATGATCTCCCAAATGGGACGATACTTACCCTCAACTCCCCCATAGATGGATCTAATGGCCTCCTTGGCCCTATCCATGCCCTTATATATTGTGAAACATTAACTTAACATAAGTAAGTGTGAATGAAAATAAAGTTAAACAAATAAAAGAAAAATATGAATAAAAATTAAAAGTAAAACATAATGTAGAATACTAGAATTAAATTTTACGATTACCTTCACAAGGAGGTGTCCAAAAGCTTGGCTCATCATAATTGTAATTTGCCACTTCAATCCCTGTGGTGGAAGTAGCATAGGATGAGGAAGTCCACTCCTCAACAACAAACATATGTCTCAAAGCTCCCTTTGACCAAATCAAGGATTGTAATGTGATGAAATTAGTAGCAAATCTGGTGATGCCAGGACGAGCCAACTCCCTCAACCACGTGTATTGCCTCATTAGACTAAGGACCCATGTGTGATTGTATATAAATTTGCAAATATTTTTGGCTATATCCACACATGATCTATGGAATCTTGCCAAGATCCTCCAATATGAGATCAAGGCAATGGGCAGCACATGGAGTCCAAAAAATTGTTGGGCCTCTCCATCATTAGTCTACTTGCAACAACATAATTTGCTGCATTATCGGTCACCACTTGAACCACATTCTCCTCACACACCTCAAATGACTTCCTCTATAGCCTCACAAAGGTATGTGGCATTTTTTTACATGCGTTGAAGTATCAATTGACTTGATGAGCACGGTGCCACCTGAAAAAAGAAGCAAAATCAATGGTTCAATAAAACATAAATTAAAAATATTAATCGCTAAATCAAATTCAAATTTCAAATTATTCAATGCATTGAGGGAAGTACAATTACTTGCAGAGGAAACAAGAAAATTCAGCAGTGTTCTATTTCTTCTGTCGGTCCAACCATCGGTCATGATGGTGCAACCCTTCTTGCTCCATACCAAGCGTTGCTCCTCTATTTCTTCTTTTACATCAGCCACCTTTTGTGTCAAAAGTGGGCCCCTTAAGTCATCTTCAGTAGGGCCTTTGAATCCCGCCCCACAAATAGTTATGGCATCAACCATATTTTGCCAAAAAGGAGACCTAACACATGTAAAATGGAGAGTTTAACTCTAAATTTGAATTCAACATACATCTAAAATTTAAATATAAAAATTCATGAGACAGAATCAAACTATAAATTTTAAAACAATCAAACAAAAAAGAATTACCTGGCTGCATGGAATGGAATTGTGCAATAGTACCAAAATCTCCAATTACTCGTCTAGCTGCATCATGTGCCTCCTTCTTCCAACCCATGCTCTCAGGCGACGATTGGGAACCAGGAGTAGTGTGTGGCACAAAAAATGAATCCAACCTAGATTTATGAACTCTAGGACCAATGCTAATACTCCCACTACCACTATAGCACTAGCGGCAACACTAGCACTAGTAGAAGCACTAGCACAAGCACGAGCACTAGGACGAAATGGAGGCTTGGAAGAAGCCTCTCCAACACCACCAATGCACACCAACTCCTCCCTTTGCCTCTTTTTCAATTCTTTTTTCATTTCAAATGTTTCTAATTGTACTTGCACGTCACGAACAACCTCAATAGGTGCCTTATCGCATCCCACAACATCATGGATGGGTATGCGGGCAAGATGGTATTTCAATCTATTAATGCCTCCCTGAAAAATTGTTTTGCAATAGAAACGTTTTGCCTCTCCTTTTTTTTGCATGGGAAAATTTTCTCTCCTTTTTTTTGCCCTGGAAAATTTTCAGCATGTTTCCAAGCTGGGTCCTTTCGATTTGGGTTTGTAGAGTTAGACATTATGGAAAATATAATTTGAATTTGAAATCAAGGCTGCTGCAATAACACAAATACAAAAAAAATGAACATTTGTGAATTCATTTATAATATTAAACTAATACAAAAAAAATGTAGGGTTTGTTGATTGTTCCAAAACAAAAGATGGGGTTTCTAAATTTGTTGAATGTTCAAAAAGAATTGAATTTTTAAAAAACAATGCAATTTTTGCTAAAAAACACAAAAAAACAAAACAAAATCAAGCTTACCTCTCTAATGAAAGTTGAAATGAAATACAAACTCCTTCCAATCGCTGGTAGAGAGCTCTCAACGCACCAACTTTGAGTATGAAGCTGCCCGAATGCGATTTGTTGATGGATTTTCGTCTACCTCCTTGCTGTTTGCCCTACAATGCACTCTTATTTTTCCGCATAACTCTCTTTTCTCCTATTTTGCCAACAAAATGAAATGAAGTTGCTTTTAGTGTAATAGAGGTAATAAAGTTGTTTTAACTTTATATTTATGTTTTTTTTTTACTTTTCTCCTCAGCTTGCGCCGACAGAGTCTCCCTGACGGGACTCGCCTGGAACCGGTGAGTCCGAGTCCCCAGGACTCGTTTGGGGTCACTCTGAGTCTGAGCTGGGTTCGAGTTCGATTCCCCAAGACTCGTTTCGGTTCTCTGCATTTTAGGTCTGCTGAGTCTGAGTTCTTGGACTATGCTCTTTCTAATTGAGTTTTGGAAGAAGAGGCACATGCGGAGCAATCTCAAGGATTTGTGAAGAAAGCAAAATAATATATTGTATGTTAAAGTAAAAATGTTGCGACTCTACGCTACAATAAACTTATCATATATTTACCACCTTATTATTCACGTATAGTTTTTATATAGCATTCCATCTATATGCCATTGAATGGTGTGGCATAAATCTAATATGGGAAAAACACAGCAAAAACTAGGGAGCTAAAAAACAAAGTACCAATTTCAAAAAATAGAGAAAAAAACTAATTTTGCTATATCATGTCAAATATAGTGCAGAGGGATAAAACTAGAAATAATACCTTATAGGTACATTCTGACATGGAATATGGCCCACCATTTAGGGGCAGCCCTATGTTTTTTGACAAAACCCTTATTAGGTTATAATTTAAAAGAAAACCTTCATTATTGTTTAAAATTTAACTTGTACATACAATCTATTCAGAAATCTATTTTCTTATTTTGACTGAACCACAATATTCTTGTTGATTTGGAGGATCTAAGATTTTCAACATGTAATAGAAATGTTTTGCTTCCCTGTTTTCAGGAGGCACCTGCTATTGTGCAATCCTATTTTGACAAGCGAATTGTGGGCTGCCCTGGAGGAGCTGACGGTGAGTTATAATTTCAAATGCATTTTATCAATATATTTTGAAGGACTGTTGGAAGATGATGGCTTATATTTCATATGCTTAAAATTCTGTATTTACCGTTGATCTTCTTTTTGTCTGTTTATAGTCTTGTAGTGAGATTATGCCGTTCTTTCTTATTCTTTGTTTGTTTACCCTTTATGCATGGTAATATATAATTTCGAATAGTCAAAGTTCCGTTCTCTTTTCTTTTCATAATGTTTAGTTGGGAGTTTTCAGTTGTTTAATTGTCTTATTCTATATTTTCTCACCATCAAATTAGAGTGATTCTTAGTCAAATGTAGATGATTTCTTCCTTGTTTTAGAATAGAAGTATTTTAAATATCGCTTAATCTCAATTACTGGACCACTGACATTGGTTTGTGCTCATGGGCAAAAAGGAAGTGTCAATAATGCAATGTAATTGGTTGTTCCCTTCATTGTACTGGGGAATTTTGTTACTGTGTACTTGTTTATTTGTATCCCTTCCAAACACAAAATGCAGATGTAAAGTTTTGCACTGCATGACAGAAGTCACAAGTTGTGGATGCTTTCATGATCAAAGAGAAGACAGAACTTCTGATACTGTGCATACAATTAAGGGTTTTATTTATTGTGCATTCCTATGAAGTCTGTCAGTCATTATTTGTTCTTAGTCTTTGAGTGATTGTTTCTTCTATTTCAATTTATTAATATTCAAAGATTATAGAACTGATCAGTAATCAAAGATAGTGCACACAAAACAAGTTAGAATTCTTAAACTAACCAAAAAGTTAGTTGAACTTTTATCTAAATTGTTAATGTTTCCTTTTAGTTTTATGGAAAAGAATCATAAATGGAACTCAGTTTTCGTACATTCTCGTCAGAACTATTTGATGGAAGATATGTTGACTTGCACTGCTGTACTATGGACAGAACCCATTTTTCCCACATTTCTCTTCAGAAATATTTGATGGAACATATGTTTAGTAGCTCTGCTGTACTATTGATGGCTTTGCAACTATTTTATCCTTAATGCTATTTGGTTAGTTCTCTATTTTATATGTAGGTTTTATTCTTATTTGACAGAGTCAAATTGTTTTCTTTATTTTTCTGCTTCAAGCTTATTGGTTTCTTTCTAGCGGTGCTAGAACATGACATGATTTTAGATTTAAAAGGTTTCAATGAGTTTATTTAGTAAGAAATCATCACAAAGCATCAAGTAAGAGATGTTCTCCGTATAGGAGGAGCAAGTTATGTTAGCAGGTGCCAAAAGAACTTGGACTGATGCTAAGCAGATGATACACATATTTAGTGAGATGAGTTCTTTTGGTCATGACTGTGAGATCTGCTCCTAGGGTGAAGAGTACACAAAGGTAGCAGATTAGTAGATGTGGGATTGAGCATTGAGGTCTAGTTTATTCTTTATCGTTTGACAAAATCACAGGTTAAACTAAATCCCAATTCCTAGAAACAGCATGACACAAACATATAGCAATATTTTTGCAATCGTGGGGTAGAGATCCTTAGTATGAATTGATATGAAATAGTGGTGCATCAACCATTCAACTTAAATACTTATCTAACAGTGATGAAATGTGTCAAATCTCCTCAGAGATGCTACGGGCCCTCGAAAGTCTATGAAGTCTAAGACTCTAAAGAACTCCACATTCTCATCATTTGTTGTCATTTGAGCATCCTGCATCAAAACCCACTTCTTCCTTATATCTTCACATTTTTCTTGCAAGGATTATATCTTTATATGGAGCTAATTTTGCGACTCTTGATTTTTGCCTCAGGTTGTGAGATGCTTTGAACAGCTGTTTGTTTTAACTTTTGAAGGAAATATATGATCATCAATTGTGTAGACTACTTCTCAAGGAATACTGTAAGGTGATGTGAGTGTTTCAAGATATAATCCACTTTACTCCGTTGCTGCTGATTCAGAATGTATGATCAATTCCGAGGTCAACATATTAATTCTGCAATTGATGTGTTGTCTGCCAATTTGTAATTGGGGGATTGGATCAATTTGTTACGAGATGATAGGAGTTTTATAAATGGAGAAATGTATTGTTTTGCATCAGGGAACATGATAACTACAGATAAACAAGATTATGAGGAAAATGTTACCCTATTATCATTCAAGGATGGGGGGTATGTGGGGTAGGTATATTATGAAGTAATTGGTTTGGGCCATAGTAGCAGATATTGCCAAAAATTTGCGATTTTTTGTGAGAAATCAGAACTCAGCTCAGAAACTGATTTTTTAAACTGAAAAACTGCCCAAACAGAGTTTTCCCCTTTTTACTGATTTAACCCCGATTAAATTGTGATTCAGCATAAAATCACAATTTTAGTGATTTTAATTTTTTGGTTTTTTTGACTGTTTTCTGGTATTTTTTTTCAGTGTTTTTCTGAAAACCTGAACCTAACCCTAACCCTTACCTGTTTGTCCTTATTAAATCGTGATTTTGAAAAAAAATCTGTATCTTTTGGTTTTGCTGATTTATACGTGAACGTTTTTTTTGCTACTATTGCTTAGAAATTTTTTTCTGGATTTTGTGGATGGCTAATAAAACAATATATAAAATAAATATTTATATTTTTAAAATACAAATAGATCAATATACCTATAAACAAACCAAAAGAAGCTGAAATTTTAAGGAGTAAGTACAATAACAATTCATTTATTCCATAATCCATCTGGTGGACCAATAATTAGACATAATATGGAACATGTTTTATATTGAGAGATGCCAAAAAAAGAAATGTTGCATCATGCATAGTATATAGGTTTATTGAACAATACACTCAGAAATCAGAGTCATCATCTGACTGATATCTCAGAAAAAAATATTGTTTTTTTCCTCTTCTTTGGGTGAATACAAAACAGCGATTGGCAAGGGGTTTTGAGGTTTTTTTGGAGTTGGGGGCATCGGTGGCCTCCAATTTAGGTTTTATTTATTTCAGAATGTTTAATATTTTTTTTGTTGTTTTTTATGCGTTTGATGAGGGGGACGCTCTAAAGTGTCAGATGTCAAATGTCCAGGGACAGCTAGGGATGTCAAAATGTTTTTAAAAAGACCAAAAAGGTGGAGGTGTCCCCATGGCAAATCCAGGAGATACATCTGTGTGGAACTTTGATTTTCTATAAAATTTTAATGCACTGTCATCTATACTCTCCAAAAAATGGCCTCCTGTCACCGTGTCCTTGAACCATGTTCCTGCATTTCCTGCCCTCACTGTCCCAGAAATGCTGTGGATTCATGGAACATATTAAAGACATACATGAATCAAGCTCCTTAAACTTGTCAAAGAACTACTAAGAACTATCTAGAACACACTGTCAATAATAATGTACAAAACTCTACCATCAGAATCATGCAAAATCACGGGCTGCTATATGTAATGCTGCAAGTAAATTGAGTACACATAAGAATGAGTTTATTGAAATGATCCATTTTTTGATAATATTGACACAAAAGCCAGATATGTAATCTAATGGTATGCTCTGGTGGCCTGAACTTAACATCAGGATTGTCATTCCGTTTTGTTTCTATCCTTTCTGTGTACAGTATACGACCATACCGATATGCTCCATGATGAAGAGCTTTCCTGCAAATTAAATTTGTCTTTTCATGGCTTGTTTAATTATTAATGTGAATGCCATCTGTTTTGTTCCAAGACTGTGGATGTGAAGTTGCAACAATCTAGATGTGTAAACCTCTTCCTTTGCTCAGAGTGAGCTATCTTACTAGAATAGTTTTTAATTAACAAGAACAAAACTTAAAATTTTATTCATTGAAGTAAAACCAAAATAGCATATCTTGAACTAGTATTTTATGTTGCTTTTATGCTCATGTTTTTTTCTTTTTTTTCTTTTATTGATTTCTGTCCCTGTAATTTTGCTTCCCATGTTTTGGTTACATTATACATACACCAGACAACTTTACAATTCTTGATTAGCGCGTGATGTCTATCGTTTTTTTTTTATTGTGACATCTGACATATATATTCTATGATTTTTATATGCTGCAGATGATGAGCATGATGTAGTATGGTTTTGGCTGGAGAAAGACAAGCCTTATGAATGTCCAATCTGCACTCAATATTTTCAGGTATAATATGTTGAAGATTATAGTGCTTTTCTGTGTTATTTTGGAAAATCTCTTTTTATTCTATTAAATCTTTCTGGAGGATTCAAGCAGTATGCATATTGCATGTACTTAAGTAGACCAGAAAGTTACATATCTTGGTATTGAACTTGTATAAAAGCTTACGATTGGTTAAATTAGGGAATCTATTGGGGTCCTCACCCATGACTAGAAGCAAAAAGAGGAAACTTTCTCATTACAGCTTTAACTGTTCTGGTTGTAAGCCAGGGAAACAAATTCAGGTTACCACGAACATCCTTTGAAAAAAGAAACATCCTCATTACAGCTTTAACGACCTTGCCTGCAAACCAGGGGAAACAATTCAGATGCCAGCAAAAAGTCCTATGAAAGAGCAGCTAATGCAGAAACCAAACTAGGTGTTGAAATTCCAATCCTCTTTCTGGGATGAAAGCAAACTAGGAGTGAGCCAAGGGCTGCCTCTTCACCCTTCTGGAGAGTAGAGCTTCCAAAGTCCATTGAGAGCCTAGACCAAGAGACTCATTGGCTTCTAATTAAGAGCACTAAGCTTCTGTTTTCCTAACCCCCCTGCTTCTTGGTGGAGCTGGAAAGAGTATCTAGAGATGGAAAGGGGGGAGCCAACACCTTTCACACCATAGAAATGTCCTTTGCCGGAGAAAATTGAGGTACAAACTCCCCATCTTTCCATTGTCCTTCGTCAAAAACTTGGTGTCTTATCCCGAAGACACATGTACATAGAAAATTGATTTCCGATATCAACCTTCTCCCTTAATTTTTGTAATGAAACAACTTTCACAATAGAAGAATATAATATGAACTATGCTGCAAATACTTGATAATAATATGCCACTTCGAGGGGATACCTCCAATAGTCTTCAATAAGAATACAATACTCAATACGATCCTAATAACTAACCTCAATCTCCTATATATATACCATACTTATGCAATGGACGCCACCCAAACCAACCTAAATACGTATATAAGACTATACTAATGATTTTATAACTTAAATAAGAGTTAAGGTAGCCACAAGCCAGTCGACTACTCATAACCATATAGACATTATAGGATTAGGGGTGTAGCATGTCCCCCACCTTTACAAAAGCATTGTCCTCAATGTTAAGCAATTGTGGTAGCTTCTTCATAAAATCTTATCTTCCCATGTGGTAACTTCAACTAAAAATTATTTCCATTTAATGAGGTAATTTGGGATTGTCCATGTCCTCATCTTTTTTGTGTGTTTGGAAAATTTACTTCTTCTTTTGGCACTTCTTGCATATTCTTCATTTGCATTTGTAACAGGTTCTGAGATCTCATATGAGTGCTAGCCATTGAATTATTTAGGCGAGGGTCCATCTTCAAGTTTGATTCAAACCCAAAAGGTCCCTTCCTCTTAGGAGACTCTTCTTCCTCCCAAGCCTTTTGGAATCTCTAGGATGTTGGTCATGAGCAAATTTCTCTATCATCCTCTGCATTCGCTTTGTCATAATTAACAAGTTAGCATCCTTCATCTTTTTTTTTTTTTTTTTTTGAATTTGTGCCATTATAGATTCATTATCTTTATGAACAGTCTCCTCATTTTCCACATCTTCATTGCTTGGAGATTTTCTAGGTGTGACAAAATTCTTTTTGCCTCTTGTTGCAGGCCCTGCCATGATGGAAAACAAATACTTTGGAAATAAGTCACACAAAACAAATCTAGTTAATCTAAAATTTCTACTGTAATTTACCAAGGCCTAGATCTCACCTCCTAAAAAACATATCCAAGAAATTTATTAATTTGTAGCCTTGATAATGAATTTGGTGGAAACCCTAATTTCACAATATCTTCCTTATATCTGATCCGAATTTGTTCAAATCAGGAATGTAGGTATATCAGTGCACCTTTGTTCAACTCTCCAGAAATCAAGAAAAAAATCACTGAATTGCAGCCCTAGGAGTGAAATTGGTGGAATAACTCGCTTAATTGTGTTCCAATTGACTTCAAATCTGGAATTTACAGCTTCAATATGTTCTTGAAAAACCCTCCAAATATCTTGAAAAGATTCACCAAAATGAGAGAGATGCACTTTTCAAAATGAACCTCTAAAATTGAAAAAAATCACCTTGTGTATTGCCTTCACGGTGCCAAGAATACCACTTGTAATGAAACATGCACAATAGAAGAATATAATATGAAACATGCTGCAAATACTAGATAATAATATGCCACTTTGAGGGGGGCAGCCTCCTAATCCACACTTATGCCATGGATGCCACCCAGGCCGACGAAACTACCTATATAAGACTATATTAATAATTATATAATTTAAATAAGAGTTAAGGTAGCTGTTGTGACGTTTTCACACATCACCCCATTGCAAATGGGGACCCCCTCTTTTCTCGCTTTCGCCGTCGTTTTTGCTTTGATCTTGTAGTTTCTTGCTCGAATCCATGAAGCTAAGAAAGAAAGTCCAAGCAGTCAGCTCACAGGGAACATTAGGTATGCTTGAAATAGTGAATTTCCCTGAGGATAAGTGAAACCCTGAGTATCATTCCTCGATTAAAAATGACCAATCCATGGCATAGGTCCATCATTCCACAGGAAAGGTCCAAGTCCTGCACCCTCAGCATAAGACTCCTTGACGAATAAGTTCCTTATCCAGGAATCCTGTTCCAAAAAATTCCTGTCCAGAATCCCGTTCCAAGGTCTATCCGGATTCTTGTTCCACAGTTCCAATCCATGTTTCAAACTTCAGAGTCTGGAGGTCCTTGTTCGCAATCCCATTCCGGTGGTCTTTGTCCTAAGTCCCTGTCTAGGGCCCTACTCCAAAACCCACCATGATTTCTGTTCCAGAGTTCTAAATCCAGAGTTCGGGGTGCACCGAGGGCTTGTCATTCCTTGCCGAAACTCATCGATCCTTGACTTGAAGTAATGGAAAATTCCAAAGATGACTACAGGGGTTCCATGATAAAAGAGGCAGTTCCTCGTTCCAAGGTATAAATCCTCGTTCAAATATCAAGAAGCTTCATCCAGAGTGAATAGAAATTCCACAGTTCAAGGCAGGAAAACCCAAGATCCTCAGGAAGGAATTCCTGATATTCCTTGACAGGAAGGAATTCCTGAACTGGATTTTCCTTGACAGGAACATTCCTAAACTGAACATTCCTTGACCCACTCCAAAAGGGCGACCTTCTACCTTGCAAGAGTTTCGGACAGGAAAATTCCTTCACTTAGTGAAATTTGCAAAACAAGGAATTCTTGCAAAACAAGGAATTCAAGGATCATTCCATTCCAAGACCCACCCTGAAGCTGCGACTTTTTGCCTTGGAGGAATTCCTGACAGAGGAAATTCCCTGACCATCAGGAAAATGCGATAAGGTGGAAAATCCTGTTCCTAAAGGAATTTGCGCCCTAGGAAATTCCTCCTTGACTGTCTGGATTTTGCGACCTGGAAAATTCCTCCTTTGATTGTCTGGATTTTGCGACCTGGAAAATTCCTCCTTGACTATTTGGATTTTGCGACCTGGAAAATTCCTCCTTGAATGTCTGGATTTTGCGACCTGAAAATTCCTCCTTGACTGTCTGGATTTTGCGACCTGAAAATTCCTCGACTGTCTGGATTTTGCGACCTGGAAAATTCCTCCTTGACTGTCTGGATTTTGCGACCTAGAAAATTCCTCCTTGATTGTCTGGATTTTGCGACTTGGAAAATTCTTCCCTAACCAGGTGGATTTTGCGACCTAGAAAATTCTTCCCTGACTAGGTGGACTTTGCGCTCTTGGTTAGGAATCCAATTCAGCCTAGAAAGTGCGACCTGGACAGAGGGAATCCAGTCCGGACTATGCACTTGGCCTAAAATCACTCCCTGACTTCTCTGCAGATGCTGGAGTCAAGGAATTCACAGTCTGGTTGGAAGAAACGAAAACTCTTTCTTTCACCAGCGAAATGAGAGATTCCTCGACAAAGATGGAAGAAACGAAACTTTGTGTTCACTATGAAGAGAGATTCCTTGCGGATGGAAGAAACGAAGGATGGAAGAAACGAGCTCTGTCTTTCACCAAGGAAATGAGATTCCTTGAGGGGATGGAAGAAATGAAAGATGGAAGAAACGAAAGCCCCGTGTTTCGGATCCTGTGTCGATAACTGAACCTCCGTAAAAACAGCTAAAAGTGTTCCTGCTGCAAAACTGAAACCCCACTCAAAACTGAAGAAAAGATAAGTCCTTAGCTAAAATCCTGGAAATTGGACAGGCAGGGTCAAAAGCGCAAAATCCTTGACTTGTGGAATTGTGCGCTCCAGGACAATTTTTGTCCTTGGGCGCAAAATCCTTGACTTGTGGAATGTGCGCTCCAGGACAGTTTTTGTCCTTGGGCGCAAAATCTTGCACTTGTGGAAATGTGCGTTCCAGGACAGTTTTTGTCCTTGGGCGCAAAATCCTGCACCTGTGGAATTTTGCGCTCTTGGACAGTTTCTTCCAGTTCCTCCACAGATAGCTCCTGTCCAAAATGGAGTGTTGACCTTCATGAAATCCTACGGGATGACTCTCTTGACCCAGTCATGGATGCAACTGAACAACTCGGTCCAGGACTTGCGGGAAGATGTGCCGGATGGATTCCAGTTCCATCCACGGGTGATTCCTGTCCAAAATGAAACAATAACCTTCATGAAATTTATCAAGGAAAAGATCTCCAAAACTTAGCAAAATCTGGACAAGAGAATTTGGAAAGAATCCAGGACTGGAAGAAATCCCCGACATCAGGAAATCCTCGACATTAGAAAATCCCCGACAGGTGAAAATCCCCGACCACTTGGAAATTGCTCCCTGACCTGGAAATTCCTCTTGTCCATGCCTGGTAACCCTGGAATGAAGGAGAAGTTAGTCCAAGTGTGAAGGATACCAGAAAGTGAAGAAAATCCGTTGTTTATTCAGGAATTCATAAGCTAATTTGATCAATTATGCAAGTTTAGTTCCTATTTTATCTTTTGATTGCATTGCATTTAAGGATCTTGTTCATCATGACTACTCAGGGTTTCCCTTGTTTCGCAGGAATCCAGGATGAGGATGGGCTTCCATGAAGACGGAACTCAAGGATGATCAAGGACTATCTCAAGCATCATGGAGTTCCAATACCGGAGAGGAGGACTACTTCCAACGCCAGACGAGGAGACTACATGTGAATTCCACAAGAAGAAAAGAGAAAATACGCTCCAAGTCCAATATTAGGGATTCCAGTTCCGGACAAAAGGATCAATCCTTGGAAAACCAAGAACAAGAGTACAGTTCACCATCCATTAGGAAGAACGGGAATCCACGCCAAGGATGAGGAATTCCAACCCAAGAATCCAGGACAGGAAATTCTATTCCATGACAGGGAATTCCAACTCAGGAAGGAATTCCATTCCAGGACCCTAAGGAAAATGCACCCCTGCTCTAGGAAGGATTCCTCCACATGAAAATCCTGTTCACCTTGGAATCTGCGCTCAGGATAAAGGACTCCAGGACACCGTGGAATTTGCGACCAAGGAGCAGGACAAATAGACAGTTGACTGGTCTCACCTACCTACCAAGTAGCTTAGTTAGCTTGGCGTCTAGGACAAGTGGCAACTTTTCATCCAGAGCAAGGGGCGTCCAGGACAGGTGGCAGCATCCCATGGAGCCTATGACATGTTCATCCCTATCTCTTTAGGGTTTGCACGGATTTTTAGGAGATCAGATCTCCTCACCTCCTCCTTTGGGTTATGTTTGCCTATAAGTAGGCTGAGGGGCCTCATTTGAAGGGGTCTTCCTTTTTCTTTCATTTCTTAGGCTCTTAGAGCAAGTAGTTAGTTAGCTGTTCATTTCTATTGCACTCCATTTCTGGAGCCAAGGAACTTTTAAGAATCGGCAAGATTGTTGTAAGACATTCCCAAATCAATACATGGACATTGAAGATTGGTGTTCTTGATATTCTTTCGATTGTGGCATGGTTTTCTTACTTCTTTGAAGCAAATCATAAGCTCCAAGATCTAAGTTGTTTCATTTCTATTTTCTTTCAGTATTTCATTAGTTAGAATGATGGAGATTATTATTGTTGAATGATTGAATCTGCTTGTTCATACCATTGGTGATCTGTGGCTTGCAAATCACTGTGCATGGTTACCCTGAACTAATTCAAAGTTTAACTTTGATTGTTTTGCATGTTTCAGTTCCATGTCCCTTGCAGGAGCAGTCTGAAAATCCTTACTCCCCCCTCAGAAGATAGCACCATCCCTGCGTAGCTATTGTCTCATGACGAAGCAGAGGACTGGTTCCAATTTCCATCTTCAACAACAGTCATTTCCATTGATTAGACTCCTGAACCCTTACCTCATCTTTTGCATTTTCTTTCAGATCTCTGTTAGGATTAGTTTTCCAGAGCCTCATTGCCAAATCATCTGCCTCTTCAAGAGTGGAACCTAGGAATTCCAAGTTGTCCACTTGTGAAGGAGTTCCATTCACCCAGAAATCCGAGTCCGAGGAGTAAGGAGTGAATTTCATGTCCATGAAGGAGTAATCCCACGTAAGTCCCCCTTGTGATTACCAGCAAATCACATCATTCCACTGAGTCTATCCCACACTAGTCAAGACCTGACACAAAAGGAACCTTGGAGCAGTCTCATTCGATCACGAAGTTCAGCGTATGAGAAGCTTTATTCAAGAGAGGATAGGATACTCAGTGTTTTATTCTAATGTTTGTTGCAGTCATAAAACAATCATCAACAGTAGCCACAAGTTGACTACCCTTAACCCTATACACACTATAGGCTTAGGGTTGTAGCAATTTTTCAGCCTTAAGACTTTCGCCCATTCTTTGCTTTCGGGCCACAATTTGCTTTGTCATTAGACTTTCGGATTGAGATATTGTACGTACTCCTTTGGAAGACAAAAGCTCATCTTCAAAATCGTCGAAATCCAAAGGATTTGTATCCTTCGATTCCTCCTTACTCGAGAGGAAACTCCCACCAGCAGCCTCACTAATCTAGGATACCATTTTTGTGACAGCCTCTATGTCTTCCATCAATGAAGACATATTGTACGTACTCCTTTGGAAGACAAAAGCTCATCTTCAATATCATCGAAATCCAAAGAATTTGAATCCTTCGATTCCTCCTTGCTTGAGAGGAAGCTCCCACCAGCAGCCTCACTAATCTAAGATACCATTTTCGTGACAACCTCAATGTCTTCCACCAGTGAAGAAATCTGGGCTTCCTTAGTAGGATCCATCATGAACTGGCCATGGTTTCTGTTGGTGCTTGAATTCACTGTCAGTTAATTTAGCAATTTTCATGCAGGCACCATCCCAAAATATCCAAAAGGTTCTAAGTTTTGGCACCCCTTCAGTACTTTTCAGCATCTGCATCTCATTTCTTGAGGAGGGGTCTTCGTCTTTTCTCCATCGGCATGGGTTTGTTTTTGTGTCTTCGACATTTCGGTTTGAACTTGAACCCTTTTTTCTCTAAGTTCAGTGGTTCAGCGGTTCAGGGTTCAATTTTCTTTTAACGGGTCGCATTATGCATTTGCCTTGCGCAAATATTGCATCGTTGAACCTCCCGCTTGAACGTTTTTGTTTTGGTTCAAGGTTCAATGGTTCGAAGCTTTGTTGCCTATGGAGTATTATTTTTGATGTTTGAACCATCGCGTTGAACCCTCGTGTTGAACCCTTTTGGTTCGGGGTTCAACGGTTCAAGGCTTTATGTTTTTGGTCTTATCGGAGTGATTGGCTTCATCGGTGAAAGATTTCTTGAGTGCTCTGATTGTTTTGGTCTGGCCGATGGATGTCCATCGGTGTGTGTTTGGCTATCGGCGAAGCAAATTTTTGGGCCGCCGATCTAAGGAGTTTGCCCGATGGGGAATGCCATCGGAGTAAGATTGCATATCGGGCTAGCAGTTGGAGGGTCCGCCGATGGGTCTTCTCTGGCCGATGTGGAAGTTGGAGGCTTTAGGGAGGTGTTCGTCGGTGTGACTAAGGGTGTCGGCCAGTGTTTTTTCAGTTGCTCCAATGATGAGTGTTTGGCCGATAGTGGAGCAGAGTGTGGCTCGTTGGTGGTCGGTGTGATTGGCTGTGTCGGCAGGGATGGAATGTGTTGGCCCGATGGCGTTTCTCTAGCCGATGGGGAATGCGAAGGTAGGCATCGGCAGGACTTTTGAGGTCGGTGGGAGCTTTCATTGGTGTGCTGATGGTCTATGTCTTGGCGACAAGGGATTTGGAACAGTCATCGGCATGACATAGACTGTCGGGTGAACGGGTAGATGTTGGGCCGACAGTGGAGGTTTCGCCGACGAGGGTGTTTTGGTGGCCATCGGGGAGAGTTGGTCTATCGGCCAAGGAAGCTTTTGGGTTGGCCGATAGACTATGTCTGGCCGACAGAGGCTTGCGGAGGTGTCGTCGGTGAGACGATTGAGATCGGCGAGAGGTTTTTGGGGCAAGCCGATGGTGTAGATTTGGCCGATGGGCTTTTGGCGAAGGGTCGTGTGTCGAGCGCGGCAAAACGCTCGACACTTATTATGCATGCAGCTATGTTTATAAAGTGCTAGTGTGGTCTCGGCACCGTGCATGTGGGATTATTCCCCTGTGTAGTTTGAGCCTGCGAAGAGGGCGTTTTGGCAGGAAACTTCTATTTGAACGCAGCGATAGTTTTCTCGATGGTTGCGGGTTGTTGGGCCATCAATGGCGACTGTAGCAGGAGTATGGGCGATGGTACAAGCGATTAAACTGCCTGATTGTGAATGAAGACTCCCGGATGGCGGCGCAAGGCTCGAGGCCTCCCTTGTCTGCTGCATTGATGGCTTCTGAGCGCCATTCCCTCTGATGGATGTATCTGGCGGGTTTTTGACTTCTAGCCATGTAATTAATTGCTGAATGTACACGATTCTGTATAAATGGTTTTGGCTGTGTTACTTTTGAGAGGTTGGAGGTTTTTTGGGCTTTCGGCTCTGACTCTGAATATAAGGTGTTAACATTTTGAAAGGCATTTTTTGCTATAGACTCGGTCCTTAGTCTGGTGTACTAATCTATCTTGGATTGTAAATGATGATTTTCTCTGTGATGACCTTCTATGCAGATTGATTTTAAATGAAAAACACCTGTGTGTGTATTGTTTCTGATTGTCTTCTGTATGTCATTTGTTTTCCTTTCAAACAAGGTTGTCAAGGACTTCCAAGTTTTTCAGTGTATGCATACTGTGTGTCTGATTTATTGCGTCTGCTCAAGGAGTGGTTAAATAGGCTTTTGATCAGATACAAAGGGAAATAGATTGCATCATAGGATCTGTTAAGCATGATCATTAATGATACTCTTTCTTGGACATGTTGCTGTCAGGCAGTAGCATTATTCTCAGGTCCTCTGGATATGAATTTATGTTGTCATGGGGAGACATTTACAGTATTAGATATGACTCTGCTGCCCAGATAAGGCACTGGTTTGGGAATTTGTCTGTTCAATGGGTCTAGGAAAGTCCCATCACTCCAAACACCATTTCAACCCATCTCATCACTTCCACCTGTTAGTTGTAGGATTAGGATTAAGAACCTCTGCATGCTCTCATACCTAACCAGACATTATGTCCAAGAATGTTGCCAACCTTGTGATTTGTTACACAAATCTTGGTCCATACATGAGAGTATTTTGCCTGTTGCTGTCAAGTTAAATCCTTCTGTCATTGAGCTAGTCAAGGTTATACTTTTATCAAATAGGGACACCCCCCTTGGTGCGGCAGAACCAGAAGTGAAGGGGAGGAGCTCACGCAACCCCCTGTATTCAGTTGGCTGAATCTGCCTGTGCATTAGAACTGGCAAACCCTAATGCTGATTTAGAAGCGAAAACCAACAGTTTCTCCAAATGAAATTAGAGTCTGGCTTTCCAATTTTCAGGATCTACTTTTGGAGTTGAATAGTCTTAGGGAGGAAGCTTTGGGAGAGCTGCACTCTTGCCTAAAATGTCGCATGTAATTGCAGCAAACACATCGAAATGGAAGCCCTTCATAATTTTTAAACTGAATCCAAGGGGTGTGAGCCAGTCAAATACAGATGGAGTGTGGAAGGGGCTTGGAAACATCAATCATCACACAGTTGAAAAACCTTGTGGTTACTCTCTTTTGCGAGTAATTGTGAGATAAATCCTGTGGTGAATAACTCGTAGTGTTACTTGGGGCTGAGTAATTAGTAAATCTTGCTGCGAGTTATACCAAATAACAAAATTGCAGGAAAAATTGTCGAAACCTGTGACTTAGAGAAAAACTCCGCAGGTGGTTAAAAAAAAAGAATTTCATGAGGAATTTTTCACATTTTATGGGTTTGTTTTAAGTTGATTGTGTGTGCTAGGGCATTGGATGAAATTTCCATAGGTGTGTTCTCAGGAGCAACATGTATGGACAGGTTAAAATGTGGTTCGGAGTCTGGTTAATCACAGGTATGTGTAGGTTCCTAGCTCTTCTTGTAGGGTATATGGTTTGAGCAGTACATATCCAAATATACTACATACTTGCAGCCTGCTTTAGTGTTACACTGTTAACCAACAAAGAAACATAACTCCACTTAATGCCAATGTGATGGCGTAAAGCTCAAGGCCCATAAAAACATTTACATCAAAATGATTTATAAATGGCTTAATAAAAAATATTTTTAAATTTTAAGAAAATGAAAAACTATTCTACTCAAAATTAATGCTACAATGTATGACTAGAAGAGTTCAGAAAAGAATACAATTTGTCAATTGGTTGTATTGCTGCTCTATTTTTTTAATAATTGCATTGTTCTATAATATTGAAACTTGAAGAAATATGTATTGAACTTGTTTTTTTGGTTTTCAATATGATGTATATTGAACTCTAATTTTGATCTATACATAAAGGAAATCAGTAATATGTTCCCTAAATTCAGTAATATGCATGTTTTTAATTTTTAATTTTTTTTACAAATTTATGTATTTTAATGTCTGGAGTTTTTAAAATTTTTGGGTAAGTTGAGTTATTGCCGAGGCGAAATTTTTCAACTATGATCACACATACACTGACAAAATGATTCACAAATCTTCTAAAGATGGATCAAGTCTAATGAATTCCCCAACCTGTTCTACAAGAAGCTTCAAAAGACTTGTATTTCAGAAAAGCAGGGGGAGATTATAACATCAGATTCAAATGGGGACACACAAGACACAAGAAAACTCATCTGCTGGATTAAGAAATGGGTGCCATGGACATGTGAAGATCTCACTCTTCCCAAAAAATTAGGGGCCATTTGCCCATACTATTAGAATAATTAAAATCTTATTTAATGGTGAATAATCTAGTTTTAGATAGTTTCTATTTCCTTGTTCTGTTTTCGATTGTTTCTTTATGTTTATGTAAATTTCTTTCATTGTGAGTAGAATCTGATTTTTTTTTTCCAGTTACAGCCCGTAACATGGTATTAGAGTGGGAAACGATCTTTTGAACTTTTTTCTATTCTGCAGTCATGATTTTTTACTGGGCTTCTGTTCGCAGTTCGCGATTTTGTTTTTCTCCAGTAAGGTCGCGATTTTGTTTGCTCCAGTGAGGTTGCGGATCTTTGTTTTTCATGGGCGATTGTTTGTTCTTGGCTATCGGGTCATGTTTCTGATTCGCATTTTTGGTGTCTTCATCCTCTGCAAATCGCGCTTTTCTTCTCTACAAATCGTGATTTTTTGGGCTTTGTTTTTGAATGTCATCGGTTTCATCTTTGACGGTTTCAATCGCTATTTCTGCATCTTTCTGAGGTCGCAGTGTTCTTTGATCACGATTTCCTCTGTTTTGGCGTCTTTTTTGATCGCGACTTCCAACCTCCTAATCACGATTTTTTCGATTCTCATTCTGAGGTTGTTTTGTTTTTGGATCATCAAACCGACGTCTCCTGGTCTCTTCATTCGGTTTTTTTGTTCTTTCATGGCCGCCTAGGGCTTCTAAAATTTTCGGCTAGGGTTTTGACCCTCTTGTTCAAATCCGAATTTTTTTTCGATTGCAGATTCTTGATGGGTTTTGCGAGATTATTTTTGGGTACATGTCGGATTTTTCTGGGTGTCTCAAAATCCGTGCCCTGAAATTTGTGCCGACAGATTTGTCTCGAATTTTGTGCATATACCCTGCCTCAGTGCATTAGAATCTGTCTCGGGTTTTGTGCATTCAGCCTCTTCTCAGCGTGTTGCTTTTCGTGCATTGAAAAACGTGAAGATGGCTTCTTTGACCAACATTATGTTGGAGGGAAGTCAGCGTTTCAACGACAAAAATTATAATACCTGGATGTAGCGAATGATAACCATCTTTGAATATTGCTGCCTTGATCAGATCATTCTAGGCAATACTACTCGTCCAGCAACGGCGGGTAAAGACCAGGATAAGTTTGACGAACAAACTCGTGAAGCAGTCATGCTCATTAAGCTTTCAGTCACAGATGATCAACTACCTCAGATTCCAACTGGAAAAACAACAAAGGATATTTGGGACCATCTAAAGGGTTTGCATGAAACCTCTGACAAGAGCCGTGCGTTCTTGAAAAATGTTGTTTTCTATCATGATGGATGAGAAAACAACATTGCAAGCACCCCTGAACAAGATCCAGGAGATCCGAGATCAGTTGGAGGCTATTGGTCGAAAAATGGAGGAAGAAGACATGGTCGTGATCACTTTGAAAAGTCTACCTAAGTCCTATGAACATTTCATTGAGACTTTCAACATTATGTCTGCTAATGTTGATCTGAAGTTTCTAGAACTTTGTACTATCCTCTTGCAGCAGGATGGCTGGAAACAATAGTTTGGTAGTAGTGCTTCTTCGTCGTCTTCAGAGCAGGCTTTTGCAACCAAGTTTTAGGCTTAGAATAAAGGCAAAGGTCAGCCTCCATAGCAGAAAGGCTCAGGTCAACCTCAGGACAGCACCAAGAAAAAGAATATTCAGTGTAATTATTGTCACAAATATGGTCACATAAAAAAGGATTGTCGTCAGTGTTTGGTTTCTGAACAGAAAAAGCAGGGAGGGTCTCAGCACAAAGCAAATGTTGCCGAGCACACTGAGCAGAAGGAATCTGCCTTTTACGCTTTTATGGCTAAAAGACCTACAGATCATGTAAAGTCCTCTGCCTGGTACATTGATTTAGGTGCTTCGCGACACTTCACTCATCGACGTGATTGGTATACAGACTCTACTCCCTTTAGTGACAGTTATTTTTGGTGGAGGAGAAGAATATACAGTTGTCGATAAGGGCACTGTTCAGATTCAGTCTAGTGGGAGGAATCTAATATTCCTCAATGTCTACTATGTTCTTGGCATGGAACTTAATCTTCTCTCTGTTAGTCAGATCATGCGGCACTCTCCTCGGTTGGATGTGGTGTTCAGTACACACAAATGTTCCATTGTTGATCGAGAGACTTGTAGCACTGTGGCTGTTGGTATTGAGGATCATGGTCTATACAGACTTGTGGATACAGGTGATTCTCTAGAGTTAGCCATGGCAGCCTGAAATTCTTCCATCACTAGTCTTTGGCATCAGCGTTATGGGCACTTAAATGTGCACTATCTTTCTCAGCTATCTCGGGAAGGACTTGTAGCTGGTTTACTTGAGATCCAGACTCAGCATCATGGTGTTTGTGGAGCTTGTCAGGCTGGGAAGCAGCATAGGACACTGTTCCCTCATGGTGACTCATGGCGAGCCTCCAAGGTACTACAGTTGGTTCACGCTGATATATGTGGGCCAATGAATACACCTTCTGTTATTGGTTGCAGGTATTTCTTGCTTCTTGTTGATGATTTCAATCGTAAAATGTGGATGTACTTTCTTAGACAGAAGTCAGATGTGTTTATTGTATTTCAGAAGTTTAAAGCCTTTGTAGAAAAAGAGTCTGGCTGTTCAATAGTCACTCTTAGGTCAGATAATGGGGGAGAATTTTGTTCTACTGATTTCTCCAACTTCTGTGATTTACACGGCATCAAACATCAGTTAACCACACCTTACACCCCTCAGCAAAACGGTGTTGTTGAGCGGTGCAACCGCACAATCATTGAAATGGCTCGTTCCATGCTAGAACACAGGAGTGTTCGTAAGAAATATTGGGCAGAAGCAGTCTACACTGCAGTCTATCTCCTTAATCGGTCTCCTACCTATGTGGTTAAGGGGAGGACTCTTGAGGAAACTTGGATTGGTTGCAAACCTCGGATCAGTCATTTGAAAATATTTGGCTCTTTAGCTTATGTATGGATTCCAGATGCTAAGCGCTCTAAGTTGGATTCCAGAGTCAAAAGCTTATGTTCACAGGGTACAGTGACAACCATAAGGCTTACCGGCTGATTGATATAGATACTGATCGGCTTACCTTCAGTTGAGATGTTGTCTTTGATGAAGAACGAGGCCCTTTTTCTCTTTCCTCGTCTGTTCAGCACTCTGAGGATCGGCCTTTGAAGGCTGCTGATTTGGGTGTTCATCTTCCGTTAGGTCCACCTGATGGGAGGGATGATGATGCATGTTCTGATTTTGATGATGCTCGACCCGAATTTCCTCCGGATGATGTTGATCTTCCCCCTGTTGCACCTGTTCCAGCGCCTCCTGTTGCATCCGATGTTGGCACTTCTACTCTCCGGCCTAAATGGTGGGCTAAGACTATTGGAGATCTTCATCACGATGAGCTCATTGAGGGTAGATCATCCACAAACAAGTGCAAACAGCAGCATACAGTTAATTTTGCTCTCATGGCCAACATTCACAGTGTCTATGAGCCTCAGACACATTTAGAGGCTAAAGGAATTCTTGAGTGGGAAAAGGCTATGGAGTCTGAATACCAGAGCCTTCAGAAAAATCACACTTGGGTTCTTTCTGATCTTCCTCCAGGGAAGAAGCCCATTAGCTGCAAATGGGTGTATAAGGTGAAATACAAAGCTGACGGAACCCTTGACAAGTACAAAGCGCATTTTGTTGCTAGGGGGTTCTTACAGAAGGAAGGCATTGACTACGAGGAGACTTTTGCTCCTACAGCGAAGATGAGTACAATTCGGCTCGTTCTTGCCTTAGCAGCCCAGTTTGGTTAGAAAGTCCATCAGATGGACGTTAAGAGTGCCTTTCTCAACGGTGAGTTGTAGGAAGAAGTCTACATGATGCAGCCTCTAGGGTTCAAGGTTGCTGGTCAAGAACACAAGGTGTGTAGATTGGTCAAAGCACTCCATGGCTTGAAATAGGCTCCTCGAGCTTGGTACATCAAGATTGATAAGTACCTCACAGATCATGGCTTTCAGAGGAGTCCATCTGACTCTAATTTGTATGTCAAACGCACTGGTAGTGATATTCTGATCCTTGTTGTCTATGTCGATGACTTGATCATTACTGGTAGCTCAGCGCAGTTGATTGCTGAGATCAAACAGGATTTGTGCAACACATTTGACATGACAGATCTAGGCCTCTTGCATTATTGTTTAGGTAGTGAGGTTTGGCAGACTGAGAGTAGTATCTTCATCTCCCAGTCTAAGTATGCTCGAAGTCTTCTGGATAAGTTCCACATGCAAGATTGCAAACCTGCCTCCACACCCATGGAAAAAGGACTTAAGTTGTTAGCTAAGTCAGACTCACCTGTAGTGGATGAATCTTTGTTTAGGCAACTAGTGGGCAGCCTCATCTATCTCACTACCACTAGACCTGACCTCAGTTTTGCAGTGAGCTACATTTCACGCTTCATGACAGCCCCCAAGGCTGATCATTGGGTAGCAGCGAAGCGTGTGCTGTGTTATGTGAAGGGCACTTCTGATTATGGACTTCTTTACTCAAGGAGTCACGATCCTAGACTCAGTGGTTTCATAGACTCAGATTGGGCAGGTTCAGTTGATGACAAGCAATCAACCTCTGGGTATGTGTTTAGTTTGGGATCCGGTGCAGTTACATGGACTAGTAAGAAGCAGCACGCGGTGGCTCTCTCCTCGACAGAAGTAGAGTATCGGAGAGCAGTTAAGGCAGCTTGTGAGGCAGATTGGCTTCGCCAGATGCTAGCTAATATGCAAATATCTCAAGCAGGTCCAACTCCCTTGTTCTGTGATAATCAGGGAGTTCTCAAACTTGCCAAAAATCCAGTTTTCCTTGAAAGAACCAAGCATGTGAAAACTCATTGTCATTTCATCAGAAAGCTTGTTGAAGACGGATCAGTTAAGTTGCTGTATGTTTCGACAGAGGATCAGACAGCTGATATTCTTACCAAGTCCCTTAGTCCAGATAAATTTGTCAAATTCAGGGGGTCTCTTGGTGTAGTTAGTAGATTGACCATTAAGAGAGGGTATTAGAATAATTAAAATCTTATTTAATGGTCAATAATCTAGTTTTAGATAGTTTCTATTTCCTTGTTCTGTTTTTGATTGTTTCTTTATAGAAACATCGTTTCTGTATATTTATGTTAATTTCTTTCTTTGTGAATAGAATCTGATTATTATTTTTCCAGTTACAGCCCGTAACACATACAAACTTACAATCCGCTTGAGATTGAAATTTAACTGCAAAAAAAACCATTGGAGAGCAAAGATACAGAAGGATCAGTGATAGAGGGCCAAGTCATCTGTAAATCACTACTAAGGACGGATGCCTGCCCATGAAGTGGAATTTGATAGAACTGCTTTCCAAGTATTCAACAACAGAATCAAAGAGCTTATCTGAAAGACACAGCTCTAGAGAAGAATGAGAGAAGGAAACATGAATGCCAGCAAGTAGGAAAGAAATGGCAATTGTTCTTTGGCACTCCAAAACTAGAGCAGAATCTAAATTCTGCTAGGTTTCCTCAGGGAGGTGAGCCTGAGGAGTGGGACCAGGCTCTCCTCCTGCGCTGTGCACACAAATATCGGTAGGAGGCCTTAACAACAGGGATGTGGACAAGAGGAGGCGATCAGTCAGATATATTTTAATTACATATAATTTTTGCTAAATATATGGACTAGTCCAAGGTTGGCTAAAGTCTTAACCAAATCTTGGGCTACATATGCCATCAGACTTTGGAAACCAAAATAGAAATCTTGACATTTGATGACAGTGCTTAGACACAAAAGCTATGTGATTAACTTTGTTGGAAACACTTATTTATCCAAACAATTTATATTCCTGGAAAATTGGCTTTGTCCATTAGTTACTGTATCCAAGGGTATTTTGATGCCTGGAAAATCAGAAATGTAATGTAGACCACATCAATTTGCATATACATCCCTTTTCTGACTGGAAGTTGTCATATTGTATTATTGCATTTATTAACATAATTGTAGAAGGTACGCATCAGTTATCTCTAAAACTAAACACATTCTTTAAGAAACACCCAAATTGTATCGTGTCAAACTTATACAGATTTCTTGTTGTTCGGTGGGTGCAGTGCTGGGTGAAATGGATGTGCTTTAATTATAGTCTGATTGGGCTAGCTTTATTTTACAGTCGAAAGTTTATGATAGTTTGTTATTTGCACATTATATCTAATCAGTTATTAGAGAAATATTCTAGTAATTATATCTGCTGACTTCCTGTTTATTATGAGAGCATGTTGTTGAAGCTATCTTGAGATAAGAAAGTCCTACTTTGTTGTCTTTCATACCCTGTATATGACATCAGTTTTGATAGTTGATTTGTCTTCTAATTTTCTTTTTGGTTGAGACACTGCAGCTGAAGGTAATTGGACCAGGAGGGCCACCTGGTGGACACCATCACTAACGATGGTCACAAGTATCGATTATGCAGATTGCATCTTGGCGACCTGGGACCATACCCACAATAAACTAGCTGCAGAGGCTTCAGCACTCTTAGATTATGCAAGAGTTGCAAAAAGTCATTGTGGAGACATGCAAAATTGTTTTCTGAAAACAGATACCAGTGTAGACTGTAATCTCAGACCATAATGCAATTGTGTTGTGCTCCATGGTAATTTTTGCATTTTATTTATACAGTTTTGAAATTAGAGTAGCCTATTTGTGGGCTAAAAAATTGTCAATAATGAAAATCAATTGTTTTGAAAACATTCTATATTTTTTGGAAAACTGAGCAAATAGTATGCTGCATATTGTCTTATGTTTCAGAAAATTCTTGGCATATTCCATGCCATGCCGTTAAAGCTTCAGAAATATATTTTCTTTGCTTGCCTATAAACGATTTCTAGGTTTTAGTAGTGGATCCTGAATATCACAGGCATAAGGTTCAATGCAGTCTTAAATTTCAATCAGACATGTCTAAAAACACAGGGAACAGCAAAACATGTTTGGTTCTTTCCTCGTCGGTTGGGAGAGAATAAATAATTAGACCCTAGGCTTCAGAATGAACAGGGCATGTTTCGAATGATGATGTGTTGACTGCAGTGTCTTGATGAGTTTTTTTGGTCGATAGATGCAAAATGAGGAACACTCATTCAATTGAATAATAATTTCATATAATTTATAATTTATCTGTATCTAATGCGGGGGTATGTCTTGAAGACTCTACACCTCACAACTGGGGGTCTTGGGTATGGGCCCTTTTAGGTGTTTTCTGGGCCCATGGTCTTATATTGATTGTATTGTAACGATTTTAGTGGTTTCCTATATTGATGTGTCTATAAATACTTGCATACGGTGAATAGCTGAGTTCATGCAGTGAGTGCTGTTTTTGCCATTTATTGTACAGTGTGCCATTTTTTATTTCTGCACTTAAGATTTTTTTAGCATTGCTTTTCCATGCATAGGTTTATTGATATTTTCTTTTCATTAAGTCATGCTTCTGCTTTTTGTGAATACCACCATACTAAGCAGGTCGAACTTCATTGTTACCTAGGGCCAGTTTGCTTATAAAATTTAGTGGAAAATTTGTTCGGAGTGCTTCTTGGACGTGAATGATAACTTGGACATGAATGATGACATATGCTTGCTTCCAAATCCCTGACCACATTATTTGAGGTCTCTGTTTGTTTTGGATTGAGATTAACAAATCTGGTTTTGTATGTAGCTGTACGCAGGTTTAGTTCTCTTGAAGTCGAAGTGTTAAAATAACTAAATCTATAGCCTGTTAATTATGTCGTAGATTTTGGAAAAGTTCAATTGAGATTTGAATTTTGAGGATACTAGTTTCTATGATGTTGTATGCAAGTCTTAACATTATACCTGACTAAACTAGCAGGTTTCGAGTGTAAAGATCATTAACACAGCACTTTTTGAAAAAAATTAAGCTACTATTAAAATAGTTACTTGACACAACTGCAGATGCATGCCTGTCTGTAAAAGGACGACCTTGTAATGCACAGGTATATACGAGGGAGCTTCACTTTTGGTACCCACAAAGAAAAAAGTATAATGCAAAGTTCTAGAAATAATTGAAGGAATTAATTCATCCAAAATCAAATAGCAATATATATAAATAAATAAAATGTTAAATAAATATAGATGCCTCTTTAAGGGTTAAGAGATAATAAGTTAGAAAGGAATATATGGTTAACATCTATCGGGAGGAGATGATTTATTCATAGTGGCTCTCTTTCTGGTCTCCTGTACTAATAATAAAGTTGAGTTGAATGGCATTATCGTTGGGATAGTGCTGTTTTTTTTCATTGGGAGCTCAGTGGCTAGTGATAGGAGACTGAAGGTGTGATTAATGAGCTCCGTAAAGGCTATTACTCTGATTGGAAACTGAAAGGACTTTGGAGGGAGCCCAAGGATTATGTCAACCTTTTAAGGAAGTTTTTCTCATTGTAGATGGAAGACAATTTTTTTGCGTCGTTTTGATTTTTGGATGGGGCCTGAAATTGTTTTAATTTTAAAACCCCCAAAACATTATTGGCTGATTAATTCCTAAGGAGATATGTGGCACCCGTCATGCCAACTAGTGTGGGTTGTGTTATAGCTTTGCTCGTGTTTAAGGAATAGTGGAAGGGAGGCTTTTAGATGTTTCATCCGTGTGGTATGTTTGTTCGGCATTCGTAGAGATGGATGTGAACCCTCGTTTAATATGTTGCTTTAGTGGTATTTTGTAGATGTGGCATTGGATATTGGCACTTCGTGCGTGGTTTTGGATTGTTGGGTGATTGTGGTGTGCATCTCATGCTTGTTGAGATTTACCATGACATACAAATGGAAGGCTCTCAAGCCAAGAAACCCTTTCTTTTGTGGTTAGGTATTTTACGAATGTTTGTGCTCTATTTTTAACTCTCAAGAGCTAACAACTCTAGGATTTGTGAAAGTAGTTTCCCCTCCATTTCATATTGAGGTGTTGTGTGATGGTCTGGATGCATTTGCGAGGGAGGTGTAGTTGATGGCTTTGAAGAGCCTTCTAGAGGTTGGTAATGACAGTAGCAAGGAGTAATCTTATGATCAGGAGGGTCGTGGGCATTAGAATCTTATTGCAAGGACTTGGGAAGTGTCATTGAAAGCTTGATGGTTACTCACACAAAGGGTAGTCTGGAGGTTTCTAGTGTTCATATTGTCTTGTTTGTTGGTGCAAAGAAATTGGCTAGAGCACAAAAGTGCGAAGATATCTTTCATGATATTAAACTTCCAAGATATGTGTTTTTAGGGAAGTTGATTGCACGTATTACTTGTGATTATGCTTGACATTTAAAGGTTTAATGATTTTACAGTCCATTGTAATTGAAGAGAGTGCTTTTGTAATTGAAGAGAGTGCTTTTGACTGCAACTAAAGGTTTGACAATAACTTTGGATCATTAGGAAGATGAGAGAATAGTGTGATAGGTTACAAGTCTCGAAAAAGAGAGAATGTTGACATAGAGAATGAGAGCCCAAAGAATACCTAGAAAATATAAAACAAAAATAAATAAAAAAGTATTCTAATAAATTATAATAATTAGATTATAAAAGTTAAGGATATTACAATAGTTATGATTGTAATATCTTATAAATATGGTGTGACAAGTATTATATCAATGTGTTAAAATTAAAAATAATTATATTTTGTATATTAATAGATATGTTCTAGTTAAAAATAATAATTATAAGTATTAAAGATGATATTATGTTTTTGATATTGATGAAAATGGGTTTTTGAACAAACCTTTTTACAATATAAAGTAGTCAGAAGGTAGATGGTACTAGTATCATGAAATGCGGGACAAACAACACAACACAAAAATGACACCGCCGTTGCATACAACAAAAATAAAAACAACACCCAAGAATCAATTGCCTACACAATGCTTGATCTCGATCTAGCAAATCTTACCCCCTTGACTCGAGGGTGCGAAATAGAAACAGATTTTGAGAGGCCTTTCTTTCTTCTTTGAACAATCGTCCAAGATAACCTCGAATCCAAATCCTTAGAATGAGGAGAGAGGATGGAATTCTCAATTGACACCACAACCATAGATAGCTTGTGCAAACAGGGGGGATAGTCTAGAACCAGAAGATGGAAGACTCGAAGGGAATCCTCAATCGACACAACCATAGATAACTTGCGCAAAGAGGGGGACAATCTAGAACTGGAAGTTGGAAGACTTGAAAACAAAATTGAAGTTGGGATCTCCATATTGCTTGTGATGGGGGTGGGGGCAATAGTCGATGAAGGGGCAGTCAAGGCTTGGTTAGAAGAAGAGGGCTCGAGAAGAGTCGAGGGGCTCGCTGAAGCTTGTCTGGCCGTATGGGGAACTAGAGGAGAGGAGTCAATATCCCAACAAGGCTCATCATCTTGGGAAGATCCATCTAACGAAGAGTTTGAGGTGTTGATAGTCAAGTGATCATCGAGGGTATTCTTCCACCATGTAGCCATGCCCTTGTGACGAGTGGAGACAATCGAAGGCCACATGGCCAATAGAAAAACATTGTCTACATTTGAAGGGGAGGCTCTCATAGTCTTGATGTTGCGTCCAAGGCCTTTCCCCCACCATCATAACTATATCTCCAAAATGAGGTTTGGAGATATCAATATCCACTAGAACAAATTTAGAGTGTCCCATGAATGAAGTAGTGGAGACAACCTTTAGAAGTGACCAATTGCATTGCCGATGGCCTCATAGATGAAATTTTCCCAGAACTGGAGAGGGAGGTTCGGAAGTCTAACCCATATTGGTTTGATGTTGAGAGGTTTGGTGAGTGGGTTGAGGGAGGTAGACGAAAGTTTGATCAAGAGGGAGTGGACAACCCGCAACCAAACCCTACCATCCAACAATAAATCCCTCTCCTTAGAGGTCACAAAAGTCACAATGAAAAAGCCCCTTGCATAGGGGAAGAGCTCTAGCTTGCCCTCCACGAGGGGCTTCCAAGAATCCATGACCCATTTGTGTAGGCTAGGAAGAGAAAGCCACCAACTATTGAACTTCAATATCACCCCATGGTGAAGAAGTTTTTCATTTTCAATAATGTCCTGGCCACACATTGGTCTAGGACATTCTGATCCAATGGTCCCATGGAAGGGGATAATGATAATATTTTATGTGGGTACTACAATCAAGTGCTATGAGCATAACTAGCTTTTAGGAGCATTTAGATTGAGTTCTAAGATATCGATATTATTTTATTGCATTTTTTAAAAGAGTTCTAAGATGCAATTCCATGACACTAAAAGTTTAAGTTAGGATAGAGTTAAAAGTAGTTTTAAAAAAATTCATAAAAAAATTTATTGAGAAAAAGCTTATAAAAATTCCATGATTGCAAGCTTTTATATATGTTGAATTAATATAGCAAAGCTATGCATATTTTAACATGTTATGCTTTTTTCTATTTTGGATATGAATGTCTTAATTAATAATGCACATATCTATTTTTAACTCTCAAGAGCTAAAGTGTTGTGTGGCCAAGACGTTATCGACAATGAAGAATTTTATCTTCACCATGGGGTGATGTGTAGGTCCAATAGTTTGTGGCCTTCTCTCCTTGACCTTCACAAATGGGTCTTGGAATCTTGGAAGCCCCTCGAGGGAAAAATTAAGCTTTTCCCCTATGCAAGGGGCTTCTTCATTGTGACTTTTGTGACCTCTAAGGAGAGGGATTTAGTGTTGGATGGTAGGATTTGGTTGTGGGGAGTACACTCCCTCTTAATTAAACCATGGTCTATCTCCTTCAACTCACTCACCGAACCTCTCAACATCAGACCAATATGGGTTAGGCTTTTAAATCTCCCTTACCAGTTCTAGGAAGATTCCTACTACGAGGCCATTGGTAATGCATTTGGTTGCTTCCTGAAGGTTCACTCCACTACTTTATTCATTGGACACTCTACATTTGCCTGTATTCTGGTGGATATTGATATCTCTAAGCCTCTTCATGGAGATATAGTTCTGATGGTGGGGGAAAGGCCTTGGGTGCAATAAATAGATTATGAGTGCCTCCCCTTTAGATGTAGATGATATTTTTTCTATTGGTCACCTGGCCTCCGATTGTCCCCACTCTCGTTGTAAGGGCACAACTACGTGGTGGAAGAATGCCCTCAATGATCATTTGATTATCAATGCTTCAGACTCTCCGGTGGATGGTTCTTCCCAGGATGATGAGCCTTCTCAAGATTTTGAGTCCTCTCCTCTTATTCCCCCCTTGACTCCTCCCAAGTCATCTTCTTCAGACTGAGCCCTATTGCCCCTTCATTGACTATGCCCCCCTCATGTCGAGAGATTTAGAGATCCCAGCTCTAGTTTCTTTAGATCTTCTAGCTTTTGGGAGTAGACTATCTCCCTCTTTGTGCAAGCTACCTTGGGTGGAGGCATCAGTTGAGGATTCCCTCCTCTCTCCTCATTATGAGGATTTGGATTTAGGGTTATCTTGGATGATTATATCAAAAATACCCTTCCAAAACACAATGTACACCATGATTGAATACCATACATAGCATTAAAAGGTTTCTAGATCAAACATTGATGAATGATAAAAGAGTATTTCAAGGCATTTGCAATAGATGTTGGTCTTGTGACTCACTTGGGGAAAAGTCTTCTAAGTTGATATATGTAATATAGATAAATGATGGTGATAAAGATTCCAAATTGATCAAAGAATACCTTTTATAATATTTTGAAAAGAACAATTTTTAAAGTTTGATAGAACTAGATAGGCTTAGAAGCTAGAAGTCTTTTTGATAATTCATACGATGTGTATTTTATCAACTTAAGGTCTTTGACAAAGGATAATTCTTAATGTATATCGATTTAACAAAATATAGTGAAAACAAAGTAATATAACCAAATGACAAAACACTAATGGTTGAAAACACAACCCATTCCCAATGGTGGCTACAAGAAACAAACTACACTTTATCCACTTCAAAATTATAGGAGTTTTAGTCATGTAGATTTTTTATTTAACTAGCTTAAATTATTTGAAAAATGATATTTGAGTGTGGCTATGGCAATATGGAAATAGAATGAAAGGACTTTTTGGTGTTCAATTTATTTTAACTTTTGATCAATAGACGGGGTAAAGAATATATGCATCACATTATTTGCATCCATTATTTTTATAGCAACTATTTGCATGCTATTATTTCTATAGCTGCGGGTAAATGCAAGAAGTTGTGTCCACTTAAGGTGGAAGTTTCAGAGTTAAAAAAAATCCGAAATCAGGTTAACCAAAACAGGGTCCTGTTTTGCTTCGGGATTCCAAGCCAAAAGCGAGATCTCGTTTTCTAGAAACGGGATCCCGTTTTGAGTTTCATAAAAGGTTAATATTTAACCTTTATGAAACGGAATCTCGTTTTGAAATGGGATCCGGTTTTGAAACGGGATCCCGTTTTAACCATTTCATAAAGGTTAAAATATTAACCTTTTATGAAACAGGATCCTGTTTTAAAACGGGATCCCGTTATTTAAAATTTGAATTTTAAGCTCGGGTTTTGCTTTGTAACCCAGTTTGGGAAATGCTTTGGGGACTTGAACCCGACCTCTGGACCTGGTTTGACCTGCAACTTGAAGGTCCTGTCAATGTCACAACAAAATACTGACTTTGGGCATATATTTGAAGGTCTATTTTGCAGAATATTTTGACGAAATTAAAACCCATTATAGATGAGACAGTGTAGATTCTAAATATATAATTTTTTTTACAATTGGATTAATTTTTCTATTTTTTAATCAATTTTTGATGAAATAGGTCCATAAACTTAAATTATCATGGTTTTTTAGTATTTTAATAACTTTTTATTAAAATATTTTTTTGTAAAAAGAATTGTATGAAAACGTACTTTAGACAATTCTTTTCAATTTAATTTTTTTTTTTTTTTTAAAATGTTAAAGTTTAGGTCATCTTATGCATGACGTACACGATGATTTTTTAAATGACCAAAAATGGTTAATAAAAAATTAATAAAAAAAATATTCAATAAAAAATTACAAAAAAATATGAAAAATGTGCTTCAATGAGTTACAAATCTTTTCCCAAAAGGATTTTGAAAAATATGATTATTTAGGTCAAAATATGGATGACGTACACGTACATGGTATAGTAAAAAAAAAGTGACTTTTAAATAGTGGTTTTTAGAAACGCCTATTCAAAATCAATTTCTATCATCTAGGTATTGAAAACAATTAGATATTTGGAAACTAGACTCTGAGTACTACATTTCATATTTAGTGACTTTTCCCAAGATTCCACCTTTAAGTGCTTCAAATTTTTAGGTCAAATGTGACAAATTTTGAAAATCAGGGAAAACACTTCCACTTTTTGGCCAATAAGTGGACACAACTTCTTGCACACACCCTAGCATCTCATAATTTGAATCCAAGAAAATATGAAATGCATATTGTAAAATCAAGGAAAATAAAACTTAAATATGCATAAAATTCATGTCAATATTAAGTTTTTAAAATTTTAAATAATATATTGGTGGGGTTGAATTAATGTAGGACTAGGGGAATCACCATAATTGCTTTATTCTCGTCCTTGATGAAGATTAGACAATATTTAATGATTGCAAATCTTTTGCTAGTAGAAACCTTAGGTTATCATAATATTGGGAGGCCTAAGGTTGCTTCTTAATCTTTCCTAGTTTTTCTAACAATCTAATGACCTTTTTGGACTTAAGGTAAAGTTTCTTGAGATCTTAAACTCCCAAAAATTCATTTTGTACTAATCAAGATTTTGATGTGACAAAGCTAAATTTTTTTTGCACTCAACCTTATTACTTGCTAAAATCTTTCATACATGCATCTAAAATCATTGTTCATGTTGATTTAGTTTGACATCCATGGTCCGTAAGATTCTTCCATCATAGTTGTTCGCATGTGCTTTATCTTGCACTAGGTGTTTAGAAGGATTTTTCCTTTCGGTTTATCTTGCTCTAGATTCAATGGTTCAATATCCTTTTTATTTCTATGAATAATTTGAATGTTTTAGTCACCTCTTTTATTTTCAAGGTTGCCTTTCCATTGTTGATTAATTTTTAATCCTACAATTCTCAATATTTTGTAGTGCCATGAGATCCTTAATTATTTTCACTTGATCTTTCTAGCCAAAAAAAAAATACTTTGGGTTCTTACACATACGTATGTATAAGTTAATGTAGGTGGAGTGTATTATACACAATGGTATCACACACGCATGCACACACGTGTGTGTGTAATATCAAGGACATAGAGAATGTTACACATTGGATGGTCCCTTAGCAAAAATGTATATTTTTTATCCCTTAAAGTAGTTGTGTTGTTCCATTACTACAAAATCAATGCTTGAGATTTAGAATTACCTTAGTAATTTCCCTCTTGACTCACACTACAAAATCATTATCAGTGCAAAAAGTTTTTAAACTAAATGGTGTGTATAAGTTTTTTCAAGCACTAGAAGGAATCATTTTAGCTTGAGGCATACATACCAACAAGAGAGATGTCGAGTCACTATATGAGATCTAGATTGATGCTTGGAAGTTGTAGTATACTATTCCTTAACTTGTCTTATCAGCTGTTCATACTATGTCCTCATTTTGATAGTCCCTCTATGCACTTGCCATCACCCTGTATGCACTGTTGCTTCCCTCTCATCTTCCTTTAAATAGTGCTTCTCTGTTTTTATGATGTCCATGCATTATGTCTTGATCTATCTCTGTCTGCAAGGTTTCCTCATTTTCTGCTCCTTCTATACCTTTATAACAACTATGGATGGCTTTTCTATAGAGGCTTATGGAGAAGTATTTCCTGATCTTCACATATTTTACAGAATAATGGTTAGCAACATGTGATCCATAGTGAACTCTTAAGAGGGAATCATTTACTAGCCTGATATACTAGCAGAAATCTTAGAAATCATCTTCCGATATGGCAAACTTTCGATTAGGAGATTCCTTGGCATACCAGAACACTCCAAATTAACTTAGTCCTTCGAGTTGTAGATGATATAGTGCAAGCAGATATCTAAGAACAGAGTTAATGTTGCTAATCTACTCCTTTTGAGTTTAAGGAACTTCAACATAGCAATGTAGATTGACCCGTCCTATCAGACTGACCTGTTTTGCTTTGTCTTGTCACAATCATCACTGATCGTGTCCTCCTTTTTGACTATCCTTGGTTTTGGACTATTCATACCTATCTGCTTCTTTTTAATGTTTAGTGATTGTTTTTGTGACTGTCATGCAGTCAACTATCTCTGCCACTGTTACACTCTGTTCACTGTCATAGGTGACTGCACTTGGCTCTTAGGGTTCTCTTCAACAATATCTAGCAACTGTCATTTGGAATGACAACTGCCTTCTCCTTTGTTAACTTAGTTAGGTATGCATGTATATAGTCCTTGTCCTTCACTGTCCTTTGTACAAATCACTTGAAGAGAAATCCTACTCCATTGTTATGCCTTTATCATGTTCACTGGGACCTCTTTGCATATGCAGAAGCCTCTTCACTTGGGTTGTCAGAACCGCCAAGAAGTTGATCCTCATCTTGGATTTGATTATTAACATCATTTGCACCTTCACCTTCTCTCATACTTGTTCCACTAGCATCTTCTTCAAGGGCACTTACAACCTCCTAATCATCTTCAACAACATTTATACTCTCTTTTCTCACTATTGTAACATGAAAAAATTATGACCTTATTTTTATTTCCTTTTCTTAAATGCTTCCTCCAATAGCCTTTTTTGCTTCTTGTTTTATTGGCTATAGCTATTAATATAATCATCATTAACTGGTAAAAAATATTAAGGATCCTTGCTATGCATTGACCATTGGATATTCCATCAGACTAAAGGAATATAAACATGGGCTTTTGAATTTCACAAATTTCAATCTTTTAAAAGTTGGCAATCTCAGAACTTAAAGAGTATGAAAGCAAAGTTAAATCCCTTTCACCTCAGAATCTCTAAATCCTTCATTTTCTTTCAATTTTTGAATATCAAATGATTTTCTTAAGCCCGCTCTACCAGCTTCTCACTGTCAAAGAAGTACTACCCTTCACATTTTTATTATCAGAATCACTGTCATTGTCTCTCTTTGTATGTGCTTCTCTATCACTGTTCAATATTCTTCTTGCTGTCACCATGCACCTTTCGGTCTATTTGCTGCTCCTTTAGCATGGGTATCTTAAATTTGTTAATGCTCAATTGGTTTGCATTTGATGAACCTTTAGATATCTTGGAAGGCATACCACCTCCCTTCATATGCTATTTCATTTTACATATCTTGGATGGCACTCCACTTTTGTTCCTCTACTCTAAACTGCCTTCTCTCATGACTGGCCTGAGTTCCATAACAATCATTGATGGCTGTTTGTCCTTCATCTCTCTAAGCATGGATTCATTTCTAATCTGCTGCTCTAGGCTGTTTCCTCAAAATTCTTTGATACTTCACTATAGTTTTTTAAAAATGTATTCCTCTACCTTTTACAGGGTTTCATAATGATAAAAAGTACAAAAATAGTGACACAGACTTTGCATAGCCTGTCTTACACAGTGCTATCTGCACCTTATAATCTTTATAGTCTACTGTTTGTTGGGTGTTCACTGCTCTTTGTTAATGATTATTGTCACTATCTCATTGACTCTTTTGCACCCATAGTTGTCCTACGATCCTTTATGATTGGTACAAGTTGTTATAACTCTACACAAGGATTTGGGGAAAACATATAACCTACAAAATGGATCTTTATATGCATTGTCATTTTATCTGTTCCAAGACCAGTCACCAATGTAATACATTCTTAACAGTCTCCCCTCATTTAGCTGTGTCCTTGAATGCACCATCTTAACCCCCATAGTCTGACTGAAACTGCTCTGGAGATATCATCAAGTGCTATAGCCACTTTGGAGACTGTCTTAGTGCTTATAGCTTGGAGTTTGTGTTTCTTGTTGTCATACGAACCTACTCAAGAACATATCATGCTGCATCTTGGTATGAATGCAAGAATGCTCCAACATTGTCATTCATATGACTGTTGGCAAGAACCTCACATGATTGCCAACCAGGTATTCCTATGAGATAAGCCTTGAGATAGACCTCTGCTTAAATTTTTTTTCTGTGCTTGTACACTTTGCATTTATGTTTGATTTAAACAACTTATATCCATTGTTTTATAGTAAACCCTATGTATCTTAATGGAATTACCGCTCCTTGAATTTTGCTTGTCATTACTGCCCAAATGCTCCTCCCAAGCTGCTCCTGTTATGATAGACTATTACTCCCTCAAAGGCTGCCTGTGCATGCTTTTATTATTGTTTTCTCCTTCTCTTTTTTTTTGCTATGCATGCCATTCCTTGACTCTATTTGTCACTGTCACACTATTTTCTCTTGATGGGCTTCTTTGTAGCTAAAATGTGAGCCTTTGGAAGACTGTCAAAGCTTCTAATACCAGATGAGCTATTATGAGCTAAGAGGCCTCAAACAGATGCTACAATCCTTTATTTACTGGCTTCAACTTGGACATAAGACATTTCCTTATCACCTTGATATACTGTCCATTAGTGTGTCCTTGATTTATATAAAACATAATCAATGACTTATAGACTTTTGACAGTGATAATTCTACCTTTATGCTTTGCCTTCATGCATTGTGACCACTATCAAATAGTCAATCTTTGTTATTGAAGGCTGCTCCTTGCTTTGTATGTTCATGAGGCTTCACACCTATCATTGTCCTTTGAAGACTTGCTTCTCCTTGATCTCCCTCTGCACACTACCATCCTTTAGGTTGCTTGTTGTTATGCTCAACATTGTTTAAGTGCATTAACTACTTATGTATGCTATTGCTTTGATGACAATCAATGATTGACTTCTTCTCTTATCTCATACTACTACTTCACGACACCATTCTTGATATTCCTATACCTGCACACTCAGCAAACTAGTTAGAGAAAACATAGAGGCTAAGAGCCTCTCTTTTGATTATTTGATCATCATCTCTTCCACATATTTTTATTATTGTATATCTACATCAATGAACTATTTATCTCTTTCATTTCCTTCCTTATATGCTTGTGAAAGATAACGGGTATATTTGATGTTGTTTCATATAGGAGTGAAAAAGAATCCTGAGCTCTAACATGCTTCCTCTTTCTCTCTTGCAGGTACCCGTGAAGATATCAATGGAGGGGATCTGAAGATGGTGCAACCACTATTGGGGTTCATCATTCGGGCAATGACAGATCCCCTTTCCTCTCTTATATGCTTTCTTTTTATCTCAGATGTACATGCCTTCTTTCATTTCATCTTGTATAGTACAGTCAATTCCCACGGCTTGTGTGGGAACTTATGAACATATTCTCTTTATGAATATAAACAGCCATTTCATGCAATGTTTTTGTATATTTCTCCTCTTTTGTGAATCAATTGCATAAAGAAAATCTGAAATCTATTACATGGTACCTGGTTGTTTATATTCATGAGTAGATTTGGTTATTTTGTGTACCTTTCTCATTTGATAATTGAATGAATTGTAATGAATAGACCATGAAGACAAATTGAAACTCATAGGTTAGCTTTTCTTTTCCCTCCTATTTGCCTTGGGATGCCTCCTGCTCAGGTGGGATGCCCTTCCCTTTTTTATCTGGCTTGTGTAGCAACTCTTATTGAGTTGCTACATGACATTGTTAAAAGTGATCATTGTAATGGCCTTCTACTTGAGTAGTAGGCCTTCCACAATAGGCTGTAAGCTATCATCTTCCCCACTCCCTCCTACTTTAGAAAACTTGGCCTAAGTTTCCATTGAACCTATGTCCTTCTAGGCAGAAAACATCAGTGCTGTCCTAGCTTGACCTTATTGGGCTAAAGTTCACAATTAGGTAACATTTTTGGTGACCTCTACGCCAGTTTTGCCGGCTAAAACTCTCATGACTAGTTGGCTAGCATATCCATTGGGCAATAAAGTCTTTCCTTGGCCTTTACAACTTAGAAAAGTTTCTAAAACTCAACTGTTAGAAATTGAATAACAAAACAAACTGAAATCAAAACAAGACTGGTCTAAACAGGGCCAACAAACTATGCATCAACACTTCTTGGAAAAAACAAAATTGAAGCAAATGGCCTATCTACCTAATCTAAACAAAAGAAATAGGCTTTCTAAATGAAGCCATTAACTGTTTCTACAAAGTAGCTACCTTTTCTGATCAATTTAGTATGGTTTCCATGCTTGTAAGTAGCCATCAAGGGGTGTGGAAACAAAAGTACCTACCCACTTGTTTTGACTAAAAGTATAGTAGATTTAAGGTGGACAAGTGAGCTGACTCTCCTCTTCTTGTTGCTCATCTTCATGCCTTGCAACTGGCCTGATAGGTAATGGCTTCTCCTTGTTGCTTTCCAATTGGATTAGATGTTGAATAGGGCATCCCCTTGACAAACCCATGCTCAAACACACAGTGTTGGCTTGATGCTTACATTCTGCTATTCCTTCCTCATCGTGTTGATCAGAAACCTTTGGAAAGATAGTAATTTCCATTTGTTTCTCTTGCTATTTATGAACTTCTTCCTCCTAAGATGCTGGTTTGACATCTAAATTTTGCACAAAAAACCTCTAATTCATCCCAAAAAAAGTCATCTTCAAGGTCTTCTTTACTTTTTTGTACAAGAGGACTCACCATTGGTTTATAGCAGCCTTTTTGAAGGCTTGATGAAGCATCAAAATAATCCTTCTAAAGCATAAGTTTTGATTTGATTACTTGTTCAATCTAGTAGGTAGCCCTATCTTCATGCAAAAAAATCTCATTGGCCTTCAAAATAGGGCTGTCTATGTGTTCTTGCATATGGATTGAGGCTTCATCCTCTTTCTTGTTTTCATGAACCTGCAATACATCATGTTATATAATGTCTTCTTGCTGCTCCAAATTAGCTAGTAAGGTGAGCATTTGCATGCTTTCTTCATTAGTCAACAAAACTAGGTAGCTAATCAAACAAAGAGACTGAATCTTCCTCTTCATTTGGTCTCCAATGAAACTTGTACAATTTGTCTTTGCAACTGAAGATTTTTACCTTGTAACCTTTGCATTCTGCTTTCATTCATCTCATGAACAACATTAGAAAACCTCTCAAATGAATCAAAATGTAAAGGATTCAGTGTCAAGCATGGACTAACCTCTTCTACACATGCATGAGGAAGAGTGGGCTTTTGTATGGGCTGCTCTTGATAGATGATGGACTAATTTTATACTTGTAATGTGTCTTGCAAAATACTTGAATTTTTAAAATTTGGAATCTTAAAACGAGGAGACTTACTTGCTGATTCAGAAAGCCTTCCCTGATTGAAATTTGGGATTTTAAACCCTAAAACCTCTTCTTGCAGCAAGTCATTTTTTCCTTTGCCATTGGAGTAGGAGTCTTCTCGAGGTCAGGCATCTTGAAGTTTGGATGCTTTGTCCACCAAGGCTTCCATGGTTGTTCAAAACTTTGATGGATCGGTTCAAGCTCTTGAGATGACTGAATCTTAAGGAATAATGAACTAGTTTTGGATGCAAACATGCCTCTGAACAAAATCAAAACTTCTAAAACTTGGAATTTGGGATTTGGGTCTTTGAACTTGAACTAGAAGTTGTCTCATTTGTTCCTCTTTAACAACAATATGCCTATTTAGACCTTCTTCCTCGTACTTTCTCTTCTCTTTCACCTCTTACTGATAGCAAAAAGCCTCACAAGCCTGCTTCTCCTGCTGTTGGAGATAGGCTTAATGAGAAAGCTCTTCCTGTTGCATGTCATACTCTTGTTCTCTTCCAATGGCATCCAACCTTTTTTGAAAATCTAACACCATGCTCTTGATGGTACCCAAGTCAGTGTCAACCTTGTCAGCATTTTGACTAGGGAAATTACAGGTCTGGTTTAAAGCAAAATCATTTCCATAAGGATGGGTGTAAATAGGCTCGTGAGGATAAAAATAGCCTTCTTGGGGCTGATTATTGGTATGGATAGTTTGCTAAGAAGGCTGAGTAGGGGAGGGTGGGAGGTAAGCATGATGAACATGCTGATATCCTACTGTTGCATGGCTGTTTGGGATGAAACCAACAACATTTTTAGTCTGATATGGGTATTGAAAAGGCTCTAAGACTGTATTTTAGCAAATTAAGGGATAGGAACATATTTTCCTTGATAGTTTATCATGCTATAACATGGAAATGAGCTGGGATTTCATGAAAATCTCTTTTTGGAACAAGGAAAAGCATGCTTGACTCTAAAATTTATACACATACTAGTAGATTCACTAGGGGATTGGAAGGATCCCACGAAGGAAAGAACCAAGAATATCACCTAAATCCTGATCCTTGATAATCTTTGAGCATCTAGGCTACTGAAATCAGTAGGTTTGAACCTGTAGAGTCACCAGGTGTGAGATATTACCTCCAAAGGCTAATACTACTAATATACACACCGAATATAAACAATGGATGAGAACATAAGGACTATAATAGTCCGATCTGTCCCACCGAGCATGCCAAAAATTGTTGTCATGAAGGATTGTACCTTTGTTAAGCACTAAGCCTAACAATCTTGTGACACATTGGATCAATTTTAGATAATGGGTTGTCTATAGTGAAAGTGAACCTTCAGAAGAGACTACTCCCTTTAAAAGCCTCTTGGATCTGATGTACTTTCGTGGAAAAAAGATAGAAAGCTAACGAATGAAACTAAAATTGATCCTAAGAGGTGATGCACCAATGATTATACTCTAATTTGCACCCTGATTCACAACTATCCCTCAATAGATCTATTCACACAACTCAGTTTGAGCAATCTTAACACATAAATATTTCATAAAAAGGCATGAAAACTTCTACTTTCGTTGAAGGAAAACTGATGTCTTCACAACTTGGAAAAGTAAGAAAATCATTTGCACAATCTACAACCTGTTATAATGAATTGCTTTTCTATATCTATGATTCAATGAATGAGACATAAATTTAAACGTTTGATGCTTAAAACACAATAAACTTTCATCAAAATCACTCAATAGAACACAACGCCTGAATCTGAGTAGGAAAACACATGATTTTATTGAAAAAAAGGTAGGAATAGCTTTGCAATAACTATAAAATATGCTAAAAAATAAGCTTCCACTGTATAAAAACCTATAAAAACTGCTAAGTTACAATATTGAAATCTTTCTCTACAATGTGCAAAGGTAAGAATAAAAGCAAGAACTGAGAAAAAAACACAAGCTTTTTCTCCTATAATACAAAATCTCTCCAAAAAAGCAAAGGGAACTCATCTCCTATCTAACTAGACTCCAATTGATGCATGAATAGGTTGGAAAAAGATCCTCAACCTCAGAAATAGTCAACTCTCTATTGCTGGGTGAGTAAGAGGAAAATACCTAAATTAGAGGGCTCATAACTGCTCCAAATTGAGCTATTTTAGCTCTGAACTCCTCTTATCTAGGGAGTTAACCAAGTAGACTTCCAAAAATAGTTCTGTTTGACCAAAAGTCAAAATAAAAGCAAAAAATAACCCCTTCACATAATTTTGCAACTTATATTTGACTCCTTCTCTTCTCTCCTTTTGCATGATTTGAAGGCAATGATAGTTTATTTTAACAAATATTAGAGTTAATTTAATTTATTAATTACCTTAATAAATGTTAGAATAATTACAATATTGCAATTGGTTAATCTAGCAAGTATTAAAGGTAATTCTAGTAAATAATTACCCTAATGAGTTCTAAAATAACCTATGATGGTCTTGATTATGCAGAAAGGGCTAATGGTGATGCTTCTTGTCTTCAAACCTTTGAGGAATTCATAGGGCATGATGATGTTTTCTTTAATCTTATAAGGTCATAGTTCCATGCTTTTTCTTCAATTTTCTAACACTTCTTAGACTGCATGATGTGCTTTTTTGACTTGAACATTTGAAAAGACTCGCATATCATTCCCTAACTTCATGATTTTTGACTCCTCTTGACACATAAAGGCTACTTCAATGATATACTTAAACACTTAAAAAGTGTTTCCCACGAGCTTTAAACTCCATTTAATATCTTTTTCCTCAAAAGTCATTGAAGGACTTTAGAACAAACTATCATTGCATCGATATTGACTAGATTTTTGGGCACACATTGTGAATAGGGTTTCAAATCCCTATCTTGAGCTCATTAGGGCTTCTCACTCCATCTCTTTTGCTTTTCTCACTTAAAAGCACCACCATGATCTTTGTTGCAGCTCTTTTGCTTGATGGGGTTCCTTGTCCTCTTCACTGCTCCCGTACCTGGTAAGTAGTTCCTACCTCTCTGCTATTATTTCTTTGAGAAAATGGTGAGAAGTCTGAATTTTTTTTTGCTTTATATTTGTATGCATTTGATGTGGTTTCAGGAATGTCTTTAACTCTATTATTGAAGGTCTTTTTGTGTCTCTTGAAAAATTGTGAACCCAAAATAATGGAGATGGGGTTTTTGTGTGTATCACCTTTTCTTTTCTTTCTACTCTGTCATATATGGTTACGCATCCTTCTTCTAGTATTTGTGGAAGCCTTTCTGTATATTAGAGCTTTGCCAGGGTTTCACTCATATATATGAAAAAATCAAATGGAAAACCACCTTGGTTGTTGCTCATGTTTGAAATCAGTGGTAACCTACTTTTTGTGCTATTGATTTTGAGGAAATAATGAAACAAACTTTGCTTTGATGAGGAAACATGTAAAAACCCCCTTTCTATCTTTTGCTATGAGTAAAACAAAGAGAAGGTTTTTCTTTTTTTTTCTTTACAGTCCCTTGCTAGGGTTTCTATTTCTTGTTCACGATGATGATGCTCTATGGTTCTTGTTCTGATGAAAGTTGTAGCATACTGTTCCTTAACTTGTCTTATCAGCTGTTCATACCATCTCGTCATTTTGACAGTCCCTCTATACACTGGACAACACCCTGTATGCACTGTTACTTCCCTCTCATCTTCCTCTGAATAGTACTTCTCTATTTTTGTGATGTCCATGCATGATGTCTTGATCTATCTCTGTCTGCAGGGTTTCCTCATTTTCTGCTCCTTCTATACCTTTATAATAGCTATGGATAGCTTTTTTGTAGAGACTTATGGAGAAGTATTTCCTAATCTTCACATATTTTATAGAATAATGGTTAGCAACATGTGCTCCATAGTGAACTCTTAAGAGGGAATCATTTACCAGCTCAGTATACTAGCAGAAATCTCATAAATCATCTTCCGATATGGCAAACTTTTGATTAGGAGATTCCTTGGTATACCACAACACTCCAAATTAACTTAGTCCTTCGAGTTGTAGATGATATAGTGCAAGAAGATATCTAAGAATATAGTTAATGCTGCCAATATACTCTTCTTGCATTTAAGGAACTTCAACATAATAATGTAGGTTGACCTATTCTATCAGACTGACCTGTTCTGCTCTGTCTTGTCACAATCATCACTGACTGTGTCCTCCTTTTTGACTATCCTTGGTTTTGGACTGTTCATACCTATCTGCTTCTTTTTAATGTTTAGTGATTATTTTTTTGACTGTCATGCGGTCAACTGTCTCTGCCATTGCTACACTCTATTCGCTATCATAGGTGACTATACTTGGCTCTTAGGCTTCTCTTCAACAATATATGGCAATTACCATTTGGAATGACAACTTCCTTCTCCTTTGTTTTAAAGGGTCAACCCACAATAGTGGTTACACTTTTGTGGACGAAGAAAAATTAAAGGTGCCAAAAAATATCTAGGAACCACCTTTGAATGAAGATCCCCCCTTCGAATGAAGGCCATGTTAGCTTTCTCAAGCCTTGATAGAATAAAACCTTCATTCGAAGGGAGTCTTCGAACAAGGGCAAATGGGCACTAATTTAAAATAATAAAATAATACCTTCATTCGAAGAGGGTCTTTGAATGAACGCATTATTTTATTATTTTTTTATAAATAGGTTTTAACTCTCAAATGACAATTTTTTTGTCATTTGAGAGCCCACATAGTGAAACGAACAATGGACGAAGGTGACAGGGCAACAAAGCTGCGTCGAAAGAGACAGCTTGAAGGCTCCTAGACATGTGAAATGAAGGCCCCACATCAGCATAAGAGCCCCCACATCAACATTCCATCCTCCCTCCAGGTGCATAAAATATGTATATGCTTGTCGTTTCTCATAAAAAAATTGCTATTTCATTGTGCATAAAATACATATACAGGTGCATAAAATACCATGAGAAAAATTCCATTGTGTTCTTAATGTCTTCTTGTTGAATTTCTTGAGTAGCTAAAGAACTGCCAAACCCTAGCTTGCCAAACCCTAGTCTGCCAAACCCTAGTTTCAAAAGAACAATAATTTCTCAAAGGGCAATGATGCAAAGGAAAATGTGAATCAATTTACTAACACCTTTTTTTTCCCTTCATTTAACCCATCAAAATGTAGGGAGCTCACTAAGCTTGGTGATTCTATGAATAATGTGTTTCAAACTTTGTTGAGTGAAAATCTTATTACTCTTCCTCCTATTCATCCTATAGATACTTCTCAACCCCTCCCTAAATGGTATAATGATCAAGCATTTTGTGATCATCATGTGAATGGGCATCCAACATAAATATGTGTAGGTCTTAAACATAAGGCTCAAGATCTTGTAGATAACAACATAATCAAATTTAGAGGAGTAAATGATAATAGAAATCCATTGGTGGCACTTGCTAAAAATAATTTAAAGATATATATAAATCCATTTCCAAAAAAATCTAACATAGACATGCACTTGTTATTAATAATGTTATCGATGATAATGATGTTGATGATGTTGGTCAAATCTAATGCTACATCTTCCTCTCCTTCTATGTCACCATTGATTGCATTTTTTGATGAGGAGATCATATAGAATAAGTATTATGGTCTATTGAACATGCCAAGTATTATGTGAAGTGTGAATCAACTTCAATTTCTTATTGATCTCATATGTCAATACAATATATTTAATGAAGAGGAACTATTTAATTGACATGTCACACACAGAGAATATGCACATTCTATAGTTTCAATTTGAGGATGACAAATGGAATGATGATAAGTACATTGAGTTGTATCATTTTGAACTTAAGAGTAGGACCTAAGGAGTTACTCATTTATGTCATGTTATGACATGGGTAAGTGTAAGAATATAGGGGGCCAAAAAGTGGCCAAATTAATTAAAAAAAATTAAGTCATAACGCGCTCGCATTATGACTAAATAAAAAAAAAAGGTTTCCAATTTCATTTCTTTGTATTTTCTCCTCTCTACCCGCGGCTTGTAAACCCTCGAAAGCGCGCTCGCGTTTTGCAAAACACCATTCAACACAAAAAGCTTATTGATTCGTTGCCAAAATGCCGCCACGACGTTGAGCACGCCAAAGGGGTGAGTTATATTTGTTTTTTTGTTTGAATTTGTTTCTAAATAGGTAGGTTTTTGTTGATTTTTGATGTATATTTCATTAATTGTCAGGAAATGTTAATGCACCTCCTCCTCCTCCTCAAAATCCACAAAATCCTGAGGAGGAAATACCTTCAGAACAACAACCTCCTCCATTCATTCCTTGACATGCCCCTAGAACACAAGAAAATATAATGGGGCAAATTGAAAACAACAAAAAAGAAATTAAAGATATAATTGCAAGGTTGAAAGATCCTTCCACTTCAACCTTGCATAGGTCCACGCTTGCCAAATCTCTTGAGTCTATGTTATCAAATGTAGATTTAATTAGCAAGCAAATAACTAGTTGGACGGATAAAAAGAGAGAGTTTAGAGATTACTATGCAGACAAGTTGTCATACCAAGATGTGAAAAAATTACAAATTACAAAATTAGACTTGTGTTCAATTTTCACAAACCCACAAACAAATCAACCTTCACCCATTACATGCAAGAGGTTCCTTATCCATTGGTGCAACAACCAAGCGATAAGGGACAATTTCGGGCAGAGGTGGTGGATGGTTTTTGACCATCCTCCATGCAATAATAATGAGGTCCCGCAATACTTTTTGAGGAAACTCTACTGCGAGTTTGTCCTCAATAAAGTGCCAAACTATTTTGATATGTGGGACTTCCAGGGTAGAGGTGGGGGGTCAGCACAAGATAGACCAGGGGCACGTCTTGACCCACAGCGGGTAGTGAGACAAATAATCAGCAGACCAGCCCACGAGCATGTTTCTATCCCTTCCATTGTGAAGGAGAGTGTTGAGGTCGATACACTTCAGTCGATTAGTGCCTTGACCCAGAGCATCATAGAGCATGCCGGTCCTACAACACAGAGTGGGTTGGGAGATAGTGCGAGGAGTAGGGTCCCACCCCATACTTGCCAGGCTTGCGGGTCAACCTGTGGTTATGACCCCATGGACAGTCAGGACGTAGGTGTACAGGCTACATTTGCAGCTGAGCAGATGGTGATGACAGATACCCTCCTGAGTGAGACTTTCGGCCTTGATACTCAGGTAAATATTAGCAAGTTTATTGAATTTAATTTATTAAATTTTATTTTTGAAATACAAGATTAACTAATTTAAATTGATGATTTTAATGAAATTTCAGGGTCATAGCGTCGATGCAGTTTTCAGTGGTTCTCCACCTGCATTTTTTATTAGATCATCTACTGTCGAGGTATGTAACTAGTAAACAATTATAAATATTACATGTGAATAGCATCGTTATATGAATGGTATTCTAATATCTGATTTTGGATGTTGAATAGGTTAATACTATAGATTTCACGGCAACACCTGCCAGTGGTGGTGGACTTCAAAGCTTTACGGAGGTAATAAAATAAATAGTTTAATGAATGAATTATACTTACTAAATTTTTGTATGTGATTTGTGTGCTTTATTGTGTGTACTTCCATGTTTAGATGAACGTGTGTGTATGTTAGGAGCCATGATTTGCATCACTATTATAGTTTTCGTAATTGAATAATGTTGTTTTATTTCCAGATGATGCAGGCTGCGGAGACACCTCCCCATGTTCATAGGGCAATGGAGCAGGGTGTGGCCTCTGCGATTCATAGCTCCATGGCATTGACAGGGGTATGAGGCAAATTAGTAAATTTCAATTTACATTCATTGTTATAGTTGTCTATTTTTGAAAAATCAAAAGATTATTGATTTGAAGTTTAATTTCTATCTGGATGGTTTCTATAGGACATGACATCACTAGGGCCTATTCCTGCTACTGAGGCAAGCGAGGAGATAGATTATATGTTAGCGGTAAGTGATTATTTTGTTAAATGTTTCATTTTTTATAACATGTAATTTCTATATATTAATGTCTATACTTTTTATTGTAACAGGTAAAGATGCAGGAAGACCTAAATAGGAGGAGTAGCCCTTGGGTTCGTAGTAGACCACCCACATGTGCGTCTCCATCCCCTAGAAGATCAAAGGTTGCTCATGATTTATTCTCTTCACCAGCCAGAGGGGAATGACTTTTTATTGTGTTCCTTTGTTGTATGCCTATATGGCATTTGTGGACATATATTTTGGATTGTACATAGTTGACATTGTATGCCTATATGGCATTCTTGTAAGCATATATGGCTATTTTGTATATATGTTATACTTATATCGACAGATATTGATGTATGCCTATATGGATATTTGGTTAATACAAATCTTTTTTATTGATGGCATCCATACTTGCATTATAAATCCATGTTTGAATGGATATTTGTAGATGGCTACTTCAAATATTTAAAGTCCGATTGTATTACATAGGATGTTTGCATTTTATTTGATAGGCTTGATAGGCCATGGATTACATGATGGTGTTTGATGGAAAAGTATGGTACTAGAAGACTCTAGTTCATTCTTAATAGGCTTGTGATTGACAATATCTTTGCATGATTGCACTTGATCTTGGATCATGGGCATGTTGTTAGGATTTTGATTGCATTGTGGTGTTTGATGGATAGGCATGGTACTATGTGACTTTTGGATAGGCTTGGGAGAGGTACACTAATTGAATTTGTGATTTCTAGTTTGAGATTTTTCCTCCACTAGAAGTTCTTGGAGGAAATCTAAAAAGGATGATTTGGATGTAGTGGGTTTGGATTGATGGGATAAGTTGGAATGTAAGGATTATGAGATGGAGGATTTGAATAGGATACATAGGATAAACAGTTCTCACATGCAGTTGGGATTGGAGATATGAATTGAATATGAGGACCTTGGTCTAAAGTGGTTCTTCCCTTACCAAAGGTACCATAAGGATGACCATTAGATGTGTATTTAGGATTGGCATGATAGCTAGTGCTAGTCATTTCTTGTTTGAAATATTCTTGCATGTTCATGAGTGGGAGATGAAGGTTTATGGAAAGTTTGCATTTAATGATCTCATAGTTAATGCTATTGTCATCTTGATATCATCTTGATCTACAAGACTATCATCATCATCATTGTCAAAGGGATTTTTTGATTGATTTGGATAAAAGATCTCATTTAAAGGATGCATGGTTTAAGGACCTATTTTGATTGTGATTTTGGGTTTTGCATGAGCCTCGCACAAGGTAATAGGCATAGGGTTTTTATCTTGCATAATGATTTTTTCAAACCAAGGGTCCATGATGGAAATGATTAAGGATGATAGAATGTTTGGATTTTGGACTTTGAGATGTTTATGGTTGTAAATGTTTATTGTTTGGACTCAAATTTTGTTAAATGGTTGTTTGAAAGAGGACACATCAAACACAACAATAAGATTGGTTTAAGTATGGATGCAAATGATGTTTACTAGTTTATGAAATGAAGACACATCAGGTACATTAATTGCCTATTCTATTGAAGTGGGTGTATCAATCTCCATGGGCTCAACAATATTTTGGTTTGAGGACATGGTTAATACATGGTGAGACTAGGAGTCTTGTTTCAGTGGGATTTGAGCATAGGTATAGCAATGATGATAATTATGGTGTCATGGATATGTAGGTACATTTGAGCATTGGCAAGACTTGACCATGTTTGTAGTTGATAAGTATGGGTTATGATGTTTGATTCATGATTACAGGTGGTGTTGTGGTTTAGTTTTAGCACATTGTTCTTATCTCTTAGATGCTTGATTAGTTCCTTGACTATGGTTACTCATTTGTAAACTTGTTTGGAAAGTTGAATCTATGATTGATTTGGTGAAGTCTATAAGTTATATTATTTGATATCTCAGTTTGGAAGTTACTAATGTGATGATGATTTTGCATGTTTTCAATGGTTGGGATCTACAAGTTATGCATTTTTTTGGGATGCACACCTCATTGATTGTAGTGGGATGACTTGAATGCATATTGCCTATATCCACGAGATTGATTCAGTGTTGATGCAGACTTTGTTATTTTTCCTTGTCTATGCTCATTTGCGCATTGGTATGTTGCATTGGGATGAGAGGATGGATGATGAGAATGATTCGATAGTTGGTTATTGGGACTTGTAGCATGTTTATCATGATGTTATGGATATCTTAGTTGCATAGTGTGAGCTTTTGATAGTAATGATGGTTTATCTTCTTAGATTGGAGATCTTGGTTCTACTTTGGAGTTATTAGTATTATAGTTGAGTGTGTGTGGACCATGGTGATCTTCATTTAGGAGATGGTTATTACAATACCATGTGTAGTTCATATCATGGTTCAGTAGGAGCTTTGATAGTGATGTGTATTCATCACCTAGTGATGGATGATCTTATATAGTGGTTGGGTGTAATGGACAAACTCTTGGATGATGATTATTATTTGTAGTGAGAGTGCTTTGACATCTTGGCTACTATTTTTAGGAGATGGTTATCTTCATGTGGTTGTAGATGTTGATCCTTGGTTTAGAGGTGTTTGGTAGTGTGTCTTGGTGGACTCTTGATTCTAGATTAGAGTATTAGCATGATACAAGTTCTCTTGAGACTAGGATGTCTGTATTGGTGCATGTGATCTTCTAGGAGGAGATGTTAGATCATGATGTCATGTTTGGATACTTAATTTTGTAGTTGGAGTTTTGACAGTGGTCTTGTTGGTTCTCTTGGTATTGAGTACATTGGTCATGTGCTTGGGAGCTTCATGATAATGTGGTGTTGCATTTGGAGCTTAACATGGATTGATTGGTTGTAGGTTCTCATACATACTTTGAGACTTGGGTGAGGCTAGAGTTCTCTTGGGACTAGAGACACTTGTTGAGATGGTAACCCTTTAGAGGTTTTAGCAGGAAGACCAAGGAGACTTTCACTTGGATATCGGCATGAGTTGATTATGGACCTAGAGAAGATTCTTATTGGAGAGAGTCATTGTGGCTTGGTGTATCTTTGAGGAGCATTCTCATTCCCCACTCTTGGTCTACTCGACAGACTATCATCTAAGAGGTATTTCCCATCCTTTAGATGAATTTTTTTAATGCTTTATCTTCTCATGGTTATGGATCTTGAGCTATGGTTATTGGTTCTAGAGGGTTCATTCGAGGGGTGTCTCTAAACATGCTTTTTCTCAGGCACTAAATTGGAGTTGTCTAGATGCACAAGTGCGCCTGCCTCAATGAAGTTCATTTTGTTAACTTAGTTCATCCTAGTGACTCAAGGGGTTGTTATATTCTTTAGGCGCAATCTTTCATAGACTAAAACATTCACTCCATGTTAAGGTGCTCAAAGGAGGCTCTGGAGATGGAAAATGGCACCTTAACTCACTTATGTAAATTTTGGACTTTTAGGCAATTGCAAGATGTCTTGGAGGGCTCAATTCTTCAAGGTGCCCATTTTGTTCACCACTTGTAGCATCACTTGTTCAAGGTGCATGTTTGGGATTCTCCAGCGCGATATGTGATTTGGTCACAACAGGCGCCTAGAGTGAATAGGCTTTCATCCTGACTTAATACACTGCCTCCTTCTGACAATTTTTGGGGCAGCAGAAAACCTTTCACCACTGGCAAATGTCTCAGAGATATAAAAACTGAGAGAGGTTATTGTAGAGGCACTCTATGTGATCGCGTTGCCTCAGACATAATGTTTGTAAGTGACATGGTTTTCGAGTAACATCTTATCAAAGATTGCTACCTTTTTGCACTTTGGACTCTTCAGGGATATCGTCGGTACAATGTAGCTCAAACTGTTTCGACATGTTTGGGTGAAAAATAGGACCATGCCTAGCGTAAATGCACCCATTCAGATGCGTTAGAATAGTCAGTTTGGTCGCATCAGGAGCAGGATGAAAGTTACACCCCTTTGCAACTTTACACTGCCTCCTTCTGACGATTTTTGGGGTAGCAGAAAACTTTTCACCACGGGCAAATGTCTCAGAGATATAAAAAACTGAGAGAGGTTATTGTAGAGGCACTCTATGTGATCACGTTGCCTTAGACAAAATGTTTGTAAGTGACATGATTTTTAAGTAACATCTCGTCAAAGATTGCTGCCTTTTTGCACTTTGGACTCTTCAGGGATATTGTCGGTACAATGTAGCTCAGACTGTTTCGACATGTTTGGGTGAAAAATAGGACCATGCCTAGCGTAAATATACCCATTCAGACGCGTTGGAATAGTCAATTTGGTTGCATCAGGAGCAGGATGAAAGTTACACCCCTTTGCAACTTTACACTGCCTCCTTCTGACGATTTTTGGGGCAACAGAAAACTTTTCACCACGGGCAAATGCCTCAGAGATATAAAAAATTGAGAGAGGTTATTGTAGAGGCACTCTACATTATCGTGTTGCCTTAGACAGAATGTTTCTAAGTGACTCAATTTTTGAGTAACATCTCGTCAAAGATTGCTACCTTTTTGCACTTTAGACTCTTTAGGGATATCGTGGGTACAATGTAGCTCGAACTGTTTCGACATGTTTGGGTGAAAAAAAAGACAATGCCTAGCGTAAATGTACCCATTCAGATGCGTTGGAATAGTCAGTTTGGTCGCAGCAGGAGCAGGACAAAAGTTACACCCCTTTGCAACTTTACACTGCTTCCTTCTGACAATTTTTGGGGCAGCAGAAAACCTTTCACCATGGGCAAATGCCTCAGAGATATAAAAAACTAAGAGAGGTTATTGTAGAGGCACTTTACATGATCATGTTTCCTCAGATGGAATGTTTCTAAGTGACATAGTTTTCAAGTAACATCTCATCAAAGATTGCTGCCTTTTTGCACTTTGGACTCTTCAGGGATATTGTTGGTACAATGTAGCTCAGACTGTTTCGACATGTTTGGGTAAAAAATAGGACCATGCCTAGTGTAAATGTACCCATTCAGACGTGTTGGAATAGTTAGTTTGGTCGCATTAGGAGCAGGACGAAAGTTACACCCCTTTGCAACTTTACACTGCCTCCTTTTGATGATTTTTGGGGCAGCATAAAACCTTTCACTACGGGTAAATGCCTCAGAGATATAAAAAACTGAGAGAGGTTATTGTAGAGGCACTCTACATGATCGTGTTGCCTTAGATAGAATGTTTCTAAGTGACACAGTTTTTGAGTAACATCTCATCAAAGATTGCTGCCTTTTTGCACTTTGGACTCTTTAGGGATATCATTGGTACAATGTAGCTCGGACTATTTCGACATGTTTGGGTGAAAAATAGGACCATGCCTAGCGTAAATGTACCCATTCGGATGCGTTGGAATAGTCAGTTTGGTCACATCACGAGTAGGACACCAAAAATGCAAAAGTTGCTTTGTGCAACTTGACAACATTGACACTTTTTTGCAACATGACTCAAAGACTCAAACTGACCCAAATGACTCAAAATGACTTAAAATCACCTTGATTTTGGTGCCCAATGTACATTATAGAGGTCAAGGTGCTCCTTATCATTCAAACATCTTAGATGAGTGCATAGGAAAGGAAAAAGCTCTAAGTTTCATCATCATGAACGCCTAATATCAAGAGACTTTAATGGTTCAAACCTTAGCATGGAGTCCTAAGGCCCATTTCATGTCTCCTTTCATCCAGTTTGCCACCCTTATGTAGATTTTTCAACTTGATTTGGCGCCCTGTATGTGAAGGAAGATCTAAAGGCATGAAAGTGGATGTCATATTGCAAGAGTTTGGATCATCAAAATTGAAAGAAATAAGTCTATTAAGCTTGGGCGCCCTTGGTCTTCTTTTCATTCATTATGAGCCCCTTGGGAGAATGGTATATAGGTCATCATCATGATTGGGCACCCTGGATCCAGAGTGTTGGAGAGATCATCAAATGATGTCTAGAGGAAGTAGGGTGAGTTATGAGTTTGGTCGCATCAGGAGCAGGACACCAAAAATGCATAACATGATGATGTAAAAATGTGTACATATGTGTAAAAATGCAGGAGGAAATAAAAAAAAGACAAACCTTACAAATTAATGTGCATACTTACAACTCAATGTAACATAACTTTACAAAATTAATATGAATACTTACAAATTAATCCAATGAACCATCTGGGTCTGCTCTACTCTTTGTGTCAAGTATTGCTTCATGGTCAGACTCACGCACCTTCCACAATATTTTGTTCAAAGGTCTACCCCGATACTTTATCAAATGGACATTGGATGCCACGACAAGGTTCAAGTAATGAAGAATCTTTCGATGCGTGTCAAAGTCCTGAAATAGCCAAATATTAACACTCTTATGTGGGTACCTTCTAAGCCATGTTCCAGTAATAACCACTGAGCCTGTAGGGTATTCGATGTTTTCTCCATCTGTAATAGGGGCCTCTAATTTCTTTTTGGCCTCAACACGACATAAGTAATAATTTGTTCCCTCTTCATTATCTTCATCTGCAATAACTGCATATATGTGCCCTACATTGATATGTGTAGCAAATTAGATGAAATTAGTCAACATTACAAAAACACTACAAAGTAAGATGACATTACCTGGTTGAACTAGATGAAATTAGATGCATATACGTGCCCTATATTACCTAGTTGAACTAAATCTGATATGTGGTCAAAGTCAACTGATGATTCCATCTGTGTTAGTTCCAGTGCTGTCGGGGGTCGATATGTGTCAAGTGGGCTAAGAGAACTTAACTACCATTCGTCAACCCACTACTTTGACTCACACTAATCCCAGACTTGAATTGTACAGGAAGAACAAAAGCATGACATCTTTCGTGTATGGATACTCCATGAACCTGCAATTGAGCTTCTGAAAGAGTGCATCTCATTTGATCCTGTCAGTGTACAACAATCCTCATATGGTGCAATGTTAGTATCATCTATCAACCAAAAAAATCTATGAACTAAAGACTTACCTTCATTACTTGGACCTATGGAAGCATTACACCACTCGACAATCAATTTTGTATCTGTCAACTTTGCATTGTCTTTATACTTTAACTCTTCTCATGCTATGGCTCTTTTGATACATGCTCTGCACCATCATGCTCCCCCTTTCCATGCCCAGCCTCACAAAAGTTCCTCATATGTTGAATACCTGTAAAATTATGCCTCCTACTCAGCCAATAGAAATTTCGTGAGTTCTTGAATTATGACACACAGTTATCTGACCACATGATATGCTAACTAAACGATATGCCCCTTCTAGCCAAATCATTGTAGAACACCTGAAAGCAACCTTGCATGAACTCCGTAGAATGCGTGTGATCACTAATATAGAAATTATACTCCCTTATGATCTTTCTGTCATCCTTTGTACTATCATTCGCATGAATGAATGCGATGTGCACAAATATAGAAACCTGTGTGGAGTTGTAATATTGTGATTGCACCTCACGCTGTGGCTGTAGACTATAGTTCTCTGCAAAGTCGACGACTGAAACAATGCTACCAACCAGAAATGTGTCCTTGCATAACTTGAATTGCAAGTCCAACCATCGAGCTCTATGGGCATGTCTTGCATACTCATACACTATGCTGTCACGAAATATAGGCATAAACTGATACACTGGAATCTTTTCAATAACTAATTCACACCTCTTTGCTTCTTTACCATCTTTTGTATTTTATGCCACTGTTTTATACTTGCCAAACTCTACTAGTTCATTTCCAACCGCATGTGTTATTTCCATATGTTCACATATTGGCAAATGTTGCAAGCCACTGCAACGATGATATGTGCCATCCAAGCATAATTTCTTGTAGAATATTTGACCTTCCTCTCTTTCACATAAAATTCTTGATATGAAGTCTCTTGAAGATGTTGGTGGGGCACATATGGCACAACCCTGCAAATCATTGTTAGTATGCATATCTAAACATATAGACCTATAAGCATCAAAATGGTTAGAAAATTCAATATGTAATCTACAACAACAAGTAGTGCGTGTGTGATTTATCTTAACATAGAAAGGTTTTAGCAATTCAAAATATTTTTGACAAATTTTAATTTGAGGATACTTCTCTAGAAATTTACCATAAAACTGTGTTTGAGTCTCATCCAGAAAATGCTTTGGATGTGGCTTGCGGTATTGACTACCGATTCTCCTTCTTACCACATCCCTTTGATTCGGAGATACCATTGTGTAATTCTTCCAAAAGTCTTCAATTAGTGATCTCAATGCTTCAACAATTGGTTTATCTTTTCGTGGTAGTCTCCCCAAGAATGCCTATAATTCATTGGCATTAGTCTCCTCAATTCTTTGGCGTCTTCCAATGGCTCTTGATAAAGTTTTCCTATTAATTCTCAATTCTTGACTTGTCTTTCTAATGAGATGAGCTTTCCTCATTTGACTACTTACTATAGTCAATGTAATCACACGCCGTGTTGCATTACTATCTTTTGTGCATGAGGTGTTACCCACACTCTCATACGCACTCATTAGATTCTTGACAATAGATTTTTCACTTGAAGCCTCTGATGTTCTCAACCCAAGAATCTTCATGATAGACCTATACTTTATACTTCGCATCATTTCAACGAATAGTAGACATCTTGCAGTCTCATTTAACTTTTCAAAGAACAATCTCCAAATCTTATTAGCATATCTTCTACAAGTGCATTTTGGAATCTTACCTTCCATTGGCTACAAAATATTGTCATCAATATCAATCAAATACTTTGGCTTTCTATGCAAAATTCTAGGTGGTGTCAAGTTAGGTAAATTCATCTCAACATTAGGAATTTCATCAATATTTAAATGAGATGGGTTAGATGGCATACCTTCGATCGAAGATGGAATAGATGACATACCTTGAGGTTGAGGTGGGAACGATGGCGTACCTCCTTCATCACATGTGAGTGATGATGTACTCTCAACTTGAGATGTGGTAGATGGTGTCCCTACATGTGAGTGATGATGTACTCTCAACTTGAGATGTGGTAGATGGTGTCCCTACATGTTGACTTGTGGTAGAGGACGTGTCTCCAACTATGGTATTCAAATCTCGTACCACGAAGTTTTTGCATTCGTTCTCTTTGTGCCACCAATACTATATCTCTTTGTGATGGTTGTGGTTCCTCTTCAATTGGTATGTCTTCATTTATCATGTCCAATTTCCTCTTCTCACGAAGTTCCCTCATAGCCACTGCTTTCTTTGCATTCTTAGCTTCTATCTCTTCCTATGTTGGTTTAATTCTTGATCATTTCCTCGGCATGACAGAGAATTTGTCTATAGCATGATAAACAGACCAATATTAGTTCCTAAGAAATGAATACAAGATAATAGTGGGATTGTATTTTTTTATGTTGTAAGGATTTATTCTTGTATAGTTTGACATCATGGTATGTTAAGGTTTGTTTATTACACATAATTATTAAAGAGCCCAAGTGTAGAAAATATACATGGCATTATGTGAGATTGTAGGCTACTTTCTTGTTTGGGAATGTGTCTATTTTAAACATGTATGATAAAGCATGATAAAGTAATTCAATCCGAAATAAGGAAAATGTAAAGAACATGCATGTAAAGACTTGACATACCTAAAAAATGAAGATTTGAATGGAGAGAGTACCCAATTATGTAGTGTTTTTATCTTCTTGCATCAAACTCCTCAACAATTTGAGTTTTTCACCACTTGCTTCCTTTTCAATGTTAAATTCAATAACACTCAAATATCATTACTAACAACAATACTATTAACCAATCTATAATGTTAAATTCCTAAAATTGAATCACAATTAACATTGCAACACTACAAAAATTGAAACTTGAATAGATATATATCAAATTTGGTGTGAAAACTATGTTATTTCCTCCTTCTCAAGTTGGCAAAGCAGAAAAGGTGGTGGAAAGATCATGCAAAGGTGGTACAATGTGTCAAATGTGCATGTGAACTTCCCAACAACATGAAAGCACTTCTTTTTTGTTGAAGCACGTGCAGAATTAGTAAGAAAACAGAGCATGTGGGCCTGGATCATGGGGGTAACCACTTTTTTACCATTTCAATAGAAAGACAAAATGCCAGTGCGTTATAACGTGCTCGCGCTATAACGCTCTCACGTTTTGTCCTGCTATAGATTCATCACATCCTTTGCATTGATCACTGTAACCCTAACCTCGACATTAAATGCTAATCTGTCAATCCTAAACCCTAATCCTAAACCCTCAACCCTCAACACTATACCTTAAACCCTAATCCCTCAACCCTCAACCCTAAACCTTATCCCTAAACCCTAATCCCTCAACCCTCAACCCTAATCCATCATCCCTCAACTCTAATCCCTCATCCCTAAACCCTAAATGCTATCCCTATTCCTAAACCCTCAACAGACTCGATACTATACCTTAAACTCTAATCCCTTATCCCTAAACCCTCCAACCCTATCCCTAATCCTTACACCCTCCACACTCTACTTTAACCCTAATCCCTTGAACCTCAACCCTATCCCTAAACCCTTTACCCTCAAACCTCAACCCTCAATCCTCAACGTCAAACCCTAATCCCTCAACCCTTGACTCTGATCCCTCATCTCTCAACCCTAACCCTAAACCCTAAACCCTCAACCCTTAACATCAAATCCTAATCCCTTAACCCTTCACTCTAATCCCTCAACCCTAAACCCTATCCCTAAACCCTCAACACTATACCTTAAACCCTAATCCCTCAGCCCTCAACCCTAAACCTTATCCCTAAACCCTAATCCCTCAACCCTCAACCCTAATCTAACATCCCTCAACTCTAATCCCTCATCCCTAAACCCTAAATGCTATCCCTATTCCTACACCCTCAACAGACTTGATACTATACCTTAAACCCTAATCCCTTATCCCTAAACCCTCCAACCCTATCCCTAATCCTTATACCCTCCACACTCTACTTTAACCCTAATTCCTTGACCCTCAACCCTATCCCTAAACCCTTGACCCTCGAACCTCAACCCTCAACCCTCAACATCAAACCCTAATCCCTCAACCCTTAACTCTGATCCCTCGACCCTCAACCCTATCCCTAAACCCTCAACCCTAAACCCTCAACCCTCAACGTCAAATTCTAATCCCTCAACCCTTCACTCTAATCCCTCAACCCTAAACCCTATCCCTAAACCCTCAACACTATACCTTAAACCCTAATCCCTCAACCCTAACCCTAAACCTTGTCCCTGAACCCAAATCCCTCAACCCTCAACCCTAATCTGTCATCCGTCATCCCTCAATTCTAATTGCTTATCCCTAAACCCTAAACGCTATCCCTATTCCTAGACCCTCAACAGGCTCAATACTATACCTTAAACCCTAATCCCTCTACCCTCGACACTCTTATTTAACCCTAATCCCTTGACCATTAACCCTATCCCTCAACCTCAACCCTCAACCCTCAACTCTCAACATTAAACCCTAATTCATCAACCCTTAACACTAATCCTTCAAACCTAAACCCTATCCCTAAACCATCAACCCTCAACACTATACCTTAAACCCTAATCCCTATCCCTCAACCCTTAACCCTTAAAACTTAAACCCTATCCCTACACCCTCAACACTTGACACTATATCTTAAGCCTTAAACCCTCATCCCTAAAGCCTCAACCCTCAATCCTTAAACCTTCAACCCTAAACCCTATCCCTAATCCCTCTACCCTCGACACTCTAACCCTAACCTTGACATTAAATGCTAATCTGTCAACCCTAAACCCTAATCCTAAACCCTCAACCCTCAACACTATACCTTAAACCCTAATCCCTCAACCCTCAACCCTAAATCTTATCCCTAAACCCTAATCCCTCAACACTCAACCCTAATCCATCATCCCTCAACTCTAATCCCTCATCCCTAAACCCTAAATGCTATCCCTATTCCTAAACCCTCAACAAACTCGATACTATACCTTAAACTCTAATCCCTTATCCCTAAACCCTCCAACCCTATCCCTAATCCTTATACCCTCCACACTCTACTTTAACCTTAATCCCTTGAACCTCAACCCTATCCCTAAACCCTTGACCCTTGAACCTCAACCCTCAACCCTCGATGTCAAACCCTAATCCCTCAACCCTTAACTCTGATCCCTCATCTGTCAACCCTAACCCTAAACCCTAAACCCTCAACCCTCAACCCCAAATCCTAATCCCTCAACCCTTCACTCTAATCCCTCAACCTAAACCCTATCCCTAAACCCTCAACACTATACCTTAAACCCTAATCCCTCAGCCCTCAACCCTAAACCTTATCCCTAAACTCTAATCCCTCAACCCTCAACCCTAATCCATCATCCCTCAACTCTAATCCCTCATCCCTAAACCCTAAATGCTATCCCTATTCCTACACCCTCAACAGACTCGATACTATACCTTAAACCCTAATCCCTTATCCCTAAACCCTCCAACCCTAGCCCTAATCCTTATACCCTCCACACTCTACTTTAACCCTAATTCCTCGACCCTCAACCCTATCCCTAAACCCTTGACCCTCGAACCTCAACCCTCAACCCTCAACGTCAAACCATAATCCCTCAACCCTTAACTCTGATCCCTCGACCCTCAACCCTATCCCTAAACCCTCAACCCTCAACGTCAAATTCTAATCCCTCAACCCTTCACTCTAATCCCTAAAGCCTAAACCCTATCCCTAAACCCTCAACACTATACCTTAAACCCTAATCCCTCAACCCTAACCCTAAACCTTGTCCCTAAACCCTAATCCCTCAACCCTCAACCCTAATCCATCATCCGTCATCCCTCAACTCTAATCCCTCATCCCTAAACCCTAAATGCTATCCCTATTCCTAGACCCTCAACAGGCTCGATACTATACCTTAAACCCTAATCCCTCTACCCTCGACACTCTTATTTAACCCTAATCCCTTGACCATTAACCCTATCCCTCAACCTCAACCCTCAAACCTCAACCCTCAACCCTCAACTCTCAACATTAAACCCTAATTCATCATCCCTAAACCCTAATCCCTCAAACCTAAACCATCAAGCCTCAACACTATACCTTAAACCCTAATCCCTATCCCTCAACCCTTAACCCTTAAAACTTAAACCCTATCCCTACACCCTCAACACTTGACACTATATCTTAAGCCTTAAACCCTCATCCATAAAGCCTCAACCCTCAATCCTTAAACCTTCAACCCTAAACCCTATCCCTAATCCCTCTACCCTTGACACTCTATCCCTAACCTCAACATTAATGATAATCCGTGAACCCTATACCCTAATCCTAAACCCTCAACCCTCAACACTATACCTTAAACCCTAATCCCTCAACCCTCAACCCTCAACCGTATCCCTAAACCCTAATCCCTCAACCCTTAACCCTAATCCATCATCCCTCAACTCTAATCCCTCATCCCTAAACCCTAAATGCTATCCCTATTCCTAAACCCTCAACAAACTTGATAGTATACCTTAAACCCTAATCCCTTATCCCTAAACCCTCCAACCCTATCCCTAATCCTTACACCCTCCACACTCTACTTTAACCCTAATCCCTCGACCCTAAACCCTATCCCTAAACCCTTGACCCTTAAACCTCAACCCTCAACCCTCAATGTCAAACCCTAATCCCTCAACCCTTAACTCTGATCCCTCGACCCTCAACCTTATCCCTAGACCCTAAACCCTAAACCCTCAACCCTAATCTGTCATCCCTCAACTCTAATCCCTCATCCCTAAACCCTAAATGCTATCCCTATTCCTAGACCCTCAATGGGCTCGATACTATACCTTAAACGCTAATCCCTTATCCCTAAACCCTCCAACCCTATCCCGTTTCCCTTAACCCTCATGATTAATAGCCTTGAATGTAAAAAATTTTAAGGGGAACATAACGCGAGCGCATTATAACGCACTCGCGTTATGTCAAACATGACAAACAACAGACTTGTGAGAAAGGAAAAATGCAAAGCAAAACATAACGCGAGTGTGTTATAACACACTCGCATTTGCTTTGGGAATCCCAAGCCTTGGGCTTGGGATTTGCTTTGTATTTCCAACCCAAAGGCTTGGAGTGCCTTATGAATAGTCACATACGTGTTTTTCCATATTCTTCAAAATTTCACATAATTTCGTTCATGCTAACCCTCAGATTTACACGTGTTTCAAGGTCGAACAAATCGAACACTTGGGTAATGTTAGGCTTTCTCTTAGCTATTTGACGATGTGATTTTTTTCACATTTTAACAATGTTAAGTCTTTCATCTTTAATTTCTTTTGTTTGTGTGTCCGTTTTTAGGCAAAAACCACTGTTTGGTCTTTTTTTCATTGTAAATTTACTATTCATTCAAATTTCAAAAAAGTTACATATTTAGAAACTAGACTCCATTCTACAAATATTAAAAAAATAAAAAAATGATTTTCAATTAGTTTTCAAAATTTATAGGGGTAGCACGGCCAAAATTCTATTTTTTAGGATGTGTCCACTTTGAAAATTAGTAAAAAATCAAATATTCATCAAAAAATTATCAGAAAAATCAGGCATAAACTACATGCTATTAGCTAATTTCTCACCAAAGTGATTTTAAAAATACCCCAAAAAATTGACCTTTTGAGGGAGCCACAAAACATGCTATGTTTTTTTGACAGAAACAACACCAATTTCTGTGGCTCCCTCTTTTGAACCCCTTAATTTATGCCATTTTCAAAACAAAATAGTAGTTTAGAAAGTAGACTCGGAGCACTACGAACATTGTTTTGGTTGCATCTCCAAATTTTGAGTGTAACTATGCTCAATTTCTCATCCAAGGCTAGTATTTCCTGATTTCAGAAAAAAAGTGGCCACTTAAGACCCCTTTTTGGCCCCCCATCTTCTTGCACTTACCCACATTATTAGATGAATTTAGTGTTTACTTGGTAAACCTAAGATTGAACAATGCAAAGTTGTGCCATATATTTTACATCAATGTGTTAACTTTATACATGAAGGAAAAGTTCAATCAAAATTTAAACAACTCATTAGAACCCAATATCAGATGCTAGTCACTTTATAGTGGACACATTTGTTAAGCCACCTTGTGATGTGCCTTATGAGAGAGATGATGCAATTTATGATTTTATATGATCCACTTTGATGAGTTAAAAAAACCAAAACATAATTAAGAAAGAAGCATTCTATCCAACCAAAGAGGAGTCAAAACAAGAACACATTGGATAAAGAACGAAATGAGCATGTCCTGGAGAAAGATCAAAAGGAACCAAGTGTCATTGAGTTTCAAGCAGAGCAATCAAAATGGAAACCAAAATAAGAAGTTGCGTTCCATCCAAAGAGTATCATTCTACCACAACCACAAGCAACAAAACAAACATAGATGAGAAGATATTACACTAATTTATCATGTATTTACACCTAACATGAAGGAGTATCAAGAAGAAACACATAATTGAAAAGGCAAGAAAAGAAGAACACAAAGAAAAACAACTTGAGGATAAGTTGGAATATTTTTCTTGAAAAAAGATGATCTAATGGATGTGCTAACACCAAAAGAATCAAAGAAAGGATCTAAGTTTGTCAATTTACCATATCATTGATGTCATTATTACTTGTTATCACCGAGGATTGCACCCGTGATGCAAAGCTATGAGACTCAACAATCCTATGTAACATGGGAATACCTTCAGGTTGTCGGTGCCCTATGGTGAAGGTAGACCTCTAGATTGTGGGTTGGTTCTCTTATGATTGATCTATTGTTTAACTGACTTTGCAAGAAAAAGGATAGGAGAAATTGCAATGAAACAATAAACTAAAATTGAAATTGTGGTGATGCACCTATATGATGATAAAACTTGTAGAATAATTCATAGCTATTCTCAACGACATTGGTTACACAATTTAGAATTATGACTTAATCACAAAAGTGTTTCTAAAGTAGGCCAATCAGTTTATTCTTTCAAGAAGAAAATAAATTTTCATAGTTTTTAAGGCCAAAATGAAACAAGCACAACTTGAGACCTGTGATGGATGCACAATAATGAATGAGACAAACTTAAAGGCTTTAATCGTTAAAACACAATAATTTCATCAAATCATTCATAAAGGCACTTGCATATTTTGAAAAAGGCAAATTTTGGTATTCTAAATGAAATTAGAAGGAAAAAACACTGCATAAGACAAAAATATGAACCTTTAACTTGTTGTATTGTATAGATCTGAAAAATGAGTTACAAAACACTCCTTTGCCTCTCTGAAATGTGTAAGAGAGAAAAGAAGGCCAGAACTGAGAAAAAACATAAGTTTTTTCTCCCATATACAAAAGATGACTCCAATGGGTGAGGTTGAGTGAACTGAAGTCAACTAATCAAAAATATCTCGTAAACACTCTCCCACTAGCAAAGATGAAAACCCTCAAAAGAGGGATCAAAACTGAAGTAATTTGAGCTAAAATACCCTCAAACTGCCCCTCTCAATCAATCAACTAAAAAATAACTCAAAACCCACCTTAGATAACAAAAAATCAAGATCAAACTCTCCAGTTCAAATCCTCTCCTCTGATTTTGCCTGATTTGACATGATGTTGATCAATTTGAACAAATAATAAAGTAATCATGATGAATTACTTTACTAGGTGTCATGGATTTGCTCAATCTTTTGCATTTTTATGACAAATAATAAAGTAATTTGTAAACTATTACTTTATTATTTGTTCACATTATTAATTTTTTTTTTGCTCATGATGATTCAAAGGGAATTACATATTTTCAATTTCATTATTTCACCCTTGGTCAATAGAAAATAAATACACAACACCTTATGACTCCCTTTGACCTTTATGTCTTCATAATCCTCCCACCATAGTTACAATATAGCATTTTGTTTGTCTTGAGGCTTTGAAACTTTATCAAAAAATCTAAAATATTGCCTAATCCTTATGACTCCCATGCCACCATATGCATCACTCAAATCATGGGATCCTTAAAAATGATTAGGTCTTTTGACTTAAAAGTCTTAAACCACAGGCACATTTGATTTTTCAATGAGGATCTCAAAAAGGTAAAGTCAAAAGCCTTAGAATTCACGGGTTAGGGCATATTTGACAAAAGGTAATCAAATCAAACCTAAATATTTCATTATTGTCATTTCTCCTTTCTCCTTGTTGAGCTCTGCCTGTAAGAGAGAGCTGCCATCACCACGAGGGTTTCTGCCTAGTTTTAACATGTATTTCAGTGTCTAGACTGGCTGTTTTGCAAGCTTTGTCTTCTCCATGCGTATCTCAAGCTGCTTCAATAGGTAACAAGCACCCCAATATGCTATTTGATTCTCCTCTGTCTATTTGCTTTTATTCATGACTGTATCATCGTCTCTACACCTTCAAACTATTTTGTTGAAACACATTACCCTCTATTTAGAGTTTCATCTCTGTATTTTATAATGAGTGTGCTGTTGTTGCTCTTTTTTGCATTCTACTTCTTTATTTCCTTGTTCTCATTGTACTTCCTTTTTATGACTGCACCCAGGTCATAACTGTTACTAAATTATTTTCACACCTAATTTAGCTAGACCTGAATTGTAGTTGTCACAAAAGGAATAAAAGAAAACTTTTAAGTGTAATGATCAATTGGTTAAATGTATGATATCTTGACAAGAGAGAAGCAAAGATCATTTGTTAGGATAATCTGACAGTCCAATCAGAATTGTCAAACCATCTTGACAAGTGAAGTTATCTGATGACAAGAGATCACACAGTCAATGAATGACATGACGTATCTAACGGATTTTATCTTTCAGTTATGAGATGAATGAATTATTCAAGTTGTATACACCTAAAAGTGACATGACTATCTAAATAAATATTCTTAATAATTATTTCAATTTAATCCCTCTATCAATAAATAAACAAATCAATTTATTTATCTGATTCACATTCCTCCCCAAAATTAAATAAAATCATTTATTTAATTAAATCCTTCATATTCCTCCAAATTAAACAAAATCAAATTATTTAATTAATTCTTCCAAAATTCCTCTAAATTAAATAATGTCAAATTATTTATTTACCTCTTCTAAATTCTAAAGTCATTCTAAATTAAATAATGTCCAATTATTTAATTAGTTCTTCTAAACTTAACATCCTCTATTTAAATAAATCAAAACATTTATTTAGATTATCTATTTCCTCTTAAAAATGGATTAACACCAAAATTAATCCATGCAAATCCATGCGCACACTTAATTAAATATTTTAATATTTAATTATTTGTTCCCTCACCCACATGTCCTATTTCTCCTCCACTTCAAATCAGTTAACTAATCAATCAATTCACTTAACTAACTAGTCTATTCTGTTAATTGATCACTCCACTCAGTTAACTCTTCATTCTATTTCCGTTAACTCCCCTGTTGCATGAAGAAGTAGGACACTTGTCCTCTCCCTATTCACACACATCTCTCAGCCTTTCTCAACTATTGATCTTCTTATTTGTTCTACACCATTGATCTTCTCTCTCACAAGTCTATAAATACAACCCTTATTCCTCCATTTGAATCATCCAAGATTTTAGTAAACTTACTCTGTAGAATTCATAGTGCGCCTTTGGCACCCAAATTCATCCATAGCTTGCGATCACCCTTTTTATTGTATTGAAGTTCCTCTTCATTACAAGAACTATCATAGCCATTTCTCTATTGTCATCTTGAAGAAAAAAATCAAGGAAGTACACTTTCTAAGGGCTTCATTCACACGAAAGTTTAATTTGAGATTAGGCGACCAATGGAAGCCGCAAAGTAATAAGGTTTGCAAGGTGTTTTCTTTGTGTTTGAATCTTGATTATTGCAATTTCTATTGAGTTATTGGGTTATTATTAATCATTGATATTATTCCACATTTTCCCGTAACATTTCTGGTGCCCATCGTGGGGCCTTGCCCCAATTTAACCTCAAAACTATGTTTTTGTGCGTTAGGTTCCATACACAGGAAGATTATGCGCATCTGTTCATTTATAACACACATCTGAGCTCTGTTTCAATGCATCTGGAGATTCGATGCATCTACTCACTGAAACTGTGCTTCTGTGCTCTGTAACAATGCATTTATCTAAATTACGCATATGTTCTCTGATTCTACGCTTTTATGCTCTATAACTGCACATTCATAATTCTATGCATCTATGTTCTATTTCTGCGCATCTATCCTCTGTAGCTATGTATTTGTTCTGACAAGTGATTTTGGAGTTATTTCTTGTGATTTCACTAACGCTAACATTTCTCGTAGGAATATTCTCAGATCTGCTTGCAGGTTAGGGGCTGGTTAGTCATATAGCTGCATTTGTTAACTCATCTATAGATCTAATTAGCCAAAGGAAAGTAATTGGATTGTTTATGCAAATCTCATTTAGTTCTAACTAGAAGGATTGTAATTTGATCTTGTTGCATCAACAACTCAAACATAGTCCCTACTAGAAAGATATAAAATTGAACCATTGCTATCTTGCTTCTTTCAAAGTTAATAAATCTTGTGTGTGCCCAAGTAGCTTAACTCATTTAGTCTTTTTCATTTTAACTAGGGCAAAAGAACCATTATCTTTCGTGTATTTGGAATGATACTAGGCCTATGCTCTCCCCTATCTTGGGTGACCAAAATGCCAAACCTATCATTTCACTTGTTTTTCCTTTAGAGAGGCCTACCCTTGGATATCCTTTCGTCCAAGTGGGAATGACCTTAAGTGGTAACAAGCTAAATCCAAGCTTTGCCTAGCCACTATAAATAAATTGTGCTTGAGGCGAAAGCTTCATGCAACGAATGTTGATTAGTTATACCGACAACCAACCTCCCCCAAAACCCTCCAAGGTGCAACCCTTGAAGGTTGGGAGACTCCATAACAGAGAGTAGCGCTGCTACACGTATAACCACTCGAACGGTTGCCCTTACTACTTATCCATTATTTTAGAAGCCAAAATCCCCTATAAACCAGTGCCAGAAAGAGCGATTATCATCTTCCTAAGACAACTCATGTTCTTACAATTCAATAGTAGAGATAACAGGGAAATCCTAAGGTTTGCGAGCTTTAGGAACCTGGAACTTGGTGTACCAAAGAAGTTTGTGCACTTGTAAGGGGGCGCCCATGTCCCAAGTTCCTAAGTTATCCACTCTGAATAGCGTAGCTGGTGTAAAAACCAAGTGAGAATTCAGTTTATATTGCCCCTACCATCCTAGGATTTGTACTTGTTTTTAGTCAAAAAAAGTCAAAAATCTAAAAAAATTAGTCAAAACTGCCAAAAAACACAAAGCTGCGCATATATACCTTCTTGCTGCACATTTGTCACTTTCTGTAGTGCATCTATTTCTGCTGCGCATATATTTTGACTTACTGCGCTTTTGTTGAATCCTGCTACGCATCTGTCATTTACCAGTCCTGCGCATTTGTCCTGTTCTACTGTGCATTTACCCTCTATAACTGCGCATTTGTTGCTGCGCATCCATCACAGTGAGCACTTTCAGACCTTTTGTGATAAAAATATCAACCTTTCTAGATACCCATTTCAGCATTGTTTCAGTTTCCCAGATCATATTAACCGTGCAAATCACTTATCCTATCCATTTCCACAACATAGCCGCTTTTTCAACACTCACCTCATCCACAACATTCACAAAACTTCCCAAAATCAAACCATGTATCAAAACCAGGTTAGCAACAAAGTAATTCTAGATCATATCAACCTCAAACAAACCTAATAAGTATCTACTATCAAGGATCTACCATCCTTCTCTCTCAGAACTTAACTAGGGGCTTGTGCAAAACTAGTCTATATCAAGTAATCAGATTCCAATCATCCTTACTTTTGGCTATCATTTTGTATCAACCATCTTGTTTGACACCATTGGTCTAAGGAAACACTTGTTCAAACCTCATCACCACAAGTATGCCCTTCACCACAACCTCCAAGCGCACCTAGTTAAAACTTCCAATCTCACTCCACCCTATCCCGAATTGAATTGTATGGTCTTAACTAGATCCCAAAAACAAAAACAACTTGAAATGGTGGGCACATCCGACAAGATTGTCCCATCCCCTCACAATAGTGATGAGTTGTTTTCTCGTGAGGATATTCTAGAAGCTCAACAAGATCGAAAGTTCCAACGTATGATGGACAAATTGCTCAAACAAAACCCTAGCAAATTCTTTCTTTACCTAGTGACACAAGGCACCAAACTCCCCAAAGACTTTGATGTCAACACGTTAAAGGAAACTGAAGAAAGAATCCCTGAGGAAAGCACATGAGAGGAAAGAACCATAGACAAAGATAAGTTGACCATTGACTGTACAAACCCTCTAGGCTTATTGACTCAACAAATCCAAGCCTTGTAGCAATAGTTCACAGACATTCAAACTAGAGTTTCAACAAAACACTATTCTCTAGAGGATATCTCACCATATCCTTTTGACAAGACCTTGATTATGATACCCTTCCCCTCAAAATTTGAGGTACCCAAATTTGACAAATATCGCGGAAAGGGTTATCCAAGAGACCACATTAGAGAGTTTACTGCAGCATGCCTTGAAGTCGCCCACAATGACACCTATCTCATGCGACTGTTCCCAAGGAGCTTGGGAGGACAAGCTATGGAGTGGTTCTCTCAGCTACCTCTCAGCATTCAAACCTTCAACGAACTAGTGGCTAAGCTTGTCATACACTTCTCCTACAACATTGAGCATGACATCTCACTATTAGATTTTTGTAACACTAAACAAAAGGGTGGAGAATCCTTCGCCTCTTTCTTACAAAGATGGAGACAATTGGCAAGCAAATGTCCACATCAAATACTAGAAAAACAAATGCTAGAAATGTTTGTCCACAACCTCCACGCTGACCTCAGCTACCAAATTCAAATACAATGCCCTGCTTCTTTTAGCAAGGTCATTGAGATGGTTTACTCATTGAAAAGGCATTGATAGCGAAAGGTCAAATCAACAAGGACACTCCTAGTGCAAATGTCAACATAGATAAACCACAATTTTGGACTAAGAATAAGAATGTCGTGAATGATGGGGTGGTTGATGCCAAAAATGTGGCGCCAAAGCAACCAATTTTCAACTTATCAAGCCCACTAAACAACCCCCCACAAAACAAACCATGAAACACCGAATCACGGTTTACAAACTATCCACCTAGGAGAAAATTCACACCTCTAGGAGAAACATTGGAAACCACCCTACAGAAGCTAATATCAAATAAACTAATAATGCTTCCAACGGTGCAGGATTATGAACCAAAAGTCAAACCTCCTTGGTGAAATGACAATGACTTCTATGAATTTCACCAAAACAAGGAGCACAAAACCAACGAATATATAGAGCTCAAACACACCATTAAAGATTTGTTGGACTAGAAAAAGGTATCACTTGATGAGCATGCCTCTAGTGATGATCACTTAGCATTGAAGGATCCGCTCCCCAACTATGGGTAGGGAAGGCCGTCCAATCAAAATAATAGTGGAGCTAACAACACTAATTATACAAACGTATCATTTGACTATGTTGTTCACCACATTTTAGAGAGTGATTCACATATCAATGTAATCACTATAAATAAAACCCCAGATTGTAATGTGACCACCCGCGGTGGAAAGGTTACTCTTAAGGGAGTCCCATCCAAGCCATCCTCTCCATCCAACCAGTACAATGTCCTGGACCAACTTCACAAGACTCCCACACACATCTCCATGTTGGAACTTTTGCATTTGTACCCATCTCACAGAGCCATACTTGACCAAGCTCTTTTAGAAGCCACCGTTCCAACAAACCTCGCCGAAGCACAGTTTCAGACCATGGAAAAAGATTCCTATCATTTTGTAAAAAGGTGCAAGAAATGCCAAATCCATGGGAACCTAATACATGCACCAGCACAGAAGCTGCAGCCTTTAACGACTCCTTGGCCTTTTTGTCAATGGGGACTTGACTTAGTGGGCAAGATCCACCCTCCATCATCCAACAGCCATAAATTCATAATCACCTCCACCAAGTACTTTACGAAGTGGATTGAAGCCGTACCCCTCACCAATGTCACAGGGAAACAAATTGCCTCTTTCATCCTGAACTATATCATTTGACGCTATGGTATCCCTTTATCCATTATCATAGATAATGGATGACCATTCAAAAATTAGGATGTCCAAGAACTATGTGACAAATTCGACATCCAACATCACTTTTCCACCCCGTATTACCCCCAAGGAAACAACCAGGTAGAGGCATCAAATAAAACCATCTTAAAAATCTTGAAAAAGACTGTCAATGATGCCAGTCGTGATTGGCACATCCAATTGAATCTTGCACTGTGGGCCTACCGCACAAGTATCCGCACACCCACAGGTGTAACACCATACTCCCTGGTCTACAGATCTGAAGCCATCTTGCCCATTGAAGTCGAGATCCCATCCTTGCGAGTTTCCTTAAAAGGCCTCATAATAGATGAATAATACACAGTGTCCAGACTTCAAGAGTTAGAGTTGTTGGAGGAAAGAAGACAACAGGCCTTTAACCATCTCAAAGCTTATCAACAAAGGATGTCCAGAAGTTACAACCACAGAGTTGGTCCCAGGGTATTCAATGTTGGTGATCTAGTGCTTAAGGAAAATCCCCGCAATCAACAGGACAAAGAAAAGAAAGGTAAGTTTGAACCCAACTGGCTTGGTCCCTATGTCATCATTGCTACCTATGGGTCAGGTGCATATCAATTGGCTACATTAGAAGGTGAACTATTTGATGATCCCATCAACAACTTGCATCTTAACAAGTTCTACACTTAAACCCCAATGCAAGGGAGTCAAAAAATAAACAAAAAATATCAAAAAAATTGAAAAAAAACAAAAAAAAGGAAAAATAGCAAAGAAAAAAAAATGGAAAAGCAACAAAAAAAATTGTCCTCTAGTGAAAACCTGGCAAATAGGCACATTGGATAGATACCATGATGAAAACCTATAAAACAGGTATCATGTGTATTTTATCTATCGTGCAAATAAAAGAAAGCAGTGAAAACCTGGTAAATAGGCGCTACTTGCGATAAACCGCTTCCTCCATCTATTGCAAACTTGTGTCCATCATGTCATCCATCCTGAGCAAATCCATTGAACCATTGTCAAACTATGTCACCTTTGAGTTATCATGTAGGCAAGGCCATCTATCAATGCGCCCCCAAGGCTCCTTTCCCATCTGTTCCATACCTCTTTTTCACCCATCTGTTGGTCCATTTGCATTTGCACCATTTCCCATCGCCTAGGTCCTAGGTCCACCAAGTTCACCCCGAACTACATTGCCTCTGCGTCGTCAGTTAGGCAAGGCCATTTAGCAATGAGCCCTCGAGGCACTAGGTCAGTCCCTTAGGGCCCGTTTCTTCGTATCTATTGTCAGTTCATCCATAATAAATCAATCCTTTGTTTGACTGGGGGCAACTCCTTGACCTGGTTACAGAACTGGATTCTTGAATGCCACATGTTCTAAAGAGGACACCAATAAAGATTGTGATACCTTTCACTAGACAAACACGTGTAACAAAGCATGCTTCCAAACAGAAATCTTGACATAAGACATCAACCTATCCAAAGAAAAACAAACAAGTACATAAACACTCACAATGATTTTATCTAAATTATGGCAAGAAGACACATCTAATGCAAGAATGTTTTGTGTTTTTGGGCAAGTTAACTTACAGAGTCTTGATTCTTGTTATTATGTCTTTCTATGCTACTCGAGGATGTCAAAAACAAGAGAAGCTATGATGGGGGCATAATCATTTTCTTTGTCTGCTGTTTGTGGATTAATCTTTAGTAATGTGACAACTTTTGTCTAACAACATGATCAACAAAAGATCATCGAGGACTTCATAGGTCTAAACATGAAAAGGGGCAATCCTTGTCTGTTGAAACACAAGAAATACTCAAGTCATCTAGATTCAATTTTGACTAGATGCTTGTATCAACTTGCTATATCAAAATCCATGTAAGTAATACTCAGGTCATCTCGGTTCAATTATACCTAGATACTTGTATTTTCTTACAACATTTCAAAAGAGAAAAGAAACAAAAAAAGTGCCCAATGATGAAACAAGCACTTCAAAATACTTGCAATAACAAGATGACGTATATCTACATCCATAAATACATCCATAAATACATCCATTTACATTTTGCATACCATCCATCAATAAAGATTTGGTTCGCAGTGTCAGTGTTTACAAAAGCTTGTGAGTCCTTCTGTCGAGTCATTCTTCTATCAAAATTCTCTTTCTATCTCTCTTTATGTCTCCTATCGAGTCTTTTCTACTTTGATTGCGTACACTTGGACATTTTAAAAACATGGTAATCATTTTGTATTAAGTGAAATAGTCATTAATCTGATTAGATCATTTGCATTCATGTAAAGTGCATTAAGTCATCAGTTTGTAATCATCTTACATTAAGTGAAATAGTCATTAACTTGATTAGCTCATTTGCATACATATAGCTTCATAAATCAACATATCATTGCATTTAACCACAGAACATAAAAAACATAGCCATAATCACAATGTTTGCATTAGCTCATCATAGAATGTGACCACATAGGTGCATACATATAGTTGCATTAAAATCATCCATATACATTTGTGTCATCATAACATAATTGCATGCATAATATCCAATCAAAAAAATATCAAAAACATAGCATATAAACATAACAAATAAACTGCATCCATGATCATCACATAAACATCATACATATAGGCCAAAGTAACTACATATAAAGTGTCATAAACATGTGCATCACATATAAATGTCACAAGTATAATGCATCCATGAGTCATAACATAAGCAACATACATGTAGGTCATAAGTTGCATCATCATATAAAAACTAAAAATGTCCAAGTGTATAATATCAATCTGTTGTCCATGAGTCACATCATAAAAAGGTCTATACATACATCAAAAATGATAATGATACACGTCTCAGTCATTGTGCAAAATACAAGTGATATATACATATAGCAGGCTATCCATGAGCCATCAAAACAATGTATATACAAAGTACAAAATCTACCCAAGTAGCAACTACCCCTGCTGTCGAGGGGTGCTACTCCCAGCGCTGTCTCCTCTCCTCCTCCATCGCAGCCTAACCCCAACTACTGAGGGCCCATCACTGATGTGCCCGAGCGTGATCCACCTGCCCTCTGTGAAGCCACTGATTGACTCTTGTAGCTCGTGCCTACTGATCTGCCGGCACTGCCCCATGATGTAGTCCCCTGTTGTACTGCATCTGAGCCTACACTTTGCCCACCTCACCCTGAATGTGTGCAACCTGGGTCTGCAACTGTGTCACCTAGGCCTGGGCCTGCATCACCTGTGTCACTAGAAACACTGTAGACCCATCAGTACTCATAGTGGCTACGACTGCATCTCTCTCTGCTGTCAAGGTCCGTACCCTAGCCAGTGCTGTGTCCCGCTTTACAGTAAGACTAGCTATAACCCCTGCATCTGCCTCCCTGTAGGACTCCGTGGCCCTCAGATGCACTCTAACCTACCTTAGTTGGCTCTGTAGCATAGAAACTACCGCCACCTATGCCTGCTCTTGTGGGTTAGGCTACACCTAAACCTGTGGTCCCTATGGGGCTGCCACCTGCTGTGGCACCTGCTGCTGTGGAACTTGCTTCTGTGCTACCCACTATAGTACCTGCTATTGTGCTACCTACTGCTATGGAACCTACTGTAGCACCTGCTATGGTGCCTACTGTGCCTCTTGCTGGAGTGGGGCCTCCCCCACTCTTTGCCGCTGCCTCTGTTTGCCACCTCCTCCACCTACTCCACCATCTCTGCCATGTCCTCGACCTTTTCCATCTCCTCCTCTCCTCTTCCTCCTCCTCCCCCTCCATCTACCTCCATCACCGTCCTCCTCTGACTCCACCTCCTCTAAATGAGGAGCTAACTCTCCCAGTCCCAAGTATCTAGGGAACGAGTGCACCGCAAACCAATCCTCATAGTCACATGTCATGTCGACATCCACGATCTCATGCCTCATGGGCCATGTCTGACAAGGTATCTATAGGAAATATGCTCTAGCCTCCTCATACGACATAATAGGGCCCCATCGTAAGTGCTCCACATAAGTCCTAGCAAACAAGGCCTGCCCCTGTGGCTGACCCTGAACTCGCCCAAACTGCCTGAGAACCTGAGTCACTATGTGCCTCTCTAGAATATTTAGAGTCTACCCAATCAACCACTGAGTCTGAAATACATAAGGAAGCTCATCATCCTCATCCTCCTACGGCTCGCAATCCAAATGAGGTCACCAGATAACTGAGTCCACATTATCTAGCTGATGTCTCCAATACACTAGCTTCCCCAGCTTATGCTGGGAAACTACACCTGCATATCCATACGAGTAAGGCTCACCTAGCTACCTGGAAAACACACAAATTGGTCGAGTCACTGCTATATGCTCCCATGCCCAGAACTATAGCAAGGAGATGCCTACAGACAAGCTGGCTACTCCATGATACACTACTTGATGCATGTCATGGAATAAGTGAGCTAGAACACAGACACCACATGCAAAGTGGGTGCCCTCTGTCACCATCCTCTCCAGTATCCTACTCCAACCAATTGGAAACCCATGAGATCATCTATCGGGGCATACCACACCCTCGATCAGTCTTGCCACAATCCTTGGGAAGTAGTCATAGTAGTCATACGTATCCTTCCATGAGATTACCTGACCTTGAAGCTCAGGATCATCGAAGACCCGTCAACACTCCTCTAGTCTAGTGTCACGCTGCGACTCGTACTCCACAAGCTCACCTAATATAGGTAGGTGCAGTATCTGGTAGACATCCTCCAAAGAAATTTTGATCTCACCAGTGGGAAGATGGAACGTCCCATCCTCACTGTGGAAGCGCTCTATGACAGCAGTCAGTAAACTAAGGTTTGCACAAACCTCAGGCATGAAGCAAACGTACTCCAAACCCATAGCATCAAGCACCAACCAATCAACCTCTGTAAGCATGTATCACCACAACATCGATAAGGGAAACTGCTCCCATGACATTAGCGTATCTGAAATATCCTCCTACAAACAAGCAAAACAAAGCGTCAACCATAACTGTATGAAAGCAAACCTACTCGATTATCAAACCTATCAAACTCACTTACTTAGAATATCAAATTGATCAAAACAAGCATATCATCTCTTGTCTAGATTCTATCAATCTTAGAGATTGCTTATCGATTGTCGCATCGATCAAGATGCCAATCGAGTCAATTTCGCTAAGTAACTAACTATCCTAAGGCAAATGTGCCATTACAGGTGGCAAATGCACTTTTTTAGAGCAAATGCACCGATCCAGGACATATGTGCTAAATCTTTTAGCATATGCGCAACTCTAGCACAAATGCACAACAGAAACTAACGTATGCGCATATCAAACATATGCACAACTAGGCATAATGCATGCATAACTTCCTAATAAATGCACGGGTTCGCATAACAAATGTGCATAAATGATAAATGCGCTGACTCATGACTCAAATGCACTGAATCAGAATAAAAGTGTCATTTCAGAGAACAAATGCACTGAACTACAGTTCTGCGCATTCATTCAGGTAAGTTTTCCTAGCATTTATTAGGCTAATAAATGACCCTAGGCAAGTTTTTTTCACACTACATACTGGTGGGCCTACCTCAGCTGGCCACCTGAACCGTCGAATGCACTCAAATCAGTGCTCCTCACGTGGAATATCTATATCTATACTGACTGCTATAGCTCCTGTGCTCTCCTAAGCTTTGAAGGACAAATCAACAAATGACAAGTGTGCAAATGACTAGGATTGTGGACCTAGCTTCTATATATAGCAAGTGAACCCTAACTAGCTGTGTGGTGACTGTGACTACTTCCCAAACCTATTTCCTACCGTTTCTCTGGACCATAACCCATTTTTTGCAATCCTAACTTATTTTTCACCTTCTTCATCATGAGATTGTCCATCTCACACCCTCGATTCTTCTTCCCGTCCAATTTCCCAAGGGGGCATCCTACCGTCGTAACCTATACCAGGGGCAAACTGGGGCATGTATCATTATCAGAAAATCTTATTCTTTGAAACAACATGATAAAACACATTGCATCAAAGAGGGGCAAAATGTATACACCTAAAAGTGACACGACTCTGTCTAAATAAATATTCTGAATATTTATTTCAGTTTAATCCCTCTATCAATGAATAAACAAATCAATTTATTTATCTGATTCACATTCCTCCCTAAGATTAAATAAAATCATTTATTTAATTAAATCTTTCATATTCCTCCAAATTAAATTAAATCAAATTATTTAATTAATTCTTCCAAAATTCCTCTAAATTAAATAATGTCAAATTATTTAATTATCTCTTCTAAATTCTAAAGCCATTCTAAATTAAATAATTGGAAATTATTTAATTAGTTCTTCTAAACTTAACATCCTCTATATTTAAATAAATCAAAACATTTATTTAGATTATCTATTTCCTCTTAAAAATGGATTAACACCAAAATTAATTCATGCAAATCCATGTGCACACTTAATTAAATATTTTAATATTTAATTATTTGTTCCATCACCCACATGTCCTATTTCTCCTCCACTTCAAATTAGTTAACTAATCAATCAATTCACTTAACTGACTAGTCTATTCTATTAACTAATCAGTCCACTCAGTTAACTCTTCATTCCATTTCTGTTAACTCCCCTGTTGCATGAAGGAGCAGGACACTTGTCCTCTCCCTATTCATGCACATCTCTCAACCTTTCTCAACCGTTGATCTTCTTATTCATTCTACACTATTGATCTTCTCTCTCACAAGTCTATAAATACAACCTTTATTCCTCCATTTGAATCATTCAAGCTTTAATTAAACTTACTCTGTAGAATTCACAGCGCGCCTTTGGCACCCAAATTCATCCATAGCTTGTGATCACCCTTTTTATTGTATTGAAGATCCTCTTCATTACAAGAACTATCATAGCCGTGTCTCTATTGTTATCTTGAAGAAAAAAGCAAGGAAGTACGCTTTCTGAGGGCTTCATTCACATGAAAGATCAATTTGAGATTAGGCAACCAATGGAAGCCACGAAGTAATAAGGTTTGCAAGGTGTTTTCTTTGTGTTTGAATCTTGATTATTGCAATTTCTATTGAGTTATTGGGTTATTATTAATCATTGATATTATTCCACATTTTCCCATAACACAAGTAATCACAATTCAGTGTGAAAGAAAGGTATTTATAAAGCTGTCTTTTCATATCATGTTTTCAACATATGTTTCATATCAGATTCAATTATTCGATCCTATGCATTTGATTAAAAAAAGTAAACATATATAAATCACTTGCATAAGGTAAAGTAACTGATCATATTTAAAGAAATGTTCAAATGTGTCCCACACAAGTCATGGGAGTGACTAAACTAAGCAATGCAAACATTGTGCAAGCTATACATCTGAGGATAAAAGGAAAGAGAAAGAACATATGAGGAAAATGGATATCCATCATTGCCTTTTTGGAGGTTGATTTTCTTGATTGGTAGCTTGATCTTCAAGTCTTCATCTTTCGCTCCTAATCAGGACAGTGTACTTGAAAAATTAGAGAAAAGCCCTGTTAGAAGCTCTGGATATGCAGATTCTTCATATGCTTTATCAACAGACATATAAACTTGCAAACGTTATGCATCTTATGTGATTGGAACAAATCAGATCATCATGAGAAAGATCAATGAACTTCAATAGATATGTTTTTATGCTAACTTGTTTGTTCACTGTGCAGGTATAGGAAAAGTAATGTTGCCAATTTGAAGACATTTAAACATGTGGAGAAAATGTGGCTCCCACAAGGGTTGAGCCCAACATGCTTCCTTCTTATTCATTTGAGAAGGATATCAGATTGCAATAGACAGAATGCACTATTTAAGAGATACTATGCATTAGAATAGTCAAACATTGCAAATGGAGTGAAATCATCATAAGAGAAGTGAAGTGAGTAGTTGCTCCTATAAACTATGTTGACTTCAGAAAAGAGCTTGTAAAATCAGACAATCATGTTCAAAATGCTTCATCATATGCTACAGAATGAACAATGATCCCATTAAGGGGAGATTGATATGCAGAAAGGACAAGAGTACAATAATCAAGGAGATGAGTACAATCATGAAAGGTATCTTTCTTTATTTCTATTTTGATTGAAGTATCTTTCTGCTGTCCACATATATGCCATAGGTATGACAGTCATCTAAATAGGTGAACATCATGATAAATCAACATTAGATGTCATGATAAATGCATAAGGTACAATGAGGGACAACCCTGTAACAGATGAAGAATCAACTGAGTGAAGTTTGCCAAGATTGTCATGAAGTTAATCAAGTGAGGCAGCCTTATCAAATACTCACATGACGTGAAGGCTACAAGAGCCATGAACAAATGATAAACTGTCATACAATACTGTCATACTATCATGATACTTTTTTAAAGCATATAAAGGAACAAGGTCTATCAAATGCCAAGAAGGATGCCAAATAAAAGTGCCATAACAACAATGCCTGATAGAGATAGGTAACAACAATGTATGAAGTGATAGGTATTTATTCATCATGCAAAAGGTACAAGTTGTTTTCTATAGAAGAGTATAAGTGTCAAACATATCATGTTACAACCATGTGCCTGAGTAGAAATATATCAACTTAAAGATCACATCCATCTAGAGGCATTGAAACAACAATAAAAGAGATACAAGTTGAATGCCACATGTATTGAATGCAACAAGACAAACATTGTTCATCATTGTTCTAGAAGGAAAAGAAGAAGAATCATAAAGCTACATGAGATAACTACCACTTTAGATGAATCTAGATGCAAGAAAGAAGATACAGTATTTTGATTGATACCATTTCTCTTGTTTATCAAATACAGAAGGAGAAATAAACAACAATAAAGGGTTGTTGTATGTTCTTTACTTTCTGCATATTCAAAATGGAAGGCCCAGTTTGTACCAGAATGTGATATTTTTTGAAACCCTTATCATCTTTTTGCATTTTGAAGTTACAGAGAGAAATGATTAAGGAAGCCTAATACAGATTAATGTTTATGGAGTTTTCATTAAAAATACAGATACAAAAGTTGCAGGCCATAACCAAGAAGATCGTATTTTCTTTCAAAAGTTAAAACCCTCTGCATATATTTTCAAAACCCTTGATATATTTTCACAGACAGAAGAATATAAATCAAAGAGAAAGGTACAGATGTCAAGGTCGTGGCAAAAAAATTAGGGTTTTTTGGTGCAGGGCACCTAGGAGCACCTTGGTTCCTAAAGTCACTTTGTCTGCATTTTTTTTTTGAAAGTTGTGGTTTTGATTGTAATAAGGCTTCAGCCATGAGTATATGGTCCTTTTTGTGTGGTCAAGATGATTGAGGTGACCATATAAACCTCAATCATGCTCAGTCCACTTGGATCCTTGTTATGCCACTTAGGCCTAGAAGGTATAAGGGTTGGTTTTTGAGTTTTTTTTGATTGTTTGTGTGTTTTATCATGTTTTGGGAGTATGGAGGATGTTTTGATTCCATTGGACAAGAAAAATAAATCGCCATCCTTTGGAAAATGCAAAAACTCCATAGTGTCAAGTGTTGTCAATGGTGTCAATGACACATTGACCGGTTGTAACTTCATTTTGGTTATTAAACTATTTGTAGAAGTTGTAAACTGACTTGGATAGGTTGATATGGAGGAAATCTTGCTCTAGTACGGAGGAGGAAGTTTTTGTACGGAATTTGGGCACAAAAATCAAGAAAACTGACTATTTTTTGCTATTTTTCTTGCTGTGTACGGACTAAAATCTTAGTCTAATGTACTTTTTATGAAACTAGAGAGAGTCTAGGTTCAAATGCAACTAGTTTGAGGTCTTGAAGTGGTCAGAGTCAAAAGTTATTGAATTTTCTTTCAAAATGGTCTAGAAACCCTGTTTTCTAGGGCAGTCCCACAAATTTGGCCCTAGAATGCATTTCCACTGATGAAATTTCATGCCACTCGGTGAAATGCAGGATAAGGGTGTATACTACTTGATTCCAAAAGCATTTTCTAAGAAAATACAGTTTACTTTTTTTAATGTGATGCCCTAGGTCAAATATCTCTATGTATTTGACTACATTTATGCAATTTATTGTTGTATTTGACAAAACCCTGAGAGGATGAGTGAATGAATGGTGGATTTGAGTTGTTTGGGTATGGTAGAGTCATTCCAAGTTCCTTCCTCTGATCTATGCACCCAATTTTGAGCACTTGCTTTGTAACCTAGCCTAAATTGCTCAATTAGGCCTAGAGACCTAGTAGGCGTTCTAGATTGCTGGAGTAGAGTTGGAGTAGGAGATTTGGAGGTTTGTTAGGGTCCCTTGAAGGGTTTTCAATTCCATCATTTGTTTGCCTAGATCTTTGGGATTTTGTCAAGTTTTGTTGAGAAAACCTAGTTTGGAGGGCTAGTAGCCTTACTAGTCAAGGTATAGGTTGAAGAGTTTTGGGAAGTTGGAGATCAAACCAACTGCATAGAAAGTGTTTGTTGATCTATCTTAAGGTGTTGGAGAAGCCTTAGGGGTTGGACAATAGTCTGGACATCAAATCCTTCATATGCCTTGTATGTGCCTTTGGTTGGTTGGTTGGTTGGTTGAAGGCTAGTTGAAGTGGGTGAGTGGGCAAAGGACAATAGAGTAAACCTTCGTGTTGTGCTTCCCTTGTGCCACTCTGCATCAGGTGGTATCAGATCCATCAAAGAGATGGGAGATAGAGGAGAAGAGGAGGAAATTCTTCAAAGGTGACTAATGCCGAATTGGCAAAGATAGTGAGAGAGCAAGCAGCCAAGAACAAAAGGATGGAGGCTGAGATAGAAAAGTTGAAGAAAGACAAAGACAAGAAGAAGAAGTCAGAAGTCATCTTAGATTCAGATGAAGAGGATCAAGATGAGGAAGAAGAAGTGCCTATGGAAGAGCCACAAGGAGGCATGTCAGAGAGACAATTCCTAGATGCACTTGGAAAGTTGAGTAGGAAGGACACTAAGGCAGACTTACCTATGTTTCCTGGTAAGATGAATCTAGAGGAGTGCCTTGATTGGATTGAGGCAATGGAGAACTATTTTGAATGTGAAGAAGTGGCAGAAAATCATAAAGTAAGGATTGCCAAATCAAGAATGAAAGGGCCAGCCTTAAGTTGGTGGAATTTTATTCAAAATGAAAGGATAGAAGATGATAGGAATCCTATCTCTACATGGAGGAAGATGGTACTTGAAATCAAGAAGCAATTTGTCCCTGAGGATTATGAGGTCAACTTGAACAAGAAGTTGCACAACTTGAGACAAAAGGACATTGACGTGAGCACCTACACAGAGGAGTTTCACAAGATGACATTGAAAGCCAAGATGCCTGAGAATGAAAAACAGAAGCTTGCAAGGTATCTTAATGGCCTCAAGTTCTCCATTCAAGATGAATTAACTCTCTTTAACCCAGAGACAGTCCATAAGTGTTTTCAAATGGCATTGAGAATTGAGGATAAACAAAGAAGAAAAGGTGATTCACACAGCAGCAGCAGAGGCAGAGGAAATCAAAACTTTAGGGGTAGGGGTAGATTCCAAAACAGAGATAATTTCTCTAGATTCCAAGGTGGCGGATCACAAGAAGGCAGCCAAGGGCAGGCTGATAAAAATAGTGCTGATAAGGGTTAGTTTAGGGGCAGAGGTAATGGCAGAGGAAGAAGTGGGGGCAGAGGTCCAAATGTGTTTACGAGAAGGTGTTTCTCTTGCAATCAGATTGGACATCAGTCCTTTAGGTGCTCGGAGAAGATTGGAAACACTGTTGCAAATCAGAAAGAAAGAAGAGTACAACTCCTTCAAGAAGAGGACTGTCAAAGCATTACAAGTTACCACACAGCCTCTTCCAAGTCTACAACACCTGAGAGTGGAGAATGCATCATGTTCAATAGGTCACTCATCATGCCAGCCACCAAGGAGTAGCCCCAAAGGAACAACTTGTTCAGAACCACTTGCAAGGTGAAAGGAAACATTTGCAAGGTAATAGTAGATTCAGGTTCTTCTAAAAATTTGGCTTCTAATGAAATGGTGACTAAGTTAGGATTGGAAAGAATGCCTCATCCTAACCCCTATAGAGTCTTTTGGCTAACCAAGGAACAACAAATTGTGGTGAAAGAACAATGTTGGGTTGAATTCAAGATAGGTGAATATCATGATAAGGTTCTTTGTGAGATAGTCGATATGGATGCATGCCACCTTCTTCTTGGAAGGCCTTGGCAACATGACACAAGTGCCCAACATGATGGTAAGAACAATGTGATTCATTTGTCAAAGAATGGTGAAAAGTTTACAATGACTCCTTTGATTGATGATTGCAAAGAGAAAGTCAGTTCTAGTTCAGTTATGTTGGTAGGTGAAAAAGAGTTTTTGGCTACCCTAAAGGAAGAGAAAGTGCCATGTTTTGCAGTAGTCATCAAGCCCAAGGATATGCAAAAGTGCAGCAACCTCTTAGGAGGATTGGACCAAAGGAAGTGGAAGAACTATTGGAGAGGTTTCAGGATGTAATAGCCGATGAAGCCAAGGATGCCCTTCCACCAAAGAGGGAGATTAGTCATTGCATTGATCTCATCCCAGGATCCACCCTACCAAACCAAGCAGCCTACAAGTTGAATCCAAAGCAAAATGCTGAAGTGGCAAGACAAATCCAAGACTTGTTGGATAGAGGGCTTATCAGGAGGAGTATTAGCCCATGTGCAGTACCTGCAATACTTGCACCCAAGAAGGAAGGAACATGTAGACTATGCCCTGATTCCAGGGCCATCAACAAGATTACTATCAGGTATAGATTTCCAATGCCTAGAATAGAAGATTTAATGGATTGCTTGGGTAAGGCTAAGTATTTTACCAAGATAGATCTAAAAAGTGGTTATCACCAAATCAGGATAAGGGAAGGGGATGAGTGGAAAACTGCCTTCAAAACCAATGAAGGACTATTTGAATGGGTTGTCATGCCTTTTGGCTTGTCAAATGCACCAAGCACCTTCATGAGATTGATGAATGAAGTTCTAAAACCTTTCCTTAACAAGTTTATTGTTGTATATTTGGATGATATACTAATTTTTAGTGACAGCAAGGAAGATCACATAAGGCATATCCATCAAGTGCTCAGGAGGCTTCAAGAGGAGAAGTTGAGAATCAATCTTGACAAATGTGTCTTCCTACAAGAAGAGTTGATATTTTTGGGGTTTGTCATCTCCAAGGGCAGCCTAAAAATGGATCCAAGTAAGGTTGTAGCCATTCTTAATTGGCCCACACCTACAACAGCCTCGGAGGTAAGGAGTTTCCATGGTTTATGTAGCTTTTATAGAAAGTTCATTAGAGGGTTTAGTGGCATTTGTGCTCCACTTGTTGACACCATAAAAGGGGGCAAGAAATGAGTGTTTTTATGGACAAATGAGGCCAACCAAGCCTTTGAACTGTTAAAGAAAAAAATATCAGAAAAACCAGTCCTTGTTCTTCTTGATTTTGACAAGGTCTTTGTGGTAGAGTGTGATGCAAGTAAGAGGGCTGTTGGGGGAGTCCTAAGTCAAGATGGGAGGCTTGTAGCATTCTTTAGTGAGAAGTTAAATGAGGCAAAACAAAACTACTCCACCTATGATCTAGAGTTATATGCCATGGTTCAGTCACTGAGGAAATGGAGACACTACTTATTGCCAAAGGAATTTATAGTTTTTACTGATAACCATGCATTAAGCTTCTTGAACAGGCAACAAAAGTTGAATCACAGACATGTCAAGTGGATGGAGTACATCCAAGTATACTCCTTCTCTATAAAACATAAGAAAGGAGTGGTCAATAAGGTAGCCGATGCCTTAAGCAGGAGAAATCTTGTTGTGCAAACTATTCAGTTGGAAAGTACAGGTATTCATGCCATTAAAGATCAGTATACAGCAGATGAAGACTTCAAAGAGCCATACCTATCTTGCAAGGCCATGACAGGAAGGTATAATACTAATTTTTCTAATTTTTTGTTGCAAGATGGATATCTTTTCAAGGGTAGCATGTTGTGTATCCCAAGAGGATCTGTTAGAGAGAATATAATAAAGGAAAAGCATTGTGGCAGCATGTCAGGTCACTTTGGTATTGATAAGACCCTAGAATTGGTTAGGAGGTACTATTTTTGGCCAAAATTGCCAACCGATGTAAGGAAGTTTGTTGAAACTTGTCAAATTTGCCAAAGAGCAAAGGGGCATACATCCAATGCAGGTTTATACACTCCTCTACCTATTCCTTCAAAGCCTTCGGATTCCATAAGTATGGACTTTGTACTTGGTTTGCCTAGGACAAAGAATGGACATGACATCATTTTTGTGGTTGTAGATAGGTTCTTAAAAATGGCTCACTTCATCCCATGTAGAACCACACATGATGCCTCACACATAGCAGGTCTTTTCTTCAAGGAAATAGTCAGGTTACATGGTTTACCTTTGTCCATAATCTCAGACAGAGACCCCAAGTTCATTGGACACTTTTGGAGGACACTGTGGAAGAGACTAGGTACAAATTTGTCCTTATCATCTGCCTATCAGCCTCAGTCTAATGGACAAATAGAGGTGATTAATAGGTCACTTGGCAACCTCCTAAGATGCGTAACCAAGGAGCAGGGTGCTAGTTGGGATTCACATTTGGCTCAGGCATAGTTCTCATACAATGACATTGTCAATAGAAGCACCGGCCTGTCTCCTTTCCAAATTGTTTATGGCACTCACCCAAGGGGTATTTTGGAACTAAGGGAGGTTAAAGGATTGGAAAACAACAGTGCCTTGGCTGAAGACTTTGTTCAAGTCATGAAAGATGTCCATGAACAAGTACAACAGAAATTGCTGTCCACTTCTCAGAAATATAAACAATTTGTTGACAGAAAAAGAAGGGATTAGCAGTTCAAGGAAGGTGATTTAGTAATGGTTCATCTGAAGAAGGAGAGGCTCCCTGTAGGTAAACACACTAAGCTACTCATGAAGAAGATTGGGCCTTGTGAAGTGCTCAAGAAATGTGGAGAAAATGCCTACAAAATCAGACTTCCAGATGGCATTGCTTTGTCTCCAATTTTTAATGTTTTAGACCTTTATCCCTATAAAGGATCTGATCCTTAGACTATTGTTGAAGAAGATCAAACTGATCACACACTCCAGGAACTCATTCCTTCATCTCCAAATCAGATTGAGTGCATTTTGGACAAGAGGATTGCAAAACAAACTAGAAGGTACACCTATCATGACTATTTGGTGAAGTGGCTAAACAAACCTCAGGAGGATGCCACTTGGATGAGCAGGGCAGACATTAAGAAGGCAGGTTTCACATTTGACAGCATTCCAACTCAAGAGACTTGAGTTCTCTTTGACAGTGGGTGTATGGTGCAGGGCACCTAGGAGCACCTTAGTTCCTAAAGTCACTTTGTTTGCATTTTTGTTTTGAAAGTTGTGGTTTTGATTGTAATAAGGCTTCAGCCATGAGTATATGGTCCTTTTTGTGTGGTCAAGATGATTGAGGTGACCATATAAACCTCAATCATGCTTAGTCCACTTGGATCCTTGTTATGCCACTTAGGCCTAGAAGGTATAAGGGTTGGTTTTTGAGTTTTTTTTGATTTTTTGTGTGTTTTATCATGTTTTGGGAGTATGGAGGATGTTTTGATTCCATTGGACAAGAAAAACAAATCGCCATCCTTTGGAAAATGCAAAAACTCCATAGTGTCAAGTGTTGTCAATGGTGTCAATGACACATTGACCGGTTGCAACTTCATTTTAGTTATTAAAACTATTTGTAGAAGTTGTAAACTGACTTGGATAGGTTGATATGGAGGAAATCTTGCTCCAGTATAGAGGAGGAAGTTTTTGTACAGAATTTGGGCACAAAAATCAAGAAAACTAACAGTTTTTTGCTATTTTTCTTACTATGTACGGACTGAAATCTTGGTCTAATGTACTTTTTATGAAACTAGAGAGAGTCTAGGTTCAAATGCAACTATTTTGAGGTCTTGAAGTGGTCGAAGTCAAAAGTTATTGAATTTTCTTTCAAAACTGGTCTAGAAACCCTGTTTTCTAGGGCAGTCCCACAAATTTGGCCCTAGAATGCATTTCCACCAATGAAATTTCACGCCACTCAGTGAAATGTAGGCTAAGGGTGTATACTACTTGATTCCAAAAGCATTTTCTGAGAAAATACAATTTACTATTTTTAATGTGATGCCCTAGGTCAAATATCTCTATGTATTTGACTAAATTTATGCAATTTATTGTTGTATTTGACAAAACCTTGAGAGGATGAGTGAATGAATGGTGGATTTGAGTTGTTTGGGTATGGTAGAGTCATTCCAAGTTCCTGCCCCTGATCTATGCACCCAATTTTGAGCACTTGCTTTGTAACCTAGCCTAAATTGATCAATTAGGCCTAGAGACCTAGTAGGCGTTCTGGATTGCTGGAGTAGAGTTGGAGCAGGAGATTTGGAGGTTTGTTAGGGTCCCCTGAAGGGTGTTCAATTCCATCATTTATTTTCCTAGACCTTTGGGATTTTGTCAAGTTTTGTTGAGAAAACCTAGTTTGGAGGGCTAGTAGCCTTACTAGTCAAGGTATAGGTTGAAGAGTTTTGGGAAGTTGGAGATCAAACGAACTGCATAGAAAGTGTTTGTTGATCTGTCTTAAGGTGTTGGAGAAGCCTTAGGGGTTGGACAATAGTCTAGACATCAAATCCTTCATATGCCTTGTATGTGCCTTTGGTTGGTTGGTTGGTTGAAGGCTAGTTGAAGTGGGTGAGTGGGCAAAGGACAATAGAGTAAACCTTCGTGTTGTGCTTCCCTTGTGCCACTCTGCATCATTTTTCTTTCAACATTTTAAATCCCTAATGTATTCATGTATGTAGCCGAAGCAAATGATATAGAAGGAGGTAACAATGTAGGCGTTAGCCAAAGAAAAGCATTTCTACAGTAAAAATCAAGACCCTCTGTATATATTTTGAAACCCTTATATTTTTCATATATGCAGAGGAAGATTGAAAAGAGAATGATGCTGTTGTTGGCCATGACTAAGGAGTTTCTGTTCTTTCAAAAAATGAAAACCCTCAAGCTTCTTTTTGAACCCTTGTGTTTTTCTTTTCTGTAGAGAGAAATGAAGTCAAAGAAAACAATAAACAAGCATGGTCATAACAACAAAGGCCTTCTCCTTCAAAAATGTCAAAACCCATGTTATATTTTTTGAAACCCTTATATGTTTCTTATCTATAGAGAAGTTGAGTGAAGGAGAAGAAGAGAGGCTACAGGCCGTAGCTAGTAGAAGAGGTTTTTCTGCAATATATTCAAAACCTCAAACTCTTTTTTTGAAACCCTAACATATTCAGGTATGTAGAAGAAAGAAGTCAAAGAAATGAAATATACAGTCATGGCCATGACCAAAAAGAGCCATTCCTTCAAAGAAATCAAAGACCCATTTCATGTTTCTTTAAAAACCCTTATCAGTTTAAAAGCCACAGTGAAAGATGCAGATACAGAAGGCCAAATGAAGATTTACCTCATATTCTTGTAGAAGAGAAGCTACAGAGGTTGTGGGCCTTTTTTTGTTTTTGAAACCCTCAAATGCAGGAGGTCGACACAAAAAACATAGAGAGATAAAGAAGCCATGGTAAGAAAGTGGAATGATAATCTCATACAATACTCATAAATGACCATGTAGCCACGACTAGAGTGAATTTACAGTCACAAGAAAGAAAGAAAATGACCTAGCTGTTAAACAGAAAAATCACCTTCCTTTTGTATGCCAGAAAATGCTAAAGAATTGACCAAAGAAGACTCGAAATTGCAAAGAGAAGCAAGAGTTTATCAAACCCTAGCTGTCGACCCATGAAGTTGTAGAGCCAAAGTGTAACCAAAATGAAAAGATGAAATGATAACTTTTAGGTTTCGAGACTTCCCTTTTGGTCAACGGTGGAGTGTTTTCTCAGATTTCTTTTTTGACTTCACAAAATTAAAAAAATCATTGCCTTATCCAAGCTGTGGTCAAGACTTAACAAGTCTTGTTACCTAATGATTTAGCCACAGGGGGCCCGTGGGCCGAGCTCTTCATTCACTTTTATTTGATTCTTTTGCAAAGTCAAAAGTAAACAATCATAACAAGGTAAGGCTTAATGCTTTTGTTCCCTTTTTCTTCATAATGGTTGATAACATAAAGTCAAAGGTCAAAATACCTTATGCCTTATGCATTTCAAAATGCATGTTTAAGATCAACAAAAGAAATCATTTAAGATACATGATAGAAAATGAGATAGGAGTAATAAGGTAATGATGCATGAGAGGTCAAAAGATAGTGTTGATGATTGTTTTTACACATTCATAACAAAAGTTAAAATTCATAAAATGAACCTAAACTGTCTTGAAGGATATGAAGAAATCGATTAAGAGTTCTTAATCCCAAGTTTCTGTATGGTCAGGTCTTGACCTTATGGACAATTCAGCAGGTTAATGTGAAACTATAATATTCAAGGGACCTTACTTGATTTAAGGTGATCTATGACTCACTGGACTCGAATTATGCAAATTGTTACAAATATCAACCAATTATCCATCTCTTTGCATAAATTTACTACTATATCACAAAGCTTTGTATGATTTATACTGAGACAAGCTTTTTCTTTTCAAATTAATATCAAAATTGTCAAATATCAACACAATTCTTCATGCTTCTTTCAAATGTAAGACAATTTCCTTAAAATCTCTGTGTTTGAGCTAATTATTTCAAATGTTTGGGGAAAAGTTAGAGAAATTCAAATTGAATATAATTTTACTATAGGATCTAAATGCTCTGTTATTCACGTTGTAAGAAATAAATCAAACTTGATCAAATCAACAGACTAAATCTCCAAATGTGAAGCCCTGAGTATTTTCATGAACACACATCCAAGATTGCAAGCTTTTAAAGAGGTAGTATTTCAGATACAAGTAAGAGCCAGAAAATACTCTGAAATAGACACAGAATCCCAGATTTACTTGTATTTAAAGTACACAGTCATATATGGTTTACAATGTATGAATGACCTTTTTGCTTCATTAATCAAATCAACATAAAACTTACAAACGTCTTATAGATACAATAAGGAAGCTAGATACTCCACGCATTCCTTAATGTAGACACAAGTGACCTCCTCCTCTAAACTAAAAAACTTCTCTAATCAAAATGTTAAAATAAATTACAAGTGCAAGCTATCTTTCAACAAAATCCCTGTGTAGTAATATACAAGTAGCAGAGCTTCTTATATAGAATTTAAAGCTTTATACTACTACGGCTACAAAACTTAATCTATGGTTAGGATCCATCTATTCTTAATCAAGGGTGTACATTTGTCTCTAACCTTTTCTCAAAATATCTTAATGGTATCTTTTTGTCCTCAAAGGACGCCATTGGAATCTTTTCAAAAATAAGATTCCCCTCCTTTGACTTCTGCTTTCCTGTAGACTTTGCCCGCAGATACCCTAACCCTTGACTCTTTCAATAGTATTATTTTCTCCCTTTAACATTTTCTTACTCCTTCAAATATGTTTTGAAATTATTAATTACACCTTCTATAAAGGTGCGATCTCCTCCTGGACTCTTTGTGTTGTTCCCTTGTTGTATGCCCTAGGTCAAAATTTAGTATTTTATATTCATCTATTGGTATTTCTCCTTTTGCCTTCTCTTTTTGGGGTCTGGCCAAGTTCAGCATCCTAGATCCATTTGGACCTCTTTGTATTGCTGACATGGTTCTGGCCTTCCTTCTTTCTTTCCTTGGCGTTGTATCACCCAACAGACTTTTGATGTCTATAGGTACTAATTGTACCTCCACCTTTTCTTTCCTTACCTTTGCACCTAACCAAGTTGGAACTTCTTTTGTGCCTTCAGCAGTCTTTTCTTCATTAATTACTTCTTCCTGAGGTCTTTCTACTTCTCCCTACTCTTGTTGTTGTTGTTCTTGTTGCTGTTGTGGTGGAGGTTGTTGTTCAGGGGCTGGCTCTTGTATCATTGGATCATTCTGTTGTTTAGATTCACCCTCATTTTTTTCCTCTTCAATTTATGTATCCCCTCCTCCTTCATCCTCTTCCTCAAGACCTTCCTTCCTTGATGATTCCTTTCTTGGTCTTCTTCTTCATTTGTTTGTTCTACATTTGTCATCACTATATCTTCTGCTTGTTTTTTAGTTTTTACCTTCATCAATGTTTTCTGTATTTTCTTCACCTTCAGGTTTATTTGCTTCATCTACTGCAATTTCACCTTCCCTTTGTACTTCCTCTGAGGGTGAACCTACCATTGTATCAGCTTCTTTTGTCTCTTTTCCCTGTTCATTTCTGCTTTCTATATTCTTCTCTTCTTCACTTTGTTCACCATACATGTTTAGAATGTTTAATATATCTACACATGAGGTACTAGCTCCTGTTTCTTCTTTGGCTTGAGCATGTTTTTCCTTTACTGCTTCCTCAAGTGCATCTTCTTTTTCAGGCTCACTCAATTTTATGTGCTTCATCCTGCACATCTTTTATTATTTTAGGAGAAACCAGGGTACCAAAGGGATCTACTATTCCTGATTCTTCTTGTACCCTCTCCTTTTCAGACACTGAGCCTTGTTCAATTTCCATCTCATCCTGAGTGTCTTTCTCTTCTTCTTCACTTAGAAATTCACTGGATTCTTCTTCTATTCCAACTTCTTTTCCTGAATCCATTTCTCTCTCTCCACTTTCACTACTGTCATCTTCAATGTGGACAGTTTCAGTGACTTGTTTGGCTTTGTGCACTTTTGACCCTTGTAGCATTTCTTTAGCCAATTCTGTCTTTACCTGAGCATATACTTATCTTTTTCCTGCTAAGGTGGATGCACTAGGTATATCACTCAACTTAGCACCTGCTTGCTATGCTCCTATGACTTCACTCTTTTTTGAAGTCTCCCCTTTTGATATGCTTATTGGTATTGTGTTCCTGACCTTCTATCCTGTTATCTCTTTGGAGGCCTGTGCTTCCTCTGTACTAATATCCTGGCTTAATGATTTTGCCTTCACAAATGTACCAGATGACACTGCTACTATCACTCCCAATGCATAAGGATCCATCAAAGTAGCATTTTTATCCTTTTCTACAATTTTGGCTTCCACAATCTTTCTTTTCTTCTCATAGAAGCATTGGAGATCATCACTATGCTCTCTTACTCTCTTTTTCCCTTTCTTTGGATATGTGATCTCCACTCCTTCAGCTTTAAGCTCTTCAATTCTATCTTTTAACCATGTTTTTAAAAACAAGATGACTGGTTTGGACAATGTGTCCAAAGATGTGTTCCACAGTTGTGACCAATCAGGTTCTCTAATAGGAGCAAGCCTTAGAACACTTTCATAACTGTGATGTAGCAATTTACCATCATCCTCAACCTCTGGGGGAACATATATATCTCCCATAGATCTCATTTGATCAATTGTTAATCTTTTATGAGCCCTCTTTCTTACCTCTTTATCATTCTTACAGTCTGACCAAAAATCCTCAATATGTATTTGATGTTTAAATTTTTTATCAATTATATTTTGAATTCTATGAAAGGGATCAAACCTTCGGGCCAACTTAAACTCTTCAAATCCATAATACCTCAACTCTTTTTCTGCATAACCAGCAACCTCTTCACTGTAGCATGAGTATCTACCAACTGCCCAAGGTAACTTAAGATTTCCTCTGTTAAACTTCCTCTTGTACATTTTAAAGGCATTTAAATTCTACCTTGAGAACTCCAGAACAATCAATTTATTGGAAGGATACCTGGGTAGCATGAACGGCTTTCCCTCAAATCCCTCAGTTCTGATGTAAGTAAAATGCGGGGATTGAATATAACAAGAATTGTGTAGCCCAATTGTATCTTTTGCATCCTTAGATAATCTCTTATCTGGCTCTTTCCTTAAAATTCTAACCATGTATTTATAGAACACATCATTTACTAGAGCATACTTCCTCAATGCATTTTCTTCCTGTAAATCAGGGTAATGTTCATATACTAGCTTTTGATCTGGACCATTTCCTAAGGTTCCAACCCTGTCTATCCCATGTATGAATGGTTGAACCTCTGCTACACATGAATATAATAAGTATGAAGACAAATAGAAAGGCAGGAACTTTTTCTTCCTTAGCATCACCTGTTTCCATATGGCTGTGCATATAGCCTTAGCCCAATGAATTTGTCCTTGCTCTTTTTTTGCTTCCCTCATGAACTGGATGACAGTAAACATCCATGGTTCACACCTAGTACCATCTCTCAATCCCACTAATCTACTTAGCATTGTAATCATCAAGTATATTTCTTCTTTAAAGTATATTTTCTGTAGATTCTTGTGCACTCTTGCCATAGCCTTGGGTTTATTTTCAGCACTGTACTAACTGTAGAAGATCTTGCTTCTACAGTCCCTTTCATTGTTAATGAAATCTTCATTGTATTAATCTATATCAATATCCACCATTTTCTCATGTATTTCCAGACCGAATGTTCTTGCAATACTTTCCATGGATAAGTCTGCAATGAGTCTATCATGGAACATTATTTTCCTGGTAGCTAGGTCATACAAGTATATGCAATCTAGACACAAATCCCTGGCTTCCATAGCCAACGGAAAACCTGCAGCCCTGTACAATCCACTCTCCCATATACACCTCATGTCAGGTGTAGCATCAACAGCTGTGATCTTCTACAAAACATCATTCACATCATAGCTCTCGATGTTGGTGTCTGTCCCTGTTCCAGTGGTACTGATCAATGAAGGGTACCCTCTATGTAGTGGCAACTCCTCCTTTTCTATTTCTTTGCATGGCTTCCTCTCTTTTTTAACTTCACCCCTTGTATCTACCTTTTTCTACTTTGGGGCCATGCTGTAGAAAAATGTATCCTTTTAACTTTTTGTTTTACCTTCTTACCTAGGGTTTTACTACGAATTTTCTATTTTTTACCATTTTACCCTAACACCCATTTGTATTTTCCATTTTGACTTTCACATTTGTTTAACCCAACCTAGCTAATTAACAATTAAACATAGTAATTTAATGAATGTTTACATTTCACAATGAAATTATTGAAATCTACTTGCATTTTCATTAACTGAACTGTAACGGCATTTAAAATAAATACCTGCATCCTTTAACAACTCAACTTTTCGTTGTTGACTTACTTTACCGTTTTTACTCCGTTCCAGCTTCTAGAATTCAGTCCCGCAGTGAAATTCTCATTTAATTTCTGTAGCAACTATTCTTTCTGCAATTTTTAATTCTGACAATGCAAATCTGAAAGAAAAATAGCTTTAAATTTACCCTAACTTGTTGAATTTTACTCTTTTAGGTGTTAGCTCAGCATTAATTACATCAATTAATGCACCTACGGCTTTGGCTTTTTATTTCAACGTTTTGTTTTAAAATTCTATCCGTTAGTTTATTTTCTGCATACATCATGTTTTCTTGTATCTTTCTTTGTATATTGTTCTTTGTATGTCCCCCTTGTATCTTTTCAATATACAAGTCTATATGCAATGAGTCATACACCATGTTATCCCTTTTCTTCTATATCCGTGTTTGTATCTTTGGTTTGTATATCGATTTGTATGTGACATAGATGCAAGTGCACATACAAACAACCCATACAAACCCCCTTTTACCCTTTTATCTCTCCGACGATGTCCTTCATTTCCTTGTATATCAGAGATGTATATTGTTAACATACAATTATCCCCAACATACAAAGCTTTTCCTTTATTTAACTTCTTTTTTAAATCCATCTTGCATCTTTTGTTTGTATCCTTTCTTGTATATGGGCTTGTATATTCGTTTGTTGATACAATACAACCTTGAGATACAATCTGCGGGACCCACTTTACTTTTCCACTTGTATCTCAGTGATACGACAATACTTGTATCTATCCTTAGATACAAGCCTCGATACATGCAAACTCCTTTGTATAATCATCTCAGACTTCTCATCTTTTATAAACCACATTACATAACTCTTCGACTCCACACATGTATATAAAGTGAATGCATCTTTTCAATATACATTAAGATACGATGCATCACTTATATCAGATTTTAATTCTCTTTGACTTCCATGCTATATGTATATCGAAAGGTATAAACCTGAAGCATGCAACATACAAACCATGAAACATACCTCGATAAAACCAAATTTCATATTCTCCTCGGGTCCATGATATGTATATCGTGTTATATATCATCTTGTATCTTTCTTTTTGCTAAACATACAACCTGAGATACAAACCATGGACTTAACCAATTATCCATTTTATCTCTGAATCTCGTCGGGTCCGATTTGTATGTAAAGAATAAAATATTAGCAATATGTATACAAATATAATGGTTCATAACCCAACAACTCTATGCAACTAGTACAATGACTCCACATACATATGACCTTGTATATGCAACATACAAACCTTCATTTTATGCATTTTACCAAAAAACACGCATATCTTGCAGAATATTGGGAATTTTGAAATGGTTCAAAAAGCAACCCCTATTCATTTTTGACAAAGAATTCACCCCTATTTTGCTTTGGTACTTAATGCTATTTTTTTAATTGTCAACAAGATTTGTAATCTTAACCTCCCTTTTCCCATTTACCACCAAGCAGACCCACACACAAGCAAAAGCCACAGCCACAACAGGGGTCCTCATTTTGCTAAGAAGTAAAATGGGGCATGTTGTGAGCACCACAACAGATAGTAGGAGGGTTGGAGCAGTGATAATGAAATGAGGCATGGAGAAATAAGGTGGATAAGACAAGTGATAGATATAATGCAATATCAAATAAAAAATGGTATTGAGGTGATGATGCATGATGATGGAGTGATAAGGAGGTATGTTTTACCTTATATTGCATAAATGATGTAAAATTTTTGTTCTTTTGCATGGAGGCATCAAAATCATATAATGCAAAGCCATGTAAAGTGTAAATGCATTTTATAATGCATGATGTATTTTTGCATGTAATGACCTAAGTAACTGCATGGAGGTATAAGGAGAGAATATTCTTTATTTTTCATACATGATGACCTAATTCTTTTGGCATCATTGTTAATGAAATCATGCAAATTATGTAAATGTAAAAGGAGATATAAGGTGTTCTTTTTCTTTTTCTTTCTTTCTTTCTTGCATGATTTTACAACTATAAAAAAGGTAAACAAATAATAAAGTAATACCATTATAAATTACTTTATTATTTTGTCATAAGTTGTAAAATCAAGGAGATTAGACAAATTGAAACTCATAATAGAGTAATCATGCAAATAATTACTTTATTATTTGTCCACATTATCTACACATGCAAAATCATGAAAAAATGGAGGAGTTGAGTTAACTGAAGACTTTGGAGTCTTTTTGCATGGTTTGGAGGGCAAATTGGAGAGTTTTGGTCAACTCGTGGGTCAAACACATGGAGAGAAACAATTTTGAGCTATTTTTGCTCATTTTGAGGCAATTTTAACCCTTGTTTTTAGGGATTTCATTGTTTGCTCATGGATCAAATTGGAGAACTTATTTTTAGAGGCAGTTGACTGCAGTTGATTTTTTCTAGGCCTCTTGGAGAGAGAAAACTATATATTGTAAGAAAAACTTAGGTTTTTCTAGTTCTTGCCTTTTTTGCTCTTTATACTTTGAGAGAGAAAGAGGTTTTGTAACTCACTTATTTGCAGATTTATAGAGATTACAGCAGGTTACAGGTTCTATACTTTGTTTTATGCAATTATTTCCTTTAATTTTCAGCTTGATCAAGGATATACCTTTCCATTAATGTAGCCTTTATGAGTGATTTGATGAGATTTTATTGTGTTTAAACATCATAACCTTTAGAATCATTATCTCATTTGTACTAGTTAGTGTTAGATAGCATTGAAAATCACAGGTCTTAGGATGTGCAATTGGAGAATCTTTCTTTTATGTTGTGAAAAACCTCTTTTCCTTCAAACATAAATATTTTCCAACCTCCCTTAGAAACATTTTTGTGATAAATTTGCTGAAAGTGGTTTGTGTGGATAGATTTTCTAAGATATATTGTGAGTTAGATTGCCAAGTTTTCATCATTATTAGGTGCATCACCATACTTTTACAGTTTTATTTGCTTTTAGAAAGATCCTTTTAACCCTTTTCCACATCAAAGTCATAGATCCAATTGAATATTTTAAGGGAACCAGCCCATAATCTAGAGGTTCAAACTCGACATAGGTCACCCATAGCCTAAGTTTGATCCCGTGTTTCAAAGGAATGATGAGTATCACAACTTTGCATCACGGGTGCAATCCTAATTGACAACAATAACAAAACTTCCCTCCTTGTGATGAAAATCATGCTAGGTTTTTCTTTGAGAAAAGATGGTAATGCTTTGTGGTTAACCCTAGTATTCCATTAACTGGAATTTGTAGATGTGCTAGGGCATCTCTATTTGTTCAAGAGTAACTTTTTGAGTGGGGTTGAGTAACTGCCAGATCTCAATAAATCCTTTCCTGAATTCTTCTTGCTGAGCTTAGGAGATTGCCCTGCATTCACCACACTAGAACCTTCGAAACCATTTGTGATGACTCTACCAGAAAGGGTTATATCATGATGATTACAATTAGCATTTATTGGCCCACTGTCCTGTTACAGATCTGTAGGTTCAATATTAACTACAGAGCTCCCTCACATCGTAGGATCTTTAATAGATTATTTCTCTCTCCCAGTTTAAAGAGAATCACATTTGCAACCTTAAGGCAGTATGTAAGAAAAATTCATCTAATAGGCATGAACTATCAAAACATTGAATTCAAATTTCTGAGAGTGCACAAAAACACTTATCTCTCTCAATAAAAAGAGAGACATGTATTTCCACAAGGATGATGTTGTGTTTAGAACTTAAGAACTTAAGCAGATGAAGGGCAAATACTGAAATAAATAAAGTCTGTCTTTCTCACCTCTAAGTTTTCAGGAAATCAATAAGGTAACGCAAGGTATATAAAAACCTGTAGCTGATCTTTATGATCTTTATCATGATGTTGAATTGGTGTTGTTCCTTACTATTTATGACTATTGTCCCACTGTTTTGTTTGTGCTTCTAGTCTTGTGTTTGCATTGTGAACTGTTATGGACTGTCAATGCATTATCTCCTATGGACTTGTTTTTTCACATAACCTTTTTTTGTAGCATATACACACTGTCCACTTATGATTTGTTTTCTATTGGGAGAAAGACACACCTACAGGTGTTATGAGGTTTCATTACTATAGGTTGAAGTTCACTCTGCATTCTGAAAATGTGTATGAAAACTGTCTCCAATCATTTACTTGAATCTTTAGAAGCATCAAACACATAGTTACAAACCCCTTTTAGAATGATGTCATGATGCTGAAACAATAATTATGCTTTATTTTGTTCAATAGAGGAGTTGTCCTTTAGGAAAAAGTCATGTTGTCCTTTAGGAAAAAGTCATGTTGTCCTTCAAATATGCATACAGATTTATGATGTTCTCCATACATTGCATAGATAGTTGAAAATACATGCTTGTCTTTGTGCCTACATACCCTCGAAAATTTCTCTACTCTTTAGAAAGAATCATAGGAGATTTGGTATCAAGTATTGTTTTCCTAACTTTGACTGTACTTTGTGATCATCTGTCTCATATCCACCTTCCCAACTTGACTTCAGAATATGAGGGAAGACATGAGTAACCTTGTCACTTCTTCTATTTGCATATGTTATTTGTTCTTTATTGGCTGTTCTTATTTGATGACTATGGCTGTCTAAAAGTTTGAAAGAAGAAAAAAAGTATGATTCTCCTTCTTTATGCTCCTCTAGATCATGTGGAGCTGCTCTCTTTCTTCAATGGATCTTTCCATTAATAAGGATTGTCCTTATATCTTGATATGACTACCTCTTTATTTTTGCTATTCCTTCTGTATACTACTCTCCACATATGTGACTGTCCTTCTATATCTTTCAAGTTTTATTTGCTTCTTCTGACAGTCATGGCTCCAAGAAAACTGATTTAGGGACTGTTTAAATCAACCTACATGGATTACTTACATCCTAACAGTACCTTTACTATTTACTGTCCTCTACATGTTGTCTCACTATTCCTTTATAAAACATTTGCACCCATGGCTGTCCCATGGCTGTCCCATGTCTTCTATTTTGTTCTTGATGGCTGCTTTAAGGTACTGTATGACTATTGTACTTTGACATTGCTAGTTACTATCCTTCAGATCTTCTTTATGATATCAGTGCTCCCCGTTGTCAACACAATGATGAACAAAGGAGACTGTATGATTATTCTAAAAGCCACCATGTATGTTAATGGTTGAATAAGGACTTCATCTTGTCTCTGCAACACTCTATAGTTCCTTGTCATGGTGCAGCTCTAATACAATGAATAGTGACTATGTATCTTTCCTTGAATGTGGAACCTTGAGGACAATATGCACTTTTTTAATACCTCCTTGGCTGTACCACTAAAGCTTTTTACAATATATGATGAATGCATCATTTGTGAAACCTTACTGTCTGATATTTGAAAATGGTACAAGTTACTGTTTCTTTCCCGCTGGTGAATGAATGTCACTTTTAGCATGCTGGGCTCAACCCTTGTAGGAGCCCATTTTTTCACTACATGTTGAAATATCATGCAAAATGATGAATGTACCTGTAGCTGCACATTACACAAACAAGTTAGATAGAAACAATTAAGTTGAATGCTCCTGTGATGACTGGATGGTTCTTTACTGATCTTCATGACTCTGTACTTGAATCTGCCATTCAACTATCTCTTCTGCTTTTTCTTTTTGTATTATTTGATAATATGAGCATTTGGGTTTGGTGCTTCATAAAGGTAAACTATAAATCTGTTACTTTTGTATATGAAAAGGATTTGAACTCTGAGCTCTAATAACTCTCTTATGCAGGTATCTCTGGAGCTCACTGGATGGAGGGAGCTGAAGATGGACCTGTCAACCTTGGGATTCGTCATTCACATGCAATGACGAGTTCCTATTCTATTCATATGCTCTTTTCTCTTTTTAGGTATATAGTTCTAGTTTATGTAGCATCTTTTAGTCATCCCATGGCTTGTGTGGGACACTTTAAACACTTCTTTTGAATACAATCAACTATTTCATATTATGTAAATGACTTATGTGTTTCTTTCTTTTTATGAATCAATTACATAATATGAAATGAAATATTTGAACTACATGTGTCTATATCATAAAGAAATGACAGTTATAAATACCTCTTTTCTGTAATTGCATTGTCTTGTACTGATAAACAACAACATACTTGATAAAATCTGATATCCTTTGAATGTTCACTTTCTCAATGAGGATATTTAATCTATTTATCTGGGTTGTGTAATAGTTCAACTCGAGCTGTTACATGATCCTAATAAATAAATTCATCAACTTGCTCACTAAGACAACCAATGTTGACTGGATATCTCATGTTATCAAAAACCTTTTCTTACCCCTTTCTAACACTGTTGCTAAGGCCATGCTAAATTAAGCTATAAGCATAATTTAGTAACATTTTTGGTGACCTCTTAGGGGTGTTTTCCATGCTAAACAAGTAGGACTAGTAGCCTTCTTTATCCATTAGTCATAGGAGTCAATTCTTGTCCTTTGAAACTCAGAAAAACCTCTGTAACTCAGCTGCTAGAAACATACAGCAGCAAAACTAAAACTAAAAACAACTATCATGGCTTTGTTTATGGCCAGCCAACTGTGTAACTACACTTCTTGGAAAATGAAACAATAAACTAAAAATTCTACTCTACCCTACACTAACCAGTAGTTGTTACTATCAAAAAAAACCATTAATTGGTATTGGAAAAAAAATTCCCTTTCTGATTAAGAAAGGGTGTTCTGCAAGGTGATTTGTTACTGATAAGATATGATTCATAAGAATATACCCTACTGAATGTTGCAAAACTCTCTAAAGAACAAAAACAAACCCACTCACCATTTGAACCTAATCATAGATACAGCTGTTATGGGGTGAATAGACGATCTGGTTCTGATGTTCTAAGGCTGCAATATCCTCTTTGGGTACAATAGTAACATGTGTCACCTTATTTAGCTCTTTGCCAGCTAAATCCTTGATTGGACACCCTCTTGCAAGGATGATCCTTCTGCTCATACTGTTGCTTTCTTGCTTAGGATCTGCTGTCTTGTTGTCACTTGCAATCTCAACCTAATTTGAAAAAGTTAGCTCACATGGATGAAATGAAGGAATGCTTGCCTCTTTGACATGAATAGGATGATCACATACTGTTGGCTCATATGATACTATCTTATCATCAATGTTAGAACAAAAAAATTCTATGATGCCTAAAAACATGTTCTCATCTAACTCATAATCTTGCACTGAATCCAAATGAGTTTTTTCATTCTGCTATTCAATACTAGGCATAGATGTTAGGATGCATGTGATATCTTCATTTTCATCCACAAATTTAGGAAGTTCACCAAACAAATCAACTAGAACCTGAGACTCAACCTCTATTTCCTTTACTTGCCATCTAAGTTTGACACAAAGGACTCAAGATCATCCCAAAATGAAACTTCATCACATTCCTCTTGGATTTTTGATAAAAGAGGACTAATTTTTACCTCATGACAACTCTCATTAAATCTTTTAGACTCCACAAAGATTTTATTTTTGTACTCCACTTCTTGATCCAAAGCTCCATTATTCGATTAACTGTCTTCAACCAACAACTCATCAGATTGTTGGGGATCTTATTGCTATTCTGAAACTACTATTGGTAAAAATATAATCATACATTCTTCATCATTTTCAATGGAAGAAGGTAACTCATCAATCCAAGCTGTAAGATGATCTTTTTGATCAACCTCTTTTACTTCTCCACCCTGCTGTTCTGATTGATCTTTTGAGATAAATACTAGAACATTTTCATCAACTTCAACAAAACAAGAAAGATCATTAGCTAAAACATTGAAAGACTCCTCTTGAAAGGTCTTCTCCTATTCAATCTTTTGCTACTTTAATCAGTAATACTCTACAACTAAATACAGGGGATTTATATTTCTAATCTTCTCCATGATGGGTAAACTATTGTGATCAATGGGCTATTATGTAACTACACTAGGATGTATTTGATTACTTTCCTTGACTTGCAAAGGATGAAGGCTTATGAAACTTGGAATTTCAAGCTTAAGAGGCTGATTTAAAGAGTCAAGAACTTTATTTTGCCTGAAACTTAGAATTTCAACTATAGGAGGGTTAAGAGGCCCACTTTTCTTAAAACTTAGAATTTCATACCTTCTAACCTCATCCTGAAAGGGCTGATCTAGAATTGAAGGAGTTGTTTGGATTTCATGCCTTTGTGTTTGAGCAAACAAAAACTTCATATGCTCCTCTTTTGTAGCTAACTCCTTCTCAAGCTTTTCTTCAAACTGTATCCTTTGTGTCTCCAATTCCTACTCATGAAGATAGGCATGATAAGCCATCTCCTCCTGCTACAAATTATATTCTTGATCTCTTTCATACCCTTGATTTCCCCCAATCTCACTCAATTGCCCTTCCAAGTACAACCTTATATCCCTGATGCTCATGTTTTGAAAGTTTGGAGTTAGATATGGTTGATAGCCAAACTGGTTTGAAAAATGGGTTTCTTGGGGCTCATTTTGAACAAATATAGGTTGATATGTAATTTGAGCAGGGGTGGGCAGGTGGTAATCATATTGAGCATGCTGGTTTTCTTTAAAAGTCAGGAAATTTGGACTAAAACCAGTAGTATGATTGATTTGATATGGCTGATAAGATGATGGATTAGTAGCATTTTCATGATATGATATATGATATGACATATTCCCATGAAACATAGACATGCTTATTCATTCAAAAGCTGAAAACAACTAAAACTTAGAATTATTTGAAATAAACCAGCACCTAATCATACTAAAACCAGTAGAAATGCCATTCAAAGTCACCAGATGTGTTGATTTCTTACCTCCAAAGGCTGAGATAACTGAAACACACATCAAATATTAGTGATATATGAACACTTTTGGATTGACACAGTCCAATCTGTCCCACCGGGCGTGCCAAAAACTATTATCACTAAGGATTGCACCCGTGATGCAAAGTTGTGAGGCTCAGCAATCCTGTGTAACATGGGAATACCTTCAAGTTGTGGGTGCCCTATGGTGAAGGTAGACCTCTAGATTATGCGCTGTTTCCCTTATTATTGATCTGTTGTTTACTTGACTTTGCAGGAAAAAGGATAGGAGAAATTACAGTGAAACAATAAACTAAAATTGAAATTGTGGTGATGCACCTATATGATGATAAAACTTGTAGAATAATTCACAGCTATTCTCAAAGACATTGGTTACACAATTTAGAAACTATGACTTAATCACAAAAGTGTTTCTAAAGCAAGCCAATCAGTTTGTTCTTTCAGAGAGGAAAATAAAATTTCACATTTTTTAAGGCCAAAATGAAATAAGCACAACTTGAGACCTGTGATGGATGCACAATAATGAATAAGACAAACTTAAAGACTTTAATTGTTAAAACACAATAATTTCATCAAATCATTCATAAAGGCACTTGCATATTTTTGAAAAGGCAAATTTTGGTATTCTAAATGAAAATAGAAGGAAAAAACACTGCATAAGACAAAAATATGAACCTATAACCTGTTGTAATATATAGATCTGAAAAATGAGTTACAAAACACTCCTATGCCTCTCTGAAATGTGTAAGAGAGAAAAGAAGGCCACAATTGAGAAAAAAACATAAGTTTTTTCTCCTATATACAAAAGATGACTCCAATGGGTGAGGTTGAGTGAACTGAAGTCAACTCCTCATCAAAAATATCTCCTAAACTCTCTCCCACGAGAAAAGATGAAAACCCTCAAAAAGATGGGTCAAAACTAAAGTAATTTGAGCTAAAATAGCCTCAAACTACCCCTCTCAATCAGTCAACTGAAAAATAACTCAAAACCCACCTTAGATAACAAAAAATCAAGAACAAACTCTCCAGTTCAACTCCTCTCCTCTGATTTTGCATGATTTGACATGAAGTTGATCAATTTGAACAAATAATAAAGTAATAATGATGAATTACTTTACTAGGTGTCATGGACTTGCTCAATCTTTTGCATTTTTATGACAAATAATAAAGTAATTTGTAAACTATTACTTTATTGTTTGTTCACATTATTAATTTTATTTCAGCTCATGAAGACTCAAGGGGAATTATATATTTTCAATTTCATTATTTCACCCTTGGTTAATAGAAAATAAATACACAACATCTTATGAGTCCCTTTGACCTTCATGTCTTCATAATCCTCCCACCATAGTTACAATATAGCATTTTGTTTGTCTTGAGGCTCTGAAACTTTATCAAAAAATCTAAAATATTGCCTAATCCTTATGACTCCCATGCCACCATATGCATCACTCAAATCATGGGCTCCTTAAAAATGATTAGGTCTTTTGACTTAAAAGTCTTAGACCATGGGCACATTTGATTTTTTAATGAGGATCTCAAAAAGGTAAAGTCAAAAGACTTAGAATTCATCGGTTAGGGCATATTTGACAAAAGGTAATCAAATCAAACCCTAAATATTTCATTATTGTCATTTCTCCTTGCTCCTTGTTGAGCTCTTCCTGTAAGAGAGTGCTGCCATCACCATGAGGGTTTCTACCTAGTTTTAACATGTATTTCGACCTCTGGACTGGCTGTTTTGCAAGCTTGGTCTTCTCCATGCATATTTCAAGCTACTTCAATAGGTAAAAAGCACCCTAATATGCTATTTGATTCTCCTTTGTATATTTGCTTTTATTCATGACTGTATCATCATCTCCGCACCTTCAAACTATTTCATTGAAACACATTACCCTCTGTTTAGAGTTTCATCTCTATATTTTATAACGAGTGTGCTGCTGTTGCTCTTTTTTGCATTCTACTTCTTTATTTCCTTGTTCTCATTATACTTCCTTTTTATGACTGCACCCATGTCATAACAAAACTGCCCTCCTTGTGATGAAAATCATGCTGGGGTTTTCTTTGAGAAAAGATGGTAATGCTTTGTGGTAAACCCTAGTATTCCATTAACTAGAATTTACAGATGTGTTGGGGCATGTCTATTTGTTCAAGAGTAACTTTTTGGGTGGGGTTGAGTAACTGCCAAGTCTCAATATATCCTTTCTTGAATTCTTCCTGCTGAGGTTAGGAGATTGCCCTGTATTCACCACACTAGAACCTCTGAAACCATTTGTGATGACTCTACTGGAAAGGGTTATATCACGATGATTACAAATAACATTTATTGGCCCACTATCCTATTGTAGATCTGTAGGTTTAATATTAACTACAGAGCTCCCTCACATCATAACATCTTTAATAGACTGTTTCTCTCTCCCAGTTCAAAGAGAATCAAATTTGTAACCTTAAGGTAGTATGTAAGCAAAATTCATCTAATAGGCAAGAACTATCAAAACATTGAATTCAAATTTCTGAGAATGCACAAAAACACTTATCTCTCTCAATAAAAAGAGAGACATGTATCTCCACAAGGATGATGTGTTTAGAACTTAAGAACTTAAGAAGATGAAGGACAAATACTGAAATAAATTAAGTCTATCTTTCTCATCCTCCAAGTTTTTAGGAAATCAATAAGGTAATGCAAGGTATATAAAAACTTGTAGCTGATCTTTATGATCTTTATCATGATGTTGAATTGGTGTTGTTCCTTACTATTTATGACTACTGTCCCACTATTTTGTTTGTGCTTCTAGTCTTGTGCTTGCATTGTGAACTGTTATGAACTGTCAATGCATTATCTCCTATGGACCTATTTTTTCACATAACCTTTGCTTGTAGCATATACACACATTCCACTTATGATTTATTTGCTATTGGGAGCAAGACACACCTATAGGTGTTATGAGGTTTCATTATTGTAGGTTGAAGTTCACTCTGCATTTTGAAAATGTGTATGAAAGCTGCCTCCAATCATTTACTTGACTCTTCAGAAGCATCAAACACATAGTTACAAACCCCTTGTAGAATGATGTCATGATGTTGAAATAGTGATTATGCTTTATTTTGTTCAATAGAGGAGCTGTCGTTTAGGCAAAAGTCATGTTTTCCTTCAAATTTGCACACATATTTATGATCTTCTCCATACATTGCACAGATAGTTGAAAATACATGCTTGTCCTTGTGCCTGTATACCCTAAAAAATTTCCCTGCTCTTTAGAAAGAATCATTGGAGATTTGGTATCAAGTATTGTTTTCCTAACTTTGACTGTACTTTGTGATCATCTGTCTCATATCCACCTTCCCAACTTGACTTCAGAATATGAGGGAAGACATGAGTAACCTTGTCACTTCTTCTATTTGCATATGTTATTTGTTCTTTATTGGCTGTTCTTATTTGATGACTATGGCTGTCTAAAAGTTTGAAAGAAGAAAAAAAGTATGATGCTCCTTCTTTGTGCTCCTCTAGATCATGTGGAGCTGCTCTCTTTCTTCAATGGATCTTTCCATTAATAAGGACTATCCTTATATCTTGATATGACTGCCTCTTTATTTCTGCTGTTCCTTCTATATACTACTCTCCAGGCATGTGACTGTCCTTCTATATCTTTCAAGTTTTATTTGCTTCTTCTGACAGTCATGGCTCCAAGACAGCTTATTTAGGGACTGTTTAAATCAACCTACATGGATTACTTACATCCTAACAGTACCTTTAATGTTCACTGTCCCCTACATGATGTCTCACTCTTTGTTTATAAAACCTTTATACCCATGGATGTCCCATGACTGTCCCATGTCTTCTATTTTGTTCTTGATGTCTGCTTTAAGACCTACTGTATGACTATTGTAGTTTGACATTGCTAGTTACTGTCCGTCAGATCTTTGTTATGATATCAGTGCTCCCTATTGTCAAGATAATGATGAACAAATGAGACTATATGATTATTCTGAAAGCCAACATGTATGTTAATGGTTGAATAAAGACTTCATCTTGTCTCTGCAACACTCTGTAGTTCCTTGTCATGGTGCTACTCTAATACAATGAATAGTGACTGTGTATCTTTCCTTGAATGTGGAACCTTGAGGACAATATGGACTTTTTTAATACCTCCTTGGCTGCACCACTAAAGCTTTTTACAATATATGATGAATGCATCATCTGTGAAACCTTACTGTTTGATATTTGAAAATGGTGCAAGTTACTGTTTCTTTCCTATTGATGAATAAATGTCACTTTTAGCATGCTGGGATCAACCCTTATGGGAGCCCATTTTTTTCACCACATGCTGAAATATCATGCACAATGATGAATGTACATGTATCTGCACATTGCACAAATAAGTTAGACAAAAATAATGAAGTTCAATGCTCTTGTGATGATTGGATGGTTCTTTACTGATCTTCATGACTTTGTACTTGAATCTGCAATTCATCTATCTCTTATGCTTTTTCTTTTTGTATTATTTGATAATCTGAGCATTTGGGTTTGATGCTTCATAAAGGTAAACTATAAATCTGTTGCTTTTGTTTATGAAAAGAATTTGAACTCTAAGCTCTAACAACTCTCTCATATAGGTATCTCTAGAGCTCACTGGATGGAGGGAGTTGAAGATGGACCTGGTCAACCTTGGGATTCGTCATTCACAAGCAATGATGGGTCCCTATTCTCTTCATATGCTCTTTTCTCTTTTCAGATATATAGTTTAGTTTTATGTAACATCTTTTAGTCATTCCCATGGCTTGTGTGGGACACTTTAAATGCTTCTTTTGAATACAATCAACTATTTCATAGTATGTAAATGACTTATATGTTTCTTTCTTTTTATGAATCAATTACATAATATGAACTAAAATATTTGAGGTACATGTGTCTATATCATAAAGAAATGATAGTTATAAATACCTCTTTTCTGTAATTGCATTATCTTGTATTGATAAACAACAACATACTTGATCAAATCTGATATCTTTGAATGTTTGCTTTCTCAATGAGGCTATTTAATTTATTTATTTGGGTTGTGTAACAACTCGACTTGAGCTAAACTACATGATCATGATAAATAAATTCTGCAACTTGCTCACTAAGACAACCAATGTTGACTGGATATCTCATGTTATCAAAAATTTTTCTTACCTGTTTCTAACATTGCTGCTAAGGCCATGCTAAATTAAGTTGCAAGCATAATTTAGTAACATTACCATTTTAGTGTTTTTCCTTTATTTTCTTGATCAGCTCTTGTCTTATGTCTCTTTCTTACTCTTCCCTCACTTGGGAAGAATGTTTATCTTCATTGGTACTTATGCTATTTCATATTTTCTTTTCTTCTCACTTTAGGAGCATGTTTGGCTTCATTAATCTTCATGCTTACTTTGTATCTTATTCCTAGGTGAATTAGGGAATTTTTAGTTTTTAAAAGTAAGGGAAAGAAAAGCAATTAAGTTGAAAAGAAAAAATTAAATCTACCCAACATGTCAATAAAAAAGTCACTTGTCATTCAAATATGTGCAAAGTTTTCTCTCCTCCCACCTACATATTGCATGATCCATATGTCAAGCTAGTTAAAGGTTTAGATTTATAATCTATTGAAATAAACCCCATTTTATTTTATTTTGTTGTGAAACTAATGCAATCTTTATTGTTGCATGGGATTATAATGCTTTTAGAAGAGATATATTGAGCTACAATTGTACTTGCAGGTTGTTATATGAAAATAATTTATCAACCCAACTTTGATTTAATCTAGGTTAATTGTGTTTAATTGGGTGCACTTATTTATTAGCCTAGATTATTTATCTAAAGCATTTAAAATATATTTATTTCTTTACAACTTTATATTCAACAATAAAATATAGAACTTATGATCAAGGTATCCTTTATCAAATGTAGTATTATGTGCCCAACATATGCTTTAAGGATAAAAGGTTGAATTCAAGTTCAATGCCTTTTAAGGATATCCTATATATTATGACTTTAATCATCTGATAGGAAAATAAAAAAATGTCTACTAGGTTGCTACAATGTGTATGAAAATTTTGAAATTTGAAATTTATATAATAATGTCCACAAGTAACCAAAATAGGTTAATGGGACTACAAGAAAAATGTATTTTAACAAAAAAATTGAAAGAAAATTCATAATTCACTATGAGCTCATTTGTACTTGAGGATTAGAGGTTGAAGAAAGGATTCTAAAGGAAAACAATGAGACAAAGTTGTGTTGATGACTCTTAAGAATGCAAAATTATGTTGGGTCATGTCTCTAATGAATACAACTACACATCTTTGATCCTCATAATGAATAAGATCTTAGTGAGAGCCATGAATTTCTCTAAAGAAGTAGTAAAAAATGTCACATATCTCATAATACATTAGACACCTAAAAATAAAGTGCTTTGACTCCTTGTGAAGGTAATTTGAGAGCATACTCATAATTGGCCAAAATGAAATCTCAAACCAAAAGAAAGTCTAAAATGTACTCAAGAGTAATATTGTATCCATCTTTGATCCATAAACCACTGGATTGATAACCTTAATGGTGCAGCATTTATGGATTTCTAAGTTAACTCTTCTTCATCAATTCTTAGCAATCTACCCTATTAACCTTTATACTTGTAGTAGAATAAAGATTCAAATAACAAGATGGAAAATAACAAATAATAGAGCATAACACATAAGATATAGAACATATGACACAAAGTTTCATCTCAAGAAAACCCAAATGGGTGAAAAACTATAGGAAGAGTGTGATACAAGCACCCCATCACTATATGGTGTTAATACATGGAGTAAAATGGCCTTTTCAATGGTCTTTAGAGCTATATAATGAACCTATAATCTCCACTAGCACTTTGCTTCTATAATCACAAGAACTCTAAATGCATCTTCTATTTTATTGAATTCACAATGAGAGTCACTTTTATGAGCTAACCACTCCTTCTAAATGACTTAATGTTGGTCTTTTTATCCCTTCTCTATACATGTAGCGAGAGGGAAGATGGATGAATGCCCTGGAAGGGCAATGACTGTCAATTCCCAACTGTCCAAATATTCCCACATCCACGAAAACCTAATGCCCATCCTTCTACCCTAGTGGCTACCAACAAGGATTATGAAGTTTCATCTGCCATAGAGAAAGAAACCTATCATGGTTTGATGAGGAGAAGAGCATCTCGCAACAAGTCAAAGTTAATGTTAGATCAACTACTAAAATAAATGACTAGGTAAAACATAGCTAAATAAAGTCAACTATCGCTAATAATCAAAAAAATTGTCTCACCAAAAACCTTCTACCCTAATGATTTCTAGTATGTTGAATCAACCAAAGTTTAATACCTACAACAAGCATGTGTATGGATAATCAACTCCACAACTTCATGTTGAGTTTTTGAACCACCACCAAGATGCTAGTCGACCTAATTTATCCAACAAAATATTTCTTGTCCACCATTTTTTGCATTCATAACATTATTGAAAGCAATATTAATCACTAAACAAAATGATTTTTTTTCAAGAAATTCCAAAATTTTGGTCATCCAAAAATCATTTTTTGTTTGTAAATTATCTTGGTGCAACGAATTTGATGGTAGACTACAACTTTTACATTCTAATAATTTATTTAAAACAATTCTAACTAGAAAAAAAGGTGGGAAAGTAACTAAAAATAAAATATAATATTCAAAATTTGAGGAATGAAACTATTCAAATTCATGTGTGATCTTATGCAAACAAAGGTTTTGTGATGATTGTGCTATATGGTGGGTAATACACTAAAACTTGCATGATGACATATGTAATACTTAGTATTCTATGTAGATCCATTCAAACTTACATGTACACATGTATCTATCTAGATATGATACAAATTATTTATGACTACCAACAAGGATTATGAAGTTTCATCTGCCATAGAGAAAGAAACCTATCATGGTTTGATGAGGAGAAGAGCATCTCACAACAAGTCAAAGTTAATGTTAGGTCAACTACTAAAGTAAATGACTAGGTAAAACATAGCTAAACAAAGTCAACTATCGCTAATAATCGAAAAAATTGTCTCACCAAAAACCTTCTACCCTAATGATTTCTAGTATGTTGAATCAACCAAAGTTTAATACCTACAACAAGCATGTGTATGGATAATCAACTCCACAACTTCATGTTGAATTTTTGAACCACCACCAAGATGCTAGTCGACCCAATTTATCCAACCAAATATTTCTTGTCCACCATTTTTTGCATTCATAACATTATTGAAAGCAATATTAATCACTAAACAAAATGATTTTATTCAAGAAATTCCAAAATTTTGGTCATCCGAAAAATCATTTTTTGTTTTTTTGTTTTTAAATTATCTTGGTGCAACGAATTTGATGGTAGACTACAAAATTTACATTCTAATAATTTATTTAAAACAATTCTAACTAGAAAAAAAGGTGGGAAAGTAACTAAAAATAAAATATAATATTCAAAATTTGAGGAACGAAACTATTCAAATTCATGTGTGATCTTATGCAGACAAAGGTTTTGTGATGATTGTGCTATATGGTGCGTAATAAACTAAAACTTGCATGATGACATATGTAATACTTAGTATTCTATTTAGATCCATTCAATCTTACATGTACACATGTATCTATCTAGATATGATACAAATTATTTACCATGTGGTCCTTTAAGTTATTGCACTTGCTTTTCATGTTATCACTTGTTTCAAACATGTATTTAATTTTTTTCTTGAACTAGAACATGTTAGCTTGGAAGTTAAATTTAACAATTAATTTAGATGTACTAGATGTACACATGTACATTGGAATAAGTAATTTATTTTGTGCACAATTCAGGTTGAGATATGACACATGCACCACCACCTTAAGGTTCTATATTTAGTTGTACAGATACCGAGATTCATAGATTGAGAGGTGTTCTAGCTGACCCTAACACATCAGGGGTTTATAGGGACACATGTCAATATATTTTATCTAGCTTACAACGCATTAGACAGACACTAGGAGATACTCATGCTTATTTGAGTGATACTCTAGCAGCTATTTTTGCTCAGATGCGGTAAGAGGTCACTGGTGATGTTTCACTTTCTTCAGTTTAGCTTAGTGTCTCCAAAGAGACCATCAAATCACAGTGTTTTCCACATTATGATGGTAAACCTAATGTGAAGGGATATCAAGTGAATAGATGTGTAGACCCTCTTATGGCCCCTTTGATATATCCACATTTTCTTGTAGCTCATGGTCGTTATCCCAATAACAACCAAATTCCTTTATATTTTGCATAGTAGTTGTACGCAGAGGTTCATTTGGGCCTTAGGGTCAACTACTTGTATCTACCAACATATTTTGGTTAGGGGTGGGGTAGGGTTGTTGATAGAGATGCTTATCATCGAGTAGATTGACAGGCTCCATCTTATAGGGCCTTGGTTGGGGAGAGGATGCCTGCTATCTCCCCAGCCCTGGCCCCTATTGCTGATTAGGTTGTCATTGCTTCCCAAAAAGAAGTAATTGATAGTGTTTGTGATATTGCAACTGTAACATCTAGGATATCTTCTGATTGTGTGGGAAGATATTTGATGAGTCATCCTGGATGATCCAGACCATGGATCATTCTACTGATCCTTATGCCCGTAGACATAGATGGTCTTATAGGAGACCATATGCTTTGGAGTACAGTCAGTTATTTGTCTGAGGACCTATTGGAGTCATAAGCTTTCATTGCATCAGAGCTTGGGATCCCTTTACATGAGGTTAGAGGACATGTGGGTAGAGCTTTCCATTCATAGGGATCACGTTCTAGCTAGGTTGCAAGACCTTCTCATCACCCTGGTAGTACTCCACATCCTGATCCACCCACAGATCATTTAGCTGTTGCAGAGGTAGATGTACCTACCCCTCCTTCTGTGAGTGTTGAGCATCAGACATCCCAACCCTGTCTAGATTGACTTAAGGAGCTACAATTGTAGATGGGATCGTCAAGTTAGGTGGATATGCCAAGCTACATTTAGGCTCTTCGATGCCAACTCACTTGCATAGTCCACTTCACTCATCAAAACTGGAGCTATCCAAGGAGACTCATGATACAGACAAGTTGGCATCAGATATGATCATTTCCTGCACCACCTGATACACATGTATGTACATGTGTATATGCATGAATGTGATTGAAAAGAACTTAAATTAAATTAAGTTTTACTTTGCTAGATAGAGTCCTAATGTACACATTTATAATAAATATATATTTTGTAGGGGTTAGCTTATTTTACACCTAGTATGCGGACAGAGCGTGTACGCAGGCATGATTCAGTTGATGCCACTAATGTTAGTGGATAGGTGAGTTTTAAATTTTTAAATCAAGTACTTATGTTTGCATATAATTTATACAACTGTGCATGTACATATACATTTAACATTATTTTAATTTAATATAATGTACTTTTATGTACATGTGTTGTACTATCTCCAGGGCTCAGTGCATCCATCAGAGTAGGATTCTCACTTAGAGGGTTGCTCAACTCGCAGCCGACATGATGACCAGGCTACCGGCAATACCTAGACATTTATGGACATTTCTAGATATTTGTAGACATTTGCATACATTACATTTGACATGTGATCTACATGTTTTACATTTCTATCTATACATTTGCACATATTTTATGATATATATTTATGGACATGTTTACATAGACATTTGCATACATTACATTTAACATGATATGTATGTTTGTGGACATTTCTATCTACATTTGCACATGTGTTTGATGATATATATATATTTATGGACATATTTGTAGAGATTTGCATGTTTGATGATGCTTTTGTGGACATGATTTATGTTAAATGATAGATTTATGAAATTGATTACATGTTTGATTCAATACATTTATGGACATTTATATGTTTGATGATCTATATATATTTGTGGATAAATTTATGTTTGATGATACATGTATAAATACATCGATTGAACATTATGTTTGTTTCTATGATAAATTTTTGGACATTTATACATTTGATTCAATAAATTTGTGGATGTATATCCATTGTCTAGATAATATTATATGTTCAAGATTACATGGTTCATTTATGTTTGATTGTGGTTCATTTAAATGTTTGAAATTACGGAGCTCGTGTGTGTGTGTGTGTGTTGTTTGATTAAACACATCTAGTTCATGTATGTTAGATTGTGGACATGTTTCATTTATATACATTAGATGCACGTGCATGTATGAAAGTTATAGATACATAAATAAAAATATGTTTAAATAATAGATTGGAATACATGTAATCACATTGGATAGAAGAATTTAATTAACTCATGTAATAATTTATTGAACTATAACTTAATGAATATATATAGATAGATGAAAATATACTTGAATAATCTATGGATCTAACTTGTATTTTTGGAAATTTCAAATTATAACAAGCAATTTCTTAATTTGAAAGATAGTGTATGAAGTTCAATAACTTGAAAGATTTCAACAAAAACTAGTCATAAATAAAAGTAGAATAAATATATATATAGAGATCATTTGTTAAGAACCACATGTTGAAATTAAAATTTGTGAACAATGAAAGAACTATTAATTTAACTTGCATAAATTTTAAAACAATTAATACATGAATGTAGATAGATAGTGAATTTCGGTCTTCAAAATGAACTGTAAGTTCTTGTCCATATTTTTTTGTCCAAGAAAGCAAAAAAAAAAGCAAAGAAAGCAAACAAGGACAAAAATACAAAAGAAAAAGTTAACAATACTAGGATAACCTGCACTACAAAGCAATTGGAAAGCATCAATGTGCTACAGAACTTTGTCTAATTATCATGAGGTTCAAAATAACAACAAAAGAACTTTGGGCATTTAGCCAACTCAATACCCTCTATTCAAAAAAGAAAAGTTAGAATCATAATAGACAGCCTTAAACTCTATACTTACCTGAATATTTCTACCAACAACCCCCCATCCTTCATCCTTCAAGACTTTACTATAGCACATGTCTCAACAAGCCTATCGATCAAATTAGTGGCATCCTGCATAGTTTTAATACCTCCAACATTTTCTTCCTCAACATTGACTTTAAATTCTTCCTCAAGGGTCATTACTATCTTCATGTAAAAATTAAAAAAATAAGGCTTTACAATCACATTAAAGTGACATCTTAAGCTCAATATTCATTGTCTTCAATGTTTACCATATCATTTGAGAGTGTCACCACCCAAATATATGCAAACTTGGACTAAGAAAGATATTTCTTGTGGTATGTCCTGAAAGGAAAAACATTTGCACCTACTAAAATCATGGCCAGTAGACCCAGAACATGCACCACAATGTTCACTATGCCCATTCCTCTCTTATCTTAATTTTGAATTGCAAATTTAGTCATGGGCCACAATAAATCACAAGGGAAAAAATAACTTAAAAGGGACTTATCTTGATAACTAATGTGTGTCACCTAATTTCCATTCATCTTGGCCTGAATAATTCTTCCGCTCTAATATACTCTTCCTCTTAACACAAAGAATGAAAAACAATTTTAAAATAAATATCATTAAATTCTAAAAAATTTTGGGTGTTCCATTTGACTTGAGCCATTTACTTCAAGGATCACATGAAAGATTAGCTTGTGGGACTCCTCAGATTTAGTTTGGAAGTTCGCATAAGCATGTAGAAAGTTGTTTAAAAAAATGAAATTTATTGCATCTAGAAACCAAAATTTAAAACTACATACCTAAAAATTAGTCTATTTTAAGATTTCAATTTATTTTATTTTGTAATTATATTATTAAAAGAATAATTAATAAATATTTTCTATATTTTTATAATTATAGATTTATTGAAAAATTAAAAGATCCCATGTCACAATCATGTATTAATTTATTCATACATATCATGTATCAATAAATATTGTTCTAGATGTTGCATATACTCCATTTTTTAAAGATTTTAGATTGTGTTCCACACATATAAGAACTATGACACCACAAATCGAAGGCCAAAACTAGTGAAATGGATTTAGACAACTTGTGTAAATTATACTTTATGCACTCGGGGCTATTTAAGTGGTGCAGTCACGGTAGGAGGGTTCATAGAATGAACTGTCCAGATCATGCAACAAGAATAAACACAATGGAAACAACTCAAAAATATGGGACAAATACAGATGCATTCATTCAGTATATCATAGAATTCAAATACAGATTGGCTGACAACATGCGGGCTTATAATTAGGGCTCACAAGCCTGATTATAGAATATCAGAATATGCACAAGATATAGCTTTGAAGTCCCTTTGCACAAATCCAAACTATGAACTTATGAATCTATATCTAATTATTCTAATCTATCTTCCTAGGGATCTATTACATCCTTATATATCATCTTTGGTTCAAAAGATTCCTCTGCGTCAGCCAAGGAAGATCACAAACTCCAATGACAAGATGTAACATGTGTACATGGATAGGTCGGACCTAAATACATAGAACACCTCCGCAAATGAATGGAATGATATACGGATCTTGGGGGAGGTCGGCCACAAACCAAAGATCATTGAATGATGTGTTATTAGGCTCCAAGGATTGAGGAATGCTCCACAAGTCTTCTCCTTTAGCTGATTGTCCAAGACTGTCAGGATGCTCTATTATGAGAAAATAGTTGATCTTCTAATAGCGATATCTTTCCGGTACTTGATCCAAATACTTTGAATTCTGGATATGATGTAGATGAATGAATCTAGATACTAAGTCTAGCTCCATAAGGTTTGAAATGCAACTGCGGCAGAATGCATACCAAAATACAAAAACTGCTACTGACTGAACTGCCTAAATTGAACTAGAAAATGAAAGGAAACAAACTGAACTGCAAACAAAATAAAATGCAAATATTTTGGTTGATGCAAGATTGCTCTTGACCTAGGGATGCTCCTACATCAAACATCTAAGGTTATTGAAAAAGTGATTCCCTCACTTTGCTGGGGCTAGGGGAGAACCAAGACGGTCCACGTCAGCCTGAGAAATCCATGATGAATCTTCTTTTGGTCTACCTTTCCACTTCACAAGATATTCTTTATATTGTCTTCCTCTAGTGTTGCGTCCAACTTTACTATCCAAAATGTCTTCAATCTGCTCCAGTGCTTGTTGTGGTAACTGCTTCTTCAAGTCTTCTTCCGTGCTATCACTGAACTCTGCTTCATGATACTGATACAGGTTTGTGATATTGAAAATAGGTGATATACTCAATATCTCCGGTAACTCTACTTCATATGCATTTCCTGAATCAAATTTTCTAAGTATCTTACAAGGTCCAAACTTCTTCATCTTCAACTTGTTATATGTTCCAATTGGAAATCTTTCTTTTATCAAATACACCATCACTTCATCTCCAACTTCAAATTCCTTATGTCTTCTCTTCTCATTTTCTTGCTCCTTATATTTGCTATTCATATCCTCCAAATGCTTCTTAACCTGATTATGCACCGCCCTCATATGTTTTGCAAATTCTTCTGCTTCTGCACTTCTCTTTTCCTCTATACTGATATCTCTTAATTCTGCCGCTCTTCTAGGATTTACTCTGGTAACAATCTCAAAAGGTGTTCTTCTGGTACTTCTATTCATTGAATTATTATATGCCAACTATGCTTGTGAAATAACTAAATACCAACTTCCTGTCTTCTCTCCAACCAAACATCTCAACAAGTTTCCCAAACTCCTATTCACTACCTCTGTCTATCCACCAGTCTGTGGATGAAATGTTGAATTGAACTTCAAATCTGTCTTCATATTCTTCCAAAGTGTCTTCCAAAAATATCCAATAAATCTAGTATCTCTATCTGAAATTATGCTCTTAGGTAATCCATGTAATCTCACAATCTCCTTGAAAATAGGTCTGCTACATGCACTGCATCAGTTGTCTTCTTACAAGGTATGAAATGAGCCATCTTTGAAAATCTGTCTACCACTACAAATAAAGAATCATGTCCTCTCTGTGTCTTAGGCAATCCCATCACAAAATCCATACTTATGTCTGTTGATGATTACAATATACAGCCTTCTAGCCCTCCTTCTAGCGCCAGAAAACTGTTGATGATTACAATATACAGCCTTCTAGCCCTCCTTCTAGCGCCAGAAAACTGTTGATGATCGTTTTGATGCAATCATAACAATAAGTTAAAATTCACATGAAATGAACTGAAACTATACTTGAAAGATAAGAAGGAATCATTTGAGATTCAACTAATCCCAAGTCTACAATGGTTCGGTTGGTCAAGTTCAGTTGGTCAATGTGAAGCTGTAATGTTCAAGGGGCCTTACGTAGTTTAGGTTTCGTTTGGTGGCTCACTGGACTAAGAATATGCAACAAGATCATGAGATATGTCAATACTTTTCGTTCCTTTGCATAAAAGTGATACTGTGCTGCAAGTTTTAGATGGTTTTCTTGATTTATTGCAGCTTTCTTCTTCATGTACTTATGAAAACTGTCTACTTAGACTCTGTTATGCATGCTTCTTCAAATTTGAGACAATTTCCTTTAGATTTCTACGTTTTCAGCTAAATATTTCAGATGGGTTGGGAAAAGTTAGAAAGATCTAATCTATACCTCATTTAATCTACTAAAGGATCTAATTGTTTCTGTTATGCACTATGTAAATACCACAGTAATTTAATCAAATCCACAGTAAAAACCCTAAATGTAAGTTCTGAGCATTTTCACAAACATACATTTAAAATTGCAAGCTCTCAAAGAAGAAATTTCAAAACACAAAGAAGAGCAGGAGAACACTCAGAAGATAGATGCAGAACTCCAGATTCTATTGTATTAGAAACGAATAGTCATACCTGATTTACAATGTAGGAATGACTCTTAGTTTCATTGATCATACTACAGAGAACTTACAAGCTTTACAGATACAGTAAGGCAGCCAGACATTCCACGCGCACCTTACTGCAGACAAACAGGCGACCTCCTTCTTCTACTCTAAACTATGCCCAAAAAGGCTCTACAATTCTGGCAAAATCCTAAAATCCCTGTGTGTTATCCTAGAATCCCTGTTGTAGGCCCTAAAAATCCCTGTTGTGTTATCCTAGAATCCCTGTTGTAAAGTATTACAGTGTAGAGAGGCACAATATAAAGACATTCCGATTGTCCTCACTACAGCAAAAAACCTAACTGAACCCCTGGTTCAAACCCTTGGTTACAACAATAAATGCAGGTGAACCAGCTCTCAAAAAATATCTCTGAGCAGTGTCAAATCTGGGCGAAATATTGCCCCTTCTGAGAAGTTCCGGTAGCTGGGCAATAACTTCTGTTTGTCTGTTGTAGTAATACCTCCAGCTGCAACTTTGTCTTTCACTTGAATGGCCTTGACTTTTCGCACTTTATCCTTATCTTCTTGCTCCTGAGATTAGATTTCCTTCCTTCATGAGGTCACTGTGTTGACTTTCCAGCTGCTTCCTCAATTGCAAGCCTGCAAGACAAGACAAGCAATAAGTTTCACATTTATCACATAAACAGCAGGAAATTAAAATAAGCGTTTAAATCCAGGTGACTGCGCAAGATTGTGGAAATCGGATCAGAAATCCTCTCAAAACGCGTCAAAAATGCGTTCAGACTGCTCAAAGCTCATGGGTCAACCATCGCTGACCGAAAAATGCCAGAGGCACCAAAAAAAAACACTTTAAAACTCCACCGCTTCATTTCCCGCCCATCGGCATGATCATCGCCATCGGCGTGTCAAAAAAAAAACACTTTGGTCAACATACTTCATCATCATGATATTTCGCTTCTGCATATTGGGGAAAATAACAACATCATCATCATATTTCGCGAACCAGATCGTGCTTGAAAAATATCCTGTTGAAGGAAAAATGTGATGATGATGATCATCAGGATATTTGCTTCTTCGTTTATTAGATCGGGATGATGTCATCATGATATTCGGGCTTCAGGATATTATCGGGGGGGGGTCAAATATCATGATGATGATGTTCTTCATGTAACCAAAACCGGGTTTATAACGTATGACCCTCCTAAAAAATATCATGATGCTGACAATGCGCGTAAGGCCATTTGACGGGTAAAGGGCACTACCACCTAAGATTGACGTCCGGATATTGCGACTACATGATTTTTATCGGGTGATAGACCAAGATCATGATGATCTTGACAACATGACTTAGGATATAAAAATATGATGATCCTCCTGTGAATATCAGGTTTGACCAAAACTTTGACCGTGCATAACTTTCACATATGGAAGAATTTTCGAGTGAAGTAAAAGGCAAACCTGCATGGAATTTCAAGCTCTTTCTAAATATGAGGTCATAGAAAAAAAATATGAACTTTGACAAACTAACCTCATGATGATGACCTACTTTATCCAATATCATGATGATGATGCACCTGACCTTTATTTTTACCAAACCGCCAGAAAGCAAAAAAAAAAACACAAGTAGAAGCAAAAAGCAAACATCAGCAGGGGTCCCCATTTTGCTAAGGAGCATAATGGGGCGTGTTGTGAACATCACAACAACTAGCAACCAAAACAAAACAATTAAATTCAGAGTGTTCAAGGAAACTAGATGAAATGAACTCATAACTTCCAACTATCTTTTCCTGCAAATTACTATTCAGCTTGAGACTCAAAGTATTCAATAAAGATGCATGAATTTCCATTTTCAGTTTAGTTGTGTGCATGTGATTAATTATCCTCATCTTGAAGATCAGTTGAACAAACCAGTGACTGACATTAGCCTACATAGGTGAGGATATTCCCTCATAGCCGACCGGATAGAGCCTTGCTGCCAGCGAGCGTCTATAGCCCCGGCAAGGTTATCGTTACAATTCTCCCAAGTAGAGCCCCACTGCCAGCGAGCGTCCATAGCCCCGGTAGAGTTACTTAGATGGCTTAATCTGGATTTTCAGTATAATCTGCTTTATTTATTTATTTATTTATTTTTTTTTATTTTCTAATTTTGAAAGATTTCATAAGATATAGCAATTTGTAACTCCATGATGCAAGGAGTGGACACTTGCTGAAATTAAGTTGAGAATTGTAATGGTAGCAAGGGTGACCTCTGATTTTTCACCTAATATCTACACTGGTATGTTCAACAAACCCAAGGATTTTAGGTGTGTCATCGTGAGAAACCTGCTTCGAATCCTCAATCACATTTATTGAATACAAAACTTCAGAAGATGAACAACTCTCTACATTCATGACAGTGACAGGTTATGTGTAAATTGCAAATGGTTAACTTGAATATCCTAAATTATATACTATTTTGAATGGTTGCTAGTTTTGCTCCTTAATACTCTACAGTAAAATAAAGATCCCTGCTGAGGAGACAACAAACAAACCAAACAAACAGGCTGTACAAACAACACAACAAAAAGAAAAAACTGTACAAACAGAAGACAAGCTATACAAACAGCCAACCTAAAAGAAAACAGCAAAAGAAGAACACAAAAACAAAAACAACTACCCTACCAGACTATATACAAGCCTCTACAAGGCAATTAGAAACCCAGGAAAAAGACCCAAAAACACCCCTACTTGCATATTTCTTTAGGTTGTGCAGGAGTAACAGGGTACTAGTTATGGTCCTCATCCTAGCAGATTTATCTTTGAATTCTGAAATAAATTCTGATATTATAGATTTATTGTGTTTATCAGAATAGCTCTTAATAACTAGTAACTGAAGCAGCTCATCAGGTTTATGATTAATCCATATGCATGTCCTATCTCTTGAATTTCCATAATCAAAATAGCATCTACCATTGTTTACTAAGGAAAGGAAAGAGACAACCTGATGTGCCCTTAGCTCTATGGAACACACTTGTTTATTAATAGCTGGCTTTTCATTTAGCTCTGCATTTTCATTGCCCAGCTCTATGTCTAGTCCTTTTTCAAGTTGAAAGATGAATGACTCTAGATGTATCATTTCTTCATCTTCATCCAGCTTTGTCCCTTCATTCTGGATGTTCAGTTTATCCTCAAATTTAGCAAACCTCTCAATGTTCTCATTAGTTTCCTGTACATCAGCACTTAAGTAAGTATCTTCATCATCATCTGATATATAGAATTTAATCATTTCTAAATCACTTGAGAGTAAAGGTGGGACGACATCTTTTGATTGACAGGAGTACTCCCCTGTTTTATTTTCAACATAGCATGGGGGTGATGCCTGATTGTGCACTGTAGCAATATGATCCTCTGTATCCTCTTTTTTCAAGAATTGTTCATCAGATGACTCACATTTATCATTCAGTGAAGAGTCTAATCCTATTGACCTGCAACAATCTTGATTTTGATCATTTAATTCAAAGAAGTCAGTCGTAACACTAGGATTTACTTTCTTTTCTATGACTTCATTAGTTGCTGTAGTGGGAACTTCATCAGTTTTAATGCATTTTAATTTTGCCAATGCTTGTTTACATTTCTTTGCCAAATCATGTTCGTTAAAACTTTTCAGGTCAGACCCAGAGGTTTCCTCTTGACAAATATTCCTTAGTAATTCCATATATTTATCAAATGTATCAAGATGAACCTCACTTTCTTTTTCTTTTTCATTAAATCCTTTTTGCTTATTATCTAGAAAAAGGACATGAGCTGTGATTTCTTCTCTGCATTTTTTAGGATATTTATACTTTTCACTAACTTTAATCACAGCCGGATCCTGACGAAAAGACAGATTTTTTTTCTTACCATCACATGATTCCTGGAGAGAGATCTTACTATCCTTTATTCTTAGCATTGGTTCCATCTTTGTATCCTTTGCACATTTAACGACCGTTGCTGCTGCATCCTCCTGTCGCTCAATAATCTCCTCACTTCCCTGCCAACTTTCAGCCTTATACACATCTGAGAGAGAGATTAGTCCTTTCAAATATAAATCTAATCTTGTAAGGAAAGCTAGACAATTAAGCTCACCATGTTCTATGGACTTATGTATCCTACACCTTCCAAATAAACCATAGCTATATAGATTTTTAGGATAAAGTTGGTTATTCAAAGCTTTCTGAAATGAAGGAATGTCAACTTGAAAACTATCCCTATATGAGTCCATTGAAAATGGGACCCTCTTTCAACTCTCTTTTTTATGAGATCTAACATATCTCAGAATATAGCATTTGAACTCAGAAAATTAACCCTAAACCAAATCAGGCCCTCCTTCTAGCGCCAGAAAACTGTTGATGATTACAATATACAGCCTTCTAGCCCTCCTTCTAGCGCCAGAAAACTGTTGATGATTACAATATACAGCCTTCTAGCCCTCCTTCTAGCGCCAGAAAACTGTTGATGATCATTTTGATGCAATCATAACAATAAGTTAAAATTCACATGAAATGAACTGAAACTATACTTGAAAGATAAGAAGGAATCATTTGAGATTCAACTAATCCCAAGTCTACAATGGTTCGGTTGGTCAAGTTCAGTTGGTCAATGTGAAGCTGTAATGTTCAAGGGGCCTTACGTAGTTTAGGTTTTGTTTGGTGGCTCACTGGACTAAGAATATGCAACAAGATCATGAGATATGTCAATACTTTTCGTTCCTTTGCATAAAAGTGATACTGTGCTGCAAGTTTTAGATGGTTTCTTGATTTATTGCAGCTTTCTTCTTCATGTACTTATGAAAACTGTCTACTTAGACTCTGTTATGCATGCTTCTTCAAATTTGAGACAATTTCCTTTAGATTTCTACGTTTTCAGCTAAATATTTCAGATGGGTTGGGAAAAGTTAGAAAGATCTAATCTATACCTCATTTAATCTACTAAAGGATCTAATTGTTTCTGTCATGCACTATGTAAATACCACAGTAATTTGATCAAATCCACAGTAAAAACCCTAAATGTAAGTTCTGAGCATTTTCACAAACATACATTTAAAATTGCAAGCTCTCAAAGAAGAAATTTCAAAACACAAAGAAGAGCAGGAGAACACTCAGAAGATAGATGCAGAACTCCATATTCTATTGTATTAGAAACGAATAGTCATACCTGATTTACAATGTAGGAATGACTCTTAGTTTCATTGATCATACTACAGAGAACTTACAAGCTTTACAGATACAGTAAGGCAGCCAGACATTCCACGCGCACCTTACTGCAGACAAACAGGCGACCTCCTTCTTCTACTCTAAACTATGCCCAAAAAGGCTCTACAATTCTGGCAAAATCCTAAAATCCCTGTGTGTTATCCTAGAATCCCTGTTGTAGGCCCTAAAAATCCCTGTTGTGTTATCCTAGAATCCCTGTTGTAAAGTATTACAGTGTAGAGAGGCACAATATAAAGACATTCCGATTGTCCTCACTACAGCAAAAAACCTAACTGAACCCCTGGTTCAAACCCTTGGTTACAGCAATAAATGCAGGTGAACCAGCTCTCAAAAAATATCTCTGAGCAGTGTCAAATCTGGGCGAAATATTGCCCCTTCTGAGAAGTTCCGGTAGCTGGGCAATAACTTCTGTTTGTCTGTTGTAGTAATACCTCCAGCTGCAACTCTGTCTTTCACTTGAATGGCCTTGACTTTTCGCACTTTATCCTTATCTTCTTGCTCCTGAGATTGGATTTCCTTCCTCCATGAGGTCACTGTGTTGACTTTCCAGCTGCTTCCTCAACTGCAAGCCTGCAAGACAAGACAAGCAATAAGTTTCACATTTATCACATAAACAGCAGGAAATTAAAATAAGCGTTTAAATCCAGGTGACTACGCAAGATTGTGGAAATCGGATCAGAAATCCTCTCAAAACACGTCAAAAATGCGTTCAGACTGCTCAAAGCTCACGGGTCAACCATCGCTGACCGAAAAATGCCAAAGGCGCCAAAAAAAAACACTTTAAAACTCCACCGCTTCATTTCCCGCCCATCGGCATGATCATCGCCATCGGCGTGTCAAAAAAAAAACACTTTGGTCAACATACTTCATCATCATGATATTTCGCTTCTGCATATTGGGGAAAAGAACAACATCATCATCATATTTCGCGAACCAGATCGTGCTTGAAAAATATCCTGTTGAAGGAAAAATGTGATGATGATGATCATCAGGATATTTGCTTCTTCGTTTATTAGATCGGGATGATGTCATCATGATATTCGGGCTTCAGGATATTATTGGGGGGGGGGGGGGTCAAATATCATGATGATGATGTTCTTCATGTAACCAAAACTGGGTTTATAACGTATGACCCTCCTAAAAAATATCATGATGCTGACAATGCGCGTAAGGCCATTTGACGGGTAAAGGGCACTACCACCTAAGATTGACGTCCGGATATTGCGACTGCATGATTTTTATCGGGTGATAGACCAAGATCATGATGATCTTGACAACATGACTTAGGATATAAAAATATGATGATCCTCCTGCGAATATCAGGTTTGACCAAAACTTTGACCGTGCATAACTTTCACATATGGAAGAATTTTCGAGTGAAGTAAAAGGCAAACCTGCATGGAATTTCAAGCTCTTTCTAAATATGAGGTCATAGAAACAAAATATGAACTTTGACAAACTAACCTCATGATGATGACCTACCTTATCCAATATCATGATGATGATGCACCTGACCTTCATTTTTACCAAACCGCCAGAAAGCAAAAAAAAAAACACAAGCAGAAGCAAAAAGCAAACATCAGCAGGGGTCCCCATTTTGCTAAGGAGCATAATGGGGTGTGTTGTGAACATCACAACAATGTCTTCCCAAGGTCTCTCCGGTACTGTCAAAGGTTTATACAATCCAGTATTCTAACTACTCCCTTTTGTAACTTGACAAACTCTACAACTTTGCACAAACTTCCTAACATCCTTATGTATTTGAGGCCAAAAGTAATTTTCACTTACCAATGCCACTGCCTTATCAATGCCAAAATGTCCTACCAATCCACCACTATGCTTATCCTTGATCAAATTGTTTCTCATTGAACTTCTAGGTGATGAGTATAGTTTATGACTCAATTTTGTTAGAATTTATTATCCATTTGCTGTAGTTATCATGGACTTTGGTACCTAGATCTTGATCTTTTTATGATATTTCCTCAAAACCATAAGATATTGGGCATAGGTTATTTCTTATAATCTTTAAATGACATTGACATGCTATATGAACTATCTATGTTGATTTTACATGTGGATTAATGAATGTTACTCTAAGATAGTTATGGATATGTAATTATTGTGCATACTAATATTGTTATGCAGATATAATTAGCAACCTATAAAATTGAGAAAGATTCTATCAGTTGGTCATTCGCCATCAAAGTCAACAAGGTGGTTGTTCAAATGTCAAATGGAGGGAAGATAACTGCCTTGTAACTGGTCTTAATTGCTTGTTGAGCAAATATAGGAGTTACTGTTGTACTAGATCTGTGTCAAAGCGAACATGCTTGACTAGATTCCACGCATGTATAACCTCTTCTCCACTTTCTATGTTCCCTAAAGTGGTGTCCTCCTAATCTGTTGGAGTTGACCACCTTGCTAGGTAGTTGGTTTGTAGTTTTTCTTTCTATAAATAAGACTCAGATGCTCCTTCTAAGGGGTTGATTAATATGAGGTTGTACTCGCATTATTAAGTTTTTTAGTAATACAATTATGTTACTCGTTTGTACTCATGTTTTCCAATGAATAAAATGAAGTTATAAGTTCGCATCTCTGAGTTTACATTTGTCTTAAGGAATACCCATCCAAGGGGGCCCACTTGGTGAGAATTCCATCCTTTACTTTAGTTGTTATTTTCTGTCAAGCAGTTAGTTAAAATATAGCACCATATGTTCCTACAGCCACTAGAATTCCATTATGTGTCTGTTCCTACAGCCAAAGCAGATAGAGTAGTTTCCTGTTTGTTTGTCCATATTTTCATTTTCTGTCATGCACTTCAGCTTAGTATAGTTGTTGGTTGATGTTCAACATTTATGTTATTTCTTTCCAAGCAATTTACTTTTAGAATTATGGATTTATTAGCTGTAGAATGAATGTGGCTACTTTGGGGTTCCTAGTGCACATACTATGCTGACCCATTTCAAGTTCACGTCCTTGGGTTGACAAGTTAAATGCACCTTCATAGTGATTAAGATAGCTATTCAGGTTAGATGTCCAATCTCTGAGTCATGACTTTATGGGCTTAGTTGTTAAATCATTGTAGGAGGCCAACATTTTTGGTTCCATTTCTGGGGATGGTGTCAAACTAGGAAGATCTTTGGAGTCATTTTTAGTATTATTTCTTACAGAAGTATTTTTGAAGTGTGCTCTTAGTATACCCCTCATTTAGGAAGTAACAACCCACAATCTGTTCACAACATTCTTTGTGTGAGTTGGCTGATACTGAGTGTATACTACATGCATAGAGGCAGAAGAAGAGATGCTTTAGGGAGATTCCTTCCTAATGATCCTATTCCTAATGACAACTTAGTTGAGTATCCAAACTACCCACCAGAAGAAGAAGAAGACAATCCTTTTCCTGATGCATTCCCCAATTTGAATAGTTCTGAAACATCCTCTGAAGAACAAGCTGCCCAAAACTTGATTAACAATCCATTTGCTTTGATAATCAGCCAAACAACTATGGCTGCCCAAAATAGACCCAATCAACCAACCTTTCCATTTCCTATTGCGAACATCCCTGCTTCAGTTCTCCCCAAGTTCTATGGACTTGTAACAGAGGACCCATACACTTTCTTGTTTGAATTTGATAGCCTTTGTAGAAGCTATGACTACACCACTAATGCTCATAGGCTTAAGCTGTTTCCTACTACCATGAAAGATGCTGCATTGAGATGGTTTATGGGTCTAGGTAGTGATATTGTCAATACTTGGGATGAGATGAAAGAGAAATTTCTTGATAAGTATAAAGACTATTGTAGGGGTGGAGATATGAAAGGAGATGATATTTTTAGAATGTAGCAGAAATAGGATGAAAGTTTGGAGGATTACATCTCAAGGTTCCTATTTTGTTTGCAAACATCTCCCCATCATACACTCAATGAGGAGTCTCAGAAACTACTCTTCCTCAGAGGAATAAGTGAGCATTTCACGGATGCCTTGGATTTAATGGGAGGAGGAGATATTACCCAAGTGCCTTGGGAGGATACTAAGAAGATGTGCCAACATTATTCCAGAGCAGCCATGAAGAAAGGAAGAGGTTACCATTCCCTTATGGGCAAAACCCCTACCAATGGAGTTTCAAGGATGGAGATAACTCACTTGCTATCTGATTTTAAGCAAGATATCATAAATAATATGGCCACCCAGCTAGATAGACTTCAAGCAAAGAAGAAGCAAGACGAGACAAAGGCAATGTTGGTAGAATATTGCCCTCATTATAGACAAAAGAAGAGGGATTGCAGATGCAAGATGGTAGCTAATATTAACAGTAAGAAGATTCCACCTGAGTTCAAACCAATCCAGGTTGAAGAAGATCAACTCTACTATGTTGCACAAAGGAGGCCATGGGCTCCAAGACAAGGTATGCCACCAGATCCATTATCATTTGCTAGACCATATTTCAATACTTATGCATCTGGTAACCAATGGCAACAACCATCTCCATCCAACTATGGAGGATATTCACCTTAGCCTTGGAATAACCCTCCAAACACTTGGCAATAGAATCCTATCTGAGAGAGAAGCAGTTTATAAAGAATATGAGGAGGTAGAAAACACTATAGGAGAATCTGTAAAGGAATATTTAGCACAAAGGTGGAATAGTTTGACTGATGAACTAAAACAAGCGGAGCCTCACTCTCTACAGAACTATGTTGCAGCATGTAAAAGAGTGGATAGATATATGCAGATTGGGAGGACAAAGTGGCAATTCCAGCTTCCCTTAATTTTCCAACCGCCTATCCTCTTATGGCTTGTGCCAAATCTTAGGTACTACTAGTAAGATTTTTCTGAAGAGAGATAGAGATGGAGCAGATTGGATAGACAACAAGGGTTCTATTGGGATCCTAATTCACACACTGCAGAAACTGATATAGGACAACTGACAAATGCTAATTTCAAGGCATTGACCAAACAGAAGAACAACCCTTCCTCTGCTGGAGGACTAGCAAAGTCTTAGGTTGGGGAGAGTGATGAGTCTAGTTTATGACTCAATTTTGTTAGATTTATTATCCATTTGCTGTAGTTATCATGGACTTTGGTACCTAGATCTTGATCTTTTTATGATATTTCCTCAAAACCATAAGATATTGGGCATAGGTTATTTCCTATAATCTTTAAATGACATTGACATGCTATATGAACTATCTATGTTAATTTTACATGTGGATTAATGAATGTTACTCTAAGATAGTTATAGATATGCAATTATTGTGTGTACTAATATTTTTATGTAGATATAATTAGCAGCCTATAAAATCGAGGAGGATTCTATCAATTGGTCATTCGCCATCAAAGTCAATAAGGTGGTCATTCAAATGTCAAATGGAGGGAAGATAACCACCTTGTAACTGGTCTTAATTGCTTGTTGAGAAAATATAGGAGTTACTGTTGTGCTAGATCTGCATCAAAGTGAACACGCTTGACCAAATTCCACGCATGCATAACCTCCTCTCCACTTTCTATGCTTTCCCTAAAGTGGCGTCCTCCTAATCTGTTGGAGTTGACCGCCTTGCTAGGTAGTTGGTTTGTAGTTTTTCTTTCTATAAATAAGACTCAGATGCTCCTTCTAAGGGGTTGATTAATCTGAGGTTGTACTCACATTATTAAGTTTTTTAGTAATACAGTTATGTTGCTCATTTGTACTCATGTTTTCTAATGAATAAAATGAAGTTATAAGTTCGTATCTCTGCTTTTACATTTGTCTTAAGGAATACTCATCCAAGGGGGCCCACTTGGTGAGCATTGCATCCTTTAGTTTAGTTGTTATTTTTTGTCAAGCAGTTAGTTAAAATCTGGCACCGTATGTTCCTGCAGCCACTAGAATTCCATTTTGTGTTTGTTCCTGCAGCCAAAGCAGACATAGTAGTTTCCTGTTTGTTTTCCCAAATTTTCATTTTCTATCATGCACTTCAGCTTAGTATAGTTGTTGGTTGATGTTCAACATTTATGTTATTTCTTTCCAAGCAATTTACTTTTGGCATTATGTCTTTCTTAGCCATAGAATGAATGTGGCTACTTTAGGGTTCCTAGTGCACATACTGTGTTGACCCATTTCAAGTTCACATCCCTGGGTTGACAAGTTAAATGCACCTTCATAGTGATTAAGATAGCTATTCAGGTTAGATATCCAATCTCTGAGTCACAGCTTTCTGGGCTTAGTTGTTAAATCATTGTAGGAGGCCAACACTAAGTATGCACAACTAATTTCCTCTAAACAACATATCTTCTTGAATGAAATAATTTGACTAGTACTTACTCCTATCTGTCACAATAGGTTCCTTACATGCTTTCCAAGGTTCTACAAAAGTAGTGTCTCCCTCATACATGTTCTTCAATTCATCAAATCCCAACACTTCAACTCTCATCTCTGTCAACAAGTTTCTTCTCCTACTCAATACATCAGAAACTTTATTTGATTTACCACTCCTATGCTTCAACACAAATGTATAACTCTGCATGAACTCTACCCATCTCATATGTCTCTGATTCAACTTTCCTTGACTGTTCAAATACTACAAAGCTTGATGATCTGTCTACAACACAAATTCCTTAGGCAACAAGTAATGTCTCCACTTCTTCAGGGCTTGAATTATGGCATAGAACTCTTGATCATAAACTGAATATCTTCTCCTTGCATCATTCAACTTCTCATTGAAATATGCTATAGGTCTACCTTCTTGAATTAATACTGGTCCAATTGAACTCCCACTTGCATCACAATCAACTTGAAATACCTTATTAAAATCTGGTAATGCCAAAATAGGTTGCTTTGTTACCTTTGGCTTCAACAATTCAAAACTTTTATCTGCTCCTGATGTCCACTTAAAGTCTTTCCTGTCACCTCTCATTGTCTCTATCGTAGGGTTACAAACTGAACTAAAATTTCTAATGAACTTCTGGTAGAAACTAGCTAATCCATGAAATTATCTAACCTCTCCAATACTTTCTGGTGTAGGCCATTCAATAATCGCTCTTACTTTCTCATGGTCCATCTTCAATCCTTCCAAAAAAATAACAAATCCCAAATATACTAGTTCTTCCTTCATGAAACTACATTTCTTGATGTTGATCAGCAATTTCTCCTCTCTTAGTCTCTGCAAAACTTGTCTAATATGCCACAAATGTTCCTCTTTTGTCTTACTAAAAATTAGAATATCATCCAAGTATACAATCACAAACTTACCCAAGAATTTCTTTAAGACTTCATTCATCAACCTCATGAAAGTACTCGGTGCATTTGTTAATCCAAAAGGCATCACTAACCACTCATACAATCCTTCATTTGTCTTAAAAGTAGTCCTCCATTCATCTCCTTCTCTGATTCTGATCTGATGGTATCCACTTTTCAAGTCTATCTTTGTGAAATATCTTGCTCCACTCAAACAATCCATGATATCATCCATCCTAGGTAAGAGAAATCTATACTTAACTGTGATCTTGTTTATTGCTCTATAGTTAGTACACATTCTCCATTCTCCATCCTTCTTAGGTGGTAACACTGCAGGTATTGCACAAGGACTCAAGCTTTCTCTGATCAAACCTTTCCTCAACAATTCCTGTATCTATCTATTCAATTCTTCATCCTTTACCAGTGTCATTCTATGTGTTGCTTTGTTAGGCAAACTAGCTCCCAGTACAAGATCCATGTGATGACTGATACTTCTTATAGGTGGCAATCCTTCAAGTACATTATCTGTCAGCAACTCTTTTATCTCCTCCAGTTGTGATTCTTTAGTCTCCTTCTTCAATGTTTTAGGCTTCTTAGGAATCAAAGCATAACACATATTCTAATGTCTCAAGCCATCCAAAAATTTTCTTCCATCTACCAAACAGATTCTAGCATTCCCACATACTTCACTCTTAGGATCCTCCTCCAAATGAATCAAAGTAATTCTCTTCCCATTTGATGTTATGGTATATGTATTCTTTCTCCCATCATGTATAGCTTTTCTATCATACTACCAAGGTCTACCCAACAAGATATGAAATACATGCATAGGCATAATATCACACAAGACTTCATCATGATAAGATCCAATATGAAATTTCACCAAACATTGTTGACTCACCAGTACTTTATGATCATCCTGAATCCATGCTATCTAATAAGGCTTAGGGTGTTTTAGTCTTTCCAACTTCAGCTTCATTACCATCTCCTCTAAAACTAGGTTATCTAAACTACCACTATCAATTACAACTTTACAACATTTACCTAATTTGCATCTGGTTCTAAACAAACTTTTCCTCTATGGTAGTTCTTTAGTTATCTCTACTTGAAATAGTGCTCTCCTCATCACAAGTGCTTCTCCTTTCTTAGGTTTGCCAACTAAACTCGGTTATCCAACATGTTCTTCTTCAACATAAGCTGCTCTTCCACTGTTCTCTATTCTCTTGCTTGTACTCCCATGATTACATTCAAATGCTCTATGTCCTTTACCTCCACACTTAAAACAAGTGCCTCTGAATGTTCTCTTATCAAATCCTCTTCCTTCTCTCCTATATCCTTCATTCCGGTATGCGCAAGGGTTTCCTCTCCGGTAAAAATTTCTATCATCTCTCTGATATGTATCATTACCTCTGTCATCCTTCTTAAATGGGCTATCAAGCTTGTTCTACTCTAGATGTGATCTGTCGCCTCTGGAAAATGTTCTACCTCTCTAAAATTTACCTCCTCTTCCTCTCTGTCTCTGATCATGTCTCTTATTCAGCTTCTCTTCAACTTTCAGGGCAAACTGATATGCTTCCTCCAAATATGTCATCCTCACCAAACTTAGTTCTTCTTGAATGTTCAATCTTAGTCCATTGATGTATCTAGCCACTTTATCCTTTCTTTCTTCACTATGTCTTGTCCTTATAATCATCTTATGAAATTCTTTCATATATTCCTTCACAGATTTCTCCTTTTGTCTTAGGTTTTGCAATCTTTTCAACAGCTCCAACTCATAGTCAGCAGGTATGAATTGATTCTTCAGTTTTGTCACCATCCTGTCCCACTTTGTAATCTTTTCTTTTCCTCTTCTATTTCTATCCAACTAAAATTCTTTCCACCATATAGAAGCATGTCCTTTCAACTTCGTCTTTGCAAATTTTACCTTCTCCAGATCTTCAACTTCTTCATACTTAAAGTATTCTTCTGTCATTTATCTAGTCAATCAATTCTTCAGGGTTCATATTGCCACTGTAATTTGGTACATCAACTCTTGGTCTCTTTCCAATCTTTGAAATAGCTCGCAACATCTTTACTTGATCTGATTCTTCTTCTTCATCACCTCCTAGGGTTTCACCAGCTTGTTCAACAGATTGAAATTCTTCTTCATCATCACTCTCAACATTAGGTCTCGGTGTCAATCCTCTTCGCCTATCTTCTTCAACAACATCCCTTCAAATTCTCATTGTTTTCATCATTTCCATCATCTCATCCATTCTACCAGCCATTGTTCCAACATCAACAACTTTCCTTGGTGGCATTCTTCCTAGGATCAAGTGCAAACTGCCTCAAATTTAGTGATCGGGCTACACGGTGACAACTGCCTCACAATCAACAATCAGTTGCAACACAAGTAACCTACCTCAATTCGGCAATCTATCCACAACAAGATCTTATGGAATTCCTTCGCCAACTTCACTCAATTCACTCCCAAAGATTCAAACTTTCACTCTGATACCACTTGGTGCAGTCACAGTAGGAGGGTTCACAGAATGAACTGTCCAGACCGTGCAGCAAGAGTAAACACAACATAAACAACTCAAAAATATGGGACAAATGCAGATGCAGTCATTCGTTATATCATAGAATTCAAATATAGATTTGGCTAGGAACATGTAGGCTTACAATTAGGGCTCACAGGCCTGATTACAGAATATCAGAATATGCACAAGATATATCTTTGAAGTCCCTTCATGCAAATCCAAACTATGAACTTATGAATCTATATCTAATTATTCTAATATGCCTTCCTAGGGATCTATTACATCCTTATAGATCATCTTCGGTACAAAATATTCCTCTACGTCGGCGAAGGAAGATCACAAACTCCAATGACGAGCTGTAACATGTGTACATGGATAGGTCAGACCTAAATGCATAGAACACCTCTGCAAATGAATGGAATGATGTGCAGATCATGGGGGAGGTTGGCCACAAACCAAAGATCATTGAATGATGTGTCATTAGGCTCTAAGGATCAAGGAATGCTCTGCAAGTCTTCTCCTTTAGCTGATTGTCCAAGACTGTCAGGATGCTCTGTTATGAGAAAATAGTTGATCTTCTGATAGCGATATCTTTCTGGTACTTAATCCAAATGCTCTAAATTTTGGATATGATGTAGATGAGCTCCACAAGGTCTAAAATGCAACTGTGACAGAATGTGGACCAAAATATAGAAATTGCTACTGACTAAATTGCCTGAATTGAACTGGAAAATGAAAGGAAACAAACTGAACTGTAAACAAATTGAAATGCAAATGTTTTTGGTTGATGCAAGATTTCTCTTGAACTAGGGATGCTCCTGCATTATTAAGGCTGAAAAAATGAATGGCACTAGCATTTTAAAAATCATGTACTATTTACACAATGCAAATCACAATCTTTGCAATTCTTTGTGTTCCAAGTAGTTTCCATTCTGTTTGACATGACATATTGGCACAGTTTTTTGCATTTAAGTACACAAGATTGATGCATATGCAAAAATAACATTTGATCTAGAGCAAGTTGTTCAAACACACAAGAGATTTGGGGTATCTCATCTATGATACTAGAAGCTATTAGGATACAATATACAGCTTTTAAATTATTTATGTACTAAACACTTAAGAATAAAAATTGAGTTTGTTAAAAAGACATGTACCTACTTATTTTTAAAACCTTTCTACAATCTAATTAAAAATTGTTGGACACAGAAACAAACTAGTTCAAGGAACAAAACAAAATTGGGATTCATAATATCATTATCTAGATGCTATATGAAAAAATGTCTATTATTTTAAGTGGGTGGAGAAAGCACAAATAGTCTACTATGATTTGTATAAATGAAGTGCCATGTACATTATGTAATCCTTACAAAGTTTAGATTGTAGGATAATTTATATATTTAGTTATATAATAATATTGCTACTTGGATCTTCTCCCATGTATAAGTTAAACTAAAAATTATATTATATAAATTTATATGTGGTCATGATGCTCTTCACTATGCGGTTTTTCCCTCTCTTGATTTAAATTTGGTATAGCCTTTGTTAGTGTGATATTTGGTTTAGTTATATTTTAAATTGGTTGATTTAGATTACATTTTTTTGGCTTTGGTTTAAAAAAAGAAAAAAACATTTAAGTGACTTGTGTTTTAAAAAGTGTTCCCTTTGAACTTTTATGGTAAAGATTTTTGTCAAGAAAGATTTTCTTTCAACAAAAACTCAAGTCATAAATAAAATTAGACTAAATATATATATAGAGATCATTTTTTAACAACCACATGTTGAAATTAAAATTTGTTCAATGAAAGAACTATTAATTTAACTTGTATGAATTTTAAAACAATTAATACACGAACATAGATAGATAGTGAATTTAGGTCTTCAAAATAAACTGTAAGTTCTTTTCCATATTTTTCATACCACATCAAGTGGTTTAACTCTCTCTTCAATCACATGTAATATTCTCTAATGATCATCACTATCTAGTCTCCACTTACGACATCCACGTGCATGTGAAACTGAATGAAGAGATAGGGCGGTAGCAATTACTAGGTGGCTATACTGATATACCTTGTTCTCAAGTTGATAATCAATAAAGTGAATCCCATGTTGAATAATCTTGACTTGTTTGAGATAAGTCCCTTGCACTACAACTGATCCTGTGGGAAACAACATTCCACAGTTTAAGACATAACATTTTCAAGGTAAACGTAACCTACATAGTTTATGTATAGCATTTTCATTGAGGTAAGACATAACATAAATAAAAAATATAAATTGAATGTTTAAATCATTCAAGGTACTTGACATACATAAAAAATTCAAAATTTAAATATATTATAAAGTTAAACCTACGGGAAACAACATTCCATCACTTGTTTCTGGCTTTATTGGCTTCTGCTTCTCTTCTGTGCAACACAATAAATAACAAAGTTAACGTCTTCTATATTTCCAGCCTCTGCTATGACTGCAAAAACATCTCCTGCACCAAATTTACATGGAAATTTTGTAATTTAAAATTTAGTGATACCTTATATAAATTATATATATATGTACACATACCTTTTTTAATTAATCCTGAAATATGGTCATAATCAATTGAAATCAAAGGAATGTATTCAATGCTTTCATCCTTATCTGCGTTGTATGTGTTGGTAACAACTAGTGGCACATTATTCCATCCATTGACATATCCACATTGTTGGTTCTTACAATTCTCACAATCTCCCAACATGCACTCATAACAAAAACAAGAGTAATCCCTAGTGCACAACATCCATGTCTGGCTATCTATACTCATGACACAATGCAAAGATCTTATTTTCTCTACCCTCTTGTATCCATGCATTGATCTTCTATCCACACCTACAAATTTATTATATTGTACATTATAAATATAATACAAATATTTAAATTTAAACTAAAATAAACAAACTCATGTACACATGATATATGAATTTATATAAAGTATTAAAATTTGAAACTGTAATACATACCTGATATCTCCCAAAACACTCTATGTGGAATGTATCGGTTTGTCCCTAAAGATGTGCTGAACTCATTTGATGCAAAAATGTATCTTACACCATTCTACAACATCATGTGCATCATTTATATGATCTCCCACATAATTCATTTGATGCTTTCTTAGAGTACGTTTGATGCAAGCTCCTGCACTATCATGTTCACCCTTTCCATGCCCACTCTCAAAGGAACTCCAAACATGTGGTATATTGTCATTTTGATGATATCTACATGATGTATAAAATGTCCTTGATGATTTGAATTGTGATGCATGTCCATTTGACCATACAAAATGATTTTCAATTTTTACACGCTCGCTTGCCAAATAGTCAAAAAACTTCTTAAAGCAGTGTTCTACAAAATGTGTGTCATGCTCTTTATCATCACTCATGTAAAAGTGACATTCTTTCTTAATAAATTCTGCTTCAAATGTACTATCAACACCATCCAAATCCAATTGTGTATGCCGATAACACACATGCACCATAATAGTGATCTTCTTTGAAAAGTAATATTATGATTGAATCTCTTTTTGATGTACAAAAGAGTAATTTTCTGCAAAGTCAACTACTGATAAAACTGGTCCAGGTGGGAAAGTATCTCTTAATGTTTGAAACTATTGTGCTTGCCACTTAGAAAAAAAAGCATGATGTATGTATGGTTGTATCAATTTACGAAAATTTTCCATAAATGTTCCAATAGGTATCTCCTCTTCTACATAATCTAATCTTGTGGATTCTTTCCCATTTTTTGTTTGAAACTTTATGTGCTTGTAACTCTTGCAATTTACCAACTTCACTGGGTCAATATCTTTGTTTCTCAAAGGCATTTTAGCCAAATTTCCACATGTTTCATAAAGTCCTTTTATGCAGTTTATTTGACCAGTTACATTATCATCATTTGATTGATCACATAAGACAGATGCTATGAATTGACTTTCCCGTTTAGGAGGTGCATTTACAAAACCATCACTTTCTTCTCTAATCTTTCAAAACACCTGATAGTAGAGATCAAATTCAATATGATAATGACAACAAGTTTCAAAAACCTTGTTTGTCTTCACATAATATGGCCTTAACCTTTAAAACATTGCTTGCCCAATATTTATATGAGGATTTGAATTACAAAACATCACATACATCTCATGTTGTGCTATGTCTAACCAATGTTTTGTATGTAGATCATGACTATTGGGCCCAGTTCTATATTTGATAAGATCTCTACTATTTGATGAAGGACGAGTATGATCATTCCAAAAGGTTGAGATCAAGTTCCTAACAACATCTTGAATCCTATCAGATCGAGGAGCTCTACACATCATTGCCCAATTGCCTTCCGAGGTACTATCATCCAATAATTTTATCCTTTTCACATATTGTGTTAGTGTCTTTCTATTGAAACTAATCTCAGTTGAAATTGAAGACAATTATCTTTTTTTAGAATTTTTTAAACTTAAAATAGATGTCAACATTACTCTTCTTGAAATGGACTTATCCGCAGATCGAGATTGTTTCCCAATGAAAGCCAAACCTTTTTAATATTTTCAACAATATCTTTTTCTAGGTGTGAACCTTTCCCCTTTTTCAATGATGAATCTACACCCAACAATTGTAATGACTCATTTAGCTAATTACTAAGAAGTACAATTGATAACAATTGGGTTCGCTCAAGTGTATCAAGATTATTGAAATGAGCAATTATTTCCTTTGTAATTTTATTCATTGACCTCCTAGTAGTATGTGTAGGTTGTTTAGCATAAAATTTCAATTTTTCCATATCCATTTCAAGTAAATGATCTATAAGAAATTTTTCTCTTGACCTCTTTAGCTAGATTCATATGCTCATCCATGGTTGAAGGAAGTGATCCTAACCCCTATCCAACATCCATTGTTTACACTTGGGCCTCCTCCGGGCTAACATCAACTATGTGTTCTTCAGCCTCATTTGCTCTAGTATCTAAATTTGGGTCGACTTCAGTTTCTGTATGTTCAGCCCAGGTACACACAAAAGGCATATATACAAGAGAAAAATTTAGAATATTTAATTTAAATAATAAGCTCTCGAAACATCACACATCAAGGAAATACATATTAAATAAAACTTATAATTTAACTAAGTCTTGATATATTTTAAAGAGCCTCCATATCAAATTACTATAAATTAATACATGTACATGTAATAACTAATATTTATGACCACAAGTGATATATATCCTCATGGACAAGTGACAAATATGAGTAAGATGTAGGTAGTTATACCATTTAGGATAAGTGTGTAAGCACAAATATTCAAGTAAGATGTACAATTTGATATATGAAATCTCCTATAAGGGTGATTGCCCTCAATATGGACTGTACATATGGTAAGATATCTCTAGACTTGAATGATTTAGCAAAATGCAATCCTTTGTTAGATATATAATCAAAATGAAATAAGAATACTTGTAAATAAAAGATAGGGCTTATATAAGTAGCAACATAATGTAGCAAAATAGGCCTAAGATTAAAGTGAAGAGAAACCCCACCATGGATTCAAAGTAGTGAAGTTTATTAAGCTCAATGAATTCAAGGAAAATCAAATGAGATAAAAGAAATAGAGCTCTCCAAGTTAGTGCAACAAGTACTATCATCTCCATTCAAGATAAGTACAAGAAGAATTTTCCTATACAATTTTTTCTAGAGTTAACTAGAATGAAAAGGATGAGACTAGAATTTTAAGGACTAACCTTTGGCTCTAAATGGATAAGCTTACAAAATAATTAATCCAATAGCTAAGTTAGAGGTTCAACTATAAAATATGGTGACAAAATCTAAGCTAGCACAAGCAAAAGGTTCCTTTTAGTAATGTTTGGATTAGAAGCATGACACAAGTTTCCTAGGTTTACTAACACATAACCCACTTGTTAAAGATGGAGGTGAGAAAAATAGTATAAAATGAAGAAGAGAGAGAAGGTTGGAGAGAGTGAGAGGGATATAGAGATTTAGAGAGGGAGAGAGATAGCTAGGGAGGGAGCGAGGGAGAGGTAGAGATAAAGAGAGTGGGCAACTTGAGAGAGAGAGTGGTGGAGAGAGAGGGAGAGGTAGGTAGTTATCTCTAGGTAGAGGGGTGGGGATTATAGCTTGTGATCTATGAAATCAAAATGAAATAAAAACATAAACAAATGCAACTAAACAAATCCAAGATAAGGTGGAGAGTGTTGTACCCAAACACTCTAGCTTTACCCAAGATGATCAAATACAATGTGAGATGCTCTCAAATTCTATGCATATCACTAAGTATAACTAGCTCAAGAGGAGAGATTTTGGCATGATAACTTTTCTCAAATTGTGGATGTTAAAATGGCTTGAGAGATGGTGTATTTATAGGCCTTTTGGGAGAGGATTTGATCCAAGGGTGGAGATTGATTTGGGAGATCAATGGTTGTGGATGCATGTGATGTGGAGGGCCTAGATTTAATCTCCAAAAAAGGAGGGTTGTGAATAAAGATGAATTTTAAATTCATCTTGGGAAAGGGGTGAATTAAATGAGGTTGGGTGAGATGGATTAGATGTGAATTAAAAATTCACATGGGGAAGAGAAAATGAATTAAAAATTCATTTGGGGAAGAGTGGACATAAATAGGTTATGACATGTGTAAGGGGTGTAAGAGGTATTAAATGAGATGTATGATGTATGTGTGTATAAAAAATTGATTTATGAGGCATAAATATCAATTTTTTATTTTGAGGATGTGGGGAATGTTGGAAATAGGATAGACAATTGAGAGGGGGTGAATCAGTTGTCTCAAAACTTTAGATCTTATTGCAGTTAATTCTTTCTTTTACCACTTAATAACAATTCAATAACTTAACCATGAAAACAACAATCATAAGTGTAAGAGCAACAACACAAAAACATACTTGACACCAAGATTTTTGACATGGAAACCTAGTTAAGGGAAAAACCATGGTGGGGGTTAACCCACAAAATTAATACCCTGTTAAAAGTATTTTTACAAATGGGAATGCACATACATTTGGGCTCACTGCCCAGTGCTCACTGCTCAAATGGAGGCTCACTGCCTATAGAAAGATTACAAGAGAATGGCATAGATTTTGAAATGATAAATAACATCTACCCATGCAAGAATTTTAGTTCCAGTTAAGTGCAAAAACTGATCTTACACATTTCATCTTTGCTCTACTTTTCTTACTGCTCTACCTTCATTCACACCTTAGATTTCTACTCTTCTCACATTTACATCTTATTCACACACACCACACACAAAATCATCCAATTCCATCAGCTATATATATCCACAACATGATCTACAATCATTTTACCACTTGGCGTCAAGAACATTTAGAACTTTGTTGAGTACTCTGCTCTGTCAGCTAGATCCATACATAATATGAGATGTGGACCAAAAATTACACTTGCAAATCATCAATCATGTCAGCTACCATCACTAAACATCACCAATTGCCCAATAGACAACTTCTATAAATCTAGAATTAAGATCATTCACAAGGTCAGCCTGTTCTTCTGTCTGTTCTATCAAACTGAAACCCGATACTCAGAAGCTAATATCTTTTGAGTCCTTCATCACCAGAGAACAAAACTCTAGATTTAGAGTGCCTTGACAATGCTTACAACTAACTTAGATCCATAGAAAACTATGCCTTTCCATCGGAGAGATTTGGACCAAGATACCGGACCCTGTCTCCTGCTCTGTTCCTAAATGCCTGGACTTAGACAAATTCTAATTCTGACTTCTGGTGTGAACAAATTATGTTATGCGAATGATTGGGATGATCTTATTTGCCATCAATGAAAACACCTATCAATGCAGAGCAGTGTCTCTTTCCAACAATCTCCCCCTTTGGCATTGATGGCAACACTTAGTGAAAAATGACTTAAGTGTCAGAATAACTCCCCCTTTGCTTGTGCTCCATATTGTTGTTCATACTTCTTTCCAATGCTTCCCCTTTGTTGGATTCCTCATTTTTCACTGCTCTTCACTCCCCCTTTGACATCAATGGCAAAGGGTGGCGTCTGCAAGCCAAAATTCTCCAAAAATTCTGTGTATAATGCTGTATATGTACAAGTAATCATCAAGTTCTATTCACATGAACTTGAGAATGTCTGCAAAGCTATTTTTTATTTACAGAAGTTAAGAGGCCCAAGTACTCTTCATTCCATCCAAAATTGAGATGTGCCCACTCAACAAAAATGAATATGCTTCTGCCTTTGATAGATCTGATGGATCACTAGTCTAAATTGCAGTCTGAGCTTTAGATAGGGCATTATACATTGTCTCTAACTTAGGGGCAATCAATCCTCAGAGCTCACACATTCTCTTCATAATCTTGCCTTTTTTTTAACAAGTCTCTTTATCTCATCAGTCAAGCTAATTACTTAACATTCCTAACTTATGGGTGAAATAGTTAGAGGATCAAAATTATTGGATAGATTTGATAATTTCAGTTCTTGTTCCTTTATCTTCTTTTCAATATCCTCACTTACTTTGGGCCAGGATAGATAAAATTTATATATATCACTTCCATCACTTAGAGCATTTTGAACACTCTTTATACTGATAGCAAGTATAGTCCTATCATACCCTATCAGACTCTTAATTTCACTAAATCTCTTATCCAAAAACTCATTTTTGACTTTTGTCTCTGCAGACTTCTCAAAGGACTCACAATGAGTATTTACAGAACTTACAAGATTTTTTAGATGTCCAGAGCGGGAATCAGATGGACTCTTCTGGTAGGAAGGTATTATCTTTTCCAAAATCCCAGTTGCAAGCCCTAGTAGCTCATTGTCCTCCATGTGGAACTTTAACATCTTCTCTCTAGCCTTTACTTGAGTGAATGATGCTCTTTTCATCAACTGAATTGGAAAGAGAGCATCTGGATTGGCTATACCTTGGAGTAGTTCAGGCTCGTCAAGCTCAATCATCACTTTTTCAAGAAGACTTTTCACAACATTTGCAATGTCTCTTGCAACATTTTCTGAACCATCCTTTTGTTCATCAGATTTCTTAGTATCTACTTTAGGTGCTTCAACATTTGCACCATCTTCTTCTGCTTTATCTTTCTTTCCTTTTTCTTCCTCTTTCTTTGCTTTACTTTTCTCTGTGTTTTCTGCAGAGGGACTCTTTCTTGTTTGTTCACCACTTTCTACCTGATCTAGAGAGCTCTATGTAGTAGTAATATCCTCTTCTTTTCCATAATGATTAGGTGGAGGAGTTACTCCTACATCAACTATTTTTTCTATCATTTCTATGTCCTCCTGATTGACTTGTTCCTCTTCCTAAACTTCTCCAACATTCAGATCTGATGAATCAAATCCAACATTAGTCTCCTCATAGGTTAACTCTAGAGGATCTAAATTAACACCTTGGTCATCAATTCTTTTGTTAATTTGTTCTTCTGGAGCTTCATGTTCTGAAACTGGAGGATTGACTTCTTTTACTTATTTCTCTGAAATAATATAATATTTATCTTTGTCTAAAGCCTTTCTCAAGATTTCTTCTGTTTCTTTTGCAATTTCCTCAGTTTCACCAAGCATTAGTTTGTTCATCTAGACCTTGCTTCTAAATTTTTCTTTGACTTCTCTAAGGATTTTATTTGCTTCTCTTCTAGTCATTACAGGACACAAAGTGGAGAGAACATACTCTCTGAGTTCTATGTCTTTATCCTTGGCTGCTTCTTTCCTCATTTCTAGTAGTTTTCTTAAACTTTTAGGAAGTTCTTGTAAAATTTCTAGTAGGGCTCTATTGGATTTATTCAAATATATGATAATGGCATCTTCCAAAATTTTCTTATTTGCTTGGTCAAAATTATCATAGTAAACTCTGATAGGCATTAAATTTCCATGAACAGTGATTGTTTTTACAATTTCATCAATAGTCATGGTGACCTTACCAATTACTTGCTTTTTACTAGCCTTATTGCTTCCAGAAGGCTGGTCTTTAGAAGTCTTTGAAGTTCTAGATTTCTTGGATCTTATTTCTTTCACTTCTTCATCTGTCTCTGTCTCCTCATCATCTTTTTTGCTCTTGTGGGTTCTTGTGGCCTTGGTTTTCTTTCCTTTCCCTCCTTCATCGGATGGAGTGGCTTTCAGCTTCTTAGTGGAAGTGGATTTGAGTTGTTTAGCAAGAGTTGCAGAACTCCTTGTCTTCCTTAAGGAGATTGGTGGGACTTCCAGAGTGACTACCAGCTCACTTTTTGCTTTTTCTTTTGTAGTCTGCTCTATGCTTTTCTTCATCTTTTCAATCCTTTCTCTGTTTTGCTTTACTGCTTCCTTAGTTAGGCCAATGCTCTCAGCATACCCTTTAACTTGTCTCTGTAATTCGCTCTTGGTCTCTGGCTGTCTAAGCTTCACATGCAATTTTAGACTTAGTTCCTTGTAGGTTCCAAACCTTTCCACAAAGGTATCTTTAGGTGTGCTCAGAAGATACTGAGCATACATATCCAAAACTCTTCCATCCACCTCATAACCCATAGGCATTATCCAAACTATCCTTGGTTCTATAGCTTCCATCAAGCACTGATCTATGGAAACCATGAAACATCTGTCATTTGCATACTTCTCCACAATTGATTTGGGGATTCTCTTCCTTGCTTGCATTAAACTTTGAAAGTTTTTGAAGTAGCCCCAAATGGCAGTCTTTTGGGCTTGGAAGTCGCCAAGGCTGAGAAGGTGATCTCTTATTTGCCATGCTACTGGTCTATCAGTTGTCCAATGCACACCTTAAATTCCAGGTACTTATTTCATAAAATAGAAGAACAAGCATATAATCAAGGAACCGTATTTGAAGGTATTTTTCTTATCTTTCTTTATTTTGCTCAGATTCTCAATCAATTGATTTTGTAGTAGTTCACAAAGATCATAATCAACATTTTATTTTAACATTTGATAGGCTACATATATTGTAGTTCCAGAGACAAAATTTTCTTTGTTGGAGTGGTAAATCTTGTACCCAATCACCATGGAGGTGAATTTGACATCCGGTTCTATAATATCATTTATGGTCATTGCCCTTCTGTCAAACTTGGCACCGGTAGCATCAATCACTGTTTGGTTTTTCATGGCTTTCAGCATGGGTAATCCGCTGGAGGAGTTTAACTCAGTTACAATCTTGATAACATCCTTTGTAATCTTAAATGGTTTTAATAGCCATATGAACTCATCATGTATTCAGCTTAAGATGTATCAAACCCATTCATTTTCATCAAATATCAGAAACCTAATGACTTGCAGAAACTATTTTCTTTCTAGGGATTTGTATTCCAGTTTCAATTTATGGATATCATCCATTAAGTAGTTGTTAAGTAAATCCAAGAGTTTCAAGTTTTGAAATTCATCCATGTTATAGTGGATGTATGCCCTAGTATCCTCAACATGCAGTATGCCATGTGGAACCCTAGAGAATGCGCCTAACGGTTCAAATTCAATTGATTTGTATGGATGCTTCTTAAATATTGGTCGGGGCCTTTCAGTTACATCAACAACTAGGGGTGTAGCCATTTGTAGAAATTGAGAACTCAAGAGATTTTGTAGAAAACAAAAAATACCTTGTTACATAGATTAGGGTTTTTGCTTGGAAATCCTTTTCTCGCTTCCAAATCTTGAGAATTCTTAGCTCTAAGCTCGTTCACTTCTTTCTTCTTATTTTCTCCTAATGCAAAGTGTTCCAAATGAGGAATGAATGACTTTTTTCAGCTCCGCAACACCTAATTTGCCTTTGTAATAAATGCTCTGCCCTAGCACATTCAGTTGCTCTATTTTTGAAGTCTTTCATGAATCACTCTGCAATTTGCCATAATCACTTCCTTTCTTCTAGAAATCCTTCCAAATATTCTGAATCAATTTAAGGTACCTTTTCTTATTGTGCCAGATCCATGCACTCACTTACTAGCTGGGGGAATTTAATTTACAATGTTGCTCCCCCTGAGCCAAGGCTCCCAAATCAATTCCCAGGGGAATTTTTAGCACCGGATTCCGGTGTAGATCCATTACTGTCATTCATAATTGTTTTCTTGACCCATATCTTGTTTATTTCATTCTAAGTCTCATTTGCATCAATTTTTTCTTTGCCTTTGTCTTGTCTCTGCTCATCCAGTTTTCTATTTACCAGACCTCTTCTTCCATTTTTCCTACTTCTGCAGAATCTTGCAATATGACCAGATTTATTGCAATTAAAGCACACAACATTTCCTTTCTTATAAACTTGATTTCCTCTTGATTTGCACTGAATAGCCATGTGTCCAAACCCGTTGCAAGCAAAATAGTAACTGGTGAGAATATTTTCACACCATAGTGAAATTTTTTGTAACAAGGATCGGCCTTCACAGAGATTGGGTTTTCCAAATGAAATAAATGCTCAGTGGCCATTGGATCAAATGCAAATCTAATGGTGTGGATACAAAACATTTCAAAGATGTGGAGTGCACCACATGTAGAAACCTGACACAGATAAATATTTTGTTTCATTTTATTAAAATTAATAAAGCCATGCTTTATTTCTTTTGAGGCAAGTTACAAGAGCTTAAGAAATTGATGCAGGGAAAACCTGTTGCAAGTATGAGGTGAGCCAGTGTTGTCATTGATGTCAACATACTCATATTGCATTGACAAGAAGGATTTGATGAGCTGTGTGCTGAGGATATTGAGAAAATTAGTCTCAGTCAGGAACAGTGAAGAACAGTGATGAGAAGAAGGTAAATGTACTGTATAGGATGAGAACCGGAGGATGCGGATTAAAGGGTTAGTAGATATGAGTCTTGAGATGCTACAGTTAAGATTTCAGAGGTCCGCATGAAGATCTGAAGGAGTTGTGGCTGCCGGTATAGAACCGGGTCCGGCAAGTATCCGGAGGTGACAGAGTATCACAAAAAGGTCCGGTGAGGTCCGGAATTGTATTATCCTAATCTGCGGATTGGAAGGAGTGTTTGGGATGTCCTTGTGATGTATCATCCTGATTTGTGTATGATTTGGAGGTCCGGAAGTACCTCTTGCATTATGACAGTGGCGACAGACTGTGTTCTTAAAGTTCCGGATGAGGAAGACAAGAGATCCCAGTAAGCAGAGGAAGTGCGGATGTATCCGGACATTCAGACAGGCTTGTGAAGGTTCTTGGATCATGTTTAGGTTGTGTTGTTGGTCCGCATTGATGGTAGAGCCCGGAATTGAAGTTATTCTTCCGGATGAAGTTCTTGCTCTGTTTAGCCGACCGGATGAGTTGTTCATCCTGTGAATGTTCTTGTGATGGCCGACCGGATGTGTTATTCATCTTGCGGATACTCCTATGGTTGTTTGCCGACTTAGATGCTTGTTCCTGAGTCGATGTCTTGTATAAATAAACGTTTGTAAGTTCATTTCAGTGTGTGGTATGTGGATGAGTGTGGCATAGCGAAGAAACGTGCGAAGGGCAGAGCAGAGATGTTGGGCTTAATTGGAACTGATCCGGACATGGTAGAGATGTCATTCTCCAGTTCAAGACTATGATTTTCATCACTTTGTAGACAGTGTGTCTCCTTGTAGGCAGTGGGCCTCTTTGTGAGCAGTGTGCTCGGGCAGTGAGCCCTTATTGGCATGTGCCATTCATTTTTCTTTATTCTTCTAACAGAGAATAATTCTTGGGTTAATCACCCCGTGGTTTTTCCCTTAACCGGGTTTTCCACGTCAAAATCTTGGTGTTCAATGTGTTGATGCTTATCTGCTCTTGTGTTTATGTATTATGCTTCCATGGATGATTATTTGATATGCTGCTAACTAACAACAGAGAATTAAGTGTTTGAATGAGAACAAGTTTTATACAACTGATTCACCCCCCCCCTCTCAGTTGTATGCCCTAGATCCAACAATTGGTATCAGAGCCAAGTTCCTCTGACAAGAGCTTAACCGCTTGAGGAGATCCAGGATGTCGTCATACAAGAAGGATAGTCCGAAGTTTGATGGAACCAACTTCACTCTCTGGAAAGGTCGCATGAAGTGTCACTTGGAATGCATGGGAAAAGCATATCTGGGTATGATTTCAAAACCATATGTACCTCCACAAGGTGGTCCGACAACTCTGAATGAAATCACAGAAGCTGAAAACAATCTGCGGACCAAGGAAGCTCTTCTAAGCGCATTGAATGACTCAGATCTCTCGAATGTCATTGACCTACCCACTGCATATGAGATCCTAACTAAACTGGAACTTCTGTATGAAGGAGATGAGTTTGTCAAAAGTGCAAGGTTGCAAAGTCTGAAAGGGAAATTTGAAAGATTGAAAATGAGAGATGATGAAAACATCACTACCTTTATGCCAAGAGTAAATGAGCTGGTATGTGGAATCAGAAATGCTGGTGGAACTTTAGATGAAAATGAGATTGTCTGCAAAATCCTAAGATCCCTTCCTGCTGCCTACAAAATCAAAGTTGCTGCCATTGATGAATTCAGAGCCCACACAACTGTCACAAGAGAACAACTGGCTGGCAAACTAGCTGCATTTGAAATGACCGAGTTTGGAGATGATCCTCCCAAGACTGAATCTGCTTTCAAAGCCAGTGCCTATGTGAAAGGCAAACAGAGATTTGATCCGGGTGAAAACTCATCAAGGAAAATGTCATGGTATGATCAAGCAAGAAGAGACATGGAAGATGAAGAAGCAGAAACAGCTCAACTTGAAGCCCTCATTGCAAAGAGACTGCCAAGAGGATCCGGTAAGTATGAAGGAAAACTACCCTTTAAGTGTTTCAACTGCAATAAGATTGGTCATTTTGCCTCAAGATGTCCGGAGAGATCTGCAAGATCTAATACTCACAGACAAAGGTTTTAAAAGAATTGCTATTATGTTCATGAAGAAGATGACAATGAAGGAGTAACAGATGATGAATCAGAACTAGGAAGCAAATCCGGAAATGAGTGGGTGTTTATAGCCATCAAGGAAGAAGATTCAATACTCTCTGAATCTGTCAATCACAAAGTTGTTGAAAAAGCCTTGGCTGCTCAAGTGGAATAAAAGGATGATTGGGTTATTGACAGTGGATGTTCTCACCATATGACTGGTGACAAGAATAAGTTCTTAGATTTGGAAAGATATGAAGGAGGAATGGTAAAGTTTGGTGACAATTCTGCTAGCAGAATCAGAGGTAGGGGAACTATTTCCTTTGATGGTAAGAGCAAAACAGGAAATGTACTGTATGTTGAAGGATTGAAGCACAATCTTCTCAGTGTTGGTCAGTTGGTGGACAAAGGCTATGATCTCCGGTTCAAGAATGGAAAATGCAGAATCTTTACAAGCTCCGGAACTGAAATTGCATCCGGTACTCAGACAAGAGGTAACATCTTTCATCTGGTTGGTTCAAATAAAAGTTGTTTGTTTGTTCAAATTGATCAGAGTTGGTTATGGCATAGAAGAATGTGTCATGTAAATTTTGATAACATCATCAAAATAAGCAATACTCAGGCTGTGAGAGATCTTCCAAAGTTGATAAAACCTACAAATAGTGTGTGTAAAGAATGTCAGTTAGGCAAACAAAGCAGAGTCTCTTTTAAAAGCAAAGATCAGTCTTCTACCGGATTGTTGGAATTAGTACATACTGATCTATGTGGTCCGACAAGAATCAAGAGTCTGCAAGGTGATAGATATTTCATGTTGTTAATAGATGATCATTCCCGGATGATGTGGGTTACCTTTCTAAAAGAAAAATCAGAAGCTTTTGAGAAGTTCAAAATCTTCAAAGCTATGGTGGAGAATCAAACCGGATTGAAACTAAAGTGTCTAAGGTCTGATAGAGGTGGTGAATTTACATCTGGTGAATTCATTGACTTTTGTGAGAAACAGGGTATAAGGAGACAGTTGTCTGCTCCTAAGACTCCACAGCAGAATGGAGTAGTTGAGAGAAAGAACCGGACCATCCAGGAAGCTGCTAGGACAATGATGTTGGAAGCAAATGTTCCTCAAATGTTTTGGAAAGAAGCTATCAGCACTGCAGTCTACACTCTCAATCGAGTTCAAATCAGAAACAACACCGGTAAGACCCCCTATAAACTCTGGTTTGGCATCACTCCTACTGTGAAATATTTCAGAGTATTTGGTAGCAAGTGTTACATTAAAAGAGATGAAGATCTAGGTAAGTTTGATGCTAGAAGTGATGAAGGAATTTTCTTGGGCTACTCCACTCAAAGCAAAGCATACCGGTGTTACAATAAGAGATTGAGGAAGATGATAGAAAGCACCAATGTAAAGGTTGATGAAGGAATTGAGAAGCCTTCAAGATTTTATGAGTTTGATGAAGATGACCAAGACAGTGTTCAAGGACCTCAATCCTCTCCGGTGAGACAGAGTCAGCCTGATCCGGTAAATCAGGAAGAAGAGATAGGTTTGAATGAGCCTGATCAAGAAACAACAGTGCTGGATACTCCCAAAATTCCAAGGTATGTAAGACTGAATCACTCTGAAGATCAGATCATAGGTGACAGAAGCAAAGGTGTACAAACTAGAAGGAATATTGCTCAAGATCAGAATGAATGTTGTCTGATTTCAAAGATTGAACCTAAAACAATAAATGAAGCCTGCAATGATGAAAACTGGACCAAAGCAATGGAAGATGAACTGATGCAAATTGAGAAAAATCATACTTGGGATCTTGTTCCCAGACCTAGAGACAGGAATGTAATTGGAACCAAGTGGGTCTTCCGGAACAAACTAAATGAAGCTGGTGAAGTAATCAGAAACAAAGCTAGATTGGTCTGCAAAGGCTACTCTCAAATAGAAGGAATTGACTTTGAAGAGACTTTTGCTCCGGTAGCAAGAATTGAAGCAGTCAGATTACTTCTTGCATTTGCTGCCTTCAAAGACTTCAAGGTATATCAGATGGATGTCAAGTCTGCCTTCCTAAATGGTGATCTGGAAGAAGAAGTCTACATTGAACAACCGGATGGATTTCAATTGTCTGATAATAATGATATGGTCTGCAAGTTGAAGAAAGCTTTGTATGGATTGAAGCAAGCCCCAAGAGCGTGGTATGAAAGGTTGGATAAGCATCTTGTGCAGATTGGATTCAACAAAGGTACTGCTGACAGTAACTTATATTTCAAAATTGATCATGAAAACATTCTGATTGTTGAAGTGTTTGTGGATGATATCATTTTTGGAGGAAGAGATAGTATGTGCAAAACTTTTGCAAATCAGATGAAAAGTGAGTTTGAAATGTCTATGCTTGGTGAAATGAATTTCTTCTTGGGTCTGCAAATTACTCAAACAAAAGAAGGGATCTTCATTTCTCAGACCAAATATGTGAAAGAATTGTTAAAGAAATTTGGTATGGAAGACTCAAAGCCTATGAACACTCCTATGGCAACCGGATGTAAGTTAAGCAAAGATGATGATTCTCCAAAGGCAGATCAGACAAAGTATAGATCAATGATTGGTGGATTGTTGTATCTCACTCAAACTAGACCAGATATAATGCAGGCTGTTGGTCTTGTGGCAAGATTCCAGGCTGATCCTAGAGAATCTCATGTTATGGCAATCAAAAGAATTTTTAGATACTTGAAAGGAACAGTTGAGTATGGTCTATGGTATCCTAGAGATCCGGATTTCTCTCTTCATGCTTACATAGATGCAGATTGGGCAGGAGATGTGGATGACCGGAAGAGCACTAGTGGTGGAGCATTCTTTTTGGGGAAGAGATTGGTTTCTTGGCTAAGCAAGAAACAAGATGCAATATCTCTGTCTACAACTGAAGCAGAATACATTGCAGCAGCAGGTAGTTGCACTCAAATCTTATGGATGAAGCAGATGCTAAGAGACATCAAAGTTGAATATGAGAAGCCTATCACAATTTTCTGTGATAATTCAAGTGCAATTAATATTTCCAAGAATCCGGTATTGCATTCTAAGACTAAGCACATATCTATCAAATTTCACTTTTTGAGAGAACAAGTAAACAAGGAAGAAGTCAGATTGGAGTATGTTCCCTCCAAGGATCAGATTGCAGATATCTTTACAAAACCTCTTCCCAAGGACTCTTTTGAATATCTCCGGGAGAAGTTAGGGGTTATGGCCCCTCCGGTGATGAACTAAGATGCACTGATGAGCATCAGTCCGGTGGCTATCACAGTCATATCTTGTGATCCGGACTAATGGGGAGCTGCAACTAAGGGGGAGCAGTTGGTATGATTCTGATGCATGAGAATTGCAAGTATGAGCCCTTTGCCATTGATGTCAAAGGGGGAGAGAAGACATGTGAAAAACAAGTGGCTGATGATCAAAGGGGGAGCAGTAAAGGAAGAGAAGACATATGAAAAGTTGAAGTTCTTGTCCTAATGGTTTTTCACATCATATGTTGCCATCAATGACAAAGGGGGAGATTGTTGCAAGTATGAGGTGAGCCAGTGTTGTCATTGATGTCAACATACTCATATTGCATTGACAAGAAGGATTTGATGAGCTGTGTGCTGAGGATATTGAGAAAATTAGTCTCAGTCAGGAACAGTGAAGAACAGTGATGAGAAGAAGGTAAATGTACTGTATAGGATGAGAATCGGAGGATGCGGATTAAAGGGTTAGTAGATATGAGTCTTGAGATGCTACAGTTAAGATTTCAGAGGTCCGCATGAAGATCTGAAGGAGTTGTGGCTGCCGGTATAGAACCGGGTCTGACAAGTATCCGGAGGTGACAGAGTATCACAAAAAGGTCCGGTGAGGTCCGGAATTGTATTATCCTAATCTGCGGATTGGAAGGAGTGTTTGGGATGTCCTTGTGATGTATCATCCTGATTTGTGTATGATTTGGAGGTCCGGAAGTACCTCTTGCATTATGACAGTGGCGACAGACTGTGTTCTTAAAGTTCCGGATGAGGAAGACAAGAGATCCCAGTAAGCAGAGGAAGTGCGGATGTATCCGGACATTCAGACAGGCTTGTGAAGGTTCTTGGATCATGTTTAGGTTGTGTTGTTGGTCCGCATTGATGGTAGAGCCCGGAATTGAAGTTATTCTTCCGGATGAAGTTCTTGCTCTGTTTAGCCGACCGGATGAGTTGTTCATCCTGCGAATGTTCTTGTGATGGCCGACCGGATGTGTTATTCATCTTGCGGATACTCCTATGGTTGTTTGCCGACTTAGATGCTTGTTCCTGAGTCGATGTCTTGTATAAATAAACGTTTGTAAGTTCATTTCAGTGTGTGGTATGTGGATGAGTGTGGCATAGCGAAGAAACGTGCGAAGGGCAGAGCAGAGATGTTGGGCTTAATTGGAACTGATCCGGACATGGTAGAGATGTCATTCTCCAGTTCAAGACTGTGATTTTCATCACTTTGTAGATAGTGTGTCTCCTTGTAGGCAGTGGGCCTCTTTGTGAGCAGTGTGCTCGGGCAGTGAGCCCTTATTGGCATGTGCCATTCATTTTTCTTTATTCTTCTAATAGAGAATAATTCTTGGGTTAATCACCCCGTGGTTTTTCCCTTAACCGGGTTTTCCACGTCAAAATCTTGGTGTTCAATGTGTTGATGCTTATCTGCTCTTGTGTTTATGTATTATGCTTCCATGGATGATTATTTGATATGCTGCTAACTAACAACAGAGAATTAAGTGTTTGAATGAGAACAAGTTTTATACAACTGATTCACCCCCCCCCTCTCAGTTGTATGCCCTAGATCCAACAAAACCACATGTCAGCTGTGGGAGAAATAAAAAGAAACAAAAAATTGATGCAGAGGAGGCCACATGGTTAAGCCCACGCAAAGGAGAATTAAATGTTTCATTTAATTGCATATGATTCACGAGAATGAAAAGCTAAGGTTTTAAAATTGTGTCTCTTATAATATTGTGGGTCCCTCCTCTAAAGTTAGATACTTATTAAATGTAAGAGTCACTTCTTAATTAAAGTTATAGGTAAGGGAAATAAGTGGAGGCACTCAAGCATTTTTTAAAAAGAAACAAAAGAGAGAGCGGAACCCAACACGTGGCTGCAGTGTTGAAGAGAATGAAAGAAATAAAAATGATGTGGAGTCTTCCATGTGCAGGATGTGGAATCAAAAGAGAGCAGCTCAAATTTATGTGGAAGCCACCACGTGGGGAAAGCACTATAAATAAATAAGAGGAGGATGCGGAAGGAGCCACATGGAGCAGCCCACGCACAAGAAAAATAATAAAGTGTTTTGTTTCATTTAAATTGCATCATTTCTCACGGGAATTCTTTTAAGAGTCTTGTATTAACAAAATTTCTTATTAGATACATTTAGTGGGGCCCTCTTTCCTATGTAAAGCTTAAATGCTTTATTTTTGATAAGTCACTTTTTTCAAAAGACACAACAAAATAATAAAACTTAAGACTTTATTATTCTTATTTTGTTCTTCCGCAGGAATTAAAAAGTGAAACCTTAAAATATGAGCAGCAATGTTTCATTTTCATGAGCAAGCTATAGGAAGCGGTGGCGGCAAGTGATTTTCTTCATGCCATAGAGATATTTTTCAGCCATGGGCAAAACAGAAACAACAGTTCAGTTATTAATACAGTTGCAATCAGATTTGTGCCAAATTTTGCAGATTCAGTTGAAAAGATTGCCAGAGGCCGTTGAGATTTTGTTGAGTCTTTCAGGCTATAAATGGATAGCTTAGACACAAAGATGCCAGAGAGATACACACATTCATAGTTCTACAAGTTTTATCAGATTGAGAGTTGGAGCAGCAGACATAGATTTTCTTTTGCCTTAATAGTTTCTCTTTTATGAGAATGTAATAGTTATTTTTGTGCAGCCATTTTTGCCTTTGTAACTTGTTACTATCCAATAAATGAGATGGTGTTCTGTGCATATGAGTGTCTCTATTTTCTATTTCTTATTTATGATATATCTATTTATTCTACCTCTGTTTAATATGTTTCTTAAACTGGGTCTTAATCATGCATTGATGCTCTTTAATTCCAGTCAAATCTTTCAACGTTAACACTGTGCAACTAATTGTTTCAAATCTGATGGATCACCATAGATTAGGCATTTGTTTTCTGCAATCTAGTTTCCTTCTGACCTTTTTCTCAAACCCCATTGAAGAACAGAAGAGCCAGCTTCCCTAAAATCTGGAGGTTGTTTCTGAGAAGCATTCCCACATCTTAGAAACTTCCCATGTTGTTGCTGGATTACACCCACAGATTTATACATCAACAATTTTTGGCACGCCCGGTGGGACCAGATTCAAAGACCTTGCTCTTTGTTTTCAGAGAATCTTTTCCCTGTGTTCTTCAGTTTTGATGGAAAATCATAGAAATATCTACTTATAGGAGCATGAATCATCCGTCTGGCGACTCTACTAAGGTTTCTTTCTCAGATCTTTGCTCCTGCAGATCATGGCAGCCCCTAGTATATATGTACATCTGAATATTCAAAGAGATCTGCCCTTTGTGACTTGTGATTCAAGTCCCCTTATTTTTCAACAAGGTCAAGTTCCTGACACAGCCTAGAAGGCACTACCTCACTTTCTTGGAGATGGATTTGTTTGCCCTGAAGATCACATTCAAGATATTGCAAATCTATGCTCTATTCATAATGTCACGACTTAGAATCATGCTCTCTTGTTGCTTGCATCATCCCTTAAAGGAAATGCAAAAGAATGGTACAAAAGATTGCATCCTGGTTCAATCACTAGATGGGATCAGCTTGGGGAACTTATCTACAATCAGTTCAGAGACAGGACAGACATCAGCACTCTCACCCAGAACTTGATTACAATCAAGAGGCATCCTATGGAGTCCATATATGATTTCAATTCAAGATTTGACAAGGTATGGAAAAAAATTTCTATAAACATGAGGCCCCCTCCAGTCTTTGCTTTCTTGTATTATTTAAAGGCTTTAGACCCTGAGATCTCTATCATGATACAATCCCTAGGAGGTGAAACTCTTCCTCAATCATATGATCTTGCCATTAAGGCTGAAAGTAGCCTCATATTGTCTAGTAAACTGCCTCCTCTGCCCTTAAAATAGCTGATGCCTCATGCAAATACCTTATCTCAGGTTCTTTCTTGTAACCAGATGTATACAAATTTTAGTTCACCCACCCTCCCTATTGATTTGATAAATCATGAGGAGATGAGTGCTATGAAAGAACTAATTATAACCCTCTTCCATGAGATCAATGAGTTAAAAGGACAAAACATGTACCATGCTAATCTATGTTTAATACCTCAAGATTCTTATGAACAGAAGTATGAATATATCTAGAGAATGCCCAATTGTCTTGAAAATTATCCTTTACAAGCCTCCATAGTTGTAAATCAACCCATAGAAGCCATTGGCCAGGTTCTCTGTCACTTTGACGTTCAAGAAGAATCAAGTATCAAGAATCAAATTACAAGCAAGAAAGTGGCTCCTGTGTGTCCTTCTAGTTACCAGTATCAAGCATATGTGGCAAAGGGAGATCCAGAGTTACTATCAAATCTTAAATCAGATTTAGAAGATGCTTATGAGATGAGGTTTCTAGAAGCTGAAAAGTACTACAAGAAGGGTTTTGAAGTTGAAAGTACTGGGTCCATGGTGATGCTACCTCTGTATTCCATTTTGAGGAGTTTACAAATGACATTATACCAGATGAGTGTCTTTATTACTACAATGAAGTTTCACACCTGCATGAGGAAGGCATAGAGATGCATGAGCAAAATAAAGGGCATGATGAGGATTTGTTCATTTTTGCAACAAGGCTGTCAACTATTAAATGCAAAAGATCCTGCTATTGAGAAAGTACAAGGTTCATTTGTAAGGCTTGTAGTAGATCATGGAGAAAATGTTGAAACAGAGGAAGATTCAAGACCTAATTTATTTACTATTTTGGAAAATGGTTATTATCTTCATCTTGATGAAGTTTCACCTCTACAAGATGATGAGATCTGGAGAGACATTTGCCATCATGCAGAGCCACATATGACGTCACAAACTAAGTTAGATTCTATGCCTTTCTTATTGCATAGAGGAATCCCAATCAGATTCAGGACTATTCTAGGTAGTTCTATCACCTGTCAGCTTGATTTTGATGCTATCATGGATCATCATTCAGAGAAAAAGCCAACAAAAGGAGTCATCGAAGAAGTTTTGTTGGCAGAAGTTTTAGTGTTTTATTTTCTCTCCTCGCCCTCCACTAAAACAGGAACAACATGTAGGTCAGCCTAACTGGTGTTTTGAAGCAAAAAGAGACTCTCCTGAGTGCAGAGAAGTAAAAAGGTACAAAATATTGTTGTATTTCTTCATACAATTTATCTGGTTTATTTTTAGTTTGATGTGGATAAATTGGAGCAACATAATCAGACACGGTAGCTATTTTGCTGTTCTGGTGAATGGACATGTTCCTGTATGTTTCAGTTGTTAGTAATTTGTCTTCAATGTTTAGAATAAGCTACAATAGTAGCATTAGTTTCAGTTTCTGTTAGTTTTATTTTCAATAAGTCTCAACTGCAAAGAAGGAAAGGAGAGAAGTTAGTTCGGTGTAAATTTCAGAAATTTGTTTCAGCTAATCTCAGTTGTAGAATATCAGTATAGCCATTTGTCACCAATTTGTTTCAGTGGTCTATTAGTTGCAGAGTGTGTTTTCAGCCAACAGTGCTTCAGTCTCAGCCTTAGTAATGTTTCTCGGCAGCTTGTATTGGCCTAGTGCCATAGATGTTGGTTAGTTTTATGAATGTTTTAGTTTCAGAATATTCATGACTCTATTGCCCAATGATTAAGGCATTGATATGTAAAACTAGAAATTTTGGGTTTGAAGTGAGTAGGCTCACTTGCCTAGCTAGTCACCAAAACTGGTGAGAATATTTTCACACCATAGTGAATTTTTTTGTAATAAGGATCGGCCTTCATAGAGATAGGGTTTTCCAAATGAAATAAATGCTCAGTGGCCATCGGATCAAATGCAAATCTAATGGTGCGGATACAAAACATTTCAAAGATACAGAGTGCACCATGTGTAGCAGCCCGACACAGATAAATATTTTGTTTTATTTTATTAAAATTAATAAAGCCATGCTTTATTTCTTTTAAGGTAAGCTACAGGAGCTTAAGAAATTGATGCGGGGAAAGCCACATGTCAGCTACGGGAGAAATAGAAAGAAACAAAAAATTGATGCGGAGGAGGCCATGTGGTTAAGCCCGCACAAAGGAGAATTAAATGTTTCATTTAATTGCATATGATTCATGGGAATGAAAAGCTAAGGTTTTAAAATTGTGTCTCTTATAATATTGTGGGCCCCTCCTCTAAAGTTAGATACTTATTAAATGTAAGAGTCACTTCTTAATTAAAGTTATAGGTGAGGTAAATAAATGAAAGCACCCAAGCATTTTTTAAAAAGAAACAAAAGAGAGAGCGGAACCCACCACGTGGCTGCAACGTTGAAGAGAATGAAAGAAATAAAAATGATGTGGAGTCTTCCACATGCAGGATGCAGAATCAAAAGAGAGCAGCTCAAATTTATGCGGAAGCCACCACATGGGGAAAGCACTATAAAGAAATAAGAGGAGGATGCGGAAGGAGCCATGTGGAGTAGCCCGCGCACAAGAAAAATAATAAAGTGTTTTGTTTCATTTAAATTGCATCATTTCTCACGGGAAATCTTTTAAGAGTCTTGTATTAACAAAGTTTCTTATTAGATACATTTAGTGGGGCCCTCTTTCCTATGTAAAGCTTAAATGCTTTATTTTTGATAAGTCACTTTTTTCAAAAGACACAGCAAAATAATAAAGTAAGACTTTATTATTCTTATTTTGTTCTTTTGCGGGAATTAAAAATTGAAACCCTAAAATATGAGCAGCAATGTTTCATTTTCATGAGCAAGCTATAGGAAGCGGTGGTGGCAAGTGATTTTCTTCATGCCACAAAGATATTTTTCAGCCATGGGCAACACAAAAACAACAGTTCAGTTATTAATATAGTTGCAGTCAGATTTGTGCCAGATTTGGTGCTAGATTTTGTGGTTTCAGTTGAAAAGATTGCCAGAGGCCATTGAGATTTTGTTGAGTCTTTCAGGCTATAAATGGACAGCTAAGACACAGGGACGCCAGAGAGATACACACATTCAGAGTTCTACAAGTTTTATCAGATCAAGAGTTGGAGTAGCAGACATAGATTTTCTTTTGCTTTAATAGTTTCTCTTTTATGAGAATGTAACAGTTATTTTTGTGCAGCCATTTTTGCCTCTGTAACCTATTACTATCAAATAAATGAGATGGTGTTCTGTGCATATGAATGTCTCTATTTTCTATTTCTTATTTCTGATATATCTGTTTATTCTACCTCTATTTAATATCTTTCTTAAACTGGGTCTTAATCATGCATTGATGCTCTTTAATTCTAGTCAAATCTTTCAAAGTTAACACTATGCAACTAATTGTTTCAAATCCGGTGGATCGCCATAGATTAGGCATTTGTTTTCTACAATCTAGTTTCCTTCTGACCTTTTTCTCAAACCCCATTGAAGAACGGAAGAGCCAGCTTCCCTAAAATCTAGAGGTTGTTTCTAAGAAGCATTCCCACATCTTAGAAACTTCCCATGTTGCTGCTGGATTACACCCACAGATTTATGCATCAACAATAACCATTGAAGGAATTGCCAATTCCTCTATTGTTAGCATTATTCATACTTTTGTATTCATTTGATTTATGACCATACCTCTTACACTTGAATCATTGACCAGAGAAGGATGGACCATTTTGATTTACTCTGCTTCTGCACTGAGTAGCTTTATGACTAAATTTATTGAAATTTAAACAATTTCCATTGAATGATGGATATTTTTGAGAATTAGGCTGTCTTACCGGAGGTTTTCTCATTTTGTTTCTCCCATTCCTTGGTTGAAGATTTCTTTATCCGAATCCGAAGCTTTCACCTTTTTCATATCCAAGACCATGCTTGTCATCAACATTTTTTTGTCCTTCAAGTAGTGCTTCAAGTTTAGTTGAGCTTATCTTGAACTTCTCCTTATATTCATTTGCAACTTCTAGGTCATGTCTGAGAATGACAATTTGCCTTTCAAGTTCTCTCTCATTGTTTCTACTTTCTTGTAGATCAGACTCAAGATGGTCAGCTATTCTATCCAATTTACAACATTCTTCAGTTCTTTCTTTTAGTTTTTGATTCAAATCTTCTTCAATTTTCTTCCTATCTTCACTTTCTTTGGTTTGCCTCATCACCCCAGATTCTATTTCAATTTTTAGAATAGCAACTTCTTTTGACAGCTTCTCACATTCCTTTGTCTTTTCTTCCAAAGCTTCATTCATGGCATTTTCTTTAGATAAACTGGATAGCTACAGAAGTAGCTCATTTTTTCTTTGCATAGATTTTTTTAATTTATATTTTAACATTTAAATACTATCATCAGCATCTTTATGTTCACCTCTCAGATTACTAATTTCTATTTTAGACTGAACAAGCTCTTCTAGGGCCGACTGAAGTTGATCTTTGAGTGAACCCATTTAAAACTTCTTCCAAGATCTTTTCCTCAAGCTGTTAGGCTTCTCAAAGGAAGCTTGCTCTGATACCAATTATTGGAAATAGGATAGACAACTAAGAGGGGGGGTGAATCAGTTGTCTCAAAATTATAGATCTTATTGCAGTTAATTCTTTCTTTTACCACTTAATAACAATTCAATAACTTAACCGTGAAAACAACAATCACAAGTGTAAAAGCAGTAACACAAAAACACACTTGACACCAAGATTTTTGATGTGGAAACCCGGTTAAGGGAAAAACCATGGTGGGGGTTAACCCCAAAAATTAATACCTGTTAAAAGTATTTTTACAAATGGGAATGCACATGCATTCGGGATCACTGCCCAGAGCTCACTGCTCAAATGGAGGCTCACTGCCTATAGAAAGATTACAAGAGAATGGCACATATTTTGAATTGATAAATAGCATCTACCCATGCAAGAATTTTAGTTCCAATTAAGTGAAAACTGATCTTACATTTCATCTTTGATTTGCTCTTCTTATTGCTCTACCTTCATTCGCACCTTAGATTTCTACTCTTCTCACATTTACACCTTATTCACACACACCACACACAAAATAATCCAATTCCATCGGCTATATATATCTGCAACATGATCTACAATCATTTTACCAGTCGGCTTCAAGAACATTTAGAACTTTGTTGAGTACTCTACTCTGTCAGCTAGATCCATACATAATATGAGATGCAGACCAAAACTTACACTTACAAATCATCAATCATGTCGACTACCATCACTGATCATCACCAATTGCCCAATATACAACTTCTATACATCCAGAATTAAGATCATTCACATGGTTGACCTATTCTTCTTCTGTCTATTCTATCAAACTGAAACCTGATACTCAGAAGCTACTATCTTTTGAGTCTTCATCACCAGAGAACAAAATTGTGGATTTAGAGTGCCTTGACAATTCTTACAACTACCTTAGATATGTAGAAAACCATGCCTTTCCACATGAGAGATTTGGACCAAGATACTGGACCCTGTCACCTGCTCTGTTCCTAACTACCCAGACTTAGACAAATTCTGATTCTGACTTTCGGTGTGAACAAATTGTGTTATGCGGATGATTGGGATGATCTTAGTTGCCATCAATGACAACACCTATCAATGCGGAGCAGTGTCTCTTGCCAACAGGAAAGAGTGTTAAGGTAGGTTTGACCATTTTAATTAGGGTAATTAGCCTAATTAATTTGGATGGAAAAAAATAGGGAATGGGTTAGTGAGGTGTTAAGATTAATTAAATAATGTTTTATTTAATTAATCCTATGTTTATGGCCATGTAGGTTAGGCTAGGTAATTAAATAATTGATATTTAATTAACTAGGGTAGGAATAGGTGAAAGGGGTTGTGCTTAAATGACAAGGCCATATGGTTCTCAAGATGGAGATCCAAGTTCGAATCCCCCATGTAACATGTGACTCTTAAGTTGAATTGAGTTGATTAAGTGGCTTCTACTCTCTAAGTTGAATATGTGGATGGGAAGGAGGTCCCCCTTGTGACCTCTGCTGGAGTGGGCCAGCCTAAATATCCTGACACTTATGAAACAAAAAAAACCTAAGGTAGGAATAGAGTAATTAGTAGGTTAAATTAATTAAATAAACATGACTTATTTAATTAATTGGGTTTTAGGAAAAAAGGAAAATAAATAAAATAAATATTTGCATAATTATTTAATTAATTGGTTAAGTTAGACCATTGAATTAATCAAATTAATCCAATTTTAAAGGGTGAAATGATAGGAAACTAGGTGTTGAAATGATAATTAATTAAATAAAAATTTAATTAATTGTTTGGAAGGGGAATTGATGTGTTTAGTGATGTCGAAAGTCGGTTAGATGGTGAAGACATTTTTAGGTGTCTACATTTGCCCCTTTTTGACGTGGTGTCGTGACCTAGCAGGGAAGTGGCGTCAAGTCAAAGAAAGATATTCTCCAACTACCGGGAAGGAATGAAATGGGTGAGGGATGCCCCCTCGAGAGGTCAGGTGAAAAAATAATTTTTTTTAGTGAGCTCTTGAAAGGAGGAAATGGAGGTGAAAAATGGATAGAGGATGGAAAAATAGGTTGACACGAAGAAGAACGGGCGAAAAAGGTTATGATCTGCATCTTGGGGAGGAAAAAGTGTGTTGGAGGATGACATGGCTTACTATAAATAGAAAAGTGGGCCCTAAAGTGCCACATTTGCACACATAGAGCCACTTGGATGAAGGAGAGAGGAAGATAATGGTGAACCCTAACTCCATGTTCCCTCACTTCGAGCACATTTCTTAGCGATTCCATTTGTACGGGAGATCACCAGAGGCTAGCGAGCAGGTAGGCCGAAACTCTAGCTTTGTCATTTTTTGGTTACTGCATTTATTATTTTTGGGAAAATGGTTTTTTTAGGGTTCCGGTGCCATTAGGAAACCAATTGGTACCAAAACAATGTGGATTGGCACCATCCTCTAGATTGGCGCCATCTGATTAGGGGTAAATGGGGAAATCAGTGCCAAAATGAGACATTTTGGTGCCTTCATCTATATTGGTACAATCATGCACAGGGTTAGAGTTTTGGCGAAGTGGTCCCAAAGGGGTGTGTTGTGGCATGATCGTCTTAATCGACGCTATGGTGGGGAGCAGTGCCATCCTCTAGATTGGGGCCATGTTGAGTCATGCACAATCCGGTGAATCGACGCCATAGGCTAAAGTGGCACCATCCCGCGGGTTGGCGCCAAAGATTAATGTGGTGCTATTTTACAAATTAGTGCCTTTTGGTTGTGGATGAATGGGCTCACACTAGAATTGGTGCCTAAGATCTACATAGTGGTGCCATCTACCAATGTGGTGCCATATGGGAATAGGGTACCGCCATTTATGAGATTGGTGCAAAAGGGGAATATTGTGGTGCCCAAAATTAATTTGGCTTCCACGGGAAGAAAATTTAGTGTAGGGAGGTTGATTTGGAAGAAAAAGATGAGTTTTTTAACAACCATTGGTGGATGCAGGTGACAATATCCCTCATTGTGAGCTTGTAGAAGCAGTGCGTGCCCTCTGTGATGCAGCTATTAGATGGGTTCAATGGACCAACACGAGGTCGACTGGCGAGGTTAGGGCTACTGATAGTATCAGATATGCCAGTTTTCCATGCATATAGAGCACTAATGACAGCTCTCTTAGAGCATTAATGACCTGAGACGCGCTCCTTTCTCCTATCAATAGAGGAGATCACCATCACACTTGAGGATGTTTATCGCATCCTCAACCTACTAATTAACGGGGATTAAGTGGTGTACCACCCAAGGAGAGGACGGATCACCTTAGGCAGAGTATTTTCCCCAGGTCAGCCAGTGTTATTGGTTGACAGATGGGAGATGAGCTATGAGGAGACTTTAGAGGTAGGTGTAGATCATTTTACCTTGTTCTTGTGTGTATTGATTGGAGGCGTGGTGATACCGGAGTGGTAGGGTCGAGGCTTTCCAGTCGGGTGGGGAGAGATGATAGAGGGGATGGTGTGGGATGAGACTCTTTATGCTTGGGGACCTTGTATGCTGGCACAATTATATCATGAGATGCATACAGTGGTTTATCACTATGATTTGACATTGTTAGTTGGAGTCACACTGCTACATGTGTGGGCCTCGGAGCATATTATGATCACACGACCGCGGGGAGGATACCATCGACGATGGTTCAAGGCATTTGTATTTTTGTATCGGCAGCCTATCGAGTATTCTCACACATGTTAGGTGCGTTACTAGTAATGGGTGTTGGATGATTTGATTCAGGTGACATGGTGACCATATGTTGGAGTGGAGCTGTGGCCAGATGATGATATTCACATGCTGTATACATTCCAGCCGTGGTACTTGATGGGTCAGGGTGACCATACTATTGATATGTATCTACCATCGTGGGTCATGTGTTAGTTTAGCTTGCGCTAGGATGTTCCTCAGGGGATGGTGATAGTCACATGGACACCACGGGATGAGAGATGGCCAATGACTATAGCCCCATAGGTGGTGATAGGAGGCTTCACAACTTTACAACCACTAGTTTGGGATTGGGGGAGTATGGTGAGAGATATGGGTACTACACCTGCATATGACACATGGTGGTAGATGTGGCAGCCAAACTGTATGATGGATTTGACCGAGGATCCAGACATGATTATGGAGGCAAGGGCAGAGAAGGATGTAGTTGAGGAGACAGTGGTAGAGGAGATGGAGGTTAATGATGATGATCCGATTGGGATATTTGCAACAACATATGAGCAGGTGGAGGTTGCGAGGGGACGAGGTAGAGGGAGAGTTAGATGGCCAATGATATCACTATTATAGGTGCCGCTGTAGGTACAGTAGTAGGCAGTGCCCTAGGTTCCTACATAGCAGAGGCAGGGGGACAATAGGTACAAATTGGGCATGTGTCGGGTCAGCGAGCACCTTGACAGTGGAGTTCCGGGCAAAGAGCATCTGGGCAATGAGCAATAGGAGGGGACAGGGGACTGATGCCACCTCCCCAGGTGCCACCACAATAGCAAGGATAGGAAGCTCTCACAACACAGGAGACAGTTGGGCTAGAGGTGAGGGAGAGGATAGTGCAACAGGATATTCCAGAGGTTTCCATGGGATTCATAGGGGTTGGACGAACGGAGGCAGGTAGCTCAGGGGAAGGGGCAGGACTAGTGCCGAGAGAGCACTCATCTCATCGATGCACCTGAGGAGAGGAGGAGGAGGAGGAGGTGCAGAATCTATGAGTACAGGTGGCCAGTCTAGAGGAGACTATGGAGAGGTAGCAACAGGAGTTAGCTCAACTACGGGGAGCAGCTACGTTATTAGATGGAGCAGATGGGTAGGTGAGCATGCTGCAGGCGCAACTGGCATAGGTATAGGCCTAGGTGGTACGTGCACAGACACAAATAGCTACCTTGATAGGTGAGCGAGACTCAGAGAGAGCCCAACGGTAGGCTACAGAGGTGAGGGACCAACAGGCAAAGGCCTACGTGGTGAGTTTACAGGGGGTTGCGGCTAGTACAAGCATGGGTCTAGTGTTAACACTGATGCAAACTCAGATTACACAGTTGCAGGGATAGGTTCTGGAGTAGGGTTGGTGAGCTGAGTACTATCATGCAGCCTATTGTTCAGCTATTCCTAAGGGTCATTGGATTCCTAGCTACAGTTAGTAGAGTAGGTTGAGAATGTCTGGGTCACATAGATCCAGATCTATTCAGTCTGTATAATAGCCTATGGGACCCCCACCATAGCTACCTCAGTAGCCACCACAGCCACCACCACAGCAGTAGTAGCAACAGCCTAGATCTCCCACTAAGTCAAGTAGGGGATCATCAGCTCGGGGCTGACATATATTGATGTACATTTTTGAGCCGTTGGAGACATTTTGTATCATGACTTGTATATTTATTTTGCGATGATGTATGATGACATTTATGATGATGATACATGATGATGGTATATATATATGGATGGTTATGCATATTATGATGTTATGGCTTTATTATGTGATGTGATGCATTATGGGTTATGTTGATGTTTATATGATTTTTTTGATATTATGGATGCACTTATGATGTATGTGATGATTTATGATGTGATGGATATACTGATGATGTAGATGATGATATGATGTTATGGTTTATGTATGATGATGATGTGATGGATGTTTTTGTTTATGTTGCATTATGTGATGCTATGAGCAATGATTACACTAATGGTACTTAGCAGGCTTGTTGACAAACCCTTATTAATGGTAATTTAATTTAGATATTAATTGTTGTAAGGATTTTCTGGTGTTAATATCTATTGTGATTTTGTTGGCTTATGGATGGATGTTTTATTATGATATCATGATTTGTGCAGGTGGTACTTGGCGGGCTGTTTCCCTCATGTCTTCATTGCTCTGCTATGATTTTATTGTGGATATATAGTATGATTTGATGATGTCATAAGCTCATGGATGGGTGATGTTGTACATATTGTAATGTAATGATGTTAATGGATCTTGTATGGAATGTGATGATGTTATGTTTTGCTTGTGTTGATGCGATAATGTTAAGGCATGTTATGATTATGGATTATGTATGATACTAATGAAATGGGATGTTTGCTCAGATGTGCATGGTATGGATATGGTGGAGAAGGAATGAACTCCTTAGCCCATGGATTCAAACTGTCATCTATTTTATGGTGCCATCAACCCTTAATAGGTTGGGTTGTCATAGCTTTGCTACAAGCTAGAATGATTTTTGTTGTAATCCTGAAAACATAGAAGATGTCCTATATGAGATGTGAGATTACGTCTCTCTGTGATGGCAAGTTTGCTTTAGGGAAATAAAAGTAGGGAACCCTAATTGTGAAAAGTGTTGTTAGAAACAAAGGGTTCTAGGTGACCTACTTTGTCCAATGGAAAATCTATAGAGGAAATGATGCTCAATTGGGCTAAAAAAGAATGAGGTAAATGAGCGGAACTAGGTGGATGAGGTGAAGAACAATTAAATGGAAGGACATCATCTTCTTGACTTGTTCTTGATGGACATGAAATGAGTAAGGCCATGGCTTGAATGATACAATGATTTGTAAATGATTATGTAGATGACCCTGTATTAGTGAAATGGGTGGTGAAATAAACAAGTCATGACACATGTTATGTTCTTTTAAAACCTTGGATGGTGGAGCCAAGTGATGGGGGATAGGCTGGGGAGAGAAGTGGTTAGGGGGATTGGCTGGGGAGGGGAGTGTGAAGATAGCTTAGGGAGTACTAGGTTATTGGACACCATGTCATTAGAGGTGGGGTTTGGTTTAGATGTGTTAGGGTGGGTGAATGGGTTGAGGGGTAGGTGAGAGGGGGGTGTTAGTTAGAAGGTTGGGGGGTTAGAGTGGGTGGTTGGGGGATTAAAGTTCTAGACCCAGATAATATGGTTAGATGGGTGGTAAAAGATGATTTGAGCTAGCCATAGTATTTGCATTGGACTATTGAGAGCATTTCTAGATTTATTATAGCAATGTAGGATACATTTCACAAAGGTATGAGATGACCTAGGTGATGATATTTATCCCACAATTGCATGGACTAGACTCACAAACAATAGGTTGATTTCATGCATGCCCAATGTAGTATAACCTTGCCTGGTTGAGGGAAGGGGACTCATAGCCATGAGTGTTCATAGTACATAGAAGGTATGAATACCTATATATGCAAATGAGATGCATCATGCTAGAATTGACCCAAACTTCAAGATATGAATACTATTCTTGGAGTAATGAGATCCACCCACAAGCACAACATATAGAAACAAGCAAGAGAGATAAATTATTGATGGTACTTAGTAATTATTTTGCCCATACAAACAAAAGTGAATTGCATGTTATTTGACAATCACTTATGATGATGGTGCAACCTATATAGTCAATGTGTGTATAATCATACTAGTTGAAAGAAAGTTGCTTTCCTATATTCAAAAGATAAAAATCAATAATCAAGAGACCAACAAAAAGACACAAACAACCATTGTGTTCTCTTGCCAAGATGTGTGTTGATAGGATGATGGATTCTGTCCATTATAGGAATGATATATCCTAGGAGGCAAATCGGTTGGATTTTGTTAGATAATTTTCAAAAGGTGGGCAAAAGGACATTCAGGCCATGTGTGAGGATTATAGTCGGTATGTTGATTGATGATTTTTGTGTGAGATGCGATGTTTCAAGTGTATGCTTAGCATGTGTATTGTTTGTTGAATCTAGCAAGCTCAATAAATAGGGACCATCTAAATGGGTTGGATGGGCACATCTTGAAAGTACCTTGATCCCGTGGACATAGGGTATGTAGGCAGTCTAGAATATGAGATCTATGAAAGCAAAACATAAACAAATGCAACCAAACAAGTCTTATACCTCCAAAATGACCCACAAATCTACATGAGGTGGAGAGTGTTGCACCCAAACACTCTAACTTTACCCAAGATGATCAAATACAATGTGAGATGCTCTCAAATTTTATGCAAATCACTAAGTATAACTAGCTCAAGAGGAGAGATTTTGGCATGATAACTTTGCTCAAATTGTGGATGTGAAAATGGATTGAGAGATGATGTATTTATAGGCTTTTTGGAGGAGGATTTGATCCAAGAGTTGAGATTGATTTGGGAGATCAATGGTTGTGGATGCATGTGATGTGGAGGGCCTAGATTTAATCTCTAAAAATGGAGGGTTATGAATAAAGATGAATTTTAAATTCATCTTGGGAAAGAGGTGAATTAAATGAGGTTGGGTGAGATGGATTAGATGTGAATTAAAAATTCACATGGGGAAGAGAAAATGAATTAAAAATTCATTTGGGGAAGAGTGGAAATAAATAGGTTATGACATGTGTAAGGGGTGTAAGAGGTATTAAATGAGATGTATGATGTATGTGTATAAAAAATTGATTTATGAGGTATAAATATCAATTTTTTATTTGGAGAATGTGGGGAAGGGTTTTAAGCTAGGTTTGACCATTTTAATAAGTGTAATTAGCCCAATTAATATGGCTGGAAAAAAATAGGGAATGGGTTAGTGAGGTGTTAAGATTAATTAAATAATGTTTTATTTAATTAATCCTAGGTCTAGGGTCATGTAGGTTAGGTTAGGTAATTAAATAATTGATATTTAATTAACTAGGATAGGAATAGGGTAATTAGTAGGTTAAAATAATTAAATAAACATAATTTATTTAATTAATTGGGTTTTAGGAAAAAAAGGAAATAAATCAAATAAATATTTACATATTTATTTAATTAATTGGTCAAGTTAGACCATTGAATTAATCAAATTAATCCAATTTTAAAGGGTGAAATGATGGGAAACCAGGTGTTGAAAGGATAATTAATTAAATAAAAATTTAATTTATTGTTTGGAAGGGGAATTGATGTGTTTAGTGATGTCAAAAGTTGGTTAGATGGTGAAGACATTTTTAGGTGTCTACATAGCCAAGAATGAGGAATGAATTAAACTAAATGTCCTAGTTACATGAAATCAATGTGTATATATTTAAGAATAAATCAAGTGACCTAGATTAAATGACATCCTACTACATGATTCATCAATGTGTATATATTTAAGCATAAATCAAATGACCTAGATTAAATAGAAAAGAAAAGATACATACCTTGTTTTAGTTTATAATATTTTTGCAATCTTTCTTCATTTAATCTTTGTGTCATTTCTATGGAATGCTTTTGTGCACTCTTATACTCCTGTCTGCATGTATATAGTCCATGTCCTTCACCGTCTTTTGTACAAATCACGTGAAGAGAAATCTTTATCCATTGTTATGCCTTTATCATGTTCACTGGGACCTCTTTGCATATGCAGAAGCCTCTTCACTTGGCTTGTCAGAACCCCCATGAAGTTGATCCTCATAAAATTTGGATCTGATTATATGACATCATTTGTACCTTCACCTTCTCTCATAGCTATTCCACTGGCATCTTCTTCAAGGGCACTTACAACCTCCTAATCATCTTTAACAACATTTATACTCTCTTTTCTCACTGTTGTAACATGAAAAAATTATGACCTTATTTTTATTTCCTTTTCTTAAATGCTTCCCCCAATAGCCTTTTTTGCTTCTTGTTTTATTGGCATAGGCTATTAAAATAATCATCATCAATTGGTAAAAAATATTAAGGATCCTTGCTATGCATTGACCATTGGACATTTCATCAAACTAAAGGAATATAAACATGGGCTTTTGAATTTCACAAATTTCAATTTTTTAAAAGTTGGCAATCTCAGAACTTAAAGTGTATGAAAGCAAAGTTAAATCCCTTTCACCTCAAAAATCTTTAAATCCTTCCTCATCTTCTTCTTTCAATTTATGAACAACAGATGATTTTCCTGAGCCTGCTCTACCAACTTCTCACTGTCAAAGAAGTAATACCCTTCACATTTTTATTATCAGAATCACTATCATTGTCTCTCTTTGCATGTGTTGCTCTATCACTATTCAATATTCTTCTTACTATCACCATGCACCTTTCTATCTATTTGCTACTCCTTTAGATGCCATGGGTATATTAAATTTGTTAATGCTCAATTGGCTTGCATTTGATGAACATTTACATATCTTGGAAGGCATACCACCTCCCTTTATATGCTAAATCATTTTACATATCTTGGATGGTAGTCCACTTGTGTTCCTCTGCTCTAAACTACCTTCCCTCATGACTATCCCGAGTTCCATAATAGTCATTGATGGATGTTTGTCCTTCATCTCTATAAGCATGGAGTCATTTCTAATCTGCTGCTCTAGGCTGTTTCCTCAAAATTCTTTGATACTTCATTGTAGTTTTTAAAAATGTATTCCTCTACCTTTCACAAGGTTTCAGATAAAAAGTACAAAATAGTGACACAGACTTTGCATAGGCCTATCTTACACAGTTCTATTTGCACCTTATAATCTTTATAGTCTACTATTTGTTGGGTGTTCACTTCTCTTTGTTAATGATTGTTTTCACTATCGCATTGACTCTTTTGCACCCATGGCTGTCCTATGATCCTTTATGATTGGTACAAGTTGTTATAATTTTACACAAGGATTTGGGGAAAACATGTAACCTACAAAATGGATCGTTATATGCATTTTCATTTTATCTATTCTAGGACCAGTCACCAATGTAATACATGCTTAACAGTCTCCCCTCATTTAGCTGTGTCCTACTTGAATGCACCATCTTAACCCGCATAGTCTGATTGAAACTGCTCTGGAGATATCATCAAGTGCTATAGCCACTTTGGAGACTATCTTAGTGCTAAGAGCTTGGAGTTTGGGTTTCTTGTTGCCATGCAAACCTACTCAAGAACATATCATGCTACATCTTGGTATGAATGTAAGAATGCTACTCCACTGTCATTCATATGATTGTTGGCAAGAACCTCACATGACTACCAACTAGGTATTCCTATGAGATAAGCCTTGAGACAACCCTCTACTTAAATTTTCCTCTGTGATTGTACACTTTGCATTTATGTTCGATTTAAACACCTTATATCCATTGTTTTATAGTAAACCCTATGTATCTTCATGGAATGACTGCTCCTTGAATTTTGCTTGTCATTACTACCCAAATGCTACTCCCAAGCTGCTCTTGTTATGATAGACTATTGATCCCTCAAACATGCTTTTATGACTATTTGCTCCTCTTTTTTTTTTTTGCTGTGCATGCCTTTCCTTGACTCTATTTCTCACTGTCACACTATTTTCTCTTCATGGGCTTCTTTGTAGCTAAAATGTGAGCCTCTGGAAGACTATCAAAGCTTCTAACACCAGATGAGCTATTATGAGCTAAGAGGCCTGAAATAGATGCTACAGTCCTTTATTGACTACCTTCAACTTGGACATAAGATATATCTTTATCACCTTAATATACTGTCCATTAATGTTTCCTTGATTTATATAAAACATAATCAATGACTTATAGACTTTTGATAGTGATAATTCTACCTTTATGCTATGCCTTCATGCATTGTGGCCATTGTCAAATAGTCAATCTCTTTGTTATTGAAGGCTGCTCCTTGCTTTGTATGTTCATGAGGCTTCACACCTATCACTATCCTCTGAAGACTTGCTTCTCCTTGATCTCCCTCTACACACTGCCATCCTTTAGGTTGCTTGTTGTTATGCTCAGCACTATTTAAGTGCATTCACTACTTATGTATGCTATTGCTTTGATGACAATCAATGGTTGACTACTTCTCTTATCTCATACTACTACATTATGACAACATTCTTGACATTCCTATACTTGTACACTCAACAAACTAGTTAGAGAAAACATAGAGGCTAAGAGCCTCTCTTTTGATTAGCTAATAATAATCTCTTCTGCATCTTCTAATGATTGTATATTTCCATTAGAGAACTATTTATCTCTTTCATTTCCTTGCTTAGATGCTTGTGAAAGATAATATGTATATTTGATGTTGTTTCTGTTGGCAAGAGACACTGCTATGTTGGATAATTGAGTGTTTTCATTGATGGAAATAAGAAAAGGAACAAGGTCGGAATAGAGTTTGTGGTCTGGTAAAGAATACTTAGTCATATTGGCTAAGTATTGGAAATGTACAGAGGCAGAGACATAAGAACAATGTTTAGATTGGCATTGGCTCGCAGTTGAAGACCAAGGTTTGTGGTTCTGGTATGATGTTCCTAAATCTCATATGATCTTATATTCAAGATTTTAGCTTTTGATCAGTTCTAAAAGTATATCTTCAAATGGCCTAAGTTAGGTAGAATAGAATACAGTGCTATTCAGAGCAGTACACTTAGTTGTTTTGGTCCGCATTCCTTCGGTGTTGCATATATAGATATGTAGTTTTGAAGTGTTGTAAACACTTATATGAAGTGTCTAAATCTAGAGTTGTAAGTTCTAAAGTCCACCAGAAAGATAGTTGCTAGCTGCTGAGTATCACTACACTATTTGGCAGTGATAGAGTCTGAGTTCTGATGGTCCGCATTTTACGACTAAAGGATATTTTTCTTTGCGGTTCTGAAGGTATGATCTATGATGTTTGAGGAGTCTTTGACATAATTTTGAGCAAGCCCTATGGTCCACAGTAAAAGTTGTAGTCTGACAGATGAACTGAATCAGTGGCAGTCTAAGTTAGAGGTTAGCATGATAAGTTTGAATTATATGCGGTAAGTTCTATTATTTAGAACTTAATCCTAAGTTGTTAAATAGTTGAGGCTGACATATGTGAATATAATTCAAGTGTTGTTTGAGTCCACTGGGAGTTTTGGTAAATGAATTTGGCCGACAAGCTACTTAAGGTATGAATGCATGTTTCACTTTACTAGGCCGACCTAATATGAAGATTCTAAGTGTTACGCATATATATAAGGGATCAAATTCAATGTTTGAGGGTGTGATGCGAATGTGATAGATACATATGTGTGACATACAGTGGAAGGTAATTTTGTGGAAGCATTAAAGAGCTCAAAAGAAGAAAGATCTTATTCCCATGTAAAAGAAGAGTAGTGAAATAGAGCAGTCAGACATGAAGGGTTTTGAGATAGTATTTTTGTGCTTCATTGAAGCTACAACTATGCATGTGTAGATGCAATCTAAGAAGTTCAACTTGGCAGTGAGACATTTTTCCTTCTTCTTTCTTTCTCTAGGTAGTGAGCCTGTTTTGGCAGTGAGCATTTCTCTGGGCAGTGAGCCTTCTTGTTATTGTGCTATATTAATATATTGTGAGCTAACACTCACTATAGTTTTTTCCTTTTTGGGTTTTCCACATAAAAATCTTGGTGTTCATGTGTTATATCTTTGTGGTTGTTGTTCCTATGCTTATTCTACTTTTATATTATTAGATTTGGAAATTGGATTAACAAACTTGTTAAGAAGAGGTTTTGTGGAATACTGATTGACCCCCTCTCAGTATTCCTTACTTTCAACAATTGGTATCAGAGCAAGGTTCCTTGGAAGAAGCCTAACAACTTGAGGAAGATCTAGGGTAGTGTAATCATGATAGCAAAAATATTTGGAAACTATGAAAGCAACAAGGAATTAGAATAAACTCTTATTGATCTTGAAAAGTTTGAAGTAGAAGTCAAGGATCTAAGGGATAACTTACAAGAAGTTTATGAATGCATCTCAAAATTAAAAGAACAAGTCAAGAAATTCAAAGACAAATACAAAGAAGTTAGTGATCAATTGATATCAACAAATTGTTGGTTAACAGATTTGTCTTTTCTGAAAATAATCTATTCTGACTCTATACCTCTCTTTAAAAGAACAAATGGGTTAAACAACAAATGGGTGAACCCTTTGTTTTGGTTCCCCTCTGAATTTTTAGGTACAGCTCCCTTTGTGATTTTCAATGAATTTAACCTATTCAATTAATCAAATGCATTTTTAACCAGAAAATACTTAAGGCAGACTAACATTCATACATAGCCATGTCATGAATGCGATAATTTATACAACAACAAGGTAGAATATTCAGATTTTGTTTTGATATTTTTGAATATGTGAATACATTCATAGAAACATGCTTAACGAATAAAGAACTGAACACATATGATAAATTGTCCAAATAAAGAGCAATTACCCAGTGAAAGGGGATTTCACACAGAAAATCTGATTTCACACATTCAGACGCACAGATCCAAATAAGCAGCAATTGTTCTTTTTTTCATTCACAGATGAAGATTTTCTCAAACAATCATCATATAATGCTAAGTTAAGTACAGTATTTTTTGAAAATTCACCTCCTTTCTAACTTTTTTTCTCCCTCTTCCTTAAAAAGAAAAAGCATATATATATGAATATCTTAACCAAGTCTTTGAGCAAATTAAACCCAGAGTTAACATAACCCTGACCTGTACGGGATTTAGTTTCAACAACTGATTATAAAAGATCAAAGATGCTGGAAATAACATAAATTGAATAACAGAAAAAGAACGAGCTGGCATGGTTATGACTGGGGCGATGAATCAGCATCTCCTGATTTGCTGTTGGTAGCCTGGGAAGTATGCTGGGCTTTCCACTCTTGAAAGGCAGCCACGAACTCCTAAATTTTAGGGAAGTTTGGTATACCTATGTGTTTCATCCTTAATTTCCAGACCTCCTTTTCCCTTCGCATCCTCCCAAATTTTTCCTTGTGCTCAGGGAGTGCGTCGATGCAGAGATAGAGCAGAGATTCGACTTTGGAGACCCTGGAGAAATCCTCGATCAGAATATTATCATTTTCTTTAATAAAGTGGATTTTATCTCTGAAGGATTGGACTACTGCTTCAACATCCTCCACAGGCTTTCCGTCATCCTTTAAGTATTTTACATCGATACATTGCAAATCATGCTGTAGTGATTGAGTAAATTCTGCTATTTCTTTAATCAGCTTTGAGAGTTCAAAGCGCCCTTGTCTGGATATGGAGTTCCTCCATTCGATATTCTTCTTGTTCACATACAACAAATCTTCGTCTACTGCTGCCAAGTTCTTTTCTGCCAAAAACTTTTCCAGTCCATATTTCCGGACCTCCTCTATTTGATTTATTACACTTGTCCACTTACCTTCATCCTTAGCCCAGATAGCAACTTGTGTTTTAAGATCTTCAATGGTAGTGGTGGTCAGATCATATATGCCTTTGAGTTCATAAATATAATCAGTTCCCTTTTGCTATATGCTGTCTAACCAACCGTCAAAAGTTTTTGAAACCATTTTGCTTTGATGCACTTGATCTAACATTTTCTGATTGACAGGTGACTTTGGGTCGAAAGACAAGGGAACTTGTGAGATTGGCTGTGGGTTAGGATTGTTAATGGCTTCAATATATTCTACCATTGCATGCAGAGCTTGTTTTAACTCTCTTTTGTCCTTTTCATCTTTCATCGTTCGATTGACCATTCTTTTAGTGGAAGCTTCGAGATGGTGTACATCTGCAGCTCTGGAGGCAGTACCGAGATCTATCTTCTCCACAGTGAAGTCATGCACCGTAGGATCTTGAACCTCTCCCTCGGTCACTGGCTTGGCTATTTCTGCACTCCAGTTACCAGTGCTTGGGTCAACATCTATCCTGGACACTGTTTTAAGTCTCTTGGACTTGGGGGTCTTCCCCAGACATTTACTTACCATGTCCTCCAGAGGGAGAACAAAAGGAATCACCTTCTTTTTGTCAGATATAGAGCTTTCTAGCCATTTCAGTGCAGGGTCCGAGACTGTCTTCCTGGGCTTCTCTCCGTCAAAAGGTTCATTTGAAATCATCAACACCTCAGGGACGTCTAGAAAGGTCTTTGACTGTGAACCAGTGTCAGCTGTTTCTGTTCTGTTCGGGCTTGCTTCTTTGTCCCCCATAGGGTCCTCTGCTTCTTCCTCTGAATTTAAGTCGACAATTATTGTCTCAGAAGTCTGCTTTTTCCTCTTCCCCTTTGTCCTCAATCTGGTAACACGGGATGGCAGAATGTCCGTGAGGACCCTTCTGGACCTCTTGGAGGCAGGGTTTTTCTCAGCCGATGTCTTGGATGCACCTGCACCACAGATAGCAAGGGGTTGATTAGAAGAGACCATGGGAAGTGATGATGCAGCCACTAAAGAGAATTGTTGGACGGTTTTACTCTGCAGCCCTTCCTGCCTTTTTTCTTTCAACCATTTTTCAGTTCTCCTGATCACAGGAAGGGTTTTAATTTCAATTCTGTCCTCTTCTTTCTTGCTCCAGTCCACCTGAGGGATGGGCAAGTGTTTTATTTTCTCAAATTGTGGATCAACCACTTGTTCATCATCAGCAAAAATTCCAGAAATGTCCATTTTTAAATTAAGAGTAATTATTTGCCCCAAAGAAAATCTGCACCATAACCTTCTCCTCACTTCGAACTCATCTGGGCAGTCCTTCCAGTAATCCTCTAGCTTAGGAAGATGCAAGTGCCCTGTCCCGGAATCTAGGTTATCTTTAACAAAACATTTACTATCAAATTGAACCCTGGTAGTGAAAAATTGAAAATTGAACCTTTTGAGGTTCACCTCCAGATTTAAAGCATCGGATTTTGAATGGCATGAATAATGCCCAAGTTCAATAGGAAAAGCAATACCACAACCCTTCTTTGATGGGAATTTATTATCAACATGTGCCAATTGCCGACATACCTCCATCAATACAAAACGATCGAATACATATCTAGGCAACTTCAGGGGTTCACCATCAAACCCTCCAACTCTGATATAAGTAAATTCAGAAAACTGGATGAAAAAGCTGCCGTAGATACTGATCAGTTGCATTACTTCACTGGTCAGTCTCTTACCCGGATTACCTGCCAGTTCATAGGTTATTTTTCCAGTAAAGACGTCATTAATTCTTTTATAATTTTCGTAACAATTTTTTCTTTGCAACTGTGAGTAATATTGATAAATTTTGCTGCTTTCATCTAAAGGCTCATGAGGCAGGTCAAACCAATCTCTGGTAGATGCTAAACAGGAAAACAGATAAGAAGACATAAAGAAATCCCTGTTACCCAGACGATTATTTAAACTCTGATGCAGACAGTCAGCTATTATCTCAGCCCAATCCAAGTATTGTTCACCCTGAAGGACGAATTGTATAAAAAAATACATCCAGTCTTCCCAATAATAGGCATGTTGATTGCCTCTCAATCTGTTCAATAACACCACAATATCCCTTACTTCCTGTATTAAATGATCTCTAGTAAGGGGTCTAGGCAGCCTTGAACCGCCTTTTTGAAATTTTAGCAGCCAATTTCTTGCTATCACACTTTTGTACGTTGGTCTCTTTTCTGAGAAATACCCATTGGAGGAAGTAATGTCAAGATTAGAATACGCCTCCTTAGGCGGTATCTTCATCACAGACATAAGGGTTTGTCTGTCAACGTGAAATAACACATCCCCGTTTGCTTTTCTGACGCACCTGTGCTGGGGATCATATCTGTTTATACACTCTTGAACCAATTCAGGGCAGAATATAGCTTGAGGAAAGGCTGTGGCTTCAACTAAACCACTGTCCACAATTTTCTTCATGGAGGGGGTCTGGACAGGATTTCTAGTTCTTCCTATGAATTCCTCTAAGTCATATTGAACTAAAGCAGTATTCCCAAATTCTGAGTGAGAGTAAGTGAGACTAGGGCCATGTTCATCTCCCAAACATGTAGATTTCAAAGACATATTTGGGCGATTATAATAATAAACTTTGAATTTCAAAAATAACAGAAATTCTGGAGGCTTTTCTTTCCAGTATAAGAATTCAGAATAGCATAGGGGAAACAAGACTCACCTTCAGGATTTTTGAATTCACTGCGAAAACTTTGAAAAACGAGAGCCTTACACTTCTAGCGCTATCCTTCTCCGCAATGCACAGTATATTTTCTTGCTAAAATTAGCTTGTTCTTGGTTAATAATGGTGCTTACCAGAATGAATAATCATCGCTTGAAACAATACGTGCCAAAAATGTTTGAAAAGACGTGAACTCTGATTTCTTCATTAATAGCAAGTAAGATCCGTACGCCATTATGAAGTACAATGATTATCCATGGTCTCCGCCAAATTAGAGCTTTTTGTTTCATGATGGGTTCCTGACAAAATTTCCTCCAACTCTCCCGCTAAGTTTGACTTAGAAAGCTGCGGGAGCCAACGGGACCAAAATTGCCAAATCTTCGAACTTATTGAACCGTTGAACCTATGGGACATGGTTCAACGCGATGGTTCAATGTGATGGTTCAAGCATGTCAACTGGACTTTGTAGGCAGGCAAAAGATTGACTTATCGAAACAGAGACTTTAACTTTGAACCGTTGAACTTATGAAGACGCGGTTCAACATGAAGGTTCAATATGAAGGTTCAACGACGCAAGGGTTATATGGACCAACAAAAGGTTACACGGCTTCGGTAAAAGGTTGCCGATTATAACAGTGAACTATTGAACTTTGAACCGTTGAACCCCGCGGGAGAGTACAAGTGGGAGGTTCAACGAACGATACATTAATAGACACGGGAACTGTGTGACCCGACTCATAGGGGGACAATGTGTTGAACCTTAAAATCGTTGAACCATTGAACTTTGAACTTCTCTATGGGGTACACGCAGAAGGTTCAAGTTCAACCCGAAAGTATAAAGACGCTTAAGACAAATAGTAAGACAGCTTGCTTTATATGAAACTTCAGACATATTGAACCATTGAACCTTAAACTTTGAGAATGTTTCAGGTTCATAGGTTCGAACCTTTTATACAAAGACGACACACGGGTAAAAATTGAAGGACTAAAAGTCGATTTACAAAGCGCAGAAATGACCAAAAACACAATACGGTAAACTGACTTTTGCTTAAGAAAAATTACTGATACATGAATAAACAAGGGCGACTCAAAAGGTAACAATGGCTCTGACTGGGGACTGCATTTTATGGCAAAATGCAGAGAACTCAGAGGTTTTGGTTTCGCAGAAGATGAATAAATAGAAGAAAAGAGATAGAAAAGAGACAGCCCGGGGCAAAACAAAAATGGGAAAGGAAAACACAAAACTAAACAAGAGAGAAGACTATGTACAAAGCAGGGGACCCTGCTTACAGGCGATACAGTTTGAGATCCTGTCCATTATAGGACAGGGGTAAAACAGTTCCATCAGGATACTCCAGTTTGAAAGAATTCAGACCCAGTACCTGGTGAATCTTGAAAGGCCCACTCCAGAGCGAGTCAAATTTGCTATGTGCACCTCTGGGCTCTCTCCTTCTGTCCCACAATAATATTTCATCCCCTTCCATAAACTTCCTGGGTCTTGCCTTCTTGTCAAAAATTTCTTTGACCCTGGCCTGATGCATAGTAATTCGGTCAACCAACTCGTTTCTCTCTTCTTTAATTTTGGCTAAATACATAATCCTCTTCTCCAGGGAATCCTGGAAATATTGATCCTCAACAACACTTTGCAGTTTGGCTGTAGATAGCTCTAGGGGTAAAGATAATTGGGCACCTATTCCATAAACTAATTCAAAAGGCGCCATCCCAATTGCTCTTTTAGGAGTTATTCTGTCGGCCCAGAGTGCTTCATACAACCTCTTATGCCAATCTCTAGGGTTATCATTCACCAATTTCTTCATGATAGCAATAAGGTTTTTGTTACTGGACTCAGCTTGTCCATTCCCCTGGGGATAATAATCTGATGAATGGGAGAGAGAAATACTATGCTCATAACAGAAAGAAGTCATTTCGACTGAGGAGAAATTGGTAGCATTATCTGTTACAATCTTCTGAGGCACACCAAAACGTACCAAGATATTCCTTTTAAGAAAATCACAAACCACTCCGGAAGTTGTTCTTTTTACAGGGGCTGCCTAAACCCATTTTGTGAAATAATCTGTTGCTGTTAAAATGTGAGTGTGCCCTGCACTTGAGGGTGGTGAGATAGGCCCAATAAAATCCAATCCCCACTGTTTAAAAGGGTCTTCAACAACAACAGGCCTCAAAGGTAGAGCTGCAAGTTGTGGCCTACCTGAGAACATTTTACATTTCTCACAATTGGCCACCCACCTATATGCATCTTTAAACATTCCTGGCCAGTAGTAACAATTTCTGAGGATTTTGAAAGCTGTAACTGAAGAAGAAAAGTGTCCACCACAAGCTTCGTTATGAAAAACTTCCAAGAGTTTCTCTTGCTGTTCTTTGTCTACACACCTCAGGAAAGTTCCATCTAACCCCTTCTTGTAAAGGATATTTCCCCAGATAACATATTTTGCAGCTTTTAGCTTCAGATTTCTTCTCTCTTTAGGGGTCAGGTGATCAAGACAATCCCCATATGTAAGATAGTGTGCTATATCCAGAAACCATGGATCCTGCAAGCTTACCAATAAGACTGTGGGGAGTTCTTCTCCTTCCTGTTCTTTGTTCTTAGCAATCAACTTACATAAGCCTTGACCCCTGATCAGTTTAGTAGGCTTAACTTCTAGATCATATTCCTGAATCTTAGCAACCCACGTTGCTCTATTGTTTAATCCTACTTCATGCTGAGTCAAAATACTTTTCACGGCCGAACTTGGAACAAATACAACTGAGTGGGAATGAAGTATATAATATCTGAATTGTTTAACAGCCTTAACAACTGCAAAGGCCTGTTTTTCAACTAAAGAATACTTCAGCTCATGTTTCTTGAGGGGGACGCTCATAAAAGCTATGGGAACCTCTTCGTTCAATTCATTTTTTTGCAGCAAAATACCTGACATGGTATGTTCTGAAGAGTAACAATAAATGATAAAATCCTTTTGAAAGTTAGGATTTACCAAGGTGGGAGTGTTTGCAATCGCCTCCTTGATATCCTCAAACGCCTTCTTAGCAGCTTCATTCCATTTGAAAGGTTGCTTCTCACTCATCATCCCAACAATGTGTTTTGTGATTTCAGCAAAGTCGGGAATGAACCTTCTGAGAAAGTTGATTTGACCAAAGAAGGATTTGACTCCGGTTCTGTTTGAAGGGAGGCTAAGTTGTTGAATTGCCTTGACCCTTTCTGGATCAATTCTGATTCCATCCTTTGAGACTAGGTGTCCTAACAATTTTCCCTCAGTCACACAGAAAATTGACTTCTTGGGATTGAGTGAGATGCCATGGCTTCGACACCTTTGCAAGACAGACTCTAGATTCTTCAAGTGATCTTCTCTCTTCTTGGAAAATACAGTCAAATCATCAAGGTAAATAACAATAATCCTGTTCTTCAGGTCTCTAAAAGATGAATCCATTGCTCGCTGAAAAGTTGCTCCCGCATTAATTAAGCCAAAGGGCATTCAACTATAGGCAAAAGTCCCTCGGGGTGTGGTGAAAGCGGTCTTGTGTTGATCTTCAGTAGCTACACCTATCTGATTATAACCTGAGAAGCCATCCAACATAGACATCATTTCAGACCCAGCAACTGTCTGTAAGATGTGGTCCATCACAGGCAAGGGATAGTTATCTTTCAGGCTGGCTTGGTTTAAATTTCTAAAATTGACACAAATCCTTATTTCTCCATTCTTTTTTCGTACTGGGACAATATTTGCCACCCAAGTGGAGTGATGAATTGGATATATAATCCTAGCTTTTAGCATCTTATCGATCTCCCTGAAAATGGCTTCAGTAACTTTTGGATTTTAATTCCTCAGCTTCTGTCTAAATGGAGCTGTATTTGCTTTCAAAGGAATATGATGTTGAAACTATCCATGTCTAAAATTTTTGAGATCATCATAGCACCAGGCGAAAACATCTTTATATTTGATTAGCAATTTGATCAATTTGTTCTTCTCTTCCGACGAGCAGCACCTACCAATGGATACCCATTTAGGATCAGCTTCATCTCCAATATTTATCTTCTCATAATCCTCTGCTTTATCAGAAACACGGGAAGGTTTGCCTTTAACATATTCATCTTTTCAAGAAAACAGATGTTCCAAAGAGACCAGCCCTTTAGGGATTTTGTTCCCCTTCAATTGAATTATATCCTCTCTTGGATTAATCCCAGGGTCAGGACTGAATTCTTTACACTCTGCTTCGGAACCTTCAAAGTAGGCCCCCAGAAACATTTCTGCATTTTCTAAAAACTTTTTGATTTGATTATCACTTTCAAAAACCTGCCAGTTTTCGGCATTATCAGGGACATTAGGACGATATATCATTTCTATCCTATAAGAATTTTTCTTGAAATCTGGATGTGGCAAAAGGAGTGAAGCTGATACTGCTAGAGAATCTGCTCGGGAGTTTTGATCTCTGGGAATTGCTTCTATAGAGAAAGCATCAAAATATTCGATCTCATCCCATACCCTATTTCTGTAATGCCTTAATCTTTCATTTTTCATAGAAAAGATCCCTCTTACCTATTTCACAATCAGTTCGGCATCACCCTTCACCTTCAGTACCTTCACACCCTTTTCTTTGGCTTCAAATAATCCGAGCAGTAAAGCTTCATACTCTGCAGTATTGTTGGTGTTCTTAAATTCTAGCTTAAAAGAATAAGAAAACAACTCACCTTCAGGTGAGATTAATACGACCCCAGCCCCTGAACCAGCTATAGCACAGCTGCCATCGAATTCCATAACCCATAGATCATTAGAATGTACAGGTTTATGCATTAATTCTTCTTTGGGTTCTGCCTCATAGCTCTGTTCAGAAGAGAAGAAATAATTGCCAAATTCACATTCCTCAAATAAAATCTGTGCCTTGGGATCATCAGAGGGATAGACAGTGAATTTGCACTTGGGTTCAGGTTCCAATTTCACTCTCTGCTTCCCCACTAGGATTGTGGCCTCTGACCAATCTAGTTTGATTTGTCCACCTAAATCCTTGCAAAATGTCCTGCTCAAAAGCATTCCATAACTAGCAGGAATATCTGCTACCAGAATAGTCAATTTCACCCTCTTGTCAGGATAAGCTGCGAGTGCGACTCGTGCATCTTTAATCTGCCCAAGCAAGGAAACCTGTTTCCATCCATAGAATAACATCTTCCAAACATTTTTGTGAGTGATAATCCTAGGGCTTTAGCCACAGAGGAGGGCATAATGTTATAAGAGGCTCCTGAATCTATAATGCAGTTACTAAGTTTATGACCATTGATAAACAGGGACACATAAAAAGGATTAGGCTTCAAATCAGTATATGGGGCACTATTGGATGAATTAGGAGTTGTTTTGGGGGAAGACAAGGGTGATTCAGATGAGGAAGCAAATAACCTAGCAATGGGGGATTCAGTCTCAACGTCCAATTGATTCTCAAATTCAGTTTGTGCAGGACTGCCTTTAACATGTTTGACCAATTTATCAAGTTCAGTAGGTTTCAACTTGAGATACTCAATGGGAGAAATTTGAATTTTTGTAGACTTACAGAAATTTACAATATCAAAAGGGGCATCTAGATCATTTCTATGTAATAATCTATTTTCCTGAGCCTTCAAATTAGCATCATAAGTTCTGGTTAAAGGTTCCTTACCTTTGCCAGGTACTTCTTGAGCATTAGAGGATTTCATATTTCTCTGACCCCTAGTAAGCACGGCGCATGAAGGATATTCAAGGGTTACCAATATTTCACCTCCCCTTTCTGAATCAGATTCATATTCCAGGAAGTGTATCTCAGAGCCGCCAGGTTCCTGGAAGTTCCTTTCTTCTTCTGTGGCTTCCCCTAACATGTCTTGAGTAGCAGTCATCTGAGTATACCTGAGCATTTCTAGGCAAGAGTTTCCATCATGGTCGGTAGTTAAGTGAAATATACACATGTTTCCTCTCCCAGGAGCAGGTTCAATAGCCAGTCTTGGCTGTGCTGCCGTCAGGGGTAAAACTCTACCAGTGTTTGCTTGTTGATTCGAATTCCTTCTGCTTATATTCTGATAGGGTTGTTGGAAGGGAGCACCAGTTTTGGGTAGTTGCCTCTTTAAGGCAATCATATCATTCACCAACCTTTGCACTACAGGGTCTGTAGATGATGAGGGCTGGGCATTTGGTACCTGAACCTCTCTTTTCCATTTATTGGCCATAATGAGATCATCCTCCAATCTGACTGCTAAGGCTTGTGCAGCTGGCAAGTCAGCGATTACACCTCTCCTGAGATGGAAGCTAATATCAGGAGACATAGAATTAATAAAGAAACATTTTTGATTTTCACCAGACGGTCTTTTAGTAGCAGGGATTTTATTCACAATTCTATTAAATTTAGCCACAAACTCCCTCATAGGTTCATGAATCTCTTTCTTTAGCTGAGTCAGCTGTGCAAGGAGGTAATGTTCGTCCTCTGCACTTTTGAACCTATTTTCAAAAGCAGTCTTCATTTCGTTCCAATTTGTAATTGAGGAATCAGTCAGGTGGTAGAACCATTGTGCAGCAGTGTCAGTCAAAGTCTGTACAAAGAGTCTTATGGCAACGTCTTGGTGTTGGACACCGAGTACACTGCATGCTGCTGTAAAAGCACACAAATGTTCTTCTGGTGATTGTTTGCCGTCTCCATTGAACTTAGGCAAATTTTCTCTTGCATTTTTAGGTAATGGATTTAGATTGGCCCCTAGGTTAAGAGGCCCTATGGCAGCTCCCCAAGGTTGAGTTCCATGGGTAGAAAATTTATGGCTAAAGGGATAGTAGTGCCTGAAAGGACTAAAGCTTGACAAATAGAGGAAGTAGAAGATTTAGGAGGACTAGGGGGTCTACTTCTTGCTCTTCTTGCACGAGTAGGGATATAAGGGAAATTAAGACTTTGCAGTGTTTGAAAAATAGGGTCCTCAACTCCCTCTCTTCTCGAAGACCTGGTGTATGGTCTAGAATCCAGCTTAAAATATTGAAACTGGATAGGCAGTTATTGATTTCTTTGTACCTCAAGGGCTTGGTTTCTTGCAGCGTTCCGTGCCTGCCTCCTTCTCTGACCTGAGTAACAGCACTCTCAGGTTATCGGCCAATTCTTCTTCTTGTTCTAATACTCTACTTGCTCTTCTGTAATCTTCACTATTCCGACGAGTACGCCAGGCAAGGGTATTCAGTTGGCCAATAATATCTTCCTGCTCGTCTTGAAATCCAAGGTTGGGTTGCAGAACAGGAATTATGTTTTCATGTGGAAGCACCATTGTTGCTTCATATTCAGGCGACCAATCTTTAATTAATGAGTTTATCAAAATTTCCCCAGCAGAGTCGCCAAAAACTGTTGGTTAACAGATTTGTCTTTTCTGAAAATAATCTATTCTGACTCTATACCTCTCTTTAAAAGAACAAATGGGTTAAACAACAAATGGGTGAACCCTTTGTTTTGGTTCCCCTCTGAATTTTTAGGTACAGCTCCCTTTGTGATTTTCAATGAATTTAACCTATTCAATTAATCAAATGCATTTTTAACCAGAAAACACTTAAGGCAGACTAACATTCATACATAGCCATGTCATGAATGCGATAATTTATACAACAACAAGGTAGAATATTCAGATTTTGTTTTGATATTTTCGAATATGTGAATACATTCATAGAAACATGCTTAACGAATAAAGAACTGAACACATATGATAAATTGTCCAAATAAAGAGCAATTACCCAGTGAAAGGGGATTTCACACAGAAAATCTGATTTCACACATTCAGACGCACAGATCCAAATAAGCAGCAATTGTTCTTTTTTTCATTCACAGATGAAGATTTTCTCAAACAATCATCATATAATGCTAAGTTAAGTATAGTATTTTTTGAAAATTCACCTCCTTTCTAACTTTTTTTCTCCCTCTTCCTTAAAAAGAAAAAGCATATATATATGAATATCTTAACCAAGTCTTTGAGCAAATTAAACCCAGAGTTAACATAACCCTGACCCATACGGGATTTAGTTTCAACAACTGATTATAAAAGATCAAAGATGCTAGAAATAACATAAATTGAATAACAGAAAAAGAACAAGCTGGCATGGTTATGACTGGGGCGATGAATCAGCATCTCCTGATTTGCTGTCGGTAGCCTGGGAAGTATGCTGGGCTTTCCACTCCTGAAAGGCAGCCACGAACTCCTGAATTTTAGGGAAGTTTGGTATACCTACGTGTTTCATCCTTAATTTCCAGACCTCCTTTTCGCTTCGCATCCTCCCGAATTTTTCCTTGTGCTCAGGGAGTGCGTCGATGCAGAGATAGAGCAGAGATTCGACTTTGGAGACCCTGGAGAAATCCTCGATCAGAATATTATCATTTTCTTTAATAAAGTGGATTTTATCTCTGAAGGATTGGACTATTGCTTCAACATCCTCCACAGGCTTTCCGTCATCCTTTAAGTATTTTACATCGATACATTGCAAATCATGCTATAGTGATTGAGTAAATTCTGCTATTTCTTTAATCAGCTTTGAGAGTTCAAAGCGCCCTTGTCTGGATATGGAGTTCCTCCATTCGATATTCTTCTTGTTCACGTACAACAAATCTTCGTCTACTCCTGCCAAGTTCTTTTCTGCCAAAAACTTTTCCAGTCCATATTTTCGGACCTCCTCTATTTGATTTATTACACTTGTCCACTTACCTTCATCCTTAGCCCAGATAGCAACTTGTGTTTTAAGATCTTCAATGGTAGTGGTGGTCAGATCATATATGCCTTTGAGTTCATAAATATAATTAGTTCCCTTTTGTTCTATGCTGTCTAACCAACCGTCAAAAGTTTTTGAAACCATTTTGCTTCGATGCACTTGATCTAACATTTTTTGATTGACAGGTGACTTTGGGTCGAAAGACAAGGGAACTTGTGAGATTGGCTGTGGGTTAGGATTGTTAATGGCTTCAATATATTCTGCCATTGCACGCAGAGCTTGTTTTAACTCTCTTTTGTCCTTTTCATCTTTCATCATTTGATTGACCATTCTTTTAGTGGAAGCTTCGAGATGGTGTACATCTGCAGCTCTGGAGGCAGTACCGAGATCTATCTTCTCCACAGTGAAGTCATGCACTGTAGGATCTTGAACCTCTCCCTCGGTCACTGGCTTGGCTATTTCTGCACTCCAGTTACCAGTGCTTGGGTCAACATCTATCCTGGACACTGTTTTAAGTCTCTTGGACTTGGGGGTCTTCCCCAGACATTTACTTACCATGTCCTCCAGAGGGAGAACAAAAGGAATCACCTTCTTTTTGTCAGATATAGAGCTTTCCAGCCATTTCGGTGCAGGGTCTGAGACTGTCTTCCTGGGCTTCTCTCTGTCAGAAGGTTCATTTGAAATCATCAACACGTCAGGGACGTCTAGAAAGGTCTCTGACTGTGAACCAGTGTCAGCTGTTTCTGTTCTGTTCGGGCTTGGCTCTTTGTCCCCTATAGGGTCCTCTGCTTCTTCCTCTGAATTTAAGTCGACAATTATTGTCTCAGAAGTCTGCTTTTTCCTCTTCCCCTTTGTCCTCAATCTGGTAACACGGGATGGCAGAATGTCCGTGAGGACCCTTCTGGACCTCTTGGAGGCAGGGTTTTTCTCAGCCGATGTCTTGGATGCACCTGCACCATAGATAGCAAGGGGTTGATTAGAAGAGACCATGGGAAGTGATGATGCGGCCACTGAAGAGAATTGTTGGATGGTTTTACTCTGCAGCCCTTCCTGCCTTTTTTCTTTCAACCATTTTTCAGTTCTCCTTATCACAGGAAGGGTTTTAATTTCAATTCTGTCCTCTTCTTTCTTGCTCCAGTCCACCTGAGGGATGGGCAAGTGTTTTATTTTCTCAAATTGTGGATCAACCACTTGTTCATCATCAGCAAAAATTCTAGAAATGTCCATTTTTAAATTAAGAGTAATTATTTGCCCCAAAGAAAATTTGCACCATAACCTTCTCCTCACTTCGAACTCATTTGGGCAGTCCTCCTAGTAATCCTCCAGCTTAGGAAGATGCAAGTGCCCTGTCCCGGAATCTAGGTTATCTTTAACAAAACATTTACTATCAAATTGAACCCTGGTAGTGAAAAATTGAAAATTGAACCTTTTGAGGTTCACCTCCAGATTTAAAGCATCAGATTTTGAATGGCATGAATAATGCCCAAGTTCAATAGGAAAAGCAATACCACAACCCTTTTTTGATGGGAATTTATTATCAACATGTGCCAATTGCCGACATACCTCCATCAATACAAAACGATCGAATACATATCTAGGCAACTTCAGGGGTTCACCATCAAACCCTCCAACTCTGATATAAGTAAATTCAGAAAACTGGATGAAAAAGCTGCCGTAGATACTGATCAGTTGCATTGCTTCACTGGTCAGTCTCTTACCCGGATTACCTACCAGTTCATAGGTTATTTTTCTAGTAAAGACGTCATTAATTCTTTTATAATTTTCGTAACAATTTTTTCTTTGCAACTGTGAGTAATATTGATAAATTTTGCTGCTTTCATCTAAAGGCTCATGAGGCAGGTCAAACCAATCTCTGGTGGATGCTAAACAGTAAAACAGATAAGAAGACATAAAGAAATCCCTGTTACCCAGACGATTATTTAAACTCTGATGCAGACAGTCAGCTATTATCTCAGCCCAATCCAAGTATTGTTCACCCTGAAGGACGACTTGTATAAAAAAATACATCCAGTCTTCCCAGTAATAGGCATGTTGATTGCCTCTCAATCTGTTCAATAACACCACAATATCCCTTACTTCCTGTATTAAATGATCTCTAGTAAGGGGTCTGGGCAGCCTTGAACTGCCTTTTTGAAATTTTAGCAGCCAATTTCTTGCTATCACACTTCTGTACGTTGGTCTCTTTTCTGAGAAATACCCATTGGAGAAAGTAATGTCAAGATTAGAATACGCCTCCTTAGGCGGTATCTTCATCACAGACATGAGGGTTTGTCTGTCAACATGAAATAACACATCTCCGTTTGCTTTTCTGACGCACCTGTGCTGGGGATCATATTTGTTTATACACTCTTGAACCAACTCGGGGCAGAATATAGCTTGAGGAAAGGCTGTGGCTTCAACTAAACCACTATCCACAATTTTCTTCATGGAGGGGGTCTGGACAGGATTTCTAGTTCTTCCTATGAATTCCTCTAAGTCATATTGAACTAAAGTAGTATCCCCAAATTCTGAGTGAGTGTAAGTGAGACCAGGGCCATGTTCGTCTCCCAAACATGTAGATTTCAAAGACATATTTGGGCGATTATAATAATAAACTTCAAATTTTGAAAATAACAGAAATTCCAGAGGCTTTTCTTTCTAGTATAAGAATTCAGAATAGCACAGGGGAAACAGGACTCACCTTCAGGATTTTTGAATTCACTGCGAAAACTTTGAAAAACGAGAGCCTTACACTTCCAGCGCTATCCTTCTCCGCAATGCACAGTATATTTTCTTGCTAAAATTAGCTTGTTCTTGGTTAATAATGGTGCTTACCAGAATGAATAATCATCGCTTGAAACAATACGTGCCAAAAATGTTCGAAAAGACGTGAACTCTGATTTCTTCATTAATAGCAAGTAAGATCCGTACGCCATTATGAAGTACAATGATTATCCATGGTCTCCGCCAAATTAGAGCTTTCTGTTTCATGATGGGTTCCTGACAAAATTTCCTCCAACTCTCCCACTAAGTTTGACTTAGAAAGCTGCAGGAGCCAACGGGACCAAAATTGCCAAATCTTCGAACTTATTGAACCGTTGAACCTATGGGACATGGTTCAACACGATGGTTCAATGTGATGGTTCAAGCATGTCAACTGGACTTTGTAGGCAGGCAAAAGATTGACTTATCGAAACAGAGACTTTAACTTTGAACCGTTGAACTTATGAAGACGCGGTTCAACATGAAGGTTCAATATGAAGGTTCAACGACGCAAGGGTTATATGGACCAACAAAAGGTTACACGGCTTTGGTAAAAGGTTGCCGATTATAACAGTGAACTATTGAACTTTGAACCGTTGAACCCCGCGGGAGAGTACAAGTGGGAGGTTCAACGAACGATACATTAATAGACACGGGAACTGTGTGACCCGACTCATAGGGGGACAATGTGTTGAACCTTAAAATCGTTGAACCATTGAACTTTGAACTTCTCTATGGGGTACACGCGGAAGGTTCAAGTTCAACCTGAAAGTATAAAGACGCTTAAGACAAACAGTAAGATAGCTTGCTTTATATGAAACTTCAGACATATTGAACCGTTGAACCTTAAACTTTGAGAATGTTTCAGGTTCATAGGTTCGAACCTTTTATACAAAGACGACACACTGGTAAAAATTGAAGGACTAAAAGTCGATTTACAAAGCGCAGAAATGACCAAAAACACAATACGGTAAACCGACTTTTGCTTAAGAAAAATTACCGATACATGAATAAACAAGGGCGACTCAAAAGGTAACATAAATGAAACCCTAAATGATTTGGAAGCATAAGTTATAGAAAGAACAAAAGCAGAAGAAGATCTGAATTTAATGGTGAAAGGAAAACCAGAAGATTGTGCCAAACTTTAAAAAGAAATTGTGAGTCTAAAAGTAGACTTGGAAAAAGCCAAGAGCTATGAAGAAAAGTTCAAGATAAGTACTACAAAGCTTGATGAAATGATTGCTAGTCAAAACAGTGCCGATGATAAGCAAGGTTTGGGATTTGAGAAAGGAGAAAGTTTAAAATATGGTCAAACAAACACTGAGTTAAAGCAAAATAGAGGGAACCAGTTCAAAAATCAAAGAAGAATACCTACAAGAACTTTGGTCAGACAACCAAATGTTCAAAGGTATCCATCTTTCAATGGCCACTGTTTTAATTGCAATAAGTTTGGTCATAAAGCTACTCAATGCAGAATTAGAGTAAATCAAAATGTTCCATCATTCTCTAGTCAATGTTTCAATTGCAAGAAAATTTGTCATAAATCAAATGAATGCAGAAATATGGTAAGGAATGGTTTTTATAATGCAAGGAATAGTCAATCATTTAATGGAAAGTGTTTTGCATGCAATAGATTTGGACATATGGCTAATCAGTGCAGATCAAATCCAATCAATAGAAGGAATCAAAGAAAAAGGAATTTGGTGTGCTACAATTGCAACAAGTATAGACATATTGCAAGAGTCTGCAGAAGCAAAAATGTGAAAAAACTACCTTACTGAAGAAAGGAAAACAGAGTAGAGGAATGATAAAGGAAAAGAAAAGGTTGATCCAATTGAACATCAGAAAGAAATGGACAAGATTTGGATCAAGAAAGAAGTAATTGAAGTTAAGGATAGATCCGCACCAGCATCTGGTGTAGATAATTCCTCCGGGAAGTTAATTGGGAGCTCTTGCTTAGGGGGAGTAGTGTTGAAAATCCAAAACCCCCAGCTAGATAGTTAGTGCTAGAGTCCGGCACAAGGATATGTGGTGGAATCTGACATGAAAAACCTTTTGAAAGAAAATCTAGAGGAAAATGAGTCAGTGAGGCACATTGCGGAGCAATTTTGATCGATTGTATCTATCAAAAAAGGGGTCATGCAGCATTTGAGAATGAGCGTTTATGACGATTAGGTCAAGTGTGGGGATAAAAAGAAACTCATTTGCCTTCTAACTCACTTTGCATTTGAGCCATCAGATATCTAAGAAAGATTGAAGAAAAATTTCAAATGACAACAGAAATTCAAAGAACTCAGAGTGATTCAGGCAAAGAAAACCCTAATTTGGCATAACAAGGTATTTAGCGTTGAAACTCTATTGTGAATCTATTGAATCTTTACAATGGAAACCCCACAAGTTATTGATATCACTAAGTGACCATGACCTAAATTCAAGAAACACCCATTTAAATTAGTCGAAGTCGATCAGATGGGTGCATCTTCAGAAGTTCCACACAGAGTTTTGCATGCAGAGGATGTTAGGGCTTATATTCATGTTTCCCTAGAAGAACATGGAAAGAGAAAACTCATAGACTTATTCCTAAATCACTTGTGTGGTGAGAATTATGATTTGAAGAATGAATACAAGGCACTAGAAACAAATAAATTCATTTAGTACATTGATTTTCCTACATTCGCTGAGGATGAATGGGTTCAGTATGTATTGAGAAGGGTTCGTGATGAATTCATGTGGTTAGGGCAGCCCTTCAAAATCACCAAGGAGGCGATTAGGGTAGTAACAAGGTTAAATTCCACTGGAGGTGTACCCTTGTTGAAAGCCATGAAGAATCAAATTGTTACAGAGGCTACCAGAGCCCAATTTGACAAGAGGGCATTAACCATAAATGACATCACAGACCATGTAGTAAGATTTGCTTCTATGGTCATAGGTTACAAGATCTATTTCTCAAACTGGGATAACTCTATCTCTAGTACTGTGATATACATTGCATATGAAATGGCCAAAGAGAATGCTGATTATGATTTGTGTGAGTTACTAAGAATTCAACTACTGGAGAATCTAAAGAAGATCAAGGAAAGAAAAAACTATCCTTTCAAATATGGTATGCTACTTCATGCAAGACTTGCCAGGTATGAAGAATCTATTTTGGACAAATGATAAACCTACTGCAGTTCAAATTAGAAATCATCTAAATAGCATAGGTAGTATTGATGCTCAAAATTCAGCCCTATGGGGCTATTTCAAAAACTTCCAAAGGTCAATGCAAGCAAGGGAAAGAATCCCTAGAGTAGTAGTTGAAAAATACAAGGATACAATCTTCTTTATTGTGACAAAAGATCAGTGCTTGATGGAGGCTATTGAACCTAGAACCGTATGGGTTATGCCCATGGGATATGAGGCAGATGGAGGATATTAGAAAATTATGCTCAACATGTGTTAAGTAAACCAAGAGATCCCAATGAAGGAAGATTTGGGGCTTATGAGGAATTGCATGCTAAAATCTTTGTTGAAGTGAGAAAACTTGAGATCTCTAAGAAAATGTAGAAAGTGGCAGAAGTAATTGCCCTAAAACATGGATTCACAAAAGAACAAGTGACAAAGGAAAGAGAAAAAGCACAAGTTGATAAGGAAGAAAAAGAAAAGGAAAAAGGTGAATCAATTGGAGCTTCAGAAGAATCCAAGGGTGAATTAGAAAAACTAGAGGTAAGAAGGAGAACCAGAGGATCTACCTCTGCAGAAGCTGCATCTACTCCCTCTGGTCCCACACCATCTGTAAATGTGGAAACTCCTACCACTAGTCATTAAAGAAAGAAGACCAAGGCTAAAAGAATACATGTAAGCATTGTAGTGGATGAAGAAGAAACAAAATCAGATGAAGAAGTAAAGAAGATGAAAACTAAGGCTACGAAAGCCTCTAGAACCAGCAAAAAGAAACCCTTCGGTAAGGGTAAACCAGGGAAAAGGCAAAAGCAAGATGTGCCTCATACAGAAGAAGATACCATAAGCCTTGAAGATGTTCTTAGAGCCATAACAGTGGATGGTAATCTAAAACCTATTGCACATTTATATGATGAATATAATGATCTGGATAAGAAGATCATTGAAATTGCTGTTGTAGAATACCTAAACATCTACAACAAGGCCCTCATTGAGATAATTATTGATCTACCACATACTATGGGATGTATAATGATTGCAAGAAAGGAAGCGGCCATGGCAAATGATGATGAACTTAGAGAACATTCACTAATAAAAGTATGTCCAGAAATCACTCCGGAGAAAAAGGTGAAAATCTCCAAATCAATTCACAATAAATTTAGGTCAAAGAAAAGAATGAATGCTCTCATGGGAGGAGACATTGAAAAGGTGGTAAAGGAAACTAACTGGACACATTAAGGGAATTTAATCTCCCTACCATTTATGACAATAAAGAAATAGATGCTGGAAATGATACATCTACTTCGGAAATAAATCTTGATTAGGAAATAGATGAAGATGTCAAAGTAACTAAGGAGAAAGAAGTATCCGCTGTTGACACTAAAACAAGATCCTCTCCAAGACATCAAACAATTGACAATGAAAGGACTAAGGAGGAATAGGATAAGGAAAATCCATCACCAAAATAGAAGGAGGACTCTAATAAGGACATGGATCTAGATGATCTAGAGCAGAGCCTAAAAGAAGAAGTCTCTACTACACCAAGAGACACTGCATAATTGGTTAAACAACTTTTGGAGAAAGAGAAACAAGTTTTGGGTGAGCCTAATTTTCTACATGGTCCAATAAACTTGGACACAATGTCCCCTATACAAAAATCCAGATTGACATCAATTGTACAGGCAAAAGCAAGAGAGGAAATGTTGAAGTCTCACATAGAGGATAGTGAGCTCATTAGTGAGGCATCTAGCATTTTGGAGAAGATGATGCCAACATACTAGAAGGACACTTCTTTGTCATCAGAAAATCAACTCAAAGGACTTATAAACTCTGTAAGTAAACATTTTGAATCCTTCAAGAAATCTGTAGACATAAAATTTAGGCAAGAGTTTAATGAGAAAAGATTGAATGAGTTGAAGGAAATGATAACTAATGACAAAGCCCAGCTAGACAATAGGATACAAAGAATTCAAAGTGTCATTAAAGAAACTGGTGATATATACAAATTTTGTTTATCTTGGCCAGAAGTCATAAAGAAAACAAAAGATCAAGGAGTTGGAGCAGAAACTGATGAACACTTCTAAGGCATATGATCCAGTAGTAGAATCAGTTAGCACCAAGGAAAGTCAAGTCTTCAACCTTTATGATGAATTGAACAGTCTAATAAGTGAGAGGGATAAAATTAGAAACAAAATGTGTCATCTAAGAGGAATAATAAGTCTTAAGTTAGATTCTATGTTTAATCTAGCAGCTGAAGCACAAGTAGCTTCACAATCTGACATACCCTCTGATCTTCACAAGGCTGAGACTATACTTTTTCTACTTGGTTATATTCAAATTTTGGACAATGTCAAGAAAAGATGGGATGGTGAGTTGGCCCAAATTAAGAACATTTTTTGTATACGCCTAAAAATGACACAAATCATCCTAAATAAATATTCTAAATATTTATTCCCTTCTTCTATTAATTAAATAAATATTCTAAATTTATTTAATCGATTCACTGTTCCATAATTAAATAAATTCAATTTATTTAATTAAAATCCTTCCATTTGTCCTTCACAATTAAATAATCATAAATTATTTAATTAATCCTATTTCCTCTATCCTAAAGTTCTAAATTCAAAATTCCATGTCACCTTTCCACCTCACCTTGTCCACCTCATCAGGTTGCACATGTAATTAAATATATTTAATATTTAATTATCTTATTTTCCCTCACCCACATGGCCTATTTCTTCTCCAATCAGAGGTCAGTTAACCAATCAATCAAGTCTGTTAACTAACCTGTCAGTTGAGTCAAATCCTCAATCAATCCAGTCAGTTCCACAATCCACTCTTCTAACTGATCAATCAATTCTGTTAACAGACCAGTCAATGGAGTTAACTCTCCAATCAGTTTTGTCACATCCCACCTTTCATGATGGAGCTGGGACACTTGTCACATTTCCACTGGTTGCACATTCCTCAACCATCCTCAACCGTTGATCTTCATATCTTCTCTCAACCGTTGATTCCTATTCCTCCGGGTCTATAAATGAAGCTTCATCCCTTCATTCTAATGATCCAGGCTTTTGACATCGTTACTCTGTAGAAATATCACCAGCGCGCCTTTGGCACCCATTTGTCATCCACAAGCTTGAGATCACCATTGTTGCATTGGAGCTCACCTTCATTGCATATCACACCATAGCCGTTCACCATCGACTTCCTCAAACAGCTTTAAAAGATTGCACTCTCTGAGGGCTCATCTCATCTGCGAAAGGACGATTCGTGATAGGCGAACAACAGAAGTTTCAAAACGGAAGAGGTTTGCTGTGTTTGTTCATTGCTTTGTTTATTTGAATCTTCTTTGTTTCTCCATTCTGTTGATGTTTGGGTCATCTGTTATTCATTTGATTGATGCACTATTCTTCCCTCACATTTTTGGCACCCACCGTGGGGCCGCTGCCCCTTTATTTTACCGTTTTTGAGCTTTTTTGAAGGCAGGTTCCGTACAGACCCCGCAGAGTCACGCATAGGTTCTTTCGGCGCATCTGTTCATTTTTACGGCGCTTTTGAAGACTGTTACGGCGCTTTTGTAAAACTGCGCATTTGTTGACTGTAACGGCGCTTTTATGTACTGTTGCTGCGCTTTTGTTTAAACTGCGCATTCGTTGATTTTTGCTGCGCTTTCATATAATATTGCTGCGCATACGTTAAAACGGCGCATCCCTTGTCTGTTACAGCGCTTATGACGACTGTTGCTGTGCATACGTTAAAACTACGCATCTGTTCATTTTAACGGCGCATCTGTTCATTTTTACGGCGCATTCGTTAATGTTGCACTTCTGTTGATTACTTCTGCGCATCTGATCACTGAAGCTGCGCATTTGTAACTGGCTCAGGTTTTAGTACTTTTCAAGGATATTTTGCTAACGCTAACCCTTTTGCAGGTGTTTGCTGGAGCGGTTTTGCAGGTTAGGCTCAGGTTCAGTTACATGTAGTTGCATCTAACTAGCTCACCTTTCATTTTTTTGGGAAAGAGTAAAATGGCTGTTCATTACAAATCTTCATCTAGTCTTAATTAGGGAGGAAGTAACTGGTTTATTTCATGCTTGCATTGCAAACAAACTTCCAAGTTATTGCTATCTAAGACTTAAAATTGAACTCACAACTGCATTCTGAAGTTAAAATGAACCATTGCTATATCGTGAGACCTGAATTTCAAAGTTAACAATCTCGTGCAACGTGGACTTAAAATTGAACTCATAACTGCATTCTGGAGTTAAAATGAACCATTGCTATATCGTGAGACCTGAATTTCAAAGTTAACAATCTCGCGCAACGTGGATTTAAAATTGGACTCACAACTGCTTTCTGGGACTTAAAATTGAACCACTGCAATATTGTCAAAATCACTTCAAAGTTTTGTTTGACTAGCTTAGCCCATTTAGTTTTTATCTTTTTAACTAGGGTGGATTAAATCAGTGTATTCTGTGTTTGCGAATGACAATAGGCTTATGCTCTCCCCTCTTCTGGGTGATCAGAATGCCAGACTTGTCATTCTACTTGTCTAACCTTTAGGAGGGGCCTGCCCTTGGATGCACGCTTGTCCAAGCGGGAACGACCCTGAGTGGTAACAGGCTAACGCCAAGCCCTACCGAGCCACTTAAAATAAATTGTGCTTGAGGTGAAAACCTCCTGCAACGAGTGCTGTTATGTTACACCGACGGCCAACCTCCCCCAAAACCCTCTCAGGCGCAACCCTGTGAGGCTGGGAGACTCCATAACGGAGAGTAGCGCCGCCGCACGTGTAACCACTTGAACGGTTGCCCGAATTACAAACCTCTTGTTTTAGTGGCCCAAATCCCTTATATTCCATTTCTCGCCTAGGATTTTGTACTTGCTTTTGTCCAAAATAGAGTCAAAAAACTACAAAAATAATGAAAAACTACAAAACATTCTTTGTGCTTGCTGTGTTTTCTTGCTAAATTAATTCATAAAATCATATCAGGAAGACTTATTCCAGCCAAAAATTACCCAAAAAACAGAGAAAAATCCCAAAAATTTGCCCAAAAATACCAGAACTGTGCATGTATCCATTTCTGCGGTGCATATACAGCGACTTGCTGCGCTTTTGTACCGACTTACGGCGCTTTTGTACTTTCTGCTGCGCATATACTCTGTTCTGCTGCGCTTTTACAGCGACTTGCTGCGCATATACGCCGACCTGCTGCGCATATACTTTTCTGCTACGCATTTGCATACTGTTACCGCGCATACATACCTCACCAGAGCGGCGCTTATACTACGACTTACTGCGCATTTACGTATTCTTGCTGCGCATTTGTTTCTGCGCATGTGTGATAGTGAGCATCTGCTCTATTTTTGAGAAATTTTCGTCAGCTGTTCGGAGTACCCATTTCAGCCTAGTTCCATTTTCCGAGGTCAGAATCAACCTTGCAGTCAACTTTCACGCATTTCACCCGTTTCTCTCTCTTTCGACGGTCGTCCCCATCACCTTCTGTCCTGGTCACTCTTACCCCATCGTCATTCTGTCCCATACCGATTCGACATAGGTCCTTCTTTAGTGAGTTCACGTAAGCCTAGTAGGTCACAGTACCTTTTGCTAGTAGTCTTGTTGGACGACTCAGCCCTACACAGTGAGACTGGTATCGACTACCCTTGCTAGTGGCTAGAGTCTTGTGTCAACCGTCTTACCTGAAGTCATTGAGCGAGAGAACCCTTTGTCCAAGTCTTGTCCTAGATATCCCATTCATTACAGTCTTAGTCGGCATCTTGCCAAAATTTCTAATCCTTGTCCATTCCGTCCCACCCCACCTTGCATGGTTCTTACTCGATCCCAGTACAACAAGCTAACTGAAATGGCCGACCCTTCCGATCACATCGCCCCACCACGCGATGATGATGAAGAATTTTCTCGTGAAGAATTAGTGGCACACATGCAAGATAGCAAATTCCAACGCCTAGTGGAGCGAGTACTCCTTGAGGATCCCACCAAATATTTCCATCATCTTGCTAGTCTCAGACTCAAACTCTCTGCAGACTTTGACATTAGCTCCATCATGGAAAATGCAGACAATGAACATGAGAGGGACACAAATGACACAGTCCCAAAGGCACATGAGAGAGGCACAAATGACACGGTCCCCCAGGCCAATACAAGCGGAAAACAACACATAGATCAAAATACTCCTATAGCGGATGTGAGACAACAAATTGAGAGTCTCCAGCGAGAAATCTCCAACCTTAAGATCGGCACCAGTTCCAAGAACTACTCCTTGGAAGATATAGCACCGTACCCCTTTGACAGAAGTGTGATCATGAAACCTTTCCCCTTTCAGTTCGGAATCCCGAAATTTGATAAATACAAAGGGAAGGGGGATCCTAGAGATCATATTAGGGAATTCACTGCAGCATGTTTAGAAGTAGCTCACAACGAGACCTACTTAATGAGACTATTCCCAAGATCTTTAGGGGGTCAGGCTATGGAGTGGTTCTCGCGTCTTCCATCTGGAATCAAAACTTTTGATGAACTTGTCAATAAATTCATAACGCACTTCTCTTACAACATAGAACACGAAGTATCTATGCTAGACCTATGCAACACCAAACAAAAAGGTGGTGAGTCTTTCGCCACCTTCTTACAACGATGGCGACAGCTAGCTAGCAAGTGTTCTTACGACATGCCTGAGAAACAACTATTGGAAATGTTTGTCCACAATTTGAATCCCGATCTTAGCTATCAGATTCAGATACAATGCCCTACCTCATTCACCAAAGTCATCGAAATGGGGCTATTCATTGAGAAAGCTATGATCGCTAAAGGAACTCTCAAGCTCTATAAGGACACACCTCCTTCCAATTACACAACTGACAAGTCAAAGTTTTGGACCAAGAACAAGAATGTGGTCAACGATGGAGTAGTGGATGCCAAGGCAGCAGCCCCTAAACAACAACCCATATTCACTCTTAAGGAAGAAGCAAATAACGGTGCGCTCAACAAGCCACCCCCTCGGGAATCTAGACCTTGGTTCAATTCGAACCCAAGGAGAAAATTCACGCCGTTAGGAGAGTCTCAAGAGTCTGCTCTCCGGAAGTTGTTGGCTAACAATGAAATTTCTCTACCACCAACAAGTGACTATGAGCCTATAGTCAAACCTCCCTATTGGAAGGACACAGACTATTGTGAATATCATCGAGGAAGGGGGCACACAACCAATAATTGCATCCGTCTTAAGAACGTCATACAAGATATACTGGACCAAAATCAGGGAGGAACACAACAGCATACCTCCAATGAATCTCATGTGGCCTACCGAGATCCTCTCCTAACCACAACCGGCCATATAACAACAATCACAACGGCGGCCACCACAACAATGGTTACAACCACAACAATGGTCACAATGGCAACAGCTCCAATGGTCATAACAATAATGACAACAATCGTAATAGGCCAAACCAGAACAGTGGGTCGAGTAATGCTAACTATGCAAGCGTTCCCTTTGAGTACACCATTAACTGCATTTCTGAGCATGTCCCACAAGTCAACGTCATATCCCCCAACCAACAACTAGAACCTAACGGAACTGGTTGTAGTATCATTACCCGCAGTGGTAGAGTCACGATCAACACCATTCCTCCAAGGTCGTCGCCATCTCCGTCCAACCCCCGCCCATATAATGTCATCGACCAATTGCAAAAGACTCCGGCTCATATTTCTATATTGGAGCTCCTGCGTCTATTTCCTTCTCATAAGGAGATCCTTGAGAAAGCCTTAGTGGAGACTACTGTCCCCACTAACCTAGCCCAGGAAAAGTTTCAAACCATGGTGGGTAATTTGACATCCTCCCCTTCCATATCATTCACAGAACAAGATGACCTTTCCATGTCTCAACCCCACAACACTCCTCTGCACATTGTCGCATTCGTACACAGGCACCGCATCAAGAGGGTTCTCATTGATGGGGGTGCCGGTTTGAATATTTGCACTTTGAAGCTAGTCCTTGCATTGGGGTTCTTTGAACAGGCAGTGGACCCGCGGAGAAAGATTACCATAAAGGCCTATGACGAGGAGGAGCACACCACGAAGGGCACGGTTGTCCTACCCATTCAAGTGGGACCGGTTATTAAAGATGTGGTGTGCCAAGTCCTTAATCGGGAGCTGGCTTACAACATTCTACTAAGGCGACCATGGATCCACGCCATGAAAGCTGTCCCCTCCACCTACCATCAATGCATAAAGTTCCCACACGATGGCAAGCAGGTCACCATACACGGCGACCCCGATCCCTACCAGCATTGCAACTCATTCCAAGCCAAACCGGAATGTGTCATTCCCAACAACCGAGCCCATATCTCCCCCACTCCGCCACAAGACCATACTGCTGAAGCTTCCTCTTCACAGCCCAAACCAATGAAAATCACCATAAAAGAAAATGGCGTGGGGGAATACCAGATTGAGCATAGCCTCAACCTTGCAAAAATGCCCTTGTCTCCTCGCTCCTTTGGCCAGCCCAAACATCAACCCAGGCATTTTCCAAAGCCCTCTGCTCCTCCTACAACTCCCACAAACCCCTTTGTAAAATGGGGGACCTTATCCGATGAATCAGAGGAGCGAGATCTCTTACAATGGCTCTATGCCGAAGAAGAAAACACATCCCAAGATCCACCCAAACTCCCTACAGAGCTCTATGGGCGAGGTGAAACCATCTTGCATAGGATGGGATATGAAGGACAAGGCCCCATCGGCCTCAGAAAAGAGGGGATCATCGAACCTATACAACCCTCTTCCTCTTCTTCGGCTAGAAACACGACTGGCCTAGGCTACAAAGGTAAAGGTAAAGCCAAAGAAAATGCCTGCCTAGTGGAGACAATTCAAACACTCCAAGAGGATAGTGATGTAGATTCAGATGATTCCAATCAGTATGAATGGGACGAGCTGACAGAACACTCCTACGATGATAAGGAGATTGATACCATCCAAACCCTTAGCCCATATCATGAGAGACAAACGCAACGGGACAGACCACTGGAGTCTGATTTGCCCCTCCCCGAAGTTATGGCTTTCGAGGAAAGTATCGATTCCATTGCGATAAACAACCTGGAAGAAAGTACCACCCAGAACACTACCCCCACCTGTGCTCCTAGTATTTCCATCCACACTATCAACGAATCAGGTCTTTCATCCGACTCCCTTCCCCTCTTACACCCTGAGCTTATTGACTGGGACCTGAAAGGGATCCCTCAATTAGATGTGTTCCAGAACGATGATGCCTACATTGACTATATGGGACTTCGAGATCATTTACCAAAAGGAGATCATAAAGCCGGTTTCACTATCGAACTCAATACTATAGCATACTTTGGGGAGGGTGCCAAGCCTTCTAGTCGCAAAAATGTAAAGATCAAAAAGGGATCTGACGGTGAAAACCGCCATGCGGCAGTGTCAGATCATAAAACAGTAAAAAGAAAGGACGTATCTGACGGTGAAAACCCAACTGTGGCACCTGACGATGGATTGCTTGACACCCTCCCAAGTGACATGTATCAAGAAAGGTCGCAGATCGTGGTAGAACCAACAGAGCCAGTGAACATTGGATCTGAAGAGCAACCTAAGATAATCCACTTTGCAAAATCTCTCACGCCACCTGAGAAAACTAGGTTTGTACCATTCTTTAAAAAGAAGAGAGGCAGTTTTGCTTGGTCATATGCCGACATGCCAGGTTTGGACCCAAACCTGGTTCTACATCACTTGCCATTGGATCCAGGGGTGAAACCTGTAAAGCAAAAACTGAGAAAAATGCATCCCCATATTGCCCTCCTGGTCAAGGAAGAACTCAAGAAATTGTTAGACGTGGGGTTCATCAGGGCCATTGATTACCCCGAATGGATATCAAACATCGTGCCAGTATCTAAACCAGACGGCAGGGTTCGACTATGCAACGATTTTAGAGACTTAAATAAAGCATGCCGCAAAGATGACTTTCCCTTGCCTAACATCGATATCATAGTCGACCTCACGGCGGGACATACAATGTTATCACTTATGGATGGATTCTCAGGGTACAACCAGATCAAAATAGCACCAGAGGATCAGCACAAAACCGCTTTCACTTGTCCATGGGGTACTTTTTGCTGGAATGTCATGCCGTTTGGGCTGAAAAATGCAGGTGCTACATACCAGCGGGCCATGACAACTATATTCCACGACATGATGCATGTGACCATGGAAGATTATGTTGACGACATCTTGGCAAAATCACTCACCAGGGACTCACACCTGGACACATTAGAGAAAGTCTTCCAACGGCTGGACCAATTCCAAGTAAAGTTGAACCCGAAGAAATGTGTGTTTGGGGTCACATCAGGCAAACTGCTAGGCTTCATCGTGTCAGCAAACGGCATAGAGGTAGACCCGGCCAAGGTCAAGGCAATCATGGACATGCCTCCGCCCAAAACTCTAACACAGTTGAGATCCTTACAGGGCAAGCTACAGGCCATCCGCAGGTTCATCTCACAGTTGGCCGACAAGTGCCATCCTTTCAGCCACCTTCTACATAAGAACGTTCCATTTAAATGGGATGAGCAGTGCGAAGAGGCATTCCACAAGCTCAAGGAGTACCTCACGAATCCTCCTATACTCATGCCTCCGATCCAAGGAAAATCTTTGATCCTCTACATATCCGCTACACCTACTGCTCTTGGGGCTCTCCTAGCGCAGCAAGACTATGAGAACAAGGAAAGAGCTATGTACTATATCAGTCGAACCTTAGTGGGCTACGAGCTACAGTACTCACAGGTGGAACGTTCATGCCTTGCGGTGGTTTTTGCCTCACAAAAACTCCGACACTACATGTTGGCACATCCTGTCAAACTCATTGCCAAGATCGACCCACTAAAATATCTTCTCAGCAAGGCAGCTCTCACAGGACGACTAGCCAAATGGGTTATGCTTCTTAGCGAATATGATATAGAGTATGTGGATAGAAAAGCCATCAAGGGGCAAATCATCGCAGACCAACTAGCTGAGGCACCATTACAGGACACTTCACCAATGCAGTTTGAGTTCCCCGATGAATCTCTATTCACTCTGTCCACATCTCCTTGGAAACTCTACTTCGACGGGTCTTACACCAACCATGGATCGGGGGCAGGTATCTTGTTTATCACTACCCAAGGTGACACAATTCCAAAGTCCTACAGGTTGTTATTTCCATGCACTAACAATATAGCAGAGTATGAGGCTTTGGTAATTGGTCTCAAGATGGCCACTGAGTGGAAAATTCAAGCACTACATGTCTATGGTGATTCTCAGCTTGTCATAAACCAGGTCAACGACGAGTATCAGACCAAAGATGAGAAGCTCATCCCATACAAGCGAATTGTCGACGATCTCAAAGAACACTTTGGGACCATCTCGTTTGAGCAAATACCCAGGATAGAGAACAAAGCAGCCGACGCAATGGCGACCATAGCCTCTCTTCTTGAGATACCTGAACAGGAGTCACAGTATGAGTTCCTAGTAGAAACAATTCGACAGCCGGCTTATGATCTCCTTGAAACCCATTCCATCTGCCACCTAGTGGGATCTGATTCACCTTGGTACGGTAAGACCTACACTTACCTTAAGGACAATATCCTTCCTTTGGACCTCTCTTCCAACCAAAAACGAACCTTCATCCGACAAGCCTCCCGTTACACCATTATCGCCAATACCCTTTACCGACGTGGTCTGGATGGTACTTTACTCCGTTGTCTAGAACAGGAAGAATCCATTACTGCCTTGCGAGACGTGCACGAAGGGATCTGCGGAACACACTCCAGCGGTCCTTCCTTAGCTAAGAAACTCATGCGTTTGGGTTATTACTGGCCCAATATGGAAATGGATTCATATCAGTTCGTCAAAAGGTGCAGACAGTGCCAGATACATGGGAACCTGATTCATGCACCTGCTCATGAGTTGAGACCTCTAACGACACCCTGGCCCTTTTGCCAGTGGGGACTAGACCTCGTAGGAAAGATCCATCCGCCTTCTTCCAACGGCCATAAATTCATCATAACCGCTACTGAATACTTTACAAAGTGGATTGAAGCCGTTCCCTTATCAACCGTCACAGGAAAGCAAATTTCCTCTTTCATTCTGAATTACATTATCTGCCGCTATGGCATCCCTTCATCCATCATAACAGATAACGGGAGACCTTTCAAAAATCAAGATGTCCAGGAACTTTGTGAACGGTTCAAGATCCAACATCGCTTCTCCACCCCATATTACCCCCAAGGTAACGGCCAAGCTGAGGCATCAAACAAAACCATTCTGAAACTCCTAAAGAAGACTGTCAATGAAGCCGGTCACGATTGGCACGTCCAGCTCAATCCCGCTCTGTGGGCGTATCGAACCAGCATACGCACTCCCACAGGTGCTACACCCTACGCCCTCGTCTATGGTTCCGAGGCCATCCTTCCTATTGAGGTCGAACTCCCCTCCCTTCGGGTGTCGTTGAAAGGTCTCATATCAGACGAAGAGTACAGAGTCTCCAGACTGCACGAGCTAGAACTGCTAGAGGAACGACACCAGAAAGCTTTTGACCATCTCAAAGCATATCAACAGATGATGTCAAGAAGCTACAACCACAAGGTTAGACCGAGATGCTTCAAGGTTGGGGACCTCGTCCTAAAAGAGAACCCTCGCAACCAGCAGGACAGAGAAAAGAAAGGTAAGTTCGAGCCTAACTGGCTTGGACCCTATGTAATTGTAGCAGCTTACGGATCAGGGGCATATCAGTTGGCCACATCAGAAGGTGAGTTGTTTGATGATCCCATCAACAGCATGCACCTTCGCAGGTTCTATACCTAAGAGAACCCCAATGCAAGGGGGCACAATAAAGTCAAAAAATCATAAAATCCAAAAAAAATCAAGAAAAAGTTACAAAGGGAAAATACGCAAAAAATATATATATATATATATATATATATATATATATATATATATATATATATATATATATATATATATATATATAAATCAGAAAAAAAAAGGTAGCAAGCATACAAAAAAATCGTCCTTTGGTGAAAACCTGGCAAACAGGCGCCTTGGATAGGTATCATGGGGAAAACCTGGCCATCAGGCGTCATGTTACTTTCTAGCTTCTCGTGCAAATAAAAGCAAGTGATGAAAACCTGGTAAACAGGCGTTACTTGTGACAAACCGCATTCTCCATCTTTGGGAATCCAATTACCTTGAGCCCATTCTCCCTCTGCTTTCCCCATTCCACCCCATATCCATCCCACAGTAAACACTTGACAGTTACCTATCGTGGCTTGATACTCAGCTTGTGGCCTTGTCAACCAAGGTTTTGTCCCATATCGTCTCCTCGAAGTGAGCCTAGCGTAGTGTATCTCGTCAATGTCTGTGATCCGAATCCGTGAACTACGTTGCCTCTGCGCCGTCACGTAGGCAAGGCCATCATTCTAATGCGCCCCCGAGGCTTCCATCTCTCCCAAAGTCCCATTTGTCTCCCCTCTTGTCTTCATTCTTGTCGTCTTTCTTCTAGTCCATCCATGGTCCATTAGGGTTTACCCCGAACTACGTTGCCTCTGTGTCGTCACGTAGGCAAGGCCATTTAGCAATGAGCCCCCGAGGCACTAGGTCAGTCCCTTAGGGTCCGTCTTCTCAATAAGGATTGTGCAAGCTTCTCATCAAGTAAGCAAATGCAAGCAAACACCCGCGCTTCAAGCAGAAATCTTGACTATGAGCATCTTAACCTATCCAATGCAAAGCAAATACCCAAGGTCTTCTAAATGATTTTATGCAAATTAAGGCAAGAAATAAACACATATCAACGCAAATATGCTTTGTAGACCAGAAACAGGGTTAAGTTACAGAGTCTTGATTTTTGCTGTCATACCCTCCTATGCTACTCAAGGATGCCAAAAGCTAGAGATGCTATGATGGGGGCATGATTACTTTCTTTGTTTGCTATTTGGGGATTAAACTTTAGTAATGTGAAGCCTTGTCTTAGGACGTGATCGGCAAAAGATCGTCGAGGACATCAAAGGTCTAACATGAACGGGGGCAATCCTTGCTTGTTGAAACGCAAGAGGTACTCAGGCCATCTAGATTCAATTTTGACTAGATGCTTGTCTTAACTTGCTAAATCACAATCCATGTAAGCGATACTCAGGTCATCTCGGTTCAATTATACCTCGGTGCTTGTATTCACTTACAACATTTCAAGAAAATACCAAAAACAAAATGCCCAATGATGAAATAAAGCAATCTAAAAGCAAAGCATCCGTCCTATATCCATACACCCATCCATACAATCCTCATTATTCAAACTATGCAGAGTAACGATATCAAGAAAAAATTCCTAAGTCATTCTTTCGCAACCATTCCTCTGTCCATCATGTCATTCTTCTGTCGATAGCGTACATTTGGACATCACAAAAACAAGGCATATAGGAGCATATCATATCATTCGTAGAAACTAGTCATGCACATGATTAGGTTAGTAGCATACATCATCCAAGGCATTAGGTCACCAATACATTTGCATCACATCTTAATCTTAAAAGCCCAGAAAATCAAACAACATAGCTAAGTACATCACATGTATAGTCACATCACCCCATCGTACTCATGTTACAAATGCATACATTCAAAGCATTACATCATATAAATATCCAATAGCATCTCACATATCTATACAGCATCGTAACATAGAAATCATGTTTCATATACATACATTTGCATCATCACAAGAACATCATATTAACTTTGCATTCATTTGTCACATTAAATCATATAGACATCATATAGCAGCATATCAAAGTATTTATCATATAGCATCATATAAACCATCTAACTATGCAATAGAACCACATCATGCAACAGAAATAATCATCTCATAAACGCATGCAATAGATACACAAAGCTGCATCATCATCCATACTATCATATACAAGGATGTCCAAATGTACAATATCACCATCTCTCTCAAAATCAAAGTGTCATATACAATGTACGTCTACATAGACGGTGATACATGTCCCAAAATGTACAAAATCTGGTCTCTGACTACCCCTGCGGCTGTGGGCCACCACTGCCGGCTCCTGACTGCTGAGGTCCCATGACGGATGCCCCTGACTGGGATGGGCCTGCTCTGTGAGCCACCCCAGACTGAGTCCTGAAACTCCCTGCCCTCTGGCTAGATGACACGGCACCATGGTACAAGCCTCGGTAGTACTGTGCCTGCTGCTGCGCTCTGGCTAAGTCTGTCTGTGCCTGTGCCAACTGCGTCTGCAACTGGCCTACCTGTGCCTGTGCCTGCTGCACCTGCCCAACCAAAAATGTACTCGCTGCATCTGTACCCATGGCAGCCACTGCTGTGTCCCTCTCTACTCGGATCAGACGTACCCGGGCATCTGCCATGTCTCGCTCGCGAGTCAAACCAGCGATCACTGCTGCATCTGTATCTCGCATCCTCTCCACTCTCCTCAGCTGTGCCTGCAGCTCCCGCACCTGTCCTCTCAGGCTGGCTATGGTCCTGTCATGTGCCTCACCCTGCACTGGCCCCTGTGCTGCCTCTGCCTGTCCTAGCCCCTGCTGCTGGGGCACCTGCTGCTGTGGCACCTGCTGCTGGGGTACCTGCTGGGGTTGTGGCATCTGTGCCTGCTGCTGTCCCTCCCCCTGTCCTGGCACTGCCTGCCCAGCCCGGTCTATCCTCCTCCGCTGCCTCGGCCTCTCTGCAGCTCGGCCACCACGTCCTCGTCCTCCTCTAGCGGCCCTCCGCCCTGGGCTAGCCTCTCCCTCCTCCTCTGAGTCCGCCTCGTCAATGCGAGGCACCAGCATACCAGGTCCTGAATATCTCAGAAATGGATGTGCAGTAATCCAATCCTCATACTCCTGTGTAACCCCAGCATCTGCAATCTCTCGCCTCATATCCCAGGCCACATAAGGCAACTGCTGGAACTCTGCCAGAGCCTCCTCATAAGAAGCCATCGGCCCCCATCGGACCCTCTCTGCATGTGTCCGTGCAAACATGGCCTGTCCCTGCGGCATGCCCTGTCTCCTGCCGAACTGTCTCAGTACTCGGCCCACCGTCTGCCTCTCCAAGATGTGCCGTGTCCGGCCAATCAACCACCTGGTCTGGAAGCAGAAAGGTAGCTCATCTCCCTCATCGTCCCAAGGCTCGCAGTCCAGATATGGTCGCCAGACGACCACATCTATCCCATCCAACGTATGCCTCCAATACTCTAGCTTCCCCAGCCTGTGCTGGGAAATCACTCCTGCGTAGCCATAGCTGTACGGCTCTCCCCTCTGCCTAGCAAAGACACATATCGGCCTGGTCACCGCTATGTGCTCCCACAGCCAAAACTGTAATAGCAGCACCCCAGCCGATAGACTCGTGCTGCGGTGGTACACCACCTGATGCATGTCGTGGTATAAGTGAGCCAGCACGCAAGGTCCCCACGCGTATCGAGTGCCCTCAGTCACCATCCGCTCCATAATCCTCCCCCATCCAATGGGGAACCCGTGCGATCTCCTGTCAGGGCATACAACGCCCGCAATCAGTCCAGCCACGATCCCAGGGAAGTAGTCATAGCAGTCATAGATATCCTGCCAAGGGATGACCTGTCCCACCAGCTCGGGATCGTCGAATACTCGCTGACACTCGGCGAGTCCCGCGTCCCGCTGTGCGTCGTACTCCACCAACTCGCCTACCACGGGCAAGTGCAGTATCCTATAGACGTCCTCCAACGTCACAGTCATCTCTCCAGTAGGGAAGTGGAAGGTCCTGTCCTCGCTGTGGAATCTCTCCACGGCAGCTGTCAGCAGTCCTCGGTTCGCCCGCACCTCGGGCATGAAGCAAACGTAATCTAGGCCCATGGCACCAAGCGCCACTCTATCAGCCTCCGTCAACATATGTCTCTGCAGTAGAGGCATAGGGAACGTCTCCCTCGACTGCAATGTCTCTCGTATCTCCTCCTGCAAGCACGCAAAGCAAGGCGTCAGTCTCAAACCGCATATACCATACTCAACATATCTATTGGACTATATCAACTAAACTTAGCATTTCAAATTGATCAAAACAGCACACTACATCTCTTGACTAGATTCCTGCAATCTCGGAGATAGCTCATCGATTCCTGCGTCAAACAGGACGCTAATCGAGTCAGTTTGGCTAAGTAATTTGCCATCCCAAGCAAAAGCGCCACTACAGGTGGTAAATGCGCCATTTCTGGTATATGCGCCGCAACAATCAACATATGCGCCGCAAACATGCATATGCGCCGCAACAGGGCACATATGCGCCGTTCTGACGCATGCGCCACATAAAGCCACGTATGCGCCGCTAAATTATGTATGCACCGCAGGAAGTCACATATGCGCAACTTCAGCAAATGCGCTGCTACATCTCACGCATGCGCTCCGCACATACAAAAGCGCCGCTTAATTACGAAAGCGCCGCCAGAGTGAACACATGCGCAGCTTTCACACATGCGCCGCCGAAACAGGCATATGCGCCGCGAAATCACAAAAGCGCAGCTTCGCGGGGCATATGCGCCGTTTTGCGTTTCGGCGCATTCATTTCACCTATTTTCTACGAGCATTTATGACACCTAAACTCGACCCTAGGAGAATTTTTTCGAAGCACATACCGGGGGTCCTGCCTCTGCTGGCCGCCCGAATCGTCGGACTCGCTCGAATCGATGCTCCTCGCGTGGAATGTCTGCTGCTCTGGCCGCCATGCTGCTCTGGGTTTGCTCTGAGCTCTCCTTCTCCAATCCAGATCAACCAAGTGTGCAAATGACTATTCTTGTGGACCCAGCTCCTATTTATAGCCTCCAAAACCCTAATTCTGGCTAGGTGATGACTGTGACTACTTCCCGTGTCCGTTTTTCCTCCCGTTTTCTTCCCGCATCCCTGACCGCGTCCCTTTTCCTCCAACCTATCCTAACCCCTTCCTCGTCGTGAGATCGTCCGTCTCCAAAACTTTCACCGTTTTTCCCGTCCAATCTCCCGAGGGGGCATCCTATCGACATTTAACCTACACCAGGGGCAAACTGGGGCATGTATCATCATTCAGACTATCAATTTCTTTGAAGCAACGCTGTAAACCGCATTGCATCAAAGAGGGGCAAAATGTATACGCCTAAAAATGACACAAATCATCCTAAATAAATATTCTAAATATTTATTCCCTTCTTCTATTAATTAAATAAATATTCTAAATTTATTTAATCGATTCACTGTTCCATAATTAAATAAATTCAATTTATTTAATTAAAATCCTTCCATTTGTCCTTCACAATTAAATAATCATAAATTATTTAATTAATCCTATTTCCTCTATCCTAAAGTTCTAAATTCAAAATTCCATGTCACCTTTCCACCTCACCTTGTCCACCTCATCAGGTTGCACATGTAATTAAATATATTTAATATTTAATTATCTTATTTTCCCTCACCCACATGGCCTATTTCTTCTCCAATCAGAGGTCAGTTAACCAATCAATCAAGTCTGTTAACTAACCTGTCAGTTGAGTCAAATCCTCAATCAATCCAGTCAGTTCCACAATCCACTCTTCTAACTGATCAATCAATTCTGTTAACAGACCAGTCAATGGAGTTAACTCTCCAATCAGTTTTGTCACATCCCACCTTTCATGATGGAGCTGGGACACTTGTCACATTTCCACTGGTTGCACATTCCTCAACCATCCTCAACCGTTGATCTTCATATCTTCTCTCAACCGTTGATTCCTATTCCTCCGGGTCTATAAATGAAGCTTCATCCCTTCATTCTAATGATCCAGGCTTTTGACATCGTTACTCTGTAGAAATATCACCAGCGCGCCTTTGGCACCCATTTGTCATCCACAAGCTTGAGATCACCATTGTTGCATTGGAGCTCACCTTCATTGCATATCACACCATAGCCGTTCACCATCGACTTCCTCAAACAGCTTTAAAAGATTGCACTCTCTGAGGGCTCATCTCATCTGCGAAAGGACGATTCGTGATAGGCGAACAATAGAAATTTTGAAACGGAAGAGGTTTGCTGTGTTTGTTCATTGCTTTGTTTATTTGAATCTTCTTTGTTTCTCCATTCTGTTGATGTTTGGGTCATCTGTTATTCATTTGATTGATGCACTATTCTTCCCTCACATTTTTAATGACATCCTCCAACACATGTAAAATTAGTGAAACAGTTGAAGATTGCACTTGTACATATGCAACAAAGTATAGCAAATTTTGCAGTTTTGAAATTTTTTGACTCCAGAAGCTACACCTTTTCCATTGATGTCAAAGGGGGAGAAGAAGATCAGTGAAAAATGGGTGAACATCTCAGGGCTTGGAGAAGAAATATAGAATGTATATAGAAAGGGGGAGCAGTCAAGGCAGTCAAACATTTTTCACTAAGTGTTTCCATCAATTCCAAAGGGGGAGATTGTTGGCAAGAGACACTGCTATGTTGGATAATTGAGTATTGTCATTGATGGAAACAAGAAAAGGAACAATGTTGGAACAGAGTTTGAGGTCCAATAAAGAAGACTTAGTCATATTGGCTAAGTATTGGAAATGTACAGAGGCAGAGATAGAAGAACAATGTTTGGATTGGCATTGGTCTGCAGTTGAAGACCAAGGTTTGCGGTTCTAGTATGATGTTCCTAACTCTCAGATGACCTTATATTCAAGGTTTTAGCCTTTGATCAATTCCGGAAGTATATCTTCAAATGGCCTAAGTTAGGTAGAACAGAATATAGTGCTATTCAGAGCTGTACACTCAGTTGTTTTGGTCTGCATTCCTCTGGTGTTTCTATCTAGATATGAAGTTTTGAGGTGTTGTAAACACTTATATGAAGTGTCTAAATCTAGAAAGACAGTTGCTAGCTGTTGAGTATCGCTACACTGTTTGACAGAGTTTGATTGTGATAGAGTCTAAGTTCTGATGGTCCACATTTTGTTGCTAAAGGATATTTTGCTTTGTGGTTCTAAAGGTATGATCTATGATGTCTGAGGAGTCTTTGACATAATTTTGAGCAAGCCTTGTGGTCCGCAGTAAAAGTTGTAGTTTGACAGATGAACTAAATTAGTGGCAGTCTAAGTTAGAGGTTGGCATGATAAGTCTGAATTGTATGCGGTAAGTTTTATTGTTTAGAACTTAATCCTAAGTCATTAAATAGTTGAGGCTGACATATGTGAATACAATTCAAGTGTTGTTTGAGTCTGTTGGGAGTTTTGGTAAATGAATTTGGCCGACAAGCTACTTAAGGTATGAGTGCATGTTTCACTTTACTAGGCTGACCTAATATGAATATTCTAAGTGTTGCGGATATATATAAGGGATCAAATTTAGTGTTTGAGGGTGTGATGTGAATGTGATAGATACATATGTGTGACATACACTAGAAGGCAATTTTGTGGAAGCAATAAAGAGTAGAAGAAGAGAGATCTTATTCCCATGTAAAAGTAGAGCAGTGAAACAGAGCAGTCATACATGAAGAGTTTCAAGATAGTATTTTTGTGCTTCATTGGAGCTGTAACTATGCATGTGTAGATGCAATCTAAATAGTTCAACTTGGCAATGAGCCATTCTTCCTTCTTCTTTCTTTCTCTAGGCAGTGGGCCTATTTTGGCAGTGACCCTTTCTTGTAGTGAGCATTTCTCTGGGTAGTGAGCCCTAAGGCAGTGAGCCTTCTTGTAATATGGTATTGTGCTATATTAATATATTGTGAGCTAACACTCACTATGGTTTTTCCTTTTTTGGGTTTTCCATGTAAAAATCCTAGTGTTCATGTGTTATGTCTTTGTGGTTGATGTTCCTATGCTTATTTTTCTTTTATATCATTAGATTTAGAAATTAGATTAACAAACTTGTTAAGAAGAGGTTTTGTGGAATACTAATTCACCCCCCTTCTCAGTATTCCTTACATTCAACAGTTTCATATAGGAGTGAAAAAGAATCTCGAGCTCTAACATGCTTCCTATTTCTCTCTTGCATGTATCTGTGAAGACATCAATGGAGGATCTGAAGATGGTGTAACCACCGGTGGGGTTCATCATTTAGGAAATAATGGATCCCCTTTCCTCTCTTATATGCTTTCTTTTTATCTCAGATGTTCATGCCTTCTTTCATTTCATCGTGTATAGTAGAGTTGATTCCCATGGCTTGTGTGGGATATGAATAGATTCTCTTTATAAATATAAACAACTATTTTATGCAATGTTTTTGTACATTGCTCCTCTTTTGTGAATCAACTGCATAAAGAAAATTTGAAATCTATTACATGGTACATTTGTTTATATTCATGAGTAGATTTAGTAGTTTTCTATACCTTTCTCATTTGATAATTGAATGAACTATAATGAATAGACCATAAAAACAAACTGAAACTCATATATTAGCTTTTCTTTTCCCTTTTGTCTACCTTGGGATGCCTCCTGCTTAGGTGGGATACCCTTCCCATTTTTATCCAGCTTGTGTAACAACTCCTATTGAGTTGCTACATGACACTGGTAAAAATAATCATTAGAATGGCCTTCTACTTGAGTAGTAGGCATTCCACAACAGGCTATAAGCTGTCATCTTCCCCACTCCCTCTAACTTTAGACAACTTGGCCTAAGTTTCCATTGAACCTATCTCCTTATTCAAGGTAAAAATATTAGTGCTATCCCAACCTGACCTTATTGGGTTGAAGTGTATAATTAGGTAATAGGACCAACACTATCTTGACCAATATTGTTGTTAGTAGTGGAGGATAGTGGGTTTTCTTTTAAAGAAGGGATCAAATCACTGCAAGAAATTTGATGTCTCGCTTCTGTTTGTAGGCAACTTTCTAGAAATGGATCATCTTTAATTATATGTATTTTATTTTCAAAGATGAATTTTATTGAATGATGAAGGGTAGACAAGATTGCCCCCATGTCATGGATCCATGGTCTACAAAGAAGAAGATTATATGAGAGAGCATTAGGCATGACCTGGATAATGGTAGGCAATGTCACAGGTCCAACCTTAATATCTAAGGTGATGGTACCTAGTGATTGCTTTTCTACATTATCAAAGCCATGAATTCTCATTTTATTTGGTTTGATGAGAGATGTATCAATATTAAGTTTATTTAACAAGTCTATTCCACAAACATTGAGACCTGATCCACCATCAATCAAAGTGCGTCTTATCCTCTTGTTACCAAACATGACGAATATCATAAGAGGTTAATATTGGTTTTGAACTTCTATGGGAGGTAATTCATGTTGTTGAAATGATATATCTAATGTTGTCATATGTATACAATTAAATAGAGATGCTACATCATTTGGTCTAGCAGAAGGTGGAACAACTACCTTTTGTAGAGCCTCATGGAGCATTCTGTGGTATGTAGGTGATGTTTGTATTAAATGTCATAGAGAGATCTTAGCCGGAGTAACGTGGAGCTGCTCGACAAGATCATATTCTTTACCAATATGTGTAGGAAGATGAGGTGCTTGAGGTAGGATAGGTTGAGGTGGAAGAGAAATGGGCACACTTGGGGTGTGCTTACTTTTATTGTAGATGTTATATGTGTGAGCAATTGTGTGATGCTACGACACATCTTGAACACCTTGAGTAATTTGTTTTACATAATTGAGAATGTAACCCGGGGGTCAAGGTGGTGTTGGATCACCTTGAACCATAATCACCAGTTTGAAGTGAGGAGGTGTATTAGGTGCCTCGCGCACAATGATTTTAGGAACATTAGTACACTTATCCACTATCTCCTTAGTGGGTTGAATAAGTCTATTAATGATGATTGAATTAACATTGTTTTCTTTTTGAGTAAGCTCAACATCCATCCTTGAGGGATTTAATGTGAGAGACCCCTCTTCATCCACTAATGCATAATCTTTTGAAGGGAGAGCATTGGAATGAAAAGTTTTGTTAAGAAAATTATTGATGATTGCATCTTTGGTGATGTCCAAGGGTTTTGAACATGCAACCAAAGGGGAAATACCAAGGGTCTTCACATCCTTAGTGATATCCAAGGTACTTGAACATTTAACTAAAGGAGGAAGATCAAGGGTCTTCACTTAATTAGTGACATCCAAGGTACTTGAACATTCAACCAAAGGAGGAAGATAAAGGGTCTTCACTTCCTTAGTGATATCCAAGGTACTTGAACATTCAACCAAAGGAAGAAGATCAATAGGATGATTGATGGAACCACCATGTGCTATGGTAGAGATAGATGATTTAAGATTATGAGATGAATGCCCATTTCCTACCCATGGATGATCCTTTGTGAGAGAAAGATCATCATCCACTAATACTTCATGTTTTGAAGGGAGAGCATTGGAATGAAGAGAGGGTAGAGTGATGTTAAGGAATGTTTTAATTATTTCCTCCTCTTGTGCCAAAATATCCTCACAAGTGGGAATGATTTCAAGAGAGGGATCCAAATCATAGGGTGAAATAGATAGAGCTAGGTCACCATCACATGTATTATAAATTAGATCCATGGGAATAGACATGGAATTATTATAATTTGTAGTAGAAGTAGAAGAAGAACCACCAAAATCATCTTTCTCATGACTATTCATGGAGATGAATTCTGTTAGATCTTCTAATATCAAAGGATACACACCCATGAGGGTTGTGAAGCAATCAAAATCATATATATAAAAAAAGACTTCATATATGGAACATTTAGAAACATCAATATCATTCAAGAATGTTATATGATCTAAAACATGAGGATGCACATTGGTGAACTTAGCAAAAGTTTCAAAATCTGTAATGTATGTATACAAAGATTCCAAACAAGAAGAGTCCATAATGAAATATCTTGTTTACTATGTGAAAATATGATAAGGAATAGAAATCAGATCTATTCATTAATCAAGTACCACCAATGTGAAAATGAGATTGCAATTAGAGACCTACAAGTACAAGAGAAGCGGGGTCTTCCAAAAATTGTGATATTCTTGGTAACCACAACAACTAAGTCTTGCAAATGTAGGATGTGTAGTACATAAAAAAGAAGTGCCTAAATGTTTTATCCACTTTAATGCAACAAATATTTACAAAACTTTGCTTTGATAAAGCTGCACTAAATGCAAGACTAGCTAGGGTTTATTATCAAAACCCTAGATTTTGAATGCTTACTCCTAAACCACAATTTTTCGATGCAAGAATTATTTTTGAACACATGAAATTTATGACATGATACATCAATGAAAGATCAGATTTGAAATGTAAATGATGGAAGAAAAATCTAAAACAAGATCTTGTTTACAAACCCTAGGTTTTGAATTTGACTAGGTTTTCCAAAAATGTAACTTTTTTGACAAAACCCTAGCAAATTAGAATTTTGAATGCAAGATGCAACACCATGAAATGATTAACTACTGTAATATTTGTAGACATAAAAAAATTGACCAACTGATCAAACCCCTAATTAATCCCTAATCTACCCTTAATCCTAAGATTTAATTAATTTTAATTAATTAATTAAATCTTTCATACCATCTCCCGTAAATAATAAATTCAATTTAACAAAATCAATTTATTATTTACCTATAAACCTCTCATTAATAATAAATTAAAATTAACAACTTTAATTTATTATTAACCTAAACTAAAACCTAAAACCATTCATCTTGTTCAACTACCTTTTTACCTACCTTTTTATCGTTCAACCGCTCGAACCAATTTTACCCAAACCTTATAAAACCTACCTCATTTTTCATTTATCAGCCCCCTGGGAGTTTTCATATTGGACTTATGAGCAACCACATTTCAAAAATCATTTGGTAACATCTATTTAAATTTGTTTATTTCTATTGTGAATCTTTGATGTGGCATTTAATATAGGTTTTAGGGTTTTTGCTAATAATTTATATATCGTGCTCATGAATGGTGAACCCGACGTGAACCCATCTTTTGATAATCAATTGTCAATTGTTTGTGTAAGCTCTGGTGTTGAGTTTTTGCAGGTGCAAGGGGAAAAATTGATTTTTTTTTTTTTTAAATTTCTTGGCTGGGTGCATTCTATTTATAGGTTTTGCAACTAATAATTTTTGTGCATATTTTGCAAACATTATGCTTCACAAGAATACGTCTCTTTGAGGCACTTTATCAAACAGTTTTCCTGTCTTGCTCCTTATTTTCCCTAGCGGTTGTTGTTAACTATTTGTTCATTTGAATCTTTGATAGTTTTATTTGTAGCAATAGACAAAAACTAAATAATACCTACCTATGCCACAACTTTCTTGATTTCGAATAATTACTTTTCTTTTCCTTAAAGCTCTGGAAACCTCAACTTGATGTTATTTTGTGCATTATCAAAAGCTCCGCGATTCCACACTAATTGTTTCTATCTAAATATTTTCCTTTATTTACTGGCTTTCTCAATAATGAAGAGAGTTTGATAGCTAGGCATGTCTTCCACTTATAATATTGTGAGGCACGTGAAACGGTGGATAGGTTCAATTTTGTATCTCCATCCAAACCTAATTCTTTCCTGTCTACTAGCGAGAATTAGTTATCACACAGAGAACGTGAGAAAGAAGTGCATTACCAAATCCGGACACCTTTCTAACACTACTCAATAGCCTTTGAATCATACCCACCAGCATACTGATTAGATTTTGACACCTGCTAAACCTCTAGCCTGACTGGTACTACCACTATATACTAAAAATGCAGATGCAACACCACCCTTTTGCTCATTGATGTGGAGGCTTATCATCAGAAAATTGACCAATGTTGTAAGTAAATTCACGCCAGAAAATTTCAAAACTCGTTATTCCTTAAGTGCAAAAAGCTTACATTTAAACTGTTGTTGCTATCGGCATATTCCTCCCTTCTAGGCTTTTATATGTGAGCATTTTAATGTTAGGGAAATGTTGCCTCACGCCGTAAAATAATTCACACCAAATTTTTTCTAAACTAATCTGTTGTTCCCATTCGCATATTCCTTGAATACCCTATGGGTGCAAGTGCTGGTATTAGCCCATAGTCTTTTATATGTGTTCATTATAATGCTCAAACAATTATCTCATGCTGTAAAAAGAATTCACTAGAAATTTACTAAATTAATTAATTGTTCCTATAAACTCGGTGGCTGTCTCTATTTGCATGGTTTATATCTAAGCAATATAGTGCCTGGAAAATTATCTCGTGCTGTATAAAAAATCCTCATGCTGAAAAATTTTCTAATCTTGCTGGTTATTCCCATCGGTGTATTCATTGAACCTCCTATGGGTGCAAGTGCTTAACATGTAACATGTAATCTAAGTTTGTATTTGCAGAGCTTTATCTGTCGGTTCAGGCTTCTATCTCTACAAGTCAGCTGCGAAAATGGAGTATAGATTATGAAAATTTCATGAAAAATAATGATGTTAGGGTTGATGTTTAAACAATGATGATTTAACATTGACAGATTCATTGTGTGTGTTTGTCTTGATTTCAAGATTTTGTGCACTCGATCAAGCTTCTATTTACCAGCCAGATGCTTTAACCCCCCACATTTGAAATCCCAAATCATTGCTACAAAGATTGATTCACTGTTGATAACAATGTTAATCTGGGATAGCATTAAAATTTGTAGCATATAAAGTTTTCAAATACTCTTTATGGTGTTACTGTGATTATTATCTGTTTAGACCAGCATATATTTGCTTTTGTATGGATTTAGCAATCTTAGTTTGTGTCTCTTAACGTGATTCACTTGACTTTGACTACTTCTATGTTTTTACCAAAAGGACTTTAAACTTAGTTGCACTTTGAACTTTAGCTATACCAAACCTATCCAATCATTAGAAATTGTAACCGGTTTAAACTCATCAAATTTTGTCAATTCCCAGAGTGCCATTTTTAGCCCTCGGAGGCTGTTTTGCACAAATGAGCCTATCTTTTTCATTTCTCATCAAATTTTTACAAATTTATAGGTGTTGGAAAGGCAATTCGATGAACTACACAGTGATGCAATCCATTTTGTCAAATTCATAAAAAAATTTCAGGTATAATCATTTGAAATTCAAACTTTCATTTTGCAAACATCAAACATTTTTCTCTTGTAGCGCATTTAACATTTTGTGGGTTTTTGCGAGATCATTTGTATTGTCCTAACGCTTGTCTTGCAGCTTTACGCCTGTCAAAGACACAAAGTTTTGTATTCTACTAATACATTTTCTTGCAGGATCCTCTCGTGTGTTTGTATTTTTTAGGAACATTTCAATTGGTGCTTTAAAAAGAACCTAATTGTTTGATGTGTCTGGTGCATTTGCACATTTTGTTAGTAGATCCCAAGGTAGAACAAAAGTATCCTCTCCCCTTGCCTCTCAATGGATCTTGGGTGTAAGAGAAATTGTTTTATCTTCTTTTATTTTTTAGGAGAGCCTGCCTTGGTGGGAAAAGAGGTACTCACCCCAAGGGACAACTCTAAGCAATGCTTTCAATTCGGACCACTATATAAATGGTTTAGGCAAAAGCTGAAGACTTCTTGGTGAAGTATTCTTATTCCGACAGTTCCCTGATATCCATACACTTGTGTGTGAGATACATTAACCCTATTCTTTCCTCTTGAAGGATTGATGTAAGTCGCTGGGATAGTCTCTTAAGTAAGTCATTGCCGCATGAATAAGCATTTTAAGTAAGTCATTGCTGCATGAATAAGCATTTTAAGTAGTCATTGCCGCATGAATAAGCGTTAAGTACCCAAATTCTTACTAGACACATTAAGTTAGAAGCCTACCCTATTGATTTGAGTTGTTGGTGTCTTGTTCAATACAAGAGGATACATTCTTTGAAGATACTCATCATATGGCTCCCCTGAGATGAGACAAAAATCTTCGTCTTAACATAAGCTACTTGTTGGCTTTCTGAGGAGAGGGTGATTGGGTTATCCTTCTAGTCCTAGAGGCCCCTACCTATCCTTTCTTGCAAAGACAAAAGTATATACACCCACATTAGGTGTTCCTACATTGGTGTCGAAGGAGATTCCATGTTGTTGGCTCGAACAAGCTGCCATTGGCCATTGACCTTAGATAGACTAAACATTGTCTTCAAGTGTATTTGATTGTATCTAGATCTGTGGAAATTTGGTATTAAGGGGCTATTGAACATACACATTACACTTATACCACTTCCTTTAAGACATTGGATATTGTGTTTTTGTGATTGAAGTGCATTCTTGTTACCATTTATCATTTTGAATCCTAAGGAGCTCTTTAATCGATCAAATCATCCAATCCATCCATTTCCCACCTAACTCATTTATCATCATCTTACTCATTTTCTCATCCTTGAACCTAGTCCAATCCTTATTCATCAAAATGGTTGTGATCATCAACAAATCTAGGCCAAATCCAAAACCATATATCCTCTGAGGTGGGCCAAAATTTGCTCCTAATGATGATGAGAACTTTGTAGATCATGATGCATATTTTGATACTCATGAACCATATATCCCCCCATATTCTCTTCCACCAAAACCCAAACTCATACTCTAGAGGCCCTCCTCCTAGTTCTAATAATGATGAGAATCTTGTAGATTATGAGGCATACTTGGAGGAACAAGCTGAAATATGAAGATTTCAACCCATGTGTAACTCCATCCCAACACTAGAGCAAAAGATCCTAGCACATGAACTACAAGACCTCGTCCAAACACTCCACCAACTAGAACCACCCCTAAACCAACAAATCATACAACGACTACAAACCATCAACCAACCACTTCAACAAAACCAATCACCACAAATACAACTCCTAGTTGAAATCCAAAAACTCATAGCCACTACCAATCCCAAACCCAAGAAACACAACCACAACATCAACAACTTCAACCTAAATTCTATGAGTCACCCCCATTATCATGTCGACCTAGTTCCTCCACATCAACCAATCTCATGAATATTCCTCAATATTCATCTCCAAAGTCTCCACAATATGAGAAAGCTAGCACTAGTCACTCCTCGCACCAGGATCACGAATGCTTAAGCCATATTAATGATACTCTTGACAAGGGAAATACCACCTCAAGTTTGGAATCATACACCAATCCATATATTAGCCCCCCTCATCCATCCATCCATATGGAACCTCCATCACCATCCAATAGAATACCTATCTCAAAGCCTACTAGTCCTACACCAACACCACCATCAAACTTCCCAAGCTCTAATCCATCAACCAAGGAATCCTTGAACAATTTTCTCCAAAGATTCTTTGTAAAATCTAAAAGCAAAAGAAAAGCTATGGAGAAATCCAAATCCACTCATTCAATTTCATCCCTATCTAGCACAAGTAATCCTAATCTTAATCATAAGCCTACACCTTCTACCATTATTCTCCATCTGTTATATTGTCCATCTACCCATATACTTATGAAGGATGTGATCCACTAGATACTAGCAAGGAATCAACCACCACCCTTATGCCATCAAATCCCTATTCTTAAAACTATTCAAGAACCTTCAAATGTTTTTGAAAATCCACCTACCATAAGCCTATCCAAGCATCTCCCACTTCTATTTCCATTCAAACTCAAGAGTTATGTCAAGGGTCTAATCTAAAGCACGTGGAAACATTAACCTCTTATCCAAATCAAGATCAAATCCCTTCCATTCAACCTATCCATAACATGTATCTTTTCTATGATCAAGACATTATCTATGATGAAGAGCCTATCCATAAGCAAGTTGATCCTATCTATAATTCCACAACTATCTATGAACAAGATACCCAAGAACCACATACTCCATCTACTCCTCATTGTTATCTTAGCAATAAGAGTGAGTATGAAAGTCTTGTCAATCAACTTGAGCACTCACCTCGCTTCATGGAATTCCTTCGAAGAAAAGAAACTTCTCCTTCAATCCATCATCCCACAACATCCACTTCCCTTGATGAGATGCTTGGTCTCCACAAGCACATAGATGATAAAACATATAGATTGGATCTTCATGAGAATATTGAGCATAATCAAGATCCTATTGCTTCTTCACCATCTCATATTTATCCCATTTCAAATCCATCAACCTATCCACATAGTCTAGCTACTTTCATTCATGAATGTTTTTCCCTACGAGAGCAGCAACCATTTTCTACCACTTCTCCATCTAGTAATGAGCTCAAGTCTAGTTCCCAAAACACACAGAGCAACAACCATTTTCTACCACTTCTCCATCTAGTAATGAGCTCAAGTCTAGTTCCCAAAACACACATAGTCCCATTGTTTATCGCATACTCCAAAACATGAACTATCAAGGTAAAGGCTTAGGCCTTCATGAACAAGGTATTTTGGAGCCTATTCATGTCAAAGTCCCTCTACACTCATATGGCCTTGGATATAAACCCCAAGGACAAAATGTTGGTAATTCCTCCATTCCTCCTAAGTCCACCACTTTCCATTATAAATCTTATCATATCCCTAAAACATATGTTGATATTCCACCTCCATCATCCTATGAACCCAAAAATCATGTGACCATCCATCTACCTCCATCCACTTTACCTCCATGTCTTCCAACTCCTAATATCCCTCCATCCACTTTGCCTCCACTCCTTCCAACTCCTAATATTCCCATCCTCAAATCCCCTTATCACTTTAGCCACAAATCCATTAATCCCTCCATTCATACATCCCATTCCTATAAATCCCCTACAATTCCTAATCATGATCAACAAATGTACACATCGAATAAACATGAAGCTATCCCAAAAACCCTTATGGGATTCAAAAGTAAAAATTTGGATGCCTCCACTGATAAAGTAAAAAATCCTAATAATCCTCATGCCATATGGCACCAAAGCAAAGAATCAAAGCCAAATCAAAATTCAAAAAGGCTACTCAAGTCCACATCTCAAAAATCTAATTTCAAAACCAAAATGTTTTGGGTCCCCAAGCAAAAAGCACCTAATTCAAATGGAGCATCCACAGTCCTACAATCCCAAACATCTCGCTCCCCATCACAAAATCCTAAAATTCATAAATCCATTTGGGTCCCTAAAGTCCTAAATAGGTAATCTCTTAAGAAAACATCTCCATTACTCCCAAATCCCCCTTCCAATAAAAAGCTTCAAAATCCAATTCGGTGTGTGCAACCATTGGTCTTGGTTCCCTTCCACTCCAAAACATTCCCACATACCTCCATCTCCCCATCTTCCATCTACTATCCTACTTATTTCTTCCACCACCTACCTATGGTCCATGCTTTTGCATAAGTCCTTATATCTATCTCTTTATCTTCATCCAAATACACTATCCTTCCATCCTAGTCCACATCATAATCCACTATCCCCTATCCATCCTTGCATGAACCTTTCATAATCCACATCAAAATCCACTATCCACTTAATCCGTCTCCTCTCATGCAATCCCCTACCAACATCCATGAGCATAATATCACTTGAAATGGTCTATGAGTGACTTCTATACATCATACAGTGTTACCACCTTGCTATGGGAACAAAATCTTGAGTCCCTACCTATTCCATCCAACTATCCCTTACTAAAAAAAAATAGTAAAGATAAATCATTCTTCCAATGGTGAAAACCATTTTTATGGCACCTTGGATAAGTACTATGATAAAAACCTAGCAAACAGGCATCATGTGTAGATGATAAATCTATGTGCTTTACATTTGGGGGCATGTTGTTGCATCTATCCCATCTTATCTACCCATCTCATATCCTATCCTATCATTTTCTATTCTATCTTGCCATCCTTACCCATCATATCTGTCATACATTCCTCATTGCACCATCCATCTTCCCTTCCTCCTTTTTGATCTTGATAAGGGTAGGGGTAAAATGTTGAAAAAATACTTTTGACACCTCTTGTCATACTCCAAATTCCATCTATCCATTTCTAATAATATCCTCCATACATCCATCCATTACTAAGTCCATTCATCCCTTCCAAGCATTATCCCCATCATTCACCCTAATAAGCATCACCTTGCCAAATCCTAAGGCATAATATCTAGAGTGGGGGGGGCATGTTATTCCTATGAGACGTAATCCTTGGAGATCACATCCTAGAATCCCTCCATACATCTATCATAGATCTCCCATCCATAATCCTTATCTCACCAATCCTTCTATCCATCCATACTCCTACCTTCATCCTATTGCCCATCCTCTTATCCATCCATCCAATAATACCTTTATCTTATCCCATCCATTATTGTTCATATGCATCCTATCATCATCCTTGCCTTTTGGTTTGGTTTTCCTTTGTCATTGGTATCTATACAAAGGCTATCCACACACAATCCAATGCTAAACATCCAAAACAACCCAAAAATTCAAAAAATCAAAACATTTGAAAATACAAAAAAAATCAAATATCCAACAAAAAACCAAGCAATAAAAGTCTAATCCAATCAATTCCATCAAACCAAATCACCAAATCAATCCAACAATTATCATCATCATCACATCATCAATCCAAATCCAATCAAATCACTTCATCAAATCAAATCATCAAATCAAATCATCAAATCAAACCAATCAAGTTAATCACATCAATTATTCAAATAAATTCCATCAAGTCATCATTAATTCAATCAAATCAATCAAATCATTCCAAGCAACAATGATCCAAATGCAAGTATCCTTAGTCCATACCAATCTTGTCAACCAATCTAGCCAAATTACCCAATCACATCCATGGTCTTGTTCCCATCCTTGTTGTGAACCTGATCAATCAATCAATCAATCAATCATCATCATCATCAAGGGGATTTATCATTCCCAATCCTTGTATTGTTCTCAGGATATATCGTTCCCATATCAACAACAAGCAATCCTTGCATTGTGTTGTTCTTGGGATATATCATTCCCAAATCAACAACTCTATCAATCAATCATTATCATAATCAAACACTATCAATCAATCATTATTACCATCAATCATATCAATTGTCTTATATAGGATGTTGCATCGTTGAAACCAGACCAGGCATCTTATACGACATGTCTCATTCCTGAAAATAGACACTATCAATCATCATTCATTATCATCATCAAACACTATCACTCAATCATTATTATCATCAATCATATCAATTGTCTTATACAAGATGTTGCATCATTGAAACTAGACCAGGTGTCTTATACGACATGTCTCATTCCTGAAAATAGACACTAGCAATCATTAATCATTATCATCATCAATCAATCCACTCGATCATCAGTTTTCAGCTTGACAGGGGCAATCATCTTGTTTGTTTTTGAATCATTTGTGCATGCCTTTCTTGTTTTTCTTGTGTGTGCTATATCATTGTTGGCTTGTATATGTATCTGTCCTTCCAACATACTTGTTACTTTGTCATCATGGTCTTTCATATCATGGTGGCTTAGGCATATGTTTGCTAGTGACTTTCAATTCTTTCCGCATTTGACACATCATCACCCTGGTCTTTATACCTTGGTACATAATGTCAGGTGCTATATCAAACATCAGGTTACTCAAACTAAATCAACATAACTCTATCTCCTTTCCTTCATTTCCTTTTTCAAGAGAATATCCATCTCCTTCATCCCTGGATATCCACTTGAGGGGGCATCATCTACCAATCCTTCATTTTTATGAGCTCCATTGCCCCATCCAATCCAATCTGACCCATTTTATCTAAATCCAAAACCTATGTTTTAATCTTCTTTGAAACGACATTGCTTCACAACATTGTCTCAAAGAGGGGCAGAATGTAGACATAAAAAAATTGACCAACCAATCAAAACCCTAATTAATCCATAATCTACCCTTAATCCTAAGATTTAATTAATTTTAATTAATTAATTAAATCTTTCATACCATCTCTTGTAAATAATAAATTCAATTTAACAAAATTAATTTATTTTTTACCTATAAACCTAAAAACCTCTCGTTAATAATAAATTAAAATTAACAACTTTAATTTATTATTAACCTAAACTAAAACTGTTCATCTCATTCAACTACCTTTTACCTACCTTTTTGCCATTCAATGGCTCAAACCACTTTTGCCCAAACTTTATAAAACCTACCTCATTTTTTGTTTACTGCCCCCTGGGAGTTTTCGTATTGGTGTTATGAGCAACCACATTTCAAGAATCATTCGGTAACACATCTATTTAAATTTGTTTATTTCTATTGTGAATCTTTGATGTGGCATTTAATATAGGTTTTAGGGTTTTTTCTAATAATTTATATTTTATGCTCACAGTATCAATCAGATCTGATGCAAAATCAGAAGTTTAAATCTTTCTATGATGATCTACAACATATGCAATGACAACAATGCACAAGTATGCCATTTTATAAGCCTAAAATGCTTGAATTTTTCACCTTTTTCCAATGCAAACAATTGCAAGAATGATCCAAAATAGAAAGGATGATAAGGTATAGTAAAAAAAATCCCTTGAATCAATCCAATAGTACAACAAGATCTGAAACAACACACTAATCTACAAACCCTAGGTTGAAGATTAGCTAGATTTCCTAAAAATGCAAGGTTTTTTCAAACCCTAACAATGAAATCATGCAAAATTAAGCTATGAAATTATGTAAAATTATGAATGAATCTAATCTAATCAGATATAAGGTAGAAAAAAGCTTAGATCTTAAGCAATAAGGATGCCAAAGTGCAAGAAATGACAGGTTCACTAAAATGTAGTGTAGACAAGAGAGACTAGCTCAATAGATCAAACTAGGTCAAACCCTCTTCTACAAAACATTAGGACACAAGCCAAGCTTAGCTTCTACCTAAGAAGGAGAGACAAACTATAGGAGCTTTGTCCTTTTTTTGTATTAGAGGAGAATCAACTAAATCCAATCAATCAAACTAGAGGAAAGACATGAAACCCTAGTTGATGAAGATCGGAGCATAACATGCAACCGAAAATAGATACAAACAATCTAAAAGAACCAAAGAGACTAAGGATTAGAGCAGAACCTAGATTTGGGGGCCAAAATACCAAGGACAATGTTTCTTGGGTGCCCTAGACCCTGATTAGGGTTAGCATAAACTGATAACTCAGATGTGTTCGCCCTCCTGTACTTCTGTTCTCTACAACTTGTCTTCAACCAGTTTCTCCATATCTGACCTACACATGCACAAGAAGGAAAATGGTTGGGTGATATTTAGGATCTTACCTCAGTCAAGCTCCATGAATGGTGTTTCCACCTCCACAATAGAAAATATGATAGATAAAGAGCGCATGCCCTAGGAGGGTAGAGGCAAATTTGAAGTAGAATGGAATGCTAGAACAAAGCATGAAGGAAAGAAGTCACAATGAGCATGGAAACCCTAGAATGCTTGATTTGACATCACAAATTAACTCAAGAAGTTGGTGTAGCCCAAAGAAGTAGGAAGATCTTCACAAGACCTATAATAAGTTAGTGCCGCAATAATAATCCACAATAGAGAGCTGTAGAGAAGAGTAGAGAGCATGAGAGAGAAGAAGAATCCTTCAAGAAGTTAGAGATAGCTTAGAGATGTTCAAATGAATAAATTGACTTGCTTTTATATGCATTACCATTGATTTCCAAAGAATTATACAATATGAGGTCGGTATTAGGAATCATTTAAGAGGTCCCAAGCTGACAAGCCATTAATTAGGCCAAGGCTAAAAAGGGGACAAGGGCACTTGGGTGCCCTTGTCCTTTAGCCCCAAACTCCTGGGATAAGGCACTTAAAGTGTGCTTAGCCATGCCTTATAATTAATTTTCTAGGTTTTGTGCATTAGGATCAAGAATTACATGCTTAGTGCTCAAAAAGGTGTTAAGATAGGTCCTAATTAACAAGTGCAAATATTTTAAGTCCACCTAGATTCTAAACTAGGTGTAAAATGGTAGTGTACACATTTTACGACACTACAATGACAAATTTCATAAGCTGTAAGAGCATCTATGACAATTGTAAGTTGTCATAAGATTCTATGATGGTTATGACAATAATAATTGAGGTGTAAGATGCTAGTTTTGACCCCAGTAGTCCATACTTGGAAGATGCTCTATGATAGGTGTAAGAGGTGTGTAAGAGGTCATTAAATGTTGGATTGCATGCAAGATTGAGAATCTTAAGCTTGTATGCCATCTTCTTGGTTCCTCATCTTCTATATATTGTGATGCATTGTAAGTATTGTTCATTGTGAGTTTTAGGCTTGTTTTATAGGTACTACTGGAATGCTATCTGATTAAAGGCTGAGGAGAGACTAGAAGTGATATTGTATTGTAATCTCATATTTATAGATAATACAAGCTTGTGCTTCTCTTATCTGTGGAGTTTTTTTACCCGAAAGGGTTTTCTCCATCTACATACTATGTTATGTGTTCAACTCTTTGATCTATTCTTTCTGGGTGTTATAGTTTTGTTTCTATTGCAATATTTATTCGATTATACACTTGCATGCATACATATTGTTGAGATCAGATTTCTACTTGTAGGTTTTTACCTTCATTTCTAACAATAATTAAATACAATTTGCAAGACTTAGGATTTGTAAGGTGAACAACACACCTAATCCCAACATTCTCCCACTTGAAATTTACATTACAAAGACAAAGAGAAACTAAAAAATAAATCAAGTGCTAGAAGAGGCAAGACCCATGGCCTCTTTACACCAACTAAATTTCTTCTTGTTGATTGTCTTAGTGAGAGGATCTACAACATTGAACAAAGTACCAACCTTCTGTATCATGAATCTACCACCCTCAACCATCTCACAAAGAAAGTTGTACTAAACATCAATACAATTTGTACACATAAGTATGCCAAGTTCTTTGCCAAATAGATGATACTCTAGCTATTGTAACATAGAAAATTGCATACCCTTGTAATTTCATGCCACATTTAGTTACCATTTAGCGTTTCACATCTCCTCTCTGTATGACAGGTTAGGTTTGCATGATTTTAGTCTATTTCTTCTTTTTTCATCAAAAATTCATTATAAGGCTTTAATGTTGACATGGTCCTAAGGTACCTTGCATGACCAGGAGTTGGTTTTACATGGACCCAAACTCTCCATGTGGACATCGGCATGCTAGGCTAGCATCTCATATTTGTTTTCTAACATGTATCTATTTCTAGGTGTTACAACATGCCTTCAGTGATCATGAAGATTCATGGTGACACCTCTGGGAGTCGCATAACAACTCCTTGCATGAATTCATGATTCATCCCTCTTGTAAGAGTATTGGAAGAATTGGGAATGCATTCAACACAAAATATTCATTCATTCATGTACTCTTTGTCACTCTCTCAACTTTGAACACTTTATTTTTGATGCTCTTTGCAATCTCTCTTGTGAAATCTGGACTCCCACAACAACTATAGGAGACTTGGATGTTGTAAACATTGTGAGATTACTTCTCTTATCTCTTGGGTTTTATTTGACTTGTTGTGAGACTCTCTTCACCAAGGTTTGAAGTTGTACATTGCTTTTGAACTCTTGGGAGCTTGCTACCTCCTCTTACTACTCATATTGGTAAGATCTTTCCATTTGAGTTGCACAATACTTGTTTATCCAAATCTATTTTTCTTTGCATGGGTTATTTATTTTTCTTGGTGTAGACCACCACATTCTCCTTTTATTGCATAAGCTGCATATTATGGTTTCTTTCCCCATAGACCAGGGAAGGAACTTTAGTTGTTTTACTTGTTCTAGTGTTGTTCTTACCTTCCTAGACACACTTAGGATACGAACACACACATTTCCTTTTGATTTCTATGTCATATTTTCTATTGCTTCTCATGAAGGTAGAAATACCAACACTAGGACTTGATTGAGGCAAGTCCCCACGTAACCCCAACATTTTTTCCTCTTTTTTGCAGGTTCCTTTGAGCTGAAGACAATAAAACCACATGGGTGTTTTGTATTATTATTTTTGTGTTTGTCCCTCTTCATTTTCTTTAGTTTATTTGGATTTATTTTTATTTATGTTTCAACTAGATATCATTGGGTATGTTGTATGTTGGGACTTGTGTTGTGTAAGTAGTTTGAGGTCTGAATACAAGGTTGAATATTTCTACTTTTCTTGCATTTTGAACTCTAGTGCCTAGCATAGATGTCCTCATGACGTGCTATTGTCCTAGGCCAAGGCTCTCTCCTTGCAGCTATAGGTTCCCTTTTCTAGCCACTTTTCATCTCTAGTTTTAGTTTTTGTCATTTCTGTTACTATAGTTTCATTTATGTATTTTTCTAGTTTTCCCCTTATTGTTAATCACCCATTTGGGTTGCATTATTTTGTGTGGGACTCATAGTGGTTCTGTAGTGACCTAGGATAGATTAACTTTGCAATTGACACCTCAAATAGTAGAACTGAAGTGTAGTCATAGTGGATCTAGTTCGCTCAATCGAAGTTAGTAGATTGAGAAGTAAATTTTCACTGCTACCACTGCCAAATCTAATCTTGAATTGTTTTCACTCAAAACAAATACCTAAACACAATCTTTGTAACCACATTGCCTTCTTATAGGCATGTGTTTTTTGTAGTCAGTAATGTAGTTGTATATTATCACTTACTCATCTAATTGAGAAATCCTCCAAATAGAGTGAACACATAACCACTTTTGAACATCCTATTGTCCAAATCACCAACCCACTTTGAATCAACAAAGCCTTGTAAATAAAGAAACTGTTAGATTTCTACCCAAGAATGCAAGCGATTGAGAGAAAGCAAAATAGAAATCAGATATGAGTCAAATAAACTGTATTCAACTCAAGAGAATGCAAAGAATTACAATAGAATGGGATGCTCATATGAGAGCAAGAGGTGGGTATATATAGGATATTCCACCCAAGAAACTCAATACACAACCAATGTGGGATAAAGTGAAAAAGTCCCTAAGTAAGCTTAACCTAGTGTGAAAAGAGCTAAGGTGGAGAACAAGCTAAGAAAGAGCTAGATAGCAAAGTAACCCTGTTCACAATAACACCCCCCCTTAAGTGTAACTTGGGGGGAAATGTGACAAAATGCAAAGATGAGTCCCAACAACAAGGCCTGATGAGGTGCCAATGTACAAAGAATCCCCTCAAATAGAAAAGGAAGGAGAAAACCCAGTGGGGAAAAACTCCCCCATGAGAGGAAAAGAAGAGAGCCCAAATAGCCCCCGCTTAATGTAGAGTCTCCTGCATTGATGGTAGATGCCCGACAATGAATACTGAAGATGATCCACGATCGTTGAACAATGATCCTCCCCTTAGGAAGAAACAAGACCAAGAATGTATGCAAGATTTCTTCCCATTCCTTATAGGAATATGAAGGAAGAAGGATAAATGTCTCTGAACTTTGCACATTATCAAAAGACAACAATGATGCTCCTGAAAACTGCTCAAATGTCTCCAATCCACTACCAAACTATGACTGAATAGGAGGATGAAGAACAATCTCAGAAGATGATATTTTCTTTGAAGACAAGGAAACCTTCTCCAAATGTTGCCCAATGATCTCTAAGCCAATGCCAAACTGTGACAAATACTAATATGGATTAGGTACCATAGAAGATTCAAGTATAGTAACCATGGATGTATGATGCTCACCATTGGTAAGACAACTGGACCAATGAGAATTTGGTACTTCTGCAGAGGATGTCAACATGAATGATGACTGAGTCAGATGTGTGGACTCATGAGTATCTACAAAAACTGTACCTGTAGAAGCAAATGTAGGCAAATAAGAAACAAGAGGGTCTGAATGTGCCCTCAAAACATCTGAAGAAGAATCAACGCCATCAAAGAGAAGATGAATGAAATCAATAGTGTCTCCCAAATCTGTAATGTGGGACTCCATAAACAAGGATGCAATGTCTGATAAATAGGAATCCCAATCAGGAAGACTGTAATGATCCTACTGCAAAGAATCACTAGAAGCTCTCAAAGAAGCATCTCTGGAATCTGATAAAGCAACAGGTGTTGTATCTAAAGATGGGGTATCAATGTATGTCACACAAGATAGGGTAAAAGAAGACTTAGTATCATCCACCAGAGCCTGGTCATCCAAGGAAACATCACTCTCAGATGAAGATCCAAAGTCTCCATACAATTGCTGGATGATGGTCCAAGCAGTGAAAGGGCACTCAGTGTGCTCTATGTGATGTAGACTATCCTTAGAAATAGTAATACATATTAGTCCATAGACCATGTCATTATTGTCAAACCATGCATTCTTTTGTTCATAGTCACTTGGCTCAGGAACGAGTCCAAAGAGATGGGGCAATAGATCTTGCTCAAGGCAATGATTCTTTATCCCTTGTTTCCAAGACAACTAGTTCTCTGAGGTTAACTTAACAAAAGAAGGATGGAAATAATTGATATCCATGATGAACCCCTAAAATGATTACAATAACCCCATAAAAGATGTGACTCAAAGAGAGCACATAAGACACCCCCTTTTCCACTCAATCAAAGAACCCCCCCAAGAAAATATGATTTGGCACTTTATATTAGTGCATTTACAACTACCATTAGCAAGAAATACTAAGTGGTCTTGATTTTAACGCATTACAAAACCCTCATGAAGAGCATATGCTGAAACTATAACTTTGACACAATATCCAAAGAAATAAATAGTACCACTGCGACCTACTCAAAAAATCATGCACTTTAAAAAAAAGAATCATCTCGATATGAGGTCGTATGTGAAAGTTATGATCCTCTGAAGTTCCCAAAAACGAGAATTGTACAATGTCACGACTGAGAATCTATAATTTCTGAAAAATCTAAGCATCCAAATCAAAAAAAGTCTACACTAGGGCATAGAACACAAAAAAATAGCCAAAATCAAAAAAAGAATCTCGCAAATCGGAGGTCAGGAGCCTGAGTTACAGCCTTTGGAAGTTGACCTGCAATTTCCAAAATGCCAATGGAGAGGGGTTTTGCTGTAGCTTTCTGACGTCATTTCTGCAAAATATATAAGTTGTATGCAAAAATTAACAGATACCCAGATAGTTCTTCGGTGCTGCGAATAAAACCCAGAAGGCATTTTTCTCTGTGATCTATAGAAAATATGACTCTAATTGAAAAAAACATGTTTTGCACCAAAAAAACGGCATGCAAAGACTGAATTAGCTACCTAAGACAAACAAAGGCATGTTGCAACCTGCAAGATTGATCAGAATAAATAAAATTCAAGCCGATTGTTAGATTTTAGCTCAAAGAGTCTTGAGGAAGCTATGAAAAAAACTTGCAACTGGCAAGTCAAAATATGAACCCCCCAGAAACTAGAGTTTTCTCCACACTTTTCTGTTTCTCCAGATCATCAGAAGATGCAAGAGAAGAGCATACTCATGTGCTTCAAAACCCACAACTCACAAACTAGAGTTTTCTCCACACTTTTCTGTTTCTCCAGATCATCCGAAGATGTAAGAGAAGAGCATATTCATGTGCTTCAAAAACTAACTCTACACTCTCAGATTTCTAAAAAAATGCTAACCCACAACTCACAACCACTCTGATATCATGTTAGATTTCTACCCAAGAATGCAAGTGATTGAGAGAAAGTAAAATAGAAATCAAGTATGAGTCAAATAAACTGTATTTAACTCAAGAGAATGCAAAGCATTACAATAGAATGGGATGCTCATATGAGAGCAAGAGGTGGGTATATATAGGATATTCCACCCAAGAAACTCAATACACAACCAATGTGGGATAAAGTGAAAAAGTCCCTAAGTAAGTTTAACCTAGTGTGAAAAGAGCTAAGGTGGAGAACAAACTAAGAAAGAGCTAGATAGCAAAGTAACCCTGTTCACACTAATAGAAACTTTCCCACATTCTCAATCCCATAAAATCAAATGCAATAGTCATAAGTCCCTTGAAAATATCTAAAAACCCTTTTCACATAAGTTCAATGCTCTTTACTAGGGTTTGGACACTAACTTGCTAAGAACTCCCACTATTGGGTCAATGTCTAGTCTTGCATAGACCATAACATATATTAGGCTAGATGTACGACACTAAAATATGGAACATTAAACATATCCTCCAAATCATCATCTGACTTAAGACACTGATCCAATGATAGCTTAGTATTGATAGGTAAAGAAATGCTTATTAGCTTATAGTCTTACCTAGTAAATCACTTGAAAATAGTCTAAACATACTTACATTGACTAAGCTAAAGCTTTCAATCCCCTTATACTTCATCTCAAAGGCATTAGACAACTAATTTTTGAGTTCTCTAATCCTGGGTCAGTTTAAGAAGTTGGGTCCACTTTTTGGCCAAAAAGTGGAAAGTTTTCCTTGATTTTTAGAATTTGTCACGTTTGAACTAAACATTTGAGGCACTTAAAGATTGAATCTTAAAAAAGTTAGTAATATTAAATGTAGTACTCGGAGTCTAGTTTCTAAATATGTAATTTATTTTAATACCCAGATGACACAAATTAATTTTCAATAGGCATTTCTAAAAATCACTGTTTAAAAGTCATTTTTTTTTTAACCATACCATGCATGTGTACGACCAACATAATTTGACGTAAATAAAAATATTTTTCTAAATCCTTTTGGAGAAAGATGTGTAATACAATGAAGTTTGATGAGGATATTTTTTTATAATTTTTTTCCAAATATTTTTTTTATTAATTTTTTATTGGCCCTAATTGCTGTTTTCAAAAATCCTTGTGTACGGCCAACATAATTTGAGTAAAACTAATCATAAAATAATTTTTTTCCTTTTCATTGTGTAAAGAATGATGTGTAGATTGATGACATATAATTTTTTTTAAAAAAAAACTTTAAAAATTAAAAGTTATTAAAAAAATACAAACACCAGTCATTTCACATTTTTGGATCAGTTTGCTCATAAATTAAATAATAAATAGAAAAACAAGTCCAATAAAAAAAATTACATATTTAAAAACTAGACAGTGTCATCTGTAATGGGTTTTAATTTCATAAAAAACTTAAAAAAAAATGTCATCAGCCATATAGGTAAACTCAGTCTTTTTTCTTGTTCTGTACTTAGAAAAAAACTTGCAGGTCCAAGGCAAGGGGCTGGATTACCACTCCTTTCCCAAGCCTAAGCTTTTAGGAATAGGTAAGTAGTCTAAAACGGGTACCTGTTATGAACATGTATCCGTTCCTTTTATGTGGGAAAAAAATGCGCACAATTTTTTTGAAATTCGAACATCTATATAGAAATAGGTTAGGAACGAGTGCCCAATCCTAAATGGGTACCCGCTTAGGAACGAGTGCCCAATCCTAAATGGGTACCCATTTAGGAACAAGTACCCGTTCCTAAATGGGTACCCATTTAGGATTGGGCACTCGTTCCTAAGCAGGTACCCATTTAGGATTGGGCACTCATTCCTAAGTGGGTACCCGTTTAGGCTCAGGCACCCGTTTCTGTCAGGAATTTTTTTTGCCTGCGACTTCCCCTATATGTGGACCCAACTTCTTGCACTTACCCTCCTACCCTTATTTTTTCCAATGAACATGTCATCAATAATGATTAGCAATTAATCGTTAATTAATTTAAAACAATCACAATAATCACATTCACTCTTAACAAACCCTTGAGTTTTAATGTGAAAGAATTGAAATTATAATACCACATCCAAGGTGACTACTTTAGACCATACAATGACTTTTTTAACCTTCAACCCAAGCTCTCCTTTTTTATTAAAAAGTTATCAAGTTGTTTCATATATATTTCTTCTTCAAGATCCTGTTGATAACTGAGAGGTGGGGTGAATCAGTTATCTTAATTACTTTAATTTTCTGTTCTTCTTTAACAACTAATGCAGTATCAAATCACATAAGCATGCATGACCATGAAAGCAAAAATAAACTCAATATACATAACACAATGATTTTGACGTGGAAAACCCTATTAAGGGAAAAACCACGGGGTGACTAACCCAAGATTGTATTCTCTGTTAAAAGAATATAAGTACAAAATGGCACTTGCCAATTAGGGCTTACTACCTGAGCACACTGCTCACAAGAGGCTCATTGCCTACAAGAGACTCACTGTCTACAAGGTATAAATAAAAGTAACCAGGTGATTGAACTAATGAGAAGCATCCACATATGTTGAGGTTTAGTTCCGGTTAGGCTTAATACATTGATCTACTGCACTTCATTCTTCCTCTTCTTTGGTGATGCTGTCCTATCACATACCGGACCTGTATAGCTTCTTTTACGCTACTTTCTACTTTTCTTCGCACAACACAACACACCACACACTCCTTCATATCGAAATCAATCTGGTATATATATCTGCATTAATGATTTCAATCATCTTTCTAGTCGGCATCCAGAAAACTTAAGATATTTCCAAACTCTGGTCTGTCGGCTGAATCCATGCTTACTAAGTGATGCGTATCAAAAATATAGTTATAGAAGTCATCAATCATGTAGGCCAATCATGAATGATACCTCAAGAAACTTGATCACTATCAATATCTCATCCGGATTAAGGTCTGATGCTCTGCCGGTTAGTTCTTCCTCAGTCTACTCTACCAAACAGGAACCCAATACTTAGGTGCTATCTCTTCACTCTTTCATCACCAGAGGCTCAATCTTTGGAATGTATCAGTCATGGTACTCCTCTTGACTTCCCCAAGTCCGTAGTTTGTTGAGATACTTCCTCTGAGAGATTCGAACCTGATTGTCGGACCTTGCTACATGCTCTATTCTTGTTTACCAGACCAAGACATTCTTCAATCTGACTTTCGGTATAGACATACCATGTCCTGCGGATGTGTGGGGGATGGACTTTGTTGCCATCAATGACAACAATCATGAAGCCACACAGTGTCTCTTTCCAATAATCTCCCCCTTTGGCATTGATGGCAACACTTAGTGAAAAATGACTGTCACACTACACTCCACCTTGGCTAATGCTCTGTTCTAATGTACACTTTTCTGGAGCTCCCCCTTAGCTAGATTCCACATTTTTCACTGCTACTCACTCCCCCTTTGACATCAATGGTAAAGGGTAGAATCCGCATACCAAAATTTCCAAAAATCCAACTATACTTAGCCACATAAGTATATATACATGTTATACTTACATATACTAAAGTATATCTGCAAAAGTTGTCTTCAACTAGACAAGTTCTATTTCCCAACTTTGCTTCATCCTGTCCAAAATTGAGATGTGACCACTCAACATGAATGTAAAATCTTCTGCCCTCTTTAGATCTGTCAGATCACTGGTTCGGGCTGTGGTCTGAGCATCAGTTAGGGCCTCATGCATGGCCTCTAATTTAGGGATAATTATCCCTCTAAGTTCACCCATCCTACTTATTATATTCTTCCTTTCCTTTTCAAGTTTCTTTAGTTCATTTAGAATGGCAATAGTCTAACATTCTTGGTTTATTATGGATGTGGTGAGAGGATCAAAATTCTGAGATAAACTTGATAGTTTATCCTCTTGTTCTTTCATTTTCTTCTCAATATCCTTTGTCACTTTAGACCAGGATAAACAAAATTTATATATTTCTCTGCCATCTTTAAGAGCATTTTCTAAGCTCTTTATCCCAATATCCATATTTCTCCTATCATTTGTTATTAGCTCTTGTACTTCGAAGAATCTCTTACCCAAAAACTCTTTCCGGACTTTCTTTTCTACTGCTTTCTCTAAAGAGTCAAAATGTGTATTAACAGAATTAACAAGAGATTTCAGGTTACCGGATGAGGAGGCTGAAAGATCCTTCTGGAAGGATGGCATGATCTTCTCCAACACACTGAATGTAATTTCTATCAGCTCACAGTCTTCCATGTGAGACTTCAGAAGTTTTTCTTTTGCCTTTGCTTGGGCAAAGGATGCTATCTTCATTGTTTGAACCGGGGAGAGGGAATCAAAATTGAATGGTCCTTGAAGTAGTTCCGGTTCATCTAATTCCATCATTTCTTTTGTCAGGAAGTCTTTGACTGCTTTTGCAGTGTCTCTTGCCAGAGACAGAGTTTTCTTCCCTTCTGCAGCCTTAGAATTGTCCCCTGGAGTCTTCTCTGTTTGATCTTCTTCTCTTCCCTTTACCTCTTCTTCTTGACTAATTTTCTCCTCTATTTTTTCTTCTCCTTTTGATCTAGAGTCTGCTGGGGAATCTGGAAGAGAGATGTTTAGTTCTTCATGGACTTCCTCTTCCGAAGCAGAGGAATCCAGATCCTTAGTTTTCTCCTCACCTATCTCCTTTGTTTCTTCTACAGTTTTCTCTGTAGGATTTTCCATTGATGTACTTAGTTCTTCATCATCCATGACAAAAGGTTCATCACCTAAGTCCTCTATAATAGGAATATTGAATCTTTTGTATGCATTTCGAAGGATGTCTTCAGTTTCTTTTGCCACCTGATCAGTCTCTCTGAGCATAAACTTGTTCATTCTGGCTTTGCTTTGGAACTCATCCTTGCAATCTTTGAAGATCATGTTCATTTGCTTTGGAGTGATGGAGGGATAGAGCTGAATAGCTATCTATTCCTGGATCTCTAGGTCCTTTGCGTTAGAATTTTTCTTTCTTATTTCAAGTTCCTTCTCTAAGCTTTTGGGAATTAGAGATATGATCTCAATTAAAGCTTTATTATAGATGTTAAGATACCTGACTGTAGTATCTTGCAAAATCTTCTGGTCAACTTCATTATATTCATCATAAAATTTAGTCATTGGTTTCAGGTTCCCATCCACAGTGACTGATTTGATGATACCATCAATGCAGAGAGTAGGCTTTTCAACAAATTCTTCTGCCTTTTCTTCCTTGCCTTGATTGGTAGAGGATTCACTAGATACTTTCTTCTTCTTCTTCATTTTCTTGACTTCCTCATCGGTCTTAGTTTCTTCATCATCCTTCTGACTTGTATAGGACCTTGTTGCCTTTTTCTTTGTTCTCTTCTCTCCCTTTCCGGATGTCTGGGCTTTCGGTTTTGATGCTTTTTGGCTCTTAGAGGTGGCAGGTGCAGAGCTTTTGGAGGATTTGGTCCAGGAGGGGGCTTGCACCAGGGCACTTTCTTTCTCTGTTTCTTGCCTTTCTTTCTTTGCTCTTTCCATCTTCTCTCTGTTGGCATCAACTACCTCCTTTGATATTCCATGCCTCTTGGCGAATTCTTCTACTTCCCTTCTCACTTTTCTCTTGATCTCAGGCTTTCTTAGTTCAACATAAACTTTTACACTTAGTTCTTGGAAGGTTCCAAACCTTTCTACCTTAGGGTCCTTGTGCTGACTCAGCAAGTGTTGGATATGCAGCTCTAGGATTTTCTCATCAACCTCATACCCCATTGGCATGATCCATACTATTCTCAGTTCCACTGCCTCCATTAGGCATTGATCAGTGTTTACCATAAAGCACACTGTATCCTTGTATTTCTCAACCAATGATTGGTGGATTCTTTCTTTGGCCTGCATCATACTTTGGAAATTTTTGAAGTAACCCCAGAGTGCTATGCTTTGTGCCTTGGCATCACCAATCCCATGCATATAATCTCTGATTTGTATGGCTATTGGTCTGTCATTTTGCCATACCCAACCACTAGATATGGGTAACTCATTCATAAAGTAAAAGAACAAACACAGTATTAGCCCACCATACTTGAATGAGTTCTTCTTGTCCTTCTTGATCTTTTGTAGGTTTTCTAACAGTTGGCTTAGAAGAAGCTCACAAAGATCATGATCTGCATTCTCCCTTAACATCTGATAAGCAACATAGATTGCAGTTTTGGATACAGAATTCTCCCTGCTGGAGTGATATATCTTATAGCCAATTATCATAGATGCAAACTTGATATCTGGCCTGACTTACAGTTTGATTTTTGACTGATTTAAGAGCAGGCAACCCACCAGATGAGTGCAATCCGGTTACCATCCTAATTGCATCCTTGGTTATCTTGAATGGCCTCATTAACCACATAAAGTTGTCATGCATTCTGCTCAGAACATACCCGACCCAATCATCTTTAGCAAAACAGGGGAAATGAATGCAATGTCCAAAATGCTTATCCCGGATGGCCTTGTACTGAGGTTTGAGTTCAAATGATTCATCTATCAGTTCCTTGTGGTAGATATCCATCAGCTTGGATTCCCCAAATTATTCAATGTTTTCGTGTATGTAAACCCTAACATCTTCTACATGCAGAACTCTATGCGGAATGCTAGAAAATGCACCTAGGGGATCAACTTCTAGGGATTTTTAGGGATGTTTTTTGAATTTAGGGTGCGGCCTATCAGTGATCTTCACAACATTCAGAGTAGCCATCTTTTAAAGATTTAGAGAGAGATATTCAAGAGCAGAAAATACCTTTTACGCTTCTAGGGTTCACGATATGAGCCGGATCGGATTGCTGGATGAATCGACTTCTGCAGTTGATCTTTGAGAGATTTGAGACAATTTTATTGTAGATCTCCTTCTCTCTTCTTCTCGAATGCAAATGATGAACCAAAGAACCCTTTTATTTCTGTGCAAACCCTAATTCCATTTTGCAATAAATGCACAACCTAAGTTATTCCGGTTGCCTTGTTTTCCTTGTTCTGAGAGAGACCTTTATAGATCATTGAGATGCACCTAGAATGATAACTCACAATGTATCTCCCTTTCTCCAATCATTCCATCTAATGGCAAATCCAAATATTTCAATTTTGAATTATACTGAATCTAACTGTGAAAGTCCTGCTTTTGCCAGATGACTGTCAAACCAGATTAATCTTGGATGATTAACCTTTTCAAACTCCTTGTAGATCTTTCAAATCTTTACCAAGGGTTATTTAGATGTTTCTTTGAGGGCCCTTTTAATCCGCAACCTTCCATGTTCCAATTTTAGGTACCAATTGACTGGTTGGGGGAACTTGTTTTATTTTGTGACTCCCCCTGAGCCATAGCTCATCTATTTAGTTTCTAGAAGGAATATCAGCACTAGATTCTAGTGCAGATCCATCCCCAACATTTTCTGTACTTCTCTTCACCCAAATCTTGTTCATCTCCCTTTGAATTTCATCCACATTCACTTTTATTTTTCCTTTGTTTTGGTTTTGATTATGATGCACTAGACCCTTTTTGTCCTGATTCTTACTTTTGCAGAATTTAGCAATATGACTAGATCTATTGCAATTGTAGCAAACAACATTTCTTTGCATATTTGACTAGTATCCTCTTGATCTACATTGATTAGCCATATGTCCCATTCTATTGCATGCAAAGCATCTACCATTGAATGAATTGTTCATTTGCATATTTCTACACTCATGAGATTTGTGATTATACCTTTTGCAGTTAAAACACTGACCGGAGAAGGATGAATTAGTCTGATTCATTCTTCTTCTGCACTGATTTGCTTTATGACCAAAGTTATTGCAATTGTGGCAGTATCCATTGAAGGATGGATATCTTTGAGCATTTGGTTGCCTTACCGGAGGTCTTCTAGGCCTATTCCTTGGATTTCCTAATCCAGAGTTCTTCTAACTAGATCTGGAGTTTTCACCTTTCTCATACCCCAAGCCTTGCTTGTCATCTACCCTCTTTTGGCTTTCAAGAAGAACTTGAAGTTGAGCATAGCTTATCTTGAATTTCTCTTTGTATTCATTTGCTATTTGAAGATCCCTTTTGAGAGTGTCAATCTGATTCTCAAGTTGTTCTTCATTATCTCTAGCTTCTTCAAAATTAGATTCCAGATGCTTGATTATTCTATCCATTTTGTGGCAGTCTTCTGACTTCTCCTTGAGAGATTGTTTTAGATTATCTTCAATTTTTCTTTTCTCTTCAATTTCTTGGGTGAATTTCATAATCCTTGATTCCATTTCGTGTCTTACCATAATGACCTCTTTTGATAGCTTCTCACATAACTTGTTCTTCTCATTCAGATCTTCATTAGTATTATTAGCTTCACTTTGACTTGCTAATTGTTGAAGTAGTTCCTTTCTCTTTTTCATAGAAATACTCAGTTTCTCTTTTAGTTCATTTATGAATTCATTAGCCTGTTTGAGTCTTTCCTTCAAGTTATTAACTTTAGAGTGAGATTGCTTAAGATCATCTAGGGCAGACTGAAGTTGTTCCCTCATACCATACATATCCATTGAGATTCCTAGATCTTCCTCAAGTTGTTAGGCTCTGTTAGGAGGAACTTAGCTTTGATACCAATTGTTGATAACTGAGAGGGGGGGTGAATTAGTTATCTTAATTATTTTAACTTTATGTTCTTCTTTAACAACTAATGTAGCATCAAATCACATAAGCATGCATGACCATGAAAGCAAAAATAAACTCAATATACATAACACAATGATTTTGACGTGGAAAACCCTGTTAAGGGAAAAACCACGGGGTGACTAACCCAAGATTGTATTCTCTGTTAAAAGAATGGAAGTACAAAATGGCACTTGCCAATTAGGGCTCATTGCCCGAGCAAACTGCTCACAAGAGGCTCACTGCCTACAAGAGACTCACTGTCTACAAGGTATAAATAAAAGTAACCAGGTGATTGAACTAATGAGAAGTATCCATATATGCTGAGGTTCAGTTCCAGTTAGGCTTAATACACTGATCTACTACACTTCATTCTTCCTCTTCTTTGGTGCTGCTGTCCTGTCACATACTGGACCTGTATAGCTGCTTTTACGCTACTTTCTACTTTTCTTTACACAACACAACACACCACACACTCCTTCATACCGAAATCAATCTGGTATATATATCTGCATCAATGATTTCAATCATCTTTCTAGTCGGCATCCAGAAAACTTAAGATATTTCCAAACTCTGGTTTGTCGACTGAATCCATGCTTACTAAGTGATGCGTATCAAAAAATAGTTATAGAAGTCATCAATCATGTCGGCCAATCATGAATTATACCTCAAGAAACTTGATCACCATCAATATCTCATCTGGATTAAGGTCTGATGCTCTATCGGTCAGTTCTTCCTCAGTCTACTCTGCCAAACAGGAACCCAATACTTAGGTGCTCATATCTCTTCACTCTTTCATCACCGGAGGCTCAATCTTTGGAATGATCAGTCATGGTACTCCTCTTGACTTCCCCAAGTCCACACTTTGCTGAGATACTTCCTCTAAGAGATCCGGACCTGATTGTCGGACCTTGCTGCATGCTATGTTCTTGTTTACCGGACCAAGACATTCTTCAATCTGACTTCCGGTATAGACATACCATGTCCTGCGGATGTGTGGGATGGACTTTGTTGCCATCAATGACAACAATCATGAAGCCACATAGTGTCTCTTGCCAACATATCCCCATGCAAGAAAGTAGTTTTAACATTTATTTACTCTACTTCTAGATCATAAGTAGTAGCAATAGAAAGAAAGAATATAATAGAAGTTAGTTTTATAGTAAACGAGAAAGTTTCACCAAAATTAACTCCCTCAACCTGAGAGTAACCTTTTTCCACTATTCTTGCCTTGTACCTTTCCAATTGACCATTTACTTCAAATTTCTTCTTAGATACCCACTTGTAACCAATGGGTTTCCTTCCCTTAGGTAGGTCATGTAGATCCAACGTCTCACACCTATCCAAGACCATCATCTCATCCTCTATGGCCTCCATCCAAGAGTCATGGTCCTTTGAAGAAAAATCTTCCTTCATAGATCTAGGTTCATTGTCAGTACAAGATAAAGCAAAAGCATACTGCAAATGTGGTGGGCTATACCTATTAACTAGTTTCCATTTCCTTGTGTATATTCTCAAGGGCATAGTAAGAGGATCTTTCTATTCTTCTTCTAAATTTTTTAAATTTGATCCTTCTTCATCTACATTGTCCAATCCAACTTTTTTTTCTTCCACTTCTACATCTTCTTGATTCTCTATTTTGGTTTCAAATTACACAATTTTCTTTTCTTTTTCTTTTGGTTGTAACTAATTAGATTTAACTTTAAGTTCCTTAAAAATCACATATATAGAATATACCATTTTCAATGTTAGAGGATTCCAATCTTGAACTCTTAATATTATTACCACTATCAAAAAATTATATTTGTTAGCGTTGATAACTAACTTAGATCAATTTTCTTTAGGCACATGAACAAAATCCTTACAACCAAAAACTCTAATGTGTGAAACATAGGGTTTCTTATGTATCCACACTTGATATAGTGTTTTATCAACTACAGTAGAACATAGAGATCTATTAAACAAATAACAAGAAGTACCTATATCATCAACCCAAAAACACTAATCCAATTGATCACTATTTAACATGCTTCTAGCTTTGTCCATTAATGTCTCGTTCATCCTCTTTGTGGTGCCAGTTTTCTCTGGTGTATATGGAATTGTTTTTTGCCTCACAATACTTACATGTATGTAAAAGTCATAAAATTCTCCAAAATAATATTCCCCTCTATTATATAACCTTAATAATTTTTATTTTTGATCCATTTGATTTTCAACAAGAACCTTAAAACCTGCTAAAAACTTTAGATTTATGCCTCAAAAAATAAATCCAAGTATAATGGGAGTAGTCATCAATAAAGGAAACATAATAACATGATTTCATAATTGAAGCAACATATACATGACCAAAAACATCACTATAAATAACCTCTAAATAACGTCTTTTCTCTAGTTCTACCAAAATTAAGGTTTACTCTATTTTCTAAACATAGAGCTCACAAAATACAAAATCCATAGAATAACTAGATAACCAACCACTATACACCATATTTTTATTAACTAGTCTCTTAAGCCCCTTTTCACCAATGTGACCCATCTTGTGGTGCAACAACCTACATAATTTTTTGAGTTTTCAGTTACATCCTAGTTGAGTTACAATAAGTTGATGCATCAACCCTGAACAAAGTTCCACATTAGGATCCCTTACCTAACGCTAGATTCCACCTAGCCAACCTATAATGATTCCTTTCAAATGTGACATGCATTACAACATCATTCATTTTAGAAACTAAAAGAAAATTTTATGCTAAACATGAAATGGGCAACACATCTATGAGATATTTTACTATTCCATCACTAAACACAAGTTTTACCTTCCTTTGCCAACAATTTGATGTGAAAGTTTCTATCACCAATGAACACCTCACCACCATCATATGCTTTGTATGAAGAAAATCACTCCCTATGAGGAGTTATATGGTACGAGGCACTTGAATCAATTAACCATGAGCCATCACTAGTAATGTTAGTTGAAATGAATAAAACATCATTTTCATCATTAGATTATTTACCATTATAGTAATTTATACATTGCTTCTTTACTAGGCCCCACTTCCCATAGTTCCAACATTTGAATTTACTCTTATGAGGGGTTTAGACCTCCTTATCCCTCTTTTTCTTACCACCTTTTCACTTGGGTCTACCTCGTATATGTAGTACATCATTGGAATCCTAATCCATGGATTTTTGCCTCATTTCTTTACTAAGAAAAGTGGGAACAAGGGCATCCATTTTTTATCTATAGTAGAAACACTCAATGCACTAATTAGATTCTCCTAAGATTTAGGTAAAGAGCAAAGTAATACAATACAATTAGATCCTCCTCTTCTAAGAGAACAAAGTCTAGAAGACATAATTGCATGGTTCCCCATGCCTTTTGTTGATATTTATCCAATCATCTATAGGATTATAATTTGATGTCATATCTCTCCATTGATCTCTCTCTTCCAAGAGATCCTCTATTTTTATTTTCCATAGATCATACTTGGAGCTATTGATCTTACATAAATGCAATCTACTTATCCCTCTAGTTTGATAGTAATTTGAGAATATAAGTGTACTTACAAAAGACCATCTATATCCACTATCCCATGTCTCTAATAAATAGAAAAATAGGAAACTAGAAACCATATATGGTTTCCCAAAACTAAGAGCCAAAACCATGAGCCATAACAAACATCCAACACCCATATAGTCATGGTCAATATTAGAGGAATATAATGTAACTTATCTTACACCACTTATACATCTTAGGTGTGAGAAAATGTCTAAGACAAGAGGAGCTAAATTGAGGTCTAGGTTGAACTAGCTCAAATTGGGTGATAACGGCTCCAAATTCTTCTTTAATTTTCTCAAAGTTTAATAATCCAGATAGAGAATCATTTCTCTTAATGTTGAAGGATCCCTTGTTAATGTTATGATTTTTATATTAGAGAGGCTTTTCATATTTTCTATAAGGACTTGTTTTCAACTAGGGGTGAGGGTTTGGAGGTCTATAGGGCTAGAGATCTTATCAAGAATATTATGCCTTGTAAGTTTAATAGTAATTCTACCTAAGTTATAATTGAACACCTTGTAAGCTTAATAGTAATTCTACCAACATGATAGATGAACCTTTCTCCTTATAAGAAATTTTAAAATTTCTTTTTGAACTCTTGGAAAAGATAAGTCCCTAGTCTACGATGGAATTCCTGCTAAGTTTTACAAAGTAAAAAATGAATGGATTGCCCATTTTTGGTTGTGTTAGCACTTGCCTAAAATTTTAAAAAATCCTAAGTCTTGTGCCCCTTTGTTTCTTTTGAGGTGTTTTACCCATCATTGATAATCAATTTGAGAGATCTTGAATGGGTTCCCCTTGGTCAAATTTTATGTTGAAATGGTGTTTTTTCTTCTCCATGCCTTTATCACATGTTGAAATTTCCAAAAAATCCAAAAATTTCTAAGTTAGGGAGTTTCCTTGTCATGTTATGGCTTTTTGTGGTTTTGCGAGGTCCCCTCTAGTTATTGGATGTATGTTTCTTATAGGATGTTGCAGGTGTTCTATCTTTTTTGCATTTGTCTATTACTATTTTTGCAGAGTCTTGACTAGGTCTTGGACCTTCATCCCCTCATCCCAAGTCCAATTCCTTCCTCCATTCTTGTACCAAAACTTCATAAAGTATATCAAACCCTTTGTTCTTCCTTTTTTCTTCATTGCCCCATTTTTCAGTGACCCATCCTTCTAGATGTGTTCCCCTAGTAGTGCATCCAATATCTATATCTAGTTCTATTCAAAAGGTCTATAGAGTTATGTAGCTTGTTCCTTTCATTTCTTCTCTTTCCCTTTCACTTCTCAACTTCATAGGATCCTTTCATGCTCCTAGAAATGCATGCTATTCCACATCCCGTTCCTTCATCCCTCCCCATGCCAAAGTCCCACACAAATTCATTATTCTCATCACATTTCCACCTTTGTGGAGATTTGATTATCTACTGGATCAATCATTTCTTCACTAATCCAAAATCCTCATCCAGTTCTGCATTCATTTTTTGCCTTTCTCCCTTCACCAAATCTCCTTATTCCTTATTTTCAAGAACTCATTTAACATACAAATCAATTTTGCAAGCCCACATCCAACCCTCATATCCAGTGCTGTGCCATTTTCCTACATTTCTTCCAAAATCTCCAATCACATATTTCCTCTTATTTGTAGGAGCTTGATCACGTTCAAGATTCCATCTCCTTTTCCCACTTCATTCCATCCACTCTCATATGAAGTTCTACATGGATTCTCCACAAGAGTTTGTAAAGTCTTCATCTTATCTCAGGTCAAATTTTTGCAACTTGTTTAAGTGACTCCACCTACTTCAACCACTCCCCTGCACATCTCAAGACCAACATTAATGACCTCTTTGGGGTGTGATAAGGAGGATGAACTCCACATACCTCTTGATAGTAATGAACCCCTAAATGATTAAACATCTCTATATAAGCATGGGAAAACATCTGAATGAGTATGATTTCATGCGTAGGCCATGTGAACATGATGTGAGAAGATATGGGCAACCATTTCATGTGTAGGTGACCAAGACCATTCTTCCAAGGATACTTGATGACATTGGTTTAACTATATAACGTAGTTTCTCATTCATAATAAGGGATGGAAAAATGGTTGTAGAGTAGAGAAGAAAGAACAAGTGTGAAATATTAGGGTTTCTTCGAGTGATAGATTCTAGGGCAATTTTACTATAATTTCTTCTAGGTTTTCTCTCAAGGATATGGTAGGGCATTGTAATATTCAAAATATGAATTAAATGTGCATTTTCAACATTTGAATAACTGTCTCCATGACTATTGCACAAGTTTTTGGTGATTTGGCAAATCCCCTTAACCACATTTGCTGGTTCGAGTGTTAGTCTTGGATAGTTTGTCCACACAAAGGTTGTAAAAGTCCTTGTAAATCTTTTGCAAGGCATCTTATCAAGATAACACATGAAATTCATGGGTTTATTTTTTGATTATTAAGGTACATGCTCAATAATATGTTTCTATAGCTTCATGTGTCTATTTGTTGCTATACATAGATCCTAGCTTATGTGTAGAACTTTTAGGTATAGTCTTTGCTGATATCTTGATTAAGATATCATAAGTTGTATTACATTGGTGTCCCCTTTGGTATATGACTTAGACTTTGTTTCCATTACTAGATAAAGGCACCAATCTGCAATTGGCTCAACCTCTTTTCCCTCCATCACAAAAAAACTTAACAAAATCAAATTTAAACCTTATCTCTATGTTGTTTATTCTTTCACTTCCATGTCTAGATGCATGCATTTACAATAGGAGCTATTAAGGAAGCATTTATAAACAATTTGCATGGTTATTTTTGCTTCATAAATGGTGTTATACCCTCATTTGTCAAACCAACATATAGGTGGTTAGTGATAGTAAATTGGAGCTTCCTATGCATTGGGTATGGTTTGTTTTAGGGTTTAATCTTGTTGTTTGCATAAACATTTAGTTTAACACCTTAGGGAATACCCCCTTGGCCTAGAAGAGCCTAAAGTAGAAGGACTTACCCTCTTTATCAAATTGGTCCATAGTTGCCCAAATTGATCATAAAATGTAGGTTTTGTCTTGAACCTAACACCCCTGACATTCAAGAAACAATCTGGCTTTAGGGATTTGGGAACCTTAAGATTTGGTAACATGTTGGATGTCTACAATGAATATATCTCTATTGGAACTATTGGTAATGATATTAAGAAAGGCATTATTAAGCTTATGACCAAGGATAGAGATAGTAATCAAATTAAAAATTGGAGACCTATTACTTTTGCTTGATGTCTCCTACAACTTTTTTTACTAAAATTCTTGCTTAGAGATTGAAAATATTGCATTGTCAATTATTTGTGTTACTTAAATTGGGTTTATAAAGGAAGGTACATTTTGGATATTATTACAAGCTGGAAAGGAATACAATGTGCTAAGGAATATCAATAGGAGGTCTATATGGCACTAGTTGATTTTGAAAAGGCATATGATAGAATTGAATACCCTTTATCCTTTTGGATTTGAAAGCCTTAGGATTTGGGGATACCTTTTGTAGATATATTGAAGTGCTTTCTCAAGATGCCTCTCCCTTTCCCCTTTAGAGATATATAAGATAGGGTTTCCTTTTTGCTCCATCCCTATTTGTTATTACTTCTAAATCCCTTCATTATGCTATAAGAAATGCATCTCTTGGACCTTTTGTGAAAGGTTTGGATATCCCAAATCAAGATATTCTTTTGGAATGCCAATTTTCTGATGATACTACCATTTTCCTTGTTTTAGAAAAAATAAAGCTTTGATATGCTCAATAGTAGGCTTGGTTCTTACTAACAACCTTTGGTTTGAATATTATTATCCACAAATTAGTGATTTTACCTTGTAAAGATTATCCTCTATACTGAATTGTTACTAAAGGCCAGGAATGGGGAGGCCCTAGTAAAATTGTAAGATAGATCTAGTTATCTCATTTTCCCCTTCTCATTATCTCAAATAAATGTGGGATTGGGTAATGGGTTAGATGGTAAACAAAATTTCTAAGTGGAAAGCTAAAGTATTAATTGTGGCAAGAAGATTTAAAGTTTGATAGAAAGTTTTTTCATCCTTCTCAATTTACTTTTCTTCTTCATAGTTGGTTTACTCTTCCCACATGAATTAGTTAGATAAATTTATTAGTAGATTTATATGGTCAATGGTAAAGGGTACGAAAAAAGGTATGTTGTTGGATGAAATTTATGTTCCAAACCAAGAGATTTTGGAGAGATGTGATAGAAAAAAATATATTTGTAGGGTGTTTACTTGGCTATCAAATGGGTCTTGAGGTCTCTTCAATTTGTTGATATTTTGTTTGGTAATTTTAGAGTTCACATTAGGAAATCCTCTATATTTTGTTGCATCTTGAAGGCTTAAGAGATTGATAGAAATTTTGTGGTTGATTTTTATGTAAAGAACCTTAATGTTGATCCTTCATGTCTTTTAGGGGTTTTTTGATGGTGACTTGAGTTTAAGGACATGCCTCTTGCCCTACACAAAGGCTACTATGCTTTTAATTGGGTTAAAAGCATTTTTACAAATTATTGATGGGGATGGGTCAACCTCTTGGAAAATCCTTAAAGAGAGGTATATGCTAATTGAACCTCAAAAAATAATGCACTCTATAGTCAAAGATGCCATGGAATAGGATCTTCCAGTGTTGATAAAAAAACTACTTTCTTGAATTATGGTAAATTCTTTCTTGGAAATGTGGAAGTTGTTGATGTGAATGAGGTATATTACCTAATTGATTCCTCATTATGTCCTATTCATACTTTTCTAGTTAATTTTACTTAGGGCATTTAATATTTGTGTCTCATGTCATAGGATTAAGACACTTGTCATGATCACATGTTGTCCTAGGTCTCAACCTTGCCTATATAAGCAAGGTCTCTCATTGTACATTATGTGTGGGTGATATATTATATATCTTGTACCATATATGCATCATTATCATTCTTTGTCAATATAGCATTGTTATTGCTTCTCTTTTGTTGTGGAAGATTCTTTTGATTGTAGGTGAGCCTAAACATCTCTTGAGTCTATGGTGTGACTCTTACATGGTATCAAAGCTTCAATTATGTAATTCTCTTCCCTCATTTTGGAGAGTTTTTACCAAGAATTTTCACATGGTGCACCCTGGTGAAAAATAGACCTCACCATTACATCTAGAAGGCTTGAGAGACAAATTTTGACATATAACACTTCATATTTCAGAGTCAAACTTTTTCATCAATTTTTGGGGTTTGAAAGATTTTTTGGCAATTTTTTTTGTATAGAATCCATACAGTCATACGGATTTGTACTATATAGATCGTATAGGTCACTGTGTAGTTGTTTGCATCATCTTCTATGCCAACACTTGGTATTTATCCAATGATTTTTTGAATTTCCCAGCGGTTCAAAATTTTTAACCTATGACAAATTTCTTTACATAGCGGTTTTTTATTTTTTGCGGTCTGTGTTTTTATCCATGGGATATTGGCATGGTAGGAGATATTTAATGGCTGAACCTTGGTCATGGGCCCTTGGCCCCCAATGACCGCCATCCCCGAAGGGGCTTAACTTTGTAACGATGCATGAACCATCACCCAACCCCATTGCATACTCCACCAATTTTTATTGCCTTTGGAGTAGTTTAAACCCATGTGCCACCCCAGGTATTAGATAGCTTTTTTTGTCTTTGAGCATTCACCATTGGTATAAAAGCTACTTCCTTATGGGGGGATATCTAGTCTCATTCTTTCCCTCTTATGGGGGAACTATTGGTTGTATATTCATGATGGATGTAGTTCTTGGGGGTTCTTGGTGTTGAGTCCTTCCATCAGTCCATCACTTGTACATGTTTGTTTGTATGTTTTTTCTCTTTTGGAGAGGCTTTTTCTCCTACGGGTTTTTCTCCTTTACTCCGTTTGTGAAGAGATCTTTTCTACATGGGTACCTAACATGGCCTTGTATCCGGGACCTATCTTTGCATTTATTTACTTCTTCTTAAGTTGCACTTAAGGGGGGTGTTGGTGTGAACGGGGTATATTACCTAACTGGTTTCTCATTAGGTCCTATTTACACTTGTCTAGTTAAGTTAGGGCATTTAATATTTGTGTTTCATGTCACATGAATAAGACATTTGTCATGATCACATGTTGTTTTAGGTCTCAACCTTGCCTATATAAGCAAGGTCTATGGGTTATATATTGTATATCTTGTACCTTATATGCATCATTATTATTATTTGAAAATATCTCATTGTTATTGCTTCTCTCTTGTTGTAGAAGGTTGTTTTGATTGCAGGTGATCCCAAGCATCTCTTGAGTCCATGGTGTGACTCTTATAGAAACAAATTATTAGAAACTACTTTAAAAAAGGTATATGGAGAACTTTTACTGCCAATATAATGATCTTTGGGAATTAAATTATTTAGAAGTTCTTTGATCTATTATAATTAAATACATTTCATCTATTTTTATTGAAACTAATTTTTTTTGGGTGGTTTCTCCTCCTTAAAAAGCTATTTGTTTGTGAAAATTGTGTCTTTTCTAGGTTTGTCAAGTGTCTAGTCTTGGATAAAAAAGAGTTTGATTTTTGAGTGCATCTATGCTTGAATTGTGTGGGATTGTTTTTTCCCTATGTGGGCTATCTAGGTTGGGAAAGTTTCTATTACCTGGTAGGATGTGTTGTTTTGATGTATTGTTCAGTCTAAGAGTCAAAAGTCCTAATTTCTTGATAAGTCATAGCTCATTTTTCTATTGAAGTATGATGGTTTCTATGGAATAAAAGGAATAAACATATATATTTTTAGAATGAATACAAGGATCTTTCTGGCTTCTTTAAAGAAGTATCTAATTTCTCTACAGGTTAGCATTCAATTGGAGTCTAAAGAAGAAATTAGAAAGTATATAGAGGAGAAGACTCCAAAGGATAAAGGAAAATAAGTATATGGCATTGATGATTGTTCTAGTTCTTCTAATCCTGTGCCCAAGTCTTAGTTAGTCAATTATGATAACACCCCCATTAGTGCTTTTCCAAAATGGTGGCTTCGAAAGTGCATGCATTACACCATGATAGACATGGAGAAGAAAATCAAGGACATTATTAAAGTTGATGAATGTGAGGTTAGTTATAAGAAAAAAGGCCCCATAATGCTATTTGTTATACATTGGAGGATTTTTTGGATTGATTGTGCTCTAAAGTATATGTAATATTTGTTTGTATCCCCTTTATTTTTCTTGGTCGTTCTTATTAAATGTTATGAACACTTAAACTCTTATTAGTTCTTTTTACTGGTCCTTGTGAAACTATTTTTGGTGATACTTTATAATTCAATCAGGGCTTAAATTTGACAGATGTATAATTGTATTTAGGCATTTTAGCTATAAAATACAACTGAAATTTTGAAAAGACTATTATATGAAAGGAGAGATTTTGGACAAAATGTCAAAACTTATATAGGATTATGATGATATATATATTTGGTTTTTATATAATTTACTTATAATTAAATATGTCATAGTAATTTAAAGGCACCATTGAATAGATAACTGTCATAAAAAAAATTGCTTCATAAACAAGATTGACTGCCAAATTTAAGCCCTGAATTCAATTATTCTTTATAGCCAGATTTGTATACTTTTTTTTTTATATATATATAACCAAAACTTATTAAATTTAACTAAATAGTAAACACTTCAAAACCCTCTTTTTGCTATTAAAATCTTACTTCCTATTAATAAAGGATATATGGATTTAAAAAGCCTCGACTTGCTGACCCATACATTTAGTCATGAACTGAACTTCCAGCAACTGATCTATCCTCAGATCCAACAGTCCACAAAGTTTTTGATTCTCCCCAAAGTAGGTGCTAAAGGATACCCTCTTGCCATTGTACAACTCCATTTATGGTCATTGATCAAGATTCATCTAATAGTTTACGGTCCTCTTCAATGTCAGAACCACTACAAATGTTTTGCAGCATTAAAAATACATATTTTAGCCTTCATCTCTTTCGTTCGTTTAGCATGGCATGTACAATCTTAAATATTTCTTAGACTTAAAAGTACTCACATGCCCAAAGCTTACTCAGACAGCCTTGAAAGAAGATCCTCTTTTGTTATTGATTTACTTTTGGGTCCGATTCTACCCAGTATTAATATAATTGAAGAGGGCCTTGAAAATGAGTTGCACTAACATCCATAATCATTTTTGTGGGACTTCCAACTACTTTGAAATTCAAAAGAGAAAAGAAGTTAAAAATCTGTTCTGAACACATAATATTAGCCCTGTTGATGCCATCAAATGCCCACTTTTTGAATCCTTTGAAACTGATGAATATAATACAACATATCTTCTTGGAATGGCATTTCAAACACTCTTTCCCACTGTTCATGGTGGTTTGTTGTAACCATGAATTTAGAAAGTGGAATTGCACCAGTTCCGAAGCATTTCATAAAAATACCATTTGACAAATGATTTCAAAGACATATAGGATCTGGACAATATATACCGAATAACCTATTTTGCACCATCTCAGTTGAAAAACCATTGTGATTTTAAGAGAATAATGTAGAGCATGTGTTATAGGGTGAACATTCGATGGACTGAAAATATTATAGCTCATGTTTCAAATGAGTTAACATATAGTCTTATATAACCCTCTAAGTTTATTAGATTATAGAGTAATTGCATGGGGAACACTCCAATCAATCCATGGTGTATTAGGTATACAATAATTTTATTCACATTAAATAATTGTGTGAAACGCTTCAATAAATCCATTGTGACAACATAAATTGGGGATACACAATATAATTGATAATGGTAATATTATTGCAAAAGATATGCACCATAATTTTTAAAATATTCTGTGATGATGTCATGTAGAAAAACTACTTGGTCCACACAAAATATAATTTTTAATATACTATAAGAACCTATTTTGTACACATCCTACAATTGTTGGAGTTCATGGGGTTGCATCTAGCCAAGGTATTTCTTTGAATTTAATTTGGAGAGGTACTATTTGCATATTCTATAATCATTCATAATCCACGAGACGATTTGTTTTTAGACATTTATCAAACAATTTTGATGCCTCTTCTTTGTTTTAACATCTTATTGTAATTGTGAAACTTGCATACTCATGCCAATTACCTTTAGTTTTGTCTATTTTGAGAAAATGGCCTAATACATTTACATATCAATAAATGATATGAAATAGGTTCTTTCCTCTGTTCTATTTATTCATCCACTCATAAAAAAATAAGAAGCTCAAATATCTAGGATGGTGTATAGAACTAGATCAACTTGTTTTAAAAAATACCATCAATAGTTTTACAATAATTTTCAAGATTCTAACAACTAACTATAAGGTTGAAAATTGTATACTTTGCAATTTAGGCACTACAATTTGACCTCCATTTAGCTTTCGTATCCCCTAGCACATTTTAAGGTCCATTTGGCCCTATCCTAGTCTTCATCCCACTCTTGGTGCCAACGTGGGCTTTGTGTTTTTGTATGACTAATATCTTTTCTGTGTAACTGAATATGTTTTTTGTGTCGAATCAATGTCTTGTAGTCATTTTGAGCTATTTTTAGCCTTACTATACTTAGATGATAACACAATGTGTGGATGTCCACATGATGTGCTAGCATTCACTGACTTTGTAGCTATATAGTGGTTGTTTCCTTTTAAATTTGCCACCTTGTTACACCTAAAAATGTAAATGTGACCATTGTCAAATCTATTAGGCAAATCCTAGTAGCTAGTTCATTTTGGCATGTCTCTTTGTCTTCCCTCTCAACTCACTTTTTAAATTTCTCAAGCTATATATATCTCTCTCTCTTAGTCTTGCATTCTCATGTCTTGGTGAAGCATATACAACTCTCTACATCATTTTTCAACACTCTTAAGCATTTGAACAACAACCATTATATCTCAAGTATTGCCTTCTATGAGTTTATACTTCTATTGAGGGCATACTTTGTGATTGCAATGGTTGTCATCTCTATTTCCAGTGTTGCAGGTGACAATGTTAAAAAATTTCGTTTCATTTGTTATTAGTGTTATTGTTGCAAGTTCTTTGTGTTTGTAGCACCTATGTTGGCACTTTGAGATCTCCATCTCCTTTTATCCTCACTCATACACACTAAGGTGTTTATCCTAGTAGACAGGGGATTTAAAACACATAGATTGCTACTGAATTATTGTTTTTAATTTCCTAGAAACATAGGGTTTAAGAGCACACACCTTCCAAGTTTCCTTGTTCCATTGACTATTGGTGTAGGTTGAAAGACCAAATCAGGGGTTTGACTTGAAGGCAAACTCCTATGTAGTCACCCCCTTTCTCTTTGTCTTGTCTTGTAGGAATTTGAAGGTTCTTAAACACAAGGAGGTGTTGTATTCCTTCTATTTTCATTGTCATTTTAATACATTGATTAAAATTGATATTTTAGAGTGATTTATAGCTCCCTATATATTTCTAGTATACCCGGAGGTCTTCTGTTTCTATCTTTATCATTCTATGTGCAATAATATGGACTCTAGAGACATTTTTAAATTTGACATCAACAGCCGATGCCAACGTGTAGGTCAGATGACAGTGCAAACTAGATGATAATGCATCATGTTGACATCTAGGCTAGAGAGATTCTTAAGTCACTTTCTAGTTTCCTTATTGTCTTCTCTTTATATTTCTAAATTCTATTTTTCATTTCTACACTTTAGAATTCAGTCATTCATAGTTTCCTTTTCCAACTCTCTCTTTCTTGTTTAAATATACTTTAAATAGGAAGGAAAATCCTAGATAAGGCTAAGTAGTTAACTATTCTTTGTTAGCAAACTAGTAAACTACAAAATATAAAAACATACAATTTAATTAGTCTCATCAAGAGTGTAACTTGGATTAGTTGTTAAAATCCTAACACACCTAGGCCTAAATAACTTTTCCCCACATTACATTTTGGTGAACTTGCTTGTTTGGTGAACCTATCTATTTGGTGAATTTCTTCTCATTCTACAATTTCATCCTATGTGTTGTGGATACTCATATCTCTTCCATTTTATGATCTTCACCTCATGGTCATTTTTCTCTAATCATATTGTTCCAAGAAGTGAGCGTATCAATAAAATAAATTCTCATTTTTCTACCACTTCTATTACTACAACTATTGACCTTTCTAGTTATATCTATGATTGAATTGCCATAACCCTTCCCCCTTTGCCTAGTTCTCCTATTGCTGAATTTCTTGATTTGGAGGAAGGATTTGATCACAAATCTTCTCTTCACATGGGGAATGTGGAAATAATACATTATATTGATCAATATTTGGCCATTTTTCAAAATGAGCCTTCTATTGATGAGGGTAATCATCATGCCATTGGCCCTATTCTTGAGGCTATACATATGATGCTCTATCATCACCCGAAATCCCTATATTTCTTATGTGGGGTGGAGTTTATTGTAAATCATGAAGGTCCTCTTTCTAGTGCCCCTTTGATTAAACAACTAATTCACATTATAATCTAACTCATACCTAAATTCCTATTTCTCTTCCCACACCAAACACCCATATTCCTAATTCTACAAATGTTGCTACTTCTACTATTTTTCCTAGTCATATGAGAACTTCTTCATTAGGAATTCCTCTTAACCTTATTTCTTCTTATGGGTTCATTCCTCCCTTGTAGGGCCCTTGCCTTTCACTTTGTATCTTGGATCCTTAGATCCTCATAGCCCTTTCCTTCCCTAACTTCACCATTCCCATAACTATTCCCACTATCCCTACTACCACTTCTATTCCTGCCACTATCCTCACTCCCTTACATTACACTAATCTTGTGCTTAACTAGATAATGCAAAATATGGGCAATTTTTAGTAGCAACTTTCATCTCTTTCAACCACTTTTTAGTTGATGACTATTCAATACTATTGTTGTAGTCTACTTTCTCTCAAGATCTTTGCTACTCCATTCCTTGATAACTTTTGGGTCCATTGATTTGATAAGTACAATGATAAAGGGCATCCCTAGACTCATATCTCCTCCTTCACTGCTATTTGTAGTGACTTTATCTTCAATGACAATTTGTTAATGAAGCTATTCTCATGGTCTCTTTGGGATATTGCCTTGGATTGGTGTCGCAACTTGCTTGATCATTCTATAACTTCATTCAACCAACTCATTCCACTCATTCTACAACATTTTCAAGTGAATATTGGCCCCTAGTTTACCTTCATTGACCTAGTTCACTACAAGCAAGGCCCAAATGAAAAAAAAAAACTAATTTTATCTTTTGCTACCCATCTTTGTTCTCTCAGATTCCATACGCTCTCCTTGAATTTAATGTTTAGACAATTTTCATTGAAAGCCTTCAACATCAAATTAGGGATAAAATTATTTTAATGTGGTATTATTCCTTCCCACATCTTTGTACTACCCTTCAAGATTACCAACGGATGGTTAACTAGTTTGAGACATCTACTATTGTCTCACTAGCTCTTGCTTCCTTAGGGCCTCCATCATATAATCAAAACTACAAAAAGAATAATAACTTATTTTTATAAAAGAACAAAAATACAACCACTATTAACCATGTTAGTGTTATCACCTAGATTTGCACCCTTTGCTGCAGTTGTGAGACCTTAGCAACCCGGGGTAACATGGGAATGATCTCAAAGTGTGGGACCTTGTGATTTGAGATCAGACCTCCAGAGAAGGCTAGTTCCTCTCTCTAAGCCTATTGCTTAGAGCAGTGCAACTAAACCTAGTGCTAGAATTTTACAGGGGAGAAGAGTTAGAAGGAAAACTGAAAGGGAAGGGGGGTGATACACCAGATTTAGTGAGCGATGGTTGTCATGGTGTGGACACAATAATGATTTTTTCAATGCGGAGGGAGATTCACACAGGCTTATGACTAGTTGAGGCTTTGGTATGAAAATTAAACCTATAGAGGAGCCGTTTTACCCACATAGCAGACTACAACTTCAATTAAAACATAGAAATCTAGACATAAAAGAGGCGAGAAGTCAATATATATTAATCATGAAGGCCCCGAAACCATTACAAGATAAAATGTTCAGAAACAGAAAGGATCTGTCTACAGAAAATTTGGTAGCATAACAGCCCTAATAAAACCATGCTCCTTTGCAAAAGAGTTTTACATTGTCTATATAGGCCAGACTCTTGCCAGAAAAGAAATGAATCTCTAATTCATAGAACCGAGGCCATAAATGCCAGAAGCAGGAAAGCATGGGTAGAGGTATGGCGAAGGGACAGGGACCATGTTGTCGCCAGGAGAAAACCGTGGAAAACGGTAGCCATGACGCGAGATATGATAGGGGATGGAGAAGCAACCCCCAAAGTTGCTGTCCAACGCACAGAAATTCGTCCTGCAAGATAAAGAGCCCATATGCCATAAATGCACTTGCAGAAATCCACCAATCGGAGCCACTGTGAGGAGGAAAAACCCCTCAAAACTTCAAGGCGGCCGCTGAAACGTCCAATCGACTAAAAAATGCAAATCCAGATCTAAAAAATGAAAACTAGAAAATCTCCTCAAAAACCCTACCAAATGAAAGAGGAGGCAAAAACATGCACTTTTTCCTCTTGCAGCATGTTGAAATTCGCTAGGATGGAGGAGATATAGGCGGTCAAAGTTTTGGTCAACTGCCTGTATATATCGCTTTGCATCTGTGTATATATTGGCCTCTGAAAATACCTCTAAGTCTACCTTTGCATGTACAAAACACGTTACATGTATTCTATCTTTGGCACCTAAAAGGTCTTGCAGTCGCTTTAGAATATGCATTTGAAAATGCCTCTTAAATCATCTTTGTATGTGCAAGAGCCCCTGTATATGCATTTGCCACTGCCACATGGCACCTCCTGATTTGCCATCGAATGGAAACTGAGACCTTCGCTGAAGAATTGCATCTTGTTCAGCTAAAAATCCCTTGTATATCAGCCTTTGCATGTCGGCTTGTATATGCAAAGATACAAGCGAAACATACATACAAAAATTTTGCACATACAATCAAGCACTTTACCCCTTTGTAATCGCGACTTGTATATCGCAATATGCAATCACCCTTGTATGTGCGCGTCCCTACTAGTTGAAAATCCTTTGTATCTGCCAACATACAAGCCGCGGGCCCCAAATTGACCATTAACTGTATTTGACTATTCTGTCGGGTCCAGCTTGTATCTCTTTTCTTTGTATATTTCTTTGTATGTGCAAACATACAAAGCACTTATACATACAAGCCGGACCTCAAACTTTTATATGCTGAATTTGACCTTCGGTTCAAGTCTACCTTGTATGCATCCCTCGTATCTCCACTTATATATCGCAATATACAACTGCAAAATATACAACCCGGATTTCAAACTTTTTATAAAGCTTTCTGAAAAAGCTTTTGGGTTCGGCTCGTATACTCTGCTTGTATATCGGCCTTGTATGTGCAAACATACAACCCAATATACATTCCACTGTAGCGCTTTCACTTGTACGTTGAACACATGCAATCCTCTTTGTATATGCGCGGGCTTCACTTCTTGTATATTCGGCCATATACAAACACCCTTGTATGCTTTTCCTTTGTATATCAACCTTGTATATGCAAAGATACAAGTAGAACATACAAACCCCAACATGCAAGTGGGAATCTTTGATGGAATATTCTTGCAATGTATAACCTGAAAATGCATATTTTCTTGTATGCTATGGATATACAAACGCCTTTGGATATCGTGGACCCCACCGCTTGTATCTCGGCCTTGTATGTACATTGGCAAATGTACATGAGGCGATATACATTCCACTGTAGAAAATGTATGTATGTCAGCCTTGTATGTTTTTCTCTGTATATCGACTTGTAGGTGCAAACATACAAACTCGATATACAATCCTTTGATATGCAAGCACAGAATATTCTGGGGAATCTACGGGAGATTCCCCAAATGCATATACAAACCCGATATGCAATTAGGGAGCATACAACCATCTTTTCCATTGTTTTTGAAAGCCGATTGAGATTTTTTGCTTGCCGATGTACATTTGCCTTGTATATTTCTTTACATATTCCTTTGTATGTACAAAGGAAAATGTATATGCAAATGTACATCAAAAATACATACAAATACAAGATATAAAAATGAGAAAATCCCAGTAATAGAAAATGGTTAAAGCTAAAAGATTTCTGAGTTTTTCTAGGTTTTTTGCAAGGATTCTCCAGGAAAGATCTTGGGATTTTTTGTAAAGCAGAGCATGAGATCTTGAAGAATTTACACCTTGTATGGTCATTTCTAAAGGATTTTCAAGAAAATTACTAGGTTAACTATTTAACTCTGGGCAGAGGAAAATAGGATAACATTTTTGGCGACCTCTCGGGGGTGTTTGCCTACTAAACAAATGATCAATGGCCTTACATCCATTGGGCATGGAGTCAAAAGAGACTGAAAATACCTTGACAAACATCTTGACCTTAGCACTCCAGCATGACAGCAATGAAGGACACAGGAAGACAAAAGGCCCAATCAAAATGCTGAAAGCAACCCACCAATTGTGCTAGACAACACTTAGGGAAAATAAAGAGGCATCTAAACTACTGTGCAACAACACTTATTGAAAGCATAGAGACTTATTCTATCAATTTACAAAGCACTCATACCTCAAAACACCTCTTCAGGTGTATCCCATTGATTGGGATAGGCAAATTTTGTCCATCCATATTTGATAACTAAAATGCATTGTGCTCCTTGCATTCAGTAATGAGAAATGGACCACTCCACATGCTATCAAACTTGGAGTGCTTCCCTAGCCTACTTTTTAATTCATCCCATGTGAGCACCATATCACCTTCCCTAAAACTTGTGGCAGTGGCCCTCTTATCAAAAACCTTCTTGTTCTAAAACTGATGATACTCCACAGTCTTCATAGCCTTGTCTTTGATTTCTTCAAGCTCCATGAGTTGAGTATATTTGACAGCCATGGGATCCTCTTCTTCAAACATCTCTAGCTGGTTCATAATGTCAAGAGATGGCAGCTCTATAGATACAGGCAATCTTGCCTCTTTTCCATAAACCAGTATATATGGAGAGTTCCCAATAGACCTCTTAGGAGTGACTCTATCTGCCCATAAGGCAGACTTTAAATGGGTACGCCAGGTCCTCTGGTTGTCTTCCATTGTTCTCTTGATGATCCTTATGAGGTTTTTATTTGTGGACTCAGCTAGGTCATTACCCTGAGGGTAATAATTTGATGAAGTACCCAAATAGATTCCATTCTTCACAACCCAGTCAGTTACCTTTAATCCAACAAAAACCAAGGCATTGTCTGAGATGATTGATTCAGGTACCCCAAATCTAGATACCAAATCACTATGAAAGTTCAAAATGGCACCCTCATTAGATTCCTTTAGGGCCACTGCCTCAGTCCATCTTGTGAAGTAGTCAGTTGTAGTAAGCACCCACCTTTGCCCTGCATTGGATGGTGGGTTGATGGGGCCTATAAAATCAATGCCCTATATCATGAAGGGCTGCTCTACTTGAATTGGCTATAGGGGTAGAGTTGGCATCCTTTCCTTGCCTGCAAAAATGGTACATTTCATACACTTTCTAGCCCATGCGTGAGCATCTTTAAATAAGTTGTGATAGTAATATCTAGCTCTCATTATCTTCCAAGCAGTAGTCCTTGGGGCAAAATGACCCCCTATTGTTCCATCATGAAATTCATGCAGCACCTTGCCAGTCTGAGCTTCATCAATGCATCTTAATAATACGCCATTAAAATCCTTCCTGAGAAGGATGCCATTGATCAAAACGTATGGGATGGACTGTAGTCTAAAGTATCTCTTCTTGGCTCTATCTAACCCTACCAGACATTCACCAGTTTGCAAGAAATGAATCATATCCTGCACCCAACCTATGCCCACTACTGCTGCATCAGCCTGATGTTCACCTCCAATGGCCATAAATGCCTTCTCTTCCTTGCTTGCTTCATTCTCAGAACTAGCAGCAAGCTGTTCGTTGAGTCCTCTTCCTCGAACGAGCCTAGTTATTTTGATGTCAACGTCATACTCCATGACCCTGGTAATCCACCCAACTCTTTTCTCGTTGACGTCCTTACTTAGCAGGAACTCCTTTACGCCAGGGTGAGCGACCATTAAATGTATCTAATTGTTAGAAATGAGATGTCTAAATTTCTTGAGTCTCCTCACCACTGCAAGGACATGCTTCTCAATGAAGCTGTACTTCTGTTCATACTCTTCTAGGCCCTAGCTGAAAAAAACAATTAGCTGTTCAAAACCCTCCCTCTGTTGCTGTACCAAAATTGCAGAAATGGTATCCAGACCACCATAAGCATACAAAATAAAATCCTTGGAGAAATCAAGATTTATCAGAGTTGGTGCAGCTAACAATGCTTCATTTATGGAATCAAAGCTGAGATTGGCCTCTTTCGTCCAACTGAAAACTGCATTCTTTTTTAACATGGATGTCAAAGGCTTCAAGAGATTTGCAATATTAGGTATAAACCTTTGCAAAAAATTAATTCTGCCAATAAAACTTTGAAGTCCCTTCTTGTTACTAGGTAAGGGCAATTTCAGAATAGCTCTTACTCTTTCTACATCAATGGTAATTCCCTCCTTTGACACGACGTGCCCCAACATCTTGCCTTCATGAACAGTGAAAATGCATTTTTGGGGATTGAGAGATATCCCAAACTCTCTGCATCTCTCAAATACTTGCCTCAAATGGAATAAATGCTTAGATGCATTCTTGGAGAAGACTGTGATGTCATCTAGGTATACCAACACCAATTATAGAGCAAACCCTTAAAGGCCATATCCATGGCTCTCTGAAAAGTAGAGCCAGCATTCGAGAGGCCAAAAGTCATTCTTTTGTAGGCCATGGTGCCCCATTTAGTAGTAAAAGCAATTTTATACCGATCCTCCTCCTTGACTAACACTTGGTTATAATCAGAAAAACTATCAAGCAAGGAGAATCTCTTTGAGCTAGCTACTACTTGCAGGATCTGTTCCATTGAGGGTAGCGGGTAGTGGTCCTTCAGGGAGGCTCTATTTAGATCTCTGAAATCAACACACAGTCTGATTTCTCCATTCTTTTTCTTACAGGGACAAGGTTGGAGACCCAAGAAGTATGTTTGATCAGGGAAATGATCTTTCCCTCGATCAACTTGGTCAATTCTTTAATCATTAGGGGCTCGAGTTTTGGGTTTAAGGGCCTTTGCTTTTGCCTTACAGGTTTTACTTCTGGCTCCAATTCTATGGTATGCTGGGCTATGTGAGGGCTAAATCCTTTTAGGTCTAAATAATCCTAGGCAAACACATCTTCAAATTCACAGCACAGAGCAATAAAAGCCTTTCTATCCTCAGGCGAACAGATTCTTCCAATCTTGAGAAGCTTACCCTTAAAAATTTCTAGCTCCTCGTAATATTCCTCTTTTATCTGCATGCCAGTTTTGGTCTTCTTTATCTGGTCATCAGTGCTAAAAATGGACTCCAGTGTTACCAGTCCCTTGGGCAGCTTGTTTGTTCTTAGCTGAACAATTTGATCATTGCCATACTATTGTCTGAGCTTATCTTGGTTTACCACAAAGAATTCATCTTCTTCTAACAAAAACCACAGGATTTGCTCATCACTTTCAAAAACTTGCCAATGGATATCATTGTCCAGGATAGAGGGTCTATCCACTATTTTTACATGAGGCTGCACCTTCCCCCTTTGACTATCACTGGGGATGTCAAACTAAGCCCCGATTGCAGCTAACCTATTTGCATGGTAATTCTGATTTCTTGGGATAGATATCAGGTTGAAAGCATCGAACTCTTGAATCATGTCCCACACCCTATGCTTATAACATTTCAAAGTATCATTCTTTGTAGCATGTAATCCTCTCACCTAGTTTACAATGAGTTCACTGTCCCCAAACACCTATAAACAACCAATCTTCCTCTTTCTTGCCCACCGCAATCCCTAGATTAACCCCTCATATTCGGCAGTGTTATTGGTGCATGAAAAGGCAAAACGGAAAGTGGAAAAATACTTGTGGCCCTGAGGGGACACAAGCATCGCACCACCACCAGCTCCATTCCTACTTCTAGAGCCGTCAAAGTACATTTTCCATATCTGATCTTTCTCTTCCATCTACAGCTCTGGGCTCCTTACGAGACTCAGAATTACTGATTTAGGCTCATGCAGTATGTACACTCCCATACTAGTCTCTTGAATGTGTTCCTTAGGACCATCAACAGTATTTTCCAAGGCCCATTCCCTTAATAGTACCTCTGGAATACTTTTAGCTTATAGTTGCTGAGCAGCAACAAGCTTAGGATCATCAGAGATAATGCAATTTACATTAACGGCACTTGGAGTGTAGGGCTCTATGTGGTGATTTGAAAGCAATTCAGATTTCAGGGTTACTTTGGTGCCATATCTGGTCCTAAAAAATATGTGGGACTAGTCTAAGGATAAGTATCCTCCTATCTTGGCTGTGAATTCCCTTGACAAACACATGGCAAAATGGGGTGGTAGGTCTATGATGAACACTTCCTGAGTGATGGAAACATTTGGACAGGTATGCAAGGTGAGGCTTAGGTCCTTTATCACACCTACAGTGTCGATAGCCGTGCCATCTAGCTGGAGCACACCCTTTGTTAGGGGTTGGTATCTCAATCCCAGTTGGTCTGTGATCTGTTTTGGCATAACAGAACTACTTGCACCACTATCCACCATGTAATTGTGCACTAGCTTATCTCCTATTATTAGCGACACATAGAATGGAAATGGTTTGATAGTCTTGCTTGGTTGTTTGCTGCTGTCTTGGGGGGATTGGTAAGGACAACCCTACTTGGGTCAACAGTTGTATTTTTGGATACTTTCAAATCAGATAAGGCAGATTGCAATATGTTCTTTTGGCCAAGGATGGCTAGGGAATCCCACATAGTCATTGTCACGTTTGCCTTCTTCATATTCTCAATAATATTGAAAGGTGGAATGGTACTTACCTTCTGATGTGGCCTTGTGGTGGCAATATCAGCCTGTAAATGAGGCTGCTCTCTAGTACTTGCTTGAGCATTCCTTTGCAACAAATGGGGAAACTGGGATGTTGAAGGGTCAGCAGGGCCTTTTTCTTTATTTGTTGCCTGATCCATTTCATAACTCCTCCTTTTGGCTCTCATGTTCGTTGCAACTGGAGTGTCATCCCTATTCATGCCACAAAACTTATTTTCCTGCCAATTCATGAAGGCATTATCATGCCGAGGCTGCTCTATCTACTGTACAGTCCCCTCATTAGATGTGCCTGGCTGCGAAACTGTAACACTTTGCACTGTCAGAGCTTGATTTATGGTTCTATTTGGACATGTTGCCTAACTGTACAACCGATTGCTTGGAGAGCACCATTCATACTCAGATGCTAGGTTGTTCTAAACAAGGATGATGTCACCAACAGCATGGGCAGGCATAGGATTGTAAGGCCAGAAAGGCCTCTGGTTCATGTTCGGCTTAGCCCCCTGGTAATTGTTCTGATAGGGTGGCCTATTAGCTTGGTAGGGTTGGTTCTATCCCTGATAGGGATGGCTTTGCCCTTGGCTATGTGGTTGATAAGGCTGTCTATTATGGAAATGTTGCTTTTTTATATTAGTTAGTTCATTACCAAAAGATTGCAACAATCCTTTGATCTCTTGCAACTTGAAAGACTGATTTTGAGTAGTGCTTTCTAACTTATTTGGATGTACATTAGCTATTGGCAATGCTGGTGTGGTAGGTATAACAACTATGGGAGGTACATATGTTGGGAATGGTGGCTGAATAGCAGGGAAAATTGGCAAAGGAGGCCTAGGGGCAATCTTACCAGCCTGAATGAGACTGTTTTCAGCCCTAATGGCTATGGAATAAGCCTGTGCTAAGGATAATCCTCCCATGGATTGAATCATGACAGAGATGTCTCTATTCAAAGCTCTCAAAAAATACAGGAATGCATGGTCAGCTGTAGGCCTTACCGTTGGTGGGATTCTATCCCACGTCTTTTGGAAATAGTGGCTGAAGTCTAACATTACTTCGTGAGGGGCTCTTTTGATTGTAGACAACTGCTCCACCAGCGATAGATGATCTAATTTGTCCTCGAAGAAGCTGCATAGTTCTTCCCCCAACCGATCCCACGAATCTATGGAATTTACCGGCAGACTTCTAAACCACTGCAGAGCCTTCCCTTTTAGGGAAGCTGCTAACAGCCTAATTGCTACATTTTCTTTTGTCACATGATGGATAGCACATAGGTTTGCGATGTCCTTGATATGCTCAGCTAGAGTGGTTTGATATTCACCATGAAAGAATGGTAAACTCCTCAGGGCAGCGATAGGGATATCATCATGCTGAGCTAGATTCAACGGGCTGCCTTGATTAAAAGCGACGAAGGGCTGATTTTCAGCCGCAGGAATCATTGTGACTGAGGCCCTTGGGGTAGTATGAGGTCCAACAGTAGGGGGAGTCAACTTGGCTCTCCTAGACTAGATGCGAGTCTTCTTGTGCTTCTCAGCTTGTACCCCTCCTCTCCTGGGTGGGGATAATTGTAGATATTTGAAAGGTGAAGAGCTGCTTCTGGTATGTATTCTTCTCATAAGCAGAAATACACTGGTTCTACTAGACCAAAGTTTGGAGTCACCAAATGTTTAAGTGTAAACCTCTCATAGGTTTGGACATCATTGGTTGCACATCAAAACCAGTAATCAAATGTAGTACTTGAACTTGTTATTCTTAATTCTGGTTCCATCGGGCATTCCAAAAATTGTTATCACCCAGATTTGCACCCTTTGCTGCAGTTGTGAGACCTTAGCAACCCGGGGTAACATGGGAATGATCTCAAAGTGTGGGACCTTGCAATTTGAGATCAGACCTCTAGAGAAGGCTGGTTCCTCTCTCTAAGCCTATTGGTTAGAGCAATGCAACTAAACCTAGTGCTAGAATTTTACAGGGGAAAAGAGTTAGAAGGAAAACTAAAAGGAAAGGGGGTGATACACTAGATTTAGTGAGTGATGGTTGTCATGGTGTGGACACAACAATGAGCTTTTCAATGCGGAGGGAGATTCACACATGCTTATGATTGGTTGAGGCTTTGGTATGAAAATTAAACCTGCAGAGGAGCCATTTTACCCATAGAGCAGACTACAACTTCAATTAAAACACAGAAATCTAGACATAAAAGAGGCAAGAAGTTAGTATATATTAATCATGAAGGCCCCAAAACCATTACAGTACAAAATGTTCAGAAATAGAAAGGATTTGTCTACAGAAAATTTGGTAGCATAACAGCCCCAATAAAACCATGCTCCTTTGCAAAAGAGTTTTACATTGTCTATATAGGTCAGACTCTTGCCAGAAAAGCAACGAGTCTCTGATTCACAGAATCGAGGCCATAAATACTTGAAGCAGGAAAGCATGGGTAGAGGTATGGCAAAGGGATAGGGACCATGCTGTCGCCAGGAGAAAACTATGGAAAACGGCAACCATGACACGAGATAGGACAGGGGATGGAGAAGCAACCCCCAAAGTCACCGTCCAATGCACAGAAACTGGTCTTGCAAGACAAAGAGCCCATATGCCATGAATTCACTTGTAGAAATCCACCAATCGGAGCCATTGTGAGGAGAAAAAACCCCTCAAAACTTCAAGGTGGCCACTGAAATGTCCAATCGGTCGAAAAAGGCAAAGCTAGATCTGAAAAATGAAAACTAGAAAATCTCCTCAAAAACCCTACCAAATGAAAGAGGAGGCAAAAACATGCACTTTTGCCTCTTGCAACAGGTTGAAATTTGCTAAGATGGAGGAGATACAGGTGGTCAAAGTTTTGGTCAACCGCCTGTATATATCGCTTTGCATCTGTGTATATATCAGCCTCTGAAAATACCTCTAAGTCTGCCTTTGCATGTACAAAATGCTTTGCATGTATCTCTATCTTTGGCACCTAAAAGGTCTTGCAGTCACTTCAGAATATGCATTTGAAAATGCCTCTTAAATCGTCTTTGTATGTGTAAGAGCCCCCGTATATGCATTCGCCACTACCATGTGGCACCTCCTGATTTGCCATTGAACGGAAACCGGGACCTTCACTAAAAAATTATATCCTGTTCGGCCGAAAATCCCTTGCATATTGACCTTTGCATGTCAGCTTGTATATGCAAAGATACAAGCAAAACATACATACAAAAATTTTGCACATACAATCAAGCACTTTACCCCTTTGTAATCGCGACTTGTATATCGCAATATACAATCGCCCTTGTATGTACGGGTCCCTACCAGTTGAAAATCCTTTGTATCTGCCAACATACAAGCTACAGGCCCCAAACTGACCATTAACTGTATTTGATTGTTCTGTCAGGTCCGGCTTGTATCTCTTTTCTTTGTATATTTCTTTGTATCTGCAAACATACAAAGCACTTATACATACAAGCCAGACCTCAAACTTTTATATGCTGAATTTGACCTTTGGTTCAAGTCCACCTTGTATGCATCCCTCGTATCTCCACTTGTATATCACAATATACAACTGCAAAATATACAACCTAGATTTCAAACTTTTTATAAAGCTTTCTGAAAAAGCTTTTGGGTTCGGCTCATATACTCTGCTTGTATATCGGCCTTGTATGTGCAAACATACAACCCAATATACATTCCACTATAGCGCTTTCACTTGTATGTTGAACACATGCAATCCTCTTTGTATATGTGCGGGCTCCACTTCTTGTATATTCGGCCATATACAAATGCCCTTGTATGCTTTTCCTTTGTATATCGACCTTTTATATGCAAAGATACAAGTAAAACATACAAACCCCAACATGCAAGCGGGAATCTTTGATGGAATATTCCTGCAATGTATAACCCAAAAATACATATTTTCTTGTATGCTGTGGATATACAAACACCTTTGGATATCGTGGACCCCACCGCTTGTATCTTAGCCTTGTATGTACATTGGTGAATGTACATGAGGCGATATACATTCCACTGTAGCAAATGTATGTATGTCAGCCTTGTATGTTTTTCTCTGTATATCGACTTGTAGGTGCAAACATACAAACTCGATATACAATCCTTTGATATGCAAGCACAGAATATTCTGGGGAATCTACGGGAGATTCCCCAAATGCATAGACAAACCCGATATGCAATTGGGGAGCATACAACCATCTTTTCCACCCTTTTTGAAAATCAATTGAGATTTTTTGCTTGCCGATGTACATTTGCCTTGTATATTTCTTTGCATATTCCTTTGTATGTACAAAGGTGAATGTATATGCAAATGTACATAAAAAATACATACAAATACAAGCTATAAAAATGAGAAAATCCCAGCGATAGAAAATGGTTAAAGATAAAAGATTTCTAGGTTTTTTGCAAGGATTCTCCAGGCAAGATCTTGGGATTTTTGGAAAAGCAGAGCATGAGATCTTGAAGAATTTACACCTTGTATGGTCATTTCTAAAGGATTTTCAAGAAAATTACTAGGTTAACTATTTAACTCTGGGTAGAGGAAAATAGGATAACAGTTAGTACTGACACACCCTCTTCTTTGATGTTGGCTATATCTATGTAGTCACAGTGTAATCACTCTTTCACATAGTTGTCTGACCCTCTCCATTCTTTTCTTCAATAGCTACTATCCAACAATCTTTCTTAGCTACCCATGATTCACCCCCTTGACACTAATCTTCCCCTTCCTAAAAATTATCATTCCAAAGCCTTTTATTAATATCATAGTGTGCCTAGGGCATGACATTACAAAGTGCATGCATCTTAGGCACCTTATCTAGGACCTTATTAATTCCAATGTCATACAGGTCATTGGTGTAAATGACAAAGTGAACAAATCCATTACTTAACTACATGAAAAATTACAAATATATACCAACCCATTTCCTCAAGATACCAATGCTAATTTAAAACCCCATACCCTCATAGGTCACACCTCTTACTTTTGATTCCACACTCGTACTCTCTACATGATAGGTGAAAATCCTTCTTCTAGTTCTTTACTGTTCCCTCATATAGTGGGTGTAGTGGATTCTCAGCCTTATGCCTCTAGAGTTGAACCATTTCCTGAGCCCATAATCTTTTTCTCTTCTATCAATGTGCATATTGGCATCTACAATGGTCCTCTCTACATCTAGGCATTGGTTATCAAAAAAACTATTCACAGACTTTTGGTGGATCCAGTGTATCTAGTGAGCATGGTTAACATCATTATAGAGGAGATTCTATATCTCAACCAATTGCATAGAGATTCCTATTCTTCTTCAAACATCTCTTTGTACATGCACAAAAACCTCTTTATACTGCTTCTTAGTTCTATCATGTTATTCATCCAGGTTGGCCCAAAGTCTTTAGATGTTCTTTGTCACATTATCTCTATTTTTGACAGTTATAATGTTCTATTGGGCCACCGTTGTTTCACTTTGATGAATGTTGCTCCATTCATCATTCATAAACGTTTGAAGTTCCCTCATAATGGTAATTTTCATACTATTCCACATAGTTAGTATCAACCACTTGCAATTCGAGGAAACTTCTCTCTCAACCATTTTTCCTCCACCTACTCCACCAACTCAACTATACCTCCTCTATCATCTTCTTCTCCTATGGTTCCCTTTCCTCATTTATTTAATTTTTTTCCTCCTCCTACACCTTCAATAGATAAAGGTAAGCCATAGGTGTAGGATCCTCCTCCATCCACTTCCTAAACTAGAAAATGATGAAACTGATCTTCTAGATTGAACAAGTGTTGTTGTCATGCTACTACCCAACCTATCCCTAACCCATATTCTTCCAATGCTCCTACCTATGATTAACCTCAAGAGCCTCCAAGTAAAATCCTAAACAACTTGAGGTGATTTTGGCCCATCTACTAAACCTTCCTTGATCTAACAAATTCCTAATAGACTCCCATTTTTTGAATTCACTAAACTCCCTAATGTTAGTGTCATTTCTAGTGCCACTCTATCAACCTTATTTCCACTCACTCATAACCATCATTTCCTATTTCTTGATGTCCTTAAAACATCTTCCTTTGATCTATTATTGTCCATCAACCACCACCACCTAAAATAAACTTTTAATCTTATGCCCCCACCCTTTTTCCAACTAAGAGAAAACCAAACCCTATGTCCCCACATCTAAGCCATTCTACATCACTCCCCCCTACAATGGAGGCTCTTCATCCACCATAGTCTCATGATCCTAGTACTCTCATGTCTCTTAGAAGTATTTGTAATGAACTCCCTTGTTATAACAAAGAAAACATAAATACAACTTGAGCAATTATGAGATAAACTAATAAATTTGAATTTCTCCATGATTTGACTTAATTTTTTTAAAATAAAGAATACAATAGAAGAATTACAATTAATTACTTTACATTAAACCATTCTAATGTATGACTATTCATGTTTACAATTCATACAGTAGAAAATCATTTAACAATAGGATTGTTGTCCTCATACAATACATACAAGAGAGTGTTAGTGTAGGTTTTTATTTTCCTAGTGGGTTAGTTTCTCTATTTCCTAGGTTTTTCCTACACTTTTATTAAGCCAAGTTCTTAGGTTAAATAAAGTAATTTTAATTAGTGAGTAGGTGATTTGAGGTGTTGACATCCTACAAGGGAGGTGGCATTTGCTATCTTGGGAAGATGCTCTTTCTTACATGGTCAGATGTGAACATTAAGATAATTTGTTAGGTACCTTTTGCTTTTGTTGCATTTATGGCATTGGCCTTCAGCAAGCATAATTTCTTTGGGTTCTTCCATTCTTTTAGGATATTAGTAAAAGAACTTTCCTACAAGAATGATAGAGTCTAAGAAAACAACAATGCATTGATCAGATCCATTGGTGTTTATGATATCATAACCGGTGTTTATGATTTCATATCTTACTAAACATTGGCCAACTTATGAGACCAACATCAAATTTTGTTGGTCAAACATTATCTCGAAACGGATGGATTTTCAAATGGAGCATCTTCCTCTCGTTCCTACCCTTGATGGAGGTCTTTCTTCTCTCATAGGCGGTTCTGGTGAGGACTTCTCCCTTGCTATGCTTTTCTCAAAGGTAGCAAAAGCTTTGGATGCTCACATGGATGCAAGGGCCTTCGCTACCCCTACTATGTGGAATACTTCCTTCAGCCCTATTTTTGAAGGTGCTTAGGGGCCCTCCTTTTCCATTGTTGGTGTAGTTGGACATTTGCCTTAGAGGGACAAGATTCATTCCTGCCCCCTTCCCTACTCCCATACCTCCCCTATGGTGGTGTGTGGACAGGAAGTTATGAAAAATGAAGAACATTATGGAAATCATGGATTGATTGGTAGATTTCATGGCCTTTGGCCATCCCTACCTAATCTGCGTAAGTGTATTTTTGAATCCTAGAGTCCTTTTGTTTAGAGTAATATTGACCTATTTCCCTGTGCAAGGGGTTTCTTCATTGCAACCTTTGATTCTGCTGAGGCTAGGGATTTAGTGCTAGATGATAGGGTGTGGTTATGGGGAGATCACTCCCTTATACTCAAACCTTGGACTCCTCTGTTTGATCCTCTTTCAGAACTAAATAATATCAAGCATGTTTAGGTCAAGATACCCAATCTACCCCTCTAGTTCTCGGAGGAATTGTGCTATGAGGCGATTGACAATACTATTGGTTGCTACCTTATGGTGGACAGATCTATGATCCTAAAGGGACTCTGTATATATGCTCACATTCTTATGGATATTGATATCTCTAAGCCTCTTCATGGAGATATAGTTATGATGGTGGGGGATTTTCCTAGATCCCAACTTCTTGACTATGGGGGATTACCCTTCCGGTGTCGTCGTCACTTCACTATTGGACATCTGGCTTCAGATTGCCATCACTCTCGTCATAAGGCTGACATGATGTGGTGGTGGAATGCTTGTTTGGAACACTTGAAAGTTAAAGATCTAGTTTTGGAGGTTAGTTCAGATGATGAGTCCCCTATTGGTTCTCCTCCTTCATTCCACTTGTGGATTTTGGGCCCCTTGTGGGGATTTCTCTACCAGCTCAGGCTGAGCTTGAGGGTGTGTTGGTGGCTGATCGTGATCATGCTGGGTTCACTTCTTTGGCTCTAGTAGCGGCTCCTTCTAACTAAAATCTGATTGCTTCTCCATCAGTTCTAGTTATATCTCTGGCCTTTCTTGCTTCATTGCATGAGAGTTTTGTGGTTGCAATGTCTGTTTAGGATCCTCTCCTCTCGCCTTGCTTTAAGGATTTAGAACCAGAGTTTTCCTAGATAGTGGTTTAGCATAGAAAGAAAGGGCTCCCCAAATATGTTGCTGCTCTATGCCCTAGGGTTAAGGAAGTTAGATTTGCTAGCTCAGATTCACGGGTTATTTAGTTTTGTTTGGGTTTTTTGGTCTTTTAGCAATGTTGTTGTGTTTGTGTGTTGTTGATGGCCTATTTGATCCTACCCTTGGGGCTTGTTGTAAATGGTTCAGCACCCTAGTTTGCTGCTTACCTTAATCAAAACATTAAATTTTGTGAATTCATATAGCTAAGATAGTAATGGGACTCCTCACTTTGTGAATTCCATCATTCCAGGTGTAGGAACCAAACACATAATCTTGGTTAAGGGGTTTCTTAAGAGTGAATTGAATTGTAAATGTTTGTTTCTTTCCTAAAGTTAGGAAAGAAAGTTTCTTAGGATGGATGTTTACAGACACACCTGGTGGTTCATCCATAGAGATAGTGTACTCATTCTTTCCACCCACATTAGTGACTAATCCTAGTGATGTTCTTTGTCTTAGTGAGGTTTGCAATGGCAATGGATGGGTAATTTAGATCATTAGATTTTGGAGCATTTTCTTGGCATTTGAAAGTGGTGTTTAGTGTGTTGTTGGTATTGATTCCATTTCTACAGAGAAAGATGAGGTAGCCTTTTATTATGGCATCATAAAGAAGGCTTGGATCTGATGCCTGGTTTAGATTCAGTTGGCTTGATCCATAATTGAACAGTGTAGCTGGCATTCCAAATGCATCTATCATTGGATTGCCCTTATTGTTAGTAACAACAGCTACAAGAAATGATAGAATGCACCATTGTTAGTTGTGATACTATTTTCATTGCTACAATAGTCCTTTCAAATTTAGTAAAGAATAAAATTTAGTCTACCTATGGTCATGATAGCAGATTTGATAGCAGCATGGCTCCAATCTAGGTAGATTACTTTTAACAAAGATGTTGTTCCTGCTACATATGGGCATGACATAGATGTCCCAGAGTCTATATTGTATTTTACGTGACTATCACTTTTTATTATTCTAGTTTTCAAAAATGTACTATATGGGAAGTGAACATGAAAACACATTTCTTTTTAGACACACATGTATTGATTTTGATTCACCATATACCTAAAAATGGCACATTATTATTATTTCTTTATACACAACTATTATTAAAATTTATTTTCATTTGTGGTGTAAGAATTGGGATTAATCTATATAAAATGATAATAAAAATTACATGTGTAAGTGATACAATAAATACAAAGAAATATACTATATCAAGAGGTTTATTTTACAATTTTAAATATAGACTTATAAATCCATCTATTTTCAACCACTAGAATAACTATCAAATACAAGTAAAATAGCCACCTAAAAACTATTCAACCACATTAAACAATTAGCTAACATTTAACATTACTACATATTAATGATATTTTGGATCATTACTGTATATGCCTAAAAGTGACATGATTCATTCTAAATAAATATTCTTAATATTTATTCCCTTCTTATTTTCTTCTATCAATTAAATAAATATTCTAAATTTATTTAATCAATTCACTATTCCATAATTAAATAAAACCAATTATTTAATTAAAATTCCCTAAATTCTTCTAATGTCTCACACAATTAAATAATCCTAAATTATTTAATTATTCATAAATCCCTCTATCCTAAGTTCTAATTTCAAAAAAATCCACCTCACCTTTCCACCTCACATTTCCACCTCACCTTGTCCACCTCACCATGTTGCACATGTAATTAAATATTTTAAATATTTAATTACCTAATATTCCCTCACCCACATGTCCTATTTCTTCTCTCAATCAAAATTGTTAACTAACCAATCAATTCTATCAGCTCCTCGATCTATTCGGGTAACTAATCAATCAATTCAGTTAATCCCTCAATCCATTCTTCTAACGGATCAATCAAGTTTGTTAACTGATCAGTCAATGGAGTTAACTCTCCAATCAATTTTGTCAAATCCCCTTTTTCATGATGGAGGTGGGACACTTGTCCTATTCCTACTGGTTGCACATTCCTCAACCATTCTCAGCCATTGATCATCATACTTCTTCTCAACCGTTGATCCTCATTCTTCTGAGTCTATAAAAGAAACCTCATCCTCCCATTCTATTCATCTAGGCTATTCGTATTGTTACTCTGTAGAAATTCACCAGTGCGCCTTTGGCACCCCAATAGAATTTGCTTGAGATCACCCAAAGCTTTGAAGCTCCTCTTCATTGGCACGTTTATCACCACAACCATTCACTATCGACATTCTTGAAAACAACAAAGGAGTGTACTCTCTGAGGGCTTACTTCATACAAACAAGGACGATCTTGATAGGCAACAATAGAAGCTTCGATTCAAGGAAGGTTTGCATTGTGTTATTCATTGCTTCATTTCATTCAATCTTTCTTAGTTTCATTATTCTATTGAGTTATGGGTATTTGATGTTGTTTATTGCATATTCATTGTTGATCCTATTTTACCCAAACAATTACATCTAACAAACCTCCCTTGATCTAGAAAGGAAACAAACATTAACATTAAATCAAATGACAACAAACCTCCTTTGATCCAAATGGGAAAAATTAAGATGATCTAGAGCATCTATCAATTTGACTCAACTTGCCGCCTTTGTAAATTTAGTCTCTTGTCTTCTAGTATTGATCAACTATTGTTGACACCTATATGCATCCTCCTCATGCTTGATCCTTTGCTTCACATTCTTATGTGAGAAACCACTATCAGTCATGTACATATAGTGTCTTGTGCCACTATGATTGATTGCCTCTTCATGACACTACCTATGTGAATCATGTTGAAATTTATTTAACAAGATACCTCTGACCATTTGTACCACATGTAATATGAATAAGATTCATTATTTCCCAACTACAATGAATATTATCTCTAGTGATTCCTTATACATGTAGCCTTCAAATGCATCCTCAATGGATAACTTACTGCCACAATTGACCTCACTTTGCCTTTATTTCTCTAGTATAGACAACACTTGTTAGAGGTATACAATCACTGAGTTGATTGATTATGAAGACCTACTTTCCCCCTTATTACTCAAGAGGTGTGAAAAAAAATAGTATAACTCTACTAGACCAAAATTCATCGTCAATGCTTAACAAAAGGAAACCAAAACTAAACGCAACACCCCAAAATACAACTTACTCCCACCAAAACAATAGAAAAATCACTTAAATATCTTACCCAAAAATATAAACACATTTAATTATAAAATCCATAAAAAAATAAAAATGTCATTAAACAAATTTCTAAAATTTTACCCTATGCACATAGAAATTTGAGGTTTGAAGGGAGGATTTTGCTCTTCACAAGTGAAAAAGTAAACATGTGGTAGCTAGTGTTCTTAACTACTATTTCCTTTGACACTAGATATATTGCAGGATGTATGACTCATAAAAAGAGAGAAATGACATGGTTTTCAAGAAGAAGCCCAGCCTTGTCCTTTAGAGACAACTTTCAATACAGATAGAAAGTAGGCAACAATAGTTACTAATAAATCTCAATGATCTGAGGTAATTTGTTTATCTAAATTTGATTATAATTTTAATACAACCCACGATTTATAATTTTATTTAAGATAAATCCATCACTCTTTTTTCTAATTTAACATCAAAATTCAAATTTCAATCCTTTTATCTCATCTTCTTTCATTTGTGTCTCTAACTAATTGTTCATCCTAATTGTTGTTTTAGTTAAAACATTTGAAATATATGGTAGCTATGGTGAGGTAGTTTGAAAACCAAGTTGAGGAAGATGATTATGATGATGAAACCAGGAGTTTGAATATTGACCTTCTGATTTATGAAAGGTTTTTGATAGACTAAGTCGACAGACTTGCTTTAGCATGGGATTAATTTTCCTACTTGTAAATTTGTATTTGTTTGTATATTTATGTCTGCCAAAGTGATGCAGGGGTAACCCCCATTTTGGCATTGGTTTTCTATCTTTTAATTTTTGCTCTAGTTTTGGTGTGAGTTGTTACAGACTTCGTCAGGCCTCTATTTCCACTCCTCTTGGTGGCACCGAACCTAATCAAATTTAGGCAATTGAATCCGCATGACTGATGCATCATAAGGTCTTGAAGTCTATTGTTAGACTGGCAGTGAGGAATTAAAATCTCAAGTGTTTATTTTTGTGGTGGCAGATATCAATTTTGGGGTAGTTCCATTTAAGAGGAGGGTCAGTTAAGGGACGTGGAGGAGAATGGCAGGTTGGGAGGATTTAGACATGATATCTTTTTTTTGAAGGAGGCACCTTCCCAGTGCTAGATGATAAAGAGGTGGTAGTATTGTCATTTGGGGGATTTTGGTGGTAACTAAGATGAGAAAACATTCATGGGGATCAGTGACGGAGATTGGAGTTTATGTGGAAAGCACACTTAATCTCATTTTCTTTAATTTGGATAAGCACAGGTTTGATGCATTGGTGTAGATGAAGTGCCTGATAGGTGTAGTTTTGGTTTAAGTTAGTTACAGGGGGCTGAGTTGCAAGTCTATGTCCAGACCAATTTTGGCTTGTGTTTTGTAGTGACAAGCCAATGAATTTGGCCATCATAATTTGTAATTTGTAATCTATTTTTGAAGAAGTTAAATTTGAAGAACTTTTCTAAGTTTTGTTATTTTTCCATTGCATCAGTGGTATCAGAGTGGGTTGTTCCTAAGTTTGCAGGTAGATGGCTGAATGTGAGGCAACTTGTAGCAGTACTTGTGAGTTGTGGGTTGTGAGCAAGTGCCTCTGAGAGTGGCCCCATGAGGTAGGGGTAGAGGTAGAGATATATATTAGAGCTAGAAGATTCTGAGGAAAATGTATGCAAGAGGAGCCCTGTTTGGTTGGGGTAGAGCTAGAGCTAGAGATGGAGGTAGAAATCCTCCAGGTGATGATTGTGTTGATGATTTCAAAGCCTTGAGAAGGCAGGTTGAAGCATTACAAGAAGAAATGAGAAGAGGTTTTGCACAAAGGAGAGAAACTGAGAGTGATGAGGATGAAATTACAAATGCAAATGGTACAAGTAGTGAAGAAGATGAAACAATGACAATAGCTATGAATGATCCTTTGGTGAGGGCATTGACAAAAATTTAAAAGAGACCAAAAATTGATGTTCCTACATTTAGTGGAAATTTGAATCCTGAAGAGTTAGTGGACTGGATCAATGACATGGAAGAGTATTTTGAATTTGAAGAAGTTGAAGACCCCAACAGAGTAAAATTTGCAAAAACAAGATTAAAGGGACATGCTTTGATTTGGTGGAGAGAGGTTCAATTGGAAAGAGGAAGGAGAGGCAAGGGGAAAATTACCAAGTGGGATAGAATGGTGGAGAAGATGAAGAGACAATTCATCCCAATAGATTATGATTTAGATTTGCTCAAGAAAATGCAAGGTTTAAAGCAAGGAACCAAAACAATGAAGGAGTATACAAAAGAGTTTTATAGGATCTTGATTAGAGAAAAACATGCCAAAGCTACTAAGGATAAGGTTGCAAGGTACCTTAATGGACTCAGGCCAAGCATACAAGAAGAGATGGCTTTGGTGAGAGTTTACACAATGGAGGATGCATATCAGTTTGCACTAAAGGTGGAAGAAAGATTAAACAAAAGATTGGAAAATAAGCAAAGAGGAAGAGATCGTGGTGAAAGAACTAGAGAAAGGTCTTATGTAGAACAAGAGAATAATTAGAAAAATTAGGAAAATATAGACCAAGGCAATAGAAGAACTTAGAGGTATGAAGACTCATATGGCTCTAGAGATCAAAATTGGAGAGGTAGAGGAAGATCGGGTAGAGGATTTGGAAGAGGAGGTTTTCAAGGAACATGTTACAAGTGTGGAGAAGAGGGACATCAAGCTTATGATTGCCCTCATAATTAGGAAAGAACCAGTAGAAGGATTGAAAATAATGTAAGGGCAGCAAATGTGAAAGAGGAAGATGCAGATTCATCACACTCTGAAGAAGTAGAAAGTGGAGAAGTACTTGTTACAAGAAGAGCCCTGATAATTGAAGGAAAAGAACTGGATCAAAGGAAAACTTTGTTCCGAACAAGATGTAAGTGTGAAGGTAAAGTATGTAATGTGATTGTTGATGGTGGCAGTTCTGACAATCTCGTTTTTGAAGAGATGGTAAGTAAATTGCAGCTAGAGAGGAGAAAACACCTGCATCCATATAGGATAGCTTGGCTACAAGATGACAAGAAAGTTTTGGTCAACGAACAAAACTTGGTAAAATTTAATATAGGAAATTATTATGATGAGATTTTGTGTGATATTGTGCCTATGGATGTTTGTCATATGTTATTGGAAAGACCGTGGTAGTTTGACAGGAAAGCAATACATGATGGGTTTACCAATACATACACCTTGAAAAAGGATGGAGTTCAACACAAGTTGAAGCCCTTGAGTAAGGAAGAAGGTAATGTATGCAATAACACTGGTAATTGTTTGACTAATGGAGTTAAAGAGTTAGTGAAAGAGGGTGAGGATGAAGATTATGATTTGCTAATGCAAGTTGTAGCAGTGTTGATTGCATTCAAGAGGGGTATAATGAAATTTTCAGTGGAGAGAGAAAAAGAGGTAAAATCTATTTTTGTAAGAATTTTGTTGAACCTGATTTATTTGAGGATGATAAGATTAGCATAGGGAAGGATATTGTAGAAATAGACACATTGGAAAATGAAGGTACAAGTGAGAAAGAAGATGAGCAGGTGAAGGTTGAGTTGTTTGATGATCTCTTGATTGATAAAGAGATTGTTGAAGATGAAGATCTGAAACTAATAGCTTGTTGCAGGATGGGAAATATGAATCCCTTGACTATTTTACTAACATTGATGTGAATGTAAAGGAAAAAGAGTTTGCAGCTAAACCTTGTCTTTCAGAAGACATAGCGAAACAAGAACATAATATTACAGAAGAGGAAATGATGGACAAATTGTTGCAGCAGTTTCAAGGAAAGATGTCATGTATAAATTTGATTATTTTACAGAAGAGGATGATATTGAAGCTTATGATTTTCCAAAGTTTGGATTTAGAACAAGCACAAGACTTATAAATGTTTATGAGTTTAACTCATGAAACATTTCAATCTACCTTGGGTGTCTAATGCAAGGGCATCCACGTAACCCACCATTTTGGCGTCAGTTTTATTTGTCTTTTAATTTTTGCTCTAATTTTGGTGTGAGTTGTTGCGGACTTTGTCAAGCCTCTATTTCCACTCCTCTTGGTGGCACTAACCCTGATCAAATTTAGGCAATTGAATCTATGTGACTGATGCATTATAAGGTCTTGAAGTTTATTGTTAGATTGGTGGTGAGGAATTAAAATCTTAGGTGTTTATTTTTGTGGTGGCAGATATCAATTTTGGGGTGGCTCCATTTAAGAGGAGGGTTGGTTAAGGGACGTGGATGAGAATGGCAACTTGGGAGGATTTAGACATGATATCTTTTTTTTTCAAAGGAGGCACCTTCACAATGTTGGATGATAAAAAGGTGGTAGTATTGTCATTTGGGGGATTTCAGTGGTAGCTGAGACAAGAAAACATTTGTGGGTATCAGCGAGGGAGATTGGAGTGTATGCGGAAGGCACACTTAATCTCATTTTACTTAATTTGGTTGAGTGCAGGTTTGATGCATTGGTGTAGATGAAGCACCTGATAGGTGTAGTTTTGGTTTAAGTTAGTTGCAGGGGGCTAAGTTGCAAGTCTATGTCTAGACCAATTTTGGCCTGTGTTTTGTAGTGATGAGCTAATGAATTTGGCCATAGGGTAAAAGCACAAACTTGTGTCACACTTTATAAAGGAATCGACCAATAGTAAAAAAAATCTGAACTTCGACCACATAAAAGTGGTCTTTATGTTTTGAATTTTAAAATGATGTAAACTACTGAAATGTAGAACTTTTGATGAAGTTTATTCCTTTAATTTTTTAGATTTTTAAAAAATTGTTTTCATTATTTTTTTAATCAATTTAAGAACAAATTTGGAATGCTAAAAATTTCAAGAAAAAGTGATATTCATGGGACGTCAATAAACAAATTGAACAAAACTTTATTTCTCCCTAATTTTTTTTCTCCAAATAGGTAACTTCAATATCTAGTGCATGGAAAAAAAAATTAAATTTTGATGTACATTGTTCTCGTAATAACGTTTTAAAGTCAAACTTGTCAGAATTTGATAGTTTTCATGGGACGTCAACTAGTGTCTATTTTTTTTAATAATTTTCAAAAAACAAATTATACCCTTTTGAAGAGGACTCTCTCTGCTAGTGCACCATATATTTTAATTTTTTTTAATATGTTTTACTATTTTTTTTAAATTTCTAATTAGCCTCTTTTTAACTTCAACAACCTACTTGCATTATTTTAAAAATAAAATATATTAAAACTAATCAAAATATGAAAAAAATTACATATTTGGATTCACCACTCCGAGCTCTACAAAAGGGTATTTTTCTTTTTTGCAGAAAATTCATTCTGACAAGAGAAATACCCTATTAAAGTTCAATGTTTTAGAAAATTGTGAAAAAAGGTGAGTTGGCTGCCAAATAGGCAGCCAACTAGACATACTCGGCCGACAAGGTTTCGGGTGTAACTTTATCGGCTGATACTTAATCGACCGACAAGTTATTGGCTAAAAATAATTGATATATATATATATATATATATATAGATATATATTTCAACTCAAGAAAATTTGATTAAATACAAAAGAAGGCATATTTCAACAAAGGAAGGATTATATCGACAAAAGAAGACTTATTTCAACAAAAGAAGGTTTATTTTGGATCATAATAAGTGCACTTACAAATTTGTACTATGAAAATTTGTAAAAATATGTTTAACTTCACCTAGTGTGTTTTAGATAATCATTAAATATATTATGATACTTTTCTCATGTTTTTCCACATTATTCTTTGACTATTGATTATCTTCTTTGATCCTATATATGTTCATGTTACACTTTTTGAGTTACCACATAGAGTAGAGGGCATCATGCATTCCATTACATCTTATAGGTCTTCATCATGTTGCATCTTCATAGTATGGGAATCATGTCTAAATATCCCTTTACATTGAATGCTTATATGGTTATATCCTTACATTTTAGGTCATTAATCCTTCCTCCTTAACATAGTGTGATTTTATTTACATCACATCCTTGCATTTAAGGAATCATAGGTCTTCCCCTTTGTAATATTATCCTTTCATTGCTATATACCTTTCAATAGGAGATATATCATGTTTTCTCTCTTTCACATCATATAAGTCTTTTATTACGATATATATAAATTAGAGGCATCATGCCTTTCCCCCCTCATGAGTAAATCATTATATATACTATCCTACCCATCTAGAGAAAACTAGCTTTATGCATGTGCACAATCATGTTTTCCCTTGCACCTCTTCTCTTCTCTACTTTTCATTTATTTCTCATGTGTGGGTTCATCCCTTGTTACATTAGTATTTAACAAATGAAGTCAATTACATTAGTATTTAACAAATGAAATCAATTACATAGTATGATTTTATCTGTCACATCCTTGCATTAAGGAATCATAGGTCTTCTCCTTTGTAATCTTATCCTTTCATTGCTATATACCTTTTCATAGGAGATATATCATGTTTTCTCTCTTTCACATCATATAAGTCTTTTATTATGATATATTTAAATTAGAGGCGTCATGCCTTTGCCCCCTCATGAGTGAATCATTATATATACTATCCTACCCATCTAGAGAAAACTAGCTTTATGCATGTGCACAATCATGTTTTCCCTTGAACCTCTTCTCTTCTCTACTTTTCATTTATTTCTCATGTGTGGGTTCCATCCCTTATTACATTAGTATTTAACCAATGAAATCAATTACATAGTATGATTTTATTTGTCACATCCTTGTATTTAAGGAATCATAGGTCTTCCCCTTTGTAATCTTATCCTTTCATTGCTATATACCTTTTCATAGGAGATATATCATGTTTTCTCTCTTTCACATCATATAAGTCTTTTGTCATGTCCCCATTTTTAAGTAACTTAAAATAGTTCTAAATTGTAATTTAATTTTATAAAATATTTTAATTGCTTTATAAAATTAATATTTTATTTAAGTTACTTAAGTCAATGTAAAAACACTTTATAAGAAGTTTTATTGTGTACACAAAAACAAGCATTTAAAAAGGTTCAAGTGTGACCGTGTACACATAAACTCTCATTTAATAAAATTAGGCCAGGCCTAATTGGTGTGAGGGCTTTATAAGGAGCGCTAAGATTCATTTGGGATCATGCTTGAGTTGATGTTTTATGTCTTTGTCTAATTTGTAATTAGCTGATTGACAAGGTGATGTCCCCTTGCATAAATGCTGAACTGAGGAGATGACCCCTTAGTGAATTGTAGAGGTGAAGTTGCTTTAGGCTTCACATATAAGCTTTCAAGTGGATTTTGGGTTTTGGTGTTATGCTGGAAATATCGATATTTGGTCAAAGACCATTATCGATCATTCATTGGAATCTTTGTATTTCCTAAATAATGTTAATAAAGATTCATTGTTTGCTGGGTTGAATCAGAATATATATTTCTCTATGATTGTCTATATATGAGGAATTATTTATATTGTATCTAGTAAATATTGTTGGCTGCTAGATATTTGTATCCTCACAGGAGACAAAGTCTGACAATTCAGTTCAGTCAGCAAATTCCAAGTTTTAATATTGTTTCAAGTAGATTCAGGTCTTCTATTTGCATACAAGAAAGATATTGGATGGTGGGACCCTTGAAGAATTAAGCAAATTTATAAAGGAATTCATGGGAAAAGGAATCGATTGATTTTCTTTGATATCTGCTATTCCATTGGTATTGATTAATATAATATCATTTCATCTTTATTTTTATCTATTCTCAACAAAGTGAAGGATTCGGGCATTGCTAAATTATTGATATTATTGAAGGCAAATATTATTGATAGGAAATCATAGTGGAATGTGGGCCCAAGTTCAGACGCAGGAATGGAAAAGAGTTTCTAATATATAAAGATTGTAGTTGTTATTGATTGTGGTAGAAGGAATTGCGTCTATTTTGTGAGGTGGTGTCTCAATTGTATAAATCAAGGGCCCCAAATAAATGAGACGCGGTCTGCATAAAAGAATTAATAGGATTTATATGTAAACGCTGTCCATTCCAAAGAAAGACGTGAGACTGTAGGAGTGTATAATGAAGAGGTAACTCTACATACCATCGATCTGCACTTGCAAAAGAGTTTATAATATGTATGTCTGAAGATTTCATTGTTTGATAAGTTACTTTCTCACCAAGCCATATGGAAGACAAAGAATATGTGAATTGTGGGGCCGCGTTGGAGTGATATGCAGAAGGAAAATGGTATCGGGAGTCAATAGAAAACATAATCATATTACATACTGCTCCAAAGGAGTTATTTGCATCAATTCGTGGGTCCTAGCATATGTCAAAGAAAGGTTTGAAATCATCATTCGCTGAAGACGTGAGTATAGTTAGTGTGAAGATTGTTGACAACCGATTGACATCGCTCAAGGATTCAAGTTGGAGGTAGCGACTTCATGATAAGTCAGATTAAAAGTTTTTAGTTGAGCATCATTCTTCATCAAGGTTCGTAGTGATTTCCAAGTGATTGTGTCTCAGTGGGAGTTGTGTTTGATAAAACAACTTGGGCATTTGTGTTAGAAGCTAATCTGCAGTGACATTGATTCCATCCATACATAGAGATGATCTGGAGTGGTTCATTCGACATTGAAGGGTCATATTGTATACTTGGTACACTCTCTACTATGTAATTGGTGTTTCCTCTCATACTTGTAACAGCAAACTGTGACTGTCATATGACAGTGAATCGATATAGCTAAAAAGATTGAGTAGTATCATCATAACTGATTATTCCATTACCTTCATTGTAATCTAAATACTTTTTGAGTTTCAAACTATAGTCTATATGGATGTTGATGAAATACAAGGTTGTTATAATTATAATCAGGTTTCATAAGCTGCCATCTAACTTGGTTTTGACAAATACTTCAAATCTTTAATTTGAAGAACCTATTTCTAATCTAATTGTAAAATTTTGAGTTATGACAGCTAGTTGGGTTTTGTAATTTTTTGGATGGGATTATCATCTTTGAAAAACTCAAGTGAATGATCAGTATTTTAGAAAATATCCAGTTCGGGATGTTACAGTTGTATTAGAGCTATCCTCTTTCCATCCTGTGGGTTATCAATCATGGCTTCTACATTTGTTGAAGAGATAATGAATGCATATGATGCATACATAGCACTTCTAGATAGGGTTAAAAATCATGCGAACTTCGAGCGATATTTGGAGCATCGAATGTTTATGAAGGAGCAAAGACAAATGACAAAGAAAAAGGTTTCAATGAGGCCAACTCCTAGTTCACAAAAGTATGGAGATTCAAGGATGTCTAATTCAAGAAGATCAATAGGTACAAGGTCAAATTCATCCTAGAAGACTCCTAATGATAGAGGTATACATTGGTATATGATGAATAATTTTAAAGAGCAAGAAGTCTATGCAAGTGGCATAAAAATTGAACAATTAGATGAGTTTGATGAGATGCCAAGAAATGAAGAATCTCATAGCAGCCATGAGACAATGGAAGAAAATCAGACTTTTGGGTCAGAAAAATATGAAAAGATCATGTCACTCCATGATGGTTGCAAGATTGATGAATAGGATGTGCAAGATGAAGATAAATCAGCTAAGATAGATGAAGGTATGGTTTCTCAAGTTGACACTAACATTGATCCTCATGTTGATAAGAAGACAAGTGGTGTGAATGATTTGGAAAATGATAATGTTCATTCATTTGAGAGCAAATCGGAGATTACAGTTTGTTATGAAGGGCATATTATTGATGTTTAATCATACATGAAAGGAGAAGACGTAATGTTTGACACAAAGAACACCCATGAGGTATGTACTGCACATGAGACACACATTGGATCAGCATTTGGTGAAGAAGATACTATACAATGGCATGATGTCATTACTGATTTGTTTGAGAACAATAGCACTATGCCTACTAATGAGATAGTAGCTTTTGATCATGATAAGGTCAATGATATGATCTCACCTATTGATGATAGCCATATACCCAATGATAGACATGGAGATATTGATGGTAAGAAGGCTGATTTTGTATACTTTGGCAAAGAAGAGGTAAAGAGATGTGAAAAGATGAATGAAGAATGGATGAAAAGAGCCAAGGAGGCCAAGATGGTGGCTACTAATGCAAAAAAACATCTTCAAGAACATCTTCAAGAAGTCAAAGAAAAAGTCAATCTCATCAATATTGCAAGACAAGAAAGGATTGACTACATTAGAAGTCTCTTCATTCCAACGGAAGATGAATCAGGAAATAAATATTGTTCCAATGAGGGAGATGATGAGGATGATAAGACTTGTCATTTGGAGGAGATTCCAAACATGAAAGAACAAGTCATGGATGTTATGCAAGTATGTGATAATTTCCATTGATGAGGATTAGCCTACTCTTAAGATGACCCAACATCATTTTGATGATGTTCTTTTATTGGAGCATGTGAATGGCTTGATTGTTTCATGGTTTGATGACTACTATCTATTGTTGAGCATGAAAAAATGTGATATTAGTTTTGTTACAGAAGTACATGGAAGAGTTTGCTTTGATGGAAAGCACTATTATCTTATTGAAGACTGGTTTCATGATGATTCCCTATCTTCATGCATTAAAGTTGACACTTTGCATATCACTTGGAGTGATATTTTTAGATTGCATAGTGTTGTTCTGATTCATGATAGCTTGGATACATTTGTGTTTGCTACATTGTACAACAACGGAAGTGGTCCCAGGATCTTCTTCGTCAGCAGCCTTGAAGAGATGCAGTTGAGCATGCTTTAGAAGCCTCGATGGATTTGAGATCTAGGGATTGACTGAGTTCACTTTTTCTTCCCATTGCTTGGGGACAAACGATGTCGGGAAGGGAGGGCTGTTATGTCCCCATTTTTGAGTAACTTAAAATGGTTCTAAATTGTAATTTAATTTTATAAAGTATTTTAATTACTTTATAAAATTAATATTTTATTTAAGTTACTTAAGTCAATGTAAAAACACTTTATAAAAAACAAGTATTTAAAAAGGTTCAAGTGTGACTGTGTACACAGAAACTCTCATTTAATAAAATTAGGCTAGGCCTAATTGGTGTGAGGGCTTTATAAGGAGAGCTGAGATCCATTCAGAATCATGCTTGAGTTGATGTTTTATGTCTTTGTCTAATTTGTAATCAACTGATTGACAAGGTGATGTCCCCTTGCATTTGTTGAACCAAGGAGATGACTCCTTGATGAATTGTAGAGGTGAAGTTAATTTAGGATTCACATTTGAGCTTTCAAGTGGATTTTGGGTTTTGGTGTTATGCTAGAAATATTGATATTTGGTCAGAGACCATTATCGATCATTCATTGGAATCTTTGTATTTCCTAAATAATGTTAATGAAGATTCATTGTTTGATAGATTGAATCAGAATATATATTTCTCTATGATTTTTTATATATGAGGAATTGTTTATATTGTATCTAGTTAATATATTTGGCTACTAGCTATTTGTATCCTCATAGGAGACAAAGTCTAACAATTCAGTTCAGTTAGCAAATTCCAAGTTTTAATATTGTTTTAGGCAAATTCAGGTCTTCTATTTGCATACAAGAAAGATATTGGATGGTGGGACCCTTGAAGCATTAAGCAAATTTGTAAAGGAATTCATGGGAAAAGGAATCGATTGATTTTCTTTGATATTTGCTATTCCATCTGTATTGATTAATATAATATCATTTCATCTTTATTTTTATCTATTCTCAACAAAGTGAAGGATTCAAGCATTGCTAAATTATTGATATTATTGAAGACAAATATTATTGATAGGAAATCATAGTGGAATGTGGGCCCAAGTTTAGATGTAGGAATAGAAAAGAGTTTCTAATATATAAAGATTGTAGTTGTTATTGATTGTGGTAGAAGGAATTGTGTCTATTTTGTGAGGTGGTGTCTCAGTTGTATAAATTGAGGGTCCCAGATAAATGAGACATGGTCTGCATAAAAGAATTGATAGGATTTATATGTAAGCGCTGTCCATTCCAAAGAAAGACGTGAGACTGTAGGAGTGTATAATGAAGAGGTAACTCTACATACCATTGATCTGCACTTGCAAAAGAGTTTATAATATGTATGTTTGAAGATTTCATTGTTTGATAAGTTACTTTCTCATCGAGCTGTATGGAAGACAAAGAATATGTGAATTGTGGGGTCGCATTGGAGTGATATGTAGAGGGAAAAGGGTATCGGGAGTCAATAGCAAACATAATCATATTACATACTACTCCAAAGGAGTTATTTGCATCAATTCATGGGTCCCAGTATATATCAAAGAAAGGTTTGAAATCATCATTCGCTGAAGACGTGAGTATAGTTAGTGTGAAGATTGTTGACAACCGATTGACATCACTCAAGGATTTAAGTTGGAGGTAGTGACTTCATGATAAGTCAGATTAAGAGTTTTTAGTTGAGCATCGTTCTTCATCAAGGTTCGTAGTGATTTCTAGGTGATTGTGTCTCAGTGGGAGTTATGTCTGATATAACAGCTTGGGTATCTATGTTAGAAGATGATTTATAGTGACAGTGATTCTATCCATACATAGAGACAATCTGGAGTGGTTCATTCAACATTGAAGGGTCATATTGTATACTTGGCATCAGTCTCTGGTATGTAATTGGTGTTTCCTCTCAGACTTGTAACAACAAACTTTGACTGTCATATGACAGTGAATTGATATAGCTAAAAATATTGAGTAGTATCATCCGAACTAATTATTCCATTACCTTCATTGTAATCTGAATATGCATTTTTGAGTTTGAAACTATAGTCTATATGGATGTTGATGAAATAGAAAGTTCTTATCATTATAATTAGGTTTCATAAGCTGCCATCTAACTTGGTTTTGACAAATACTTCAAATCTTCAATTTGAAGGACCTATTTCTAATCTAATTGAGAAATTCTGAATTATGAAAGCTAGTTGGTTTTTGTAATTCTTTGGATGGGATTATCATCTTTGAAAAACTCAAGTGATTGATTAGTATTTTAGAAAATATCCAGTTCGGGATATTACATTATTTATTACGATATATTAAAATTAGAGGTGTATACTTGTCCTCTTTCTATTCACGCACATTCCTCAACCATTCTCAACCTTTGATCTTCTTATTTCTTCTCAACCATTGATCTTCTCTCACGTATTTCTTTAAATGCAACCCTCTTCTTCTTCATTTCATATCGATCATTTGAGTAAACTTATGCTGCAGAAATACAAGCGTGCCTTTGGCACCCCCATCTCCATATCATCTATCATCCATCAATAGTGTGTTGAAACTCATCTTCAATCACACAAAGTATCATAGCCATTTTGTCCTTGTCATCTTCAACAAGAAAGGGAGCATACACTTCTGAGGGCTTCATCATCAAGATCAAGAACAGATAGGCGAGCAATGGAAGATGAAAGGTGAAAGGTTTTAAGTATCATTTGTTTGTTATTTGAATCTCTTTTTCTCCTTCATATTCTATTGATGTTTGGGTTTATTATTGTTATTGATTAATCCATATTTTACCCTCACATTCTGGCGCCCACCATGATCTGACCCATTTTATTTGGGAGTATTTGTTTTAGAAGTTTTTTGTTGCAGATTCAAGTGTGTTTCAGGTAAACTTCGGCAAACAAATTTCACAAATGGCCTCCTACACACAAACTGAGCTCACCGTTGAGTCTGGAAGGCCTCGGAGGTAAGAAATAACATATAATTTGTCTAGTTTTTGTTACTTGAAATTTTTTGAATTTTTTTTTTACTCTTCAACGTATTTTTGCAAAAAAAAAATAGTCATTTTCTGTTTTTAGAATAGAAAAAAAATAGATAGAAAACGAATTAAAAAAAAATACACAGTTCCTTTTTTTTAGATCTTATTTTATTTTATTACAAAAAAAAAACTGAAAACAAAAATAAAAAAAAAGAAAAAAATTTCTTGCAGGGGCCGAAGCCCCTACACACAGGCCCTCGGCCTCCCCTTTCCCCTCTCCCCCTTGTCTCTCCACTCCCCGTACCCTCCCTGCCTCCCCCCGAACCCCCTCTGCTTACCCTCCTCCCCCCTTCTCCCCAACCCTTCCCCGCGCCCCCTGCACTCCCCCCTGACCCTCCCTGCTACCTGTCCCTCACCGCTACCCATCCCCAGACCCCCCAATCCCCCCTGCACTACCCTCCCCACCCCCTGTTCCATAGTCCCTGCTCCTATTGCCTGTGCCTAGACCTCACCACTTGTGCCGCGCCACCTCTGTCCCTCCACCCTGCTTGTACCACCTAACTCCACCCAGCCACTCCTTGCCGTCCCTCCACCTGCGCTCCGCCGCCTATGCCGACCACCGCCTACGCCCACCACCGCCCCAACCAGCACCTCCCCTCCTCCACTTGTACACACCACAGCAAAAAAAAACAAAAACCATCCAAAAAAAAACAATAAAACAAACAAAAAAATAAATATAACAAAAAAATAAACTAAACCCTAATTTACATTTTACGTTAAAATCTTTTTGCTTAAACTTATAGATTTTTTTAAATTTTTAAATCCCTTTTAATCTTTTTTTTAAGGAGATCAAGACCTTGGTCACATGGAGGACCAGTGACTTGTTTAAACCCCTAATATTAACCTTTACTGCCAGGGGCATTAACTACCCATGTGACCACAACATTTGTAAACCATTAGTGGTTAACTGCCTTTCAGGTTGCTCCTACATGTTCAAATAGGCATTTTTCTTTTCTTTTTAGCATAACTTTTTGCAGGGGCATCAGATTTTTGCAAATTTATAGTTGTTGGAAAGTTGACTTCAAGAACTTCACAATGGTATAGGTATTTTTAGCCCACTAGGTCAAAATTATCAAGTATTATCAATTAAAGTCAACATTACCTTGAAAACTTCAAATGACCATAACTTTTACATATTTGGACGAATTTTCATGAATTTTTTTTAAAACAACATAGAATTTCATGTAGATTCTGATTTTCATATCTACTTTGTTGTCAAAAATCATATTTTCATGAAATTTTTAGATTATGTGTTTTTCATTTAACCATTTGATTTGTAAACTTCTTGATTTATTTTTGTTTTTGTGGACTACAGGTGGACATCAGGAGACTACCAATCTAGTTTGGTGCAAAAAGTCCATTGAAGACAATCATTTTTCACTAAGTGTTGAATAGGACTGATTTAGACATTCTCATGCAACTTGCATACAATTCTCATCTAGTTCTAATTAGGTAGGAGTAACTCATTGTTCATGCAACTTGCATACAATTCTCATCTAGTTCTAATTAGGAAGAAGTAACTCATTGTTCATGCAACTTGCATACAATTTTCATCTAGTTCTAATTAGGAAGGAGTAACCCATTGTTCATGCAACTTGCATACAATTTTAATCTAACTCTAATTAGGAAAATAAAAATGCATACATGTAAATTTTACGTAGTCCATAACTAGGAAGAGAGTAATTGAACCATTGCTATATCTGCATATTGCTATCTTCTTTAGTTAGATCATTGCTATCTTATAAACGGGAATGAACATTGCTATCTTTTTAACCACTTCAACGTTAACAACCACGTGAGTGCACAAGTAGAATAGCCCATTTAGTTTTTCTACTTTTAACTAGGTTTGGATTAATCAGTCTCTTTTGTGTTTTTCGAATGACAATAGGCTTATAATCTCCCCTTTACTGGGTGACCAAAATGCCAGACTTGTTATTCCAATTGTTTAACCTTTAGAGGGCCCTGCCCTTAGATGCATGCCTGTCCAAGTGGGAACGACCCTGAGTGGAAACATGCTAAAGCCAAGCCCTACCAATCCACTTAAAATAAATGTACTTGGGGTGAAAACCTCCTGCAACGAGTGCTGCTGTGTTACACTGATGGCCAACTTCCCCCAAAACCCTCTAAGGCGTAACCCTTTGAGGCTGGGAGACTCCATAATGGAGAGTAGTGCCGCTGCATGTGTAACCACTAGAACGGTTGCCCTGACTATGAACCAATTGTTTAGCAAGCCAAAAACCCCTATTTGTTAATGCAAAGGGCAGAGCTCTTGAAGTAGCCTCGATTCATGTGACTCTTAGTAGAGGTAGCAGGGACAATCCTAAGGTTCGGTGGGGGTACGAGCCTAAGGAAACTCGGATCTGGTATGCGTGAGAAGTGAGTGCCGTGGAGGGGAGTTGGTACTACCAGATCCTAGAGCTACACACGTTGAGTAAGCACAGCTAGAGGATTCAACGAATATTGTCCTATCCAGCTTAGGGTGTACTTGTTTTTGAGTCAAAAAGTCTAAAAATACAAAAAAATAATAAAAGATAAAATCATGAAAACTTCTATGTGTTTGCTGTGTCTTTGCTATAATTGAAAATTAGAATTCTCAAAAACACCAAGTTTTCAAACCAATAAAACATTGAAAAATCTTGAAAAATGTTCCAAAATTCTGCAAAAAAACCAAGCAAAAGCTAGAATTGCGCATTTGAAATGACCTACATTGCTTTTGCTATGAATTTTAATGCATTTGAAACCTTTTGCAGCGCATTCAAAACATTACCAGATTGGCACATTTGTCTTGACTTGTGGCACATTTGCACTCTGTTACGGCGCATTTTCTGCTGTGCATCCAAACTAGTAAGCTTTTCTAGTCTTGTGTCAATGGAAAACCAATTAGAATATATTGGTCAAAAACTCCAATATCTGAAATTGCAAATAAACTTAGGTCCCTCGCCCCAAGATTGTATAGCAATTTCTCAACAACTCTAAGTCTTACAACAAGAAATGGTAATCTTGCAAGTTGAACGTGCCAGTACTAGCTATGCCTCGCCCCAAAATTGTATACCCTTTTCCCATACTCATGACAAGGCAAGCACCATGCCAAGTTGGAACTCATATACCATTATGCCTACTAGTCATCCTTTGCCATCTTCTAAGACCATATCCCAAAGCATCCCAGTCTTACACTAACACCGCCATCGAGTTCCCCAAGCTCTAAATGGGAAACCAAAGAAGCCTCCAATAAGTTTTGGGAAAAATATTTTCTAGATTTACACAGCAAAAGAAAAGCTAGGGAGAACTCTAAATCCACTCCTCTATTGCCTCACTCCTCTACCCATACACCTACGAAGGATGTGATCTAAGGGCTACTAGCAGAGAGTCAACCATGTCCCCAAATTCTAGTCCTTGACCTTACAAAAGATTCTTCCAATGCTATGTCAAATCCTACAACCTCGTCGTGTAATCAACAACCACTCATGCATGTCGACAAACCTACTACCATTGACCGAAGTCAAGGTCCATCACACCTTCATGTTGTTGACCAAGAGCTTATCCAAGAGTCTTCTACCTCAACTTCAATTCAAACAACCCAAGAGTTATGTCAAGAGCACACTTTAGAGCATGTGGAAACATCAACCCTTTGTCTAAACCAAGATCAAAGCACTCCCATCCGACCCCTGCATAACCTTTATCTTTTCAATGATCCTATACCTATGCATGAGCAAGAGATCCAATTTCCAACCATGCATAACCTATATCTTTTCCATGATCAAGATACTACCTTTGATGAAGAAGCTATCCATGAGCAACTTGATCCTATGCATGCGCTAGAGATCTAATTTTGGCCCCTCCATAATCTATGTCTTTTCTATGATCAAGATATTATCGCTGATGAAGAACCTATACTATACAATATTAATCCCATCACACTAAATCCTATCCATGATCAAGATCCCATCTATGATGAAGAGCCTATCTATGATCAAGCAGACCATGATGATCCTCTTAGCCCACTTTATGCATTCCATGGTCCTGAGCCTATAACCCCATCTAGTCCTACCCAAGATCCATCAACTTCCACTTCCCTTGATGAGACACTTGCCTCCCAAGCAAGCATAGAAGATCAAACTAGTAATACTCCTTCGCCATCCGTTATCGACCATGCTCCAAATCCCCCACCATATATTCTTGGTCTTACCGCCTACATTCATGAGTGTTCCTCCTAGAACACCAACAACCATTATCGACTATCTCATCTTCTCCATCCAATAAGGAACTTGTTTCTAATGTTCCACCTACACATAATCCCGCTGTCCACCGCATACTCCAACATATGAACTATCAAGGTAAAGGCTTAGGCCTTCACAAACAAGGTATTTTGGAGCCTGTCCATGTCAATGTTCCTCCTCCTTCATATGGCCTTGGATACATACCCCAAGGTGAACAATCTCAAGATGTTGGTACTTCCTCCACTCCTCCCAAGTCTACGACTTTCCATCACAAACCCTATCATATCCCCAAAATGTATGTTGCCATTCCACCTCCATCATCCTACCATTGTCAAAAGCTTGTGACCATACACCTTCCACCATCCAATCTACCTCCGCTACTTCCAACTCTTAATATCCCTCCATACATTTTACCACCACTTCTTCCAACACCTTATTCATTCATCTATGAATCTTCTAGCAATCCCAATCATGGGCAGCAGATGCACATGTTGTCTAAGCAAAGAGCTTCCACCAACTCTATTTCCACCATCCCAAAAGATTTCAACGGCAAACATTTGGATACCTTTACCTATCAAATCAAAAATCTTAAGAGTCCTCATGATCTGGGATACAAAAGCCAAGAATCACAGAAACATCCTTCTCCAGAGCTGCATGCACCCACACAACTATATACCAAACTGAAAAAGGTGTGGGTCCGCATCCAACAAATAATTACCTCTGAAGCTGCGCAAAAGCTACATACACCCAACCCCATACCTCCATAGGTACTATCTAAAAGAAAAATGGTTTGGGTACCTAAGAGAAAAGCCCTCAAGCTACATGAGGCATCCACCTCTCAAGAATCTCAACCATCCACTTTCTCCCATTCCATCCATAAGTCTCAAATTCTTCCATCCCACATGACGAACAAAAATCAGGACAATACTCAATCTATGTGGATCCCTACATGCCTATGTCATTCATCCACAAGTAAAAGTCTCCGTTGCTTCCTACACTACTTTCCCATCACCAGCTTCAATGTTTACCATAGTATGTGCAATTGTTGGTCATGATTCCCTTCCATTCCATAATGTTTTCATATACCTCCATCTCCCCTTCCTTCCACTATTGTCCTACATATCTTCCTCATCCTATTCATATGGTCCATGCTTTTGTATAAGCCTTCCCTCCATCCTTGCATAAGACCTACATGATCCACATCATAATCCGCTCTCTACCTTCTCCATCTCACTGTCATGCAATCTCCTACCAACATCTATGAGAGCACTTGACATGGTCCATGCGCCAACATCTTTCTAGTGGGACTATCACCTTTCAAGGAACTAGATACTTGAGTCTCTCCCTTCTATATTCACCTTCTCCTATCCCAAAAAAAAAGAAAAAATGAAAAAAGTAAAGAAAAAGCCCTTCATCTAATGGTGAAAACCTGGCGAACAGGTGCCTTGGATAAGTACCATGATGAAAACCTGGCAAACAGGCGTCATGTGTAAGTTGATCTTCTATGTCACCTACACTTGGGGGCACCTTGTCTCATCGACATATCACTCTTCTCCTATCAGTTTCCCTCTATACCATTTCCTATCTTATCCTTCTATCCATTACATACCTGTACTATCTAGTCTATCTATCCTAATCTTCCATTCCGCTATTTTTGATCTTGATAAAGATTGGGGGCACAATGTTGACAATGTTTTAGATGTCTCTTGACATACCTTATCCCTCCAAACCATGCAAATCCTTCATTATCCTCTCATCCTCCTATTGTCATTACCATTGTCATAAAAAATCCTAAGTACTCTACCTACAATGGGGCATATTATACTTATGCGACATAGTCCTTGGAGATCACATCCTTGTTTCCTTCTATCCACTATTGCCCATCCTCATACCTACCCGTCCTATTCTTTATCTCCCATCCATCTTCCTATCTATGGTGTTTCCTTGTCATCGGTATCTAGTGTTAAGGCTCCGCTTCCCATCCATCCCATGTCTTGCTGTTTGTCCATCTATCTGTTCGTGTCCGTACCCTTTCACCAGGCAAAGCACATGCAGCAAAGCCTGCTTCCAAACAAAAGTCTTGACGCAGAACATCAACCTGTCCAAAGCAAAGAAGAACACCATACCGAAACACTCAAACTAATTCTATATCAATTATGGCAAAAAGACACATCTAATGCAAGAATGTTTTGTGAACATGTTAACTTACAAAGTCTTAAATTTTTGCCATTATGTCTTCCTATGCTACTCAAGGATGCCAAAAGCTAGAGATGCTATGATGGGGGCATAATCTTTTTCTTTGTCTGCTGCTTGTGGATTAAACTTTAGTAATGTAATGACTTTTGTCTAATGACATGATTAGCAAAAAGATCATCGAGGACTCTGAGGTCTGAAACATGAAAAAGGGCAATCCTTGTCTGTTGAAATGCAAGAAGTACTTAGGTCATCTAGATTCAAGTTTGACTAGATGCTTGTATTAACTTGCTATATCAAAATCCATGTAAGTAATACTCAGGTCATCTTGGTTTAATTATACCTAGATGCTTGTATTTTCTTACAACATAATAAAGCCCAATGATGAAATAAGCACTTCAAAATACTTGCTATATCAAGATGACAAATATCCATAACCATATCCATATTGTATCCAATTGCAGTTCATCTCCATATCCATATCCATATCCATAGCGTATCCAATTGCACTCCATATCCCATCCAATAAAGAGCTAAAATGCAGCGAATCAATGTTTACAAAAGCTTGTGATCTCTTCTATCAAGTCATTCTTCTATCAATCAAATTTCTATTTGTCTTCATATCTCTCATCAGCAGTTCTGGCTGTCAATCCGAGCAGTGGTCAAAATGCAAGTTTTCCATACCAATCAAGTCAAGCCAATCTTGTCAAATTATCCAATCGCAATCAACGGTCTTGATCCTAATCTTGTCGTAAACCATATCAATCAGTCATAACTATCCTTCATGTTGCTTGTAACGCCCGCCTTGAATGCCTTAGAGAATACACACTCATGCAATATGAATTTTTTTTTTTTTTTTTAAATGATAAAGTAACGTTAACACAACTAATTACGACATATTCTCTAAGGGTCCAAGGCTGCATCACTTAACAAATCAACTAACATGATTTAACATATATCAGTAACTGATCCCAAAACCAAGATCAATTAATTAACTTATTTACATTCATTGCAAACATCAAATAACGGAATCTGCATGATAAAATACATAACTGAAATGCTTTCATATAAGTACATCAAGACATCATTACATTACCATTTAGTCTACATCAAAAGTTACATACATAAAGAATATTCTATTACACAAATCTGGTACAAAGTTATGCACTTACATCATCATCATTGGAACAAGTACAACTGGAACAAATCCTTCTCTGCATATGATCTTGACAAGAGTAACCAATGGATAAAATAGCTCTTCCACCCGACCATGTGGAACCCTAAGGTCCACCCCCCGAGCTAGGAGTTAACATGAGGTCCCAAACCACTGACAGTCAGGTAGACGAAAGACAAACAAGAACAAAGGACGACCAAACACCAATACGACACATGGCAATATCAATACAACACAACATAACTTATCTTAACTTAACTTTCACTTTCACTTCCAGAGGCGACACAAAACAAATGAGGAGAGACCGAACAAGGAATGCTAGGTTGTAGTAGGGAGAGTGTCATCACACGGTCCTAACATGGGCTATCCTGACAGCCTCTCACTAGGCGCCGGCCCCCATCTATGGTTATCCTGACAGCCTCTCACTAGGCGCCGGCCCCATAGGGTGACACATGCAGAATCGACCTTCCTTTCATGAGGACAAGGAAGTCAATCATGCCGACCAGGCCTTCTCTACCCATCCTTAGTCTAAACAAGCACTACAGGCCATGGGAGAGGAATCCATTAATCTTATTAATGTGAGATCTACCCTTAACCCCCTAGTTTATTTTTAGGTTATCACTTGATTAAACTACTTCCAACGGGTTATCCTGACTGCCACTTTGGGCGCCGGCCCCACGTTGAAAGCCACTCTCCTTCCTAACACCTAGTAAACCTTAAAACATCATGCAAGACTTAATAACAACACACGTATAAGTACACTGCAAGGCATAAACCTTCTTGCATCAAAACAGAATCATAACATCAATTGTTATCCAACACTTTTAACATTGCAATACTTTATTCTTTTACAGATTTCAGGTCTCTCCATACGACAAAACAGTACAATAAGGTCACAAGAGGTTTGATATCTCATCCTGAGATTATTACTTTACAAGACACAACATTCAACCTTGACAGTACCTCATTATACATCCTACTATGTTAGATACACATAAACGCTATTACATCATAATTACAAAAAACAACAATACACAAGTTAACGACAACTTAGCCCCTAGAATACAAGTTTGAACAACCTCAATCCGACTCATTACAACACTCATACAATTCAATTCAATTCAGATTCAGGAGATGAAATGCTACAATTCATTCTCAGTTTAATGCAAACAACTTCTGAAATAAAATCAACATTATATTATAACAATTAAATTAATACCTTGCAACAAAATCTCTAACTAATCTTTATTTTACTTCAACAGATAAATAAATTGATTAACTAAATCATTACAATAATTGATATAAGAACCACTTAATTCCAGATACGATCTTATATACTTTCCTTCAATCTTGTCCAATTAGCTTTATTCTATTAAGGATAATAACGCTAAGAGCGATATCTTACGACTGAACGACAATCACACGAGGCAAATTCAATCACGAATTGTTTGTTATCCTTCACACGGTCTTGCAGACATTCTAACGAGCTCAACCAAATAGATTCTTTTATGATGATTTGAAGATGTCTCTGAAACTGATTTTAACCATGGTGATTTAATTCCTCAAGAGGAATGACCGTAAATGCACCCTATGCGAACAGCTTGGAATATTTTACTACTGAGATGTAAAATTGCTATTGACTATTTTACCACTGACGTGAATGATATTTGATTGTATCAGCATTCGCCAACTTGGGATTTTAATAAATTGATGACACAACTTAAGGGTTTTCTTTCTCTAACAAAAAGGCAAGGACTGTAGGAAAACAATGACACACAGAAATGGCGAACTGGAGCTGTCGAAAAGATCACTTATGGCCTCTAACAGCGTTCTTCAAATACTCAACGCCATGCAGATCTCCAATTACAAAAAGGTGTGGAAACAGTGTTACATACTGAAGGAAGTTTATCTCTGACGGAAGGTCGCAGATTACAAAACCTCTGTAGATTTTGACTGCTGTTTACTGTGTGAAGGTAGAACCTTCTTCCTTGGCAGCGCATGCCTTTCTATGCTAACTCAGTTATTGATTTAACTGATAACTCTGCACTGATTGTACGAATCATTTTCCATAAAACAGTTGAATGAGGGTAAAGGTGAAACTTGAGCGCTCAGCTGAGTACAACGCTCCAAATAGATGGAATGATTGCAGGCCAACAATACTAGATTTACATAAACTCTACAAACTCGTCATAGGGCGATCTGTGGTTATAAAACTGGATTCTACAGAAATACTATTTGGAATGCAATTGTATGGTGATCCTATTGCTGTACAAAGTTCGCTGATATAAACAAAATGAGTTTGCCATTTCTCTGTCCTCTTGAAACCCCACCTGCATAGGTTTTACAATTGTTAACATATTCCACTAATTTTGTAGTAAGTTTGAACAGCTGTCAGGGTGCATGGTAATGTTTCTTGATATATCATGCATCTCCAAATTATGAGTACCAGTTGTAGATTCTTTCTTTTGTTTCAAGTCTTCTTCTAAAATTAGAGCCTGAGGCTTTCCAAGTGCAGATGAAGTAGACAAAGCACAAAATTTACAGGCAAGGAATTCATGATGCCAATGAAAACCAAGTAGGGATGCAGTTGGAGGTACTCACGATTAAAATAATGAAGTGCTGCTGTGTATAGAACATTAAAGAGCACATTGTACCCACAGAGCACCCCAATGGATAGCCAGTTCGGCCAGTCATCAGCAAACAGTCCATGAGAGCACAATAATTTAACACCAATGTTTTCCAACGTTTTGCCATCTGCTTGCCAAGAACTTGTTTACTACAATACCATTTTGAGCGTTCATGAGAGGAAAAACCTCTGGAGATGATGAATACTACAGCCTCCTTCATTTTCCAGGGATAATTAAGTCGCTCAGCTTGTTTAAAGGTCAATAACATCGTGGTATCTAAACTATATGGTGGACTGGCATACAAGGAATCATCGTCTCATTACTGATATTGACTGATGGAGGCCACCAAAACGGCACGTTGAAAAGAAATCTTTATTGGTAGCGTGTGATCTCCCTTTAGATATGGTTTCTTCAATGAAATTCCTCAGATCCTTCAGATTTACAATCTCTAAGAACATGTGCATCACCAAAAAAAATAGCGATTTCAATATTGCCTTTGGCGTCCTCTCCCCCTGTCGCCGTCTAGACACAATCTTTGATTTTTAGATATTCTGTGATTGGCCAGTGATCCTATATCTTCAAACTGTGAACAACTTTTGAAATGAGAATTTGTGATTTCCACGACTCACGATCTCCTCAGATTATCGACCCACTGCTAAACCATACTAACCGCTATGAAGCAGAATGAGTAGAGCCTCTGGCCAGATCGCTAACCTAGGTTTTTTTTTTGTTTAAAGCTTCATTCGCAGACATTGGACAAGTAATCTGGGCAGCTCATCTCATACTTTCTAACCCTAGCCTTTCTTGCATTACCAAGTAATCCTATGCTGAAAAATGAGTGCAAGCCGATCTCATGAGGTCTTAGGCTCAGGGCGCCATAGGATTACGATTGCGCTAAAAAAAAATTAAAATTAAAACATTCAAACAACAAGTAAGAAGCTGAGGTTAAATTTACAATCCACGTTTTGCTTTTAGCTTGTTTCTGTAAACTAAAGAGAGCCTAGACGTTGGTGCAATCGCTTTGCACCTTCCATTTCGTCCTATCTCAAGCACATTCACCAACTACCAACCTATGCAAAAGGGTCGTTCTCAGCCCTGCGAGCCTTTAACCAAAAAAACCTACTGTGCTAAGTTGCTCGATGAAAGATCAGTTAGGGTCTGAGGGAATAGGAAATTTACGGAGGCAACGCATGATCGAGATTATGCAAAAACAGTTAACCAAGAGAATACTGAAGGAATGCCAACTTGTATCTTCTATCCCTATCATCCATATGCCGGGCTGAGATTGCACATAGATGGAATTGCCGATATACATCCTCCAAGACATGAAGAAGATTATCAAAATGAATTGTTGCAAGGACGATTGACCGATTCGGCAAACCAATGGAAGGAAAGACGATCTACTAATGGAATCCTTGAGCAGAAACGAAGCATTTAAACCCTAAGAGAAGATGCTGATTACACACTGAGAGGACAGTCTACAGAACTATTTGGAATCGAATAAACTATAACCACATTTGCAGATTTGAAATAAAGTTCAGAGATAAGGCATTCGACGGAACCTGATTTCGCAAATCACCTCGACGAACCTGCTCCAATTGTTGCAGTTCCAAGCTGCTTCTTTCCTTTCACCTGTCTGTTCATGACCTTGATGCACCTACAGCTCTTTTATAACACAGCCTCTCTCCTCTCCAAGGGCTTGGCACGCGATCCCATGCTCAACTCCTTTAAAGAATATGTATTTTTATTTAATTTAATGATCCCCACTTATTATTTATTTTATTTTATTAATATATCTCTTTATAGCCGACCCAATTTATTGTTATAAATAGAATAGTACTATTTCGACAATTATATAATTTTGTACTATCCTTTAATTTATTTTATTAATCAAGTTGTAAATCACAATTTACAACATGATTACCACTATTTATTTATTTAAATATTTATTATAATTAATATTATATTAAATAATACAAATTTCTTACAACTTTATTTATCAACAACACTTCTATTAAAATAATAATTTATTTATAATGATAGTCGACAACAACGACTATATGCCCATTTAACAACATCTATACTCTTTCGTAGAATGATTCTAATTAAAGCACAACATTACCACACATACTTAGACACCTGCAGAACTCATTAGACTCCAAGATACAATATTACCTGACAGTAAGACATGGGTGAATGACAACCAATAACCACAAGGGTAACTGACGACGAAGGAACACTGACTAGGGACCTCATGTTAACTCCAACCAACTAATCCATTGGCGAAGGCACGCTCAGACCTGTAATCAGGTGGAGTCGATGCCTAGTACCTGCATCCTGCAGCAATGCACAGTTAACCATAACAAGATATACATATACATCACATGCAGTCCTATCGTGAATGGAAATCGCAGTGGTGTAGGGTACTCGAGAACGAGTAATACAACACTGTTCCATTCACGTTTATAAATAACAATCAACTATATTGAACAAGGTATTAGATTATTAATCTACGACATAAAATGATCAACTAACTTCCAATCCCATATAAGGAATAACATCAAAGCATCTAAAACATCAGTTCATTTATCAAATTGTAAAGCATAAAATGACATAATCCATCATCAACATCTGTTATCATAACAATTAAGTTCATACTGAAATAGTAAAATAACTAGAAATCCATCCTCAATGATCTAAAAAATACTATCAAAATGTCCAGTACTACTAAGCAAACATCAGTCCAAAAGACGATAAGTTGAGGGGCACTACATTGCTCTAGGGATATATCGTTCCCTGCCATGACAACACTGTCGTATATTGTTATCATATCAAATGTCTTAGATAGGATGTTGCATTGTCGAAACCAGACCCAGAGTCTTATACGACATATTTCATTCTTGAAACCAGACATCGTCAATCTATATCCTTGGTTTACAGCTTGACAGGGGCAATACCTTGTTTGTTCTTATGTCATTTGTGCATACTTGCTCGCTTGCTTGTGTGTGTTATCATTCTATCTTGCCTCACATATCATTCAGCTCTTTCTTCACCCATTTTCTCAAAACCTAGCCTTCTTCATCGTGAGATTGTTCGTCTCACGCCATCCACCTTGGCTTCCCCGTCCAATCTCTCGAGGGGGCATCTTGTCGTCAAACTTGTACCAGGGGCAAACTGGGGCATGTATCATTGTCAAACAATCTTTTTCTTTGAAGCAACGTAATAAAACACATTGCATCAAAGAGGGGCAAAATGTATACACCTAAAATTGGCTCATCTTGAATTAAATAAATATTTTAATATTTATATTAATTCTTATTTTCTTCTATCAATTAAGTACTCTAAGTTTATTTGATTGATTCATTATCCCATAATTAAATAAAATAAATTTATTTAATTAAATTTCCTAATTCTTCTAATGTTTCACATAATTAAATAATCCTACATTATTTAATTAATCCTAAATCTCTCTATCCTAAGTCCTAATTTCATAATTCCACCTCATCTTTCCACCTCACCATGTTGCACATGTAATTAAATATTTTAAATATTTAATTAGCTAATATTCCCTCACCCACATGTCCTATTTACCCTCTAGTCAAAATTAGTTAACTCATCAATCAAATCAGTTAACTAATTAGTCAATTGAGTTCACTGGTCAATCTATTCTGTTAACTCCTCAATCATTTGAGTTCACTGATCAATCAATTTAGTCAACTCCCCAATCAATTCACTTAACTGATTGGTTCATTTTGTTAACTATTCAATCAATTTTGTTAACTCCCCTGTTCCATGATGGAGCTTGGACACTTGTCCTCTTTCTATTCGCGCACATTCCTCAACCATTCTCAACCTTTGATCTTCTTATTTATTCTCAACCATTGATCTTCTCTCACGTATATCTATAAATGCAATCCTCTTCTTCTTCATTTCATATCCATCATTTGAGTAAACTTATGTTGCAGAAACATAAGCGCGCCTTTGGCACCCCCATCTCCATATCATCTATCATCCATCAATAGTGTGTTGAAACTCATCTTGAATCACACAAAGTATCATAGCCATTTTGTCCTTGTCATCTTCAACAAGCAAGGGAGCATACGCTTATGAGGGCTTCATCATCAAGATCAAGAACAGATAGGCAAGCAATGGAAGACGAAATGTGAAAGGTTGTAAGTATCATTTGTTTGTTATTTAAATCTCTTTTTCTCCTTCATATTCTATTGATGTTTAGGTTTATTATTGTTATTGATTAATCCACATTTTACCCTCACAAGAGGCATCATGATATACCAAATATGCTCATGATACTGGAAATTTTCTCATGATATGTTTGTAATTTGAATGCTTTTTTTTTACTTTGGCTTTAACAAATGAACAATTTATAATTTAGTGTTCTATTTATGCAATATTAAATGTGTGCCACATTCATTAAAAGCATGTGTCTACATTTGTATGCAGGTGAATTCAAATTTGAGTGCAATTTGTCATGGGCAATCCAAGGACTAGATCGAGGAAGTATGATCAAACAAGAGAGAGGAAGAGAAAAGTGGGTGAAGGAACATCTACTAAAGAACAACCCATGGAAAATATTGATGAGCAAAGTGACATACAGGTACAAGAACAAACTGAACCTAGTAATATAAATTTTGTCCATGGTATGGAAAATCTGATGGAGATGGATGAGGATTCTCTTTTCAATAATATTTCATCTCAAGATATGTTATTTGAAAGCACATTAAAATTACACTCAAAGAATATGGGATGAATTTTTGAAGAAAAATATCTAATTGGAAGAGCATAGTTAGTTGCAAAGTTATTTAGATGAAAAGAAATGACCTCTGTTTTGGAGTTGTTAGAGGTTGATAATAGGAAAACGTCATCAGGTTTATTAAAACAAACAATGATTGAAAACTTGCAAGTGTTAGGAATTGCATGCAGAAGATATCAATTAAATGCAAATAAAGATTAAACAGAGGGATGAAAAATACACAGAAATAATAACAGCGAGAGACAATTTTGACGTAGTTCACCAAAACTTGGGCTACATCCACCAATAGAGAGTCCAATATTATTATCTAGCAAATCAAACTGATTACAACCAGCAATCCTTGCAACTCAATACTGCTGCAAATGCTACAATACAATATCAACAGAAACCCTAACCCTTAGCTGTTTTTATCAAGACTTATGTCAGTTACAAAATAGGTTTTTTTTATGTCGGCCAATAAAAAAATAACTCTCGATGCCTTTATAAAATAATAAAAGTTGTTTGAGGTTTTGGGGGCGCTGTCCCTCAACCCCGCCCTGTATTGTGACAAGGAGTGCGCAAGGGGCATTGCACCTTGACCCCTGTTAAATAATTTGGGGGGAAACCACGCCGATACAAATAATAGGTGAAGATGGTACAAAAATTTCTCATCCAAAACATTTTATAGATACAACACAAAGTGAACTTTTTGAAGCATTCAAGTAAGAATTTTCAAATGTGAAGATTTGTCAAAGGATGTTTGAGACACTATGACTGTCATTTGTGCGTATAAATAAAGTACGTGAAACTTGTTGTCAAAATTATGTTGAATTTGATCTACATCTACAATCATATAAAAAATCTATGTCAGTAATTGATCAAAATATAGCCATCCTTGGAAGCACAACACAATTTGTGAAGTCTATTTTATGTGAAAAATTAGAAAATTCAGATGAATTCAATGTTTAATATACAAAAAAATATATGTAATGATTGTGGAAATTTGAAGAATCTTTTACAAGTTGACTACATTGAAATGCAAGTTATTTGGAAGAGATTTGAATATGAGACATACTTAACGAAGTCAGGAGTCAAGGCCAAAAAAATTGTTCTCAAAGAGAGTGGATTGCCTTATGGTGGCAGTTGAAATTCTTTCTTCATGCCTTAGTTTTTTTTTCATAGTTTTTACATATGTAATTTGTAATTAGTTCCGGACATATCCATATGTATTTTTCCAAAATATAATTACATGTGGAACAAAGCAAGTCCTAAGTAAAAAAGGACTCTTTTGTGGAATAAGTCAAAGTAGTTATAGATTTCCTATTTTTGCTCTAGGCCTCTCCCTATAAATAAAGAGGGCCTCTATTGTAATTTTTATCTTTTATCTATTGCAAGTAAACTCTGCCGAATTGAAGAGCATATCAAGACTTTGAGTTTTATTGTGTTTATCAATTATTCAAGCAATTATTAATATAAGAAAGCATTTTGAGTGTCAAACTTTGTGTTGAATCAAATTGTATTGTGATATTGATGTTCTTATGTCATTAATATTACATTCTATTGAATAGTTATTTGAATTGTGGAGATTTTATCAATCAATTGAGAGAGTGTTCTAATTTTGATTTTAATTATCTCTGTGTTATTATATCATTAAAGGAGATTGTGTTTAGTTAGTAAAGGAGACACAGATTGGAGACATTGTGTTGTCAATTGTTGTCTTCAACTTGATTATATTTCATAGTTGATATAAGGTGAAAACTTTGCGTTTCATTTTGTTTCAAATTAGTTTATTATCATTCAAGTGGAAGGAGTCATGAAAAACTTTGGGTTTTTGTGAGCTTCGTGGTAACTCATATTTCTTGGAATTAGTGATATTTTGTGAAAGTTATTGTTATGGATAATGAACACATATTCTGAAAAAAGAGAATATTGTGATATGAAACCATCCTCTAAATAGTCTAGTATAAGAAAAGTTTAGATAATTGTTTGTAAACGGAACCTCCCCTTGCTGAGAGGAGGGACTTTGTCTCATCATAGCTGTGGTTGATATAACTAATTTTCCGTTAGTGAGTTGACGACAAAATATTCACCCAACACCTTATAATGAATTTATGATTAAATTTTGCAATATCATATATCCACATATAGAGCATTGTCATAGTGCAAGATGGAAAGTTTAGCAATTTCGTGATTCAAAGAATTGCTTTCCACCAAGTTGTATTCTCTCTATTGTAGATTTCTCTAAGAACTATACATTTAGTCCACAAACTAAGATTCAAAGTCAATATTATCATTCAGAGTAAGTTGCAATCTTTGTGCAAGTTTGCTATAGGCATGCCGAGTTTCAGGTAGATGGTATACAAAGTAGCAAAGATGATCGATTTATCATCAAAGAGGTTCACTTTCATATCAGTGATGATATGGGTCATGATAGAAGTTATGTAGCTCATTGTTTAAAAATGTTTTTTGAAGACCTGAGATGACGTGGCATAAATCAAGAACAACACTAGATATGGTCTGATGGATGTGCTGGTAAGTACATTATTTAGGGTTTAATTTTAAATTTTTATTTACTTTTAACTTTGAGACTTAAATTGTTCAATTACTTATAATATATAATATGTCAAGTTTTTTGAAGCTAATTTAGTTTGAGTGTAATTATTTGTAACTGCATAGGACAATTTAAGTTTGTAAAAGCTTTTGTTTGGTTAAGCCATCAACATGCTAAACACAACACCAAATTATTGTGGAATTTTTATGAGAGTGGACATGGAAAAGGAGAGCACGATAGAGTAGGAGCATGTGTGAAACATGCACTTCATCAACATGAACTTGCAGGTAGTTCGTGCTATATATATATTAAAAAATTAGATCTATATTTAAACTTTAAATTTTAGATTATTAAATAAACCTTGAAAGTAACAGGCGACAAATTTTGCCAACATGTGTACTTGAAGGTAATGCCATACAGAATGCAAATGAAATTGTTGAATGGTGCAAAAGTCATTTTTCCGCTCGTGACTTAACATACAACACATAGTATTTTTGGGAAGTTATAGGTACATCTAGTCAAAATTTGTTAAATTTGAATTTCAAAGTGTGTGTACATGATTTAAAATTGAATCTTTATATATATATATCACTTGGATGTTTGTAATTTATAGATATTGATCGATCAAATGCTATTAATTGACAAACAATTAATGGTATTAGAAGTCTGCATCAAATCATGACAATGGGAGGTAGCATGCCTTATGTAATTAATGTGAGAAAAATCATGTTTTTGTGTAGATTGCATTGAGGACATTGCAAATATTGTTCAGTGTGAGAATATTAGAGATGGGTATGTTTCACGATGGGAAATGAAACAATTAATATCAATGTAAAATGATAATGTCGATGTCTACGATCCTCTATATTCAACTGCTTACGAACGTGTCTCTGATTTAGTTGTTATAGGTATGTAAATTGATTAACTTAAAATTGATTTATATATTCTATGTACAAGTACTTGATTCAAGCATGTTTATATATATAAATTTATATATTAAAAATATATTTACAACTTTCGTAAACTTTACATGGTGTGTACAAGAGATACTTTCGATGTTGTTGCAGATCCTGACAATGTGGAAGGTGTAAATTACTATCTATTAAGATGTACGCAACCAAAAACCAAATTTGTGGAATCGATGATAGATGGTGACGGACAAGAGTATCCCATTGGATCAGTTGTTATTGAAGGCGCATATTATCAACAAATAAAGATAGATAGACATGGTATTATATTTGTTGATTATATGCCAAGACAAAAGGTTCTACATTATAGTCACTTAGTTATAGCAACAAAAATAAATTTAAAAACTTTATCTAAAAGAGGACATGCCAAACAAAAGTGGAGGTTGCCTATTGAAGACCATGAAAAGATTTTAGAGATAATTAAAGATAGAGAGGATCCAAATTATATGTACCAGGAGCTTTAAGTTGTTTTTTGGATATATGTACTCAAACTTTTTATAGATCTATCTAGATATCTATATTGATTGGACATGTGACATGATTTAAAATGCATTTTTTTTCAAAGGCTTGGTCATTTATTTTTGTCCAATTGTATTTAAATTTGTTTCATGTGGAATTCATAATTCACCTTTGATACTCCACTTAAATGTACATGTTAGATCATATATATGATTTCAATACAAAACCTAGTGACTTTAGATCATATATTTTGCCTAAATTCCTTTAAAAATCATAGATATTTCCGATTGCATTTTTATGTTGGACACATGGAATTATTTTAAGTTCACTTGAATCTTTGATTTCATTTGTTGAATCTTAGATCTCATATATATACAATTTACAAAACCTAGTGACTTTTAAAAAGTTCACATTTTGCCTAAATTCCTTTAAATCATCTATTCCAATTGCATTTTTATGTTTGACATGGAATTGTTAAGTTCACTTTCATTTAATCTTCGATTTCATTTGTTCAACTAGACACTTATATGCTAGATCATGTATATATGCAATTTACAAAACCTAGTTTATGTCCCAATTTTGCATAAATTTATGTTCCATGGAATACGTAAGTGAACAAGAATCTTTCATTTTATTTGTTCAACTCCACATGTATATAGTGCATCATATGCAATTTACAAGACATCTAGTACAACTATAAAAATTCATTTTGTCTTTTAGAATATGCAATTTATGATATATTGTAATAAATTATGGTCATATATTCTACCACATCCAGGTTAGGAGCCTAAACAATGCACATAAAGATTTAACACTCTTTTCACCTAAACAATGCACATAAAGATTTCAAAAATTATAAATGTACAGTGCTTGGCCAAAGAGATTATAAATATCTATGCTTATCAGCCATATATGTGACCATCAATCTAAGTTAACATAAGAAAAGGATTTTAAGGTATTACATTTGGAAAAAATCAAATGCCCAACTGGCATATAGAATTCAAATAACATACATAAAGCTCCATAATGCAAAGATTACTTTAAAAATTATCCCCAAACTCTCATGTAAGCTCTCTACCTACACAGTAATTGAGGCAAAAACCCTACCTTAAAATACAAGAAAACATAATAAACTCAAGCTTGGCATGACATTTATAAGAGAATTGTAGTAGCTAACTCTTTATAATTTAAAAAATAGTATCACTCATACCTAAATACTGACAAAACTTAAATCTAATCTTCATCTTCTGCCTCATTCTCAGCAATGTTGAAATAGCATAGCTCGTATACATTGTAATCCTTATTGGAAGCTATCACTCGCAACCAATCCCTGACATTATGCTTTTTCAAATACTTCTTTGTCAAGTTTCAAATATCTGCAAATATGCGAATCAATACTCTGGTTAACTTGAGTAATTAGGTTGATACTTACATATGTAGTCATGTCACTAGAAAAACAAAGGACTAAGTGGCATGAGCTTAGGTATAAGTTTAGAGACATCATAGCATATTTAAGCATTCGCAGATATTAACATATCATTAAAATAAAAGTAAATAACCAATGTAACATGGAATGTGCTCAAGTGACCTTCATAGTGGAGACTTGTGTTCAAAACCCCAAGAGATCTGTTACATGTTTATATGTACAAATCTTGAATGTTTAATAACCAATGTAATATGCAATTTACAAAACATCTAGTACAACTTCAAAAATTCATTTGGTGTTTGAGTGGTGAAGAATAGATACATGTCTCTAGTTTTGTTTATTTTTTATGTTACTAATTTGTGACATTCAATTTTTTATTATATTATCCAAGATCTATAGGCATGTTGTAATTTCTTTTCTTTCATTTAGAGTAGCAACCATGATTTTCTATAACCTTTGGTATGTTACTTACGTGTATCATTTTGTGAATTGTTCTTACATATGGGTTCTCTTGGATTGGTCTTTCTTGTCCACCTTGGTGCATTGGAATATTCATAATGATGTATAGCTTGAGACCACATGTAATGGGATCTGTGGTAATTATGTGGATTGATCACTTTGTAATATATAGTTGTCATGGGAAGATCTCTAGATACTTATATATTATGTGCATAGTGAGATTTTATTAATTTCCAATTGTATATAAATGTTCCATCTAGAATTCTTAAGTTCAAGAATAGATTTGATTTCATTTACATTCAACTGGACAAAAGTATAGCTCATCATCTAGTTTGAATTCTTTGCATGCACAATCAAATTCATGTGTATTAGATTATATGGAATTCTTAAGTTCAAGAATAGATTTTATTTCATTTACATTCAACTAGACACAAGTATAGCTCACCATCTAGTTTGAATTCTTTGCATGCACAATCAAATTCATGTGTATTAGATTATATGGAATTCTTAAGTTTAAGAATAGATTTGATTTCATTTACAATCAACTGGACACAAGTATAGCTCATCATCTAGTTTGAATTATTTGCATGCACAATCAAATTCATGTGTAAATAGTAGATTATATGGAATTCTTAAGTTCATATAGCATCATATGGGTAAAAGCACAAACCTATGTCACACTTTATAAAGGAATCAGCCAATAACAAATTTTTTTTTGAACTTCAACCTCATAAAAGTGGCATTTATGTTTTGAATTTCAAAATGATGTGAACTAATGAAATGTAGATCTCTTGATGAATTTTATGCTTGTAATTTTTTAAAAAATTTAAAAATTTATTTTGACAATTTTTTGTTTAAAATTTAAGAGCAAATTTTGAATTGCTGAAAATTTTAGGAAAAGTGACTTTGAGTCCATGTCACAAAAAAAAGAGCAAACAATCTTATTTTTCCCTAATTTTTTTTCTCAAATAGAGGAGTTCAATATCTAGTGTATGGAGAAAAAAAATTAGTTTTCAATGCATATTTTCTTCGTAATATCATTTTAAAGTTAGACTTTACAGAATATGATAGTTTTCATTCCACGTCAACTTTTGTATAATTTTTTTTTATAATTTTCACAAAACCAATTATACCCTTTTGGAGACGACTCTTTCCTCTAGTGTACCATATAATTTTGAAAAAAATTGGATGTGTTCTGATATTTTTCTAAAAATTTCTAATTAGTGTCATCTCTGATTTTAACAACCTACTTGTAATAATTAAAAAAAAATATATTAAAACTAATCAAAATATTAAAAAAATCATATGTGGATTCTAGATTCAGAGCTCTACAAAAGGGTATTTTTCAATTTTTGAAATAATCCATTCTGATTGAAGAAATATTTAGTTTAAGTTGAGAATTTCAGAAACCATAGAAAATGAGGAGGTGGCTACCATGTAAGATGCCACAGACGATTTCAGGCAAATCAATTTGGGAGCAAAATAATTTGGGGGAGAAATTAACTTGCCTAAAATTAAATAATTCCAGTGACCACCAGTCAGTAGTTTTTTTTTTTTTTTAAAAACTTAAATATATATATAGCTTCATTTTTTATGTTTTTTCTCAATTCAAGCATCAAGGAGAAAATAGAAGAAGCAGGATTTTTCACAATAGAGTTTAAAAATTATTTTTTATTTTATTTTTTCAATTCAAGCATTTGGAGAAACCACACAAAAGGAGTTCTTTTGGCAAGAGAGGCTACAAATTTTCAAGGTATGTAACATGATTCCCAACTTATTTACTCATTTTACTATGTAGAAATTGAACTTCATGAGTTATTTATTAAGATGTATATGTGTGTGTAGGTGAATTAAAACAAACAATTTGTGATGAGGAATAAAAGAACTATAACAAGGTTGTATGACCGAAAAAAAGATGAAAAAACCTTAGGAACATCTAGTCAAGAACAACCCATTGAAATTATTGATGAACAAGTTGAAGGGCATGTTAATGAACAAGTACAAGATGAAATTGGTAGTAGTGATAGAATTTTTTTGCATGGAATTGAAAATATTATGGAGATGGATGAGGATGCTATTTTCAAAAATATTTTACTTGAACATATGTTACCTGAAAGCAAAATAAAATTGCACTCTAAAAGAATTTGGGAAGAATTTTTTGAAGATAAATCTCTAATTGGAAGAACACAATTATGTGCAAAGTTATTTAGGTGAAAAGAAATGACCCTTGTTTTGGAGTTGTTAGGAGTTGATAACAAGAAAAAATCTTCAAATTTAGTAAATCAAACAGTAATTGAAAACTTGCAAACAACATTTGATTCTATTCAAACCAAGACTTGAAGTTTTGATTTAAGTGTTACACATAGAGTATTGATGACTATGATTTCTAGTAAGAAATTATTACATAGAAGACAAGTCAAAGCAATTGCCTAATTAGTAAATGTATATAGGAGAACTGTTCAAAGATATATCAAGAAGAGAGACAGATTAGATGAAAACATTGAAAATAAATGAGTAAATATTTGTCGAGTCCCTTGGAGAGAGAATTTCAGAAGATGTAAAACAAAATGTAATTGGATATTGGACCGATCAGTCCCGTGTTTCTTCTAATAGAAGGGACACTATACAAATAAAAGACGAAGATGGTAAAAAAATTGTTCATCCAAAGCATTTTATAGATACATCACAAAGTGAATTTTTTGAAGCATTTAAGCAAGAATTTTCATAGGTGAAGATTTCTCAAAGGATGTTTGAGAATTTACAACCAAGTTTTGTACGTATAAATAAAGTATGTGAAACTTGTTGCTGTCGAAATCATGTTGAATTTTATCTACACCTACAATAATATAAAAAATCTTAAATGGCAATAGTTAATCCAAATGTAGCCATCTTTGGAAGTACAACACAATTTGTGAAGTCTATCTTATGTGAAAAATTAGAAGATTCAGATGAATTCAATGTACAGTGTATAAGAAATATATCTAAAGATTGTGGAAATTTGATGAAATTTTTACCATTTAAGAATATTGATCATTGAATGTCAGTTGTTTGGAAGAGATTTGAATATAAGAAATACTCAACGAAGTCAGGAGCTGAATCCAGAAAAATTGTTTTGAGAGAGTGAATTGCCCTACAACAAGTTTATGAACAAATTTCGTAACATTGTATACCCACATATCCAACATTGTCATGGTGCAAGATAACAGGCTACGCAATTTCGTGACTCAAAGGACTGTTTTCCACTAAGTTGTATTCTCTCTATTGTAGATTTTTCTAAAAATTATACATTTAGTCCTCAAACTGAGATTCAAAGTTAATTTTATCATTCAGAGCAAGTCACAATCTTTGTACAAGTTTGTTATAGACATGCTGAGTTATTTGTAGATGAGGTAGAGATTACCGAAGATGATCGAATTATCATCAAGGAGGTTCACTTTTATATCAGTGATGATACAGGTCATGATAGAAGTTATGTAGCACATTGCTTTCGAATGTTTTTTGAAGATTTGGGACAATGTGGCATTAATGCATTACAACACTGGATTTGGTCAGATGGATGTACTGGTAAGTGTTGATTTTATTATTATTTTATTATTTTATTATTTTTAATATAAAAATTTATAAAATTTTAAGACTTGAATTTTTAACTAATTTTTGGTTTTCAAATTGTTGTTTATATATAACTATTTATACAGGACAATTTAAGTCTGCAAAAGCATTTAATTGGTTAACGCAACAACATGTTAAGTCTAGCATAAAGTTTTTGTGGAATTTTTTTGAGAGTGGACATGGAAAAGGAGAGCATGATGGAGTAGGAGCATGTGTAAAGCGTGCACTTCGCTAATATGAACTTGCACGTAATGTACACTAGATACATAAATTACTTGTAAAAATTTAAAATTGTTGAATACAAATCTACACTGATTTATGTAATTGATCTACATGTATTTTAATAGTTGGATGTACATGTGAACTTTTAAAAATTCTTACCTCTTACCTAGGCACTTCACCAATATGAAATTGCAGGTAACACCATACAAAATGCAAATCAAATTGTTGAATGGTGAAAAAGCTATTTTCGTGCTCGTGACTCAATATACAACAAACACTATTTTTTGGGAAGTTAAAGGTATGTTAATTGAATTTATGTTATTTGAAAACTTTAATATTTAAATTTAAGTACACATGTGATTTAATTGAATTTTAGTTTTAATTGAGATGCTCAAGAATTTGTTCATATGTGTAGATATTGATCAGTCGAATCCATATAATTGTCAAGTAATTAATGGTGTTAGAAGTTTGCATCAAGTCATGACTACAGGACATAGCAAGCCTCTTACTATTCAAGTGAGAAAAATCTTGTTTCTGTGTTGATTGCATTGAGAACAATGCAAATATTCTACAATGTCCAAATGTAAGGGATAGATATGTTTCACAATGGGACATAAAACAAATAGTATCAATGCCACCTTTTGAAGATGGTGAAATTGTAGATGTATCCGATCTTATATAGTCAGCTGATTACGAACATGCATCAGATTTAGTTGTTATAGGTAAGTTGTACAGAATTGATTTATATTGTAGATTGTAATAAAGTTTTGAACATTTGATTTACTTTGTTCAACTCAAATGTACAAACATGTTTACTTGTGGCATGTGTACAGGAGATATGTTTGATATGGTTGTAGATCTTGACAATACAGAAGGTGTAGATTACTATCTACTAAGATGCACACAAGCAAAATCAAAATTGTTAGAATCAATGACAGATGGTGATGAACAATCATATCCCATTGGATCAGTTGTTGTTGAAGGCACCTATTATCAACAAGTAAAGATAGATAAAAATGGTATTATATTTATTGATTATATGTCAGGACAAAAGGTTCCACAGTATAGTCACTTAGTTATAGCAACAAGATTAAGTTTGGAAACTTTATGAAAAAGAGGACATGGCCAACAAAAGTGGAGGTTGTCTATTGAAGATCACGAAAAGATTTTAGAGATAATAAAAGATAGAGAAGATCTAGATTATATGTACCAAGAGCTCTAACTACATTATTGAAGAGCAAGTTGAACCAATCAATACATGGTATGAAGGTATATGCACACTTGAATTATCTATTGATTATTGATTTATTTTAGAATGTACATGTGATTCTTGATAGTTCTTTCCTTTCAAATTTTAATTTCAATGGTTCTTAGTTCAAATTTTATTATAATCAAACATGATCAAGCTACAAATGAGCTATAAATTTATTTACACAAATTTTTGTTTTTGCAATTATGTAGGTCTATGCCTATAAGGATTTCAAGTTAAATAAAATTAAACTTCATGTTGTGCAGATATGATTTCTAAACTATATATAGATAGTCTTAGATGTCTTAGGTGTCTAGAGGTGTCTTAAAGGTCTTACAGTTTCTTAGGTGTTTTAGGTCTTAGGTGTCTAGGTGTCTTAAATGTGTAGATTCTAGACCTATCTTAGGTCTTACGTGTCTTAGATATATGTATTAAGTGTCTTAAAGGTAGATTAGGCATCTTAGACCTTTCTTAGGTGTTTTAGGTGTCTTAGGTGTCTAGGTGTCTTAAATGTGTCTTGAATAGATATGTCAAGTAAGTGTCTTAAAGGTCTTAGGTGTCAAGTACTGTATGTCTTAAGTTCCTTAGGTTTCTTAGGTATTTTAAGACTTAAAGGTGTCTAGGTGTCTTAAATGTGTCAAGTAGGTATGTCTTCTAAGTGTCTTAAAGGTCTTAGGTGTCTTAGTGTATGTCTTAAAAGTGTCTTAAAGGTCTTAGGTGTCTTAATGTATGTCTTAATTGTCTTAAAGGTGTCTTCTAGGTCTTAGTTGTGTTCTAAGTCTTAGATTTTAGGTGTCTTAGGTCTTAGATGTCTTAGGTCTTAGGTGAGGCCACTGAGCTTCCACCTTCACATGGTTGGCCTTGTCAATACAGAATAAATATTTCTCAAAGCTAAGGAAAGCTCTTTTTTTTGTATCATTATCATGTAGAGACCTCTCAAACTTAACAAACAGGTACATATTTCAATCATTTTTCAATCATACTAAACTCTCTTTAACTTGATATGACCAAGTAATAAGGCTACACAACTTAAAATGGCACTAACACTAGACAATCTCAACAAACAATTGAAACACCTTGAACTATGTGGGAATGACATCATAGTAAACCAATAATGACTCCCAAGTCCAAGATTAGTATAATTTGTCTAAAAGTATTCAAGCGATCTCTACAGTTGATAAATAACCTTTGAAGGGGTTCGATTGAACAACAAAAAATTTCTAAAATTTCCTACCATTTTTTGCAAAAATTTTAGGTCCCTATGATGAAAATCAATTTCAGCACTGAGAAGATACACCAAGCACAAATGTCTGAGGCATAAATATCTCATCTCAATGTTGCAAATATTTGCTTTTTGGCATGGACCACTACACCTTGGACTCTTCCTAGTAATCTTGCTCTATGCGTCAATTCAAATTTTGAATATGTAAAGGTAAGAAGCAAGACAAATCTCTCTTATCTCGCTTATCTCAGTTGCCATCAAAGAAGGTAAAGGCGGATGTTTCTAATGGTCCTCTTTCAAAATAAAAAGATACAGGAACAAAAGAAGGAGGCAAGCCAAAAGTTTCTCAGGAAGAAAAAATAAGACTTGCATTGGATACTAATTTGTCTAAAAGTATTCAAGTGATCTCTAAAGTTGATAAATAACCTTTGAAGGGGTTCAATTGAACAACAAAAATTTCCTACCATTTTTTGCAAAATTTTAGGTCCCTATGATGAAAATTAATTTCAACACTGAGAAGATACACCAAGCACAAATGTTTGAGGCATGAATATCTCATTGAAATGTTGCAAAGATTTGCTTTTTGGCATGGACCACTACACCTTGGACTCTTCCTAGTAATCTTGCTCTATTCGTCAATTCAAATTTTGAATATGTAAAGGTCAGAAGCAAGACAAATCTCGCTTATCTTAGTTGCCATCAAATAAGGTAAAGGCTGATGTTTCTAATGGTCTGCTTTCAAAATCAAAAGATACAAGAACAAAAGCAGGAGGTAAGCCAAAAGTTTCTCAGGAAGAAAAAACAAGACTTGCATTGGATACTAATTCATATGAATTACTGGAGACATTTTAGGGCTCTGTTCTAGTTGGTAAAAAGTACCAGCCAATATTTGACTTCTTCTTGGAGCTTTCAGACGCTGCCTTCAGAGTTGTTGCAGACAATTATATGACAGATGACAGTGTTACTAGGGTAGTGCATTGTGCTCCTTTATTTAGAGAAGATGATTATTGTGTCTGTTTAGAAGCAAGTATTATTAAAAAGGGTGTGGATCTTATAGTCCTAGTGGATGCAGATGGGTGCTTTATTGAAAAGATTGTTGATTTCAAAGGTCGATATGTAAAAATAGAGGAGTTCAAGCAACTTACAAAATAAAAATTTAAAAATGACAAATAAAAGACATTTGAGGCTCTATGTCAAGAAGAATAAAAATGAGGACAACAAGACCTGGAGACCACTTGATGGTTTCTTGTTTTAAACTTTATATATTGGAGGCATGAGATAGTGGACTTAAAGTACCTATAAATTATTATTTGAGAAAGAGAAATATGTTCGTGTGATTATGACTTATAGTTTGTAATGACAAAATAAGTTGTATTGTATATTATTGTATGGAAGAGCAAATATATTAGTATGTTTACAAAAGGAGTTCAATTATTTTTATGTTATTAAGTTCCTTTAAATGAAAGGTGGCTTGATATTGTTTTTTAAATTTCATAGAATCAATGGTCACTTTACTTCAAATTTACTACATGTTTAATCATGAATAAATATTATACCTAAATTTAGATTTTGTTACCTTTGAAATAGTGTGTTAAGAGGCTTGTTAGATATTGTATAATGTTAAATTGTTTAATTATTTTGTTTGAAATTAAACATAACATTAGCAATTAGATTTTCCTTTAGAGAAATATAGAATAAGTTAAAGTCCTTGATAAACAATAAACCTTAGAATTGTCTCTTTTGCAATTGTAAATCCTAGTTAGTTTAAAAAATTTATAGTATCATGAAAATTAAATTATTAAGTAGACAAATAGTGAAAAAATAAATAGCTATATTGGTGTTCTTCATTTGCAACCAATTGTTTAATAGTGTATTGAATATTTTCATAGCTATATACATCGAATGGGATAAAATTAAACGTGAATTTGAAGATAGCAGCCTATACACTGGATTAAATCAAATTACTCAAACATTTTTGAGTCATCAACTAACCTTTGAACACACTTATATTTGTACTCCTAATATTCAACACTCAGAGTTCATAAATAACCTTAGAATCAGAATTCACAATCCTAGTTGAAGTCACTAACACAAGTCTTTAGTGTGGATTGAATTATACACAATTCACATATTCATTGGTAGAGCTTCATATTAGGACACTTAGCTTGAACATGGGAAGATTATAGGCACTAGGAACACATGGAATTGGATGGGATCCCCAAATACTCTTCCTATTAGGTGTTGATGAATAGATGCAAACCATATTTTCCCATTTTGAACTTCTTAAGACAACTCTAATTAAGATTTTTTTATGTTTATGTGGCTCATATTATTTGTGATCAATAATGTGGGTGATTGGTAGATATTTCCACATATTTGCAACATTAGCTTTTTTTATGACTTAAATATTGACCTATCATGTAGCCTCTAGAATTTTGTTGATTTTCTTAATAATAAATTTTGTTAGTGGTGGCACATATATCCTATGATTTAAAGGACCACTACCATATTGCCCACATTTATAATTTAGTATATGAGATAGTGGACTTTATATTTATTAATAGATATGTTTTGTTGGATTTACAGTTTTTAAAAATAATTTAAGTTTGTTAAATCTAGCAACTTTAGCTAAATTCTATGTAGTTTCTAATTTTACTAGGTTTAAATATGTACTACTTCAGTTGTTTAGATATCTTCCTATATTCATTTTCTATTTCCCAACTTAATCTTATTTTAGATTAGGAATATAGCCTAATTAAAACACATTTAGAAATTTAGATAAATGGAAAAATAACACTAACTTATAAAGCATGTAAGTCATAATATAAATTTTGAAATGTAAATATAAAGCATGTGACTTATAATAAGAACATCTCTAAGATATAAAACATAAGTATATATACATATAATGTCTAAATATAAAACATGTGACTCATAATAACAACGTTTCTAGATATAAAAGTTCATGTGACTCATAAAAACGTCTCTAAGATAAAATATAATAACATGTAAGTCATAATGTCCAAATGTACTGTAAATATAAAACATCTAAATCATAATAACAACTCATAAATGTCTCGCTCTATGATTGGATTGAGCCTTGCTCTATCTCAAGTTGTGTCTCGAGATGTGACATCCTGATCCCTGATTGGAGCCCTCAACTGATCCATGACCTGAGTGCTGTGCTGAGTTGTGGGCTGGGGTCTGTACATGAAACACCATAAAATTTTCAAAATCTATATATACACATGTACAAATATAATTTGTTTTGATTTTAAATAAATAAATAATACTTGACAAATATAAATTACCTGACATACACTGTCTGCATCATGTAGAGGACTCTCAATAGAAGCATGACTTGATCCTGCAACCTATAAATGACATGTGTTCATACAATATATAAGCACATGTGTGTTTAGTTAGAAAACTTGTACACTTGCTGTCTGTATACAAGAAAGTTAACTTGATATATATGTTTACACTTAAATCAAACTTACATGTACATGTGATATATAGACTGGGTTTTAAATACCTCATGATGATGACTAGGATCACTAGCATGATGCAAATCTCCATATCCAGGTTGTAAAACAATAGCTTGTGGCTAATACACATGTACAATTAAGATTGCAATCAAGAGTCAGAGCTTCAATGTATGTGATTTTATTTAAAATTGAACTTATAATTTTTAAATATATAATTTATGAAT